>JAEVHH010000004.1:0-1299040 GCA_017607445.1 Histoplasma ohiense
TAACCTAACCCTAACCCCTAACCCTAACCCTAACCCTAACCCTAACCTAACCCTAACCCTAACCCTAACCCTAACCCTAACCCTAACCCTAACCCTAACCCTAACCCTAACCCTAACCCTAATTAACAACTCATTCACTGCAGTATCTGTACTGTTTGTGAAGAAATCAGAAGAAGGCTTACAATTCTGCATTGACTATCAAGAACTCAACAAAATTACATGAAAGAACTGATACTCCCTCCCACTCATCAATGAAACACTCAAACAGATAGAAAAAGCAAAATGATTTATGAAACTTGACATCTCTGCAGCCTTCTACAAGATAAGAATTAATGAAGATGATGAATGACTAACTGTCTTTCATATATATTATGAATTATACAAATGAACAGTGACTCTCTTTGAATTAGTGAATGCTCTGAGTATGTTTCAGAAATACATTAACTGAGCTCTATAAGATCTGCTCAATGAGATTGCCTCAGTGTACATGAATGATATCTTGATATTCACTGATGGATTGCTCATTGAGCACTGTAAGCATGTATGACAAGTGCTTGACTGCCTATGAAAAGCTGGACTGCAAGTGGACATTGACAAATGCAACTTTGAGATCAAGTCTACAATCTATCTAGAATTCATCATCAAAGCTGAAAAAGATGTACACATGGATTCTAAGAAGATGAAAGCAATTCTCAACTGAGAGGCATCAGTCTCAGTAAAAAAGACTAGAAGCTTTCTAGAATTCATCAACTTCTATCAAAGATTCATCAAAGACTTCTCTGATATTGTATGATCACTGACAGATCTGATCTGGAAAGATGCTGTATTTCAATGAACTGATGAAATGAATGCAGCATTCAAAAAGCTGAAGTGTATGTTCACAAGCACTTCAATGCTGCAATTATTCAATTCAGATAAGCATATGATTCTCAAAACAGATGTCTTGAGTTATGTAGTAGATGAAGTACTAATATAATACAATAACAAAGATGTTCTATGATCTTGTGTCTTTATCTTGAAAAAGATGTCATCTGCTGAATGCAACTACAAGATCTATGACAAAAAGCTTCTAGTGATCATACAATGTCTCAAAGAATAAAAATTCAAACTTATTAGTGTCAAGAAATTTGAGATTGTTATCAATCATAAGAACTTAGAATACTTCACAACCACTTATAAGCTCATCAAGAGACATATGCATTGATCATTGTTTCTTAGCCATTTTTCATTCACAATTCATTATCAATCTCAAGTAGAGAACACTCTTGCAGATGCTCTGTTCCATCAAGAACAAGATATATCATCTGATGACTTAAATGACAGATGAAAACATTGAAAGCATCAGTTAATCAACCCCACAATCATAGAAAGTTCTATACAATCAGACAAACTTCATGTACACATCAATCAGTTCTGAGCTCAAAAATCCTCACTTGAAGAACAATGAAGACTAGCAGCAGAAACAGATGAATTCTGACAGCAAGTCACTGAAGTCATATAAAGTAAAGCATCTCAATTCTCCACAGATGTATACTCAAGAATGAATATCTCAGCATGTTCAATCAACAATGACAACCACTTACAATTTCAAAATAGATGATGAATCCTTGATTCAGAACCTCTATGAACACAGATCATGCAAGAAATCCATGACTCACTGATGATCAGACATTTAGAATGTGAAATCATATACAACATCATTGTCTGAGAATTCTACTGATCAGATATGTTGAAAGATATACATCAGTTTGTACACAACTGTGATTGCTGTGGCTCAGTGATGATATAATATGAACATCAAAAAGAAATGCTGAAGTCTCTATCTGTCTTCAATCAAACTTGATATGATATAGCTATCAATTTTGTAGTTTCCTTACTCAAAAGTGAAGGTTCTACAAACATTTTAGTCATTGTTGATTGACTCAGCAAGAATGTAATACTACAGCTCTGTGACAAGATGGATGCTGAAGTAGTTGCAGATGTCTTCATCAGAAGCTCGCCCGCGTGGCGCAGTTGGTAAGACTGTTACCCAAGGTAGCACTGTTAGATGTGCTGTAGGTTCGAATCCTGCCGCTGGCAAGGTCCCATTTTGGGCCACTTCTTACCCATGAAGGCCCCCCGTGACCAGGGCAGCCTAGTGAGGCAGTGCTGACAGGGGTGCCGCTTGGCAGTGGTGAGGGTGGTGGCCGCTGGAAGCCACGCTCATTAGTGCCATGCAGCCCCCCTGCCACTAGTGCTGATCTAAGCAAGATCCGATGATTACAGAGGGTCGAGTATAGGGTGCTTATACATACTAGCACCTGCCAAGGCCCCCGGCATCTAGGGGGCCACCCCAACAACAGGGAATGATTTTAAAAACCATCCGATTGGCTGCCTCATCAGAGAGGTAGTAGCAAGCCAAGCAGGACACCCTGGTAGGCGCCCTATTCTCAGGGCCCACTAGTGGTCATCTAACACTATTAGTGGGTAATTTGGGTGGGGTAAGCCTATGGTTAGTCCCTTACACGGGGCAAGGCCACGACGGCCGGTTGGTAGGCCAAGGGGGCAATGGGCCGAGATCGGCAACTGGAAGCTCTGGGCTATGGTGATGTCTAGGGTGGGCAGTGGCGCTTAACTAGGACCCCCGCTGGAAACCCCAGAACTAGTTAAAGCGGCCCGAGAGGACGGACGCGGTGGTCGGTTGGTTATAGGGGTAAATGTAACTAGCTTAAGGTGCATCCTGCGTGGAGTAGCCACGTAGTCAATACAACTTTGAAAAAGCTCAGTGGACAGAAGTGAAAAGAATGATTGAAAAGTTGAAATTAGAGAATAGAGAAACTCTTTATTGGAAATCAGATACAAATCTTACAGATAAAATGCTTGAAGACAGAGCAAATTTAATCACTGAGATTATTCTTTCAAGTATAAAGAAATATATTCCATTGAAAAGAGTCTCTGAATTCTCTAAGCCTTGGTGGAATGATGAGATTTCAAATAAAAGAAGACATTTAGCTAGAGTTAAAAAAGATTGGAAAGAAGATCTTGTTTCATTTGAGTATTTAAAGAATATTAGAAATGATTATTTCTCAACAATTAAAAAGGCAAAGACTGATTGTTGGAATAACTTTCTAGAAAATGCTCAGGGGAAAGAGATCTTCAAAGCTTTTAGATATACTAAGTCAAAAACAATGTCTAAGCTACCAACATTAACTTATAATTTCCAGAATGAGGAAATTATAGCTAGCTCATTTGAAGATAAATGTCAAGCTTTTATGAGAATATTATTTCCATCATCAAATAATTCAACTGAGATTTGTTCTTTGCAAGAAGATAATGAATATGAACATGATAAGAAATGGGAATGGCCTGACTTAACTGAAGATGAATTAAAGACAGCTATTTTTTCATCTTCAAAGGTCACAGCAGCAGGAGCTGATACTATAAATCATTTAATAATTCAAGAGCTTTATTCAGTACTAAAAGATGAGCTCTTTGAATTGTTCTCAAATCTTTTGAAATATGGGTATCATCCTAAGTGCTGGAGGCATGCTGTTGGAGTTATTCTTTCAAAACCCAATAGAAAACCAACTATTCCTAAATCTTATAGAGTGATATCTCTGCTGAATTGCCTGGGAAAAATTCTGGAAAAGATAATTGCAACTAGATTGTCTTTTCTATCTGCTACTACTGATCTATTATATGATGATCAGATGGGAAGTAGAAAGCAAAACTCAGCAATTGATGCAGGTCTCTCTGTAGTTCATGATATTCAACTTGCAAAGAATGAAAAAATGGTTACAACTGCAATGTTTATTGATATAAAAGGTGCATTTGATTGTGTTTCACTTTCTCAAATGATCAATACTTTGATAGAACTGAGAATGCCAAAGTCTCTCATTAAATGGGTTATCTGTTTCATGTCAAAAAGAACTATTCAGTTGCTTTTTGATGGAATGAGACAAGATATAACAGATATTGAGATAGGAGTTCCTCAGGGTTCCCCAGTCTCACCCATTTTGTTTGCTATATTTATCAAGTTTCTATTTATTGATAGACAAATGGCAATTATGGTGAGAACTCCAAGCTATGTGGATGATTTAGGCCTAGTTGTAAGCTCAGAATCAATTGTGAATAACTGCAATTTGATTGAGCAAGCAGCAACTGAAATGATTGAAAAAGCAAAATCAAAAAACATTGTTTTTGATATGGACAAAACTGAATTAATTCATTTTTATCCAAATTTCAGAGAAAAAGATACTGAAGTTAAGCTTTTAAGTCATTCAGTTAAACCTAAAAACTCAGTTAGATGGCTTGGTGTCTGGTTAGATTCTCAATTGAATTTTAAATCTCATGTGCAAATAAAAACTGCAAATGCTGAAAGAATTTTAAACAGTATATTGAGACTTTCAAATACTGAAAGAGGTCTGACATTTCAAGCAATGAGACAATTATATATTGCCTGTGTGACCTCTGTTTCAGATTATGCAGTTCAGGTGTGGTGGAGAGGTCAAAAACACTTTATAGAAAGGTTTCAAAAACTTCAAAACTCAGCTTTAAGAAAGATTCTAGGAGTATTCAAAACTACTCCAATTAAAGCTATGGAAATTGAAGCCTCTATTTCTCCACCACAAGTGAGATTTGATAAAATCTGTATGAATTATGCTCTCAGAATTATGAAGCTATATTCACATCATTCTATTAGAAAGAGAGTTTCAAGTTCTTTTCCAAATGAGTCAAATGGATTAGAATTAGATTGGGAACTTTATCTTGATTGGAATGAGACTGATTTATCTGAAAATTCAAGTTCTTTACAAAGAAGAAGGATACCATCTCAGTTATTTAGAATTTGCTCAATGATTAAGAACTGTTTCTCTAGTTTAAATGTAGAGAGAGTAGCTATTGAAAATCTCTCTCCTTGGAAGAAAAGTCTTGATAATCTTGTTGATTTAAACATTAGTCAACTTTCAAAAGAAGATCAGACTCAAGAACATTTAAAGCTTTTGAAACAAGTGAAAAATAAAGCAATTCTTATATACACTGATGGCTCAAAATGTGAGAAAACAGGCAATCTTGGAGCTGGAATAGCATATTCAGAAAATGATAAAAACTATATTCTTGATTCTTGGCAAATTGGAAAAGAGTCAGAAGTTTTTAATGCTGAATTATTTGCAATTTCAAGAGCTTTCAAATTGATTGAAATGAAGATTGAACAATGGAAAAGATTTGAGCATATTTGGATATTCTCTGATAGTCAAGCAGGGCTTAAAAGACTTCAAAGTAATAAAATCAGCAGTGGACAGTCAATGCTAGAGCTGATTTTGAAAAGTCTTCAAAATATCCAAAGAAAAATCTCACTCAATTGTTCTATTCATCTTCACTGGGTGCCTGCTCACATGGGTATATATGGCAATGAAATGGCTGATAAAGCTGCAAAAAGAGCCACTGAGTTAGAAGTCTGCTGTCAAAGAATTGTAACATGGTCTTTTATTAAAAGAAGAATAAGAGAATTATGTTTACAAAAGTGGCAAGATGTCTGGTTCATGCAAAGAAAAAGTGTGCATTATTCCAGATTTGAAACTAAGCCAAAGTGGAAGACTTGCTCAATAAAGTGTAAGAAGAAACTTTTTGCTACAATAATGCAGCTAAAGCTTGGACATGGACATTTCAAATCATATTTAGCAAAGTTTAAAGATGATTTAAATGATCTATGTTCAGATTGTCAGTTATATGAAAATCCAGAGCATCTTCTGTTACTTTGTACAAAGTATTCAGAACTAAGATTGAGACTGAGAGAGAAGTATCAACTGAATCAGTTAAATTTGAGTTTGTTATTCAATACAAAAGCTGGAAATATGTTCTTAATTGAATATTTAAATGAGTCAAATGTTGCTACAAGAGCTTGTTTGAATAGTGTCACTTGATGATATTTAGATCAGTTGTTTTTGTTTATTTTATTTTGATCTTTTCTTTAACTTTGTTTATTGTTAATTTTCATTTGTTTCAAGCAGTTTGCTTCATTATTTGTTGATAATAGTCATTGCAAATGTTTTTTCTTTTCTGTTGATTTTTAATAGCTGCTGTCTTTTATAATATTTATTTCCTTTGTTTTGAAGTTGAGTTGTGCTAACCCATTGACATTCTTTTGATTTTATTTTTGGATTGAATAGTTTGAATAGTTGTTTGATTCTGGGCTGGAATTCTGTTAATGCATGTGTCAAATTGTTTTTGTATATTAGAATATTCTTGATTTGAAAAATCCTGAAGTATTTCAGGTAGATGTCATAGTCACTGACTGTATACATCTATAATTGAAGAATAATAATAATAATAATAATAATCATCAGAAGCTCATTCTATCATATACACAGTCTGTCTTCATTCATTGTGTTGAATAGAGACAGTCAATTTGTCAGTGCACTCTGAGCCCATGTATATCAATTATTAAGAATTGAATGAAAGTTATCAACAGTGTATCACTCAGAGACTGATGGAGCTATCAAAAGAATAATACAAACAGTAAAGAACATTCTCTGTAAGTTCTGCAATTACATATAAGACAACTGAAGCAATCTGCTGTCACATGCTGAGATTGTAATTAACAGTTGAGATTCTGCTACAACAGACATAAGCTCATTCTTTCTTCTACACAGATACAATCTAGAGGTTCTGAACTTTCTCAAGACTCTCCAAGAAACCACATACACTCACAGTCTCATATAAATGACAGAGAACATTATGAGCAAGCTGAAGAAAGTCTGCAAATGAGCAGAAGCTTCAATGATCAGCACTCAGTAAGATTATAAGAATCAAACAAATATCAGAAGAAGTTCTGTGATCTGATATCATATAGAAGACAAAATCTGACTGAATCTCAAGAATATAAGAACAGATCACTTCTTGTATATACTAGATTAACATCACATCAAATATACAGTGAAGAAAGTGCTAGACACACATGATTATTGACTTGACACTCTGTCTGATATTCATGATGTCTTTCATATGAATCTGCTTCAATCTGTGGCTGAGGATCCATTCCCCTCACAGAGAATCTTCAATTGACAGCCATCCATCATTGTAGAAGAAGACAACAAACTTGAGTAGGAAATCAAAGCAATTCTTAACAATAGAATCAACCACCACTGCTGTGAATATCTTGTCAAATGAGTAGAATATGATTGTCTGATCTGAGAATCTGTGTTCATCTTGAAGAACATCACTGCTCTAGACATCTACAAGTCCTCACTCACTCTGATAGAGAGGGATAATGTAATGGATTAGCATTCATTAGTAATTAACTTACACAATCAACTCTTCTTCTGCATTCACTCATTTCTGACTGTTGTGATCTTGTGTAACTCTCAATGTTCTTCTGCTCTGTGCTCTGTGCTTATATAGTTTCTAACAATTCTTCTGTATAGCTCTTAACATTCTTCTGCTCTGTGCTCTGCACTCACAAAGTCTCTAACAATTCTTCTGTGTAGCTTCTAATATTCTCTCACTCTGTATTCTGTGCTTGTGTAGTCTCTAACAATTCTTCCATGTAGCTCTCAATGATTCTTCTGTCTCATACTCTATACTTGTGTAGTTTCTAACAATTCTTCTGTGTAGCCCTTAATATTCTTCCACTCTGCACTTCACTGTGGAGTGGCTTCTGATATTCCTCCACTCTGAACTTCCCTCTATAAGAACCCTCTTTGTACAATCTTTTCTTCTGATTTCTTTTCTCTTTCTTTTCTTAATCAATTCGTAATCTGTAATTAGAATAGTATCAAATCGTTAATCAAAGTACGCCCGTTACAATGTGCTTCTCATACATGCACTGCAGAATGAGATGTGTCTGTTCCATGATTCAATATCAGCAACTGCAGACTGAGGCAACTCAGTGAGTCAACTGCTGCACAAGTCAGAACTTCATCTCTGAATTCATTCACTGATATTTGAAGAGACTTTTGTTCTCTTCTTTCTGATTTGTCAGATCAATCAGCTGACAAGTGAATGAATTGCTGACTCAGCTGAGATCTTGAATTGAGATTGAAAATAGAGAGAAAGAAGCAGTCAGATAAAATGCAGTGGAATTGCAGATAAACTGATATCAGAGCTCACTGATATACTGAAACTTCTGCAGCTCAGTGTCTGTCAAGTTGTCTTGAAAGTTGACAGTGTCATTATAGACACAGTTTTCTGTCTGCAGTGTGTGTGATGTCTGTCAGTGAAAGACAGCAGATATACTGCTGATGAGATTCTCATCTTCATCTTCATTATCATTCTCAGTCAGCTAGAGAGAAGCAGCTGCAGTGAATTTTCTGATGGCAATGCTCACAGTGATCTGTCACCACACACAGATGTGAATGTGCTTGCCCAGAAATTGCTTGTCTGCAGAGATGACCACATTGATCATACAGTCATCAGATCACAGTGAACATCTCTGAAATCAGAGATAATTCAATATAATCTTTGAGATGTTGATCTGCTGATGCAGTCACTGACAGAATGATTGAACTAGTGTCAGAAACTACACTGTGAGAGCTGCAATCTCTGAGAGAAGAAATCATACAGATCACTGCAATGTGTTGATTATGTTCAGAGATTTGTGATAGCTGATAATGAACAGTATGTGATCATTGTGAAGAAAAAGATTCTGAGACTTGAGAATTGTGTTTTGTCACTTCAGCCTCAGAAACTTCATACACCACAGCTGCTGTCTGAAATCAATGAAGAATGGAATAAAAAGAGTGTTGAGAAATTATTGAACAGCATTCTCATACTAATCAGCTGCATCAGCTGACATCATTCAGATGCCATTCACTGTCTGCTCTCAGAATGTCTGAAACAGTGCAGAGATCTTACTGATTCAGATGAACAATCAGCTGTTAAAAAACTGCAGCTGAAAGATGTTTTGAGAGTCAGTGAGAAAGAAGTTATCTGACTTCACATCATCTCAGTTGTTGACAAGATCTGACAGATCAAATCATGAGATCTGAAACATCAGACATAAGATATCACTGAGACAGAGCTCATTCTGAAAGATCTCACAGATCTGAGTCAAGCTCTGTCAGATGATGATGTACAGATCAGTCAGAGAAAAGACTATATTCTGATAGATAAGAATCAGTTTATTCTGATGTCAGCACATTGATGCAGACAGAATCTCTATACAGATGATCTGAAATTCAAGCAGTTGATTCTTCAGCAGCTCAGTCATGAAACTGACTGTGTTGTTGAGCATTCATTGATCTCAAATGATCATCAGTGATGATGTGAGATTCAGATTGAGATCCTCCACACACTGTTCCATCACATATGTCAGAACAACAATCTGATAGTTGTAGATGAGCTGGGACAGATATGATGTGTAGATGAATATGAGTAATCACTGCCACTGCTCAGAGCTTCAGAAGAGAATGGCAGCAAAGAAGATCAGAACAGAGTCAAAAATGTAATGAGATATAGAATACTGAATCACAGCTATACAGAACTGCAAGATCTTTTGATTAAACTGTCTATTCAGTTCATTCAGATTGTTCTGATCATTGACAGCTGATTGAGCTATCTCAGCTATTTCAGCTGTCTCTGTCATCTCTGTTTATAACATCTACTGTTCATCAGTGGGTTTGAAGAGAGAATCTGATAAATACTTCTGTTCAACAACACACTTTCAGTAGCAAATCAATCTCTGTCAAATCTGAATGTAGTGTAAGTGAGTCTGTTTGTTCTGCAGAGCAGATATTGAATTCTGAGAGACTTCTTCATATATAAAGATGTTGAGCAGTCAGATGTTGCAACAGCTGAGTTTATGTGCATTGAGAGTCTGATCATATATCAGTATCATCATTGCACTCTCTAGAATGTGTCTGATACTGAAGTAAATTGTGGTCAACTCAGGCTTCTCAGTTGACTGTGGCAGTCAGTAACTGACAGCAAACTCATCAAGAATGATTCTCTGAAGATGAATGTGAATCTCAATAACTTTCATTCATGAAGTGATCTCAGAAATATATTGAGATTCATTCAGAGTGTTCTGATTGAAATGATTCTTCTTCAGACTGTTCTTGAATTGATCAAATATCTGTTCTTATACTAGCTGAGGGACAGCAGTGATTGATCTGAATGTGAATGTTGATGCTAAATATGAAACAGTTCTGAGAGTGTTGATGTGTAACTCTATATATTATTCTGATGTGATTGAATCAGTTAACATCACAGTGAAGAACTGGACTCATTGACTTTGACTGAAAAGACACTGAAAGTGTATGTGGTGTCAGAGTATAGAGCTGTGATGAGATATTCATCACTGATACTCTTTATTGTAATGCTGTTGCATGCAGATGTGGCTGGTGATATGATAATTACATGATTTCAGATGACAGATGAACTCTGATTGAGTTGACAGTTCATGAATCTCAGAGGTTTTATCAGATGAATGTGTAATCTCATCCACTGTATCTGCAACTGTTCAGAATTGATTATCTTGCTCAATCATCTGATACTGAGCTCACTTCTGATGATGTTTTTCTAATAGATGCTGTCTAAGATTCTGATGAGTGTAGCAGAAACCATGTATTGTACAAAGCACAACATATCATTCAGATAGAATTCTAAGATATGACAGCAACACATCACACTCAGTCTTCATCACAGATGATAAAGATCTCAAACTTGTAACAGACATATTCTGCTGATGATACAGATTGTGTAGATGAAATAAAGTATACTGTTGATACTGCTGACACAGCTGTGGACAACTTTGAAGATCAGTGGAGGTTTACTCCAAGTAACTCTAAGAGGGCTAGAATATTTCTGATTAGCATGAACTTAATTTGTTAGCAAAATGGGTGAACCCCAGCGGAGTTCAACGTGCAATAGTTATAGAAGAAAAGATTGTATGAAGAGGATTTTTATAGAAGAAAGTTTGAAGTTAAATAATATCAGAGACTGCTTCATAGTGAAGTGTGAAGCAGAAGAACATTAAGAGCTATACAGAAGAATCATTAGAAACTATATAAATACAGAGTATAGAGCAGAAGAATCATTGAGAGCTATATGAAAGAATCATTAAAGACTACATGAGCACAGAGCACAGAGTGAAAGAACATTGAAAGTTACACAAAATCACAATGACAGAAGTTGATTGTGTAAGTTAATTGCTAACAGATGCTAATCCATCACAATTATATTATTCAAAAATATAGTTGAATTCAAAAAGATAATAGAAATCACAGAGTTTTTTGAAGTGATATATCAAGTTCTTAATTTTGTTCAGAAGAATCTCAATACTGATGTTATTGTAGACAGTGATCTTATAAGATTTTATATACTGAAGTAGAAGACAGATTGCTTCATAATATCTTTTTTTGAAAATGATTATAGAATCAAAAACTGTAAACTTCAGATTTAAAATAATCTTATACTTCTTTTTGATATAGATTATCAGATTGATACAGTACAAAATGAAATCAAATAAGACTATGATTTACTCTATATAGATGATATAATATTATAAGTGTTATCAAAAATCATTATCTATTAAAAGAAGTTTAATGTATTTATACTCTAGTTCTATTTTGAACTAGTAATGATAGTGATAGATAGATTCACTGCAGTGGATTGATTGACAGTGATAGATTAGCAGTGATAGATTGACAGCAGCAATAGATTAGCAGTGATAGATTAGCAGTGATAGATTAGCAGCAATAGATTGGCAGCAAGGAATAGCTTAGCAGTGAGAGATAGATTAGCAGTGGTAGATAAATTGGCAGCAAGGGATAGCTTAGCAGCAAGGAATAGCTTAGCAGTGAGAGATAGCTTAGCAGCGGTAGATAAATTGACAGCAAGAGATAGCTTAGCAGCAAGGGATAGCTTAGCAGCGAGGGATAGCTTAGCAGCGAGGGATAGCTTAGCAGCAAGGGATAGCTTAGCAGCGAGGGATAGCTTAGCAGCGAGGGATAGCTTAGCAGCAAGGGATAGCTTAGCAGCGAGGGATAGCTTAGCAGCAAGGGATAGCTTAGCAGCAAGGGATAGCTTAGCAGCGAGGGATAGCTTAGCAGCAAGGGATAGCTTAGCAGCAAGGGATAGCTTAGCAGTGAGAGATAGCTTAGCAGTGGTAGATAAATTGGCAGCAAGGGATAGCTTAGCAGCAAGGGACAGCTTAGCAGTGAGACATAGCTTAGCAGTGAGGGATAGCTGAGCAAGATTGGCAGCAGTAGCTGGTAGATAAGAGGTAATATCTTGGAGTATGCACTAGCTAATTGTGCTGAGGTATCTTTTTGTTACTTGGCAGGCACGTGTGGCTGGGAGGTACTCAGGGGGGACTTGGCACAGATGTGTTGGAACACAAAAATCAATCAGAGTTTTCTCAAACAGAGAATAAAGAATAACTCAAGCAACTGTGGATCAAATTAAACAAGATTTTAATAGATTATTAATATACAATAGATCTATCTCTGATCAAAATCTGAATTGATTTGACCCAGTATTGATGGAGTAATTTGATGAAATGTTGAAAATCCACTCAAGCAGATGTCAAAACACTATTCATCAAATATCTCTCTCAAAACTTCATCAAATCTTTTCAAATTTGCAGCAGTTACTGATGAAGACAGCAGGAATCAATTGAGAGTACTCTCATTGTCTAATTTGAAAAATTGAGCTTGTTGAGGGTTTTACTTGTTGGGACAACTTTGAATATCAGCGGAGGTTTACTCCAAGTAACCCTAAGGGGGCTAGGATATTTCTGGTTAGTGTGAACTTAATTTGTTAGCAAAATGGGTGAACTCCAGTGGAGTTCAACGTGCAATAGTTATAGTATCTGAATTCAGATAACAACTCTTGAGAAGATTTAATTTATATAGACTGTTCATTCACTTCTGATCTGATATATGATCATTTATGACAGATTATTATTATTATTATTCTTCAATTATAGATGCATGCAGTCAGTGACTATGACATCTATCCGAAACACTTCAGAATTTTTCAACTCAAGAATAATTTAATATACAAAGACAATTTAAAACATGCATTATCAGAATTTCAGCTCAGAATCAAACAACTATTCAAACTGTTTCATCAAAGAAATCAAAATCAAAAGAATGTCAGCAAGCCAACACAACTTAGTTTGAAAACAAAAGAAATAAACATTGTAAAAGACAGCTTTATTATAACAAGGAAAAGAAAAACCACTGACAACAACTATAACATCAACAAAAAACAAACCAAACTTTTCAAAACAAATTAAAACTGATCATAAACAACTTAAGAGAGACTTCAAAGCAAGATGAAAAGAAAGACTAAAAGAAAAATCAAAATAAATCAAATTGAAAATCTGATCTCAATATTTTTAACAGACAATTCATTCAAACTCTTGTAGCAACATTTGATTCTTTCAAATATTCAATTAAAAACTTGTTTTCAGTTTCTGTATTGAATAATAGATTCAAATTTAATTGTTCCAATTCAAACTTCTTTCTCAGTTTCAATCTCAATTCTGAATACTTTGCACAAAGTAACAGAAGATGCTCTGGATTTTCATATAACTGACAATCTAAACATAGACTATTTAAATCATCTTTAAACTTTGTTAAATATGATTTGAAGTAACTGTGTTCAAGCTTTAACTGCATTATTGTAGCAAAAAGTTTCTTTTTACACTTTATTGAACAAGTCTTCCACTTTGGCTTTGTTTCAAATCTGGAGTAATACACACTTTTTCTTTGCATAAGTCAGATATCTTGCCATTTTTGCAAACATGATTCTCTTATTTTTCACTTAATAAAAGCTCATATTACAATTCTTTGAAAGCAGACTTCTAATTCAGTTGCTTTTTTTGCAGCTCTATCAGCCATTTCATTGTCATATATACTCATATGAGCAGACACTCAGTGAAGATGAATAGAACAATTGAATGAGATTTTTCTTTGAATATTTTGAAGACTTTTCAAAATCAGCTCTAGCATTGACTGTTCACTGCTGATTTTATTACTTTGAAATCTTTTAAACTCTGTTTGACTATCAGAGAATATTCAAATATGCTCAAATTCTTTCCATTGTTCAATCTTCATTTCAATCAATTTGAAAGCTCTTGAAATTGCAAATAATTCAGCATTAAAAACTTCTGACTCTTTTCTAATTTGTCAAGAATCAAGAATATAGTTTTTATCATTTTCTGAATATGCTATTCCAGCTCCAAGATTGCCTGTTTTCTCACATTTTGAGTCATCAGTGTATATAAGAATTGCTTTATTTTTCATTTGTTTCAAAAGCTTTAAATATTCTTGAGTCTGATCTTCTTTTGAAAGTTGACTAACATTTAAGTCAACAAGATTATCAAGACTTTTCTTTCAAGAAGAGAGATTTTCAATAGCTATTCTCTCTACATTTAAACTAGAGAAACAGTTCTTAATCATTGAGTAAATTCTAAATAGCTGAGATGATATTCTTCTTCTTTGTAAAGAACTTGAATTTTCAGATAAATCAGTTTCATTTCAATCAAGATAAAGTTCCCAATCTAATTCTAATTTATTTGATTTATTTGAAAAAGAACTTGAAACTCTCTTTTTAATAGAATGATGTGAATATAGCTTCATAATTCTGAGAGTATAATTCATACAGATTTTATCAAATCTCATTTGTGATGGAGAAATAGAGGCTTCAATTTCTATAGCTTTAATTGAAGTAGTTTTGAATACTTCTAAGATCTTTCTTAAAGCTAAGTTTTGAAGTTTTTGAAATCTTTCTATAAAGTGTTTTTGACCTCTCCACCACATCTGAACACTGTTCCGTACAACACCCGTCGCAACTCTATACCGGGATGCCGGGCTCCCATCAGCAATGGTAGCTCTGGAGGAGGTCAAAATGCGTTTCATGACAAGGCTTCAGATGATGGATGAGAGACATCCACTGATTTCATAAATAGCTCTTTCAATGATCACATATGAAAGAGAGGCTGAAATCTGACAGTATCTGAAGATCAAGATTCAGAGGTTGAAGATGCTGCTGTCTGCAGTCAATAGATTCACACTTATCATTTCACACTATTCAGAGAGATGCAAAACAGATTTCACAGAGAGTGTAGATAAAAAAAGTACTACTCAGATATTCAAGAAATGATAAGAAAGTCAATCTTTAACAGATCTATATATTTTCTCAGATGAATCAGAACAGATTCTTGACAACAGCAAACAGATGAACTATAACTTCATAATCTATCAGAGAAACAAACAGCTGATCAGCTTCTCAGCTGCACTGAGTTCTATATCATATATCTTCAATACTGAGACAGTTGATGTCTGCTGTGTATTAGAGTGTATGATGAAGCTTCTACTCTGTGTCACAGATGACAGTATCAATTCTTGAATCTGACTTTGTCTTGACAACACCTCAGTCATCTGAGATATATGAGACAGTGTGGTGGCTTTCTTGAACTGAGTCTACAGCTACTGTTATAAGCTTCTCAGATAATATAATATGAGTCTGAAATGAGTTTCTGAGCATATGAGAATAAAGAACAATGAGAAAGCAGACTGTCTGACTAAGTGAGCAGTCTCATCTACTGCAGTTTCAGTCTATAAACTTGAGATCATATCCACAGTCAGTGGGATCTGCACAGTGATCAAACAGCTCAGTCAAAAAACAGAGTAAGAGTGATAAAGCAGAATCTGTGAAAAGTTCTCTGACTGATATCAGAGCTGAAGATTCAGCAGACTGACTGTGAAATATTAAGTAAAAATCTCTTCAGAGCTCATCATATTACAGTATACTCTTCATCACTGACTTGCACTTCACTTCTCTCATGAAGACTTTTTCTGATATCACAGATGCTTTCAGCATGCAGATGCAAGACTTATCTGTATCTGTGAATACAATAAGAGCTCAGAATATTTGATACTTTGTTGATATTTGCAGAGATACTTCTCTCACTGACTCAAGAGATCAGCAGTATAATTATACAACTGAGTAACAGCTATTGTCTATCTAGAGTCTCTGATCTCTACAGACTTTGTAGAATTGCTTGATCATATACAGTTCTACACACAGTACTGCATGAGATAACACAGCTGTTTGAGCACACATCATCAGACAGCCTCTTATAGCAAGGTGATACAGATAGCACAATGTCTGATACAACTGATTTGATCAGTACAATAGATTCAACTGATGCAATTGATACAAATGATGCAATCAGTTCAATCAATACAATCAGCTCAATTGATTCAATTGATACAATTGATTCAATCATTTCAATTGATACAAATGATTCAATCGATTCAATTGATTCAACTGATGCAAATGATTCAATCAGTATGATTGACTCATCTGTTTCAACTAGCTGTGATGTAATCAGTACAGTCTGTATACTGACTCAGTTGCTTTTTGCTGTCAGTATACACTCTTCTTTTCTTTTTCTACTGCTCTCACTGTCTCTCTTCATTTCTTTTCTCTCACAATCTTCTTCAGTGCTCTCTTCTCTCTCTCTCTCTAAGCTTGTGCTGAGTTATATGACTGCAATGTGTCACAGATGACACAGTCTTTTCTTCACTTCTCTCTTTATTCTTCTTTTCAGTACACTCATTTTTCTTTTTTTTTTTTATCTATTTCATCTGTCTTTCTTCTGTTGTTGAAAGTGCAGACAGTTCTCAGATCAACTGAGAGAGTTATTTCTTTCTATTCACTATAAAGCTTTTCAGATACAGCAGCAGTGATCCTCTTGAAAACCACACTATAGCTTCATCATGAATGATCATACATTGAATCAGAAGTGAATATACAGCTTGAAAAAATTCTTTTCAATGAGCTGAGTCTTCTCAAGAGTTGTCATCTGAATTCTGTTTTCTCTCTCTCTGTGTACATAGAAATCTCTTTAGTGTAGCATATCTTCATGCTCTTTGAGAGACTTCTGAAACACAGACACTGTCTGTGTTTTTTCTGAGATGTTAAATCAATACAAACAAACAAACAAACCACATCTGAACTGCATAATCTGAAACAGAGATCACACAGGCAATATATAATTGTCTCATTGCTTGAAATATAAGACCTCTTTCAGTATTTGAAAGTCTCAATATACTGTTTAAAATTCTTTCAGCATTTGCAGTTTTTATTTGCATATGAGATTTAAAATTCAATTGAGAATCTAATCAAACACCAAGTCATCTAACTGAGTTTTTAGATTTAATTGAATGATTTAAAAGCTTAACTTCAGTATCTTTTTCTCTGAAATTTGGATAAAAATAATAGCAATAGTAATATAATAGTAATAATAGTGTAGCATAGCTAATCACTAAGAAAGAAAAGAAAGAGAAAGAAGATGTGTGAAATACATACATTGATATATATATATATATAAAAATAGCAGTAGTAAGAGCATAATGAAAAGAGGTAAGAATAAACAAAGATAATATATAATAAAGAAATAATAAACAAATGCATTACAATATCAAAATCAATTATAATAAATATAATATAATAACAATATTATCTATATAACACTCACTGATATTTATAGATTATAGAAAATCAGTGATTAATTTTAAATAACAGAGATTACTATCTTTTTAATATTTTTTGTATATATTTTATACTATTTTTATAATTATTTCTATAATATATTTCTTACATTTTTCTCATTCTTCTCTGCAGCTGCAGAGTCAGCAGTAATTATATTATTAAAGATAATGAACTGCTTATTTTCTATTATTTTCATATTAATATATATGTTTTGTATATATCTTTTACTAATGTATTTGTATGTAATAGAGACAATTCATTATTTATCAGACTGTAAACTACAGTGTTTACTTAGTGAATTATAATAACAATTCATATAGATCTTCTTCAATATATCAGAGATTACAATATATTCAATAAACAGATTATAATTTTTCTTATATAAACTGTATAATAAATTGATTTTGATATCAAAACTGTGAATAAATGTTGATTCTATATTTATTATTTTTTTTAATTGAGATTCAAAGTTCTTCTGATATAGTATTATATTTCTCTTGAATTTTATTTTTCACAGCTGTGCAACAACTCTGTTGTTATTTCTGATGATTTATTCAATTAATAGTTGTAGTTTATATTCTAATATTCATATATTGATAAACTGTTGATATAACTGTTGAAGAATGAGTGTAGATGAGCTGATGAGTTGCTGAGACTATTGAAAATCAAATACAAATAAATTGATAAACTATTAAAAATGAAGTAAAAGTGAATTAATGAATAATATAAATTGCTGAGTTTTCAGAATCTGCTGAGTTTACTGAATTTGCTCTGTATTATTATTAACTGTAATTTCATCATTTCTAAGCTGTTTTTCTTTATTTTTTAATGATTCTCTACTTATATTCAGTCATTTTGACTGCTTTGATTGTATTACAGATGTTTTGAGAATTGATAGATGTAAATCATTATATTTCAGATATTTATTATTTGATTACAAGCAGCAATCGCTCGCTTGCGCTCGCTTATCCAGCTTGAAAACGCGCCGTTTAATCCCTCGGGCGAACGTAATGAGATATCCAACGGCCGCACGTGACTCGTATACGTGAATTCCATGTTAATCTACGGCTGTCAATAGAGAACAATCACATAGATGAAAAAGATGAATAACACTGTAGTAGTGTTGTAGAGTTAATGTAGAAGCACTAAGCAAGGTGTAATTAAATGCCAGGCAGCTCATGTAGAGAATATAGTGATTACAATCAAATAGCAAGAAATTGAAATGCAACAATTTACACCTATCAACCCCTGAAACATCTGTAATACAATCGAAGCAGCCAAAATGGCTGAATGTAAGTAGAGAACCATCAAAAGATGAAGAGAAACAGCCCAGAAATGATGGAATTACAGTTAACAATAGTGCAGAGCAAGCCCAGCAGCCCACACCACTCATCAACCCACTCCTGCTCTGCCCCCAGCAGCCTCAGCAGCCCCAGCAGTCTCAGCAGCCCCAGCAGCCCACCAGCCCACCTGCGCCCATCCCCCAGCAGCCACACCAGCAGCCCGTCAACACATGGACACCAGAACATAGGCTACAGCTGCTGGTAGAACAAATCACCAGAGATGGCAGTGGAGTCATTGCACAACTGCAAGAGATGAGATCCAAGAGGGATATAGTGCTGCATGAGAAGAATTTCAAGCTCCAGCTAAAAAGAACAACAAACATGGAATCAGCACTTGTCCACAGCTGTGACACCAAAGCCAACCCACCATGCAGCTCATGTGAGAAGGGCCACAGTCTGTTTGTTGGATGTATTGTGATCTTCAGCATGTTGAAGAGAGCCTGTGCGAATTGTCACTACAATTCACTAAGCAAACACTGCAGCTTGCAGCCCAGTAAGTAATGGATTGTCTCTATATATAGCATGCAAATACATTAGCAAAATGTATATGAAAAACATATATGCTGACATGGAAATAACAGAGAATCAGCAGTCCACTGGCCCTGCAGCTGCAGAGGAGAATGAGAAGAGGAAAGGAAAGAGAAAGAAGTGGGCTGTCAGTGTGGAGCTGAGCCAGGCAGCTGAGTCATCTGATTCAGCAAAAAAGAAACAGGTGTCATTTGTGGCTCTGGAGGATGAAGAGAAGAATGATGAGGTGAGTGACAGTGGGGCCATGGAGCTGGAGTTGTTGCAGCTGTGGGCGGAGGTGTACTGGCTCTGTAATATGGAGAAAGAGATGGAGCAGTTGTGTAGAGAGTGGGATGAGGCCATGAATCTGTTGCAGATGGCTCAGCTCAGTCAACAGAGTGTCTCTGTGGGCATTACAGCTCTGATTAAAAAACTTGAAAAATAGAGGGTGGCATGGGCGGGCTGTATGGGCCATGTGAGGTGTGAGATGAGCCCAGTGGGGTGTTATTGCTTTTTTCTTTTTTTTAATAGTTAGTGCCAATTTTTGCAATGACAGTTTTTTTTACATGTCCAAAGACTCCTATTTTAACACCTGAAGATGGCATTCTGTAGACAAAGAAGAAAAAACAGTAGTAGCAGAAAGATTAATTGAGAAATCATAGAACCTCTGAATATATCTCATTTAACATACATCCCTCACCATCCTCATTCAGCAGAACAGTCAACTGGCTGACATTCATAGTTCAAGAGAGTGCAACATACAGCTGACCATGTGAGAATACAGAGTTTCTGAGATCAACACCAACTGTAGAAAGAGACTGCCCCTGGGACTTGTTGATTGTCATTGCAAAACATGGACAGACTGGAAACTGATGGTGAGTCATGCCAAATGGAATCTCAACAGATTGAGCATGTAGATCAATCCATGGCAATATATGAACTGAACCCTTATATGTGCTGGATATGATCTTCACCTCAAGTAAACAGATTGTCATCCACTGGACAATCATTCTTATGCCATTGCAGAGCCCTTCAGACAGCCGGAGATTTCACAGAAGCATGACAGAAGTGCCCACTTTCAATCTCAATATAAATAGTGACAGGGCTGAACAGTTAATGGCAGTCAGATATTTGTGAGAGAACTCTTCACAGCTCAGGGCCAGATCATCTGTATGAGTCACATCTGCAGCATAGAATGTATGAACATCCCCTGACATGGCCACCATAACCTGTTCATTAATGCAGAATGCATTCTGGTTTAATACAGTGAGAATGGCACAGCTCTTGAAGTAATCAGAGTGGACTGCTGCAGTTCTAAATCCAGCTGTAGGAAACACCCTCTCACACAGTGCATCGATGTTAGCAGCTCAATGAATATAGAGTGGAAGGTCAATACAGCCAATGCAGTCTGGATTGTATGACATTTGACCAAGCCAATTCATGAACATCATGTTATCATTATCAACAGCTAGTCTCATATTCCTTGTCAAGCATAGTACAGTTAACTGCTGCCATATATGTGAATGCTGCAGGCAAGCTGCAACAACTACAGCACAGCTGTCACACAGCACAACAGACAGAGTCTGTGCAAAATCATCATCAAATATAACAGAGACACCACCAAAAAGCTCATCTGATGAACATAAATTCTGAAGAAGACAGTCAACAACCTCCATACAATAGTGATGCTGCATGAGGGCCTCATCTCAGATAATCAAATCTACAGCCTGCAGCAGACAGCTCAGTTCACTCTGAATGATAATCTTTGACACAGAATCTGCATCCAATTCAATTGAAATGGCAAAACATGAGTGAGCTGTTCTGCCACATGGTAAAAGAACAGCTGCAATGTCAGAAGAAGCCACACAAAGAACAGTTTTTTCATCTGCATATAGACAGCTATAGAGAGCTCTGTAAAGGAACATTTTGCCAGTGCCACCTGGACCCTGTATAAAATAGTGAGATGGCTGTAATTCTATCACAGCCAGAATTGAATCATATGCATAGCATTGATCATCATTCAACTGCATCTGCAGGGTGTCTGCAGTGGTGATTTCCTCTATAAGATCATAGTTCTGCTCCTCAAAAAGTAGTCAGTTTCCAATAAGATTATCCCATACAGAGCTGCATGTAGGCAGGTTGAAGTCTGCAAGAGTCCTGCCAAACTCATGCAGGAGCTGCTGAATAAGAAACAGATCATAGTCATAATATGAATGTTCTGCAGGAGCATTGCTCACACAGTCTGGATTCATCTGAAGCAGTTGATGTGGAAGATCATTGCAGAGAGCATGGCAGAAACATGCCCAGAGGGCAGATGAATCTACAACATCCTCATGAATCAATGCAGTGGTGAATACTGACCGCATGTGGTGAGCAGTTGTAAATACAACAGCAGATTCAAATGTAATGATCCACTCATTATCATCATGCAGAAGACCAAGCACCTGGCATGCTGCACAGAATGTAGAGTGGCAAACACCATCCACTGTTCAAAGAGCCTCAAAGCTTGAGGGACCACATATGTTAATAAGAAGCAGCTGTAAGAAGAACACCTCATCATTATATGGACTGAGATGAGGCAGGTGGTCAATTGACCTTCTCTTCACACAGTTCTTCCATCTTCAGTTACATTTGTCCCAAATCAAATGATGGGGAAATTCTTGGTAGAGATACTGAGCATCTGAATGTGAACAGTTGTAGGCAAAGAATGCCATGAACTTAGACATGTTATTTGTCAAACATTCAGCCATACATTCATGATCTTCATGTTCAGATTCAGGAAAGTAAATCATCTGGTGGTTCGGTAGATGAATAGGCAACATCTCAACTGATGGGAACTCCTGGTGCATACAGAATGCAAATATACACCATACAGCCTCAGTTGGGCTGATATAACACCCATGCAGTCAAATATCAATCTCATCATTGGAGCCAACAATATGAAGGGTAGTGCAGTCTGGGCCCTTGTAGACATATTTGTTGATATATTTAATAGCTTCAATGGAGGCGCAGACCTCAATGTTTATATGGGCTTTATATGTGCAGATGAGATAGAGGTTGTATGGAACAATCCATTGATTGTCAATTACAACCTCACTGTTGTTGACAGTACATTTGAAGGAGGTAGATGGATCATGCTGCTGTCTGTACAAAGAATAGCCATCCTCTTCAACAGCTGTAGCACTCTGAAAAGCCTTGGGGAAACATTTTGTACATCTGTCATCCTTGTGGCAGGGGCTCACCACGCCAGCATTACATGGACCATGAATCATGAATTTACAGATCAATTCACTCAATCTGTCTGTATCCTCAGCAGTGCTTGACAGCTCTGCAGATATAATCTCATCAATTGTATCAGGCTGCAAAAATCACTCAGAGTCCTCTAGTCAGATCAACAGATGCATATGAGGCAGTCCACATTTTTGATATTCAATTGTCCATACCCTGGCCAACATCAGCCTGAACAGCTGCCCAGATTTGAGAACATCAAGAAAATGAAAAACCTTCATTGCAAAAACATGTACAATCAAATCTGAGCAGTCTGCTGCAGTCTGACCAGAGAGCAACTCATGAGTAATCTCCTCCCATCCAGAATTAGTCATAAATGTAATGAAAAGGGTTGGGTGCTTGTAGTTGGAGACAATCACCATAGAATTCTGGAACAGTTTATGCATAAAACATTCACTGTCTGTATGAGAAGCAGATAATATCACACAGTGGTCAAGCTGCTCACAGTCTGTATCACCTGCCTGTATAGCATCACACAGACCATCATATTGATCAGCACAGATTTCTGATTGATGAGTGCGGACCCAGTTCAGCTGTTGTTCATCAATGTTGATGTAGGCATCAACTAAATACTGCTGAAACAGATGTCCAATCTGGAAAAGAGGAGCATCAACATCATCTCATTGAAAAAGATGATATGCATGTCACATATGCAGAGTCAGGCTACAGCTGCCACACCCATCTTCATTCTCAACAGCATCATCAACATCATCATCAGGGCTGTTGCGGGCAGGTGGGAGGTCCGCAAGCACATTCATATCAACATGCCAGCTGTGATCTCCAGAAGGAAAAAGTAGAACATAATGCAGTGGAAGATATAATGGACTGTGAGAGTCAATACATGTGAGGCCCAAGCCAGCACTGGGCTGTTGTAGTGTCAGAAGAATGGCATGGGGGTGATGAGGGCCACTGAAAGTGTTCTGTATAACAACTGCAACCTCCAAGGCAGTAGGCAGATTCTCTCAGCAGTGGTCACTGCCTGCCTTCAGCTGTACAATAGGGTTCAAATCAACACACACAGCAGAGCTGTTCTGTAGTATCTCCCAAGCAGACTGATAAAGCTGAATAAAAGGGTTAACCTTAGAAACATTAGCAGCCAACAACATAACAGAAGAATGTAGAAAAGCAAATGAACAAACAGCAAGCAACACAGTACAGATACAATTAAACATACTAGAACATATGACAGAGTCCACACCATTTACAATACCCACACCAAACTGTGGGTTGTGGATCCACACCTGTGCAAAACAGACATCCTCATCTGACTCAGACTCTAACAGCTCTTACAGGTGATAGAGTTCCCTCTGTATTTGAAATGACACTGAATCATCAGTAGCCAGGCAATCAAGGCATGAATCCTGCTTGCACTTAAGAGATGTAAATGCCAGAGCAGAGTTGTAGTTCTGAATATGCCTGTGGAAATGCTTCATGTTGACTGTATCATCATTAAACAGCCCACATAGCTCTGGTGGGGGTTCTCTGACAGATGACAGTCTCACAGCATCTCTTACACAGCAGATGGAAAACACTGAAAGGGTCTTTGACAACCCATGTACACATTCATCAATCCAATGCTTAGCCCTGCAGGCAGAGCAGTAGACATCCATTCAGTCAAAATTGAGTGGTTGACAGTGATGGGTGTAGGAGCAGAAGCTGCAGAGGACAGATCAGCAGCTGTGAGTGATTGAAGGATTAACAACTGATTCAGAGGTAGTTGAGCTGGTTTGAGTGTTGAGGTCATTGAGGGCTGGCTGAATCAGTGAATCTGCATGTATATAGTCAGCAGGCTCATCTGCTGCAGGAACTGCAGTGGCAGCTGCCAAACAACAGCATTTGACATCACAGACATGTTCACAATTGAGAGCTTGGCAGTCGGTGCAGGTCTTGAAGACATGAATAGCAGTGCAGAACAGATGAGACAGATGATCTTCACAGCACACATCACAGTGTGACAGCTCAACTCACTGTGAGTTGAGCACAGAAGCAGCTACATCCCTCAATGGCAGATGGGAGGTTTGAACTGAATGTGCCTTGCATATGCGATACTGGGCTTGACAGCATGTAGAGCATGTATGGAATAATGCATTGGATTGGGGCCATTCAAATGTGCTGAGAGGATGAGGATCCCCACACGCTGAGCAGAGGCGCATTAAGTATATTAATGAATGTATATAGATTGTAACAAATGTAGAGAAGAGTATAAAGAACATAAATACAGTAGAGAACATCTGTAAAGAAAAGAATGAAGATTAATATCAGAACTGTACAGGCCGCAGAGAGCTGTTCATGGATTTGATGGGGTTCACATGATATCATGTGAGGTCACATTACAGTATTTTTTTCAGGAAAAAAGTTGGTTTTTCTATAATATAAAGAGAGATAATTATTATATTCTCTATATAAACTATCTGATATTTAATTATATCTCACTTAGTATTTCTATATTAACTCTACAACACTACTATAAAGTTATTCATCTTTTTCATCTATATAATTGTTCTCTATTGACAGCTGTAGATTACATGGAATTCACATATATGAGTCATGTGTGGCTGTTGGATATCTCATTATGTTCACCCGAGGGATTAAACGGCGCGTTTTCAAGCTGAATAAGCGAGCGCAAGCGAGCGATTGCGGCTTGTTGATTATTATGATAAAACCACTACTAAGTTAGGGTGGCAAGCAAGGTTTGAAAAATCAACGCCGTCATTACGCTAATATCCACTTTTTGCGTGCAGGTTATCAGAGCTTACACGGGCAACCGAACACGCCCTAAGTCATATGTAGCTGTTATATACCTCATTACATTTATCCAAGGGATTAAACAGTGTGTTTTCAAGCTGGATAAGCGAGCGCAAGCGAGTGATTGCGGCTTGTATTTTCTAATAGAAAAGTAAACTTTTTAAAAGATATACATTAATTAGATATTTTTAATTTATCATCTATAAATTTATTATAATAATTTGCGGTTGAGATATGAGTATCAAATTTATGACAATTTGTACGGGAAAAGGCGGGTGTTGGGTGCACACAGGCGTTAGGTGGTTGACTACGGAGTGTGTTACACTTAAATCCCTTGTTGAGTCACATCACCAAGAGCTCATCTCACTCGCCCCGCATTTCTCATCTTCACGACCCGCATTTCAGAACTATTTCAGTTTACCTTCTCATCCGCACATGTTCATGAGCATGGCGAAAGGATCCTCAGATAACTTGGCTACACTTCCCGAGCCTGGAAAGCGCAATGTTCTTATTACCAGTGCTCTTCCATACGTGAATAACGTGCCGCACCTTGGGAATATCATCGGGTCTGTGCTGTCTGCTGATGTTTTCGCAAGATTTTGTCGAGGTCGCGGCATCCCCACGCTGTATATTGGTGGTATGTAATAAGCTTGCATCGCGTCCATCTTCCTAATATCGAAAAATTAAAGAAGTTGCTAACTCAAAGGTTATTCAGGGACTGATGAATATGGCACGACAACGGAGGCCAAGGCTCTAATCGAGAAATGTACACCACGAGAGCTGTGTGATAAGTACCACGCGATTCACGCAGAGATATATCAGTGGTTCGACATCAGCTTCGATATCTTTGGCCGGACGACGACTCAGCTTCAGACAGATATTACTCAAGATATCTTCCGTAAGCTGTACAACAATGGGTTCTTAAAGGAGCGGATGACAACTCAACTCTACTGCCAGGAGCACCAGTCATTCCTGGCGGATCGCTTTGTTGAAGGAGAATGTCCAACTTGCAGTTATACTGATGCTCGAGGCGACCAATGTGACATGTGTGGCCAACTTCTAGAACCTCTTCAACTGAAGAATCCCCGTTGCAAAATCGACGGCTTCGCACCAATAACAAAGGATACCAAACATATTTTTTTGGAATTAGACAAGTTACAACCTGAAGTTGAGGATTACTTTCGAAAGGCTTCCACAAATGGTGCTTGGCCGAACAATGGGAAGTCTATCACATTAGCGTGGTTGAAGGAAGGCCTTCAACCGCGCAGCATAACGCGGGATATGAAGTGGGGAACACAGGTCCCGTTACCAGATTACGAGGACAAAGTCATATATTCATGGTTTGACGCCTGCATCGGTTATGTTTCTATTACTGCGAAATATACTGATCAATGGGAGAAATGGTGGCGGAACCCTGAAGACGTGCAGCTATATCAGTTCATTGGGAAAGACAATGTTGTTTTCCATTCCGTTATCTTCCCTGCCACTCAGGTCGGTACTAGAGGCCCGTGGACAAAAGTCCACCACCTGTCCACAACAGACTATCTCACCTATGAAGGTGGAAAGTTTTCCAAGTCTCGCGGCATTGGTGTTTTTGGGGATTCTGCTCATCAGACGGGAGTTTCTGCAGATGTCTGGCGCTATTACTTACTTTCCCGTCGACCAGAGACTGGAGACACTGAGTTTTCTTGGGACTCATTTATTAGCGCCAACAACAGCATTCTCCTTAACAATCTAGGGAATTTCGCCAGCCGCGTTCTAAAATTTGTGAACTCGCGGTTTTACAACAATATAGTGCCCGACTGGACTAAGTACCATGAGCCTTCGTTCGAAACTTGGAAGGAGGAAATCAACCGCCTACTTACAAAGTATGTTGAGGAACTCGACGCTGTCAAACTTCGCGCCGGCTTGGCCACCGCTCTTCACATATCCCAGCAGGGTAATTTATTCCTCCAGACTAACAAGCTCGATGGCAAACTCCATGAAAGCGAACCAGCAAAATGTGCCGCTGTGATCGGCCTAACTGTCAATCTAATCCACCTTCTCGCCTCCGTTATCGCTCCGTATATGCCAGCAACCTCTAAGTCTATATGCACGCAACTTCGCGTGGAGCCACTTGCAATCCCAGATCACTGGAGCGCGGATTCCATCAAACCTAGCCATGAAATTGGAAAACCTGAACACTTGTTCCGTCGCATCCAGCCGGAGAAGGCACAAACCTGGCGCAAAATGTTTGGTAGCGAAGAAGTATATAAGGTAAAGGAAGAACAAGCCGCAACAAAGGCCAAAAAATCTACAGCTTCGAAAGCTGAAAAGACTCCGAAACCTCAATCGGCGGTCATGAACTAGTTTTTCGATTGCGGCGGGAGTTGGGTCATGGCAGCTATATCTCGATTAACAGATGGACGACAGTTGTTACGTGTTTTTATCTTTTTGTTTTTTACTCCGGGACCACCTTTCGAGATAGACTTTGAATGGCTTGCAGCGCGATGTATTGACTTCAAATCAGTAAATAGCACGGAGACTGATCTCAGATCGTGTGGAATTGAAAATATCTCACCATTTTGTCAATGTTCCCTTCCCTATTCCATCCTGATGTCCAGGCCTAAGGTTGAACACGAGAAACGTTTTCCATTAGGTTGTAGAGTACAAAACCTGTAAGGCGTAATTATTACTCTATGATTATATTGAATAAAGTTTGATGACTAGTAAATGCAACGGTCCTAGATAAGACCGTATCGCAGATTCCTTCAGCAGCGAACAATTTGTTTACGTTTTGAACAATTCAAGTATTATACGATGCTTGGCATTTATGAATTGTATAAATAATACGATGGGAATATTAGAAATCTACACGGGAGTCTGCTTGTTCGAGAGGATGGAAAAAAGCACAAAGGATAACACCATCTGACATATACTAACATTATTTAACTTTAATATTGTTCACATAACCCACCGATGTATGAAAGAAGGCCCGGATGACCCAGAAGAATAACAAACTGAAGTAACCCAAAGGAGTGAAGAGTCACATCTTGAGGACAAACTCAACTTCCCAATGCCAGAACCAAGCACTTCTTTCCAACATTTCATAAAACAATCTCTTGTTTCACAGAGTGAATGTCATGATGTGAGAAGTGATCTATCATATCAAGCAAGGATCTTCTCTTATCTCAATTTCGGAAACTGGATCACTGCTCTGTGTGACGGGTTAGCACCCGTTAGCAATTAACTTACGCAACCAACTCCTGTCATTGCAACCTTGTGTAACCCTCAATGTTCTTCCACTCTGTGCTCTGCACTTGTGTAGTTTCTAATGATTCTTCTGTGTAGCTCTTAATGTTCTTCTGCTCTGTGCTCTGCACTTGCATAGTCTCTAACAATTCTTCTGTGTAGCTCTCAATGATTCTCTCATCTCACACTTCACACTTGTATAGTTTCTAACAATTCTTCTGTGTAGCTTTTAATGTTCTTTCACTCTGCACTCTACTGTGGAGCAGTTTCTGATATTCTTTCATTCTGAACTTTTCTCTATAAGAATCTTCTTTGTATGATCTTTTCTTCTGATTTCTTTTCTTTTTCTTTTCTTAATCAATTTGTAATCTGTAATTAGAATAGTATCAAATCATTAATTGAAGTATATTCATTACATTATAAATTGATTCTTCTGTATTTAAGATCTGAGTGTTTTATTATTAGTTCTTATATCTGAGTATATTGTTTAAGATCTGAGTGTTTTATTATCAGTTCTTACACTCAAATGTGTTGTTTATAGATCTGAGTGTCTAGTCATTATAAGAAGATCTCTCATGAGTCTGAGTGTTTCTATCATTAATTATATAGACTGTTGTGTCTAAGCATTCAAGATATAAGTAACTGTGTTCTATAAAGAGGCTCAAGTGTCTACAAACTGTAATGCTGTGAATAGTATTCATGAAGAAGCTTGATAAGCTTAGCACTGTAACATTGTAAATAGTATCTGTAAGAGAATTGAATATCTACAAGTATTTCTTTTTCTTTTTTATTATTATATATTCTTAGATATTGAAATGAACTACAAACAATTCTACAAACACTCATCATATCTGAACATAATGAATAATAACTTAGATCTACAAAGCATTCTTCAGCAACAGATACTACAGATGACTGAATTACAACAATAATTTGCTGAGATGAGTACTTTCACATTCACTGTTTTTTCTACACTCACATCTTATAAAAAGTCTTCAAGAGAGAAGCTTTCAATTCTTGACAAATATAAGAGAGATCTAGCACTCTATCTTATATAGAAGTCAAAAGTGTGATGAATTAGCATCTGTTAGTAATTAATTTACACAATCAACTTCTCTTCTGCATTTGCTTATTTCTGATCATTGTGATCTCATATAATTCTCAATGTTCTTCTGCTCTGTGCTCTGCATTTGTGTAGTCTTTAATGATTTTTTTATATAGCTTCTAATGTTCTTCTGCTCTGTGCTCTGCACTTGTATAGTCTCTAACAATTCTTCTGTGTAGCTCTCAGTGATTCTCTCATCTCACACTCTATACTTGTGTAGTTTCTAACAATTCTTTCATATAGCTTTTAATATTCTTTCACTTTACACTTCACTGTGAAGCAGCTTCTGATATTCTTTCACTCTGAATTTCTTTCTATAAAAACCCTCTTCATATAATTTTTTCTTCTGATTTCTTTTCTCTTTCTTTTTCTAATCAATTCATAATCTGTATTAGAATAGTGTTAGATTGTTAATCAAAGTACACTCATTATATTACAAATTGATTCTTCTGTGTTTAAGATCTGAGTGTCTTGTTATTAGTTCTTACACTTAAGTGTGTTGTTTAAGATCTGAGTGTCTCATTATTAGTTCTTACACTCAAGTGTGTTGTTTATAGATCTGAGTGTCTATTCATTACAAGAGATCTCTTATGAATCTGAGTGTCTCTATTGTTAGTTATATAGACTGTTATATCTAAGCATCTGAAACACAATCAACTGTGTTCTATAAGATCTGAGTGTTTATGAATCATAATGCTGTGAATAGTATTCATGAAGAAGCTTGACAAAGCTTAGCACTGCAACACTGCAAATAATGTCTGCAAAAGAACTGAGTGTCTACAAGTATTTCTTTTCTTTTTTTTACTATTATATATTCTTAGATATTGAAATGAACTATAAGCAATTCTACAAACACTCACTGCATCTGAATGCAGTGGATGATAACTTAGATTTATGAAGCATTCTTCAGCAACAGATGCTACAGATGACTGAATTGTAATGATGATTTGCTGAAATGAGTATTTCTGTATTCACTGTTTCTTTTACACCCACATCTCATGAAAAGCTCTCAAGAGAGAAGCTTTCAATCCTCAATAAATATGAGAGAGATGTAGTACTCTACCTTGTGTAGAAGTCAAAAGTGAATATCAAATTGAACATTGATGAACAAGCAATAGACTCACTATTCAATCAAGTGTGGTATATTCATAGCAGATTGAATGATGACATGTTAGCAAAATTTCAATTCTGAATAAGTCATTGTCAAAACAATCAGTGTACATCAGAGCTAATCTTTCAACAACTCAACTCTCTCTTTCTCAATTCTACACTTCAAGTCAAGATGTTGAACTGGTTTAATCAGACACATCAGATGAATATTATGTTGACAATTTATCTTTCTGAATTCAATCACAAACTTCTAAAAGCAGATGAATAAGACTGAGACAATGTTGTCAAGATTAATATATTATTCAAAAACTTGAACTTTCAGTTGCATAACTGAAGTGTAGAGTGTCTGAAGTTCTCAATATATAGTGAATTCTGTACTGATTTTTGTCTGTTGAACAACAATCTGTCTCAGTTCTGTGTGCTTCAAAATTATAGAGAATTTCATTAAACAAATATATACACTCTGAACTGCTCTGCAGCATCCTCCACCTCTGAATCAAAATCAATGAACTGAGTTTCACATGTAAATGCAAGTCACTCAAGAGTTCTCAATGTTTCAGAGAAGAATGTCACTGACTGAATTGCTAGAGAAGTCTGCATACACTGCAACAAGTCAGAGCACTTCATAAATCAATGTCTGAATGCAATTGCTCTGAGTAAACTCCTCACACATATGAACACTGTATCATCTGTGAACAGATAAGAACAGAGAAAAGATGAGCTCTTGCTCTAAAATACAGACAAGAATTCAAGAAGCAGAAAGCTAGCTGAAGATTCAAATAGAAAATACAAACAGATGCAATTATAGTCTCTATCATTGTAAATAGTCTAGTCAATATACAAGCAATGATAGACAGTGATTTTCTTCATTACACTCTTATAGACATTCAGCTGATCAAGAAGCATAAACTCCAGTATATTCTCTTTCTCAAGTTATATAAACTCAGTGAATTTGATGACCTCAGAGGATCAGCCTTTTACAATATGATAAGATTTAACATTGACATAGAAGAACATGAGAAAAAGAATATATATATATATGAAATACAAAATCTTGAGTACAATCTAATACTCAATCTATTATGACTTACAGAATTTGAAACCTTGTTGAACACATGCAATCACTGTCTTATTTTCTCAGAAGATGACTGTGTTTACAAGAAGAATGTTGATAGAACTGCTGATCTCACTCAGATATCAGCAGAAGCATACAAACTACTACCCATCAAACACATAAGAAGAAGAATGTCCAAGTGTTTGCTGCTAGCATGATGAATATCAAGAAAGTGTTAGAAAAGTTAGAACTCAAAGATTTCAAAAAATCACACAAGAAACTATTTGAATTGTACAAAGACTTTGCAGATATATTCAATGAGAAAGAAGCTGAAAAGCTTCCTTCTCACTGAGAACCCAGTATAGATCATACAATCAAGCTCATCAAAAAAGACAGTAAGAACTCACAACTGCTCTGAAGTTCTCTCTACAGTATATTGCACAACAAGCTTCTTGTTCTACAAAAAACACTCAACAGATTACTAGACAAAGACTTCATTCATATTAACAACTCATCCACTGCAGCATCTGTACTGTTTGTGAAGAAATCAGAAGAAGGCTTACAATTCTGCATTGACTATCAAGAACTCAACAAGATTATGTGAAAGAACTGATACCCTCTTCCACTCATCAATGAAATACTCAAACAGATAGAAAAAGCAAAATGATTTACAAAACTTGACATCTCTGTAGCCTTCTACAAGATAAGAATTAATGAAGATGACAAATGACTAACTGTCTTTCATATGTGTTATGAATTATATGAATGAACAGTGACCCTCTTTGAATTAGTGAATGCTCTGAGTACATTTCAGAAATACATTAACTGGGCTCTATGAGATCTGCTTGATGGGATCATCTCAGTATACATGAATGATATCTTGATCTTTACTGATGAATCATTCACTGAGCACTGTAAACACATATGACAAGTGCTTGATCATCTATGAAAAGCTGGACTGCAAGTGGACATTGACAAATGCAACTTTGAGATCAAGTCTACAATCTATCTAGAATTCATCATTGAAGCTGAAAAAGACATACACATGAATTCTAAGAAGATGGAAGCAATTCTCAACTGAGAGACATCAGTCTCAGTAAAAGAGATTAGAAGCTTTCTAGAATTCATCAACTTCTACTGAAGGTTCATCAAAGACTTCTCTGATATTATATGATCACTGATGAACCTGACTCAGAAAGACACTGTATTTCAATGGACTGATGAAGTAGATGCAGTATTCAAAAAGCTGAAGCATATATTCACAAATACTTCAATGCTGCAATCATTCAATTCAGATAAGCATACAATTCTCAAAACAGACATCTCAGATTATGTAGTAGATGAGATACTAATACAATACAATAACAAAGATGTTCTACAATCTTGTGTCTTCATCTTAAAAAAAATGTTGTCTGCTGAATGCAACTATGAGATCTATGACAAGAAGCTTCTAGCAATCATACAATGCTTTGAAAAATGAGAGTCTGAACTTATGAGTGTTGAGAAGTTTGAGATTGTTACTGATCATAAGAATCTAGAATACTTCACAATCATTCATAAGCTCATCAAAAGATATATACATTGATCATTGTTTCTTAGCTGTTTTTCATTCACAATTTATTATCAATCTGAAGTAGAGAACATCCTTGTGAATGCTCTGTTCCATCAAGAACAAAATATGCCATCTGATGACTTAGATGACAGATGGAAACACTGAGAGCATTGATTAATCAATTCCACAATCATAGAAAGTTCTACACAATCAGACAAACTCTGTGTACATATCAACCAGTTTCAAGCTCAAGAACCCTCACTCAAAGAACAATGAAGACTAGCAGCAGAAGCAGATGAATTCTGACAACAAGCTGCTGAAATCATACAAAGCAAAACATCTCAATTCCTCACAGATGTATACTCAAGAACAGATATCTCAGCATGTTTGATTGACAATGACAACTGTTTACACTTTTGAGATAGATGATGAATCTCTGATTCAGAACCTCTACAAACATGAATCATGTAAGAAATTCATGACTCATCAATGACTGAACACTCAGAACATGAAATTATATACAACATTGTCATTCAAAAATTCTACTAATCAGATATGTTGAAAGATATACACCAGTTCATACACAACTGTGATTGCTGCAGCTCAGTGATGATATGATGTGAATGCTGAAAAAAGATACTGAAGCCTCTATCTGTTCTCAACTGAACTTGATGCAATATAGCTATCAATTTTGCAGTTTTCTTGCTCAAAAATGAAGATTCTATAAACATTCTAGTCATTATCAACTGACTCAGTAAGAATGTAATACTACAGCTCTGTGATAAAATGAATACTGAAGTAGTTGCAGACATCTTCATCAGAAGCTCATTCTATTGTATGCACAGTCTGTCTTCATCTATTGTGTCAGATAGAGACAGTCAATTCATCAGTGCACTCTGAGCTTATATATGTCAATTGCTAAGAATTGAATGAAAGTTATCAACAGTGTACCACTCAGAGACTGATGAAGTTATCAAGAGAATGATATAAATGATAAAGAACATCCTCTGTAAGTTCTGCAATTATACACAAAACAACTGAAGCAATCTGCTGCTGCATGCTGAGATTGTGATTAACAGTTGAGATTTCACTATAACAGATGTAAGCTCATTCTTTCTTCTACACAGATACAACTTAGAGATTCTGAACTTCTCTGAGACTTTCTGAGAAACCACATACACCTGCAGCCTCATACAGATGACAGAGAATATTGTGAGCAAACTGAAGAAAGTTTGTGAATGAACAGAAGCTTCAATGATCAGTGCTCAGCAAAATTATAAGAATCAAATGAACATCAGAAGAAGTTCTGCAATCTGATATTATGTAGAAGATAAAGTCTGACTGAATCTCAAGAACATAAGAACAGATCATCCCTCACATATACTAGATTACCACCACATCAAGTATACAGTGAAGAAAGTGCTAGATATACACAATTATCAACTCAACATTTCATCTGACATTCACAATGTCTTTCATATGAATCTGCTCTGATCTGTGGCTGAGAATTCATTCCCCTCACAGAGAACCTCTGATTGACAGTCATCTGTCATTGTAGAAGAAGACAACAAATTCAAATGAAAAATCAAAGCAATTCTTGATGATAGAATCAATCATTATCACCACAAATACCTCATCAAATGAGTAGGATATGATCATCTGACCTGGGAACTCACATCTGCCTTGAAGGACACCACCACCCTCGACATCTATAAGTCCTCACTCACCTCAGTAGAAGGGGATAATGTGATGGGTTAGTATCTATTAGTAATTATCTTATGCAACCAACTTCTCTTCTGCATCTGCTTGTTTCTGGCTGTTGTAATCTTGTATAATTCTTGATGTTCTTTCACTTCATGCTTCACATTTGTGTAGTTTCTAACAATTCTTCTGTGTAGCTCTTAATGTTCTTCTGCTCCATGCTCTGTATTTGTGTAGTCTCTAATGATTCTTTTACATAGCTTCTAATGTTCTCTCACTCTGTGTTCCATGCTTGCATAGTCTCTAACAATTCTTTCATATAGCTCTCAATGATTCTCTCATCTCACACTCCACACTCATGTAGTTTCTAACAATTCTTATGTGTATCTTTTAATGTTCTTTCACTTTGTGCTCCACTGTGAAGTGGCTTCTGATATTCTTTCACTCTGAACTTTTCTCTATAAGAATCTTCTTTATATGACCTTTTCTTCTGATTTCTTTTCTCTTTCCTTTCTCAATCAATTTGTAATCTGTAATTAGGATAGTACCAAATCGTTAATCGAAGTACACCCGTTACAATACTGACCACATGTGATGAGCAGTTGTAAATACAACAGCAGATTCAAATGTAATGATTCACTCATTATCATCATGCAGAAGATCAAGTGCCTGACATGCTGCACAGAATATAGAGTGTCAAACATCATTCACTATTCAAAGAGCCTCAAAACTTGAGAGATCATATATATTAATAAGAAGCAGTCATAAAAAGAACATCTCATCATTATATGAACTGAGATGAGGCAGACAGTCAATCAGTCTTCTCTTCACACAGTTCTTCCATCTTCAGTTACATTTGTCTCAAATCAAATAACAGAGAAATTCTTGATAGAGATACTGAGCATCTGAATGCAAACAGTTGTAGACAAAGAATGTCATGAACTTAGATATATTATTTGTCAAACATTCAATCATATATTCATAATCTTCACATTCAGATTCAGAAAAGTAAATCATCTGATGATCTGATAGATGAATAGACAACATCTCAACTGATGAAAACTTCTGATGTATACAGAACACAAATATACATCATACAGCCTCAGTTGAATCAATATAACATCTGTGCAATCAAATATCAATCTCATCATTGAAGTCAACAATACAGAAAATAATGCAGTCCAAGCCCTTGTAGATATATTTGTTGATATATTTAATGACTTCAACAGAGACACAGATCTCAATGTTTATATGAGCTTTATATATACAGATGAGATTGTGACAGATTAGTATCTGTTAGTAATTAACTTACACAATCAACTCCTCTTCTGCATCTGCTTGTTTCTGGCTGTTGTGACTTTGTGTAGCTCTTAACATTCTTCCACTCTGTGCTCTGTGCTTGTGTAGTCTCTAACAATTCTTTCACATAGCTTCTAATGTTCTTCTGCTCTGTGTTCTGCACTTGTGTAGTCTCTAATGATTCTTTCATGTAGCTCTCAATGATTCCTCTGTTCCACACTCCACACTTATGTAGTTTCTAATGATTCTTACATGTATCTCTTAATGTTCTTCCACTGCACACTCCACTGTGGAGCAGCTTCTGATATTCTTCCACTCTGAACTTTCCTCTATAAGAACCTTCTTCATACAATCTTTTTTTCTGATTTCTTTTCTCTTTCTTTTCTTAATCAATTTGTAATCTGTAATTAGAATAGTATCAAATTGTTAATTGAAGTACATTCATTACATTATGAATTGATTCTTCTGCATTTAAGATCTGAGTGTTTTGTTATTAGTTCTTACATCTAAGTGCATTGTTATCAATTCTTACATCTGAGTGTGTCATTTATAGATCTGAGTGTCTAGTCATTACAAGAGATCTCTTGTGAGCCTGAGTGCCACTATCATTAGTTATATAGACTGTCATGTCTAAGCATTCAAGACACAATCAACTGTGTTCTATAAGGTCTGAGTGTCTACAAACTGTAATGCTATGAATAGCATTCACAAAGAAGCTTGATCAAGCTTAGCACTGCAATACTGTGAATAGTGTCTGCAAGAGGACTGAGTGTCTACAAGTATTTCTTTGTCTTTTTATTATTATTATTACATGTTCTTAGATATTGAAATAAACTACAAACAATTCTACAAACACCCACCACATCTGAATGTGATGGATGACAACTTAGACCTACAAAGTATCCTCCAGCAGCAAGCACTACAGATGACTGAATTGCAACAACAACTTGCTGAGATGAGCATCTCTGTGTTCACTGCTCCTTCTACACTCATGTCTTATGAAAAGCCCTCAAGAGAGAAACTTCCAATCCTCAACAAATACAAAAAAAATCTAGCACTCTATCTTGTGTGAAAGTCAAAAACAAATGCCAAATTGAACATTGATGAACAAGCAATAGACTCACTATCCAATCAAGTGTGGTATATTCATAGCAGATTGAATGATGATGTGTTAGTGAAATTTCAATTCTGAATGAGTCATTGTCAGAACAATCAGTGTATGTCAGAGCTAGTCTTTCAACAACTCAACTCCTTCTTCCTCAATTCTATACTTCAAGTCAAGATATTAGACTGACTTAATCAGACTTGTCAGATGAATGTCATGTTGATAACTTATCTTTCTGAATTCAATCACAAGCTCCTAGAAGCAGATGAGCAAGACTGAGACAATGTCATCAAAATCAATATACTGTTCAAGAATTTGAACTTTCAGTTGCATAACTGAAGTGTAGAGCATTCAAAGCTCTCAACATACAATGAATTCTGTGCTGATCTTTGTCTGTTGAACAATGATCTATCTCAGTTCTGCATACTTCAAAATTGTAGAGAATTCTGCTGAACAAATGTGTACATCTCAAATCACTCTGCAGTGTTCCCCATCTTCAAATCAGAATCAATGAACTAAGTCTTATATATGAATACAAACCACTCAAGAATCTCTAACATCTCAGAGAAGAACACTGCTGACTGAATTGTCAGAGAAGTCTGCATACACTGTGACAAGTCAGAACACTTCATGAATCAATGTTCAAATGCAATCACTTCAAGTAAATCCCCCACACACATGAATGCTGCATTGTCTGTAGATAGACAAGAACAGAGAAAAGATGAGCTCTCACTATAAAATATAGATGAAAGCTCAAGAAGCAGAAAGCTAGCTGAAGATTTGAGTAGAAGATGCAAGCAGACACAATCATAATCTCTGTCATTGTAAATAATTTAGTCAATGTATGAGTAATGATAGACAGTGGTTTTCTTCACTATGCTTTTATAAACACTCAGCTGATTGAGAAGCATAAGCTCCAGCATATCTTCTTTTCCAAACTGTGTAAACTCAGTGAATTTGACAGCCTCAGAAAATCCACCTTCTACAACATGATAAGATTTAATGTTGATGTAGAAGAACACAAGAAAAAGAATGTATACACATACAAAATACAAAATCTTGAGTATAATCTAATACTCAGTCTATCATGATTCACAGAATTTGGAACCTTGTTGAATGCATGCAACCACTGTCTTATTTTCTCAGAAGACAATCATGTTTACAAGAGGAATGTTGATAGAACCACTGATCTCACTCAGATATTAGTGAAAGCATACAAACTACTAATCTGTCAAATGCATGAGAAGAAGAATGTTCAAGTGTTCACTGCTAGTATGATGAACATCAAAAAAGTGTTAGAAAAGTTAGAATTCAAAGATCTCAAGAAATCACACAAGAAACTATCTGAATTGTATGAAGACTTTGCAAATGTGTTTGATAAGAAAGAAGCTGAAAAGCTTCTCTCTCACTGAGAACCTTGTATAGATCATACAATCAAGCTTATTAAGAAAGACAGTAAGAATTCACAACTGCTCTGAGATTCTCTCTACAATATATCACACAATGAACTTCTTGTTCTATGAAAAATACTCAATAGATTACTAAACAAAGATTTCATTTATGTTAGCAACTTATCCACTGCAGCATCTGTACTGTTTGTGAAGAAATCAGAAGAAGACTTACAATTCTGCATTGACTATTGAGAACTCAATAAGATTACATGAAAGGATTGATATTCTCTCCCACTCATCAATGAAACACTTGAACAGATAGAAAAAGCAAAATGATTTACAAAACTTGACATCTCTACAGCCTTCTACAAGATAAGAATTAATGAAGATGATGAATGACTAACTATCTTTCATACACATTACAGATTATATGAATGGACAGTGATTCTCTTTGAATTAGTGAATGCTCTGAGTATGTTTCAGAAATACATTAACTGAGCTCTACAAGATCTGCTTGATGAGATTGCCTCAGCATACATGAACAATATCTTGATCTTCACTGATGGATTGCTCACTGAGTGTAATAGGCGCAACGGAGATATCTATATTAGGAAATAGCTATGTGGCGATAGAAGAACACAGAACACATCAGAATTAATGAAGAGGGACATAGCACACAGCATCATAGACAGCTGTAGCACGTGGTAGTTGCCTATATAATGCTCACTGATGTCTGTAGATATTAGAAGATCAGTGATTAGCTTTGAATAATAGAGATTGCTACCTTCTTAACATTCTACATATGTACTTCACACTACTTTCATAATTATATCTACAACCATCTCTTACAATTCTAATTGCTCTAAACTTTATTTGAGTGGTTCATTGTTACACACACCTACAATAAAGCATGCAACATTAGTTAAAACATGCAATATTAGTTAAAACACACAAGATGGTTTCAACATGTGCAAGATTTCTTGAAAATCAATCTGAATCTTCTACTGCCTCCAATGATCACAATGCATATTTGCAACAGTTGAATGATCAAATTCATGAACAAGAGCAGCAATTAGCTATTCTGCATGCACAACAGTGGCTCAACAAGTTAGAAGTGCAGATTTGTGGAGATACTCTCATCAAGTCTCAATTAACTCAGAATATCACCACAGAACTGCTGCAAAATCAATCTGTGAACAATACAGATGATGATAATGAAACACCACTGAGATTGAAGATTAAGAACTATTATCAAGGAAAAAATATGTTAGAATTCAAGGATTATAAAGATTGCATGTTGACTCTCTTTACACACCACCACCAGTATTACTGAAAGAAAGAACACAAGATAAATGATACTAAACTCTACCTTGACATCCACATTAAGCAGAAATGATTGAATTTTGTATCATTATATGAGAGATATGGAGGAGCAACACCATTGACTTTTGACAATATATTATCACATCTAGAAATGCAAATTAACAATCCACAGAACCAGCACTGATTGATGAGTCAAAAGTTTCAAGATACAAAGCAACAAGAATAACAATCAATACATAATTTCTCTAAATATCTTGAAGACTGAGAATACTACTTACCTTCATATAGCAAAGAATAAAGAATGGATAACTTGTGTAGTAAGACATTGAAGATATTACACACAGAACTCAACTGTTGAAATCAAGAGCCTCAGAACTACAAAGAGTTGCTTTGAACTCTACAGACTCTTGAGAAAAATATGTCAGAGCAACAGCATGCTATTCACAAAGGAAGATCTGCAATATTCATAGAGAATCAGCATCATTCTGATAAATCTAGTAATCATTGAAACAAGAGGAAATGAGAGGAACAAACAGATTCAACTGAACAAATCAAAAAAGATAAATATAACTGAATGAAGAAGTGTTCTCACTGTCATAAAAAGGGTCATATTGCAAATGATTGTTGAATGTTACACTCTGAAAAGCACAATCAAGTTCAATAAGCAAAAAATCAGCAATTCCAATCATAGAAGCAGCTGCTGCATTGAGAATACAAACAACTAGACTGTGAGATAAACAATTATTGGCAATGAATACATGGATGCTGACAGAAGCAGAATGGTTGATGGCATGGACACTAGTGAATTCTGACACAGATGTGAACTTTGTGTCCCATGCCTGGGCATCAAAATATTTCTCAAAGACAGAAGATAAACCAAAAGTAGTGGAAGTAGTTGATAATCATAAGATTAAATCATATGAACAATGAAGAGCTGCAATGAAGATTATTGATGACAAACATATTCTCTGAGAAGAATTCCACCATTTTGAAGAGGCTGACATTAGCAGATATGATGTAATTTTGGGTATACTGTGGTTGAAAGCTGTGAACCCTGATATCAACTGGGTGTGAAGATGCTGAATCTATAGAAAAGTGTCAAATATTAACCATATGCATCTGAATACTGCTAAAGAATTTGCAACACTAATTGATGATGGTAATATTATATTCACTGCCTTATCATTACAAGCTGTGAGTGCAGCAACTGAGCCAAATATCCCAGATGATTATAAAGATTATCTTGATGTATTTCAAGAAGACATATCTGATGTGAAACATGCATCTCATGATCATGTCATAGAGCTCAAACCTGGCAAGAAACTCTCATACCAACTGATATATAATCTATCACCTCAAGAACTCTCTGTCCTTCAAGAATATATTGAAAAGACATTAGAGAAGAATTGGATATGTTCATTCAAGAGCTCAGTCAGTGTGTCAGTATTATTCACATCCAAGAAAGATGGAACCCTGCATCTTTGCATGAATTATCAAGAATTGAATGAAATAACAGTCAAGAATCAATACTCACTGCCCTTGATAAGTGAAATACTTGATAGATTAGCAGGTGTCAAAATATATACACAACTGAACCTCAGAGACACATATCATAGAATTCACATATGAGTGAAGAATGAATGAAAAACAGCATTTCAAATATGATATGGACACTTTGAATATCTAGTCTTATCTTTTGAGCTAATCAATGTCTCTGCAATCTTTCAATCTTATATCAACAAAGCCCTCAGCAATCTTTTAGATGTATATTGTGTGACTTATCTTGATGATATCATAATCTATTCAAACACACTTGATGAACATGTCGTCCATGTTAAGAATGTGCTGGAACAGTTAAGGTGATGGAGACTATATGCCAAACTTAGTAAGTGTATGTTCCACACAACAGAAATTGGATTTTTGAGTTTTGTGGTTATCATGCAGGGTATTACTGTTGAGAAATGCTGCATCAACATGATTCTAGATTGACCAGAACCGCGAACTATAAATGAATTGCAAATATTTCTAGAATTTATCAATTTCTATCATCAATTCATATACAAGTTCTCAATAATAACAGCACCTCTGACTGAATTGTTAAAAGATTATGAAATGAAAAGGGGGAAGAATAACACATCTGTTCAGTTAGATGAAAACTGCAAGCACACAATTTTGCAGTTAAAAGAATGCTTTACAAAAACATCATTGTTGGTCCACTTTGATCTGCAGTGAAAACTTCATATAGAAATGAATGGATCTGATGTTGCAATCACTGCAGTAATATCACAATTAATGAATGATGATCACTGACACTCAATCATGTTTTGGTCTAGAAAGCTCACAGAAACAGAAAGACATTATCAAATATATGATCTAGAAATGTTGCTGATTGTAGAAGCTTTCAGACAATGATGCCACTACTTACATGATAGCAGACACTCAATAACTGTTTTATCTGATCATGTCAATCTTCAGTGCTTCATGATGATGAAGCAGCTAAATGAGTGTCAGATTCACTGAATAAAAATACTCTCAGTGTTTGATTTTGAAATAGAGCACTGTTCTGGGAAAAATAATTCTGCAGATGCATCAAGTTGTCACTCAGATTTTGTAAAACATGCAGCTCTTTTGACAGAGCTTTCTACTCTGCAAGAGAAGCTGTGTAAGAGAATCTTTAAGTCACTAAAGATAAAAGAAAACACAAAGTTAGATCAATGTGTCAAGATAATATGAAAAAATCTACAAGCTAATGAAAATTGTTGGATGAAGAGACTCATAGTCATCAATGACAACAATCTCTGCAGGATAAAGAATGTATCTGTGGATGAAAATGAAGTCACAGATGTTATGAGATTAAATCTAGAAACTCTGATACCACAGATTCTAGCTGTCAAGGTATTTGAGTCTGAGACAGTCTATTGCAAAGAGATAGCTGAATCTATCATTGAACTCTTACTGCAGATTCAGAATAGAGATGTCAACATATCTGAACTTTATAGAAGACTAGAGATGAATGATACTAGTATAGATAATCATTCAATCTGAGCAGTAGATAAAGATGATCTGTTCAGAAAAGATGATAAAGTCTATATACTACAAGACAAGACTGTAAAGCATGAAATAATGAAAATGAACCACAATGATTCTCAAGGTGGTCATTTTGGATGTGACAAAATCATCAAAACAATCAAATGCAAGTACTTATGACATGATATGAGTGATGAGATTGCAGAATATGTGAGAACTTGTGATGTTTGCCAATGCATCAAGATACTGCAGCACAAGCTGTATGGGTTGCTACAACCACATCCAGTGCCAGATAAGAAATGGCATACAATTAGCATGAACTTTATTGAAGACCTGTCAGATAATAAAAAGAGAAGTCAAATCTATAATACTATTGTTGTATTTGTTGATTTATTCATCAAATGAGTCATAATTGTGCCCACATCTTCAGAGCTAGATGCAGAAGAACTCACAGACATTATTGTATGAAGAATTGTAAAGAACTTTGATCTATCTGCAAACATTATTAGCAACTGAGATTTATTAATAAATAGCAAGTTTTGATCAACATTGTGTTATCTGCTTCATATCTGATGAAAATTATCAACAGCATTCCACCCACAAATCGACAGCCAGACAGAATGATTGAACCAGGTGATTGAACATTATCTTCACACATATTGCAGCTACCAGCAAGATAATTGGATAGAATGGATTCCCCTGGCACAATGAGCATATAACAACATCTTCCATGCATTGATAAAAATGACACCATCTGAAGCAATGATCAGCTGACCAACTGAACTTCACATAGACATGAAACCTCCAAGCACAGATGCATCAAAATCAGCAATGGAACAAGTGGAATGAATGAAGCAAGTGGAGAACAAGATCTGAGAATGTCTGAAAGCTGTCAAAGCAGCTGAGAAAAAGTATTATGATCAGCATTATATATCAAAAAGCTTTAAGATAGAGGACTGAGTAATGCTGTGTACAAAAAATATATCCATCTTGTGACCCTCACTCAAACTAGATCATTGATTTTTGAGTCTCTTTCAAATAATTGATATCTGTGGTATGCAGATGTACAAACTGAAACTCATGCTGTAATATAAAGAAATTCATTCCATATTCCATATTTCTCTTCTTGAATCATATCACATACACAATGGACAAATCCTGCAAGCAGAACTGATAATTATAGACACACAAGAGAAATGAAAAGTTGAAGCTATATTAGACAAGCATCAGTACCACAGTCAAACACAGTATCTTGTCAAATGGAAAGATTGTACAGACACAGACAATTCTTGGAAATTCAAGGAAAACTTGATGAACAGTCAGAAGTACTTGAAACAGTTTAATAAAATCTATCAGAAGTCAGTTAGTAAATGAAAACAAAGAAGATGATGATGACTGCTGAATATACTTATTCCACTCAGAGATTAAAAAACAGATCTGCCTCAGCTTGATCAGTGTTATTCAAGAAATTGTCATCAAGACAAACCTGCTTATTATTCTGAATTTCCTCAACTGACAAAGCACAATGTTTCAACAATGACTTGAGAGCTGTGATTGATGATGTAATCACTGAGACCTCATCAATCACTGTTTCAGCTGAAGTCTCAGAAGAATCATCTCATTGAATCTCTCAGATCTTCACAGCAAAGAATCTAATCACTGCAGTCACAGCACTCTGCAAAACATTAACATTCAAAGCATTTATATCAGCAATAATTAGATTCTCAGCAGTGTTGATAATCATCTGAGTCAATTCAACAGCATCCACTGACATCTAATAGAAAGTTAATATTATATACTGTAAAAACATTTGTTTTGAATAATAACTTACTGAAATGCAGACATGCTTTGTCACTGAGCAGTGCTTGCATTTTTTGCATCAACTCTCAGCAGATTTGCAATGATGATGAAGGGATGTTGTCAAATGTCAAATACAACAACAGCAATATACTGCTGCATTTCTTTCTAACACTTCAACAGAACTGTTCACTTTCTCATCTTCATCTACATTATCAGTCAACTCAAATAACATATCAAGATCTTGACTCAGTGAGAATGACACTGATGTAATAGCAGAATGCAAAAACATACTTTCTGAAACACTGCTATGATTGAATACCACACTCTGCTGTGACAACAAATCATCAGAGTTCATATAGAATTCTAGAATCTCATCTGCATTCTTGTAGATCTGCACATCAAGTACAAACCTTGCAACAGCAGTTTGATACATAGCAAATCTCTCATTCAGAACTTTGTCAGAAAGCAGCATCTCATGAAATTCATTGATCAAAGATTGATCAATTTTGTGAAAGCACTCAGACATCTATAATCTGTTAGCATTCATAACAATCTCAGTTTAAGAAAACTTACAGCAGCACAACTTCTATTTGATATATGACAGATGTGACAGTGTGTTCATTCATTGTTCACAAAGCAAGAGTATACTGAGGGATTCTGCAATCTCTCCAGACAATCCAAGCAAATGCTCTCAATGGCAGACAGCATATCACTCTCCATAGACTTCAAACCAGCAACAGAAACAGCTGATTCTGACATTCTATCATAACTTTAATTAGTATCAAGGCCTTATTCAAAGGAGGAGGAAAAGCAAAAGCAACAAGAAAGAAAAACAGATGTTGAAGATTGAAATCAATATTGCAATGTTGATCAAAAAGATTGCAACAACACAAAACTCAACCCAAAATGAAAAATGCAATCATGCAATCAAAACTTCAAATTTCACAATAAAAATTGCATAGAAAGATACAGTGTACTTTGTTTGATAAATTGATGTATTCTTTTTAAATAAAAAATCATTGATGGTGATGATGGTGATGATTTTGTTAGAGTACAACTTTTTGATGTAAAAGTCAAAGAAAAGGGGTTCAGAAGTTGTGTCTAAATCATGATTGAACTGCATTGACACTGAAGATGAAAAAACATTCTTCCAAAACAGCAACACTTTGAAATTAATCTCAACAATTAATTCAGTCTGATCCTGTGAACTCTATACAATATTAACCACACAGCACATGTTATGAACTTCACACATTGCAGTAAGAAGCTCTGAGAACCAGGCCTTTGAAGAAGAAAGATAATTGTAATAGACACAATGAAGATATCTATATTAGGAAATAACTATGTGGTGATAGAAGAACACAGAACACATCAGAATTAATGAAGAGGGACATAGTGCACAGCATCATAGGCAGCTGTAGCGCGTGGTAGTCGCCTATATAATGCTCACTGATATCTGTAGATATTAGAAGATCAGTGATTAGCTTTGAATAATAGAGATTGCTACCTTCTTAACATTCTATATGCGTACTTCACACTACTCCCATAATTATACCTACAACCATCTCTTACACTGAGCACTATAAGCATGTACAACAAATGATTGACTGCCTACAAAAAGCTGAACTGTAAGTGAACATTGACAAATGCAACTTTGAGACCAAGTCTACAATCTATCTAGAATTCATCATTGAAGCTGAAAAAGATGTATGCATGGATTCTAAGAAGATGAAAGCAATCCTCAACTGAGAGAAATCAGTCTCAGTAAAAGAGACTAGAAGCTTTCTAGAATTTATCAACTTCTATCAAAGATTCATCAAAGACTTCTTCAATATTATACAATCACTGACAGATCTGATCTGAAAAGACACTGTATTTCAATGAACTGACAAAGCAGACACAGTATTCAAAAAGCTGAAGTGTATGTTCACAAACACTCTGATACTGCAATCATTCAATTCAGATAAGCATACAATTCTCAAAACAGACATCTCAGATTATATAGTAGATGAGATATTAATGCAATATGATAATGAAGATGTTCTATAATCTTATATCTTCATCTCAAAAAAGATGTTATCTGCTAAATACAACTATGAGATCTACAACAAGAAGCTTCTAGTGATTATACAATATCTTAAAGAATAAAAGTCTGAACTTATAAGTATTGAGAGATTTGAGATTGTCATCAATCATAAGAATCTAGAGTATTTCACAATCACTTTTAAGCTTATCAAAAAATATATGTGTTGATCATTGTTTCTTAACTGTTTTTTGTTCACAATTTGTTATTGATCTGAAGTAGAGAACATTCTTGCAGATGCTCTGTTCTGCTGAAAACAAGATATATCATCTGATGACTTGAATGATAGATGGAAACACTGAGAGTATTGATTAATCAACTCTATGATCATAAAAAGTTCTACACAATCAGACAAACTCTGCATACATATCAATCAGTCTCAAGCTCAAGAACCCTCACTTGAAGAACTATGAAAGCTAGTGACAGAAATAGATAAATTCTGACAATAAACTGTCAAAGTCATATAAAGCAGAGCATCTCAATTCTCTGCAGATGTATATTCAAGAACAGATATCTCAGCATATTCAATTGATGATGACAACTGCTTATGCTTTTGAGATAGATGATGAATCCTCAATTCAGAATCTCTATAAACACAGATCATATAAGAAATTCATGACTTGTCAATGACTAAACACTCAGAATGTGAAATCATGTACAACATTGTCACTCAAGAATTCTACTAATCAGATATATTGAAAGACATACATCAGTTTATACACAACTGTGATTACTGTGATTCAGTGACAGTATGATATGAACACTGAAAAGAGATGCTGAAGTCTCTATCTGTTCTCAACTGAATTTGACATGATATAGCTATTGATTTTGCAGTTTTCTTATCTGAAAGTGAAGATTCTATGAACATTCTAGTCATTGTCAACTGACTCAGTAAGAGTATAATACTACAGCTCTGTGACAAGATGAATACTGAAGTAGTTGCAGATGCCTTCATCAGAAGCCTGTTTTATTATATACACAGTCTATCTTCATTCATTGTGTCAGATAGAGACAGTCAATTCATCAGCACACTCTGAGTCTATATATATCAATTATTAAGAATCAAATGAAAGTTATCAACAGTGTATCACTCAGAGACTGATGAAGCTACTGAGAGAATGATACAAATGATAAAAAACATTCTCTGTAAGTTCTGCAATTATATGCAAGATAACTGAAGCAATCTGCTGTCATATGCTGAGATTGCAATTAACAGTCAAGATTCTGCTACAACAGATGTAAGCTCATTCTTTCTTCTATACAGATATAACTTAGAGATTCTGAACTTCTCTGAGACTTTCTGAGAAATCACATACATTCACAGTCTTATACAGACAGCAGAGAACATTGTGAGCAAGCTGAAGAAAGTTCACAAATGAGCAGAAACTCCAATAATCAGCATTCAGCAAGATTATAAGAATCAAACAAACATCAGAAGAAGTTCTATGATCTGATATTATATAGAAGACAAAATCTGACTGAATCTTAAGAATATAAAAACAGACCACCTCTTGTGTACACTAGATTATCATCATATCAAGTATACAGTGAAGAAAGTGCTAGATATATACAATTATCAACTCAATACTTCATCTGACATTTATGATGTCTTTCATACAAATCTGCTCTGACCCACAGCTGAGGATTCATTCTCCTCACAGAGAATCTCTGATTGACAGTCATCTGTCATTGTAGAAGAAAACAACAAACTCAAGTGATAAATCAAAGCAATTCTTGACAATAGAATCAATCACTGCTGCTGTGAATATCTCATCAAATAAGTAGAATACAATCATCTGATCTGGGAATCTGTGTCTGTCTTGAAGAACACTGCTGCTCTTGACATCTACAAGTCCTCACTCACTCTGATAGAGAGGGATAATGTGATGAATTAGCATCTGTTAGTAATTAACTTACACAATCAACTTCTCTTCTGCATTCACTTGTTTCTGACTGTTGTGATCTTGTGTAGCTCTTAACATTCTTCTACTTCATACTTCACACTTGTATAGTCTCTAATGATTCTTCTGTGTAGCTCTCAACGATTCCCTCACTCTATGCTCTGTGCTTATGTAGTTTCTAATGATTCTTACACATACTTCTTAATGTTCTTTCACTCTGTGCTCCACTGTGGAGTGGCTTCTGATATTCTTCCATCTCAAACTTTTCTCTATAAGAACCCTCTTCATACAATCTTTTCTTCTGATTTCTTTTCTCTTTCTTTTCTTAATCAATTTGTAATCTGTAATTAGGATAGTACCAAATCGTTAATCGAAGTACGCCCGTTACAGAGATAGAGATTGTATGAAACAACTCATCAGTTGTCAATTACAATCTCACTGTTGTTGACAGTACATTTGAAGAAGATAGATGAATCATACTGCTGTCTGTATAAAATATAGTCATTCTCTTCAACAGCTGTAGCATCTCAAAAAGTCTTGAGAAAATGTTTCATACATCTGCCATTCTTATAGCTGAGACTCATCACATCAGCATTACATGAATCATGAATCATGAATTTACAGATTAATTCACTCAATCTGTCTGTATTCTCAGCAGTGCTTGACAGCTCTGCAGATATAATCTTATCAATTGTCTCAGACCACAAAAATCACTCAAAGTTCTCTAATCAGATCAACAAATGCATATAAGATAGTTCATATTTTTGATATTCAATTGTTCATACTCTGATCAACATCAGCTCAAACAGCTGTTCAGATTTGAGAACATTAAGAAAATGAAAAATCTTCATTGCAAAAACACATACAATCAAATCTGAACAGTTCACTGCAGTCTGATCAGAAAGCAACTCACAGATAATCTTCTTTCACTCAGAGTTAGCTGTAAATGTAATGAAAAAAGTTGAACATTTATAGTTAAAGACAATCACTATAGAATTCTGAAACAGTTTATGCATAAAACATTCACTGTCTATATGAGAAGCAGATGATATCACACAATAATCAAACTGCTCACAGTCTGTATCACCTGTCTATATAGCATCACACAGATCATCATATTGATTGACATGAATTTTTGATTGATGAGCACAGACTCAGTTCAGCTGTTGTTCATCAATGTTGATATAGACATCAACTAAATACTGCTGAAACAGATGTTCAGCCTGAAAAAGAGAAGTATCAACATCATCTCATTGAAAAAGATAATATGTATATCACATACACAGAGTCAGACTACAGCTGTCACACTTATTTTCATTCTCAACAGCATCATCAACATCATCATCAGAGCTGTTGCAGACAGATGAGAGGTCCACAAGCATATTCATATCAATATATCAGTCATAATCTTCAGAAGGAAAAAGTAGAATGTAATGCAGTGAAAGATATAATGAACTGTAAAAGTCAATATATGTGAGGCTCAAGCCAGTACTGAGCTGTTATAGTGTCAGAAGAATGACACAGAGATGATGAGAGCTGCTGAAAGTGTTCTGTATAACAACTGCAATCTTCAAGACAGTAGATAGATTCTCTTGATGATGATCACTGTCTGCTTTCAGCTGTACAATAGAGTTCAAATCAACACATATGACAGAGCTGTTCTGTAGTATCTCTCAAGCAGACTGATAAAGCTGAATAAAAGAGTTAATCTTAGAAATGTTAGCAGTCAACAACATAACAGAAGAATGTAGAAAAGCAAATGATTATTATTATTATTCTTCAATTATAGATGTATACAGTCAGTGACTATGACATCTATCTGAAATACTTCAGGAATTTTCAAATCAAGAATATTCTAATATACAAAAACAATTTGACACATGCATTAACAGAATTCCAGCCCAGAATCAAACAACTATTCAAACTATTCAATTCAAAAATAAAATCAAAAGAATGTCAATGGGTTAGCACAACTCAACTTCAAAACAAAGGAAATAAATATTATAAAAGACAGCAGCTATTAAAAATAAACAGAAAAGAAAAAACATTTGCAATGATAGAAAAGCAAATGAACAAACAGCAAGCAATACAGTACAGATACTATTAAACATACTAGAATATATAACAGAGTTCACATCATTTACAATATCTAGACTGACTGTGTGACCATGCATGGGACTGGGACTAAATATTTCTCCAGTCCATTATCAAATTTCTTAGTTCTGGTCCCATATAGTGTTTATTAAATTAGTCACTTTACACTGTTTATATTATAAATCTAGTCCCAAGTCATGTTCTTCTTATAAATTACTGATTCTGATCCCATTTGGTCCCATTTTGTTAAAATGGGACCAAATGGGACCATGATTTACCCTATATAGATGATATAATGCTATGAGTGTTACCAAAAATCATTATCTATCAAAAGAAGTTTAGTGTATTTATGCTCTAGTTCTATTTTGAACTAGTAATGATAGTGATAGATAGATTCGCCGCGGTAGATAGGTTGGCAGCGATAGATTTCCAGCGATAGATTAGCAGCGATAGATTAGCAGTGATAGATTAGCAGCAATAGATTAGCAGTGATAGATAGATTGGCAGCAGCAATAGATTAGCAGCAATAGATAGATTGGCAGTGGTAGATAATTGGCAGCGATAGATAGGTTGGCAGCGATAGATAGGTTGGCAGCGATAGCTTAGCAGCGAGGGATAGCTTGCAGCAATAGATAGGTTGGCAGCGGCGATAGCTTAGCAGCGAGGGATAGCTTAGCAGCGAGGGATAGCTTAGCAGCAATAGATTGGTTGACAGCACTAGATAGAGGTGATATCTCCACCAATCATATCATCAGATTGATATCTAAGATATGTATTATATAATCATCAGAATGGGACCAAACCTCAGTCAAAATCATAGTCAGTCCCAGATAATGTTCTTATTTTTGATAGTCAGTCACTTTACATGAAATATCAAGATTTATTAGTTTCATTTCACTCATGTTCTAATAATTCTAATCACTTTACACTCTCATTCTGATCCTGGTCCCACTGAAAATCACACCAAGAAATGGACTGGGATCAAACCAAATCAAATTAAACATGAAATTCATGGTCCCACTGATCAGTCTAATAATATCTGCATCAAACTGTGGATTGTGAATCTACACTTGTACAAAACAGACATTCTCATCTGATTCAGACTCTAATAATTCTTACAGATGATAGAGTTCCCTCTGTATTTGAAATGAGACTGAATTGTTAGTAGTCAGATAATCAAGATGTGAATTCTGCTTGTACTTACAAGATGTAAATATCAGAGCAGAGTTGTAGTTTCAAATATGTCTGCAGAAATACTTCATATCAGCTGTATCATCATTAAACAGCTCATGTAACTCTGATGAAAATTCTCTGACAGATGACAATTTCACAGTATCTCTTACACAGCATATGAAAAACACTGAAAGAATCTTTGACAATTTATATATACATTCATCAATTCAATACTTAGTTCTGCAGACAGAGCAGTAGACATTCATTCAGTCAAAATTGAGTGATTGACAGCAACAGATGTAGCAGTGGAAACTGCAGAGAACAGATCAATGACTGTGAGTGATTGAAAAATTAACAACTGATTCAGAGATAGTTGAGCTGATTCAAGTGTTGAGATCATTGAGAACTGACTGAATCAGCAAATCTGTATATATATGATCAGCAGACTCATCTGCTGCAGAAACTGCAGCAGCAGCTGTCAAACAACAGCATTTGACATCACAGATATATTCATGATTGAGAGTCTGACAGTTGATGCTGTAACGGGCGTACTTCGATTAACAATCTAGCACTATTCTAATACAGATTACAAATTGATTAAGAAAAGAAAGAGAAAAGAAATCAGAAGAAAAGATTGTATGAAGAGAGTTCTTATTGAGAAAAATTCAGAGTGGAAGAATATTAGAAGCCACTCCACAGTGAAGTGTGAAGTGGAAGAATGTTAAGAGCTACACAGAAGAATTATTAGAAACTATATAAATGCAGAGTATGAAGCAGAAGAATCATTGAGAGCTACACAGAAGAATCATTAGAAACTATATAAGTGCAGAGTGTGGAGCAGAAGAATCATTGAGAGCTATGCAGAAGAATTGTTAGAAACTATATAAGTGCAGAGTATGAGACAGAAGAATTATAGAAAGCTACATAGTTGTTAAAGACTATATGAGTACAGAGCACAGAGCAGAAGAACATTGAGAATTACACAAGATCACAATGACTGAAGTTGATTGTGTAAGTTAATTGCTAACAGATGCTAACCCATCACATTATCCCTCTCTATCAGAGTGAGTGAGGATTTGTAGGCATCGAGGGTGGCAGTGTTCTTCAAGACAGATGCAGATTCCCCAGTTGAATGATTGTATTCTATTCATTTGATGAGGTATTCACAGTGGTGGTGGTTGATTCTATTGTCAAGAATTGCTTCAATTTCTCACTTGAGTTTATTATCTTCTTCTACAATGACAGATGACTGTCAATTGAAGATTCTCTGTGAGAGAAATGAATCCTCAGCTGTGGGTTGGAGCAGATTTGTATGAAAGACATCATGAATGTCAGATAAAGTGTTGAGTCAATAATTATGTGTGTCTAGCACTTTCTTCACTGTATATTATTATTATTATTATTCTTCAATTATAGATGTATACAGTCAGTGACTATGACATCTACCTGAAATACTTTAGGATTTTTCAAATCAAGAATATTCTAATATACAAAAACAATTTGACACATGCATTAACAGAATTCCAGCCCAGAATCAAACAACTATTCAAACTATTCAATCCAAAAATAAAATCAAAAGAATGTCAATGGGTTAACACAACTCAACTTCAAAACAAAGGAAATAAATATTATAAAAGACAGCAGCTATTAAAAATCAACAGAAAAGAAAAAACATTTGCAATGACTATTATCAACAAATAATGAAACAAACTGCTTGAAACAAATGAAAATTAACAATAAACAAAGTTAAAGAAAAGATCAAAATAAAATAAACAAAAACAACTGATCTAAATATCATCAAATGACACTATTCAAACAAGCTCTTGTAGCAATATTTGACTCATTTAAATATTCAATTAAGAACATATTTCCAGCTTATGTATTGAATAACAAACTCAAACTTAACTGATTCAGTTGATACTTCTCTCTCAGTCTCAATCTTAGTTCTGAATACTTTGTACAAAGTAACAGAAGATGCTCTGGATTTTCATATAACTGACAATCTGAACATAGATCATTTAAATCATCTTTAAACTTTGTTAAATATGATTTGAAATATCTATATCTAAGCTTTAGCTGCATTATTGTAGCAAAAAGTTTCTTCTTACACTTTATTAAGCAAGTCTTTCACTTTGGCTTAGTTTCAAATCTGAAATAATGCATACTTTTTCTTTGCATGAATCAGACATCTTGTCACTTTTGTAAACATAATTCTCTTATTCTTCTTTTAATAAAAGATTATATTACAATTCTTTGACAGCAGACTTCTAACTCAGTGACTCTTTTTGCAGCTTTATCAGCCATTTCATTGTCATATATACTCATGTGAGCAGGCACTCAGTGAAGATGAATAGAACAATTGAGTGAGATTTTTCTTTGAATATTTTGAAGACTTTTCAAAATCAGCTCTAGCATTGACTGTCCACTGCTGACTACATGGCTATTCCACACAGGATGCACCTTAAGCTAGTTACATATTATAACCCCTATAACCAACTGACCACTGCGTCTGTCCTCTCAGGCCGCTTTAACTAGTTCTGGGGTTTCCAGCGGGGGTCCTAGTTAAGCACCACTGCCCACCCTAGGCATCACCATAGCCCAGAGCTTCCAGTTGCTGATCTCAGCTCATTGCCCCCTTGGCCTACCAACCGGCTGTCGTGGCCTTGCCCCGTGTAAGGGACTAACCATAGGCTTACCCCATCCAATGATAACCCACTAATAGTGTTAGATGACCACTAGTGGGCCCTGAATAGGGTGTCTATCAGAGTGTCCTGCTTGGCTTGCTACTACCCCTCTGATGAGGCAGCCAATTGAATGGTTTTTAAAATCATTCCCTGTTGTTGAGGTGGCCCCCTAGATGCCGGGGGCCTTGGCAGGTGCTAGTATGTATAAGCACCCTATACTCAACCCTCTGTAATCATCGGATCTTGCTTAGATCAGCACTAGTGACAGAGAGGCTGCTTGGCACTAATGAGTGTGGCTTCCAGCGGCCATCACCCTCATCACTGCCAAGCAGCACCCCTGTCAGCACTGCCTCACTAGGCTTGGCCCTTGATCACGGGGGCCTTCATGGGTAAGAAGTGGCCCAAAATGAGACCTTGCCAGCGGCAGGATTCGAATCTACAGCACATCTAACAGTGCTACCTTGGGTAACAGTCTTACCAACTGCGCCACGCGGGCTCTTCACTGTATACTTGATGTGGTGATAATCTAGTATACATGAGGAGCAGTCTGTTCTTATGTTTTTGAGATTCAGTCAGACTTTATCTTTTACATGATATCAAATTGCAGAACTTCTTCTGATATTTGTTTGATTCTTAATTTCTTATAATCTTACTAAATACTGATCATTGAAGCTTCTGTTCATTCACAAACTTTCTTCAGCTTGCTCACAATATTCTCTGCTGTCTGTATAAGACTGCAGATGTATATGGTTTCTCAGAGAGTCTCAAAGAAGTTCAGAATCTCTAAGTTGTATCTGTATAGAAGAAAAAATGAGCTTACATCTGTCATAACAGAATCTCAACTGTTAATCACAATCTCAGTGTATGACAGCAGATTGTTTCAATTGTCTTGTGTGTAATTGCAGAACTTACAGAGAATGTTCTTTATCATTTATATCATTCTCTCAGTAGCTTCATCAGTCTCTGAGTGATATACTATTGATAACTTTCATTCAATTCTTAGTAATTGACATATACAGACTCAGAGTGTGCTGACAAATTGACTGTCTCTATCTGACACAATGAATGAAGACAGACTGTGTATATAATAGAACAGATTTCTGATGAAGATATCTGCAACTACTTCAATGTTCATCTTGTCACAGAGCTGAAGTATTACATCTTTGCTGAGTTGATTGACAATGACTAGAATGTTCATAGAATCTTCACTTTTGAGCAAGAAAACTGCAAAATCAATAGCAAAAATCATATTAAGTTCAGTTGAGAACAGATAGAGACTTCAGCATCTCTTTTCAGTGTTCACATCATGCTGTCACTGAGTCACAGCAATCATAGTTGTGTATGAATCAGTATATATCTTTCAACATATCTGATCAGTAGAATTCTTGAATGACAATACTGTACATCATTTCACATTGTGAGTGCTCAGTCATTGATGAGTTATGAATTTCTTGTATAATTCATGTTTGTAGAGATTCTGAATTGAGAATCCATCATCTATCTTGAAAGTGTAAGTGATTGTGATTGTCAATTGAATATGCTGAGATATCCATTTTTGAGTATACATCTGTGGGGAATTGATGTGATGGGTTAGCACTCATTAGCAATTAACTTATGCAATCAACTCCTCTTCTGCACCCGCTCATTCCTGTCTGTTGTGATTTTGTGTAACTCTCAATGTTCTTCCACTCTGTGCTCTGCACTCATATAGTTTCTAACAATTCTTTTGTATAGCTCTTAACATTCTTCTGCTCTGTGCTCCACACTTGTGTAGTCTCTAATAATTCTTTCATATAGTTTCTAATGTTCTTCTGCTCTGTGTTCTGCACTTGTGTAGTCTCTAACAATTCTTCTGTGTAGCTCTCAATGATTTCTCTGTCTTATGCTTCACACTTGTGTAGTTTCTAACAATTCTTATGTGTATCTTTTAATGTTCTTCTGCTCTGTGCTCCACTGTGAAGTGGCTTCTGATATTCTTTCACTCTGAACTTCTCTCTATAAGAACCCTCTTTGTACAATCTTTTCTTCTGATTTCTTTTCTCTTTCTTTTCTCAATCAATTTGTAATCTGTATTAGAATAGTGCTAGATTGTTAATTGAAGTATGTCTGTTACATTATGAATTGATTCTTTTGTGTTTAAGATCTGAGTGTCTTGTTATTAGTTCTTACATCTGAGTGCATTGTTTAAGGCCCAAGTGTCTCATTATTAGTTCTTACACTTGAGTGCATTGTTTACAGATCTGAGTGTCTAGTCATTACAAGAGATTTCTCATGGATCTGAGTGCTTCTATTGTTAATTATATAGACTGTTGTGTCTAAGCATCTGAGACACAATCAACTGTGTTCTACAAGATCTGAGTGTCTATGAACTGTAATGCTGTGAATAGTGTTCACAAAGAAGCTTGATCAAGCTTAGCACTGCAACACTGTGAATAGTGTCTGTGAGAGAACTGAGTGTCTACAATTATTTCTTTGTCTTTTTATTATTATTATTACATGTTTTTAGATATTGAAATAAACTATAAACAATTCTACAAACACCCACTGCATCTGAATGCAGTGGATGACAACTTAGATCTATGAAGTATTCTCCAGCAGCAAGTGCTACAGATGACTGAATTGCAATGATGACTTGCTGAAATGAGCACTTCTGTGTTCATCATTTCTTCTACATCCACATCTCATGAAAAGTCTCTAAGAGAAAAACTTTCAATTCTTGATAAATATGAAGAAGATCTAGCACTCTACCTTGTGTGAAAGTCAAAAGTAAACATCAAATTGAACATCAATGAATGAGCAATAGATGTAACGGGTGTACTTCGATTAACAATTTGATACTATTCTAATTACAGATTACGAATTGATTAAGGAAAGAAAGAGAAAAGAAATCAGAAGAAAAGGTCATACAAAGAGGGTTCTTATAGAGGAAAGTTCAGAGTGGAAGAATATCAGAAGCCACTCCACAGTGGAGCATGGAGTGGAAGAACATTAAGAGATACACATAAGAAACATTAGAAGCTACATGAGCACAGAATGTGAAGTGAGGGAATTGTTGAGAGCTATACAGAAGAATCATTAGAGACTACACAAGTGCAGAACACAGAGTGAAAGAATGTAAGAAGCTACATGAAAGAATCATTAGAGACTACACAAATGTGGAACACAGAGTGAGAGAATGTAAGGAGCTACACAGAAGAATTGTTAGAAACTACACAAGTGCAGAGCATGGAGCAGAAGAACATCAAGGATTATATGAGATGACAACAGTCAGAAACAAGCAGATGCAGAAGAAGAGTTGATTGTGTAAGTTAATTACTAACAGATGCTAACTCATCACATTATCCCCCTCTATCAGAGTGAGTGAGAACTTGTAGATGTCAAGAGCAGCAGTGTCCTTCAAGGCAGATGTGGATTCTCAGATCAGACAATTGTATTCTACTCATTTGATGAGATATTTGCAGCAGCAGCAGTTGATTCTATTGTCAAGAATTGCTTTGATTTCTCACTCAAGTTCATTGTCTTCTTCTACAATGATGAATGGCTGTTAATTGAAGATTCTCTGTGAGGGGAATGGATCCTCGGCTGCGGGTCGGAGCAGGTTCATATGAAAGATGTTGTGGATGCCAGATGGGGTGTCAAGTTGATAATCATGTGTGCCTAGCACTTCCTTCACCATATACTTGATGTGATGATAATCTAGTGTATGCAAGAGATGGTTCATTCTTATGTTCTTGAGATTCAGTCAGACTTTGTCTTCTATATAGTATTGAGTTGCAGAACTTCTTCTGATGTTCACTTGATTCTTATAATCTTGCTAAGCACTGATCATTGAAGCTTCTGCTCATTTATGAGCTTTCTTCAGCTTGCTCACAATGTTCTCTGCTGTCTGTATGAGACTGTGGATGTACACAGTTTCTCAGGGAGTCTCAGAGAAGTTCAGAACCTCTAAGTTGTATCCATGTAGAAAAAAGAATGAGCTTACACCTGTCATAGCAGAATCTCAACTGTTAATCACAATCTCAGTATATGGCAGCAGATTGCTCCAGTTGTCTTGCATGTAATTGCAGAACTTACAGAAAATGTTTTTTACTGTTTGTATCATTCTCTCAGTAGCTTCATCAGTCTCTGAGTGATATATCATTGATAACTTTCATTCAATTCTTAATAATTGGCATACACAGACTCAGAGTGTGCTGATGAATTGACTGTCTCTATCTGACACAATGAATGAAGACAGACTGTGTATACAATAGAACAGACTTCTGATGAAGGCATCTGCAACTACTTCAGCATTCATCTTGTCACAGAGCTGTAGTATTACACTCTTGCTGAGTTGATTGACAATGACTAGAATGTTTGTAGAACCTCCACTTTCAGATAAGAAAACTGCAAAATCAATAGCTATATCACATCAAGTTCAGTCAGAGACAGATAAGAGCTTCAGCATCTCTTTTCAGCATTCACATCATACTGTCACTGAGCCACAGTGATCACAGTTGTGTACAAACTGATGTATGTCTTTCAACATATCTGATCAGTAGAATTCTTGAGCAATGATGTTGTACATGATTTCATGTTCTGGGTGCTCAGTTATCAGTGAGTCATGAATTTCTTGCATGATCTGTGTTCATAGAGATTCTGAATCAGAGACCCATCATCTATCTCAAAAGTATAAGCAGTTGTCATCATTGATTGAACATGCTGAGATATCTGTTCTTGAGTATACATCTGTGGAGAATTGAGATGCTTTGCTTTGTATGACTTTGGTGACTTGTTGTCAGAATTCATCTGTCTCTGCTGCTAGTCTTCATTGTTCTTCAAGTGAGGGTTCTTGAGCTTGGAACTGGTTGATATGTATGCAGGGTTCATCTGGTTGTGTAGGACTTTCTATGATTGCAGAGTCAATTAATCAATGCTCTTGATGTTTCCATCTGTCATCCAAGTCATCAGATGGTATATCTTGTTCTCAGCAGAACAGAGCATCCACAAGAATGTTCTCTACTTCAGATTGATAACAAATTGTGAACAAAAAACAGCTAAGGAACAATGATCAATGCATATGTCTTTCAGTGAGTTTATGAGTGGTTGTGAAGTACTCTAGATTCTTATGATCAGTAACAATCTTGAATCTCTCAACACTCATGAGTTCAGATTCCCATTCTTCAAGACATTATATGATCACTAGAAGCTTCTTGTTGTAGATCTTGTAGTTGCATTCAGTAAGTGACATCTTTTTCAAGATGAAGACACAAGATTATAGAACATCTTTGTTGTCATATTGCATCAGTGCCTCATCTACTATGTAATCTGAGGTGTCTGTTTCAAGAATCATATGCTTATCTGAATTGAATGATTGCAGCATCAGAGTGCTTGTGAACATATGCTTCAGCCTTTTGAATGCTGCATCCACTTCATCAGTTCATTGGAATACAGTGTCTTTCTGAGTCAGATTCATTAGTGATTGTATGATATCAGAGAAGTTCTTGATAAATCTTTGATAGAAGTTGGCAAACTCTAGAAAGCTTCTAGTCTCTTTTATCAAGACTGATGCCTCTCAGTTGAGGATTGCTTCCACCTTCTTAGAATTCATACATACATCTTTTTCAGCTTTGATGATGAATTCTAGATAGATCATAGACTTGATCTCAAAGTTACATTTGTCAATGTCCACTTGCAGTTCAGCTTTTTGTAGACAGTCAAGAACTTGTCATACATGCTTATAATGCTCAGTGAGTGATTCATCAGTGAAGATCAAGATATCATCCATGTACACTGAGGTGATCTCATCAAGCAGGTCTTGTAGAGCCCAGTTAATGTATTTCTGGAATGTACTCAGAGTGTTCACTAATTCAAAAAGAGTCACTGTTCATTTGTATAATCTGTAATGTGTATAAAAGACAGTTAGTCATTCATCATCTTCATTAATCCTTATCTTGTAGAAGGCTGCAGAGATGTCAAGTTTTGTAAATCATTTTGCTTTTTCTATTCATTCAAACATTTCATTGATGAGTGGGAGAGAGTATTGATTCTTCTGTGTAATTTTGTTGAGTTCTTGATAATCAACACAGAATTGTAAGCCATCTTCTGATTTCTTTGCAAACAGTACAGATGCTGCAGTGGATGAGTTGCTAATATGAATGAAGTCTTTGTCTAGTAATCTGTTGAGCATTTTTCATAGAATGAGGAGCTTGTCATGCAATATGCTGTAGAGAGAATCTCAGAGTGGTTGTGGGTTCTTACTGTCTTCCTTAATGAGCTCAATTGTATGATCTATACTGGGTTCTCAGTGAGAGGGAAGCTTTTCAGCTTCTTTCTTGTTGAACATGTCTGTGAAGTCTTTGTATGATTTGAGTAGTTTCTTGCATGATTTCTTGAGATCTTTAGATTCTAACTTTTCTAATGCTTTCTTGATATCCACCATGCTAGCAGCAAACACTTGGATGTTCTTCTTCTCATGCATTTGATGGATTAGTAGTTTGTATGCTTTCACTGATATCTGAGTGAGATCAGCAGTTCTATTGACATCCTTCTCATAAACACAGTCATCTTCTGGGAAAATAAGACAGTGATTGTGTGCATTCAACAAGGTTCCAAATTCTGTGAGCTATGATAGACTGAGTATTAGATTGTACTCAAGGTCTTGTATTTCATATGTGTATACATTCTTTTTCTCATGTCCTTCTATGTTGACATTAAATCTTACCATGTTGTAGGAGGTGGATTCTCTGAGGCTGTCAAATCCACTGAGTTTATGCAGTTTGAAAAAGAAGATACACTGAAGCTTATGCTTCTTGATCAGCTGAGTGTCTATAAGAGCATAGTGAAGAAAACCACTGTCTATCATTGCTCATATGTTGACTAAGCTATTTACAATGACAGAGATCATGATTGCATTCACTTGTATCTTCTGCTCAAATCTCCAGCTAGCTTTCTGCTTCTTGAGCTCTCATTCATATTTTAGAGTGAGAGCTTGTCTTTTCCCTGTTCTTGCCTATCCGCGGGCGATGCAGTGTTCATGTGTGTGAGGGGTTTACTCAGAGTGATCACATTTGAACATTGATTTGTGAAGTGCTCTGATTTGTCACAGCATATGCAGACTCCTCTGACAATTCAGTCAGCAGCATTCTTCTCTGAGACATTAGAGACTCTCAGATGACTTGCATTCATGTGTAGGACTCAGTTCATTGATTCTGATTCAGAGGTGAGGGGTGCTGCAGAGTGGTTTAAGATATACACATTTATTCAGCAGAATTCTCTGTGATTTTGAAGCACATGAAACTGAGACAGATCATTGTTCAACAGACAAAGATCAGCACAGAATTCACTGTATATTGAGAGCTTTGAACACTCTACACTTTGATTATGCAACTGAAAGTTCAAGTTTTTGAACAATATGTTGATCTTGACAGTGTCATTCCAGTCTTATTCATCTGCTTCTAGAAGCTTGCAATTGAATTCAGAAAGATAAGTTGTCAACACAACATTCATCTGACAAGTTTGATTAAGCCAGTCTAACATCTTGACTTGAAGTGTAGAATCAAGAAAGAGAGAGTTGAGTTGTTGAAAGACTAGCTCTGACATACACTGATGATTCTGGCAATGGCTCATTCAGAGTTGGAATTTTGCTAATGCATCACCATTCAATCTGCTATGAATATACCACACTTGATTGGATAGCAAGTCTATTGCTTGTCCATTGATGTTCAATTTGGCATTCACTTTTGACTTCCACACAAGGTAGAGTGCTAGGTCTCTCTCATATTTGTTGAGGATTGAGAGCTTCTCTCTTGAGGGCTTTTCATGAGGCACAGATGTAGAAGGAATGATGAATGCAGAAGTGCTCATTTCAGTAAGTCATCATTGCAATTCAGCCATCTGTAGCATCTGCTGCTGAAGGATGCTTTGTAGATCTAAGTTATCATCCACTGTGTTCAGATGCAGTGGGTGTTCATAGAATTGTTCATAGTTCATTTCAATATCTAAGAATATGTAATAATAAAAAAAAGAAAAAAGAATACTTGTAGATACTCAGTTCTCTCACAGACACTATTTGCAGTGTTGTGGTGCTAAGCTTGGTCAAACTTCTTCATGAACACTATTCACAGCATTACAGTTCATAGACACTCAGACCTTGTAGAACATGATTGATTGTGTTTCAGACACTTAGACACAACAGTCTATATAACTAACAATAAGAGCACTCAGACTCATGAGAAATCTCTTGTAACAACTAAACACTCAGGCCTGTAAACAACGCACTTGGGTGTAAGAACTGGTAATGAGACACTTGGGCCTTAAACAACACACTCAGATGTAAGAACTAATAACAAGACACTCAGATCTAAAACACAGAAGAATCAATTTGTAATGTAACAGACATACTTCAATTAACAATTTGATACTATTCTAATTACAGATTATGAATTGATTAAGAAAAGAAAGAGAAAAGAAATCAGAAGAAAAGATTGTATGAAGAGAGTTTTTATAGAGAAAAGTTCAGAGCAGAAGAATATCAGAAGCCACTTCACAGTGAAGTGCAGAGTGAAAGAATATTAAGAGGTACATGTAAGAAACATTAGAAGCTACACAAGTGTGGAACATGGGGCAGAGAAATCATTGAGAGCTATGTGAAAGAATTGTTAGAGACTACATGAGCACAGAACACAGAGCAGAAGAATGTAAGAAGCTACACAGAAGAATCATTAGAGACTACACAAGTGTGGAACACAGAATGAGAGAACATAAGAAGCTACACAGAAGAATCATTAGAAACTACATGAGTGCAGAGCACAGAGTGGAAGAACATTGAGAGTTACACAAGATGACAACAGCCAGAAATGAGCAGGTGCAGAAGAGGAGTTGGTTGCGTAAGTTAATTACTAACGGGTGCTAACCCGTCACAATAGACTCACTATCCAATCAAGTGTGGTATATTCATAGCAGATTGAATGGTGATGTGTTAGTGAAATTTCAACTCTGAATAAGTCATTGTCAGAATGATCAGTGTATGTCAGAGCTAGTCTTCTGACAACTCAACTCTCTCTTTCTTGATTCTATGCTTCAAGTCAAGATATTGAACTGGCTTAATCAGACTTGTCAGATGAATGTTGTATTGACAACTTATATTTCTGAATTTGATCACAAACTTCTAGAAGCAAATGAGCAAGACTGAGATGATGCTGTCAAGATCAACATACTGTTCAAGAATTTGAACTTTCAGTTGCATAATCAAAGTATAGAGTGTCTGAAGCTCTCAACATACAGTGAATTCTGTGCTGATCTTTGTCTGTTGAACAACAATCTGTCTCAGTTTCATACACTTCAAAATTGTAGAGAATTCTACTGAATAAATGTGTACACTTCAAACTGCTCTGCAGTGCCCTCTGAATCAGAATCAATGAACTGAGTCCCACATATAAATGCAAGCCGCCTGAGGGTCTCTAATGTCTCAGGGAAGAACATCACTGACTGAATTGTCAGAGAAGTCTGCATACACTTTGATAAGTCAGAATATTTCATGAATCAATGTCTGAATGCAATCACTCTGAGTAAATCCTCCACATGTGTGAATGCTGTGTTGTCTGTGGACAAGCAAGAACAGGAAAAAGATGAGCTCTTACTCTAAAATATGAATGAGAGCTCAAGGAGCAGAAAGCTAGCTGAAGATTTGAGCAGAAGATGCAAGCAAATGCAATCATAATCTCTGTTATTGTAAATAGCTTAGTCAATGTATGAGCAATGATAGACAGTGATTTCCTTCATTACACTCTTATAAACACTCAGCTGATTGAGAAGCATAAGCTTCAGTGTATTCTTTTTTTCAAATTGTGTAAGCTCAGTGAATTTGATGGCTTCAGAGAATCAGTCTTCTACAACATGATAAGATTTAATATTGATGTAGAAGAATATGAGAAAAAGAATGTATATGTATATGAAATATAAAATCTTGAGTATGATCTAATGCTTGACTTATCATGACTCACAGAATTTGGAACCTTGTTGAATGCATGCAACTGCTGTCTTATTTTCTTAGAAGATGATTGTGTTTATGAGAAGGATGTTGATAGAACTGCTGATCTCATTCAGATATCAGTGAAAGTATACAAACTACTAATTCATCAAATACATGAGAACAAGAATGTCCAAGTGTTCACTGCTAGCATAATGAATATCAAAAAAGTGTTAGAAAAGTTAGAATTTAAAGATCTCAAGAAACTGTGCAAGAAACTATCTGAATTGTATGAAGACTTTGCAGATGTGTTTAATGAGAAAGAAGCTGAAAAGCTTCCCTCTCATCAAGAATCTGATATAGATCATATAATTGAGCTCAGTAAGAAAGATGATAAGAATCTGCAATCACTCTGAGATTCTTTCTACAGCATATCACACAATGAGCTTCTTGTTCTATGAAAAATACTCAACAGATTACTGAACAAAGACTTCATTTGTGTTAGCAACTCATTCACTGCAGCATCTGTACTGTTTGTGAAGAAATCAGAAGAAGGCTTACAATTCTGTGTTGACTATTGAGAACTCAACAAGATTACATGAAAGAACTGATATTCTCTTCCACTCATCAATGAAACACTTGAATGAATAGAAAAAGCAAAATGATTTACAAAGCTTGACATCTCTGCAGCCTTCTATAAGATAAGAATTAATGAAGATGATGAATGACTAACTGCTTTTTGTATGTGTTATGAATTATATGAATGAACAGTGACTCTCTTTGAATTAGTGAACACTTTTAGCATGTTTCAGAAATACATTAACTGAGCTCTATGAGATCTGCTTGATGAGATTGTCTCAGTGTACATGAATGATATTCTGATTTTCACTGATGGATTGCTTACTGAGAACTGCAAGTATGTACAACAAGTGCTTGACTGTCTATGAAAAGCTGGACTGCAAGTGAACATTGACAAATACAACTTCAAGATCAAGTCTACAATCTATCTAGAATTCATCATCAAAGCTGAAAAAGATGTATGCATGGATTCTAAGAAGATGAAAGCAATTCTCAACTGAGAGACATCAATCTTGATAAAAGAGATTAAAAGCTTTCTAGAATTCATCAACTTCTACTGAAGATTCATCAAAGATTTCTTCAATATTGTATGATCACTGATGGATCTGATTTGAAAAGATGCTGTATTTCAATGGACTGATGAAGCAGACACAGCATTCAAAAAGCTGAAGTGTATATTCACAAGTACTCTGATGCTTCAATCATTCAATTCAGATAAGCATACAATTCTTGAAACAGATATCTTGAGTTATGTAGTAGATGAGACACTAATACAATATAATGATAAAGATGTTCTATAACTCTGTGTCTTCATCTTGAAAAAGATGTTGCCTGCTGAATGCAACTACAAGATCTATAACAAGAAGCTTTTAGTGATCATATAATATCTTAAAGAATAAGAGTTCAAACTTATGAGTGTCAAGAAGTTTAAGATTGTTACTGATCATAAAAACTTAGAATACTTCACAATCACTTGTAAGCTCACTGAGAGATATATGTGTTGATCATTGTTTCTTAGCTGTTTTTCATTCACAATTTGTTATCAATCTGAAGTAGAGAACATTTTTGCAGATGCTCTGTTCTGCTGAAAACAAGAGATATCATCTGATGACTTAGATGACAGATGGAAACATCAAGAGCATTGATTAATCAACTCTGCAATCATAGAAAGTTCTATACAATCAGACAAACTCCACATACATATCAACCAGTTTCAAGCTCAAGAACCCTTGCTCAAAGAACAATGAAGATTAGTGACAGAAGCAGATGAATTCTGACAGCAAGCTGTTGAAGCTATATGAAGTAAAGCATCTCAATTCTCTGCAGATGTATACTCAAGAATGAATATCTCAGCATATTTGATTGATGATGACAACTGCTTACACTTTCAAGATAGATGATGAGTTCTCAATTCAGAATCTCTACAAACACAGATCATGCAAGAAATTCATGACTCACTGATGATCAGACACTCAGAATATGAAATCATGTACAACATTCTCACTTAAGAATTCTACTGATCAGATATGTTAAAAGACATATGCTGGTTTGTACACAACTGTGATTGCTGTGGCTCAGTGATGATATAATGTGAATGCTGAAAAAAGATGCTGAAGCCTCTATCTGTTCTCAATCAAATTTGATGTGATATAGTTATTGATTTTGCAGTTTTCTTATCTGAAAGCAGAGATTCTATGAACATTCTAGTCATTGTCAACTGACTCAGTAAGAGTGTAATACTACAGCTCTGTGACAAGATGAACACTGAAGTAGTTGCAGATGTCTTTGTCAGAAGCTCATTCTATTGTATATATGATCTGTTTTCATTCATTGTGTCAGATAGAGACAGTCAATTTGTCAGTGCACTCTGAGTCTGTGTATGCCAATTATTAAAAATTGAATGAAAGTTATCAACAGTGTATCACTCAGAGACTGATGAAGCTACTGAGAGAATAATACAAACAGTAAAGAACATTCTCTGTAAGTTCTGCAATTACACACAAGACAACTGAAGCAATCTGCTGCCACATGCTGAGATTGTGATTAACAGTTGAGATTCTGCTATAACAGATGTAAGCTCATTCTTTCTTCTATATGAATATAACTTAGAGATTCTGAAATTCTCTGAGACTCTCTGAGAAACTGTGTACATCTGCAGCCTCATACAGACAGCAGAGAATATTGTGAGCAAGCTGAAGAAAATCTGTGAATGAGCAGAAGCTTCAATGATCAGTGCTTAGCAAGATTATAAGAATCAAATGAATATCAGAAGAAGTTCTGTGACTCAATATTATATAGAAGACAAAGTCTGACTGAATCTCAAGAATATAAGAATGAACCACCTCTTGTGTATACTAGATTACTGTCATATCAAATATACAGTGAAGAAAGTGCTAGATACACATAATTATTGACTTGATATCTCATCTGATATTCATGATGTCTTTTATATGAATCTGCTCCAATCTGCAGCTGAGGATCCATTCCCCTCACAGAGAATCTTCAATTGACAGTCATTCATCATTATAGAAGAAGACAATGAACTCAAGTGAGAAATCAAAGCAATTCTTGACAATAGAATCAATCACCATCACTGCAAATATCTTGTCAAATGAATAGAATACAATTGTCTGATCTGGGAATCTGTGTCTGTCTTGAAGGACATCACCACTCTCAACATCTATAAGTCCTCACTTATTCTGATAGAGAGGGATAATGTGATGGATTAGTATCTGTTAACAATTAACTTACACAATCAACTCCTCTTCTGCATCTGCTTGTTTCTGACTGTTGTGATCTTATGTAATTCTTGATCTTCTTCCATTCTGTGCTCTGTGCTTGTGTAGTTTCTAATGATTCTTCTGCATAGCTCTTAATGTTTTTCTGCTCTGTGCTCTGCACTTGTGTAGTCTCTAATGATTCTTTCATATAGCTTCTAATGTTCTTCTGCTCTGTGTTCTGTGCTTATATAGTCTCTAATGATTCTTCTGTGTAGCTCTCAATGATTCCCTCACTTCATACTCTGTGCTTGTGTAGTTTCTAATGATTCTTATGTGTATCTCTTAATGTTCTTCTGCTCCATGCTTCACTGTGAAGCAGCTTCTGATATTCTTCCACTCTGAACTTCCCTCTATAAGAACCCTCTTTATACAACCTTTTCTTCTGATTTCTTTTCTCTTTCTTTTCTTAATCAATTTGTAATCTGTATTAGGATAGTGCTAGATTGTTAATCGAAGTACGCCTGTTACAATTGAGATGCTTTACTTTGTATGACTTCAATAACTTGTTGTCAGAATTCATCTGCTTTTGCTGCTAGTCTTCATTGTTCTTCAAGTGAGAATTCTTGAGCTTGAGACTGGTTGATATATATGCAGAGTTTGTCTGATTGTGTAGAACTTTCTATAATTGTAGAGTTGATTAATCAATACTCTTGATGTTTTCATCTGTCATTCAAATCATCAGATGGTATATCTTGTTCTCAGTGAGACAGAGCATTCACAAGAGTGTTCTCTACCTCAGATTGATAATGAATTGTGAATAAAAAACAGCTAAAGAACAATAATCAATGTATATATCTCTCAATGAGTTTACAAGTGATTGTGAAGTACTCTGAGTTCTTATAATTGATAACAATCTCAAACTTCTCAACACTCATAAGTTCAGACTTTCATTCTTCAAAACATTGTATAATCACTAGAAACTTCTTATCATAGATCTCATAGTTGCATTCAGCAGATGATATCTTTTTCAAGATAAAGATACAAAATTGTAGAATATCTTTATTATCATATTGCAGCAGTGTCTCATCTACTACATAATCTGAGACATCTGTTTCAAAAATCATATACTTATCTGAATCAAATGATTGCAGCATCAGAGCACTTGTGAATATACACTTCAGCTTTTTGAATACTGCATTCACTTTGTCAGTTCATTGAAATATGATGTCTTTTCAGATCAGATTCATCAGTGATTGTACAATATTGAAGAAGTTTTTGATGAATCTTCAGTAGAAGTTGACAAACTCTAAAAAGCTTTTAATCTTTTTTACTGAGACTGATGCCTCTCAGTTGAGAATTGCTTCCATCTTCTTAGAATTCCTGCATACATCTTTTTCAGCTTTGATGATGAATTCTAGATAGATTGTAGACTTAGTCTCAAAGTTGCATTTGTCAATGTTCACTTACAGTTCAGCTTTTTGTAGATGATCAAGCACTTGTTGTATATACTTGCAGTGCTCAGTGAGTGATTCATCAGTGAAGATCAGAATATTGTCTATATACACTGAGACAATCTCATCAAGCAGATCTTATAGAGCTCAGTTAATGTATTTCTGAAACATGCTCAGAGTGTTTGCTAATTCAAAGAGAATCACTGTTCATTCATATAATCCATAATGTGTATGAAAGACAGTTAGTCATTCATCATCTTCATTAATTTTTATTTTATAGAAGGCTGCAGAGATGTCAAGTTTTGTAAATCATTTTGCTTTTTCTATTCATTCAAGCATTTCATTGATGAGTGAGAGAGAGTATCAGTTCTTTCATGTAATCATTAAGTTCTCAATAGTCAATGCAGAATCATAAGCCTTCTTCTGATTTCTTCACAAACAGTACAGATACTGCAGTGAATGAGTTGTTAATATGAATGAAGTCTTTGTTTAATAATCTGTTGAGTATTTTTCATAGAATGAGAAGCTCATTGTGTGATATACTGTAGAGAGAATCTCAGAATAATTGTGAGTTGTTATTATCTTTCTTGATAAGTTTGATTGTATGATCTATACTGTGTTCTTGATGAGAGGGAAGCTTTTCAGCTTCTTTTTCATTGAATACATCTGTGAAATCTTTGTATGATTCAGATAGTTCTTTGCATGGTTTTTTGAAGTCCTTGAGTTCTAGTTTCTCTAATGCTTTTTTAATATCTGTCATGCTAGTGGTGAACATTTGAATGTTCTTTTTCTCATATATTTGATGAATTAGTAGTTTGTATACTTCTGCTGATATCTGAGTGAGATCAGTGGTTCTATTGACATTCTTCTTGTAAACATGATTGTCTTCTGGGAAAATAAGACAGCAGTTGTATGTGTTCAATAAGGTTTCAAATTCTGTGAGTCATGATAAACTGAGCATTAGATTGTACTCAAGGTTTTGTATTTCATATGTGTATACATTCTTTTTCTTATATTCTTCTACTGTAAGAAACCCGCACTAAGTTACCAGTGCTAGGCCGAAATTGGCGATTGTCATAAAGATATGACATCGCTGAACATAGCATCATCAACATCATATCAAGTTTGAAATCAAGGCATTATCTTGCCACTTGCATCATACTACATCATCTACATCATAGCAAGTTTGATCTGTTTACAATACTGTGTATATAGATAGCAGCTGGCTCAATCTTCTAGAGATCAGTGGATCATTCTGTTTTAATTTGATCTCTATGTTCTACAATATTGATATTAATCTGAATCCTCTCTGATATATTACCATATTATCTTCTACAACTTAATCCTTGCAGAGTCTTAAGAACTTCTTGTGATATAAGCAGCTAATTATCATACTGCTGCTTACAGTTTGATCCACTCAATCCCTTACCTCTTCAAGGATTGAGTATTCTAATCATCATGTCTGAGGTCAATCCACTTTTAAATACTTCTCAATTAGCAGTTGTTGAGCTAGCAGCATCTGCAATATCTGCCTCAGCTAATCAGCAGAAAATTCAGCTTGCTGATCCATCTGTCTATTATGACAGCAATGTACATGAATACCATATATTCATAAGAGCTCTCAAACACATATATAAGTTGAACCCAACTCAATATGGTACTGATGAAGTCAAGATCATTTATGCTTTGAGATGATTATAGAAAACAATCAAAACTACTTGAGCTACTAAAGACAGAGAGCTTGAAAGATTAAATCAATCTTTCTCATGAAAGAACTTTAAGAAATTCCTGCACAATAATCTGAAGAATGTCTGCAACCACAGCTTTACAACAGCAATTCACTTTGAAGAATTAAAACATCCACTGAATCAACCTGTTCAACAATTTGCCTCCAGATTTAATGAGATTCGCGATGGTCTAGCAATCAATATAGAAGAACTATTTGCTCAATTATTCTTTGCTAAATTACAATCAGCAATACAAGATCAAATTCAAACTCACTATAATCCTTCTATCAATCAAGCCAAATTGATTGCACTAGTTGCTCAAATTCAAGCTGTTAATAGAAGCCATGCTAGAAGGAGTAACAACAAACAAGAATTCTCTTCACAAAATAGATATCAGAAGAGTAATGACAAACACAGAATCAAGCAGTTCTCTGACAACTCTTTTTCAAAGACTCAACAGAATCTAACCTCAGCTGAAAAGCTTATTATAGAGAAACATCAACATCACATGAATAATAATCTTTGCCTATTCTGTGGGGAGGCAGATCATCTTCTTAAGAATTGTAATAAGAAGAGAAAACAAACTCAAATCACAGACAAACTGAAACTCACATCTGTGATAGCTCATATCACTGAAACTCAGAATGATGAGGAGTGACTAGATGGTAGATTCTGCATGTACATCACTATTCAACTAGATATCTCTAATGATTCTGAATCAATTCAATGCCTAGTTGATTCTGAAGCAGATTTCAATTATATCTCTCATACTTACACTACTTCTAAAGGATGAAAACAGATTGGACCACTATCTCAAGTGCAATATTCTGATGAACAATGAGAATATCAATATGGCATTGTTAATGCTACTCATAGAGCCACTGATGGGCTAGGTGAAACTCAAGCAAGCAAACTTAGCTTTCATTCTATTAATCTAGCAGATGAAGATCTTTATCTAGATCTTTCATGATTACAAACAGTCAATCCTTTAATCAATTGAAAAGCATTATCATGGCGATATCAAATCAGAGATACTAGAATTGAAATAACAGAATCAGAAGAATTTATCCATTCTATACAAGAAACATCTACAACATCACTCTACTTTTGAAACAGCAATACTGAATCTTCTTTAGAACAACTATGTTCTATTAATGAAACTACTTTACCTCAAAATCTACAAGATCTTTTAACTGAATTTAAAGATATCTTTTCTGCTGAAGCAGCAGCCAAGTTGGATGAGAATCTCATCATATCACATTATATTTGATTGCAAGACAGAAAGAAACCCTCTTATGAATCTTTATACAACCTCTCAATAGCAGAACTAGATGTCTTATGCAAATATCAAGAGAAGATGCTGTCACAGCAGTGAGTTCATTCTACAAAGAGCTCTGCTGCTGCATCTATTGTATTCACAAAGAAAAAGGATGGAACTCTACACCTTTGCATAGATTATCAAGGCCTTAACAAGATAACTATAAAGAATTGATATTCAATCCCCTGTATCAAAGAAATGTTAGATCAATTACAGAGTGCTATCATCTTCTCTAAAATAGATCTCTGAGATGCCTACTACTGCATACAAATAGCAGAAGAAGATGAATGGAAAACAGTGTTTCAAACTTGATACAGCAGCTATAAATTCTGAGTTATGTCTATAAGGCTCTGTAATGCTTCTGCTATATTTCAATCTTATATCAATGAAGTGCTGAAAGGTCTAGTTGATATCTGTTGCATTGTTTATCTTGATGACATTCTTATCTATTCTCAAAATACCAAAGACCATACAAAACACCTTCAATTAATCTTTGAACACTTACAAAAATATCAACTTTATGCTAAGGAAAGCAAATGCATCTTTTTCACTACTGAGATTGAATTTCTTAGCTATATTGTATCACCTACTGATATAGCCATGGATCGCAACCGAGTCGAAACTATTCTAAATTGACCAGAATCTAAAGATGTCCATGATATTCAAGTTTTCATAGAATTTTTGAACTTTTATCACAGATTCATATATGCTTTTTCATGAATAGCTGCATCTCTTACAGATCTCCTTTGAAATGCTACAGATAAGCAAACTAAGTTCCAACTTAGTGATTCAGCAAGAAAAGCTTTTGTAAATTTAAAAGAAGCATTTGCACAAGCTATTCTATTGATTCATTATGATCCACAGAAGAAAACCCAAGTCAAAACAGATGCAAGCAAGAATAGAATTGCTGATATTCTATCTCAACATCTAGAACCAGTATCAGAAATCTATCAAGAAGCTATGGAAATAGCATCAGAACAAAGCAAAAACATAAATAATTTGATATCTACTTGAAGAAAAGAGTGGAGATTCATTGTATTCTTTTCACAGAAGCTTTCTGAAGCTTATAGAAACTATGACATTCATGATTTGAAATTTCTGACTATAGTGACATCATTTCATCACTGACAACACTATCTGCAAGACAATCTGTACTCAATTCAGATTATAATCAACCATGATAATCTGAAATACTTTCTTAGTATCAAAAGCTTGAACAATTATCAGATGCATTGAGTGGAAGAGCTATCTGCTTATGATTTCTATATGATCTATCAATCAGAACAGCTAAACCTCATCAATTCATCTTTGAGATGTCTGAACTATATTATTTCCTCTGAGAATGTAGACTCAAAGCTGTCAATGCTGCTGATTCTACAGAAAAAAATCCATCAGAGACTTCATGAATCTGATCAGAACAGCTTAGTAGATACTGAATTATCTTTGATACAGAGAAGCTCAAATTGTTCTGCAGAGTATTCTTGTTTCTGAGATTTCTTTGAAACTGACACTGAAGATTATGAACTTCTCATGTCACATCTAGCAGTAATGAAAGCTGCTGAGAATGAAACAGGCCACAAATCATCTACTAATTGACTTCTAGATTTCATTAAAGAATTACAGAAGAGGGATGTCTTTACTGTAACTTGAAGTCAAGAAGTTGAGAATAGTGCAGAGTCTGAAACTCTTAGAGAAGTCTCTGATATCTTCAGAGATTCTTCAATCATCTGATAAGTAGATGAAGATTGTGAACTTCTATATTGCAATCATGCTATCTACATTTTCTCTAGCAAAGCAATCACTCAGAAGTTATTATGAATACATCATGATGATCTCTGAGCAGATCATTTTGATATTGCCAGAATCTTAGAGCTTCTACATCACAAATATTACTGAAATACACTCTGAAAAGATGTTGAAATGTATGTCAGAGAGTGTGATATCTGCCAGCATGTTAAAGCTAAGAAGTATAAATCATACAGACAACTTGTCAAAATCTCCATGTCTACTAGACTGTTCAGTTCTCTTACTATGCATTTCATTGTTGAATTATCACCAGTAATTCAAAAGAGAATCATCTATAATAGTATTTTGATCATACTGAACTGCTATACTAAACTAGCTAAGTACTTTCCTTGCATGACTTCAATTACTGCTTCTGATTTTGCAGAGTTGTTCATAGATGCTATTCTAAGTGATTACAGTTTGTCTTCATCTATCATATCTGATAGAGATAAGTTGTTTACCAGTCACTACTGATCAATATTCTGTTATTATTTACAAGTTAAGCACAACCTGAGTACAGCATTCCACCCTCAAACTGATGAGCAAACAGAACATCAGAACCAAACATTAGAGAACTATTTATAAGCATACTTGAACTATCATCAGAATAACTGAGTGAATCTACTTCCACAAGCACAATTCATCTACAATTCTGTTTCTCAGACATCTATTGATATGCCACTGTTTCAAGCACTACTAGGTTATGATTCTGTTCTGCTGAGAGAGATAATTGATAAAGAATCTGAATCTGTAACCTCTATTGATCTTGAGCTCTTAGCTACAGCAAGGGTGAAGAAATTACAAGAGATACAAAGCAACCTTCAAGTCAAAGTCAGTTATATGAAAACCCAGAGCATCTTCTTTTACTTTGTACAAAGTATACAGAGTTAAGATTGAGATTAAGAGAGAAGTTTGAATTGAGACAGTTAAATTTAAAACTTTTGTTCAATACAAAAACTGAAAATGAATTCTTGATGGAATATTTGAAAGAATCAAATATTGCAACAAGACTTCAATTGAATAGCTTGATCTGATAATAAACTCAATTTTTTTCCTTTTTCTTTTGTTTCTATATATTTGCTTTAATGTTTGTTTTTGTTTTTATTTTTATTTTGTTACTTTGAAATTTGTTTCATTTTGATTATTTTGATTTTGTTTTGTTTTGAGAAGTTTGATTTGTGAATGATTTTTTTTTTTTCTTTTCTTTTAATAGCTGCTGTTTTGTTATAATTTTTATTTTATTCATTTTAAATTGAATGTACTGATCTGTTGTCATTCTTTTGACATTCTTTCTTATATTGAATTGTTTGAATAGTTGTTTGATTCTGGGCTGGAATTCTGCTATTGCATGTATTAAATTGACTTTGTATATTAGCTTATTCTTAAGTTGAAAAATCCTGAAATATTTCAGGTAGATGTCATAGTCACTGACTGCATACATCTATAATAGAAGAAGAATAATCCAAGTCAAAGTCTGAAAATCCTTCAAAAAGCAAGTGGAATACTATAACAGAAGGCATCAAGAGAAATCCTTTGCCATTGAAGATCAAGTTCTTCTATCTTTCATAAATATAACAATTTCTAGATCTTGCTACAAGCTTGAAGATAAATGGTTTGAACTGTTTACAATTCTGAACATCATTGAATTGCAAGTATATCAACTAGATCTTCTGAGAACCTTTGAATCTATACATTCTGTCTTTCATGTTACCTTGTTGAAATTCTATTATCAGAGATCAGATGAAGAACCTAAGAAACCTTCTGACATTCTACTCAAAGATGAAACAAAGTATTTTGTTGAAGCCATTTTGAATAAACAATTGCACCATAATAAGAAGCAATATCTTGTCAAGTGGAAAGGATATTCTAATACTGAGAACACTTGGAAACCCTCTAATAATCTTTTGAATTCTCATAACCTTCTCAAAGAATATGAGAAGATAAATCAAAATCAACTCCTTGTTAAGAAAAAGTATTTCAGAACACAACATTAGTAGTTTTTCTATTTTTTTCTATAAAGATTTTGAAGTTTCTACTTATCTACACTTCTGCTTCAAACTGTGAAAGATTCTTGAAGCTTAGTGACACTCTTCTCCTTTTTATTCTACAAGGTTTTAGAAGTTTAATGAGGCTATGATACAATTTCAGACCCTGATCAGAAGGAAAAAGCAAAGAATCAAGATATTATTCTAAGCATTATATCTCTGATGAAAAAACTATCTAAAAAAAAAATCTTTCAAAGAATCATTCAGAACACTATCTATAATTTAATTTTTCTTCATAATTTCAAATTCTCTTTCAATTTTACTGATTCTTTCTACAAGCTATGATCTGTTAGTGATTATCTACTGAAATTCCTTTGATTATACATACTGTATAAAATGTTGTCTTCAAGCATTCAATATTTTAGTCCATCTCCTCCATCCATGTAATTATTTTTTCCATTTTTTCATTCATTTCCTTCTGAGCGTCCTCAATACACTGCAGAACCACAAGAACTTCAGAGAAGAGGGCTGGATTCAATGCAATCACAGAAACAAGAGAAGCAGAGAGAGTAGCAGAAGTCAGCACAGCAACAGATTTCCTCTTGATAGAGATTCTGCCAGCAGTAACACAGGCTTTTCAGTGCTGTGAAGCATCAGAAATATCTCCATCAATTTTATTTCACTTGAACAGAGATTCAAATTTAATTGTTTCAATTCAAACTTCTTTCTCAGTATTCAGAATTGAGATTGAAACTGAGAAAGAAGTTTGAATTGAAACAATTAAATTTGAATATGTTATTCAATACAGAAACTGAAAACAAGTTTTTAATTGAATATTTGAAAGAATCAAATGTTGCTACAAGAGTTTGAATGAATTGTCTGTTAAAAATATTGAGATCAGATTTTCAATTTGATTTATTTTGATTTTTCTTTTAGTTTTTCTTTTCATCTTGCTTTGAAGTCTCTCTTAAATTGTTTATGATCAGTTTTAATTTGTTTTGAAAAGTTTGGTTTGTTTTTTGTTGATGTTATAGTTGTTGTCAGTGGTTTTTCTTTTCCTTGTTATAATAAAGCTGTCTTTTACAATGTTTATTTCTTTTGTTTTCAAACTAAGTTGTGTTGACTTACTGACATTCTTTTGATTTTGATTTCTTTGATTGAACAGTTTGAATAGTTGTTTGATTCTGGGCTGGAATTCTGATAATGCATGTTTTAAATTGTCTTTGTATATTAAATTATTCTTGAGTTGAAAAATCCAGAAGTGTTTCAGGTAGATGTCATAGTCACTGACTGCATGCATCTATAATTGAAGAATAATAATAATAATAATAATTGAACAGATAATATACATTGAGCTTCTTTATGAATTGCTTCTGCATAGCCAGCAATTCAGTGTACTTTTCTGAATCTTCTTGAAATAATGTCTCTAGAGCTATTGCTTGCTCTTTGAAATGCAAGAGGATCTATTCCAGTGTTAATCTTATTGTTAAAAATCTTCAATATTCTTTCAATAAACTTACAGTATCACAATGGGATTGATTTGTATGACATCTTTTACAGTTCTTAAATGCCACTTCTCAAACACAAAGAGGAACATTTTCTATTGATTTAAGACAGCAGATACAGCTTCTCAGCTCCAGGCTGTGAGTGTATCACTTCTTCTTCATTTGCTCTTCAATTTCTTCATTTATGATCACATTCTCTGTGAGAATTTTTTCCATTGCAGGATCTGCTGCAATGTTCTTCTCAGTGATGAGACTCTGACTTGATTGATTGACTGAAGTAAACAACATAATATCTGATTCTATTCAAAGCAAGTTAGCAACTCCTTACTGAAAATAGAGACAAAGCAACACAATACTTACTGACTGAGGATTTCTTCAGAAAATATGATTAAAAAACTGCTTTTACTGTTAACAAATGTTTCTATATTGATAATTCATCAGTTCTCTAGTGATTACTTACATTCTTTCTTTGAAATATCAATGACAGGGGTGGGGGAAGGAATCTCTCAATAGTTTATCAGAATCAGAATTTGCTCAGAGATTCTGATCCTCTATATTCTTTGTGAAATCATGTGTTCTATGATTTTATTTACTTCTGTGTTGTCAGTTATGATTCTATTTACTTCTATGAGTTTTGTGTTATCAGTGAGATAACAAAGGTTTTGTAATGCACTCGTTTATTACTTCCTTATTATCTTCGCTTATTCTTACCTCTTTCCATTATACTCTCGCTACCACTATTTCTATATGTATATATATATATCGATGTATGTATTTCGCACATCTTCTTTCTCTTTCTTTTCTTCCTTAGTGATTAGCTACACTACATTACACTACTATACTATACTTTACAATATATTACTATTATCTCCGCTATGCTATAAACTATCTTCTACTGTTACTCTTCACACTGTCACTACACCTCACAGGTTTACTGTTGCTTGTTATTGTGAATTATCTATAATTACTCTATGATTTTTTGACCTGCTGAGACAGCAGCTCTTTCAGAGAGAGCAGTTGTAAGAAATCTGCACTAAGTTATCAGTGCTAAGCTGAAATTGATGATTGCTCTAAAGATATGACATCACTGAACATAGCATCATCAACATTATATCAAGTTTGAAATCAAGATATTATCTTGTCACTTGCATCATACTACATCATCTACATCATAGCAAGTTTGATCTGTTTATGATACTGTGTATATAGATAGCAGCTGATTCAATCTTCTAGAGGTCAGTAAATCATTCTATTTTAATTTGACCTCTACATTCTACAATATTGATATTAATTCAAATTCTCTCTGATATATTACTGTATTATCTTCTACAATTTAATCCTTGCAGAGTCTTAAGATTATTATTATTATTATTCTTCAATTATAGATGTATACAGTCAGTGACTATGACATCTACCTGAAATACTTCAGGATTTTTCAAATCAAGAATATTCTAATATACAAAAACAATTTGACACATGCATTAACAGAATTCCAGCCCAGAATCAAACAACTATTCAAACTATTCAATCTAAAAATAAAATCAAAAGAATGTCAATGGGTTAGCACAACTCAACTTCAAAACAAAGGAAATAAATATTATAAAAGACAGCAGCTATTAAAAATCAACAGAAAAGAAAAAACATTTGCAATGACTATTATCAACAAATAATGAAGCAAACTGCTTGAAACAAATGAAAATTAACAATAAACAAAGTTAAAGAAAAGATCAAAATAAAATAAACAAAAACAACTGATCTAAATATCATCAAATGACACTATTCAAACAAGCTCTTGTAGCAACATTTGACTCATTTAAATATTCAATTAAGAACATATTTCCAGCTTTTGTATTGAATAACAAACTCAAATTTAACTGATTCAGTTGATACTTCTCTCTCAGTCTCAATCTTAGTTCTGAATACTTTGTACAAAGTAACAGAAGATGCTCTGGATTTTCATATAACTGACAATCTGAACATAGATCATTTAAATCATCTTTAAACTTTGCTAAATATGATTTGAAATGTTCATGTCCAAGCTTTAGCTGCATTATTGTAGCAAAAAGTTTCTTCTTACACTTTATTGAGCAAGTCTTCCACTTTGGCTTAGTTTCAAATCTGGAATAATGCACACTTTTTCTTTGCATGAACCAGACATCTTGCCACTTTTGTAAACATAATTCTCTTATTCTTCTTTTAATAAAAGACCATGTTACAATTCTTTGACAGCAGACTTCTAACTCAGTGGCTCTTTTTGCAGCTTTATCAGCCATTTCATTGCCATATATACCCATGTGAGCAGGCACCCAGTGAAGATGAATAGAACAATTGAGTGAGATTTTTCTTTGAATATTTTGAAGACTTTTCAAAATCAGCTCTAGCATTGACTGTCCACTGCTGATTTTATTACTTTGAAGTCTTTTAAGCCCTGCTTGACTATCAGAGAATATCCAAATATGCTCAAATCTTTTCCATTGTTCAATCTTCATTTCAATCAATTTGAAAGCTCTTGAAATTGCAAATAATTCAGCATTAAAAACTTCTGACTCTTTTCCAATTTGCCAAGAATCAAGAATATAGTTTTTATCATTTTCTGAATATGCTATTCCAGCTCCAAGATTGCCTGTTTTCTCACATTTTGAGCCATCAGTGTATATAAGAATTGCTTTATTTTTCACTTGTTTCAAAAGCTTTAAATGTTCTTGAGTCTGATCTTCTTTTGAAAGTTGACTAATGTTTAAATCAACAAGATTATCAAGACTTTTCTTTCAAGGAGAGAGATTTTCAATAGCTACTCTCTCTACATTTAAACTAGAGAAACAGTTCTTAATCATTGAGCAAATTCTAAATAACTGAGATGGTATCCTTCTTCTTTGTAAAGAACTTGAATTTTCAGATAAATCAGTCTCATTCCAATCAAGATAAAGTTCCCAATCTAATTCTAATCCATTTGACTCATTTGGAAAAGAACTTGAAACTCTCTTTCTAATAGAATGATGTGAATATAGCTTCATAATTCTGAGAGCATAATTCATACAGATTTTATCAAATCTCACTTGTGGTGGAGAAATAGAGGCTTCAATTTCCATAGCTTTAATTGGAGTAGTTTTGAATACTTCTAGAATCTTTCTTAAAGCTGAGTTTTGAAGTTTTTGAAACCTTTCTATAAAGTGTTTTTGACCTCTCCACCACACCTGAACTGCATAATCTGAAACAGAGGTCACACAGACAATATATAATTGTCTCATTGCTTGAAATGTCAGTGTGAGGTGTAGTGACAGTGTGAAGAGTAACAGTAGAAGATAGTTTATAACGTAGCAGAGATAATAGTAATATATTGTAGAGTGTAATATAGTAGCGTAACGTAGCGTAGTGTAGCTAATCGCTAAGGAAGAAAAGAAAGAGAAAGAAGATGTGCGAAATACATACATCGATATATATATATACATATAGAAATAGTGGTAGCGAGAGTATAATGGAAAGAGGTAAGAATAAGTGAAGATAATAAGGAAATAATAAACAAATGCATTACAATTGCCCCCCTTTTTTATAAGAGCTGCCCTCAGTGATTGTATAGATTGCTTGCTAGTAGATAATTGCATTCCTGTATTGTAAGTTCCACTTGTTGATAGCAGTATATCAATCGCGTCCTCTAGATAGCTTGTATGCGCATTGTTATCGATTTCCTAATGAGGTGGAATTGATGGATTCTTTGGTTGCCAGGGGTTGTGTGCAGAGAAGCAAAAAGAATTTCTTTTCTCTTGAAGATTTCTCTTCTCTTTTAACTTGATCATCATCAAAGCTCTTTGCCCTTCTGCTGTGATTTTCTCATTAATAAAGATTTTTAAATTTTCATCAGTTCTCTCTTCCTCTCTCTCCCCTCTTTTTTTCAAAATGGGCTCCCTTGAATATCTCAATTTTAAGTAAGTTGTTTCCTTGCTGGCACTTATCATGTATTATTGCTGGTGTTCCTTGCCAGTGGTGTTATTAGTGTGGTCACATGCACCATTAGCTCATTTCCATATAGCACCCTTTGCTGTTCACTTGTTATATTGCTCTAGATTTAGCTCTAATCACATGATGCACAACAGTCAGATTTCTTGTGAACATTGTGCCTCCAAGCTGAGGGATGTCAACTTCTGATGTATGTTGAAGCCAAATATCTGAAAGTGTTGTGAGACTTGTGCCTCTGCAGAGAAATTCTGCAAACTCATGAGTAATTCTCTTTAATTCTTATTTCCTTTTTCTTTTTCTTCAAATTTGCTTTTGAATAGTGATATACTGATAATGATGCTAGGTGTGTGATACACCTCTTCTGAGGCACATCATGCACAGGCGAGCATTTATCTTTGTGGGGGTGGTGGCTGGAGAGAACATGGCCAGTCACAAAAGTCATCTTCATTGTTTAGTTAAACAATTGAACACACCTCATTTGGTGATGCTGTCTGCTTGGGACAGAGCAGAGGTGAATGCTCTATGGTCCCAGCATTGAGTGGCAGCTGAGCCTGCAGAGGTGCAGATTTTGAAGACTGTGATTGTGTCTGATTCTTTCAGAGCAGAGACATTAGGGAAAGAGAAGGGTGTGAAGAAGGAGATTTTGAAAGTGATGAGCTTCAGAGACTCTGTGATGGAGGGGTCAATTGAGAAGAGATTGATGAAGAAGGAGTTGACTGAAGAGCTGATGAAGAAGATTGTGAAGATGTCAGTGACTGCAGTAGAGCTCATGATGCCTGCTTTCTTTGTCAATTTGCCACTGACATCAGTGGAGCAGGGGGAGAGAGTGCTCTGAATGGTGGAGAAGTGGAAGGAGAAGATGAGGGGAAATGCCTTCCTTCATTGAATATGCTGGAGAATGGGTAGATTGATGGAGAAGGGAAGATGTGAGAAGGCAAATATGTTGTGAGATAGACATTTGTCTATGCCTCTGCACTCAAAATGAGTGTCTGTAATATACAAGTATCAGAAGGAGTATTGAGTGAGGGTGGCAGAGGGAGGGGATGAGAGAGATGATGAAAGAGAGAAGAGAAAGTGAGAGATGAGAGGTATTGAGATGAGAGTGGGTGGACTGAGAGTCTTTAGACTTTTCTTAGAGCTCATTTTCTTTGTCTTTTTCTTGCTTGTATATTTTATCTTTTGTATTTATTATACCCAAATTGAATTTTTTTTTTCTTCTTTTTTCTCTTTTCTCTGATAAAATCCTTCTAAAAAGAATGCATTTGATTGAAGTTTGAGTGAGATTTGTGCTTCTAGTGTTTTTTGATTTAAGATTTGCACTTCTGGCATCTTTCAACTTGAAGTTTGCACTTTTGATGTTTGAAAATATGTTGGTTTTGTATTTGTCATTCATTTTCTTGTTCAAGAAAGATTTTGAATGTCTGAGTGTTCAATATGTTTTCTTCTGATTTCCATGTATCATCACTAGGACCCCAACCTGTCCATCTCACAAGATATTTCAGAGGTTTGTTTTTTCATTGTCATTTTTTAAGAATTTCTTCAACTTGATATTCTTCTTCATCATCAACAAGTTCCAGTCCTGGTTCTGGTAGAGCTCCATTTCTGCGGTTGTATGGCTCCAATAAAGATACATGAAATACAGAATGGATGCTTCTATATGAAGGTGGCAGTTCTAGTTTGTACACTTGTTTTCCAATGGTATTCAGAATCTTGAAGAGTTCAACATATTTATGATTGAGTTTGCAAACTGGGTGCAGCAATTGGAGATTTTTTGCATTGAGTATGACATAGTCATCTATTTTAAATTGTTGAAGCTTATATTTTGCATTGTAATAGGTTTTCTGTGCTTGTTGCATCTTTTGTAGATTCTTGATGAGCTTATAGCATGTTTCCTCAATATGTTTCATGCAGCTAGCAGCATGTATGGCGACTGGTTGTGGTGATTTGCTGACATTAATTTTCAAATCAGATTGATATCCCATTAAGACTTCCGTGGGTGCCATTCCAGTAGAGACATGTTGAGAGATATTGTAAACAAACTGCACCAGCAGTAGCCAGTGTGCTCAGTCATCTTGATGATAGTTGATAAAGCATCAGAGATAATGTTTCAAGGTTTGATTTTGTTGTTCTGTTTGACCATCTGTTTGAGGGTGAAAGGCTGTTGAAAGTTTCCGACATGCACCTAGCATATAACAAAAGATGGACCAATAATGGCTTGTAAACAGTGAATCTCAATCAAATATATGGTTTTTGAGTACTCTGTAAATTGTATAGAACTTGGTATAAATGATTTCCACTAGTTCATCAGCTGTAATGTTTTTGGTGCAAGGAATATAGATTGTAAACTTGATATATATATCCACAATCACTAAAATTGCATTGTAGATTTGGTGGAGGAATGTAGAGGCTGGCAAGCCTGTAATAAAATCCATAGTAATGGATTCAAAAGGAGTTGATGATAAGAGAATTGTACCCAATTCTTCATATTGTCTGTGTCATTTTGACTTTACTCTTTGACAAGTATCACAAGTGAATATATAATCTTTGATATTTCTGACTAGCCCATGTCAATAGTATTTGTTCTGAATACTGTCTATGGACTTTTTTATACCAAAGTGACCCCTCTGTGGATCATCATGGTTTGCACTGATAATTTCATCAATGAGTGTCTTTTGTTGAGAGACATACACACGACCATCAGCATGCAATATATCATTCTCAGAAATTGTTCATAGCATATTTTCAGTGACAGTCATATTCTTCTCTTTTATCTTCTTTCTTTGCTCAGCAGCAAAAGAATCAATCTTCTGTGCTTTACTCAGAAATGAGATGAAGGATTTGAGCATTTCTGTATATGCTGAGTCCTCAAGAATAGCCTTATTGACTGCAATCCAGGGCATATATTGCTCAACATGCATTGGAGGGGAAGAGTTTATGTGAGAGATAGAAGATATCAATGTATGAAGTGCTTTTCACTCATTAAAAGAAGCATTTTGCTCATTAGAGACTCATGCACAGACTACATCAGAAGAAATATCATTTTGAAAAGAAGTATCAGCTTTTCAGCCTAGTCTAACTCCATGTTTCAGCTTCTGTTGCAGGGTAGATAACATAGTTTGGCCATTATAGGCCTCACTGTAGTCTGTGCGACAACTGGGCCCATCAGCTGAATTCTTTGATCCAGAGCAGTGCAGTAATACAAAATCATAAGCAGATAAAGCTTCCACTCATCTGATCTGATGTCTGTTCAGTTCCTTAGTCATCATAAAGTACTGCAGATTGGCATAATCAGACCAGACTTGAATTGAATACTGACTTTTCTTCAGATAGTGTCTTCAATTTTTAAATGCTGCTACAATAGTCAAGAGTTCTTTATCATGAGTATTATAATGCATTTCCACATCAATCAACTTTCTTGACCAGAAGGCAACTGAATGTCAGTGTCCATCATTCTGCAACTGTGACAGGATAGCAGTGACTGCAAAAGTGAACACATCAGATTCAATCTGAATATGCTGAGCTGGGTCAAAATGAGCTAATAGAGAAGCATGCATAAAGCACAATTTGAGCTCATTGAAAGCACTTTGAGCATCTTCTGTCCACATAAAAGTGGCTTTTCTTTCCCCCTTCTTACTCTCTTTTGTAAGTTCAAATAATGGGGCTGCAATAGAGGAGAAAGACTTAATAAATCACTGATAGAAATTAGCAAAGCTCAAGAAGGATTGAACCTCTTTAATTGATTTAGATGTAGATCATTCCACAATAGTGGAGACTCTGTCTGACTTCATCTCAACATCATTTGTACCTATAACAAACCTCAGAAACAAGATCTTGTCCACTTCAAATTCACACTTAGAGAGTTTTGCAAATAGATTCACACACTCAAGATGTTCTAGCACCTTAGTAACATGCACTTTATGTTTCTGCTTTGAATTGGAGAATATGAGAATGTCGTCCAAATAGACAACGCAACATATATCCAACAAATCAGACAAGGCATTGTTAATGTATGCTTGAAATGTTGCTGGAGCATTAGCTAGTTCAAATGGCATAACTATATATTCAAAATGTTCATATCTTGTTCTAAAGACTGTCTTCCAACAGTCTTTTGCTGCTATAAGTATGCGGTGATAGGCATCTCAAAGGTCCAGCTTAGTGAATACCTTGGCTTTTGAAAGCCTATCAAGTAATTCACTTATTAGAGGTAGAGGATATTGGTTCTTGATGGTGATTCAATTTAACCCTCAATAGTCTACACAAAGACAGAGTCCACCATCTTTTTTGAGGACAAAGAGAATCAGTGCACCAGCCAGGCTACTGAACAGTTGTATTCACCCTTTATCTAATGCATTTTTTAAATATTCTCTTAGAGCAGCTAACTCAGTTTCAGAGAGATTGTAACGGGCGTACTTCGATTAACGATTTGGTACTATCCTAATTACAGATTACGAATTGATTAAGGAAAGAAAGAGAAAAGAAATCAGAAGAAAAGGTCGTACAAAGGGGGTTCTTATAGAGAAAAGTTCAGGGCAGAAGAATATCAGAAGCCACTCCACAGTGAAGCGCGGAGCAGAAGAACATTAAGAGATATGCATAAGAATTGTTAGAAGCTACACAAGCGCGGAATGTGAGGTGGGGGAATCATTGAGGGCTACACAGAAGAATTGTTAGAGACTACACAAGCACAGAACACAGAGTGGGAGAACATAAGAAGCTACACAGAAGAATTGTTAGAGACTACACAAGTGCAGAGCACAGAGTGGAAGAACATTGAGGATTACACAAGGTCACAACAGCCAGAAACAAGCAGATGCAGAAGAGGAGTTGATTGCATAAGTTAATTACTAACAGATGCTAATCTGTCACATTATCCCCCTCTATCAGGGTGAGTGAGGACTCATAGATGTCGAGGGCGGCGGTGTCCTCCAAGGCAGATGTGGGTTCCCAGGTTGGATGATCATATTCTACCCATTTGATGAGGTATTCACAGCAGCAGTGGTTGGTTCTATCATCAAGAATTGCTTCAATTTCCCACTTGAGTTCATTGTCTTCTTCTATGATGGCAGGTGGCTGCCAATTGGAGATTCTCTGTGAGGGGAATGGATCCTCGGCCGCGGGTCGGAGCAGGTTCATATGAAAGACATCATGGATGCCAGGTGGGGTGTTGAGTCAATAATCATGTGTGTCTAGCACTTTCTTCATCATATATTTGGCATGACAGTAATCTAGCATACACAAGAGGCAGTCTGTTCTTATGTTCTTGAGATTCAGTCAGACTTTGTCTTCTATATGGTATTGAGTCACAGGACTTCTTCTGATGTTCACTTGATCCTCATAATCTTGCTGAGCACTGGTCATTGAAGCTTCTGCTCATTCACAGGTCTTCTTCAGCTTGCTCATGATGTTCTCTGCCATCTGTATGAGGCTGCGGGCGTACGCAGTTTCTCAGAAAGTCTTGGAGAAGTCCAGGACCTCTAAGTTGTATCTGTGTAGAAGGAAGAATGAGCTTACACCTGTCATAGCAGAATCTCAATCATTAATCACAATCTCAGCATATGGCAGCAGATTGCTCCAGTTGTCTTGCATGTAATTGCAGAACTTACAGAGGATGTTCTTTACTGTTTGTATCATTCTCTCAGTAGCTTCATCAGTCTCTGGATGGTATGCTGTTGATAACTTTCATTCAATTCTTAATAATTGGCATACGCAGGCTCAGAGTGCACTGACAAATTGACTGCCTCTATCTGACACAATGGATGAAGGCAGGCTGTGCATACAATAGAATGGGCTTCTGATGAAGGCATCTGCAACTACTTCAGCATCCATCTTATCACAGGGCTGTAGTATTACACTCTTGCTGAGTTGGTTGACAATGACTAGAATGTTCGTAGAACCTCCACTTTCAGGTAAGGAAACTGCAAAATTGATAGCTATATCATGCCAAGTTTGGTCAGGGACAGATAGGGGTTTCAGCATCCCTTTTCAGTGTTCACACCATGCCATCACTGAGCCGCAGTGATCACAGTTGCGTACGAACCGGTGTATGTCTTTCGACATATCTGGCCAGTAGAATTCTCGGGCGATGATGTTGTACATGATTTCACATCCTGAGTGCCTGATCATTGGTGAGTCATGAATTTCTTGCATGATTCATGTTTGTAGAGATTCTGAATTGAGGACCCATTGTCTATCTCAAAAGCATAAGCAGTTGTCATTGTTGATTGAACATGCTGAGATATCTGTTCTTGGGTATACACCAGCAGGGAATTGAGATGCTTTACTTTGTATGGCTTCAGCAGCTTGCTGTCAGAATTCATCTGCTTCTGCCACTAGTCTTCATTGTTCTTCAAGTGAGGGTTCTTGAGCTCAGAACTGGTTGATATGTACACAGGGTTCATCTGATTGTATAGAACTTTCTATAATTGCAGGGTCAATTAACCAATGCTCTCAGTGTTTCCACCTGTCATCTAAGTCATCAGATGGTATATCTTGTTCTCAGCAGGACAGAGCATCTGCAAGGGTGTTCTCTACTTCAGATCAATAATGAATTGTGAATGAAAAACAGCTAAGAAACAATGATCAATGCATATGCCTCTCAATGAGCTTATGAGTGATTGTGAAGTATTCTAAATTCTTATGATCAGTAACAATCTCAAACTTCTCAACACTCATAAGTTTGGACTTCCATTCTTCAAGGCATTGTATGATCACTAGAAGCTCCTTGTCATAGATCTCATAGTTGCATTCAGCGGGCGACATCTTTTTCAAGATGAAGGCACAGAGTTGTAGAACACCTTCATTATCATATTGCATTAGTGCCCCACCTACTACATAACCCGAGGCATCTGTTTTGAGAATCATATGCTTATCTGAATCAAATGATTGCAGCATTGGGGTGCTTGTGAACATATGCTTCAGCTTTTTGAATGCTGTGTCTGCTTTGTCAGTCCATTGGAATACAGCGTCTTTCCAGGTCAGATCTGTCAGTGGTTGTACAATATCAGAGAAGTCTTTGATGAATCTTCAATAGAAGTTGATGAATCCTAGGAAGCTTCTAGTCCCTTTTACTGAGACTGGTGCCTCTCAGTTGAGGATTGCTTCCACCTTCTTAGAATCCATGTGTATGCCTTTTTCAGCTTTGATGATGAATTCTAGGTAGGTTGTAGACTTGATCTCAAAGTCACATTTGTCAATATCCACTTGCAGTTCAGCTTTTCATAGGTGGTCAAGAACTTGTTGTATGTGTTTATGATGCTCAGTAAACAATCCATCAGTGAAGATCAAGATATCATTCATGTACACTGAGGCGATCTCATTGAGCAGATCTCATAGAGCCCAGTTAATGTATTTCTGGAATGTACTCAGAGTGTTCACTAATCCAAAGGGGGTCACTGTCCATTCGTATAATCCATAACACATATGAAAGGCAGTTAGCCATTTGTCACCTTCATTAATCCTTATCTTGTAGAAGGCCACAGAGATGTCAAGTTTCATAAATCATTTTGCTTTTCCTATTCATTCAAGCATTTCATTGATGAGTGGGAGGGGGTATTGATCCTTCTGTGTAATCTTGTTGAGTCCTCAATAGTCAACACAGAATTGTAAGCCTTCTTCTGATTTCTTCACAAACAGTACAGATGCTGCAGTGGGTGAGTTGCTAACACAAATGAAGTCTTTGTCTAGTAATCTGTTGAGTGTTTTTCATAGAATGAGGAGCTTGTTGTGTGATATACTGTAGAGAGAACCTCAGGGCAGTTGCGGATCCTTACTGTCTTTCTTGATAAGCTCAATTGTATGATCTATACCAGGTCCTCAGTGAGAGGGAAGCTTTTCAGCTTCTTTCTCATTGAACACATCTGTGAAGTCTTCATACAATTCAGATAGTTTCTTGCACAGTTTCTTGAGGTCTTTGAGTTCTAACTTTTCTAACACTTTCTTGATATCTGTCATGCTAGCAGTGAACACTTGGACATTCTTCTTCTCATGCACTTGGTGGGTTAGTAGTTTGTATGCTTCCACTGATATCTGAGTGAGATCAGTGGTTCTATCGACATCCTTCTTGTAAACACAGTCGCCTTCTGGGAAAATAAGGCAGTGGTTGTGTGCGTCCAACAAGGTTCCAAATTCTGTGAGCCATGATAGACCAAGCATTAGATTGTACTCAAGATCTTGTATTTTGTATGCATATACATTCTTTTTCTCATGTCCTTCTACATTGACATTAAATCTTATCATGTTGTAGGAGGCGGATCCTCTGAGGCTGTCAAATTCACTGAGCTTACACAGTTTGAGAAAGGGGATACACTGGAGCTTATGCTTCTCGACCAGCTGGGTGTCTATAAGAGCATAGTGAAGGAAACCACTGTCTACCATTGCTTGTACATTGACTAAGCTATTTACAATGACAGAGACTATGATTGCATCCACTTGCATCTTCTGCTCAAATCTTCAGCTAGCTTTTTGCTCCTTGAGCTCTCATCTGTGTTTTAGAGCAAGAGCTCATCTTTTTTCTGTTCTTGCTTATCCGCGGGCGATGCAGTGTTCACATGTGTGAGGGGTTTACTCAGGGTGATTGCATTCGGACATTGATTTGTGAAGTGCTCTGGCTTGTCACAGCATATGCAGACTCCTCTGGCAATTCAGTCAGCAGCATTCTTTTCTGAGACATTGGAGACTCTCAGACAGCTTGCATTCACATGTGGGACCCAGTTCATTGATTCTGATTCAGAGGCGGGGGGTGCTGCAGAGTGGTTCGGAGTGTACACATTTGTTCAGTGAAATCCTCTACAATTTTGAAGTGTGTGGAACTGAGACAGATCATTGTCCAACAAGCAAAGATCAGTGCAGAATTCACTGTATGTTGAGAGCTTCAGACACTCTATACTTCAATTATGCAATTGGAAGTTCAAGTTCTTGAACAATATGTTGATTTTGATGGCATCATCCCAGTCTTGCCCACCTGCTTCTAGAAGCTTGCAATTGAATTCAGAAAGGTAAGTTGCCAACACAACATTCATCTGACAAGTTCAATTAAGCCAGTCTAACATCTTGGCTTGAAGCATAGAATTGAGGAAGAGAGAGTTAAGTTGTTGAAAGACTAGCTCTGGCATACACTGGTGGTTCTGGCAATGGCTCATCCAGGGTTGGAATTTTGCTAACACATCACCATCCAACCTGCTATAAATATACCACACTTGATTGAATAGCGAGCCTATTGCTTGTCCATCGATGTCCAATTTGGCATTCACTTTTGACTTCCACGCGAGGTAGAGTGCTAGGTCTCTCTCATATTTGTCAAGGATTGAGAGCTTCTCTCTTGAGGGCTTTTCATGAGGCGCGGGTGTAGAAGGAACAGTGAACACAGAAGTGCTCATTTCAGCAAGTCATCATTGCAATTCAGCCATCTGTAGCACCTGTTGCTGGAGAATGCTTCATAGATCTAAGTTGTCATCCACTGTGTTCAGGTGCAGTGGGTGTTCATAGAATTGTTCATAGTTCATTTCAATATCTAAGGACATGTAATAATAATAAAAGAAAAGGAATACTTGTAGGCACTCAGTCCTCTCACAGACACTATTTGCAGTGTTGCAGTGCTAAGCTTGGTCAAGCTTCTTCATGAACACTATTCACAGTGTTATGGTTTGTAGGCACTCGGGCCTCATAGAACACAGTTGATTGTGTTTTGGATGCTTAGGCACAACAGTCTATATAACTAACAATAAGAGCACTCAGACCCACAAGGGATCTCTTGTAACAACTAGGCACTCAGATCTGTAAACAACACACTTGAGTGTAAGAACTGGTAACAACACACTCAGGTGTAAGAACTAATAACAAGGCACTCAGGTCTTAAACACAGAAGAATCAATTTGTAATGTAACAGGCATACTTCAATTAACAATTTGGTACTATCCTAATTACAGATTACAAATTGATTAAGGAAAGAAAGAGAAAAGAAATCAGAAGAAAAGGTTGTACGAAGGGGGTTCTTATAGGGGAAAGTTCAGGGCGGAAGAATATCAGAAGCCGCTCCACAGTGGAGCGCGGAGCGGAAGAACATTAAGAGGTACGCGTAAGAATTGTTAGAAGCTACGCGAGCGCGGAACATGGGGCGGGGGAATCATTGAGGGCTATGCAGAAGAATTGTTAGAGACTACACAAGCACAGAACACAGAGCAGGAGAATGTAAGGAGCTACACAGAAGAATCATTAGAGACTACACAAGCGCGGAGCACAGAGCGGAAGAACATTGAGGGTTACGCGAGGTCACAACAGCCAGAAACGAGTGGGTGCAGGAGGGGAGTTGGTTGCGTAAGTTAATTACTAACGGGTGCTAACCCGTCACAGAGATTGTATATTGACATAAATGAAGATTGCACATCAGACTTGAGATCTATACAGTGTTCCATCTCTTCTGATCTTTTCATGCTTATAGCAGCTTCTTCTGAGAAGATATGTGTGTATGACATGACATAATCAGATAGATCAGTCAGCAAGTCTGAATACACAGCTGAGAATATGTGTGAAGCATGCTTTGAGTCTTTTGAATGTTCTGTAGATAATACTACAAGCATTTCTACTCTAGCTTCTGTGAGAACTTCAGCTAGAACATCTTGTTCAGAAATAATTTGAGATTGTTGTTCATTCTCAGAGCTTCTAAAGAAGAATTGTCCATCTGATCAATCTATAAGAGGATTTGTTTGTCTTAACCAAGGAAATTCTAATACAAGACTGTAGTCCTCCATCTTCATTGCATGAAAGGAATGAGATGTCTGCTGTGCATTACCCTTGTGATCAGTGACAGTAGTTGCAATGTTATACTCTTCAAAGGAGTGTATTATGCATTCATCAATTGACTTGACCATTTTGATTTTGCAGTGAGCAGCTTCTAGATTGTGATTCTTTGCTCAAAATTCATCAACACAGTTCACTTCTGACTCAGAGTCTACTAGCACAAGCACTTTTTGCAGATTCTTAGATGTAGCAAGTTCCACTGTGACAGTGAAGCTTAAGATGTTTTTGCATCAACTTTCTGTGCTTATGACTGTCATTGCAAGCTGAATGGCATATCTTAAGTGTTTTTTGAGTTCTTCAAGTTCTTCATATCTTTTGCATTGAGTTTTGAGATGAGCTTGGTGTTTTTGGATTCATCTTTGGATTGTTTGAAACATGAATCAAAGATATGTCCTGGTCGCTTGCAATAACAGCAATATTTTGATTGGGTGGAGTCATCAGACTTTGTAGTGTCATTCCATCTGCATTTGTTTTGTGATCTATTATCAGCATTATTTCTGTTGTTAAAGCTTTGAGTGGGGTTTTTGAAATTTGACTTCTCTTTAAGCTTCTTCTGTCTCTCTGACAGATTCGATTCTGCCATTGCAAGTTTATGTAAAGTGGCATCATAGCTTAACTCTTCCAATTTGGTTGTATATTTGTCGAATTCTCAGCAAATGAAAGGTAGAACTTTCATATAGAGGTGTGATTTCCAATGATATTCACTATAAGAATGCCACAGACACTCTTCAATTGATTGTAAATGTGAAGCAAATTGTTGAACTGTCTGATCTTCTTGTTGCTCTGTTTTTCAGTACTGTCTATCAGCATCTTGGAAACTTCTATCTGAATCAGTGACTTGACATTGCATCCAACTAACAAATTCTTCCCATGGTGGCAAAGTTCACATATCATGTGTATGTTGATACCAACATTGTTGCATCTCGACATTGAAATGAGTAACAGCTTTGATGATCTTTCAATGGTTGTGTTTGTTGTAGTAATCAAAATCACTGATATGGAAAGCAATAGCAGCTGTAACAAAGTTTTCAAATTCTTTCATACTTTGACCTCAGAACTTTTCCACATCTCTTCAAGAAGAGTGACCACTCATGCCAGAATCTCAAAGTTCTAATTGCCAAAGTGGTACTCAACTACATCTTCCACTGACAGTAGTCACAGCACTTTTCACTAAGATGTTGAGTGCTTGTAGTGTGGCTTCTGATGATCTGAGAATACTTGTGGTGTTATCATGATTATCATTCACACTAGTTGCATCTCTACCATGATTTGAATGCACTTCTAGCATATTTCAGATGGCTGGAATTGTTCCATCCAATTTCTGTAGTAAAGTGTCACACCACTGTTGAAGTTCTCACAATTCTTTCTCAATCTGTAATTTTTTGATTCTTCTGGTCACAGCAATCTTCTTGACCTCAATTGCACTGAGATCTTCAGAAGAGATATCCTCTTCTGAACTATGTTCAGAGTTCAATTCCATAGAGGAAGGCAATGCTTGTTGCACACTTTCAGTGGCAGAAGTGTGTGTTTCACAGTTTTCTTCCATGATGTTTGCTGCTTTGAGTTCAGCAGTAGCACGAGTACAGTGGATGCTGCAGATAGAGGCCATGACTATTACTCAACAGACTGTCTCTCAAAGATTGAGTGATTAGAAACTGTGAGGTGTAGTGACAGTGTGAAGAGTAACAGTAGAAGATAGTTTATAACATAGCAGAGATAATAGTAATATATTGTAGAGTGTAATATAGTAGCATAACATAGTGTAGTGTAGCTAATTGCTAAGGAAGAAAAGAAAGAGAAAAAAGATGTGTGAAATACATACATTGATATATATATATACATATAGAAATAGTGGTAGTGAGAGTATAATGGAAAGAGGTAAGAATAAGTGAAGATAATAAGGAAATAATAAACAAGTGCATTACAATTGCCCCTCTTTTTTATAAGAGCTGCTCTCAGTGATTGTATAGATTGCTTGCTAGTAGATAATTGCATTCCTGTATTGTAAGTTCTGCTTGTTGATAGCAGTATATCAATCACATCCCCTAGATAGCTTGTATATGTGTTGTTATTGATTTCCTAATGAGGTGGAATTGGCGGATTCTTTGGTTGCCAGGGGTTGTGTGCAGAGAAGCAAAAAGAATTTCTTTCCTCTTGAAGATTTCTCTTCTCTTTTAACTTGACCATCATCAAAGCTCTTAATATATTGTAGAGTGTAATATAGTAGTGTAATGTAGTGTAGTGTAGCTAATCACTAAGGAAGAAAAGAAAGAGAAAGAAGATGTGCGAAATACATACATCAATATATATATATACATATAGAAATAGTGGTAGTGAGAGTATAATGGAAAGAGGTAAGAATAAGTGAAGATAATAAGGAAATAATAAACAAGTGCATTACAATTGCCCCTCTTTTTTATAAGAGCTGCTCTCAGCAATTGTATAGATTGCTTGCTAGTAGATAATTGCATTTCTGTATTGTAAGTTCTGCTTGTTGATAGCAGTATATCGATCGCGTCCCCTAGATAGCTTGTATGCGCGTTGTTATCAATTTCCTAATGAGGTGGAATTGGCAGATTCTTTGGTTGCCAGAAGTTGTGTGCAGAGAAGCAAAAAGAATTTCTTTCCTCTTGAAGATTTCTCTTCTCTTTTAACTTGATCATCATCAAAGCTCTTTGCCCTTCTGCTGTGATTTTCTCATTAATAAAGATTTTTAAATTTTCATCAATTCTCTCTCTCTTTTCCTCCCTCCTTTTTTTTGAAATGAGCTCTTTTGAATATTTCAATTTTAAGTAAGTTGTTTTCTTGCTGATGCTTATTGCATATTATTGCTGGTGTTCCTTGTCAGTGGTGTTATTAGTGTGGTCATGTGTGTCATTAGCTCATTTCCATATAGCACCCTTTGCTGTTCACTTGTTATATTGCTCTAGATTTAGCCCTAATCACATGATGCACAACAGTTGAATTCCTTGTGAATGTTGTGTCCTCAAATTGAGAGATGTCAACTTCTGATGTGTATTGAGGCCAAATGTCTGAAAGTGTTGTGAGATTTGTGCCTCTGCAGGGAAATTCTGCAAATCTGTGAGTAATCCTCTTTAATTCTTATTTCCTTTTTCTTTTTCTTCAAATTTGCTTTTGAATAGTGATATACTGATAATGATGCTAGATGCATGATACACCTCTTCTGAGGTGCATCATGTGTGGGTGAGTGTTTATCTTCACAGAGGTGGCAGCTGGGGAGGACATGGCCAGCCACAAAAGTTGTCTTTGTTGTTTAGTTAAACAATTGAACACATCTCACCTGGTGATGCTGTCTGCTCAGAGCAGAGCAGAGATGAATGCTCTATGGTCTCAGTGTTGAGTGATGACTGAGCCTGCAGAGGTGCAGGTTTTGAAGGCTGTGATTATGCCTGGTTCTTTCAGAGTGAAGATGTTAGGGGAAGAGAAGGATGTGGAGAAGGGGGTTTTGAAAGTGATGGACTCTGAGGGCTCTGTGGTGGAGGGGTTGATTGGGGAGGGATTGATGGAGGAGGAGTTGGCTGAAGAGCTGATGAAGAAGATTGTGGAGACATCAGTGACTGCAGCAGAGTCCATGATGTCTGCTTTCTTTGTCAATTTGCCACTGGCATCAGTGAAGCAGAGGGAGAGGGTGCTTCAGACAGTGGAGAAGTGGGAGAAGAAGATGAAGAGAAATGCCTTCCTTCATTGAATGTGCTGAAGGATGAATAGATTGATGGGAGAGAGAAGATGTGAGAAGACAAATGTATTGTGGAATAGACATTTGTCTATACCTCTGCACCCAAAATGAGTGTCTGTAATATACAAGTATCAGAAGGAGTATTGGATGAGGATGGCAGAGGGAAGGAATGAGAGAGATGATGAAAGAGAGAAGAGAAAGTGAGAGATGGAGGGTATTGAGATGAGAATGAATGAACTGAGAGTCTTTAGACTTTTCTTAGAGTCTGTTTTCTTTGTCTTTTTCTTGCTTGTATATTTTATTTTTTGTATTTATTATACTCAAATTGAATTTTTTTTTTCTTCTTTTTTCCCTTTTCTCTGATAAAATCCTTCTAAAAAGAATGCATTTGATTGGAGTTTGAGTGAGATTTACACTTCTAGCATTTTTCAATTTAAGATTTGCACTTCTGATGTCTTTCAACTTGAAGTTCATGCTTTTGACATTTGAGAGTATGTTGGTTTTGTATTTGTTGTTCATTTTCTTGTTTGAGGAAGATTTCAAATGTCTGAGTGTTCAATATGTTTTCTTTCAGTTCTCATGTATCACCACTAGAATCTCAACCTGTCCATCTCACAAGATATTCTGAAGGTTTGTTTTTTTGTTGTCATTTTTTAAGAATTTCTTCAACTTGATATTCTTCTTTGCTGTCAACAAGTTCTGATCCTGGTTCTAATAGAGCTCCATTCCTGCAGTTGTATGGCTTCAATAAAGATACATGGAATACAGAATGGATGCTTCTATATGAAGGTGGCAGTTCTAATTTGTACATTTGTTTTCCAATGGTATTCAGAATCTTGAAGAGTTCAACATATTTATGATTGAGTTTGCAAACCAGGTGCAGCAATTGGAGATTTTTTGCATTGAGCATGATATAGTCATCTATTTTAAATTGTTGAGGCTTATGTTTTGCATTGTAATAGATTTTCTGTGCTTGTTGTGTCTTTTGTAGGTTCTTGATGAGCTTATGATGTGTTTCCTTGATATGTTTTGTGCAGCTAGCAGCATGTATGGCGACTGGTTGTGGTGGTTTGCTGACATTAATTTTCAAATCAGATCGATATCCCATTAAGGCTTCCATAAGTGTCATTTCAGTAGAGACATGTTGAGAGGTATTGTAAACAAACTGTGCCAGTGGTAGCCAGCATGCTCAGTCATCTTGATGATAGTTGATAAAGTATCAGAGATAATATTCCAAGGTTTGATTTTGTTGTTCTGTTTGGCCATCTGTTTGAGGGTGAAAGGCTGTTGAAAGTTTCTGGCATGCACCTAGCATATAACAAAAGGTGGACCAATAATGGCTTGTAAACAGCAAACCTCAATCAGATATATGGTTTTTGAGTACTCCATAAATTGTATAGAACTTGGTATAAACAATTTCTGCTAGTTCATCAGCTGTAATGTTTTTGGTGCAAGGAATATAGATCATAAACTTGATATATATATCCACAATCACTAAAATTGCATCATAGGTTTGGTGGAGGAATGTAGAGGCTGGCAAGCCTGTAATAAAATCTATAGTAATGGATTTGAAAGGAGTTGATGGTAAGGGGATTGTATTCAATTCTTCATATTGCCTGTGCTGTTTTGGCTTTACTCTTTGACAAGTATCACAAGTGGATATATAATCTTTGATATCTCTGACTAGCTCATGTCAATAGTATTTGTTCTGAATGCTGTCTATAAACTTTTTTATATCAAAGTGACCCCTCTGTGAATCATCATGGTTTGCACTGATAATTTCATCAATAAGTGCCTTTTGTTGAGGGACATATGTGTGACCATCAGCACACAATATATCATCCTCAGAAATTGTTCATAGCATATTTTCAGCAACAGTCATACTCTTCTCTTTTACCTTCTTTCTTTGCTCAGCAGCAAAAGAATCAATCTTCTGTGCTTTATTCAGAAATGAGATGAAGGATTCAAGTATTTCTGTATATGCTGAGTCCCCAAGAATAGCTTTATTGACTGCAATCCAGGGCATATATTGCTCAATGTGCATCGAAGGGGAAGAGTTTATGTGAGAGGTAGAAGACATCAACATATGAAGTGCTTTTCACTCATTAAAAGGAGCATTTTGCTCATTAGAGATCTGTGCACAGACTACATCAGAAGAAATATCATTTTGAAAAGAAGTATCAGCTTCTCAGCCTAGTCTAACTCCATGTTTCAGCTTCTGTTGCAGGGTAGATAATATAGTTTGGCCATTATAGATCTCACTGTAGTCTGCACAACAACTGAGCCCATCAGCTGAATTCTTTGATTCAGAGCAGTGCAGTAATACAAAATCATAAGCAGATAAAGCTTTCACTCATCTGATCTGATATCTGTTCAGTTTCTTAGTCATCATAAAGTACTGCAGATTGGCATGATCAGACCAGACTTGAATTGAATACTGACTTCTCTTCAGATAGTGTCTCCAATTCTTAAATGCTGCTACAATAATCAAGAGTTCTTTATCATGAGTATCATAATGTGTTTCCACATCAATCAACTTTCTTGACCAGAAGACAACTGAATGTCAGTGCTCATCATTCTACAACTGTGACAGAATAGCAGTGACTGCAAAAGTGAATGCATCAGATTCAATCTGAATATGCTGAGCTGGGTCAAAATGAGCTAATAGAGAAGCACACATAAAGTGCAATTTGAGCTCATCAAAAGCACTTTGAGCACCTTCTGTTCATATAAAAGTAGCTTTTCTTTCCCCCTTCTTGCTCTCTTTTGTAAGTTCAAATAATGGAGCTGCAATAGAGGAGAAAGACTTAATAAATTGCTGATAGAAATTAGCAAAGCTCAAGAAGAATTGAACCTCTTTAATTGATTTAGATGTAGGTCATTTCACAATAGTGAAGACTCTGTCTGACTCCATCTCAACATCATTTGTATCTATAACAAACCTCAGAAACAAGACCTTGTCCACTTCAAATTCACACTTAGAGAGTTTTGCAAATAGATTTGCACACTCAAGATGTTCTAGCACCTTAGTAACATGCACTTTATATTCCTGCTTTGAATTGGAGAATATGAGAATGTCATCCAAATAGACAACACAACATATATTCAACAAATCAGACAAGGCATTGTTAATGTATGCTTGAAATGTCACTGAAGCATTAGCTAGTTCAAATGGCATAACTACATATTCAAAATGTTCATATCTCATTCTAAAGACTGTCTTCCAACAGTCTTTTGCTACTATAAGTATGCAGTGATAGGCATCTTGAAGGTCCAGCTTAGTGAATATCTTGGCTTTTGAAAGCCTATCAAGTAATTCACTTATTAGAGGTAGAGGGTATCAGTTCTTGATGGTGATTCAATTTAACCCTTGATAGTCTACACAAAGATGGAGTCCATCATCTTTTTTGAGGACAAAGAGAATCAGTGCACCAGCTGAGCTACTGAACAGTTGTATCCACTCTTTATCTAATGCATTTTTTAAATATTCTCTTAGGGCGGCTAACTCAGTTTCAGAGAGATTGTATATTGACATAAATAGAGATTGTGTATCAGACTTGAGATCTATACAGTGTTTCATCTCTTCTGATCTTTTTGTGCTTATAGCAGCTTCTTCTGAGAAGATATGCGTGTATGGCATGACATAATTGAGTAGACCAATTGACAAGTTCAAATACACAGCTGAGAATACATGTGAAGCATGCTTTGAGTCTTTTGAATGTTCTGTAGATAATACTACAAGCATTCCTACTCTAGCTTCTGTGAGATCTTCAGCTAGAACATCTTGTTCAGAAATAATTTGAGGCTGTTGTTCATTCTCAGAGCTTCTAAAAAAGAATTGTCCATCTGACCAATCTATAAGAGGATTTGTTTGTCTTAACCAAGGAAATTCTAATACAAGACTGTAGTCCTTCATCTTCATTGCATGGAAGGAATGAGATGTCTGCTGTGTATTACCCTTGTGATCAGTGACAGTAGTTGCAATGTTATACTCTTCAAAGAAGCACATTATGCATTCATCAATCAACTTGATCATTTTGGTTTTGCAGTGAGCAGCTTCTAGATTGTGATTCTTTGCTCAAAATTCATTGATACAGTTCACTTCTGACTCAGAGTCTATTAGTGCAAGCACTTTTTGCAGATCCTTAGGTGTAGTAAGTTTCACTGTGACAGTGAAGTTTAAGGCATTTTTGCATTGACTTTCTGTGCTTATGACTGTCATTGTGAGCTGAATGATGCATCTTAAGCATTTTTTGAGTCCTTTGAGTTCTTCATGTCTTTCACATCAGGTTTCAAGTCAGGCTTGGTGTTTTTGGATTTGTCTTTGGATCATTTGAAACACGAATCGAAGATATGTCCTGGTTGCTTGCAATAACAGCAATATTTTGATTGGGTGGAGTCATTGAACTTTGTAGTGTCATTCCATCTGTGTTTGTTTTGTGATCTATTATCAGCATTATTCCTGTTGTTAAAGCTTTGAGTGGGGTTTTTGAAATTTGACTTCTCTTTAAACTTCTTCCATCTCTCTGACAGATTCGATTCTGCCATTGCAAGTTTATGTAGAGTGGCATCATAGCTTAACTCTTCCAATTTGATTGCATATTTGTCAAATTCTCAGCAAATGAAAGATAGAACTTTCATATAGAGGTGTGATTTCTGATGATATTCACTATAAGAATGCCACAGACACTCTTCAATTGATTGTAAGTGTGAAGCAAATTGTTGAACTGTCTGATCTTCTTGTTGCTCTGTTTTCCAGTACTGTCTATCAGCATCTCAGAAACTTCTATCTGAATTGGTGACTTGACATTGCATCCAACTAACAAATTCTTCCCATGGTGACAAAGTTTGCATATCATGTGTATGTTGATACCAATGTTGTTGCATCTCAACATTGAAATGAGTAACAGCTTTGATGATCTTTCAATGGTTGTGTTCATTGTAGTAATCAAGATCACTGGCATGGAAAGTGATAGCAGCTGTAACAAAGTTTTTGAATTCTTTCATACTTTGATTTTAGAACTTTTCCACATCTCTCTGAGAAGAATGACCACTCATGTCAGAATCTCAAAGTTCTAATTGCCAAAGTGGTACCCAACTACATCTCCCACTGACAGTAGTCACAGCACTTTTCACTAAGATGTTGAATGCTTGTAGTGTGGCTTCTGATGGCCTGAGAATACTTGTGATGTTATTGCAGTTATCATTCACACTAGTTGCATCTCTACTGTGGTTTGGATATGCTTCTAGTGTATTTCAGATGGCTGGAATTGTTTCATTCAATTTCTGTAGTAAAGTGTTGCACTGCTGTTGAAGTTATTGCAATTCTTTCTCAGTCTGTAATTTTTTGATTCTTCTGACCACAGTGATCTTCTTGGTCTCAATTGCACTGAGATTTTCAGAAGAGATATCCTCTTCTGAATTATGCTCAGAGTCTGATTCCATAGAGAAAGGTGATGCTTGTTGCACACTTTCAGTGACAGAAGTGTGTGTTTCACAGTTTTCTTCCATGATGTTTGCTGCTTTGAGTTCAGCAGTAGCACAAGTACAGCAGATGCTGTGGGTAGAGGCCATAACTATTACTCAACAAACTGTCTCTCAAAGATTGAGTGATTAGAAACTGTGAGATGTAGTGACAGTGTGAAGAGTAACAGTAGAAGATAGTTTATAACATAGCAGAGATAATAATAATATATTATAGAGTGTAATATAGTAGTGTAATGTAGTGTAGTGTAGCTAATCACTAAGGAAGAAAAGAAAGAGAAAGAAGATGTGTGAAATACATACATCGATATATATATATACATATAGAAATAGTGGTAGCAAGAGTATAATGGAAAGAGATAAGAATAAGTGAAGATAATAAGGAAATAATAAACAAGTGCATTACAATTGCCCCCCTTTTTTATAAGAGCTGCTCTCAGCAATTGTATAGATTGCTTACTAGTAGATAATTGCATTCCTGTATTGTAAGTTCCGCTTGTTGATAGCAGTATATCAATCGCATCCCCTAGATAGCTTGTATGCGCGTTGTTATCGATTTCCTAATGAGGTGGAATTGGCGGATTCTTTGGTTGCCAGGGGTTGCATGCAGAGAAGCAAAAAGAATTTCTTTCCCCTTGAAGATTTCTCTTCTCTTTTAACTTGACCATCATCAAAGCTCTTAATATATTGTAGAGTGTAATATAGTAGCATAATGTAGTGTAGTGTAGCTAATTGCTAAGGAAGAAAAGAAAGAGAAAGAAGATGTGTGAAATACATACATTGATATATATATATACATATAGAAATAGTGATAGCGAGAGTATAATGGAAAGAGGTAAGAATAAGTGAAGATAATAAGGAAATAATAAACAAGTGCATTACAATTGTCCCTCTTTTTTATAAGAGCTGCTCTCAGCAATTGTATAGATTGCTTGCTAGTAGATAATTGCATTTCTGTATTGTAAGTTCCACTTGTTGATAGCAGTATATCAATCATATCCCCTAGATAGCTTGTATGCATGTTGTTATTGATTTTCTAATGAGGTGGAATTGGTGGATTCTTTGATTGCCAGAGATTGTGTGCAGAGAAGCAAAAAGAATTTCTTTTCTCTTGAAGATTTCTCTTCTTTTTTAACTTGATCATCATCAAAGCTCTTTGCCCTTCTGCTGTGATTTTCTCATTAATAAAGATTTTTAAATTTTCATCAGTTCTCTCTCTCTCTCCCTCCCCTCTTTTTTTCAAAATGGGCTTTCTTGAATATTCCAATTTTAAGTAAGTTGTTTCCTCACTGATGCTTATCACATATTATTGCTGGTGTTCCTTGCCAGTGGTGTTATTAGTGTGGTCATATGTGCCATTAGCTCATTTCCATATAGCACCCTTTGCTGTTTGCTTGTTATATTGCTCTAGGTTTAGCTCTAATCACATGACACACAACAGTTGAATTTCTTGTGAACATTGTGCCTTCAAGCTGAGGAATGTTGACTTCTGATGTGTGTTGGGGTCAAATGCTCAGAAGTGTTGTGAGACTTGTGTCTCTGCAGAGAAATTCTGCAAATCTGTGAGTAATTCTCTTTAATTCTTATTTTCTTTTTCTTTTTCTTCAAATTTGCTTTTGAATAGTGATATACTGATAATGATGCTAGATGCATGATACACCTCTTCTGAGATGCATCATGCGCGGGTGAGTGTTTATCTTCATAGAGATGGCAATTGAGAAGGACATAGCCAGTCACAAAAGTCATCTTCATTGTTTAGTTAAACAATTGAATGCATCTCACCTGGCAATGCTGTCTGCTCAGAGCAGAGCAGGGATGAATGCTCTATGATCCCAGCATCAAGCAGCAGCTGAGCCTGCAGAGGTGCAGATTTTGAAGACTGTGGTTGTGTCTGATTCTTCCAGAGTGGAGATGTTAGAGGAAGAGGAGGGTGTGAAGAAGGGAGTTTTGAAAGTGATGAGCTCCAAAGACTCCATGATGAAGGGGTCAATTGAAGAGGGATTGATGAGGGAGGAGTTGGCTGGAGAGTTGATGAAGGAGATTGTGAAGATGCTGATGGCTGCAGCAGAGCCTGTGATGCCTGCTTTCTTTGTCAATTTGTCACTGATGTTGGTGGAGCAGGGGGAGAGAGTGCCTTGAACAGTGAAGAAGTGAGAGAAGAAGATGGAGGGAAATGTCTTCCTTCATCAGATATGCTGGAGAATGGATAGATTGATGAGAAAGAGAAGATGTGAGGAGGCAAATGTGTTGTGAAATAGACATTTGTCTATACCCCTGCACTCAAAATGGGTGCCTGTAATATACAAGTACCAGAAGGAGTATTGGATGAGAATGGCAGAGAAGAGAGATGAGAGAGATGATGAAAGAGAGAAGAGAAAGTGAGAGATGAAGAATATTGAGATGGAGATGGATGGACTGAGAGTCTTTAGGCTTTTCTTAGAATCTGTTTTCTTTGTCTTTTCCTTGCTTGTATATTTTATCTTTTGTATTTATTATACTCAAATTGAATTTTTTTTTTCTCCTTTTTTCCCTTTTCTCTGATAAAATCCTTCTAAAAAGAATGCATTTGATTGGAGTTTGAGTGAGATTTGTGCTTCTAGTGTTTTTCAATTTAAGATTTGCACTTCTGATGTCTTTTGACTTGAAGTTCATGCTTTTGATGTTTGAGAGTATGTTGATTTTGTATTTGTTGTTCATTTTCTTGTTCAAGGAAGATTTCAAATGCCTGAGTGTTCAATATGTTTTCTTTCAGTTCCCATGTATCACCACTAGGACCCCAACCTGTCCATCTCACAAGATATTCCAGAGATTTGTTTTTTCATTGTTGTTTTTTAAGAATTTCTTCAACTTGATATTCTTCTTCACTGTTGACAAGTTCTGATCCTGGTTCTGATAGAGCTCCATTCCTGTGGTTGTATGGCTCCAATAAAGATATGTGGAATACAGAATGGATGCTTCTATATGAAGGTGGCAGTTCTAGTTTGTACACTTGTTTTCCAATGATATTCAGAATCTTGAAGGGTCCAACATATTTATGATCAAGTTTGCAAACCAGATGCAGCAATCAGAGATTTTTTGCATTGAGTATAACATAGTCATCTATTTTAAATTGTTGAGGCTTATGTTTTGCATCATAATAGATTTTCTGTGCTTGTTGCATCTTTTGTAGATTCTTGATGAGCTTATGGCATGTTTCCTCAATATGTTTCGCGCGGCTAGCAGCATGTATGGCGACTGGTTGTGGTGGTTTGCTGACATTAATTTTCAAATCAGATCAATATTCCATTAAGGCTTCTGCGGGTGCCATTCCAGTAGAGGCATGTTGAGAGGTATTGTAAACAAACTGCACCAGCAGTAGTCAGTGTGCCCAGTCATCTTGATGATAATTGATAAAGCATTGAAGATAATGTTCCAAGATTTGATTTTGTCATTCTGTTTGACCATCTGTTTGAGGGTGAAAGACTGTTGAAAGTTTCTGGCATGCACCTAGCATATAACAAAAGATGGATCAATAATGGCTTGTAAACAGCAAACCTCAATTGAATATATGGTTTTTGAGTACTCTGTAAATTGTATAGAACTTGATATAAACAATTTCCACTAGTTTGTCAGCTGTAATGTTTTTGGTGCAAGAAATATAGATTGTAAACTTGGTATATATATCCACAATCACTAAAATTGCATTGTAGGTTTGATGGAGGAATGTAGAGGCTGGCAAGCCTGTAATAAAATCCATAGTAATGGATTTGAAAGGAGTTGATGATAAGAGAATTGTATTCAATTCTTCATATTGCCTGTGCCATTTTGGCTTTACTCTTTGATAAGTATCACAAGTGGATATATAATCTTTGATATTTCTGACTAGCTCATGCCAATAGTATTTGTTCTGAATGCTGTCTATGAACTTTTTTATACCAAAGTGACCCCCCTGCAGATCATCATGGTTTGCACTGATAATTTCATCAATGAGTGTCTTTTGTTGAGGGACATACACGCGACCATCAGCATGCAATATATCATCCTCAGAAATTGTCCATAGTATATTTTCAGTGACAGTCATATCCTTCTCTTTTATCTTCTTTCTTTACTCAGCAGCAAAAGAATCAATCTTCTGTGCTTTACTCAGAAATGAGATGAAGGATTCAGATATTTCTGTATATGCTGAGTCCCCAAGAATAGCCTTATTGACTGCAATCTGAGGCATATATTGCTCAACACACATTGAAGGGGAAGAGTTTACACAAGAGATAGAAGATGTCAATGTATGAAGTGCTTTTCACTCATTAAAAGAAGCATTTTGCTCATTAGAGACCCATGCACAGACTACATCAGAAGAAATATCATTTTGAAAAGAAGTATCAGCTTCTCAGCCTAGTCTAACTTCATGTTTCAGCTTCTGTTGCAGAGTAGATAATATAGTTTGATCATTATAGGCCTCACTGTAGTCTGCACAACAACTGAGCCCATCAGCTGAATTCTTTGATCCAGAGTGGTGCAGTAATACAAAATCATAAGCAGATAAAGCTTCCACTCATCTGATCTGACATCTGTTCAGTTCCTTAGTTGTCATAAAGTACTGCAGATTGGCATGATCAGACCAGACTTGAATTGAATACTGACTTCTCTTCAGATAGTGTCTTCAATTCTTAAATACTGCTACAATAGTCAAGAGTTCTTTATCATGAGTATCATAACACATTTCCACATCAATCAACTTTCTTGATCAGAAGGCAACTGGATGTCAGTGCCCATCATTCTGCAACTGTAACAGAATAGCAGCAACTGCAAAAGTGGATGCATCAGATTTGATCTGAATACACCAAGCTGAGTCAAAATGAGCTAATAGAGGAGCACACATAAAGTGTGATTTGAGCTCATTGAAAGCACTTTGAGCATCTTCTGTCCACATAAAAGTGGCTTTTCTTTCCCCCTTCTTGCTTCCTTTTGTAAGTTCAAATAATGGGGCTGCAATAGAGGAGAAAGACTTAATAAATTGCTGATAGAAATTAGCAAAGCCCAAGAAGGATTGAACCTCTTTAATTGATTTAGATGTAGGCCATTTCACAATAGTGGAGACTCTGTCTGACTCCATCTCAACATCATTTGTATCTATAACAAACCCCAGAAATGAGACCTTGTTCACTTCAAATTCACACTTAGAGAGTTTTGCAAATAGATTTGCATGCTCAAGATGTTCTAGCATCTTAGTAACATGCACTTTATATTTCTACTTTGAATTGGAGAATATGAGAATGTCATCCAAATAGACAACACAACATATATCCAACAAATCAGACAAGGCATTGTTAATGTATGCTTGAAATATTGCTGGAGCATTAGCTAGTCCAAATGGCATAACTACATATTCAAAATGTCCATATCTTGTTCTAAAGGCTGTCTTCCAACAGTCTTTTGCCACTATAAGTATGCGGTGATAGGCATCTCGAAGGTCCAGCTTAGTGAATATCTTGGCTTTTGAAAGTCTATCAAGTAATTCACTTATTAGAGATAGAGGGTATCAGTTCTTGATGATGATTCAATTTAACCCTCAATAGTCTACACAAAGACAGAGTCCATCATCTTTTTTGAAGACAAAGAGAATCAATGCACCAGCCGGGCTACTGAATGATTGTATCCACCCTTTATCTAATGCATTTTTTAAATATTCTCTTAGAGCAGCTAACTCAGTTTCAGAGAGATTGTATATTGACATAAATGGAGATTGTGCATCAGACTCAAGATCTATGTGGTGTTTCATCTCTCCTGATCTTTTCATGCTTATAGCAGCTTCTTCTGAGAAGATATGTGTGTATGGCATGACATAATTGGGTAGATCAGTTGACAAGTCTGAATACACAGCTGAGAATATATGTGAAGCATGCTTTGAGTCTTTTGAATGTTCTGTAGATAATACTACAAACATTCCTACTCTAGCTTCTGTGAGAACTTCAGCTAGAACATCTTGTTCAGAAATAATTTGAGACTGTTATTCATCTTCAGAGCTTCTAAAGAAGAATTGTCCATCTGATCAATCTATAAGAGAATTTGTTTGTATTAATCAAGGAAATTCTAATACAAGACTGTAGTCCTCCATCTTCATTGCATGAAAGGAATGAGATGTCTGCTGTGCATTACCCTTGTGATCAGTGACAGTAGTTGCAATGTTATACTCTTCAAAGGAGCACATTATGCATTCATCAATTGACTTGATCATTTTGATTTTATGATGAGCAGCTTCTAGATTGTGATTCTTTGTCCAAAATTCATCAACACAGTTCACTTCTGACTCAGAGTCTACTAGTGCAAGTATTTTTTGCAGATCCTTAGATGTAGCAAGTTCCACTGTGACAGTGAAGCTTAAGGTGTTTTTGCATTGACTTTCTGTGTTTATGACTGTCATTGTAAGTTGAATGATGTGTCTTAAGTGTTTTTTGAGTCCTTCAAGTTCTTCATGTCTTTCACATTGGGTTTTGAGTCAGGCTTGGTGTTTTTGAATTCATCTTTGAGTTGTTTGAAACATGAATCAAAGGTATGTCCTGGTCGCTTGCAATAACAGCAATATTTTGATCAGATGGAGTCATTGGACTTTGTAGTGTCATTTCATCTGTGTTTGTTTTGTGATCTATTATCAGCATTATTTCTGTTGTTAAAGCTTTGAGTGGGGTTTTTGAAATTTGACTTCTCTTTAAGTTTCTTCCATCTCTCTGGCAGATTCGATTCTGCCATTGCAAGTTTATATAGAGTGGCATCATAGCTTAACTCTTCCAATTTGGTTGCATATTTGTTGAATTCTCAGTGAATGGAAGGTAGAACTTTCATATAGAGGTGTGATTTCTGATGATATTCACTATAAGAATGCTGCAGACATTCTTCAATTGATTGTAAGTGTGAAGCAAATTGTTGAACTGTCTGATCTTCTTGTTGCTCTGTTTTTCAGTACTGTCTATCAGCATCTTGAAAACTTCTATCTGAATTGGTGACTTGACATTGCATCCAACTAACAAATTCTTCCCATGGTGGCAAAGTTCATATATCATGTGTATGTTGATACCAACATTGTTGCATCTCAACATTGAAATGAGTAACAGCTTCAATGATCTTTTGATGGTTGTGTTCATTGTAGTAATCAAGATCACTGACATGGAAAGTGATAGCAGCTGTAACAAAGTTTTTGAATTCTTTCATACTTTGATCTCAGAACTTTTCCACATCTCTTCAAGAAGAGTGATCACTCATGCCAGAATCTCAAAGTTCTAATTGTCAAAGTGGTACCCAACTATATCTTCCACTGACAGTAGTCACAGCACTTTCCACTAAGATGTTGAGTGCTTGTAGTGTGGCTTTCAGTGGTCTGAGAATACTTGTGGCATTATTGCAGTTACCATTCACACTAGTTGCATCTCTACTATGGTTCAGATGCACTTCTAGCATATTTTGAGTGACTGAAATTGTTCCATTCAATTTCTGTAGTAAAGTGTCACATCACTGTTGGAGTTCTCACAATTCTTTCTCAGTCTGTAATTTTTTGATTCTTCTGATCACAGCAATCTTCTCAGCCTCAATTGCACTGAGGTCTTCAGAAGAGATATCCCCTTCTGAACTATGCTCAGAGTCTGATTTCATAGAGAAAGATGATGCTTGTTGCACACTTTCAGTGGCAGGAGTGTGTGTTTCGCGGTTTTCTTCCATGGTGTTTGCTGCTTCGGGTTCAGCAGTAGCACGAGTACAGCGGATGCTGCGGGTAGAGGCCATGACTATTACTCAACGGACCGTCTCTCGAAGATTGAGCGATTAGAAACTGTAACACTACACTACATTACGCTACTATATTACACTCTACAATATATTACTATTATCTCTGCTACATTATAAACTATCTTCTACTGTTACTCTTCACACTGTCACTACACCTCACAGTTTCTAATCGCTAAGGAAGAAAAGAAAGAGAAAGAAGATGTGCGAAATACATACATCGATATATATATATACATATAGAAATAGTGGTAGCGAGAGTATAATGGAAAGAGGTAAGAATAAGCGAAGATAATAAGGAAATAATAAACGAGTGCATTACAATCAGACCTCTTTCAGTATTTGAAAGTCTCAATATACTGTTTAAAATTCTTTCAGCATTTGCAGTTTTTATTTGCATCTGAGATTTAAAATTCAATTGAGAATCTAACCAGACACCAAGCCATCTAACTGAGTTTTTAGATTTAACTGAATGATTTAAAAGCTTAACTTCAGTATCTTTTTCTCTGAAATTTGGATAAAAATGAATTAATTCAGTTTTGTTCATATCAAAAACAATGTTTTTTGATTTTGCTTTTTCAATCATTTCAGTTGCTGCTTGCTCAATCAAATTGCAGTTATTCACAATTGATTCTGAGCTTACAACTAGGCCTAAATCATCCACATAGCTTGGAGTTCTCACCATAATTGCCATTTGTCTATCAATAAATAGAAACTTGATAAATATAGCAAACAAAATGAGTGAGACTGGGGAACCCTGAGGAACTCCTATCTCAATATCTGTTATATCTTGTCTCATTCCATCAAAAAGCAACTGAATAGTTCTTTTTTTGACATGAAACAGATAACCCATTTAATGAGAGACTTTGGCATTCTCAGTTCTATCAAAGTATTGATCATTTGAGAAAGTGAAACACAATCAAATGCACCTTTTATATCAATAAACATTGCAGTTGTAACCATTTTTTCATTCTTTGCAAGTTGAATATCATGAACTACAGAGAGACCTGCATCAATTGCTGAGTTTTGCTTTCTACTTCCCATCTGATCATCATATAATAGATCAGTAGTAGCAGATAGAAAAGACAATCTAGTTGCAATTATCTTTTCCAGAATTTTTCCCAGGCAATTCAGCAGAGATATCACTCTATAAGATTTAGGAATAGTTGGTTTTCTATTGGGTTTTGAAAGAATAACTCCAACAGCATGCCTCCAGCAATTAGAGTGATACCCATATTTCAAAAGATTTGAGAACAATTCAAAGAGCTCATCTTTTAGTACTGAATAAAGCTCTTGAATTATTAAATGATTTATAGTATCAGCTTCTGCTGCTGTGACCTTTGAAGATGAAAAAATAGCTGTCTTTAATTCATCTTCAGTTAAGTCAGGCCATTCCCATTTCTTATCATGTTCATATTCATTATCTTCTTGCAAAGAACAAATCTCAGTTGAATTATTTGATGATGAAAATAATATTCTCATAAAAGCTTGACATTTATCTTCAAATGAGCTAGCTATAATTTCCTCATTCTGAAAATTATAAGTTAATGTTGGTAGCTTAGACATTGTTTTTGACTTTGTATATCTAAAAGCTTTGAAGATCTCTTTCCCCTGAGCATTTTCTAGAAAGTTATTCCAACAATCAGTCTTTGCCTTTTTAATTGTTGAGAAATAATCATTTCTAATATTCTTTAAATACTCAAATGAAACAAGATCTTCTTTCCAATCTTTTTTAACTCTAGCTAAATGTCTTCTTTTATTTGAAATCTCATCATTCCACCAAGGCTTAGAGAATTCAGAGACTCTTTTCAATGGAATATATTTCTTTATACTTGAAAGAATAATCTCAGTGATTAAATTTGCTCTGTCTTCAAGCATTTTATCTGTAAGATTTGTATCTGATTTCCAATAAAGAGTTTCTCTATTCTCTAATTTCAACTTTTCAATCATTCTTTTCACTTCTGTCCACTGAGCTTTTTCAAAGTTGTATTGATTTGAATATAATGGGTTTTGAACTGTTTGATTACTATCCAATTCCATATCAACTTGAATTATCTCATGTCCAGTGGCAGCACCATTTGTTTCATTTGAGTCAACATACCAATTAAAATGTTTATTCTCATATAGATTCTTAGAGAAAAAACATAGATCAATAATTGACTTCTGTCTCAAACCTGGCTTGTGAAAAGTGGGAATATCTTGCTCATTTATCAACTCTAGTTTGTTTAAAAGTGCCCATTCAACTAGGTTTTCAGCTCTAATTGATTGAGTTCTTTCTGAATTCCACCAAGAGTGATGAGCATTGAAATCCCCCATGATTATTGAGTTTTTTTCTGGTTTCAACTGCATTAAACATCTATCAAATGTCCAAGTTCTATTGTTTTCTCTCAGTGATCTTTCATTGTAGATATTGATTAATTGAATATTTTCAAACTGTTTTTTCATATCCACAATGTCACCAACAAGAATATCAGAGTCAGATATCAAATCATATCTCAGATTGAACTGAAATCTTGAATTCTTTCTAGCATAAATTGCCACTCTAACTCTAATATCTGTTTTCTCTGGTAAAAAACAATAGTATGCTGGATGAGATACACTATACTCTTGATCAGCATCAAGTCTGGGTTCTTGAACAAGAATGAAGTCTGCCTTTTGCTTATAGCCAATTTGTAAACAGGAATAAAGACATGAATTTGTTCTGTCCACATTATTTTGAATAAATTTGATTTTTGTAGAGCTTTTAACATTTTTTTGTTGTTTTTCTGACATTACACAAATATTAAGAAGTGTTTCTCTTTATTCAGAGTCAGATAATAGACTGAATCTATTATTCACAACTTCAACTGCTATCATATCCTGCATATGTGTATCTCTTATCTTTGTTTGAACAGGGGTTCTTGGTGACTTCTGTGATCTAATTTTTTGCTTTGCAGAAGGTTCAGAGATAGCAGATTCAGAGAGTTGAGAATTTCTTCTTTTTTGTTTATTGCTATTATTTACATTAGTAGAGACTGAGTTATTTGTCTGTACTGATGACTTTTCTGATTTGGGAGCAAATACACATTCTTTTGAATTTGCAAAATGGGGCTCTTTACAATTGGCACACTTTGCAATGGATTTGAAATGTTCACACAATTTTCCCTTTTTCAAACATAGATGACAACTGTGCTCAGCTGTCTTGTGAGATTGAGCACAAATTTGACATCTTACATTTCTCTTACAGAGATTTGCAAAATGATCATACTTCTGACAATTTGAACACTGAATTTGAGATTTTAGATTTTCTCTTGTATCTTTAAATTCATATGTTCTCATTCTCATACCAGCAATTCTCACAAAGGAGAGTTTAGACTGTTCAAATGACTCAGTTATGATTAGCACTGAAGCATTTTGTCTATTTTCTCTTTGCTTCTCATTGTTCAGCCAAATTGGCAGCTTTTTTAATTTGATTGAATTGAAGTCTTCAATTTCATGCTGAAGTTGAATCAGTCCATCATCATGATTGAAGATTGCTGTAGGTATGTCATGGAGAACAAACTTGCCCCATTTCTCATCTTTTTCCACTGAAATCTCAGTTTTTAAAAGAGATTTTACTATGAGGGTCCAGATCTGTTGATTTTGAATCAGAAAATCAGAATTGAACTCAGGTATGGTAGTGAGAATTATTGAATTTCCAAGAAAAGAGCTTTCAACTGAAGCTACAACTGATCTGTGTAGTTCAGATTCAAAGACAGAGTTTAATGCATGATTTATCTCATTTCTCATTTGAAAAATAAGACTTACATTTGATAGCATCTTTTTCTCAAAGACTTCTTTGTTAAAGATCTTAACAATTAGCCTTTGAGCTTTTGACTGAAGAAGTCTCTCATCTTTTAGCTCTTTTCTTGATTTTTCTGAACTCAGTGTATTCAGAGAATCAGCAGATTTTGAATTCTGAGTATATGTTTTTTCCAAGGATGCAATTTTTGTAACAGAAGAGGTAGAAGACACTGCTGCAGCTTGAGTATAAGTTCTCAGCTCTGTTTTCTGTTCTGTAGATTGAGATGAACTCAAAGATTTCATCTCAAAAACCTTTTCTGGTTTAGAAGAGATTCCCAGTTTATATTTTAGAATCTCATTCAGTTGTCTTGCTTGAATTAGCAGTATATGAAGTACTTCAGTATCTTTTTCCTCCATACATTGATTTTTCAAGCATTTGGCAGCATTTTCAAGGTTTTGAATTTCTTGCATCTGATCTTGATATTTCTTTTTTCGTTTTTTAAGAAACTCAATCTCAGGAATCTCATCAGAAAAGACATCTTTCTCTATCATTTTGATAGATATTGATAGATTTAGATGATTTGATTGTGTTTCAAGCTATTTTTCCTACTAGTAATAGTAACTAGATTAAGTTTTTCAAGAGAACTTAATAAACTAATACTGATTTTTAGAGATAAATCAGTTAAATCTTCACAAAGTTGAGTGCTACAAACTTGACAGAGGAGGGGAGACTAATGATTTCAACTTGATTAAGTCAAGACTGAAATGTCAGTTTTTGAAAGAAAAACTAACAAAAAATACTCAGCTTTTTGAAGAGAAGCTGTTAAAACTAGTTAGTTATATTCTTTACTTCAGAAATCTCCCCACACAACAAGTGTGTAGCTCAATTGATAAAGAAAAGGTATATAATAACCACTTGATCAGTATTAATGAAAGCTCTTCAGCCTTTGAATAAGCCAAAAGAAATATGAATTTTTGGGCAGAAATTCTCTGTTTTATTAACTCAGAGCTAAAACAGAGAAAACACTCTATCTCTTTCAAACTTTGTCTTTTTCTTAATTAAAAAGCTTCTCAAAGTTTCTGCTTAAACTAGGCCCCATCTCAGTTTAAGATTATATTCCTGAAAAATCAAAAGCTTTCAATACTAAATGAATTCCCTTTCATTCAAATTGAAACACTTTATCCTACTGAATAGCTCCCAATAAGTTGAATATTGAGTTTCCAAAGAAATGGGTATGCAAATGAAGAATCAACAGGCTAAACCTGCACTTTTTTCCTTTATAATAGATTATATATATATAAATATATATATAAACTACTTGCAGAGACCAAGCTATCTTTCAAACACTGAAATTTCCACTTTTATCTTATGTTCTTATCAATGGAGGGGTTATTTGAAGGGATTCGATGAGGGATTTGAGGGATGATGGATTCGAATTGATGGGGTATGCACTAGTCAATTGTGCCGAGGTATCTTTTTGTTACTTGGCAGGCACGTGTGGCTGGGAGGTACTCAGGGGGGACTTGGCACGGGTGCGTTGGAACACAAAAATCGATCAGAGTTTTCCCAAACAGAGAATCAGGAATAACTCAAGCAACTGCAGATCAAATTGAATAAGATTTTAACAGATTATCAATATAAAATAGATCTATCTGTGATCAAAATCTGAGTTGATTTGACTCAGTATTGATGGAGTAATTGGATGAACTGTTGAAGATCTGCCCAAGCAGATGCCAAAACACTATTCATCAAATATCTCCCTCAAAACCTCATCAAATCTTTTCAAATTTGCAGCAGTTACTGATGGAGGCAGCAGGAATCGATTGAGGGTACTCGCGTTGTCTAATTCGAAGAATTGGGCTCGTTCGGGGTTTTGCTCGTTGCAGAGTCTTAAGAATTTCTTGTGATATAAGCAGCTAATTCTTATACTGCTGCTTACATCTACATTGACATTAAATCTTACCATGTTGTAGAAGGCAGATTCTCTGAGACTGTCAAATTCACTGAGTTTATATAGTTTGAGAAAGAGAATATGCTGGAGCTTATGCTTCTCAATCAGCTGAGTGTTTATAAGAGTGTAGTGAAGAAAATCACTGTCTATCATTACTTGTATATTGATTAGATTATTTACAATAACAGAGATTATAATTATGTCTGCTTGTATCTTCTGCTCAAATCTTCAGCTAGCTTTCTGCTTCTTGAGCTTTCATTCATATTTTAGAGTGAGAGCTCATCTTTTCTCTGTTCTTGCTTGTCTGCAGACAATGCAGTGTTCACATGTGTGAGGGATTTACTCAGAGCAATTACATTCAGACATTGATTTATAAAGTATTCTGACTTGTCACAGTGTATGCAGACTTCTCTTATAGTTCAAAGGTTGTTTAAGCTATTCAAAGCTTCTAAGCTTTGCAGCTCTTCTTATACAAAATAACTAGTGCAGTAGCATACACCATTCTTAATAATAGAGAGTGATGTACATCATGGAAGAATAATAAGCTGAAATTACCACATCCTTCTCTATCAAATCTGTCTATATCTTTGTGATGGAAATAGTGTTCTGCTGTGTGTGTCTGTCTTTGTGATGCACTATTTCTGAGATGTCTGTAGCATGGTGTTTGTCAAGTCTTTGTTGTGATTGTGCATCTTCTAACCACAATCAGTAAGGCGCTCGCTTCACACACACATGAGTCTCTATCACAACAACATCAGCTCATCACTAATCAATGTCACTGTTCACAACTATTCTCTTTCATTTATTCTCTTGTATCTTTTTCATTTGATCTTCTCTGCTTTGCTTCAATTGTTCTACACATCTATCTCCTTCTATTGAATGTCTAGATCTTCTCTATTCTGTGATATGATCTCTAATCACTGTGTCTTCTGCTGTTTTGATTGTGTTATATGATCTATTGATAAGTTCTTGTCAATCAAACCTTGTTGAAAGCTAATCTGACTGTGAATTGATGACTTTCACAGTTGCTAACTGTTGTTAGTCTCTATCTTTTGTTGTCAGAGTGTATATTTTGTTTGTGATTGTCTCATCTTCTCTTTCAATGTCTCTTCTGTGTGTGATCTTGCTTCTGTTGAGAAGATCACCTCCGTCGATGTTGTGGGGGCAGAGCATGACAATGACAACATCAGTGAAGCAGTTGACAAGAATGTAAACAGCAGTGGTAGTGTTTGTGAAGATGCTGTGATGATGAATGTCTCTGTGTTGTTTTCTGTTGCTGTCTTCTCTGCTTTCACTGATTTCTTCTTTCTCATCTTCATCAATCTTCTCTTTTTCTCTCATGCTGATTTCTCTCTTTTGCTTGATTTTCAAGAGACTCTGTATATCTTCTGCAGTTCTTCTCTCTATTCTTCACATCTCTCTTCCACTTCCACTGTCTTCATCAAAATGTGATTTCACATGCAAGTACTGTATAACACAATCTGATTCATCAGTTATTTGTCTGTCATATCTCTTGCTTGAAGTAAGTATGAGATTTTTAGTAATCTTATACATCTCTTGAATTCTGCTGTTGTTTGTACTGATTGTGTTGAATGTATGTTATATCTCTTTTTGTCTCTTTTCTATGATTTTCTTTCTAATTTTTCATAGATGAAATTGTACAGAGTCTCTGTGTTGTTGAGATTATGACAGATAAGAATTCTCATACTATATTTACTTACATCAATTTTTGCATCACTTCTCTGTCTTCATATGTCTTCAGTCTATTGAATGAGTGTCATCATTCTCTTTATTGATGTATGACTTCTGAATTGATTATTTGTAGGAAAGAAATATGTGTGCAGAGTAGTCTGAACAGCAATGTGATGCTTTTTTATATTCAGAGTGAGTATACATCTGTTTCTTGTGTGAATTGTGTGAGAGACAAAGAGTCATTTCAATTTTGTATTCTGTCTTCTATATATGATCATTCTGCTGATTGTTTCTGTCTCTGTTGTAACTGTCTTTGAAGCTTCAAGAAGAGTTTCTGTTTGTTTGATAAATGTACACTTCTTTCTTTTCATTGTGGTGACTGTTAATGCTTCTACAGTTACTTCTGATATCACTCTGTGTATGTCTATCTCTGCTTCTCTCTTGAGTTCTTTTGTCATTTATTTATTCTTTTCTGCTTTCAATTCTGCTTCTTCTCTTTCTTCAACTTCTGTTGAATGAGTGTCTGTCACTCATCTCTGTAGAAATTTAAATGTCTACTCAATTGCTTTGTCTGCTTTCTTCTCATTCTTTTCTCTTCTGACTGATTTTTCTCTGTGTACACATGTTCATTGTTTTGTTGGCCTCTCTGTGAATCTTCTCATTGAAGATATCAAATCAGTGTGTCAGACTCTGTGTAAGATGAAGGTGTGTACTGCACTTCTACACACACATCTTGAGATTCTGAAGTTCTTGGCACAGGCTGATTTTTAGTTTCCCTTTTATGTGTACAGACATTTCTGAGGGTTGTTGATTTGAGTGTTTTTATTGATGTATGTCTTTTCTTTTGTTTTTGTGATGTTGTGACGGGTTAGTATCTGTTAGTAATTAACTTATGCAATCAACTCCTCTTCTGCACCTGCTTGTTTCTGACCATTGTGACCTTGTGTGGCTCTTAATGTTCTTCTGCTTCATGCTCTGTGCTTGTGTAGTCTCTAACAATTCTTCTGTGTAGCTTCTAACATTCTCCCACTCTGTGTTCCACACTCATATAGTCTCTAATGATTCTTCCATGTAGCTCTCAATGATTCCCCCACCCCACACTCTGTGCTCATGTAGTTTCTAACAATTCTTATGCATATCTCTTAATGTTCTTCCACTTCATGCTTTACTGTGAAGCAGCTTCTGATATTCTTTCACTCTGAACTTTTCTCTATAAGAACTTTCTTCATATGATCTTTTCTTCTGATTTCTTTTCTCTTTCTTTTCTTAATCAATTCATAATCTGTAATTAGAATAGTATCAAATCATTAATCAAAATACATCTGTTATATTATGAATTGATTCTTCTGTGTTTAAGATCTGAGTGCTTCATTATTAGTTCTTACATCTAAGTGTGTCATTATCAGTTCTTACATCTGAGTGCATTGTTTACAGGTCTGAGTGTCTAGTCATTACAAGAGATCTCTCATGAGTCTGAGTGTCTCTATTATTAGTTATATAGATCATCATATCTAAGCATCTGAGACACAATCAACTGTGTTCTACAAAGCTCAAGTGTCTATGAATCATAACACTGTGAATAGTGTTCATGAAGAAGCTTGATCAAGCTTAGCATCACAACACTGTGAATAGTGTCTGTGAAAGAACTGAGTGTCTACAAGTATTTCTTTGTCTTTTTATTATTATTATTACATGTTCTTAGATATTGAAATGAACTATGAACAATTCTACAAACACCCACTGCATTCAAATGCAGTGGATGACAACTTAGATCTATGAAGTATTCTTCAGCAGCAAGTGCTACAGATGACTGAATTGCAACAATGATTTGCTGAGATGAGCACTTTCATGTTCACTGTTTCTTCTACACCCACATCTCATGAAAAACTCACAAGAGAGAAACTTTCAATTCTTGACAAATATGAAAAAGATCTAGTGCTCTATCTTGTGTGGAAGTCAAAAGTGAATGCCAAATTGAACATTGATGAACAAGCAATAGACTCACTATTCAATCAAGCATGGTATATTCATAGCAGATTGAATGACAACATATTAGTGAAATTTCAACTCTGAATGAATCATTGTCAGAATAATCAGTGTATGTCAGAGCTAGTTTTCTGACAACTCAACTCTCTCTTCCTCAATTCTATACTTCAAATCAAGACATTAGACTGGCTTAATCAGACTCATCAGATGAATGTTGTATTGACAACTTATCTTTCTGAATTCAATTGCAAGCTTCTAGAAGCAGATGAGCAAGACTGAGACAACACTGTCAAGATCAACATACTGTTCAAGAATTTGAACTTTCAGTTGCATAACTGAAGTATAGAGTATCTGAAGCTCTCAATATATAATGAATTCTGTGTTGATCTTCATCTGTTGAACAATGATCTGTCTCAGTTTCACATGCTTTAAAATTGCAGAGGATTCTGCTGAATAAATATATACACTCTGAACTGCTCTGCAGTGCCCCTCATCTCTGAACCAGAATCAATGAACTGAATCTCACATGTAAACACAAGTCACTCAAGAATTCTCAATGTCTCAGAGAAGAACATCACTGATTGAATTGCCAGAGAAATCTGCATACACTGTGACAAATCAGAACACTTTACAAATCAATGTCTGAATATAATCACTCTGAGTAAATCCTCTACACATGTGAACACTGCATTGTCTGTGGACAGGCAAGAACAGAGAAAAGACAAGCTCTCACTCTAAAATATGAATGAGAGCTCAAGAAGCAGAAAGCTAGCTGAAGATTTGAGCAGAAGATACAAACAGACATAATCATAATCTCTGTCATTGTAAATAGTCTAATCAATGTATAAGCAATGATAGACAGTGGTTTTCTTCATTATACTCTTATAGATACTCAGCTGGTTGAGAAGCATAAACTTCAGTATATCTTCTTTTTCAAACTGTGTAAGCTCAGTGAATTTAATGGCTTCAGAGAATCCACCTTCTACAACATGGTAAGATTTAATGTTGATGTAGAAGGATATGAGAAAAAGAATATATATATATATAAAATACAAGACCTTGAGTATAATCTAATGCTCAGTCTATCATGACTTACAGAATTTGAAATCTTATTGAACACACACAACTGCTGTCTTATTTTCTCAGAAGATGACTGTGTTTATAAGAAAGATGTCAATAGAACCACTGATCTCACTCAGATATCAGTGAAAGTGTACAAACTACTAATCTGTCAAGTATATGAGAAGAAGAACATCCAAGTGTTTGCTGCTAGTATGATAGATATCAAAAAAACATTAGAGAAACTAGAATTCAAGAATCTCAAGAAATCACACAAAGAACTATCTGAATTGTATGAAGATTTTGCAGATGTGTTCAATGAAAAAGAAGCTGAAAAGCTTCCCCCTCACTGAAAATATGATATAGATTATACAATTGAATTCATTAAGAAAGATGATAAGAATCCACAATCACTCTGAGATTCTCTCTACAGCATATCACATAACAAGCTTCTCATTCTATGAAAAATATTCAATGAATTACTAGACAAAGACTTCATTTGTGTTAGCAACTCATCTGCTGCAGCATCTGTACTGTTTGCAAAGAAATCAGAAAAAGACTTACAATTCTATGTTGACTATCAAGAACTCAATAAGATTATGTGGAAGAACTGATATCTTCTTTCACTCATCAATAAAATGTTTGAATGAATAGAAAAAGTGAAATGATTTACAAAACTTGACATCTCTGTGACCTTCTATAAGATAAGAATTAATGAAGGTGATGAATGACTAACTGTCTTTTGTACACATTATGAATTATACAAATGAACAGTAATCTTCTTTGGATTAGTGAATGCTCTGAGCATGTTTCAGAAATACATTAACTGAGCTCTATAAGATCTGCTCAACAAGATTGTCTTAGTGTACATGAATGATATTCTGATCTTCATCAATGAATCACTCACTGAACATTGCAAGTATGTATAACAAGTGCTTGACTGTCTATAAAAAGCTGAACTGCAAGTGGACATTGACAAATGTGACTTTGAGACTAAGTCTACAATCTATCTAGAATTCATCATTGAAGCTGAAAAAGACATACACATGGATTCTAAGAAGATGGAAGCAATCCTCAACTAAGAGACATCAGTCTTAATAAAAGAGACTAGAAACTTTCTAGAATTCATCAACTTCTACTGAAGATTCATCAAAAACTTCTTCAATATTGTACAATCACTGACAGATCTGATCTGAAAAGACACTGTATTTCAATGAACTGATGAAGCAGACACAGTATTCAAAAAGCTGAAGTGTATATTCACAAACACTCTGATGCTGCAATCATTTGATCTGGATAAGCATATGATTCTTGAAACAGACACCTCAGATTATGTAGTAGATGAGACACTGATACAATATGATAACAAAGATGTTCTATAATCTTGTGTCTTTATCTTGAAAAAGATATTGTCTGCTGAATGCAACTACAAGATCTATGACAAAGAGCTTCTAATAATTATATAATATCTCAAAGAATGAAAGTCTGAACTTATGAATGTTGAGAAGTTTGAGATTGTTACTGATCATAAGAATTTAGAGTACTTCACAATCACTTATAAGCTCACTGAAAGATATATGCATTGATCATTGTTTCTTAGCTGTTTTTCATTCACAATTCATTATCAATCTGAAGTAGAGAACACTCTTGCAGATGCTCTGTCTCACTGAGAATAAAATATATCATTTAATGACTTGAATGACAGATGAAAACATCAAGAGTATCAGTTAATTGACTCTGCAATTATAGAAAGTTCTACACAATCAGATGAACCCCACATATATATCAATCAGTTTCAAGCTCAAGAACTCTCACTCAAAGAATAATGAAGACTAGCAGCAGAAGCAGATGAATTCTGACAACAAGTCATTGAAACTGTATAAAGCAAAGCATCTCAATTCCCCATAGATGTATACTCAAGAATGAATATCTCAGCATATTCAATTGACAATGACAACTGCTTATACTTTCAAGATAGATGATGAATCTCTGATTCAGAATCTCTATGAATATAGATCATGTAAGAAATTCATAACTTACTGATAATTGAGCACTCAGAATGTGAAATTATGTACAACATTATTGTTCAAGAATTCTACTGATCAGATATATTGAAAGATATACACTGATTTGTACACAACTGTGATCACTGTGGCTCAGTGATGATATGATATGAATGCTGAAAAGAGATACTGAAGCTTCTATCTGTCTCTGACTGAACTTGATATGATATAGCTATTGATTTTGCAGTTTTCTTGTCTGAGAGTGGAGATTCTACAAATATTCTAGTCATTGTTGACTGACTCAGCAAGAGTGTAATACTACAGTTCTATAACAAGATGAATACTGAAGTAGTTGCAGATGTCTTTGTCAGAAGTCTGTTCTATTGTATACACAGTCTATCTTCATTCATTGTGTCAGATAGAGACAGTCAATTCATCAGCACACTTTGAGTCTGTGTATGTCAATTGCTAAGAATTGAATGAAAGTTATCAACAGTGTATCATTCAGAGACTGATGAAGCTATTGAGAGAATGATATAAACAGTAAAAAACATTCTTCACAAGTTCTGCAATTATATACAAGACAACTGAAGCAATCTGCTGCTGCATACTGAGATTGTGATTAATGATTGAGATTCTGCTACAACAAATGTAAGCTCATTTTTTCTTCTATATGAATACAACTTAGAGATTCTGAACTTCTCTGAGACTCTCTGAGAAACTGTGTATGCTCACAGTCTTATACAGACAGTAGAGAATATTGTGAGCAAACTGAAGAAAGCTCATGAATAAGCAGAAGCTTCAATGATCAGTATTTAGTAAAATTATAAGAATTAAATAAATATCAGAAGAAGTTCTGCAATCTAATATTATATAAAAAACAAAGTCTGACTGAATCTCAAGAATATAAGAATGAACCATCTCTTGTGTATGCTAGATTACTGTCACATCAAGTATATGATGAAGAAAGTGTTAGATATACACAATTATCAACTCAACATCTTATCTAATATTCACAATATCTTTCATATAAATCTGCTTCAATCTGCAGCTGAGAATTCATTCCTCTCACAGAGAATCTTCAATTAACAGTCATCTGTCATTATAGAAGAAAATAATGAACTCAAGTGAGAAATTGAAGCAATTCTTGATGATAGAATCAATCATCATCATTGTGAATACCTTGTCAAATGAGTAGAATACAATTGTTCAATCTGAGAATTCATGTCTGTTTTGAAGAACACTGTCACTCTTGACATCTACAAGTTCTCACTCATCTCAGTAGAGGGGGATAATGTGACAGATTAGTATCTGTTAATAATTAACTTATACAATCAACTCTTTTTCTGTATCTATTTGTTTCTGACTATTGTGATTTTGTGTAATTCTTGATGTTCTTTCACTCTGTGCTCTGTGTTTATGTAGTTTCTAATGATTCTTTCATGTAGCTCTTAATATTCTTTCACTCTGTGTTTCATATTTATATAGTCTCTAATGATTTTTCTGTGTAGCTTCTAACATTCTTTCATTCTGTGTTCTGCATTTATATAGTCTCTAACAATTCTTCTGTGTAGTTTTCAATGATTTCTTCATTTCATGCTCTGCATTTGTGTAGTTTCTAATGATTCTTATGCATATCTTTTAATGTTCTTCTGCTTCATACTTCACTGTGGAGCAGCTTCTGATATTCTTCTGTCTTGAACTTTCCTCTATAAGAACCTCTCTTGTATGATCTTTTCTTCTGATTTCTTTTCTCTTTCCTTTCTTAATCAATTTGTAATCTGTAATTAGAATAGTATCAAATCGTTAATCGAAGTACGCCTGTTACAATATGAAAGAATTGTTAGAAACTATACAAGTGCAAAGTGTGGGGTGGAAGAATCATTGAGAGCTATGCAGAAGAATTGTTAGAAACTACATGAGTGCAGAGTGTGGGGTGAGAGAATCATAGAGAACTATATGAAAGAATTGTTAGAGACTATATAAGCATGGAGCACAGAGCAGAAGAACATTGAGAGTTATATGAGATTACAATGACTAAAGTTGATTGCGTAAGTTAATTGCTAATGAATGCTAACCCGTCACAGATGCAGATCTTGAAGACATGAATAGCAGTATGAAACAGATGAGACAGACAGTCTTCACAGCATATATTACAGTATGACAGCTCAATTCACTGTGAGTTGAGCACAGAAGCAGCTACATTTCTCAATGACAGATGAGAGATTTGAACTGAATATGTCTCACATATGTGATACTGAGCTTGACAGCATATAGAGCATGTACAGAATAATGCATTGAATTGAAACCATTCAAACACACTGAGAGGATGAGAATCCCCACACACTGAGCAGAGACACATTAAGTATATTAATGAACATATATAGATTGTAATAAACATAGAGAAGAGTATAAAGAATGTAAATACAGTAGAGAATATCTGTAAAGAAAAGAATGAAGATTAATATCAGAACTGTACAGACCACAGAGAGCTATTCATGAATTTGATGAGATTCATGTGATATCACATGAGGTCATGTTACAGTATTTTTTTCAGGGAAAAAGTTGGTTTTTCTATAATATAAAGAGAGAAGTCTCTATTATAAGAATGACAGATGTATAAAATGTTTTTTCAAAGCTTTTCAGAGTGCTATAGTTATTGAAGAGAATGATTATTCTTTGTACAGACAGCAGTATAATTCATCTATCTTCTTCAAATATACTATCAACAACAGTGAGATTATAATTGACAACTGATGAATTGTTTCATACAATCTCTATTTTATTCATATATATAAAGTTTATATAAACATTGAGATCTGCATCTCTGTTGAAGTCATTAAATATATCAATAATATGTCTACAAGGGCCTGGACTGCACTACCCTCTGTATCATTGATCTCATTATGTTCGCCCGAGGGATTAAACGGCGCGTTTTCAAGCTGGATAAGCGAGCGCAAGCGAGCGATTGCGGCTTGTATACTAGTAAGGATATTTCAGTGTAAATTCTTAGCGTGGGACAAAACTTTTCGCAGCGGCCTCTGTAAACTCTCCCCGTATACCCACGCACACTCACCCAGAACCCAACAAATAAGGGAAAAGGAAAGAAAGGGAACAAAATGAAAAGTACTGCTGTTATGCTCCTTTAACTGTGATTCCACCATCCATCATTTGAAGTTGCGGAATCAAGCCGTTACAAGCCGCTTGATACAGCATGTTAAAGCCGCAATCACACGAGGCCGGCCGACCTTGAGCCGGAGCTCAATTACAATAATTCAGACCAGGGCACAAACCATCTCCATTTATACACTATCTATATCGGATGCGAAAGATCCATCATCTCTTTACTTGGTAATAATAGAAAAGATTCGTACCGATATCCCCTTGCCGCTCTCAGCCCTCCTTGAACCTCTGGTTGGCTGTAATTACTGCTATGTGAGAACACCGTACCCCACCCGTTTATCAATTCTCTCCAATAACATGCATCCGCAGCCCTGGTTAGATATCGTTTGCGGAATACCTTGACACTGTTGTCTGCTATTCGCTTTGTTTGCTCCCTGTCCTGCAACAAGGCCTCCATCTTCTGCTCCAAGTCTGAAAAGTCTCGCTCTACCTCGACATAATTTTGATGCGGACCCTCCGCTTGGAGAAGGTAGTGGTGGTGCTGGATAAACTGCAATTTGTGGCTGACAACTACAGAGCGGCAGGCTTGTCGATATTTGAGGGATGAGGAAAAGGATCGGCCTAGGAATTACCGTCATTCAGCTTCTTCGCCTTGCCATTCCTTGCTGTGGGAACAAGTTGGGAACCCATAGAAATGAGAGCTAATTGCGCAACTAACCTTCGGCATGTGCAATGAACATATAACTGCAATGGTCCTCCATGCTGATCAGGTTTTTTTTACTACTCCACATAATCTCCTTCACATCGCCCCAGGTCTTCCCTCTTGCAACTTCCAGCAGTCTCCGTCTCATTTTGGGTGCATAATTTAAACTTCCTCTCCAGACAAGCTTCCTTTGTTTCAACGCCCAAGGGATCGCATCTTCTCGTTGTTCGATCTTTCTAACGACTTCGTCGTAAGTGCCAATAACGACACTTGGGTTATGCCATGCCCAAAAGCCAAAATCTGGCATCAGCCAAACAGACTCCTCGCTTGCTTTCCTCCCAAGCACCCAAATAGGTTGGCCGCTGCCCTTGATATCATCCAACCTATCCTCGATCGAGAAAATAAATTCGATATCCGGCAAGCCGCGACGGTCTGCAGGAAGGGCTCGATAGATGGAGCTGAATATTCCAAGGATCTTGCGACGGTGGTCGTCCTGGGCTGCCCTTGTCTCAACCACATAAAGCTCACCCCCGTTTATCATTCCCCTTGCCATACCATTTCGCAAATTGATCATATTCAATTGTTTTTCTGTTAATCCGCCTAGGTGCTTCCAGTACTTCACGGCGCGATTAACATCCTCAAACAATCCAGGGAAAGCAGCCCGGCATTGGTTCCCGCTGAGACCTTCGTTGCGATCATCTCGACCATATTGAAAGACCCACTGCTGGGGCTCTGGCATGGTCCGTATGGGGTAGTCAATGGGTGCTAAGCAGGAGGTACAGTTGAAGGTGCTCGAGTATTCGCAGGTACAATGCCCGGCGGGAATGAGTTGGGTGATGATAGGGTGGACATTATCTTGGTCAGAGTTCATACCGAACCACGTGGTAAATACAAAGGCACCAAAAAGAACCACGAAGCATGACAGGACCACCCGTGTGTACCATTTCTGTCGCAGCAACATGCTTGATATATCGATCAAAAGGACTTGATAAGGGGCACCTTTCCGGAGTCCAATCGGTCGACACGAAGAATGTCCTGCTGTGCACCGATAAATGTGGCGCAGCTCGCGTGGAGGAAGTTTTATGCGCACAGCGAGGTCCAAAAAATTCGCTCTTGGTGGGAGAGGAGAGGTTTTTTTGGATGAGAATTATTACAGACATCATGGCAGGGCCAGGCAGGATTCCAGATATGTATGACCTGGTAGACAGTTTGGGAAGTCCGAAAAAGTTCAAGCTCATCCATCTCCCCTAGCTACCTGTTTGGATTGTATTGAGGGAATGATAATAATAATCATCATAAAACCTTTCTGGTTCGGGCACTTTAATCCAGGCTCCAGAATTAATCGAAAAGACGTAGGCTAGTCTCAGCGGCGTGAATTTGCGGCATTCGGATGGCTTTCGAGAACTCCGTCTGACGGAGCAACCGAGAGCCAACCCGAAGGTATTATTGAAGTCCCGGTTCAGAAGTGAAATTTTGAAACAAGGGATCAGCATTGCTTCTAGAAAATCGAGTGAACTCAATAAGGACATAGGCTGTGTTTACACGCAGGAGGAAAATCAAGGAAGTAAAAAAAAAGTAGAAGGACAACGAGAGTCGATCATTCTCACTCATGTATGTCTTTGCAGAGGCCAATAGCACTGTGCCTGCCAAACTCAACTTCGGTACACAGTACATGATTTATTATGATTTAACTCGAGACAAGCGCCGTAGATGCACTTCACTCCAGACAAATAATTGCAATTATAGTTCAAGTTATAGGGGCTGCGAGAAGATACAATATCTGGCTTTTCCAACGATTGGCTGAGAAGAGGAAGTACAAAAAAACCTGCGGTTTTCATCGGCGATAATCCAATATTTTGGCTCGTCTGTTGAAATACTGGCGTTTTCGTACAGTATCCTGTCAGGGTACAGTTCGGCTCACCGCTCTTGCCGCAGAGCATGTGGGGCAAAAGAGCTCAATCACCACCGGCGCCATGCTGGTGGTAGTGGAGGGGACGAGCCAATCCAAACCCCCCAACATACACAGCCGCGTACTCCCAGACAACAATCATCAGTTTTGTGCTCAGCATCGTTAGTCAACGATAGTGCGCGGAAGGGGAATCCTGAAGCAACGCCAATGCTGACACAATTTCGACTTTCCAGCTTCCATGATGGGCAGCTGAGGCACATATGTGCGGTGCGCTAGTCCGTAATAGATAGCCTAAAGGCAACAAAATGCCGGGGTGGATTTCACTGACATAATCCACAAGCGAGTCGGCCACACAAGCAAGTTGGCCACTTTTCATCATTTTGCATCTTTATAATCAAATAACGTAATCTATAAGCGAACTGTGGGATGGTTAATCCTTCTCATTGTGCGATCGCTAGCTAACTATATAGGGGTAATCACGTGCGGTGGAGGGCCGCCTGGGCAACTAGTGCCCAACACCCCCCCCACACGCCAACATGTGTGATGTGTTCCTACAAATCTTCCATGCTAGCTATCTCAACTTGAATCATCCCAAAATCATGCTACATACAGAAATTTAATCATTCTCACTGTTATCAGTGAAATGTTCTAGTAAATCAATGAAATGTCTAAATGCTACTGTGCTCAGAGGTTTGGTTAATCCATCTGCTATCATATTCTCAGTGGGAATGTGTTTAATAGAAATAACATCTTCATTCAATTGTGTGTGAGAATAGTGAAAGTGAGTGTTGATATGCTTGCTGCACATCATAATCATGGCAATGATAGCTAGATTGATTGAATCTTTATTATCTGCTCTTAGGCTGGCTGGTGGGACCATGAATTTCATGTTTGATTTGATTTGATTTGGTCCCAGTCCATTTCTTGGCGTGATTTTCAGTGGAATCAGAATCAGAATGAGAGTGTAAAGTGACTAGAATTATTAGAACATGAGTGAAATGAGACTAATAAATCTTGATATTTCATGTAAAGTGACTGACTATCAAAAATAAGAACATGATCTGGGACTGACTATGATTTTGACTGAGGTTTGGTCCCATTCTGATGATTATATAATACATATCTTAGATATCAATCTGATGATATGATTGGTGGAGATATCACCCCTATCTAGTGCTGTCAACCAATCTACAGATGCTCCTGCGAAAAGTTTTGACTTGCGCTAATACTTTAAGCTGAAATGCTGATACCGGCATTAAGTGTTGTGTTGCATCTCTTAATGAAAAGGAGAGGGAGTCCCAGGGGGCTTATAGAGGCCAACACCCCTAGCCTACCCACTAGCTCAGTCTCTAAATTCCAGGTGGTGTGGCCTGGAGATACAATACACTAGTAAGGATATTTCAAGGTAAATTCTTAGCATGAGACAAAACTTTTCGCAGCGGCATCTGTATTGCTGCAAGCTATCCCTCGCTGCTAAGCTATCCCTCGCTGCTAAGCTATCGCCGCTGCCAATCTATCCCTCACTGCTAAGCTATCCCTCGCTGCTAAGCTATCACTGCCAATCTATCGCTGCTAATCTATCGCTGCCAACCTATCTACCGCGGCGAATCTATCTATCGCTGCCAATTTATCTACCACTGCCAATCTATCTATCGCTGCCAATCTATCGCTGCTAATCTATCGCTGCTAATCTATTGCTGCTGCCAATCTATCTATCACTGCTAATCTATTGCTGCTAATCTATCACTGCTAATCTATCGCTGCTAATCTATCGCTGCCAACCTATCTACCGCGGCGAATCTATCTATTGCTGCCAATCAACCTACCTACCACTGCCAATCTATCTATCGCTGCCAATCTATCGCTGCCAACCTATCTACTGCAGTGAATCTATCTATCACTATCATTACTAGTTCAAAATAGAACTAGAGCATAAATACACTAAACTTCTTTTGATAGGTAATGATTTTTGGTAACACTCATAGCATTATATCATCTATATAGGATAAATCATGATCCCATTTGATCCCATTTTAACAAAATGGGACCAAATGAGACCAGAATCAGTAATTTATAAGAAGAACATGACCTGAGACTAGATTTATAATATAAACAGTGTAAAGTGACTAATTTAAGAAACACTATATGAGACCAGGACTAAGAAATTTGATAATGGGACTGGAGAAATATTTAGTCCCAGTCCCATGCATGGTCACACAGCCAGTCTAGATGCAGGAGAGGAGTTGGTTGCATAAGTTAACTACTAACAGATGCTAACCTGTCATACAAGTTGTGTGCAATGAATGGGAGAAGAGAGAGGGGTGAAGAGGGATGCTGGAGTTGTTTTCTCATTTTTCAAGGACAGCACTAGCTGATCCCTGGTAACTAAATAGAACAGAAACTGAAGCAAAAGCAATTGGCTGGAAAGAGGTTTTTAGTTCAGTGGAATAGCTACATGGTTTTCCTTCAATGTAACATAGATTTCCCATATACTATATAGGTTCGACAGTGTATGAATAAATAAATAAATATATTATATATATGGCATTCTGAAATACAGGTTAAATACAAGCCATGAGATATTTGTCACTAAGGTCCGCCGCAACTAACTCTAAGATCAAGCTTGAACCCCACTGTATTGAATACAGAGCATTGCCTCTCAATGCATTAGTCAAATGAATAATCTTTCTTCTCTTTCAATCACGCTTGTTAAGACGCCACAGATGTGAAAAGATCATGGACTTCAAAAACGGTAGTTAGTGTGGAGTAACCAGCACGAGTGTCTAGAACGTTTTACCTCGTAGTATCGCCAATAAGGGGTACACTTCGCATTGGCTGGTTTGTTGGCATGTATTTAAGTAGCTTTGAGTCGCAATAAGGACGGCGGACATTGAATCCAAGGAATAGCCAAGACCCACAGAGTTCGCGTTTTATTCGCCGCAGATTGAAGGGATGTGAGCATTGAGAAGCTTCTTTAACTGGAGTGAGGACACAAAATACGAGTGAAATTGAATTCGCTTAGTTGCCTATTTGGTAATACGGCATCACAAATCTTCGGGGTTGAGAGGATCTGTTTTCGAGGAATTAGTGAGCATGATATCAGAGCTACATGTAAATTCAAATCATATGTGAGTATATAATGCCTTTTTCCATCAGAATTCGATTCAAAACTAAAAGGTAGATCGGTCAGTTGCTCGAGCTCTTTCTCGTCAGGAAAAGCACATGTTTATATGAGTTGGGAATATATAAACACGCATCACCAGCCATCCAAGGAAGACTGCACCTGGATCGGCAAAAGTAAAGGAACTTTTTGCCGACTCTGCAAATGCGTCATGTTAGTCGTATCTAAAATTCGGGGTTGGCGATAACTTTGTCTCGAGTTTTTAAGCCCTGGGATCAATTAAATACCACACTTTCCTAATCATGCTGTCAGTTATAAATATGTTGGTTTCGGTGAATAAGCGGCCGACATGCAATACTAACGATGGCGTATAGGATCATTATCGGTGTGTCATGCCATGTCAACTAGTTTCCAGGACACAGGTATTCGGACTCCTCAAATGATATTCGACATAGTCTGGGCATTTTACCAGAGGAAACAGCCTCGACCGCTTTTAGCGATATTGCTCATACTGGACATCCAATAAAGGACCCAACATGTCAAAAAAGTCCTGCCCACCCGACCACCCCAGCTGATTTGGGCCTAAGCCAGCGAAGCTCATCAGAGGATCCTGATGAAAGGAGCTTTGCTCGAAAATTCCATTGGTTGGATTGACAGGCTGATAAGCGCTTGGTTCGCCAGTTGCTGCAGGGACACTTGATGAGTTTTGTAAATTGTAATCTGGCTTCGGGGTCACCATAGGTTCAGTATCTGCTGAGTCGGCAGGTGGGTCGTAAGAGCTAGGGTTAGAGGTGGTAGGAATATCTGCGGTAGCTCCATCTTGGCGTTGTGATGGAGTATTACCGGGAGTCATATTCTCGCTCTGGTAATTCTCATTTCTTATGGCTCTCATTACCCGACTTCGAAGACTTGTTGCTAACGCCGAGAGAAGTTCACCAAACCGGTTGCTCAAGTGAACGTCATCCACTACACATGTACAAAGCGCATCTGCGGTACGCTCAACTAACTCGAGCGAGACCACAGTTTCTTCATCCTTATCTCCAAGGGCAAATGCCTGAACCAATTGAAATTAGTTTCTCGAATACAAAATTGGAACGCCCATCCAATGGTGTGTTAATCACATACCTTCAAACAAAACATCGCTCCTGCGAGGATCCTCGAATAGGTTCGTATGGGAACATGTCGTAGGTGATCGTTGGGCACGAGATCGTCCACGACTGTTTGCAGAATGGAGCGAGCGGCAAGAACCACTTCCATAAAATATTCACTATTTCCTTCGGAGGTATTAAGCACCGATGAAACTCGCATATCTGTACCGTCACTGGTAACGCGGCTACGGTGCTCAATAATAGCTTGAAGAGCTACGCTGTTGATGGACACTCGAACATATCCATACTCTATCGAAAGTATGGCCCGCATCGGTTTTGAGACTGTCCACAAACAACGTTAGATCATAATGTACATGACAGAAGCCTTTTGACAATGCCTGCAAATCAACTTACGTTTTGCTCGATCAAACTCCATCTGCCACTCCCTGAGCAAAGGGTTGAGAATACGAAGAATTGCAAGATATTCACCACTTCGAACCATCTCCTTTGTTCTCTCTCGAGAAGTAAACAGAAGCTCGTTTCCTCGTTTCATGAGCGACGCAACTCCTATCCAACATCGAATAGTATCACCATGCTTCAGACTAGCCTCATGGTGGCTTACAGATACCGATGTCAGATTTTTCCACCCTACAATTGTGAGCATTTGATCAAAATTCGATAGGTCGAAAGAAATGAGACTCTTACCTAGCCTTCCCGAGGTCTGGGTGAGATATACCCAAAGTAAATGCTGTACGCGATATGCTCGCTGGCTCGAGGACGGGTCGTTCCATATATCCCGGCGTGATTCCCGAGCTCCTATGGTTGTGTTATCATATTCATCGAAGATACCAAGCTCAACCGCAAGCGCCAGCGCATTCCCCAGCATGGACCAGCACATCCGATCCGATCTCCAAACAGGTTCGAGCCAGTCAATCCGAATGCGGCCACCAATTCCGGCAGTGCTGGCCCGGGTCCGTCGGACCTCATCTTTCACAATTATGCTGTCTCCGTCATCACCAGCTGGAACATTCAGGGAGCGAGGATGCCATTCAGATAGCAAAAGCAAAGCTTCACATGTCCCCAAGGTGCGAAGACTTCCAAAGGTCGATCCAGCAAGAGCGGACTCAGCAGCTTGGCCGGAAAAATCAGTTGAGGAACCGTTATCATGGGTAGCACCAGCGAACTGTTCTTGGCCAAATATCATGCGAGAAATCATTCCCTGTAGATGTTGCCATAGGCGTTCGTGAACCATATAAGACCTAGAAATCGATCCGGGACCCGAGAGCTTCATGTACCGAGAGGCCAGCATCAATATTGTGACAGCAAGAATGGGTTCTTCGACCAGCAAGGTTGGATGCATGGATGGGTCCTGAAAGGAGGAAGACGAAACAGGGGTAAATGGCGCGAGGTAAGCATGAAAATAGTTGACGAGGTCCATGGCTTCCTCCGCAGTAAAAAGGCCTGTTCGAACAAAACGCAAATTCGACCAAGGTTGGCGGGGATCGTCGGTCCCAGAGCTGTGCTTCCTTGATGAAGTCACAGATGGCCGCAAGGGCCCGCTGGTAGTTTCGGAAGGTTTTGCAGATGTTGCGGTGCCAGGTACAATTCCCCGCTCTCGTTCGCTATGTCTCCCTGCTTCCCAAAGAAGCTTTAGGGCGTCATGGGAAGTGTAGGCAGCGTCACGAAGGAGGGCTGCTACTGTTTTCTCACCACCATACGAGCCACTTTGGGGTCGATAATCGCCGGATGTCATCTGTCGTATGATATCCTGAGGTATTCTGATTTGACTACCATTACCACCCCGTGTTGCAAGAGAATTGGCCTCTGGGTTAAACTCATCGAGGATTCTGCCATACGGACTAGCAAGAGGACTAGGTCGCTCAGACTGAGGCAGATAACCCTCTGCTGGCTGTTGAGTAGTTTGTCGAGAAATTCCTGATGTTGTCGATGCCTTCCTTTTTCCTCTAGTAGCGGAGAAATGACAGAATTTCCGTTCCCGCCGGCATCTTCCACATGGGCCATCATGAGGGGAGTCAACGGATCCCAGGTCGCAACGAACTCTGCGTTCGCGACAGGGAATGCAAGCCTATAAATAAACATATCAGGCTATTCATATAAATTCCAAAAACCATTACGTAGAAGCATGTTATGACAGTAGAGATGAACAAAAACAGGGCAAAATGCTGATGGCATTCTCATTCAACTCCGTCTCAGAGGGTCATACCTGATAAGCCCGCTTGTGGACACGAGCCGGAGCGGTAGACATGGCCGACTAACCGATGTACGGCGCCGGATTGTCGCCAGCACTCAAAAAGGGAAGAAATTACAAGATCGAACAGCAGATGTGGCCGATATCCCTCAAACGCCTCTGGTTGAAGGCAACCAGCGGGAGCACTTGACTGAGTGGTCACGGGACTCTACTACTAGGTAACGTAATCAACCACCCAACGCCCGCCATTTTTCATTATTATAAAAACAGAGTGAATTTACATCTGCAATAGTTAAATTTAATGATGACATTTAAAAATATATATAGTTGCAACAACACAAAACTTGACTCAAAATGGAAAATACAACCACACAATCAAAACTTCAAATTTTGTAATAAAAATTGCATAGAAGAATACAGTGTACTTTGTTTAATAAATTAATATATTCTTTTTAAATAAAAAATCATTGATAGTGATGTTAATGATAATTTTGTTAGAAGTATGATTTTTGATATAGAAGTTAAAGAAAAAAGATTCAGAGATTATATCTGTGATGGGTTAGCACCCGTTAGTAATCAACTTACGCAACCAACTCCCCTCCTGCACCTGCTCGTTCCTGGTTGCTGTGACCTCGCATAACCCTCGATGTTCTTCCATGTAACGGGCGTACTTCGATTAACGATTTGGTACTATCCTAATTACAGATTATGAATTGATTAAGGAAAGAAAGAGAAAAGAAATCAGAAGAAAAGGTTGTATGAAGAAGATTCTTATAGAGAAAAGTTCAGAGTGAAAGAATATCAGAAGCCACTTCACAGTAAAATGTGAAGTGAAAGAACATTAAGAGATACACATAAGAATCATTAGAAGTTATGTGAGTGTGGAATATGAGACAGAGGAACATTAAGAGCTACACAGAAGAATTATTAGAAACTATATGAATATAGAACACAGAGCAGAAGAACATAAGAAGCTACACAGAAGAATTATTAGAGACTACACAAGCACAGAACACAGAATGAAGAAACATAAGAAGCTACACAGAAGAATTGTTAGAGACTATATGAATATGAAGCATGAAGCAGAAGAATGTTAAAAGCTACACAGAAGAATCATTAGAAACTATACAAGTGCAGAGCACAGAGCAGAAGAACATTGAGAGTTATACAAAATCACAATAGTCAGAAATGAGTGAGTACAGAAGAGAAGTTAGTTGTGTAAGTTAATTACTAACAAATACTAACTCATCACATTATCCCCCTCTATCAGAGTGAGTGAGAACTTGTAGATGTTGAGAGTGATGATGTTCTTCAAGACAGATACAGATTCTCAGATCAAACAATCATATTCTATTCATTTGACAAGATATTCACAGTGATGATGATTGATTCTATCATCAAAAATTGCTTCAATTTCTCACTCAAGTTTGTTGTCTTTTTCTATGATGATGAATGACTGTCAATCAGAGATTCTCTGTGAGAGGAATGAATCTTCAGCCATGGATTGAAGCAGGTTTGTATGAAAGACATCATGAATGTTAGACAGAGTGTTGAGTCAATAATTGTGTGTGTCTAGCACTTTCTTCACTGTATATTTGATATGATGATAATCTAGTATACACAAGAGATAATCTGTTCTTATATTCTTGAGATTCAGTCAGACTTTGTCTTCTATATAATATCAGATTGTAGAACTTCTTCTGATGTTTATTTGATTTTTATAATCTTACTGAGTACTGATCATTGAAGCTTCTGTTTATTCACAGACTTTCTTCAGCTTACTCACAATGTTCTCTGCTGTCTGTATAAGGCTGCAGATGTGTGTGGTTTCTCAGAGAGTCTTGAGAAAGTTCAGAATCTCTAAGTTATATCTATATAGAAGAAAGAATGAGCTTACATCTGTTGTAGCAGAATCTTGACTGTTAATCACAATCTCAGTGTGTGACAGCAGATTGCTTCAGTTGTTTTGTATGTAATTACAGAACTTACAGAAAATGTTCTTTACTGTTTGTATCATTCTCTCAGTAGCTTCATCAGTCTCTGAGTGATATGTCATTGATAACTTTCATTCAATTCTTAATAATTGACATATACAGACTCAGAGTGTGCTGATGAATTGACTGTCTCTATCTGATACAATGAATGAAGACAGATTGTGTATACAATAGAATGGACTTCTGATGAAGACATCTGCAACTACTTCAGCATTCATCTTGTCACAGAGCTGTAGTATTACATTTTTACTGAGTCAGTCAACAATGACTAGAATGTTCATAGAATCTCCACTTTTGAGTAAGAAAACTGCAAAATCAATAACTATATCACATCAAATTCAGTCAGAGACAGATAGAGGCTTCAGTATCTCTTTTCAGTATTCACATTATATCATCACTGAGCTGCAGCAATCACAGTTGTGTATGAATCAGTATATATCTTTCAACATATCTGATCAGTAGAATTCTTGAACAACAATGTTGTACATAATTTTATATTCTGAGTGCTCAGTCATCAGTGAGTCATGAATTTCTTGCATGATCTGTGTTTGTAGAGATTCTGAATTGAGAATCCATCATCTATCTTGAAAGTGTAAGCAGTTGTCATCATCAATCAAATATGCTGAGATATCTGTTCTTGAGTATACATCTGCAGAGAATTGAGATGCTTTACTTCATATAACTTCAGCAGCTTGCTGTCAGAATTCATCTACTTCTGCTGCTAGTCTTCACTGTTCTTTGAGTGAGAATTCTTGAGCTTGGAATTGATTGATATGTATGCAGAGTTCATCTGATTGTGTAGAACTTTCTATGATCACAGAGTTGATTAATTGATGCTCTCAGTGTTTTCATCTGTCATCTAGATCATCAGATGGCATATTTTGTTCTCAGCAGAACAGAGCATCCACAAGAGTGTTCTCTACTTCAGATCAATAACAAATTGTGAACAAAAAACAGCTAAGAAACAATGATCAACATATATATCTCTTGATGAGCTTATGAGTGATTGTGAAGTATTCTAAGTTCTTATGATCAGTAACAATCTCAAACTTCTCAACACTCATAAGTTCAGACTCTCATTCTTCAAAGCATTATATGATTGCTAGAAGCTTCTTGTCATAGATCTTGTAGTTGCATTCAGTGAGCAATATCTTTTTTGAGATGAAGGCACAGAGTTGTAGAACATCTTTGTTATTATATTGCATTAGTGCTCTGTCTACTACATAATCTGAGGTGTCTGTTTTGAGAATTGTATGCTTATTCAGATCAAATGATTGCAGCATTGAAGTGTTTGTGAACATACACTTCAGCTTTTTGAATGCTGCATCTGCTTTGTCAGTTCATTGAAACACAGTGTCTTTCCAGATCAGATCTGTCAGTGATTGTACAATATCAGAGAAGTTTTTAATAAATCTTCAGTAGAAGTTGACAAATTCTAGAAAGCTTCTAGTCTCTTTTATCAAGACTGATGCCTCTCAGTTGAGGATTGCTTCCACCTTCTTAGAATCCATATGTACACCTTTTTCAGCTTCAATGATGAATTCTATATAGGTTGTAGACTTGGTCTCAAAGTTGCATTTGTCAATGTTCACTTGCAGTTCAGCTTTTTGTAGATGGTCAAGCACTTGTTGTATGTGCTTGCAATGCTCAGTGAGCAGTTCATCAGTGAAGATCAGAATATTGTTCATATATGCTGAGGTGATCTCATTGAGCAGGTCTCATAGAGCCCAGTTAATGTATTTCTGAAACATGTTTGAGGTGTTCACTAATCCAAAGAGGGTCACTGTCCATTCATATAATCTATAATATGTATGAAAAGTGGTTAGCCATTCATCACCTTCATTAATTCTTATCTTATAGAAGGCTGCAGAGATGTCAAGCTTTGTAAATCATTTTGCTTTTTCTACTTATTCAAGTGTTTCATTGATGAGTGAAAGAGAGTATCAGTCCTTCTGTGTAATCTTGTTGAGTTCTCAGTAGTCAATGCAGAATTGTAAGCCTTCTTCTGATTTTTTCACAAATAGTACAGATGCTGTGGTGGATGAGTTGCTAACACAAATGAAGTCTTTGTTCAATAGTTCATTGAGTGTTTTTCATAGAATGAGGAGTTTGTTGTGTGACATGCTGTAGAGAGAACCTCAGAGTGGTTGCAGATTCTTATCATTCTTCTTAATAAGCTTGATTGTATGATCTATATCAGGTCCTCAGTGAGAAGAAAGCTTTTCAGCTTCTTTTTCATTGAACACATCTGTGAAGTCTTCATATGATTTGAGTAGTTCCTTGTGCAGTTTCTTGAGATCTTTGAATTCTAGCTTTTCTAATGCTTTTTTGATATCTATCATACTAGCAGTGAACACTTGAATGTTCTTCTTCTCATGTGCTTGATGAGTTAGTAGTTTGTACACTTCCACTGATATCTGAGTGAGATCAGTGGTTCTATCAACATTCTTCTCATAAACATGATCACCTTCTGAGAAAATAAGACAGTGGTTGCATGCATTCAACAAGGTTCCAAATTCTGTGAGTCATGATAGACTGAGCATTAGATCATACTCAAGGTCTTGTATTTTATATACATATACATTCTTTTTCTCATGTTCTTCTATGTCAACATTAAATCTTATCATGTTGTAGGAGGCGGATTCTCTGAAGCTGTCAAATTCACTGAGTTTACACAGTTTGAGAAAGAGGATACACTGAAGCTTATGCTTCTCAATCAGCTGAGTGTCTATAAGAGTGTAGTGAAGGAAACCACTGTCTACCATTGCTCATACATTGACTAAGCTATTTACAATGACAGAGATCATGATTGCATTCACTTGCATTTTCTGCTTGAATCTTCAGCTAGCTTTCTGCTCCTTGAGCTCTCATTCACATTTTAAAATGAGAGCTCATCTTTTCCCTGTTCTTGCCTATCCACAGACAACACAGCATTTACACATGTGGAGGATTTACTCAGAGTGATCACATTTGGACATTGATTTGTGAAGTGCTCTGACTTGTTGCAGTGTATGCAGACTTCTCTGACAATTCAGTTGATGATGTCCTTCTCTGAGACATTAGAGATTCTCAGATGACTTGCATTCACATATAAGACTCAGTTCATTGATTCTGATTCAGAGGTGGGGGATGCTGCAGAGTGATTTGAAGTGTACACATTTGTTCAGCAGAATTCTCTGTGATTTTGAAGTGTGCAGAACTGAGACAGATTGTTGTTCAACAGACAAAGATCAGCACAGAATTCACTGTATATTAAGAGCTTCAGACATTCTACACTTTGATTATGCAACTGAAAGTTCAAGTTCTTGAACAACATGTTGATCTTGACAGCATCATCCCAGTCTTGCCCATCTGCTTCTAGAAGCTTGCAATTGAATTCAGAAAGATAAGTTATCAACACAACATTCATCTGATAAGTTTGATTAAGCCAGTCTAATGCCTTGACTTGAAGTATAGAATTGAGGAAGAGGGAGTTGAGTTGTTGAAAGACTAGCTCTGACATATGCTGATGATTCTGGCAATGACTCATTCAGAGTTGAAATTTTGCTAACACATCACCATCCAATCTGCTATGAATATACCACATTTGATTGGATAGCAAGTCTATTGCTTGTTCATCAATGTTCAATTTGACATTCACTTTTGACTTCCACACAAGGTAGAGTGCTAGGTCTCTCTTGTATTTGTCAAGGATTGAGAGCTTCTCTCTTGGAGGCTTTTCATGAGGTGTGGGTGTAGAAGAAACAGTGAATGTGAAAGTGCTCATCTCAGCAAGTCATTGTTGCAATTTGATCATCTGTAGCATCTGCTGCTGAAGGATGCTTTGTAGATCTAAGTTATCATCCACCACATTTGAGTGCAGCAGATGTTTGTAGAATTGTTCATAGTTCATTTCAATATCTAAGAACATGTAATAATAAAAAAAAAGAAAAAGAAATACTTGTAGACATTCAGTTCTCTTGCAGACACTATTCACAGTGTTGCAGTGCTAAGCTTGATCAAGCTTCTTTGTGAACACTATTCACAGCATTACAGTTCATAGACACTCAGGCCTTGTAGAACACAGTCAATTGTGTTTCAGACACTTAGACACAACAGTCTATATAACTAACAATAGAAGCACTCAGATTCATGAGAGATCTCTTGTAACAACTAGACACTCAGACCTGTAAACAACACACTTGAGTGTAAGAACTGGTAACAAGACACTCAGGTCTTAAATGATGCACTCAGATGTAAGAACTAATAATGAGACACTCAGATCTAAAACACAGAAGAATCAATTTGTAATGTAATAGACATACTTCAATTAATGATTTGATACTATTCTAATTACAGATTACAAATTGATTAAGAAAAGAAAGAGAAAAGAAATCAGAAGAAAAGATTGTACAAAGAGAGTTCTTATAGAGGAAAGTTCAGAGTGGAAGAATATCAGAAGCCACCCCACAGTGAAGTACAGAGCAGAAGAACATTAAGAGGTACACATAAGAATTATTAGAAGTTACACAAGCACAGAATGTGGGGTGGGAGAATGTTAAGAGCTACACAGAAGAATTGTTAGAAACTACATGAGTGCAGAACACAGAGTGAAAGAACATAAGAAGCTACATGAAAGAATCATTAGAGACTACACAAATGCAGAACACAGAGCAGAGAAACATAAGAAGCTATATGAAAGAATTATTAGAGACTATATGAGTGCAGAGCATAGAGCAGAAGAACATTAAGAGCTATATAAAAGAATCATTAGAAACTACACGAGCGCAGAGCACAGAGCAGAAGAACATCAAGGGTTATATGAGATCACAACAGCCAGGAACAAGCAGATGCAGAAGGGGAGTTGATTGCATAAGTTAATTACTAACAGATGCTAACCCGTCACATTCCACTTCATGCTCTGTGCTCATATAGTTTCTAATGATTCTTCTGCATAGCTCTTAATATTCTTCTGCTCTGTGCTCTGTGCTCATATAGTCTCTAATGATTCTTCTATGTAGCTTCTAACATTCTTCTGCTCTGTGTTCCATGCTTATATAGTCTCTAACAATTCTTCTGTGTAGCTCTCAATGATTCCTCTGTCTCACACTCCACACTTGTGTAGTCTCTAATAATTCTTATATGTATCTCTTAATATTCTTCTGCTTCACACTCCACTGTGGAGTGGCTTCTGATATTCTTCTGTCTCAAACTTTTCTCTATAAGAACTCTCTTCATACAACTCTTTCTTCTGATTTCTTTTCTCTTTCTTTCCTTAATCAATTCATAATCTGTAATTAGAATAGTATCAAATTGTTAATCAAAGTATATCTATTATATTACAAATTGATTCTTCTGTGTTTAAAATCTGAGTGCTTTGTTATTAATTCTTACATCTGAGTGTGTTGTTATCAGTTCTTACATCTGAGTGTGTTGTTATCAGTTTTTACATCTAAGTGTGTTGTTTACAGATCTGAGTGTCTAGTTGTTACAAGAGATTCCTCATGAATCTGAGTGCTCTTATTATTAGTTATATAGACTGTCATGTCTAAGCATCTGAAACACAATCAACTGTGTTCTACAAGGTCTGAGTGTCTACAAACTGTAACACTGTGAATAGTGTTCATGAAGAAGCTTGATCAAGCTTAGCATCACAACACTGTGAATAGTGTCTGTGAGAGAATCAAGTGTCTACAAGTATTTCTTTTCTTTTATTATTATTACATATTCTTAGATATCAAAATGAACTATAAACAATTCTATAAACATCTACTGCATCTGAACACAGCAGATGACAACTTAGATCTACAAAGTATTCTTCAGCAACAGATGCTACAGATGACTGAATTGCAATGATGATTTACTGAAATGAGTATTTTCACATTCACTGTTTCTTCTACATCCACATCTTATGAAAAGCCTTCAAGAGAGAAGCTCTCAATTCTTGACAAATATGAGAGAGATCTAGCACTCTATCTTGTGTGGAAGTCAAAAGCAAACATCAAATTGAACATCAATAGACAAGCAATAGACTTGCTATCCAACCAAGTGTGGTATATTCATAGCAGATTGAATGATGATGCATTAGCAAAATTTCAACTCTGAATGAGTCATTGTCAGAATCATCAGTATATATCAGAGCTAGTCTTTCAACAACTCAACTTCCTCTTCCTCAATTCTACACTTCAAGTCAAGATGTTAGACTGGCTTAATCAGACTTATCAGATGAATGTTGTGTTGACAATTTATCTTTCTGAATTCAATCACAAGCTTCTAGAAACAGATGAGCAAGACTGAAATGACATCATCAAGATCAACATATTGTTCAAGAACTTGAACTTTCAGTTGTATAATCAAAGTATAGAGCATCTGAAGCTCTCAATATACAGCAAATTCTGCACTGATTTTTGTCTGTTGAACAATGATCTGTCTCAGTTCTGTGTGCTTCAAAATCACAGAGAATTCTGTTGAATAAATGTGTATATCTCAAACCACTCTGCAGCACTCCCCATCTCTGAATTAGAATCAATGAACTGAATCTCACATGTGAACACAAGTCATCTGAGAATCTTCAATGTCTCAGAAAAGAATGTCATTGACTGAATCATCAGAGAAGTCTGCATACACTGCAACAAGTCAGAGCACTTTGTGAATCAATGTCTGAATGCAATTGCTCTGAGTAAACCCCTCACACACATAAATACTGCATTGCTCACAGATAGACAAGAACAGAGAAAAGATGAGCTCTCACTCTAAAATATAAACAAAAGCTCAAAAAGCAGAAAGCTAGCTGGAGATTCAAACAGAAGATGCAAGCAGACACAATTATAATCTCTGTCATTGTAAATAGCCTAGTCAATGTACAAGCAATGATAGACAGTGATTTTCTTCATTATGCTCTTATAGACACTCAGCTGATTGAGAAGCATAAGCTTCAGTGTATCCTCTTTCTCAAACTGTGTAAGCTCAGTGAATTTGATGGCCTCAGAGAATCTGTCTTCTACAATATGATAAGATTTAATATCAATGTAGAAGAACACAAGAAAAAGAACATATACATATATAAAATACAAGACCTTGAGTACAATCTAATACTCAGTCTATCATGACTCACAGAATTTGGAACCTTGTTGAATGCATGCAATCACTGTCTTATTTTCCCAGAAGGTGACTGTGTTTACAAGAAAGATGTCAATAGAACCACTGATCTCACTCAGATATCAGTGAAAGTGTACAAACTACTAATCTGTCAAGCACATGAGAAGAAGAATGTCCAAGTGTTCATCACTAGCATGATGAATATCAAAAAGATATTAGAGAAACTAGAACTCAAGAACTTCAAGAAATCATGCAAAGAACTATCTGAATTGTACAAAGATTTTGCAGACATATTCAATGAAAAAGAAGCTGAAAAGCTTCCCCCTCATCAAGAATCTGGTATAGATCATACAATTGAGCTTATTAAGAAAGACAGTAAGAACCCACAACTGCTCTGAGATTCTCTCTACAGCATGTCACACAACAAACTCCTTGTTCTATGAAAAATACTCAATGAATTACTGAACAAAGGCTTCATTTGTGTTAGCAACTCACCCACCACAGCACTTATACTGTTTGTGAAGAAATCAGAAGAAGACTTACAATTCTGTGTTGACTACTGAGAACTCAACAAGATTACACAGAAGAATCAATACCCTCTCCCACTCATCAATGAAACACTCAAACAAATAGAAAAAGCAAAATGATTTACAAAACTTAACATCTCTGCAGCCTTCTATAAGATAAGGATTAATGAAGATGATGAATGACTAACCACTTTTCATACACATTACAGATTATACAAATGAACAGTGACTCTCTTTGAATTAGTGAACACTCTGAGCACATTTCAGAAATACATTAACTGAGCTCTATGAGATCTGCTTGATGAGATCACCTCAGTGTACATGAATGATATTCTGATCTTTACTGATGAACTGCTCACTGAGCACTGCAAGCATGTATGACAAGTGCTTGACTGTCTATATAAAGTCAGACTGCAAGTGGACATTGATAAATGTGACTTTGAGACCAAGTCTACAACCTATCTAGAATTCATCATTGAAGCTGAAAAAGACATACACATGGATTCTAAGAAGGTGGAAGCAATCCTCAACTGAGAGACATCAGTCTCAGTAAAAGAGACTAGAAGCTTTCTAGAATTCATCAACTTTTACTGAAGATTCATCAAAGACTTCTTCAATATCATACAATCACTGACAGATCTGATCTGGAAAGATGCTGTATTTCAATGAACTGATGAAGTGAATGCAGTATTCAAAAAGCTGAAGTGTATGTTCACAAATGCTCTGATGCTGCAATCATTCAATTTGAATAAGCATACAATTCTTGAAATGAATGCCTCAGATTATGTAGTAGATGAGGCACTGATGCAATATGATAACAAAAATGTTCTACAACTCTGTGTCTTCATCTCAAAAAAGATGTCATCTACTGAATGCAACTATGAGATCTACAACAAGAAGCTTCTAGTAATCATACAATGTCTCAAAGAATGAGAATCTGAACTTATGAGTGTTGAGAGATTCAAGATTGTTACTGATCATAAGAATCTAGAGTACTTCACAATCACTTGTAAGCTCACTGAGAGGCATATGTGTTGATCATTGTTTCTTAGCTGTTTTTTGTTCACAATTCATTATCAATCTGAAGTAGAGAACATTCTTGTGGATGCTCTGTTCTGCTGAGAACAAGATATATCATCTGATGACTTGAATGACAGATGAAAACATCAAGAGCATTGATTAATTGACTCTGTAATTATAGAAAGTTCTACACAATCAGATGAACCTCACATACATATCAATCAGTTCTGAGCTCAAGAACTCTCACTTGAAGAACAATGAAGACTAGCAGCAGAGACAGATGAATTCTGACAACAAGTCATCAAAGCTGTACAAAGCAAAGCATCTTGATTCCCTGCAGATGTATACTCAAAAACAGATATCTCAGTATGTTTGATCAATGATAACAACTGTTTACACTTTTGAGATAGATGATGAGTCCTCAATTCAGAATCTCTATAAACACAGATCATACAAGAAATTCATGACTCACTGATGACTGAGCACTCAGAACATGAAATCATGTACAACATTGTCACTCAAGAATTCTACTAATCAGATATATTGAAAGACATATACTGATTTGTATACAACTGTAATCACTGCAGCTCAGTAACAGTATGATGTGAACATTGAAAAGAAATGCTGAAGCTTCTATCTGTCTCTGATCAAACTTGATGTGATATAGTTATTGATTTTGCAGTTTTCTTATCTGAAAGCAGAGATTCTATGAACATTCTAGTCATTGTTGACTGACTCAGTAAGAGTGTAATACTACAGCTCTGTGACAAGATGAATACTGAAGTAGTTGCAGATGTCTTTGTCAGAAGTCTGTTCTATTGTATACACAGTCTATCTTCATTTATTGTGTCAGATAGAGACAGTCAATTCATCAGTGCACTCTGAGTCTGTGTATGCCAATTATTAAGAATTGAATGAAAGTTATCAACAGTGTACCACTCAGAGACTGATGAAGCTACTGAGAGGATGATACAAACAGTAAAGAACATTCTCTATAAGTTCTGCAATTATATACAAGACAACTGAAGCAATCTGCTGCTACACACTGAGATTGTGATTAACAGTTGAGATTTCATTACAACAGATGTAAGCTCATTCTTTCTTTTATATGAATACAACTTAGAGATTCTGAACTTTCTTGAGACTCTCCAAGAAACCATGTACATCCACAGTCTCATACAGACAGCAGAGAACATTGTAAACAAGCTGAAGAAAGCTCATGAATGAGCAGAAACTTCAATGATCAGCACTCAGCAAGATTACAAGAATCAAGCAAACATCAGAAGAAGTTCTGCAATTCAATATCATGTAGAAAACAAAGTCTGACTAGATCTCAAGAACATAAGAACAGATCATCTCTTGTATATACTAGATTACTGCCATATCAAGTATACAGTGAAGAAAGTGCTAGACACACATGATTATTGACTTGACACCTCATCTGACATCCACAACATCTTTCATATGAACCTGCTCCGACCCACAGCTGAGGATTCATTCCCCTCTCAGAGAATCTTCAATTGGCAGCCACTCATCATTGTAGAAGAAGATAATGAACTTGAGTGAGAAATTGAAGCAATTCTTAATGATAGAATCAACTGCCACTGCTGTGAATATCTTGTCAAATGAGTAGAATATGATCATTCAATCTGGGAACTCATGTCTGTCTTGAAGAACACTGCTGCTCTTGACATCTATAAGTCCTCACTCATCTCAGTAGAGAGGGATAATGTGATGGATTAGTATCTGTTAGTAATCAACTTATGCAATCAACTCTTCTTCTGCATCTGCTTGTTTCTGATTGCTGTGACTTTGTGTAATTCTTGATGTTCTTTCACTTCATACTCTGCACTTGTGTAGTTTTTAACAATTCTTCTGTATAGCTCTTAATGTTCTTCTGCTCTGTACTCTGTGTTTGTGTAGTCTCTAACAATTCTTCTATATAGTTTCTAATGTTCTTCTGCTCTGTGTTCTGTGCTTATATAGTCTCTAATGATTCTTCTGTGTAGCTCTCAATGATTTCTCTGCCCCACACTCTGTGCTTGTGTAGTCTCTAACAATTCTTACACATACTTCTTAATGTTCTTCCACTTCACACTTCACTGTGGAGCAGCTTCTGATATTCTTCCATCTCAAACTTTTCTCTATAAGAACCCTCTTTGTACAACCCTTTCTTCTGATTTCTTTTCTCTTTCTTTCCTTAATCAATTCATAATCTGTAATTAGAATAGTATCAAATTGTTAATCGAAGTACGCCCGTTACAATATCTAAATCATAATAAAACTGTAATAATATCAGAGATGAAAAAACATTTTTCTGAAACAGCAATATTTTAAAATTAACTCTGACAATTAATTCAGCTCAATTCTGCAAACTTTATACAATATCAATCACACAGTATTAGACTGATTGATGAAATTATGAATTTCATATTTGATTTGATTTGATTTGATCTCAGTCCATTTCTTGGTGTGATTTTCAGTGAGATCAGAATCAGAATGAAAGTGTAAAGTAACTAGAATCATTAAAACATAAATGAAATAAGACTAATAAATCTTGATATTTCATATAAAATGACTGACTATCAAAAATAAGAATATAATCTGAAACTGATTATTAGACTGGCTGGTGAGACCATGAATTTCATGTTTGATTTGATTTGATTTGGTCCCAGTCCATTTCTTGGCGTGATTTTCAGTGAGACCAGAATCAGAATGGGAGTGTAAAGTGACTAGAATTATTAGAACATGAGTGAAATGGGACTAATAAATCTTGATATTTCATGTAAAGTGACTGACTATCAAAAATAAGAACATGACCTGGGACTGACTATGATTTTGACTGAGGTTTGGTCCCATTCTGATGATTATATAATACATATCTTAGATATCAATCTGATGATATGATTGGTGGAGATATCACCCCTATCTAGTGCTGTCAACCAATCTATTGCTGCTAAGCTATCCCTCACTGCTAAGCTATCGCCGCTGCCAACCTATCTATTGCTGCAAGCTATCCCTCGCTGCTAAGCTATCGCTGCCAACCTATCTATCGCTGCCAACCTATCTATCGCTGTCAATTTATCTACCACTGTCAATCTATCTATTGCTGCTAATCTATCGCCGCTGTCAATCTATCCCTCACTGCTAAGCTATCCCTCGCTGCTAAGCTATCACTGCCAATCTATCTATCGCTGCCAATCTATCTATCGCTGCCAATTTATCTACCACTGCCAATCTATCTATTGCTGCTAATCTATCGCTGCTGCCAATCTATCCCTTGCTGCTAAGCTATCGCTGCCAACCTATCTACCACTGCCAATCTATCTATTGCTGCTAATCTATCGCTGCTGCCAATCTATCCCTTGCTGCTAAGCTATCGCTGCCAATCTATCTACCACTGCCAATCTATCTATTGCTGCTAATCTATCGCTGCTGCCAATCTATCCCTTGCTGCTAAGCTATCGCTGCCAACCTATCTATCGCTGCCAATTTATCTACCACTGCCAATCTATCTATTGCTGCTAATCTATCGCTGCTGTCAATCTATCCCTCACTGCTAAGCTATCCCTCGCTGCTAAGCTATCACTGCCAACCTATCTACCGCGGCGAATCTATCTATCGCTGCCAATTTATCTACCACTGCCAATCTATCTATCGCTGTCAATCTATTGCTGCTAATCTATCGCTGCTAATCTATCGCTGCTGCCAATCTATCTTTCGCTGCTAATCTATCGCCGCTGCCAATCTATCCCTCGCTGCTAAGCTATCCCTCGCTGCTAAGCTATCCCTCACTGCTAAGCTATCTCTCGCTGCTAAGCTATCCCTCACTGCTAAGCTATCCCTCACTGCTAAGCTATCCCTCACTGCCAATCTATCTATCACTGCTAATCTATCGCTGCTAATCTATCGCTGCTAATCTATCGCTGCTAATCTATCGCTGCTAATCTATCGCTGCTAATCTATCGCTGCCAACCTATCTACCGCGGCGAATCTATCTATCACTATCATTACTAGTTCAAAATAGAACTAGAGCATAAATACACTAAACTTCTTTTGATAGGTAATGATTTTTGGTAACACTCATAGCATTATATCATCTATATAGGGTAAATCATGGTCCCATTTGGTCCCATTTTAACAAAATGGGACCAAATGAGACCAGAATCAGTAATTTATAAGAAGAACATGACCTGGGACTAGATTTATAATATAAACAGTGTAAAGTGACTAATTTAATAAACACTATATGGGACCAGGACTAAGAAATTTGATAATGGGACTGGAGAAATATTTAGTCCCAGTCCCATGCATGATCACACAGCCAGTCTACTGATTATAATTTTAACTGAGATTTGATTCTGTTCTGATGATTATATAATATATATCTTAGATATTAATTTGATGATATAATTGATGGAGATATCACCTCTATCTAGTGCTTGTGTAAGAGATGGTTGTAGATATAATTATGACAGTAGTGTGAAGTATATATATAGAATGTTAAGAAGATAGCAATCTCTATTATTCAAAGCTAATCACTGATCTTCTAATATCTATAAATATCAGTGAGTATTATATAGACAATCATCATACTCTACAGTCATCTATAATACTATATACTATATTTATTTTTATTAATTCTGATGTGTTCTGTGTTCTTCTATTATTATATAGCTATTTTTTATTATAGATATCTCTGTTACATCTATTACAATTATCTTTCTTCTTCAAAGATCTGATTTTCAGAGCTTTTTATTGCAATATATGAAGTTCATAATATATACTGTATAATTGATATTGTATAAAGTTTGCAGAATCAGACTGAATTAATTGTCAGAGTTAATTTTAAAATATTACTGTTTCAGAAAAATATTTTTTCATCTTCAGTATTATTATAGTTCAATTATAATTTAGATACAACTTCTGAATCTTTTTTCTTTGACTTCTATATCAAAAAATCATACTCTAACAAAATCATCATCATCATCATCATCATCAATAATTTTTTATTTAAAAAGAATACATCAATTTATTAAATAAAGTACACTGTATCTTTCTATACAATTTTTATTGTGAATTTTGAAGTTTTGATTGTGTGATTGTGTTTTTCATTTTGAGTTGAGTTTTGTGTTGTTGCAATTTTTTTGATTAATATTGTAATATTAATTTTAATCTTTAACATTTGTTTTTCTTTCTTACTTCTTCTTCTTCTTTGAATAAGATTTTAATACTAATTAAAATTATAATAGAATGTCAGAACCAGCTGTTTCTGTTGCTGATTCAGAGTCTATAAAGAATGATATACTGTCTATTATTGAGAGCATTTGCTTGAGTTGTCTGAAGAGATTGCAGAATCCTTCAGTATATTCTTGCTTTGTGAACAATGAACAGATACACTGTTATATCTGCTATATATCAAATAGAAGTTGTGCTGCTGTAAGTTTTCTTAAACTGAAATTGTTATAAATACTAACAGATTATAGATATCTGAGTGTTTTCACAAAATCAATCAATTTTTGATCAATGAATTTCACAAAATACTGCTCTTCAATGAAGTTCTGAATAAGAGATTTGTTATATATCAAACTGCTGTTGCAAGATTTGTATTTGATATGCAGATCTATAAGAACACAGATGAGATTCTAGAATTCTATATAAATTTTAATAATCTGTTGTCACAGCAGAGTGTGGCATTTGATTATAGCAGTATTTCAGAAAGCATATTTTCACATTCTGCTATTACATCAGTGTCATTCTCACTGAGTCAAGATCTTGATACATTATTTGAGTTGACTGATAATGTAGACAAAGATGAGAAAGCAGACAGTTTTATTGAAGTATTAGAAAGAAACACAGCAGTATATTACTGTTATTGTATTTGATATTTGACAATGTTCTCTCATCATCATTATAAGTCTGCTGAGAGTCAACACAAAAAATGCAAGCACTGCTCAGTGACAAAGCATACTTGCATTCTGATAAATTATTATTCAAAACAGATGTTTTTACAGTATATAATATTAACTCATATTAGATGTCAGCAGATGCTATTGAATTGACTCAGACAGTTATCAATACTGCTGAGAATCTAATTATCACTGATACAGACACTTCAAATATTAATATTTTGCAGAGTACTGTGACTGCAGTGATTAAATTCTTTGCTGTGAAGATTCAGAAGATTCAACAAAATAATTCTTCTGAGACTTCAACTGAAACAGTGATTGATAAGATCTCAGTAATTACATCACTGATTATAGCTTTCAAGTCATCATTGAAACATCATGCTTCATCAGTTGAGAAAATCTGAGATAATAAGCAGATTTGTTTTGATGACAATTTTTTGAATGACACTGATCAAGCTGAGACAGATCTGTTTTTTAATCTCTGAGTGGAATAAATATATTCAGCAGTTATTATTATCTTCTTCATTTTCATTTACTGACTGACTTCTGATAGATTTTATTAAACTGTTTCAAGTACTTCTGACTGTTTATTAAGTTTTTCTCAGATTTCCAAGAATTATCTGTATCTGTACAATCTTTTCATTTGATAAGATATTGTGTTTGATCACAGTACTGATGTTTATCTAATATAGCTTCAATTTCTCATTTCTTTTGTATGTCTATAATTATCAGTTCTGCTTGCAGAATTTGTCTGTCACACATGTGATATGATTTGAGAAGAGAAACATGAAATACAGAATGAATTTCTTTATATTGCAGTATAAGTTTCAGTTTGTATGTCTGTGTACCACAGATATCAATTATTTGAAAGAAATTCAAAAATCAATGATCTAATTTAAGTGAGGATTGAAAGATGGATATATTTTTTGCATACAGCATTACTCAGTCCTCTATTTTAAAGTTTTTTGATATATAATACTGATTATAATACTTTTTCTCAGCTGTTTTAACAGCTTTCAGACATTCTCAGATCTTGTTCTTCACTTGCTTTATTCATTTCATTTATTTCATCACTGATTTTGACACATTCATGCTTGAGGGTTTCACATCTATGCAAAGTTCAGTTGATCAGCTGATCATTGCTTCAGACAATGTCATTTTTATCAATGTATGAAAGATATTGTTATATATCCATTGTATCAGAGAAATTCATTCTATTCAATTATCTTGTTGATAGCTGCAATATGTGCAAAGATAATGTTCAATCATCTGATTCAATCATTCTGTCTGATCATTGATTTGCAGGTGGAATGCCATTGATAATTTTTGTCAGATATAAAACAGATAATATAATGTCAATCAAAACTTGCTATTCATTAATGAATCTCAGTTGCTAATAATATTCACAGATAGATCAAAGTTCTTTGCAATTCTTTATACAATAATATTCACAAATTCTTCTACATCTAGCTCTGAAGATATGAGCACAATTATGACTCATTTGATGAATAAATCAACAAATACAACAATAGTATTATAGATTTGACTTCTCTTTTTATTATCTGACAGATCTTCAATAAAGTCTATACTAATTGTATGTCATTTCTTATCTGACACTGAATGTGATTGTAGCAACTCATACAGCTTGTGCTGTGATATCTTAATATATTGACAAACATTGCAAGTTCTCACATATTCTGCAATCTCATCACTCATATCATATCACAAGTACTTGTATTTGATTGCTTTGATAATTTTGTCATATTCAAAATGATCATCTTGAGAATCATTATAATTCATTTTCATTATTTCATGTCTTACAGTCTTATTTTGTGATATGTAGACTTTATCATCTTTTCTGAGCAGATCATTTTTATCTACTGCTCAGATTGAATAATTATCTACACTAGTATCACTCATCTTTAGTCTTTTGTAAAGTTCAGATATGCTGATGTCTCTATTCTAAATCTGCAGTAAGAGTTCAATGATAGATTCAGCTATCTCTTTATAATAGACTGTCTCAGATTCAAATATCTTGATAGTTAGAATTCATAGCATCAGAGTTTCTAGATCTAATTTCATAATATTTATGATCTCATTCTCATTCACAGATGTGTTTTTTATTCTGCAGAGATTGTTGTCATTGATGACTACAGATCTCTTCACTCAATAATTTTCATTAGCTTACAGATCTTTTCACATTATCTTAATATATTGATCTAACTTTGTGTTTTCTTTTGTCTTTAGTGACTTAAAGATTCTCTTACACAGCTTCTTTTGTAGAGTAGAGAATCTCATCAAAAAAACTGTGTGTTTTACAAAATCTGAACAATAACTTGATACATCTGTGAGATTATTTTTCTCAGAACAGTACTCTATTTCAAAATCAAATACTGAGAGTATTTTCATTCAATGAATCTGATACTTATTTAGCTGCTTCATTGTTATGAAGCACTGAAGATTGACATAGTCAGATAAAACAGTTATTGAGTGTCTGCTATTATATAGATAGTAATGTCATTGTCTGAAAGCTTCTACAATTAGCAATATTTCTAGATTATATATTTGATAATGTCTTTCTATTTCTGTGAGCTTTCTAGACCAAAATGCAATCAGATGTCAGTGATCATCATTCATTAATTGTGATATTACTGTAGTGATTGCAACATCAGATCTGTCTGTTTCTATACAGAGTTTTCACTGCAGATCAAAGTGGATCAACAACAGTGCTTTTGTAAAGCATTCTTTTAACTGCAAAATTGCGTGCTTGCAGTTTTCGTCTAACTGAACAGATGCGTAATTCGGTCAGAGATGCCGTTATTATCGAGAACTTGTATATGAATCAACAATAGAAATTGATGAATTCTAGAAATATTTGCAATTTGTTTATAGTTCACAGTTCTGGCCAATCTAGAATCATGTTGATGTGATGTTTCTCAACAGTAATACTCTGTGTGATAAATTATCACACAGAGTATTACTGTAATCACAAAACTCAAAAATCCAATTTCTATTGCATGAAATGTACACTTACTAAGTTTTGCATATAGTCTCCATCACCTTAACTGTTCCAGCACATTCTTAACATGGATGATATATTCATCAAACATGTTTGAATAGATTACAATATTGTCAAAATAAGTCATATAATATACATCTAAAAGATCACTGAGAGCTTTGTTGATATAAAATTGAAAGATCACAGAGACATTGATTAGCTCAAAAGATAAGACTAGATATTCAAAGTGTTCATATCATATTTGAAATACTGTTTTTCATTCATTCTCTGTTTGTATGTAAATTCTATAATACACATCTCTAAGGTTCAGCTGTATATATATTTTGACATCTGCTAATCTATCAAGTATTTCACTTATTAAAAGCAGTGGATATTGATTCTTGACTGTTATTTCATTCAATTCTCAATAATCCACACAAAGACACAGAGTTCCATCTTTCTTCAGTATGAATAATACTGATATACTGACTGAGCTCTTGAATGAATGTATTCAATTCTTCTCTAATGTCTTTTCAATATATTCTCAGAGAACAGAGAGTTCTTGAGATGATAAGTTATATATTGATTGATATGAGAGTTTCTTACCAGATTTGAGATCTATGGCATGATTGTGAGATGCATGTTCCATATCAGATATGTCTTCTCAGAATACATCAAGATAATCTTTATAATCATCTGAGATATTTGACTCAGTTGCTGCATTCACAGCTTGTAATGATAAGGCAGTGAATATAATATTGCCATCATCAATTAGTATTGCAAATTCTTTGATAGTATTCAGATGTATGTGGTTAATATTTGATGCTTTTCTATAGATTCAGCATCTTCACACTCCATTGATATCAGAGTTCACAGCTTTCAATCACAGTATACTCAAAATTACATTATATCTGCTAATATTAACTTCTTTGAAATGGTGGAATCTTTCTTGAAGAATATGTTCATCATCAATAATCTTCATTGCAGCTCTTTGTTGTCTATATGATTTAATCTTATGATTATCAACTGCTTCCATTACTTTTGATTTATCTTCTGTCTTCAAGAAATATTTTGATGTTCAGATGTGAGATATAAAGTTTGCATCTACATCAGAATTCATTAATATTCACATCATCAATCATTCTGCTTCTGTCAGCATTCATGTATTCATCATCAATAACCATTTATCTCACAGTCTAGTTGTTCATATTCTCAATGCAGCAGCTGCTTCTATGATTGAGATTGTTGATTTTTTGCTTATTGAATTTGATTGTGTTTTTCAGAGTGTAATATTCAACAATCATTTGCAATATAATCTTTCTTATGACAGTGAGAACACTTCTTTATTCAGTTATATTTATCTTTCTTAATTTATTCAGTTGAATCTGTTTGTTTCTCTCATTTTCTCTTGTTCTGACAGTTGCTAGATTTATCAGAATGATGCTGATTCTCTATGAATATTGCAGATCTTTCTTTGCAAATAGTATACTGTCACTTCAGTATATTTTTCTCAAAAGTCTGTAGAGTTCAAAGTAACTCTTTGTAATTCTGAGATTCTTGATTTCAATAGTTGAGTTCAGTGTGTAGTATCTTCAATATCTTACTATACAAGTTATTCATTCTTTGTTCTTTGCTATATGAGAGTAAGTAGTATTCTCAGTCTTTGAGATATTTAGAGAAGTTGTGTATTGATTGACATTTTTATTATTTTGTATCTTGAAATTTTTGACTCATCAATCAGTGCTGATTCTGTGGATTGTCAATTTGTATTTCTAGATGTGATAGCATATCATCAAAAGTCAACAGTGTTGCTTCTTCATGTCTCTCATATAATGATACAAAATTCAACCATTTCTGCTTAATGTGAGTATTAAGATAGAGTTTAGCATCATTTATCTTGTGTTCTTTCTTTTGATAATACTGACAATGATGTGTAAAGAGAGTCAATATGTGATCTTTATAGTTCTTGAATTTTAATATATTTTTTTCTCAATAATAGTTCTTAATCTCTAATCTCAATAGTGTTTCATTATCATTGTCTGTATTGTTTGCAGATTGATTTTGTGGTGATTCTGTGATGATATTCTGAATTAATTGAAACTTGATGAGAGTATTTTTATAAATCTGCACTTTCAACTTGTTGAGCTGTTGTTGTGTATGCAGAATAGCTAATTGCTGCTCTCATTCATGAATTTGATTGTTCAACTGTTGCAAGTATGCATTGTGATCATTGGAGATGGTAGAGGATTCAGATTGATTTTCAAAAGATCTTGCACATGTTGAGATCATCTTGTGTGTTTTAACTAATGTTGCATGTTTTATTGTAGATGTGTGTAACAACAGACCACTCAAATAAAGTTTAGAGTGATTAGAATTGTAAAAGATGATTGTAGATATAATTATGAGAGTAGTGTGAAGTACACATATAGAATGTTAAGAAGGTAGTAATCTCTATTATTCAAAGCTAATCACTGATCTTCTAATATCTATAGATATCAGTGAGCATTATATAGATGATCATCATGCTCTACAGCTGTCTATGATATCATATACTATGTTCATTCTTATTAGTTCTGGTGTGTTCTGTGTTCTTATATCGCCATATAGCTATTTTCTAATATAGATATCTCCGTTGCGTCTATTACAGCTTGTCAATCAATTTATCTCTGTCAATCTATCTATTGCTGCTAATCTATCACCACTGCTAAGCTATCTCTCACTGCTAAGCTATTGCTGCTGCCAATCTATCTATTGCTGCAAGCTATTCCTCACTGCTAAGCTATCTCTCACTGCTAAGCTATTTCTCACTACTAAGCTATCTATCACTGCTAATCTATCACTGTCAATCTATCTATCACTGTCAATCTATCTATTGCTGTCAATTTATCTACCACTGTCAATCTATCTATCACTGCTAATCTATTGCTGCTGTCAATCTATCTATTGCTGTTAATCTATCTATTGCTGCTAATCTATCGCTGCTAATCTATTGCTGCTAATCTATTGCTGCTAATCTATCACTGCTAATCTATCACTGCTAATCTATCACTGCTGTCAATCTATCACTGCTAATTTATTGCTGCTGTCAATCTATCTGTGGTAATTTCGGCTTATTATTCTTCCGTGGCGTACGCCACCCCCTATTATTAAGGATGGCGTACGCTACTGCACTAGTTAATTTGTATAAGAAGAGCTGCAAAGCTTAGAAGCTTTGAACAGCTCAAGCAACCTTTGAACTACATCTGATAGTATGTCTAAACTGAAGGGAGCATACACTCCTGGGGGTGTGATAATTCCATCTATGATGTGAGTTGTAGTTATCATGCCAGCGTGGTCATCTCTACACTCTAGAGCTCAATTGTATGAATGAGTGGTGAAGTCGGAACACTTCCGATTGCAAAATTGGTAGCAGATGACTCACCACCATATGTGAGGCAAGCTGAGGGCATAGAAAGGTGGTGTAGAGATGGACAATGATTCAAAGAACCACTCTACTCACAAGCTTAAGAAGGAGTCAGTCAGTCATACAACCAAGAAGATACCAACAAGAAATCAACTACAAACAATATTCTTAAGACATAGAAAAAAAGCATATGACTGACAATAATCATCATGGACACCTTCAACCAACACCCATCTCTTGTATCTGAACTGAATGAAATGCAACTGGTTTCTGAAGATCTATAAGAAGCAGTACACAGAGCAGCAGCTCTTGCACTCAAGAACAACAAGCTTCTCATCCACAACACCTTGTTGGAGGAGATATTGGCAATGTGTAATCTTTATCAAACAGAGCTCAAGGCACAGAAGGAATGTCAGTGTGCAGAAGCTGCTCAGCAATGAGCAGTGGATGCTGTGAGCTTTGCAGATAGCCTCACAAATGTCAGAAATGAGTGAGATGCTCAGATGGCTGACCTGCACTGAGAGCTGGAGTGTGTACATCTTGAGACTGAACATTCAGCAACACTTGAGATCCCATTACATAGCTTAACCAACTCTCCAAACATCAACACCCCATCTAATGACCCTGACTCAGTGTACGCAGCATGAACAGTGTTCCCTGAGAATACACCAATCATCACAGAATATATCAAGCCAGGCAATCTATCTAACCCACCACACTTTGATGGTGAGTGTAAGAACGACGCCGCTCTCAACTGATTGAATCAGATGCATTCACACTATCATATGAAGTGTGAGCTCACAGAATGACAACTCATCAAATTACAGCAGATCTTGCACACAGCATCTATCCTCAAGAGAAAAGCTAGATCCTTTTGAATGACAGCTGAGAAGTTGAACATGGAAGCATCTGACAAGCATGGATTACCATGAAAGTGGGATGATTTCACAAGATGGATTCTGCATAACTTCGAGGAACTAGATGTCAAAGACAAACATTATGAATGCTTTGTAGAATGCAAGCAAGAAGGAGATCTTGCATTGTACTATATTCATTTCAGCTTGTGTTATCTTGCAATGAATCAAGAGCTTCTGACACTCTTCTGTCTACAAATCTTCATACACAGCTTAGACACCGACCTATACACCGAGTGGAAGTGTCTTAACCCACAGCCACAGACAGTGGAGGAAACATACAAAACACTACTCTCAAGAGAACAAATGAGCAAGCTGTGAAAGCAAGTGATGGAGGTGCAGATGAATGCAAGAAGACTCACATCTACATTCATCACTCCATCATCAAGACACTTGAATGTGATGAATATTGATCTCAATGCTATCACAAGAGCTCTGAACCTCCCCAAGAAGAATTCATCAGAGTGAGTAGTCTGATGTTGTGAACACAAAGCATGCTTTCACTGCAGCTGACAGAATCATAATGCAAGAGATTGCTGTAATCACCCTCAAGAGAAGAAGTCAAAAAACTAGAGAGATCAGCAGAATCAGAGACACTCACTGATCAACTACTAAAGACTTTCAAAGTAGATGAGTTGTCTGTGTTAGATGATCCTCTGAATTCTACAAGAGCTAAACAGAAGAGAGATGAAGGGGTGAGTGCAGAAGAGAAAGCAGACAAACATCTGAACATCATAGAACTGAATATACTGATGTATAGAGGATATCTGAGACAGAAAAAAGAAGTGGCAGTGAAGGTGTTATTGGACACAGGCACTTCAATGAAGTACATTGGTGATCATATGCTAAAACAATTGCCTGGTGTATGATGAATGGAGGAATCTAAACAAGTAAAGCTTCTGAACAATTGTTATCTTATCTCATTCATGAGGGTAAAGATGTTCTTACACTTTGAGGGATGGTCTTGCTGCATCTGGGTGTGTGTGCTCTCAGACATAGAATACAACCTGATCTTGAGGCTTGATTGATTTCAGAAGTATGATCCTCAAATCCATTGACATACATGTCACATACAGTTGACAGATTGTAAGAACCAAATTCATACAATCTTACCCATGAATATGAGGTGCAGATTCCGCGCGCCAGAGACAGAAGACTTGAATCTCATCACCCAACATCAAGTGAAGTGAGTGCTGCATAAACCTTTGACTCAGAGCATTCTATACATCATAAGAGAATCTGAGGCAAAAGAACTGCCGCCCACAAAAGATTCAAAAAACAAAACATATATGAAGACACTGCTTGAAAAGTATAAGGAGATCTTCTGAATGAATCTCCCACCTTCTCTGCCACCCGAAAGAGAATTCATCCATGAGATTGATACAGGGGATGTGAAACCAATAAATTGCAATGCATACCCCCTATCACAAACACATCTCAAGGAATTACAGCAGCAGATAGAGGAGTTGTTGAAGAGAGGTCTCATACAATCATCCTTCAGTGCATGGAGCTTCCCAGTTCTATTTGCTAAGAAGTCAAATGAAGAATGGTGTATGTGCATCAACTATCAGACACTCAATAAGCTCACCATAAAGAATGGATATCCACTACCACAAATCCAACAACAACTAGATACAGTAGAAAATGCCTGATACTTGACAAAGATTGACCTACTCACAGAATACTGACAGATTCACATAGGTGAACTATCAGTGCTCAAAACAGTGTTTAACACACAATGAGGAAAGTTTGAATTTCTTGCAATGTCTATGGGGCTTACAAACACCTCTGCAACCTTTCAGATGATAATGAATACAATCCTTGCAAAACAGAACAGCTGATCATGCCTTGTATACCTTGACAATATCTTAATCTTTTTGAACTCATATGAAGAGCATCTACAACATGTGGACCAGGTGCTCACAACTCTGACAGAGCACAAGCTCTACACCAAACCATTGAAATGTGTGTTTGGTACAAAGGAGTTGGAGTTTGTGGGACATCTTGTGGGAGGGGGCCGCATACGCCCAATCCCCGAAAAACTAGAAGTTATTGTGAAATGACCAAGGCCTAGAAATGTACATCATGTACACCAATTTTTAGAACTGGCATTCTATTACAGAAGGTTTGTAAAGAATTTCACACAAATTGCTGCTTCATTGTCAGATCTTCTTAAAGAGACAGATGCTGAGCTTTGCAAAAAGAAATTTCATTTGATCATCTGAAACATCTCCTGCAAAGAGGCCTTTCTTGAGCTTAGAGAATATATGACAACATCTTCAGTGCTTGTTCAACTGAATTGTACAAAGCTCTTCACAATTGAAACTGACACATCAGAATGAGTCATTGGGTGCTCCCTCTTGCAAGTGGGGGAGGATGATAAATTACACTCAGTAGCATATGATGGTCAAAAGCTGTTGGATGCAGAGCTTAACTATCCTGTGCATGAGAAGGAACTTCTAGCAATCAAACACACACTAGGCCTGTGGGATCAATATATCAACAACAGGCATATGACAACAGTGATCACTGACCATGAAAGCCTCATTTATTTGCAAACAACAACCAAACCCTCCAAGCAGCTAGCACAATGAATATCAGAGTTTCAGACATACAACCTTCAAATCAAATACAGAAAGAGGGTGGACACTATCATGCCAGATGCCATAAGTTGTAGATCTGACTTCATGGAAGAAGGTTCAGTGAATGCAGCACAGAGAGAATTCACACTAACAGCACTGAGAGATTGTGATGAGGCAGAGTGGTTGAAAGCCATGATCACCTACTTGAAGGATGGGAGTGTATCAGCTGATAAACATCTGGTGAAGGTAATAGAAGAGATGCTTTCAAAATTCAAACTTGCAAAGTTAGAGAAGGATGTTGTGCTTTACTGTGACCTCAGTTACACAGAGGCATCATATCTTGAGCCTCAGTTTCAACAGAATCTGATAAGTTGTATGCACAAGGAGTTCAGTCACTTGGGGAGCTCAGAACTTATGGATGTTCTGAAAGATCAAGCATACTGATCAAGCATGGAAGAAGATATCCAAGCATACATGCAGAAGTGCCCAAACTGCCAAGTCTCAAAGGACACAAGACAAGAATTGAAGCATGAGAGAGCACAACATCAGATAGAAGGTACAATTAAACCATTTGAACATTGAGGGATAGATCTCATAGAGGTATTGCCACAAACATCAAATGGGAACTGCTGGATAATAACAGCAATTGATTACACCATGGGGTGGCCAATCATGTGAGTGGTGTCAGAGGTGACAGAGGAGATCATTGCTAAATTCCTACACAATGATATCTACATCAATTATGGTATGCTCTGTGAGATATTGACAGATAATGGTGCAAACCTTGTAGAAGGAGCTGTGAGGCACTTCATCAAACAGTTGCAGACAAAGCATCGCACAACAACACTCTATCATCCTTGTACAAATGGAAAAGTCAAACACTTAAATGGAATACTAGGCAGCATGCTGATGAAATACCTAGTGGGAAAGCCCATGAGATTATAGGATGAATATCTGGAACAGGCATTATTCACAATGTGAGTTTGTCAGCATGCAGTCTCAAAGCACTCATCATTCTACCTGCTCTATGGAGTGCATCCGTGTATCCCGGGGGATACACAGGAGCAGGTAGGGGAGGAGGTAGCAGTTGCAGATGTGAAATCAAGAGTGAGAAAAGTTAGCTACATCTGAGCAAAAGCAAACAAATTACTGCTCAACTGCACCATACAATTGAAAAGAATACAAGACTCACTAGTGAAAGAAATGAGTCTTGCTGTGGGCACTTGAGTCCTCATACAAAATGAAGGATCTGAGAAGTTCCAACCAAGATGGTTTGAGCTGTACAAAATTCTCAAATCACATCTTCTTGAAATGTACACTTTGGAAGAATCAGGGGGACAGGTTCTACACAATCTTATAAATGGCTCTCATCTTGTAGAGGTGAAGGTGGAGGATTTCAATGGGCTGTGGTCATCTGCAGCACTATCATCAGTGTTGAAGAAAAGAGAGCTTACAATAGAAAAGCTCAGAGAAGTTAGAGAAATCATCAATGCTTACAAATCAGATGGTATCACTTACTTGGACCTCTCGACAATAACTAAAAAAGAATGGGAGGAAATGGAAAAGGTGGGCATACAGCACACCTCAATAAGTGATGAGACTGTTGCTGGCCATACAATATTGTGATGTAGACAGCAGGTGCAATGTGGTCAGAGGCGAACTCAAGACAGCTGATCAGCACATGGATCAGATTGCAAGAAACAAAGGGATTCAGAAGAGGATTCAACTGTCTACACTAGCTCAATCACAGAGATCTCAGAGGATGAACTGTCAGAAACATCAGCAGATGTGTTGGACCAAGCTATTTCAGCATCTGAGAACACTCAGAGGTTGGGTGAGATTAGTTTTGATGAGTCATTCACTGTAGTTGTCTGAGCTTGTGAAGGGGGACAGTATAATACACAGAGGCAGAAGGCTCTCATTGAAAAACATGGGATCTGCCACACCTAGTCATCAAGCATAGAACTGATAAAAGATCGCATAAGATTAACAACTAGAAAAGAAAGAAAAAAGAGAAAACCAGAAAAAAGATCTATTCACATGCAGCTCTAATGGCCACCGCAAGAGCTTTGCCCAACTCCTAAAAATACATGAACATCACAAAAACAAAAGAAAAGATGTACATCAACAAAAACACTCAAATCAACAACCCTCAGAAACATCTGTACACAACAAAAAGGAAACTAAAACTTGGCCTGCACCAAGGACTCCAGGATCTCAAGGTGCATGTGTAGAAGTGCAGTGCACACCTCCACCTTGTGCAGAGCCTGGTGCACTGATTCAATATCTTCAATGGAAAGATTCACAGAGAGGCCAACAAAACAATGGGCATGTGTATGCAGAGAAAAACTGGTCAGAAGGGAGAAGGATGAGAAGAGAGTGAGCAAAGCAGTTGAGCAGATGTCTGAATTTCTACAGAGATGGATGACAGACACTCATCCAATGAGAGTTGAAGGAAGGGGAGGAGTGGAATTGAAAGTGGAGAAGAGTGGACAAGTGGTGAAAGGACCCAAGAGGGGAGCAGAGATAGGTGTACACAGAGTGGCATCAGAAGTAACTGTAGAAGCATTAACAGCCACCCATCACAATGAAAAGAAAGAAGTGTATGCTTATCAAAGGAACAGAAACTCCTCTTGAAGCTTCAAAGACAGTTGCAACAGGAATAGAGACAGCTGGCAGAACAGTCACATGCAGAAGACAGAACACAAAATTGGAATGGCTTTTTGCCCCTCACACAACCCACACAAGAAACAGGTGTATACTCACTCTGAGTATAAAAAAGCATCACATCACCATTCAGACTACTCTGCACACATATTTCTTTCCTATGAATAATCAATTCAGAAGTCATTCATCAGCAAAGGGGATGAAGACACTCATCTGATAAGCTGGAAGTGTGTGAAGACAGAGGGACAATGCAAAAATTGACATAAGCAAACATAGCATGAGGGTTCTCATCTGCCATAACCTCAACAATGCAGAGGCTCTGTACAATTTCATCTATGAAAAGTTAGAAAGAAAATCATAGAAAAGAGACAAAGAGGGGTATAATATACACTCAGCACAATCAGTACAAACAACAGCAGAATTCAAGGAATGTGTAAGATTGCTGAAGATTTCATACTTACTTCAAGCAAGAGGTGTGATAGATGAATAACTGGTGAAGCAGGTTGTGTCATACAGCACTTGCATATGAAATCATGTTTTGGAGGAGGCAGTGGGAGCAGAAGGAGGGTGTGGAGGATAGAGAGGAGGACTGTGGAAGATGCATAGAGCTTCTCAAAGAGCAGATGAAAGGGAGGAATCAGTGTAGAAAGAGAGAGAGGGATTGATGGGGGTGAGAGAGGTGGAATCAGAGGCAGAGGAGATGAAGACACAGACAAAAGCAGAGGAGGCAGCAGCAGAGGACAACACAGAGACATTCATCATCTCATCATCACCATGAACACTGCCATCACTGTCCACATCCTCATCAACTGCTTCACTTACATTCTGATCATTGACAGAGGTAGCCATGTTGTCATTGTCTACCCCTGCAACATTGTTGTAAGTGATCTCCTCAATAGAAGTGAGATCACACGCGGGAGGGACATCAGAAGAGAAGAGAGGACAATCACAAGCAAGACAGACACTCTGGCAATGAGAAGTAGAAACTAACAACAATTAGCAACTGTGAAAACCATCAGATTAGCTTTCAACAAGGTTTGATTGACAAGAACTTACCAATAGATTGCATGATGCAATCAGAACAGTGGAAGACACAGCAACCAGAGGCCATATCACAGAATAGAGGGGCTAGACATTCAATAGAAGGGGATAGATGCATAGAACAATTGAAGCAGAGCAAGAGAGGTTGAGTGTACAAGAGAGTGAATGAAAGGGGATAGTTGTGAACATGGCATTGATTAGTGATGGACCAGTGTTGTTGTGATAGGGACTCTTGTGCGTGTGAAGTGAGCACCTTATCTATTGCAGAATAGTGCATCACAAAAGCGGGCGCGCACAGCATAACACTATTTCTGTCATGAGGGTGTAGATGGATTTGGTAGAGGAGGATGTGGTAATTTCAGCTTATTATTCTTCTGTGGCGTACGCCACCCCCTATTATTAAGGATGGCGTACGCTACTGCACTAGTTAATTCGTATAAGAAGAGCTGCAAAGCTTAGAAGCTTTGAACAGCTCAAGCAACCTTTGAACTACATATCTATTACTGCTGATTTATCTACCACTGTCAATCTATCTATTGCTGCTAATCTATCACTGCTGTCAATCTATCTATTGCTGTCAATCTATCTATCACTGCTAATCTATTGCTGCTAATCTATCACTGCTAATCTATTGCTGCTAATCTATCACTGCTAATCTATCACTGTCAATCTATCTACTGTGGTGAATCTATCTATTGCTGTCAATCAATCTATCTACCACTGTCAATCTATCTATCGCTGCTAATCTATTGCTGTCAATCTATTGCTGTCAATCTATCTACTGCAGTGAATCTATCTATCACTATCATTACTAGTTCAAAATAGAACTAGAGCATAAATACACTAAATTTCTTTTGATAGATAATGATTTTTGATAACACTCATAGCATTATATCATCTATATAGAATATTAGCCCCATCATGAATGGCTATACATCAGATCAGAAGTGAATGTGCAGCTCAGAAAAATTCTTTTCAATGAGCTGAATCTTCTCAAGAGTTGTCATCTGAATTCTGTTTTCTCTCTCTTTTCTCTCTCTCTGTATATATAGAAATCTCTTCAGCATAGCACATCTTCATGCCCTTCAGAAGGCTTCTGAAACACAGATACTGCTCATGTTTTCTCTGAGATATTAAATCAATACAAACAAACAAACAAAATCTATATAGAATAAATCATGATTCTATTTGATTCCATTTTACAAAATGAAATTAAATGAAATCAGAATCAGTAATTTATAAGAAGAATATGATCTGAGACTAGATTTATAATATAAACAGTGTAAAGTGACTAATTTAATAAACACTATATAGAATCAGAACTAAGAAATTTGATAATAAAACTGAAGAAATATTTAATCTCAGTTTCATACATGATCACACAGTCAGTCTACACAGTATATACTACAAACTTTGTATATTACAATAAAAAGCTTCAAAAATCTGACTTTTGAGAAGAAAGATAATTGTAATAGATACAACAGAAATATCTATATTAGAAAATAGTTATATAATAATAGAACGATATAAAACATATCAGAATCAATTATAATAAATATAATATAATGACAATATTATCTATATAATGCTCACTGATATATATAGATTTTAGAAGATCAGTGATTAGCTTTGAATAATAGAGATTATTATCTTCTTAATATTCTCTATATATACTTCACACTACTCTCTGATTCTTGGCAAATTGAAAAAGAGTCAGAAGTTTTTAATGCTGAATTATTTGCAATTTCAAGAGCTTTCAAATTGATTGAAATGAAGATTAAACAATGAAAAAGATTTGAGTATATTTGAATATTCTCTGATAGTCAAGCAGAGCTTAAAAGACTTCAAAGTAATAAAATCAGCAGTGAACAGTCAATACTAAAGCTGATTTTGAAAAGTCTTCAAAATATTCAAAGAAAAATCTCATTCAATTGTTCTATTCATCTTTACTAAGTGTCTGCTCATATGAGTATATATGACAATGAAATGACTGATAAAGCTGCAAAAAGAGTCACTGAGTTAGAAGTCTGCTGTCAAAGAATTGTAATATAGTCTTTTATTAAAAGAAGAATAAGAGAATTATGTTTACAAAAATGACAAGATATCTGATTCATACAAAGAAAAAATATACATTATTTCAGATTTGAAACTAAGCCAAAGTGAAAGACTTGCTCAATAAAGTGTAAGAAGAAACTTTTTGCTACAATAATACAGCTAAAGCTTGAATATAAATATTTCAAATCATATTTAACAAAGTTTAAAGATGATTTAAATGATCTATATTCAGATTGTCAATTATATGAAAATCCAGAGTAGACTGACTGTGTGACCATGTATGAAACTGGGACTAAATATTTCTCCAGTCTCATTATCAAATTTCTTAGTTCTGGTTCCATATAGTGTTTATTAAATTAGTCACTTTACACTGTTTATATTATAAATCTAGTCTCAGGTCATGTTCTTCTTATAAATTACTGATTCTGATCCCATTTGATCCCATTTTGTTAAAATGGGACCAAATGGAACCATGATTTACCCTATATAGATGATATAATGCTATGAGTGTTACCAAAAATCATTACCTATCAAAAGAAGTTTAGTGTATTTATGCTCTAGTTCTATTTTGAACTAGTAATGATAGTGATAGATAGATTCACTGCAGTAGATAGGTTGGCAGCGATAGATTGGCAGTGATAGATTGGCAGCGATAGATAGGTTGGCAGTGGTAGGTTGGTTGGCAGCAATAGATAGATTCGCCGCGGTAGATAGGTTGGCAGCGATAGATTAGCAGCGATAGATTAGCAGCGATAGATTAGCAGCGATAGATTAGCAGTGATAGATTAGCAGCAATAGATTAGCAGTGATAGATAGATTGGCAGCAGCAATAGATTAGCAGCGATAGATTAGCAGCGATAGATTAGCAGCAATAGATAGATTGACAGTGGTAGATAAATTGGCAGCGATGGATAGATTCGCCGCGGTAGATAGGTTGGCAGCGATAGATTAGCAGCGATAGATAGATTGGCAGTGGTAGATAAATTGGCAGCGATAGATAGGTTGGCAGCGATAGATTAGCAGCGATAGATTAGCAGCGATAGATTAGCAGCGATAGATTAGCAGTGATAGATTAGCAGCAATAGATTAGCAGTGATAGATAGATTGGCAGCAGCAATAGATTAGCAGCGATAGATTAGCAGCGATAGATTAGCAGCAATAGATAGATTGGCAGTGGTAGATAAATTGGCAGCGATAGATAGGTTGGCAGCGATAGATTAGCAGCGATAGATTAGCAGCGATAGATTAGCAGCGATAGATAGATTGGCAGTGATAGATAGGTTGGCAGCGATAGCTTAGCAGCGAGGGATAGCTTAGCAGCGAGGGATAGCTTGCAGCAATAGATAGGTTGGCAGCGGCGATAGCTTAGCAGCGAGGGATAGCTTGCAGCAATAGATAGGTTGGCAGCGAGGGATAGCTTAGCAGCGAGGGATAGCTTAGCAGCGAGGGATAGCTTAGCAGTGGTTGACAGCACTAGATAGGGGTGATATCTCCACCAATCATATCATCAGATTGATATCTAAGATATGTATTATATAATCATCAGAACAGGACCAAACCTCAGTCAAAATCATAGTCAGTCCCAGGTCATGTTCTTATTTTTGATAGTCAGTCACTTTACATGAAATATCAAGATTTATTAGTCTCATTTCACTCATGTTCTAATAATTCTAGTCACTTTACACTCTCATTCTGATTCTGATCTCACTGAAAATCACACCAAGAAATGGACTGAAATCAAATCAAATCAAATCAAACATGAAATTCATGGTTTCATCAGCCAGTCTAATTCAGAGCATCTACTGTTACTTTGTACAAAGTATTCAGAACTAAGATTGAGACTGAGAGAGAAGTATCAACTGAATTAATTAAATTTAAGTTTGTTATTCAATACAAAAGCTGAAAATATATTCTTAATTGAATATTTAAATGAGTCAAATGTTACTATAAGAGTTTGTTTGAATAGTGTCATTTGATGATATTTAAATCAGTTGTTTTTGTTTATTTTATTTTGATTTTTTCTTTAACTTTGTTTATTGTTAATTTTCATTTGTTTCAAGTAGTTTGTTTTATTATTTGTTGATAATAGTCATTGCAAATGTTTTTTCTTTTTTCTGTTGATTTTTAATAGCTGCTGTCTTTTATAATATTTAGATTCTTTGTTTTGAAGTTGAGTTGTGCTAATCCATTGACATTCTTTTGATTTTATTTTTGAATTGAATAATTTGAATAGTTGTTTGATTCTGAGCTGGAATTCTGTTAATGCATGTGTCAAATTGTTTTTGTATATTATAATATTCTTGATTTGAAAAATTCTGAAGTATTTCAAATAGTGTAACGGGCGTACTTCGATTAATGATTTGATACTATTCTAATTACAGATTATGAATTGATTAAGAAAAGAAAGAGAAAAGAAATCAGAAGAAAAGATTATATAAAGAGGATTCTTATAGAGAAAAGTTCAGAGTGGAAGAATATCAGAAACCACTTCACAGTGGAGTATGAAGTGAAAGAACATTAAAAGATATGTGTAAGAATTATTAGAAACTACACAAGTGTGGAGTGTGAAGTGAGGGAATCATTGAGAGCTACATGAAAGAATTGTTAGAGACTACACAAGTACAGAACACAGAGTGGAAGAATGTTAGAAGCTATATGAAAAAATTATTAGAGACTATATAAGCATGAAGTACAGAGTGGAAGAATGTTAAAAGCTATATGAAAAAATCATTAGAAACTACACAAGCACAGAGCATGAAGTGAAAGAACATCAAGAGTTATATAAGATTACAACAGTCAGAAACAAGTGAATGCAGAAGAAGAGTTGATTGTATAAGTTAATTACTAACAGATACTAATTCATCACATTATCCCTCTCTATCAGAGTGAGTGAGAACTTGTAGATGTTGAGAGTGGCAGTGTTTTTCAAGACAGATACAGATTCTCAGATTGAATGATTGTATTCTATTCATTTGATGAGATATTTACAATGATAGTGATTGATTCTATTGTCAAGAATTGCTTTGATTTCTCACTTGAGTTCATTGTCTTTTTCTATAATGACAGATGACTGTCAATTGAAGATTCTCTGTGAGAGAAATGAATTCTCAGCTGTGAGTTGGAGCAGATTTGTATGAAAGATATTGTGAATGTCAGATAAGATGTTGAGTTGATAATTGTGTGTGTCTAGCACTTTCTTCACTGTATACTTGATGTGACAGTAATCTAGTATATATGAGAGATGGTTCATTCTTATGTTCTTGAGATTCAGTCAGACTTTGTTTTTTATATAATATTGAGTTGCAGAACTCCTTCTGATGTTCATTTGATTCTTATAATTTTACTGAATACTGATCATTGAAGCTTCTGCTCATTCACAGACTTTCTTCAACTTACTCACAATATTCTCTGTCATCTGTATGAGACTGTGGATGTATGTGGTTTCTCAGAGAGTCTCAGAGAAGTTCAGAATCTCTAAGTTGTATTTATATAGAAGAAAGAATGAGCTTATGTCTGTTGTAACAGAATCTCAACTGTTAATCACAATCTCAGCATATGACAGCAGATTGCTTCAGTTGTTTTGTGTGTAATTACAGAACTTACAGAGAATATTCTTTACTGTTTGTATCATTCTCTCAGTAGCTTCATCAATCTCTGAGTGATACATCATTGATAACTTTCATTCAATTCTTAATAATTGACATACACAGACTCAGAGTGCACTGATGAATTGACTGTTTCTATCTGATACAATGAATGAAGATAAATCATACATACAATAGAACAGACTTCTGACAAAGACATCTGCAACTACTTCAGTATTCATCTTATCACAGAGCTGTAGTATTACATCCTTACTGAGTTGATCAACAATGACTAGAATGTTCATAGAATCTCTGTTTTTGAGTAAGAAAACTGCAAAATTGATAGCTATATCACATCAAATTTGATCAGAGACAGATAGAGGCTTCAGCATCTCTTTTCAGCATTCATATCATACTATCACTGAGCTGCAGCAATCACAGTTGTGTACAAACTGATGTATGTCTTTCAATATATCTGATCAGTAGAATTTTTGAATAATAATGTTGTACATGATTTTATATTCTGAATGTTTAGTTATTGATGAGTCATGAATTTCTTGCATGATCTGTGTTTGTAGAGATTCTGAATTGGGGATTCATCATCTATCTTGAAAGTGTAAGCAGTTGTCATCATTGATTGAATATGCTGAGATATTCATTCTTGAGTATACATCTGTGAGGAATTGAGATGCTCTGTTTTGTATGACTTTGATAACTTGTTGTCAGAATTCATCTGCTTCTGCTGCTAGTTTTCATTGTTCTTTGAGTGAGAGTTCTTGAGCTTGGAACTGATTGACATATACATGAGGTTTGTCTGATTGTGTAGAACTTTCTATAATTGCAGAGTTGATTAACTAATACTCTCAGTGTTTCCATCTGTTATTCAAGTCATCAGATGATATATCTTGTTCTCAGTGGAACAGAGCATCCACAAGAGTGTTCTCTACTTCAGATTGATAATAAATTGTGAATGAAAAATGACTAAGAAACAATGATCAATGCATATATCTTTCAGTGAGCTTACAAGTGATTGTGAAGTACTCTAAGTTCTTATGATCAGTAACAATCTCAAATTTTTCAATGCTCATAAGTTTGGATTCTTATTCTTTAAAATATTGTATGATTGCTAGAAGCTTCTTGTTGTAGATCTTATAGTTGCATTCAGTGAGCAACATTTTTTTCAAGATGAAGACACAGAATTGTAGAACATTTTCATTATTATATTACATCAGTGTCTCATCTACTATATAATCTGAAATGTCTGTTTTGAGAATTGTATGCTTATTCAGATTGAATGATTGCAGCATCAGAGTGTTTGTGAATATACACTTCAGCTTTTTGAATACTGCATCTGCTTTGTCAGTTCATTGAAATACAGTGTCTTTCTGAGTCAGATTCATCAGTGATTGTATGATATTGAAGAAGTCTTTGATGAATCTTCAGTAGAAGTTGATAAATTCTAGAAAGCTTCTAGTCTCTTTTACTGAGACTGATATCTCTCAGTTGAGAATTGCTTTCATCTTCTTAGAATTCATGCATACATCTTTTTCAGCTTTGATGATGAATTCTAGATAGATTGTAGACTTGATCTCAAAGTCACATTTATCAATGTTCACTTGCAGTCTGACTTTTTATAAATGATCAAGCACTTGTCATATGTGCTTGCAGTGCTCAGTGAGCAGTTCATCAGTGAAGATCAGAATATTATTCATATACACTGAGATGATCTCATCAAGCAGATCTTGTAGAGCTCAGTTAATGTATTTCTGAAATATGCTCAGAGTATTTGCTAATTCAAAAAGAGTTACTGTCCATTTGTATAATCTGTAACATATATGAAAAGCAGTTAGCCATTCATCATCTTCATTAATTCTTATCTTATAGAAGGCTGCAGAGATGTCAAGCTTCATAAATCATTTTGCTTTTTCTATTCATTTGAGTGTTTTGTTGATGAGTGAGAGAGGATATCAGTTCTTACACATAATCTTGTTGAGTTCTCAGTAGTCAATGCAGAATTGTAAGTCTTCTTCTGATTTCTTTGTGAACAGTACAGATGCTGTGGTGAGTGAGTTGCTAACACAAATGAAGTCTTTGTTCAGTAGTTCATTGAGCATTTTTCATAGAATGAGAAGTTCATTGTATGATATACTGTAGAGAGAATTTCAGAGTGATTGTGAGTTCTTACTGTTCTTTTTGATGAGCTCAATTATATGATCTATACTGAGTTCTCAGTGAGAAGAAAGCTTTTCAGCTTCTTTCTTATCAAACATGTCTGTGAAGTCTTTATACAATTCAGATAATTTTTTGTGTGATTTCTTGAAGTTTTTGAGTTCTAGCTTTTCTAATGCTTTTTTGATATTCATCATACTAGCAGCAAACACTTGGATGTTCTTCTTCTCATATGCTTGATGAATTAGTAGTTTGTACACTTTCACTGATATCTGAGTGAGTGTAATAGGCGCAACGGAGATATCTATATTAGGAAATAGCTATGTGGCGATAGAAGAACACAGAACACGCCAGAATTAATGAGGAGGGACATAGTGCACAGCACCATAGGCGGCTGTAGTGCATGGTGGTCGCCTATATAATGCTCACTGATATCCATAGATATTAGAAGATCAGTGATTAGCTTTGAATAATAGAGATTGCTACCTTCTTAACATTCTATATGTGTACTTCACACTACTCTCATAATTATACCTACAACCATCTCTTACAATTCTAATCACTCATAACTTTATTTGAGTGGTCTGTTGTTACACACACCTACAATAAAGCACACAACATTAGTTAAAACATGCAACATTAGTTAAAACATGCAAGATGATCTCAACATGCACAAGATCCCTTGAAAACCAATCTGAATCCTCTACTGCCTCCAATGATCACAATGTGTGTTTGCAACAGTTGAATGATCAAATCTGTGAACAAGAGCAGCAATTAGCTATTCTGCATGTGCAACAGCAGCTCAACAAGTTGGAAGCACAGATTCATGAAGATACTCTCATCAAGTCTCAATTAACTCAGAATATCACCACAGAACCACCACAAAATCAATCTGCAAACAATACAGATGATGATAATGAAACACCACTGAGATTGAAGATTAAGAACTATTATTGAGAAAAAAATATGTTAGAATTCAAGGACTATAAAGATTGCATGTTGACTCTCTTTACACACCACCATCAGTATTATTGAAAGAAAGAACATAAGATAAATGATGCTAAACTCTATTTTGACACCCACATTAAGCAGAAATGGTTGAATTTTGTATCATTGTATGAGAGACATGAAGGAGCAACACTGTTGACTTTTGACAATATGTTATCACACCTAGAAATGCAAATTAACAATCCACAGAACCAGCACTGATTGGTGAGTCAAAAGTTTCAAAATATAAAGCAACAAGAATGACAATCAATACACAATTTCTCTAAATATCTCAAAGACTGAGAATACTACTTACCCTCATATAGCAAAGAACAAAGAATGGATAATTTGCATAGTAAGACATTGAAGATATTATGCACAGAATTCAACCATTGAAATCAGAAGCCTCAGAACTACAAAGAGTTGCTTCAAACTCTACAGACTCTCAAGAAAAATATGTCAGAATGACAGCATGCTATCCACAAAGGAAGACCTGCAATATTCATAGAGAATCAGCATCATTCTGATAAATCTAGTAACTGTTGAAACAAGAGAAAACAAGAGGAACAAACAGGTTCAACTGAACAAATCAAGAAAGATAAATATAACTGAATGAAGAAGTGTTCTCACTGTCATAAGAAGAATCATATTGCAAATGATTGTTGAATGTTACATCTTGAAAAGCACAACCAAGTTTGATAAGCAAAAAACCAACAATCTCAATCATAGAAGCAGCTGCTGCATTGAGAGTATGAACAACTAGACTGCAAGATAAACAATTATTGATGATGAATATGTGAATGCTGACAGAAGTGGAATGATCGATGGCATGGATGCTAGTGAATTCTGGCATGGATGTGAACTTCATGTCCCACATCTGGGCATCAAAATATTTCTCAAAGACAGAAGATAAACCAAAAGTAGTGGAAGCAGTTGATAATCATAAGATTAAATCATATGAACAACAAAGAGCTGCAATGAAGATTATCAATGATGAACATATTCTTCAAGAAGAATTCCACCATTTCAAAGAGACTGATATTAGCAGATATAACATAATTTTGAGCATGCTGTGATTGGAAGCTGCAAACTCTGATATCAACTGGATGTGAAGATGCTGAATCTATAGAAAAGCATTGAATATTAATCATGTGCATCTGAATACTGCTAAAGAATTCACAACACTAATTGATGATGGCAATATTATATTCACTGTCTTATCATTATGAGCTGCGAGTGCAGCAACTGAGCCAAATATCTCAGATGATTATAAAGATTATCTTGATGTATTTCAAAAAGACATATCTGATGCAGAACATGCACCTCATGATCATGCCATAGAGCTCAAACCTGACAAGGAATCCTCATATCAACTGATATATAACTTATCACCTCAAGAACTCTCTGTCCTCCAAGAATATATCAAAAAGACATTAGAGAAGAATTGAATACATTCATTCAAGAGTCCAGCCAGCACATCAGTGTTATTCATGCTGAAGAAAGATGGAACCCTGCATCTTTGCATGAATTATTGAGGATTGAATGAAATAATGGTCAAGAATCAATATCCACTGCTCTTGATAAGTGAAATACTTGATAGATTAGCAGATGCCAAAATATATACACAACTGAACCTTAGAGACACATATCATAGAATTTGCATATGAGCAGAGGATGAATGAAAAACAGCATTTCAAACACAATATGAACACTTTGAATATCTAGTCTTATCTTTTGAGCTAACCAATGCCTCTGCAATCTTTCAATCTTATATCAACAAAGCCCTCAGCGATCTTTTAGATGTATATTGCATGACTTATCTCAATGATATCATAATCTATTCAAACACACTTGATGAACATGTCGTCCATGTTAAGAATGTGCTGGAACGGTTAAGATGATGGAGATTATATGTCAAACTTAGTAAGTGTACATTCCACACAACAGAAATTGGATTTTTGGGTTTTGTGGTTACCACACAGAGCATTACTGTCAAGAAACACCACATCAACACAATTCTAGATTGACCAGAACTGTGAACTATAAATGAATTGCAAATATTTCTAGAATTCATCAATTTCTATCATCGATTCATATACAAGTTCTCAATAATAACAGCACCTCTGACTGAATTGTTAAAAGATTACAAAACAAAAAGAGGGAAGAATAATGCATCTATTCAGTTAGACAATAACTGCAAGCACACAATTTTGCAGTTAAAAGAATGCTTTACAAAAGCATCATTGTTGGTTCACTTTGATCTGCAGTGAAAACTCCATATAGAAACAGACAGATCTGATGTTGCAATCACTGCAGTAATATCATAATTAATAGATGATGATCACTGACATCCAATCACATTTTGGTCTAGAAAGCTCACAGAAACAGAAAGACATTATCAAACATATGATCTAGAAATGTTGCCAATTGTAGAAGCTTTCAGACAATGACACCACTACTTATATGATAGCAGACACTCAATAACTGTTTTATCTGACCATGCCAACCTCCAGCACTTCATGACAATGAAGCAGCTAAATGAGTGTCAGATTTGCTGAATGGAAATGCTCTCAGTATTCAATTTTGAAATAGAGCACTGTTCTGAGAAAAATAATCCTGCAGATGCATCAAGTCATTGCTCAGATTTTGTAAAACACACAGCTCTCTTGACAGAGCTCTCTACTCTGCAAGAGAAGCTGCATAAGAGAATCTTTAAGTCACTAAAAACAAAAAAAAACACAAAATTAGATCAATGTGTCAAGATAATACAAAAAGATCTGCAAGCTAATGAAAATTGTTGAGTGAAGAAACTTATAGTCATCAATGACAACAACCTCTGCAGAATAAAGAACACATCTGCAGATGAGAACAAAGTCACAGATGTTACAGAATTAAATCTAGAGACTCTGATGCCACAGATTCTAGTCATCAAGATATTTGAGTCTGAGACAGTCTATTGCAAAGAGATAGCTGAATCTATCATCAAACTCTTACTGCAGATTCAGAATAGAGACATCAACACATCTGAACTTCACAGAAGACTAGAGATGAATGACACTAGTATAGATAATCATTCAATCTGAGCAGTAGATAAAGATGATCTGTTTAGAAAAGATGATAAAGTCTATATACTGCAAGACAAGACTGTAAGACATAAAATAATGAAAATGAATCACAATGATTCTCAAGATGGCCATTTTGAATGTGACAAAATCATCAAAGCAATCAAATGCAAGTACTTGTGGCATGGTATGAGTGATGAGATTGCAGAATATGTGAGAACTTGTGATGTTTATCAATGTGTCAAGATACTGTGGCACAAGCCATACAGGTTGCTACAACCACATCCAGTGTCAGATAAAAAATGGCATACAATTAGCATGAACTTTATTGAAGATCTGTCAGATAATAAAAAGAGAAGTCAAATCTATAATACTATTGTCATATTTGTTGATTTATTCATCAAATGAATCATAATTGTGTCCACATCTTCAGAGCTAGATGCAGAAGAACTTGTGGACATTATTGTATGAAGGATTGCAAAGAACTTTGACCTATCTGTGAACATTATTAATGACTGAGATTCATTAATAAATAGCAAGTTTTGATTGACATTGTGTTATCTGCTTCATATTCAATAAAAATTATCAACAGCATTCCACCTGCAAACCAATGGTCAGACAGAATGATTGAACCAGATGATTGAACATTATCTTTGCATATATTGCAGCTATCAGCAAGATAATTGGATAGAATGAATTCCTCTGACACAATGGGCATATAACAACATCTTCCATACATTGATAAAAATGACATCATCTGAAGCAATGATCAGCCGACCAACTGAACTTTGCATAGACATGAAGCCCTCAAGCATGGGTGTGTCAAAATCAGCAATGGAACAAGTGGAATGAATGAAGCAAATGGAGAACAAAATCTGAGAATGCCTGGAAGCTGTCAAAGCAGCTGAGAAAAAGTATTACAATCAGCATCATATATCAAAAAGCTTTAAGATAGAGAACTGAATAATGCTGTGTGCAAAAAATATATCCATCTTGCAATCCTCACCCAAACTAGATCATTGATTTTTGAGTCTCTTTCAAATAATTGATATCCACAGTACACAGGCGTACAAACTGAAACTCACATCACAATATAAAGAAATTCATCCCATATTCCATGTTTCCCTTCTCAAACCATATCACACACGCGACAGACAAATCCCGCAAGCAGAATCAATAATTATAGACACACAAAAGAAATGGAAAGTTGAAGCTATATTAGACAAGTATCAGTACCACAGTCAAACACAATATCTTGTCAAATGAAAAGATTGTACAGACACAGATAATTCTTGGAAATCTGAGGAAAACTTGATGAACAGTCAGAAGTACTTGGAACAGTTTAATAAAATCTATCAGAAGTCAGTCAGTAAACAAAAACAACAAAAGCAATAATAACTGCTGAATATACTTATTTCATTCAGGGATTAAAAAACAGATCTGCCTCAGCTTGGCCAGTGTCATTTGAGGAATTGTCATCAAGATAAATCTGCTTATTATCTCAGATTTTCTCAACTGACAAAGCACAATATTTCAACAATGACTTGAGAGCTGTGAGTGGTGATGTAATCACTGAGATCTTATCAATCACCATTTCAGTCAGAGTCTCAGAAGAACTGTCTTGTTGAATCTTCTGAATCTTCACAGCAAAGAATCTAATCACCACAGTCACAGCACTCTGCAAAACATTAACATTCAAAACATCTGCATCAGCAACAATTAAATCCTCAGCAGTGTTGATAATCATCTGAGTCAATTCAACAGCATCTGCTGACATCTAATAGAAAGTTAATATTATATACTGTAAAAACATCTGTTTTGAATAATAACTTACTGGAACACAGACATGCTTCATCACCAAACAGTGCTTGCATTTTTTGCATCAACTCTCAGCAGGCTCACAATGATGATGGGGGGACATTGTCAAATGTCAAATACAACAACAGCAATATGCTGCTGCATTTCTTTCTAACACTTCAACAGAATCATTCACTTCCTCATCTTCATCTACATTATCAGCCGACTCAAATAACATATCAAGATCTTGGCTCAGCAAGAATGACACTGATGTAATAGCAGAATGTGAAAACACACTTTCTGAAACACTGCTATGATCAAATACCACACTCTGCTGTGACAACAGATCATCAGAGTTCATATAGAATTCTAGAATCTCATCTGCATTCTCATAGATCTGCACATCAAGTACAAACCTCACAACAGCAGTTTGATACATGACAAATCTCTCATTCAGAACTTCATCAGAGAGCAGCATCTTGTGAAATTCATTGATCAAAGATTGATCAGTTTTGTGAAAGCACTCAGGCATCTATATGTGATGGGTTAGCATCTGTTAGTAATTAACTTACGCAATCAACTCCCCTTCTGCACCCGCTTGTTTCTGACTGTTGTGATCTTGTGTAACCCTCGATGTTCTTCTGCTCCATGCTCTGTGCTCATATAGTTTCTAATGATTCTTCTGTGTAGCTTTTAACATTCTTTCATTCTGTGCTCTGCACTCATATAGTCTCTAACAATTCTTCTGTGTAGCTTCTTATGTTCTCTCACTCTGTGTTCTGTGCTCATATAGTCTCTAACAATTCTTCTGTGTAGCTCTCAATGATTCCTCCACCCCACATTTCACACTCACATAGCTTCTAACAATTCTTACACATACTTTTTAATATTCTTCCACTCCACACTCCACTGTGGAGTAGCTTCTGATATTCTTTCACTCTGAATTTTCCTTTATAAGAATCTTCTTTGTACAATCTTTTCTTCTGATTTCTTTTCTCTTTCTTTTCTTAATCAATTCATAATCTGTAATTAGAATAGTATCAAATCATTAATTGAAGTACACTCATTACATTACAAATTGATTCTTCTGCATTTTAGACTTGAGTGCTTCATTATTAGTTCTTATGTCTGAGTGTGTTGTTTAAGGCCTGAGTGTCTCATTATCAGTTCTTACACCTGAGTGTGTTGTTTACAGGCCTGAGTGCCTAGTTGTTACAAGAGATCTCTCATGAGCTTGAGTGTCTCTATTGTTAGTTATATAGACTGTCATGTCTAAGCATCTGAAACACAATTGACTGTGTTCTACAAGGTCTGAATGTCTACAAACTGTAATGCTGTGAATAGTGTTCACAAAGAAGCTTGATCAAGCTTAGCACTGCAACACTGTGAATAGTGTCTGTGAGAGGACTGAGTGTCTACAAGTATTTCTTTTTCTTTTTTTTATTATTACATGTTCTTAGATATTGAAATGAACTATGAACAATTCTACAAACACCCATCACACTCAAATATGGTGGATGATAACTTAGATCTATGAAGTATTCTTCAGCAGCAGATGCTACAGATGACTGAATTGCAATAATGACTTGCTGAGATGAGCACTTCTGTGTTCACTGTTCCTTCTACACCCACATCTCACAAAAAGCCCTCAAGAGAGAAGCTCTCAATCCTCAATAAATATGAGGAAGACCTAGTGCTCTATCTTGTGTGAAAGTCAAAAACAAATGTCAAATTGGACATCAATGGATGAGCAATAGACTCGCTATTCAATCAAGTGTGGTATATTCATAGCAGATTGAATGATGATGCATTAGCAAAATTCCAACCCTGAATGAGTCATTGTCAGAATCATCAGTGTATGCCAGAGCTAGTCTTCTGACAACTCAACTCTCTCTTCCTTGATTCTACACTTCAAGCCAAGGTGTTAGACTGGCTTAATCAAACTCATCAGATGAATGTTGTGTTGACAACTTATCTTTCTGAATTCAATCATAAGCTTCTAGAAGCAGATGGGCAAGACTGAGACAATGCTGTCAAGATCAATATGTTGTTCAAGAACTTGAACTTTCAGTTGCATAACTGAAGTGTAGAGCATTCAAAGCTCTTAACATACAGTGAATTCTGTGTTGATCTTTGTCTGTTGAACAACAATCTGTCTCAGTTCCACACACTTCAAAATTGCAGAGAATTTCACTGAATAAATGTATACACTTCAAACCACTCTGCAGCACTCTCTGCCTCTGAATCAGAATCAATGAACTGAGTCCCACATGTGAATGCAAGCCATCTGAGGATTTCTAATGTCTCAGAGAAGGATGTCACTGACTGAATTGCCAGAGAAGTCTGCATACACTGTGACAAGTCAGAGCACTTCACAAATCAATGTCTGAATGTGATTGCTCTGAGTAAACCCCCCACACATGTGAACACTGCATTGCCTGTGAATACACAAGAACAGAGAAAAGACAAGCTCTCACTCTAAAATATGAATGAGAGCTCAAGAAGCAGAAAGCTAGCTGAAGATTTGAGCAGAAGATGCAAGCAGACACAATCATAGTCTCTGTCATTGTAAATAGCTTAGTCAACATACAAGCAATGATAGACAGTGGTTTCCTTCACTACACTCTTATAGACACCCAGCTGGTTGAGAAGCATAAGCTTCAGTGTATCCCCTTTTTTAAACTGCATAAACTCAGTGAATTTGTCAGCCTCAGAGGATCCGCCTTCTACAACATGGTAAGATTTAATGTTGATGTAGAAGAACATGAGAAAAAGAATGTATATGCATACAAAATACAAGATCTTGAGTATGATCTAATACTCAGCCTATCATAGCTCACAGAATTTGGAACCTTGTTGGACACACACAACCACTGTCTTATTTTCCCAGAAGGTGACTGTGTTTATGAGAAGGATGTTGATAGAACCACTGATCTCACCCAGATATCAGCAGAAGCATACAAACTACTAATTCATCAAGCATATGAGAAGAAGAACATCCAAGTGTTCACTGCTAGCATGATGAATATCAAGAAAACATTAGAAAAGTTAGAATCTAAAGATCTCAAGAAACCACACAAGAAACTATCTGAATTGTATGAAGACTTCACAGATATGTTCAATGAGAAAGAAGCTGAAAAGCTTTCCTCTCATTGAGAACCCAGTATAGATCATACAATTGAGCTCATCAAGAAAGATGGTAAGAACCCACAATCACTCTGAGATTCTCTCTACAGCATATCACACAACAAGCTCCTTGTTCTATGAAAAATGCTCAACAGATTACTAGACAAAGACTTCATTTGTATTAGCAACTCACTCACTGCAGCATCTATACTGTTTGCAAAGAAATCAGAAGATGGCTTATGATTCTGTGTTGATTATCAAGGACTCAACAAGATTATGTGGAAGAACTGATACTCTCTCTCACTCATCAATGAAACACTTGAATGAATAGAAAAAGCAAAATGATTTACAAAACTTGACATCTCTGCAGCCTTCTACAAGATAAGGATTAATGAAGGTGACAAATGGCTAACTGTCTTTTATACATGTTACAGATTATACAAATGAACAGTGACCTTCTTTGAATTAGTGAATGCTCTGAGTATGTTTCAGAAATACATTAACTGGGCTCTACAAGATCTGCTTGATGAGATCATCTCAGTGTATATGAATGATATCTTGATCTTCACTGATGGATTGCTCACTGAGCACTGTAAGTATGTACAATAAGTTCTTGACTGTCTATGAAAAGCTGAACTGCAAGTGGACATTGACAAATGCAACTTTGAGATCAAGTCTACAATCTATCTAGAATTCATCATCAAAGCTGAAAAAGATGTATGTATGGATTCTAAGAAGATGGAAGCAATCCTCAACTGAGAGGCATCAGTCTTGATAAAAGAAACTAGAAGCTTTCTAGAGTTTGTCAACTTCTACTGAAGATTTATCAAGAACTTCTCTGATATCATACAACCACTAATGAATCTGATCTGAAAAGACACTGTATTTCAATGGACTGATGAAGTGGATGCAGCATTCAAAAAGCTGAAGTGTATGTTCACAAGTGCTCCAATGCTGCAATCATTTAATTCAGATAAGCATACAATTCTCAAAACAGACATCTCAGATTATGTAGTAGATGAAGCACTGATGCAATATGACAATGAAAGTGTTCTACAATCTTGTGTCTTCACTTTGAAAAAGATGTCATCTGCTGAATGCAACTATGAAATCTATGACAAGGAGCTTCTAGCAATTATATGATGTCTCAAAGAATGGAAATTCAAACTCATGAGTGTTGAGAGGTTTGAGATTGTTACTGATCATAAGAATCTAGAGTACTTCACAATCATTTGTAAGCTTACTGAGAGGCATATATGTTGATCATTGTTCCTTAGCTGTTTTTTGTTCACAATTCATTATTGATTTGAAGTAGAGAACACTCTTGCAGATGTTCTGTTCTGCTGAGAACAAGATATACCATCTGATGACTTGAATGACAGATGAAAACACTGAGAGCATTGATTAATCAACTCTGCAATCATAGAAAGTTCTACACAATCAGATGAACTCTGCATACATATCAATCAGTTCCAAGCTCAAGAACTCTCACTCAAAGAACAATGGAGACTAGCAGCAGAGACAGATGAATTCTGACAACAAGCCACTGAAGCTGTATGAAGCAAAGCATCTCAATTCCCCACAGATGTATACCCAAGAATGAATATCTCAGCATGTTCAATTGACAATGACAACTGCTTACACTTTCAAGATAGATGATGAGTCCCTGATTCAGAATCTCTACAAACATGAATTATGCAAGAAATTCATGACTCATCAATGACTGGGCACTCAGAATGCAAAATCATGTACAATATTGTCACTCAAGAATTCTACTGACCAGATATGTCAAAAGATATATGCCAGTTCATATGCAACTGTGATTGCTGCAGCTCAGTGACAGCATGATGTGAACACTGAAAAGAGATGCTGAAGTCTCTATCTGTCTCTGATCAAATTTGATGTGATATAGCTATCAATTTTGCAGTTTTCTTATCTGAAAGTGGAGGTTCTATGAACATTCTAGTCATTGTCAACTGATTCAGCAAGGATGTAATACTACAGCTCTGTGACAAGATGAATGCTGAAGTAATTGCAGATGTCTTCATCAGAAGTCTGTTCTATTGTATACATGGCCTGTCTTCATTCATTGTGTCAGATAGAGACAGTCAATTCATCAGTGCACTCTGGGTCTGTGTATGCCAATTATTAAGAATTGAATGAAAGTTATCAACAGTGTACCACTCAGAGACTGATGGAGCTACTGAGAGAATGATACAAATGATAAAGAACATTCTCTGTAAGTTCTGCAATTACATACAAGACAACTGAAGCAATCTGCTGCCACACACTGAGATTGTAATTAATGATTGAGATTCTGCTATGACAGATGTAAGCTCATTCTTTCTTCTATATGAATACAACTTAGAGATTCTGAACTTCTCTGAGACTCTCCAAGAAACTGCATACATCTGCAGCCTCATACAGACAGCAGAGAACATTGTGAGCAAGCTGAAGAAAGTCTGCAAATAAGCAGAAGCTTCAATGATCAGCACTCAGTAAGATTATGAGAATTAAATGAATATCAGAAGAAGTTCTGCAATCTGATACTATATAGAAGACAAAGTCTGACTGAATCTCAAGAACATAAGAATGGATCATCTCTTGTGTACACTAGATTACCATCATACCAAGTATACAGTGAAGGAAGTGCTAGGCACACACAATTATCAACTCAACACTCTGCCTGACATCCATGATGTCTTTCATATGAACCTGCTCCGACCCACAGCTGAGGATCTATTCCCCTCACAGAGAATCTTCAATTGGCAGCCACTCACCATTGTAGAAGAAGACAACAAACTTGAGTGGGAAATCAAAGCAATTCTTGACAATAGAATCAACTGCTGCTGCTGTGAATACCTCATCAAATGAGTAGAATACAATCATCTGATCTGGGAATCTGTGTCTGCCTTGAAGAACACTGCCACCCTCGACATCTATGAGTCCTCACTCATCTCAGTAGAGGGGGATAATGTGACAGATTAGCATCTGTTAATAATTAACTTATGCAATCAACTCTTCTTCTGCATTCACTTGTTTCTGACTGTTGTGATCTTGTGTAATCCTCAATGTTCTTCCACTCTGTGCTTCATACTTGTGTAGTTTCTAACAATTCTTCTGTGTAGCTCTTAATGTTCTTCCACTCTGTGCTCTGCATTTGTATAGTCTCTAACAATTCTTTCACATAGCTTCTTATGTTCTTTCACTCTGTGTTTCATGCTCATATAGTCTCTAATGATTCTTCTGTGTAGCTCTCAATGATTCCTCTGTCTTATGTTCCATGCTTGTGTAGCTTCTAATGATTCTTACACATACCTCTTAATGTTCTTTCACTCTGCACTTCACTGTGGAGCAGCTTCTGATATTCTTCTGCTCTGAACTTTCCTCTATAAGAACCCTCTTTGTACAACCTTTCCTTCTGATTTCTTTTCTCTTTCTTTCCTTAATCAATTCGTAATCTGTAATTAGGATAGTATCAAATTGTTAATCGAAGTACGCCCGTTACACTATAATCTGTTAGTACTCTTAACAACCTCAGTTTAAGAAAACTTACAGCAGCACAATTTCTATTTGATATATGACAGATGTGACAGCATATCTATCCATCATTCACAAAGTAAGAATATACTGAAGAGTTCTGCAATCTCTCCAGACAACTCAAGCAAATGCTCTCAATGACAGACAGCATATCACTCTTCATAGACTCTGAACCAGCAATAGAAACAGCTGGTTCTGACATTCTATCATAACTTTAATTAGTATCAAGGCCTTATTCAAAGAAGAAGGAAAAGCAAAAGCAACAAGAAAGAAAGACAGATGTTGGAGATTGAAACCAATATTGCAATGATGATCAAAGGAATTGCAACAACACAAAACTCAATCCAAAATGGAAAACACAATCACACAACCAAAACTTCGAATTTCACAATAAAAATCACATAGAAAGATACAGCATACTTTGTTTGATAAATTGATGTATTCTTTTTTAACAAAAAATTGTTAGTGATGATGTTGATGATGATATTTGATGGAGTGTGATTTTTGATGTAGAAGTCAAAGAAAAGAGGTCAGAAGTTGTACCTAAATCATGATTGAACTGCAATGACATCAGAGATGGAAAAACATTCTCTCAAAACAGCAACATTTCAGAATTAACCTCAACAATTAATCCAGCTCAATTCTGCAAACTCTATACAATATTAACCATGCAGCACATGTTACAAACTTCACACATTGCAGTAAGAAGCCCTGAGGATCAGGCCTTTGAAGAAGGAAGATAATTGTAATAGATGCAACAGAGATATCTATATTAGAAAATAGCTATATGATGATAGAAGAACACAGAACACGCCAGAATTAATGAGGAGGAATATAGCACACAGCATCATAGACAGCTGTAGTGCATGATGATCATCTATATAATGCTCACTGATATCTGTAGATATTAGAAGATCAGTGATTAGCTTTGAATAATAGAGATTGCTATCTTCTTAACATTCTATGTGTGTACTTCACACTACTCTCATAATTATACCTACAACCATCTCTTACAGTGAGATCAGTGATTCTATCAACATTCTTCTTGTAAACATGATTGTCTTCTGAGAAAATAAGACAGTGGTTGTATGCATTCAACAAGGTTCCAAATTCTGTGAGCTATGATAGACTGAGTATTAGATTGTACTCAAGGTCTTGTATTTCATATGCATATACATTCTTTTTCTCATGTTCTTCTACATTGACATTAAATCTTATCATGTTGTAGAAGGCAGATCCTCTGAGGCTGTCAAATTCACTGAACTTATATAGTTTGAGAAAGAGGATACACTGAAGCTTATGCTTCTCAATCAGCTGAGTGTCTATAAGAGTATAGTGAAGAAAACCACTGTCTATCATTGCTTGTATATTGACTAAGCTATTTACAATGATAGAAATCATGATTGTATTCACTTGTATCTTCTGCTCAAATCTTCAGTTAGCTTTCTGCTTCTTGAGTTTTTGTCTGTATTTTAGAGTGAGAGCTTGTCTTTTCCCTGTTCTTGTCTATTCACAGACAACACAGTGTTTATGTGCATGAGGAGTTTACTCAGAGTGATTGCATTCAGACATTGATTTGCAAAGTGCTCTGACTTGTTGCAGCATATACAGATTTTGTAACGGGCGTACTTCGATTAACGATTTGGTACTATTCTAATTACAGATTACAAATTGATTAAGAAAGGAAAGAGAAAAGAAATCAGAAGAAAAGGTTGTATGAAGGAGGTTCTTATAGAGGAAAGTTTGAGACAGAAGAATATCAGAAGCCACTCCACAGTGGAGTGCAGAGTGGAAGAACATTAAAAGATATGTGTAAGAATTGTTAGAAACTATACAAGTGCAGAGTATGAAGTGGAAGAATCATTGAAAGCTACATGAAAGAATCATTAGAGACTATATAAGTGTGAAACACAGAGCAGAAGAATGTTAGAAGCTACACAGAAGAATTGTTAGAGACTATATGAATGCAGAGCACAGAGTGAAAGAATGTTAAGAGTTATATGAAAGAATTGTTAGAAACTACACAAGCACAGAGTATGGAGTGAAAGAACATTGAGGATTATGTGAGATCACAATGGCCAGAAATGAGTGAGTGCAGAAGAGGAGTTGATTGTGTAAGATAATTACTAATGAATGCTAACCCATCACATTATCCCCCTCTATCAGAGTGAGTGAGGACTCATAGATGTTGAGAGTGGTGGTGTCCTTCAAGACAGACACAGATTCTCAGATTGAATGATTGTATTCTATTCATTTGATGAGATATTCACAGTGATGGTGGTTGATTCTATTATCAAAAATTGCTTCAATTTCTCACTCAAGTTTGTTGTCTTCTTCTATAATAATGAGTGGCTGTCAATCAGAGGTTCTCTGTGAGGGGAATGGATCCTCAGCCATGAGTCAGAGCAGGTTTGTATGAAAGACATTGTGAATGTCAGATGAGATGTTGAGTTGATAATTGTGTGTGTCTAGCACTTTCTTCACTGTATACTTGATGTGATGATAATCTAGTGTATGTGAGGGATGATCTGTTCTTATATTCTTGAGATTCAGTCAGACTTTGTCTTCTATATAGTATCAGATTGTAGAACTTCTTCTGATGTTTGCTTGATTCTTATAATCTTACTGAATGCTGATCATTGAAGCTTCTGCTCATTTGTAGACTTTCTTCAGTTTGCTCATGATATTCTCTGCTGTCTGTATGAGACTGCAGGTGTACATGATTTCTTGAGGAGTCTCAGAGAAGTTCAGAATCTCTAAGTTGTATCTGTATAGAAGAAAGAATGAACTTACATCTATTGTAGTGAAATCTTGACTGTTAATTGCAATCTCAGTGTGTGACAGCAGGTTGCTTCAGTTGTCTTGTGTATAATTGCAGAACTTATGAAGGATGTTCTTTACTGTTTGTATCATTCTTTTGATAGCTTCATCAGTCTCTGAGTGGTATGCTGTTGACAACTTTTGTTTGATTCTTAGCAATTGACATATATGAGCTCAGAGTGTGCTGATGAATTGACTGTCTCTATCTGACACAATGAATGAAGGCAGATTATGCATATGATAGAATGAGCTTCTGATGAAGATGTCTGCAACTACTTCAGTATTCATCTTGTCACAGAGCTGTAGTATTATGCTCTTGCTGAGTTGATTGACAATGACTAGAATGTTTGTAGAACCTCCACTCTCAGACAAGAAAACTACAAAATCAATAGCTATATCACATCAAGTTCAGTTGAGAACAGATAGAGACTTCAGCATCTCTTTTCAATATTCATATCATACTGTCACTGAGCTGCAGTGATCACAGTTGTGTATGAACTGATATATATCTTTCAACATATCTGATCAGTAGAATTTTTGAATGATAATGTTGTATATAATTTTGTGTTCTGAGTGTCTGATCATTGATGAGTCATGAATTTCTTGCATGATCTGTGTTTGTAGAGGTTCTGAATCAGAGACCCATCATCTATCTTGAAAGTGTAAGCAGTTATCATTGTCAATCAAACATGCTGAGATATCTGTTCTTGAGTATACATCTGTGAGGAATCAGAGTGCTTTGCTTTGTACAGCTTTGATGACTTGTTGTCAGAATTCATCTGCTTCTGCTGCTAGTCTTCATTGTTCTTCAAGTGAGGGTTCTTGGGCTTGGGACTGATTGATATGTATGCAGGGTTCATCTGATTGTGTAGAACTTTCTATGATTGTGGGGTTGATTAACTGATGCTCTCAGTGTTTTCATCTGTCATCTAAGTCATCAGATGGTATATCTTGTTCTTGATGAGACAGAGCATTTGCAAGAGTGTTCTCTACTCCAGATTGATAATGAATTGTGAATGAAAAATGACTAAGAAACAATGATCAATGCATATGTCTCTTGATGAGCTTATGAGTGATTGTGAAGTATTCTAAGTTCTTATAATCAGTAACAATCTCAAACTTCTCAACACTCATAAGTTCAGACTCTCATTTCTTAAGACATTGTATGATCACTAGAAGCTTCTTGTTGTAGATCTCATAGTTGCATTCAGTGAGTGACATCTTTTTTGAGATGAAGACACAGAGTTGTAGAACATCTTTGTTATCATATTGCATTAGTATCTCATCTACTACATAATCTGAGATATCTGTTTTGAGAATTGTATGCTTATCTGAATTGAATGATTGCAGTATTGAGATGCTTGTGAACATACACTTCAGTTTTTTGAATGCTGTGTCTGCTTCATCAGTTTATTGAAATACAGTGTCTTTCCAGATCAGATTCATCAGTGATTATATGATATCAGAGAAGTCTTTGATGAATCTTCAGTAGAAGTTGACAAATTCTAGAAAGCTTCTAGTCTCTTTTACTGAGACTGATATCTTTCAGTTGAGGATTGCTTCCATCTTCTTAGAATCCATGTGTACACCTTTTTCAGCTTCAATGATGAATTCTAGATAGATTATAGACTTGGTCTCAAAGTTGCATTTGTCAATGTTCACTTGCAGTCTGACTTTACATAGACAGTCAAGCATTTGTCATACATGCTTGCAGTGCTCAGTGAGCAGTTCATCAGTGAAGATCAGAATATCATTCATGTACACTGAGACAATCTTGTTGAGCAGATCTTATAGAGCCCAGTTAATGTATTTCTGAAACATGCTCAGAACATTCACTAATTCAAAGAGGATCACTGTTCATTTGTATAATCTGTAACATGTACAAAAAGCAGTTAGCCATTCATCATCTTCATTAATTCTTATCTTATAGAAGGCTGCAGAGATGTCAAGCTTTGTAAATCATTTTGCTTTTTCTATTTATTTGAGTGTTTCATTGATGAGTGGGAGAGGGTATCAGTCCTTCTGTATAATCTTGTTGAGTTCTCAGTAGTCAATGCAGAATTGTAAGTCTTCTTCTGATTTCTTTGCAAACAGTATGAATGCTGCAGTGGGTGAGTTGCTAACACAAATGAAGTCTTTGTTCAGTAATCTGTTGAGTGTTTTTTGTAGAACAAGGAGCTTGTTGTGTGACATACTGTAGAGAGAATCTCAGAGCAGTTGTGAGTTCTTATCATCTTTTTTGATGAGCTCAATTATATGATCTATACTGGGTTCTTGATGAGAGAGAAGCTTTTCAGCTTCTTTCTCATTGAACACATCTGCAAAATCTTTATATGATTCAGATAGTTTTTTGCATAGTTTCTTGAGATCTTTGAGTTCTAACTTTTCTAATGCTTTTTTGATATCCATCATGCTAGCAGTGAACACTTGGACATTCTTCTTCTCATGCACTTGACAGATTAGTAGTTTGTATGCTTCTGCTGATATCTGAATGAGATCAGTGGTTCTATTGACATTCTTCTTGTAAACACAGTTGTCTTCTGGGAAAATAAGGCAGTGGTTGCATGCATTCAACAAGGTTCCAAATTCTGTGAGCTATGATAGACTGAGCATTAGATTGTACTCAAGGTCTTGTATTTTGTATGTGTATATGTTCTTTTTCTTGTATTCTTCTATATTGATGTTAAATCTTACCATGTTGTAGAAGGCTGATTCTCTGAGGTCATCAAATTCACTAAGTTTATGTGGTTTGAGAAAGAGAATATGCTGAAGCTTATGCTTCTTGACCAGCTGAGTGTCTATAAGAGTGTAATGAAGAAAACCACTGTCTATCATTGCTCATATGTTGACTAGACTATTTACAATGACAGAGATCATGATTGTATCTGCTTGCATCTTCTGCTCAAATCTTTAGCTAGCTTTCTGCTTCTTGAGCTCTTATTCACATTTTAGAGTGAGAGCTTGTCTTTTCTCTGTTCTTGCCTGTCCCCAAGCAACACAGTGTTCATGTGTGTGAGGGGTTTACTCAGAGTAATCACATTTGAACATTGATTTGTGAAGTGCTCTGACTTGTCACAGTGTATGCAGACTTCTCTGATGATTCAGTCAGCAGCATTCTTCTCTAAGATGTTGGAAACTCTTGAGTGACTTGCATTTATATGTGAAACTCAGTTCATTGATTCTGATTCAGAGATGAGAGATGCTACAGAGTAGTTCAGAGTGTATGCATTTATTCAGTGGAATTCTCTGCAGTTTTGAAGTATGTGAAACTGAGACAGATTGTTGTTCAACAGATGAAAATCAGCACAGAATTTGCTGTATATTGAGAGCTTTGAATGCTTTATACTTTGATTATGCAATTGAAAGTTCAAGTTCTTGAACAATATGTTGATTTTGATGATGTCATCTCAGTCTTGCTCATCTGCTTCTAGAAGTTTGCAATTGAATTCAGAAAGATAAGTTGTCAATGCAACATTCATCTGATGAGTTTGATTAAGCCAGTCTAATGCCTTGGCTTGAAGTGTAGAATTGAGGAAGAGAGAGTTGAGTTGTTGAAAGACTAGCTCTGACATACACTGATGATTCTGGCAATGACTCATTCAGGGTTGAAATTTTGCTAATGCATTGCCATTCAATCTGCTATGAATATACCATGCTTGATTGGATAGTGAGTCTATTGCTTGTTCATCAATGTTCAATTTGATGTTCACTTTTGACTTTCACACAAGATAGAGTGCTAGGTCTTTCTTGTATTTGTTGAGGATTGAAAGCTTCTCTCTTGAGGGCTTTTTGTGAGGTGTGGGTGTAGAAGAAACAGTGAACATAAGAGTGCTCATCTCAGCAAGTTGTTGTTGCAATTTGATCATCTGTAGCATCTGCTGCTGGAGGATGCTTCATAGATCTAAGTTATCATCCACCGCATTTGAATGTGGCGGGTGTTTGTAGAATTGTTCATAGTTCATTTCAATGTCTAAGAACATGTAATAATAATATAAAAAAAAGAAAAGAAATACTTGTAGACATTTGATCCTCTTGCAGACACTATTCACAGTGTTGCAGTGCTAAGCTTGATCAAACTTCTTTGTGAATGCTATTCACAGTGTTACAGTTTGTAGACACTCAGGCCTTGTAGAACACAGTTGATTGTGTTTTGAATGCTTAGACATGACAGTCTATATAACTAATGATAAGAGCACTCAGACTCATGAGAGGTCTCTTGTAACAACTAGACACTCAGATCTGTAAACAACACACTTGGGTATAAGAACTGATAACAACACATTTGAGTGTAAGAACTAATAACAAAGCACTCAAGCCTTAAATGCAGAAGAATCAATTTGTAATGTAACAGACATACTTCAATTAACAATTTGATACTATTCTAATTACAGATTACAAATTGATTAAGAAAGGAAAGAGAAAAGAAATCAGAAGAAAAGATTGTACAAAGAGAGTTCTTATAGAGAAAAGTTTGAAGTGGAAGAATATCAGAAGCTGCTCCACAGTGGAGCACAGAGTGGAAGAACATTAAGGAATACATGTAAGAATCATTAGAAACTATATGAGTGCAGAGTGTGGAGCAGAGGAATCATTGAGAGCTACACAGAAGAATCATTAGAGACTATACAAGTGTGGAATATGAAGTGAAAGAATGTTAGAAGCTACACAGAAGAATCATTAGAGACTACACAAATGTGAAGCATGAAGCAGAAGAATGTTAAGAGCTATGCAGAAGAATTGTTAGAAACTACACAAGTGCAGAGCACAGAGCAGAAGAACATTGAGGGTTATGCAAGATCACAATGGCCAGAAATGAGTGGGTGCAGAAGGGGAGTTGATTGCGTAAGATAATTACTAACAGATGCTAATCTGTCACAGATTTCTCTGATGATTCAGTCAACAGTGTTCTTCTCTGAGACATTGAGAACTCTTGAGCAACTTGTGTTTATGTGTAGAACTCAGTTCATTGATTCTGATTCAGAGACAGAGAATGCTGCAGAGCAGTTCAGAGTGTACATATTTGTTCAGCAGAATTCTCTATGATTTTGAAGTATATGAAACTGAGACAGATTGTTGTTCAACAGATGAAGATCAGTGCAGAATTCACTGTATATTGAAAGCTTTGAATACTCTACACTTCAGTTATGCAACTGAAAGTTCAAGTTCTTGAACAATATGTTGATTTTGATAGTGTTGTTTCAGTCTTGCTCATTTGCTTCTAGAAGTTTGTGATTGAATTCAGAAAAATAAGTTGTCAACACAACATTCATCTAATAAGTCTGATTAAGTCAGTTCAACATCTTGGCTTGAAGTGTAGAATTGAGAAAGAGAGAGTTGAGTTGTTGAAAGACTAGCTCTGATGTACACTGATTGTTCTGACAATGACTCATTCAGAATTGAAATTTCACTAACACATTGTCATTCAATCTGCTATGAATATATCATGCTTGATTGAATAGTGAGTCTATTGCTTGTCTGTCAATGTTCAATTTGGTATTCACTTTTGACTTTTATATGAGGTAGAGTGCTAGATCTTCTTTGTATTTATTGAGGATTGAAAGTTTCTCTCTTGAAGACTTTTTATGAGGTGTGAGTGTAGAAGAAATGGTGAATGCAGAGATGCTCATTTCAGCAAATTGTCATTGCAATTTGATCATCTGTAGTGCTTGCTGCTGAAGGATACTTTGTAGATCTAAGTTGTCATCCACTGCATTTGAGTGCAGTGAGTGTTTGTAGAATTGTTTGTAGTTCATTTTGATATCTAAGAATATGTAATAAAATAATAAAAAGACAAAGAAATACTTGTAGATATTTGATTCTCTCACAGACACTATTTACAGTGTTGCAGTGCTAAGCTTTGTCAAGCTTCTTCATGAACACTATTCACAGCATTATGGTTCATAGACACTCAGGCCTTATAGAACACAGTTGATTGTGTCTCAGATGCTTAGACATGACAGTCTATATAACTAACAATGAAGACACTCAGATTCATAAGAGATCTCTTGTAATGATTAGACACTCAGATCTGTAAACAATGCACTCAGATGTAAAAACTGATAACAACACACTCAGATATAAGAATTAATAACAAGATACTCAGATCTTAAACACAGAAGAATCAATTTGTAATGTAACAGATGTACTTCAATTAATGATTTGATACTATTCTAATTACAGATTACAAATTGATTAAGAAAAGAAAGAGAAAAGAAATCAGAAGAAAAGATTGTACAAAGAAGATTTTTATAGAGAAAAGTTCAGAGTGAAAGAATATCAGAAGCTGCTCCACAGTGAAGTGTGAAGTGGAAGAATATTAAGAGATACACATAAGAATCATTAGAAACTATATGAGTGTGGAGCATGGGGCAGAGAAATCATTGAGAACTACATGAAAGAATCATTAAAGACTATATGAGTGCAGAACACAGAGTGGAAGAACATTAGAAGCTATATAAAAGAATTGTTAGAGACTATATGAGTGTGGAGCATGGAGTGGAAGAACATTAAGAGCTACATGGAAGAATCATTAGAAACTACACAAGTGCAGAGCATGGAGCAGAAGAACATTGAGGGTTATGTGAGGTTACAACAGTCAGAAATAAGTGAGTGCAGAAGAGGAGTTGATTGTGTAAGTTAATTACTAACGGGTGCTAATCTGTCACAGATAGATGTTATAGTCACTGACTGTATACATCTATAATTGAAGAATAATAATAATAATAATGATTTGATACTATTCTAAATACAAATTATGAATTGATTAAGAAAAGAAAGAGAAAAGAAATCAGAAGAAAAGATTATATAAAGAAAATTCTTATAGAGAAAAGTTCAGAATAAAAGAATATCAGAGTGTGAGATGTAGTGACAGTGTGAAGAGTAACAGTAGAAGATAGTTTATAGCATAGTGGAGATAATAGTAATATATTGTAGAGTAATGTAGTGTAGTAGTGTAACATAGTGTAGCTAATCACTAAGAAAGAAAAGAAAGAGAAAGAAGATGTGCGAAATACATACATCAATATATATATACATATAGAAATAGCAGTAGCAAGAGTATAATGAAAAGAGGTAAGAATAAATGAAGATAATAAGAAAATAATAAACAAGTGCATTACAATTGCCCCTCTTTTTTATAAGAGCTGCTCTCAGTGATTGTATAGATTGCTTGCTAGTAGATAATTGCATTTCCATATTGTAAGTTTCATTTGTTGATAGCAGTGTATCAATCACATCCTCTAGATAGCTTGTATACACATTGTTATTGATTTTCTAATGAGATGGAATTGATGAATTCTTTGATTGCTAGAGATTATGTGCAGAGAAGTAAAAAGAATTTCTTTCTTCTTGAAGATTTCTTTTCTTTTTTAACTTGATCATCATCAAAGCTTCTTCTCATTCTGCTGTGATTTTTTATTTTCAATAAAAATTTTTAAATTTTCATTGATTCTCTCTTCTTCTCCTCTCTTTTTTTGAAATGAGCTTTCTTGAATATTTCAATTTTAAGTAAGTTGTTTTCTCACTGACACTTATCATGTATTATTGCTGGTGTTCCTTGTCAGTGGTGTTATTAGTGTGGTCACATGCATCACTAGCTTATTTCTGTATAGCATCATTCACTGTTCACTTGTTATATTGCTCTAGATTTAGCTCTAATCACATAATGCATGACAGTTGAATTCTGTGCAAATGTTGTGTCTCTAGACTTGAAGATGTTGATTTTTGATGTGTGTTGAGATCAAATGCTTGAAAGTGTTGTGAGACTTATGTCTCTGCAGAGAAATCCTGCAAATCTGTGAGTAATCCTCTTTAATTTTTATTTTCTTTTTCTTTTTCTTCAAATTTACTTTTGAATAGATAGTAGTGCTCTTAGCAATGTTGATATACTGATAATAATGCTAGATGTGTGATACACCTCTTCTGAGGTGCATCATACACAGACAAGCATTTATTTTTGTGAAGGTGGCAGTCAGAGAGAATATGATCAGTCACAAAAGTCATCTTCATTATTTAGTTAAATAATTAAACACATCTCATCTGATGATGCTGTCTGCTTGAAGCAGGGCAGAGGTGAATGCTCTATGATTTCAGCATCAAGCAGTGGCTGAGTCTGCAGAGATGCAGATTTTGAAGACTGTGATTGTGTCTGATTTTTTCAGAGCAGAGACATTAGAGAAAGAGAAGAGTGTGAAGAAGAATATAAAGATTTTGAGAGTGGTAAGCTTCAGAGACTCTGTGATGAAGAGATTGATTGAGAAGAGATTGATGAGAGAGAAGTTGACTGAAAAGTCAATGAAGAAGATTGTGAAGATGCTGATGATTGCAGCAGTGTCTATAGTGTCTGCTTTCTTTGTCAATTTGTCACTGATATCTGTGGAGCAAAGGGAGAGAGTGCTCTGAATGGTGGAGAAGTGAAAGAAGAAGATGAGAGAAAATGTCTTTCTTTATTAAATATGCTGAAGAATGAGTAGATTGATGAGGAAGAGAAGATATGAGAAGATAAATATCTTGTGAAATAGATATTTGTCTATATTTCTGCACTCAAAATGAGTGCTGATAATTTACAAATATCAGAAGAAGTATTGAGTGAGAGTGGCAGAGAGAAAGAATGAGAGAAATGATGAGAGAAAGAAGAGAAAATGAGAGATGAAGAATAAAATAAAAGTGAATGAATTGAGAATCTTTAGACTTTCTTTAAAATCTGTTTCTTTTGTCTTTTTTTCCTTGCTTATATTTTTTATTTTTTGTATTTATTATACCCAAATTGAATTTTTTCCTTTTTCTCTTTTCTCTGATAAAATTCTTAAAAAAATGTATTTGATTGAAGTTTGGGTGAAATTTGTACTTCTAGTGTTTTTCAATTTAAGATTTGTGCTTCTGATGTCTTTCAACTTGATGTTTGCACTTTTGGCATTTGAAAGTATGTTGGTTTTGTATTTGTCATTCCGTTTGGCCATCTGTTTGAGAGTGAAAGGCTGTTGAAAGTTTCCAGCATGCACCTAGCATATAACAAAAGATGGATCAATAATGGCTTGTAAACAGCAAACCTCAATCAGATATATGGTTTTTAGATACTCTGTAAATTGTATAGAACTTGATATAAATGATTTCTGTTAGTTCATCAGCTGTAATGTTTTTGATGCAAGGAATATAGATTGTAAACTTGGTATATATATCCACAATCACTAAAATCACATTGTAGGTTTGATGAAGGAATGTAGAGACTGGCAAGCCTGTAATAAAATTCATAGTAATGGATTTGAAAGGATTTGATGATAAAAGAATTGTATTCAATTCTTCATATTGTCTGTGCTGTTTTGACTTTACTCTTTGACAAGTATCATAAGTGAATATATAATCTTTGATATCTCTGACTAGCTCATGTCAATAGTATTTGTTCTGAATGCTGTCTATGAACTTTTTTATATCAAAGTGAACTCTCTGTGGATTATCATGATTTGCACTGATAATTTCATCAATGAATGTCTTTTGTTGAGAGACATACATGCGATCATCAGCATGCAATATATCATTCTCAGAAATTGTTTATAGTATATTTTCAGTTACAGTTATATTCTTCTCTTTTATCTTCTCTCTTTGCTCAGCAGTAAAAGAATCAATCTTCTGTGCTTTATTCAGAAATGAGATGAAGGATTCAGATATTTCTGTATATGCTGAGTCTCCAAGAATAGCCTTATTGACTGCAATCCAGGGCATATATTGCTCAACATGCAACAGAGGGAAAGAGTTTATATGAGAGATAGAAGATATTGATGTATAAAGCACTTTTCACTCATTAAAAGAAGCATTTTGCTCATTAGAGATCTGTGCACAGACTATATCAGAAGAAATATTATTTTGAAAAGAAGTATCAGCTTCTCAGTCTAGTCTAACTTCATGTTTCAACTTTTGTTGCAGAGTAGATAATATAGTTTGACTGTTATAGATCTCACTGTAGTCTGTGTGATGACTGAGCTCATCAACTGAATTCTTTGATTCAGAGTGATGCAGTAATACAAAATTATAAGCAGATAAAGCTTTCACTCATCTGATCTGACATCTATTCAGTTTCTTAATCATCATAAAGTACTGCAGATTGACATGATCAGATCAGACTTGAATTGAATACTGACTTCTCTTCAGATAGTGTCTTCAATTCTTAAATGCTGCTACAATAGTCAAGAGTTCTTTATCATGAGTATTATAATATGTTTCTGCATCAATCAATTTTCTTGATCAGAAGACAACTGAATGTCAGTGCTCATCATTCTGTAACTGTGACAGAATAGCAGTGACTGCAAAAGTGAATGCATCAGATTTGATCTGAATACATCAAGCTGAGTCAAAATGAGCTAATAGAGGAGCACATATAAAGCATAATTTGAGCTCATTGAAAGCACTTTGAGCATTTTCTGTTTATATAAAAGTGGCTTTTCTTTCTCTCTTCTTGCTCTCTTTTGTAAGTTTGAATAATGGGGCTGTAATAGAGGAGAAAGACTTAATAAATTGCTGATAGAAATTAGCAAAGCTCAAGAAGAATTGAACCTCTTTAATTGATTTAGATGTAGGTCATTCCACAATAGTGAAGACTCTGTCTAACTTTATTTTGACATCATTTGTATCTATAACAAACCTCAGAAATGAGACTTTGTTCACTTCAAATTCACACTTAGAGAGTTTTGCAAATAGATTTACACACTTGAGATATTCTAACATCTTAGTAACATACACTTTATATTTCTACTTTGAATTGGAGAATATGAGAATGTTGTCCAAATAGACAATGCAACATATATCCAACAAATCAGACAAAGCATTGTTAATGTATGCTTGAAATGTTGCTGAAGCATTAGCTAGTTCAAATGACATAACTATATATTCAAAATGTTCATATCTCATTCTAAAGACTGTCTTTCAATGGTCTTTTGCTGCTATAAGTATGCAGTGGTAGGCATCTTGAAGATCCAGCTTAGTGAATATCTTGGCTTTTGAAAGCCTGTCAAGTAATTCACTTATTAGAGGTAGAGGGTATTGATTCTTGATGATGATTTGATTTAATCCTTGATAGTCTACACAAAGATGAAGTTCATTATCTTTTTTGAGAATAAAGAGAATCAGTGCATCAGCTGAGCTACTGAACAGTTGTATTCACTCTTTATCTAATACATTTTTTAAATATTCTCTTAGAGCAGCTAACTCAGTTTCAGAGAGATTGTATATCAGCATAAATGAAGATTGTGCATCAGGCTTGAGATCTATACAGTGTTTCATTTTTTCTGATCTTTTTGTGCTTATAGCAGCTTCTTCTGAGAAGATATGTGTGTATGACATAACATAATTGAGTAGATCAGTTGACAAGTCTGAATACACAGCTGAGAATATACATGAAGCATGCTTTGAGTCTTTTGAATATTCTGTAGATAATACTACAAGCATTTCTACTCTAGCTTCTGTGAGAACTTCAGCTAAGACATCTTGTTTGAAAATAATTTGAAACTGTTGTTCATCTTCAGAGCTTCTAAAGAAGAATTGTCCATCTGATCAATCTATAAGAGGATTTGTTTGTCTTAATCAAGAAAATTCTAATACAAGATTGTAGTCCTTCATCTTCATCACATGGAAGGAATGAGATGTCTGCTGTGCATTACCCTTGTGATCAGTGACAGTAGTTGCAATGTTATACTCTCCAAAGAAGTGCATTATGCATCCATCAATTGACTTGATCATTTTGGTTTTGCAGTGAGCAGCTTCTAGATTGTGATCGTTGACTCAAATGAAACAAATGGTGCTGCCACTGGACATGAGATAATTCAAGTTGATATGGAATTGGATAGTAATCAAACAGTTCAAAACCCATTATATTCAAATCAATACAACTTTGAAAAAGCTCAGTGGACAGAAGTGAAAAGAATGATTGAAAAGTTGAAATTAGAGAATAGAGAAACTCTTTATTGGAAATCAGATACAAATCTTACAGATAAAATGCTTGAAGACAGAGCAAATTTAATCACTGAGATTATTCTTTCAAGTATAAAGAAATATATTCCATTGAAAAGAGTCTCTGAATTCTCTAAGCCTTGGTGGAATGATGAGATTTCAAATAAAAGAAGACATTTAGCTAGAGTTAAAAAAGATTGAAAAGAAGATCTTGTTTCATTTGAGTATTTAAAGAATATTAGAAATGATTATTTCTCAACAATTAAAAAGGCAAAGACTGATTGTTGGAATAACTTTCTAGAAAATGCTCAGGGGAAAGAGATCTTCAAAGCTTTTAGATATACTAAGTCAAAAACAATGTCTAAGCTACCAACATTAACTTATAATTTCCAGAATGAGGAAATTATAGCTAGCTCATTTGAAGATAAATGTCAAGCTTTTATGAGAATATTATTTCCATCATCAAATAATTCAACTGAGATTTGTTCTTTGCAAGAAGATAATGAATATGAACATGATAAGAAATGGAAATGGCCTGACTTAACTGAAGATGAATTAAAGACAGCTATCTTTTCATCTTCAAAGGTCACAGCAGCAGGAGCTGATACTATAAATCATTTAATAATTCAAGAGCTTTATTCAGTACTAAAAGATGAGCTCATTGAATTATTCTCAAATCTTTTGGAATATGGGTATCATTCTAAGTGCTGGAGGCACGCTGTTGGAGTTATTCTTTCAAAACCCAATAGAAAACCAACTATTCCTAAATCTTATAGAGTGATATCTCTGCTGAATTGCCTGGGAAAAATTCTGGAAAAGATAATTGCAACTAGATTGTCTTTTCTATCTGCTACTACTGATCTATTATATGATGATCAAATGGGAAGTAGAAAGCAAAACTCAGCAATTGATGCAGTTCTCTCTGTAGTTCATGATATTCAACTTGCAAAGAATGAAAAAATGGTTACAACTGCAATGTTTATTGATATAAAAGATGCATTTGATTGTGTTTCACTTTCTCAAATGATCAATACTTTGATAGAACTGAGAATGCCAAAGTCTCTCATTAAGTGGGTTATCTGTTTCATGTCAAAAAGAACTATTCAGTTGCTTTTTGATGGAATGAGACAAGATATAACAGATATTGAGATAGGAGTTCCTCAGGGTTCCCCAGTCTCACTCATTTTGTTTGCTATATTTATCAAGTTTCTATTTATTGATAGACAAATGGCAATTATGGTGAGAACTCCAAGCTATGTGGATGATTTAGGCCTAGTTGTAAGCTCAGAATCAATTGTGAATAACTGCAATTTGATTGAGCAAGCAGCAACTGAAATGATTGAAAAAGCAAAATCAAAAAACATTGTTTTTGATATGAACAAAACTGAATTAATTCATTTTTATCCAAATTTCAGAGAAAAAGATACTGAAGTTAAGCTTTTAAATCATTCAGTTAAATCTAAAAACTCAGTTAGATGGCTTGGTGTCTGGTTAGATTCTCAATTGAATTTTAAATCTCAGGTGCAAATAAAAACTGCAAATGCTGAAAGAATTTTAAACAGTATATTGAGACTTTCAAATACTGAAAGAGGTCTGACATTTCAAGCAATGAGACAATTATATATTGTCTGTGTGACCTCTGTTTCAGATTATGCAGTTCAGGTGTGGTGGAGAGGTCAAAAACACTTTATAGAAAGGTTTCAAAAACTTCAAAACTCAGCTTTAAGAAAGATTCTAGAAGTATTCAAAACTACTCCAATTAAAGCTATGGAAATTGAAGCCTCTATTTCTCCACCACAAGTGAGATTTGATAAAATCTGTATGAATTATGCTCTCAGAATTATGAAGCTATATTCACATCATTCTATTAGAAAGAGAGTTTCAAGTTCTTTTCCAAATGAGTCAAATGGATTAGAATTAGATTGGGAACTTTATCTTGATTGGAATGAGACTGATTTATCTGAAAATTCAAGTTCTTTACAAAGAAGAAGGATACCATCTCAGTTATTTAGAATTTGCTCAATGATTAAGAACTGTTTCTCTAGTTTAAATGTAGAGAGAGTAGCTATTGAAAATCTCTCTTCTTGGAAGAAAAGTCTTGATAATCTTGTTGATTTAAACATTAGTCAACTTTCAAAAGAAGATCAGACTCAAGAACATTTAAAGCTTTTGAAACAAATGAAAAATAAAGCAATTCTTATATACACTGATAGCTCAAAATGTGAGAAAACAGGCAATCTTGGAGCTGGAATAGCATATTCAGAAAATGATAAAAACTATATTCTTGATTCTTGACAAATTGAAAAAGAGTCAGAAGTTTTTAATGCTGAATTATTTGCAGTTTCAAGAGCTTTCAAATTGATTGAAATGAAGATTGAACAATGGAAAAGATTTGAGCATATTTGAATATTCTCTGATAGTCAAGCAGGGCTTAAAAGACTTCAAAGTAATAAAATCAGCAGTGGACAGTCAATGCTAGAGCTGATTTTGAAAAGTCTTCAAAATATTCAAAGAAAAATCTCATTCAATTGTTCTATTCATCTTCACTGGGTGCCTGCTCACATGGGTATATATGGCAATGAAATGGCTGATAAAGCTGCAAAAAGAGCCACTGAGTTAGAAGTCTACTGTTAAAGAATTGTAACATGATCTTTTATTAAAAAAAGAATAAGAGAATTATGTTTACAAAAGTGGCAAGATGTCTGGTTCATGCAAAGAAAAAGTGTGTATTATTCCAGATTTGAAACTAAGTCAAAGTGGAAGACTTGCTCAATAAAGTGTAAGAAGAAACTTTTTGCTACAATAATGCAGCTAAAGCTTGAACATGGATATTTCAAATCATATTTAGCAAAGTTTAAAGATGATTTAAATGATCTATGTTCAGATTGTCAGTTATATGAAAATCCAGAGCATCTTCTGTTACTTTGTACAAAGTATTCAGAACTAAGATTGAGACTGAGAGAGAAGTATCAACTGAATCAGTTAAGTTTGAGTTTGTTATTCAATACAAAAGCTGGAAATATGTTCTTAATTGAATATTTAAATGAGTCAAATGTTGCTACAAGAGCTTTTTTGAATAGTGTCATTTGATGATATTTAGATCAATTGTTTTTGTTTATTTTATTTTGATCTTTTCTTTAACTTTGTTTATTGTTAATTTTCATTTGTTTCAAGCAGTTTGCTTCATTATTTGTTGATAATAGTCATCGCAAATGTTTTTTCTTTTCTGTTGTTTTTTAATAGCTGCTGTCTTTTATAATATTTATTTCCTTTGTTTTGAAGTTGAGTTGTGCTAACCCATTGACATTCTTTTGATTTTATTTTTGGATTGAATAGTTTGAATAGTTGTTTGATTCTGGGCTGGAATTCTGTTAATGCATGTGTCAAATTGTTTTTGTATATTAGAATATTCTTGATTTGAAAAATCCTGAAGTATTTCAGATAGATGTCATAGTCACTGACTGTATACATCTATAATTGAAGAATAATAATAATAATCTAGATTGTGATTCTTTGCTCAAAATTCATCAACACAGTTCACTTCTGACTCAGAGTCTACTAGTGCAAGCACTTTTTGCAGACTCTTAGGTGTAGCAAGTTCCACTGTGACAGTGAAGCTTAAGGCATTTTTGCATTGACTTTCTGTGCTTATGACTGCTATTGCAAGCTGGATGGTGCATCTTAAGTGTTTTTTGAGTCCTTCGAGTTCTTCATGTCTTTCACATCGGGTTTCAAGTCAGACTTGGTGTTTTTGGATTCGTCTTTGGGTCGTTTGAAAACATATAGAAATAGCGGTAGCGAGAGTATAATGGAAAGAGGTAAGAATAAGCGAAGATAATAAGGAAATAATAAACGAGTGCATTACACAGAGATCTGTGACAGATTAGCACTCATTAGCAATTAACTTATGCAATCAACTTCTGTCATTGCAATCTTGTATAACCCTCAATGTTCTTCTGCTCTGTGCTCTGCGCTTGTGTAGTCTCTAATGATTCTTCCACATAGCTCTCAATGATTCTCCTGCCCCACACTTCACACTTGTATAATCTCTAACAATTATTTCATATAGTCTTCAATGATTCTTTCATTCCACACTCTGCACTTATATAGTTTCTAATGATTCTTCTGTATAGCTCTTAACATTCTTTCACTCCACATTTCACTGTGAAGTGATTTCTGATATTATTTCATCTCAAACTTTTTTCTATAAGAATTCTCTTTATACAATCTTTTCTTCTGATTTCTTTTCTCTTTCTTTTCTTAATCAATTCATAATCTGTAATTAGAATAGTATCAAATCATTAATCAAAGTACATTCATTACATTACAAATTGATTTTTCTGTATTTAAAATCTGAGTGTCTCATTATTAGTTCTTACATCTGAGTGCATTATTTACAGATCTGAGTGTCTAATTATTACAAGAGATCTCTTATAAGTCTGAGTGCTCTTATTATTAGTTATATAAACTGTCATATCTAAGCATTTAAAATACAATCAACTGTGTTCTATGAAGAGATATGAGTGTCTATGAATCATAACACTGTGAATAGTGTTCACAAAGAAGCTTGATAAGTTTAGCACTACAACACTGCAAATAATGTCTGTGAGAGAACTGAATATCTACAAGTATTTCTTTTTCTTTTTTTTTATTATTATTATATGTTTTTAGATATCAAAATAAATTACAAACAATTCTACAAACACTCATTGCATTCAAATATAGCAGATGATAACTTAGATCTATAAAGCATTCTTCAGCAGCAGATGCTACAGATAATCAAATTGTAACAATAATTTACTGAAATAAACACTCTCATATTTATCATTTCTTCTACACTCACATCTCATAAAAAGCTCTCAAGAGAGAAGTTCTCACTTCTCAATAAATACAAGAAAAATCTAGCACTCTATCTTGTGTGAAAGTCAAAAATAAACATCAAATTGAACATTGATAAACAAGCAATAGACTCACTATTCAATCAAGTGTGATATATTCATAGCAGATTGAATGACAATATGTTAGTAAAATTTCAATTCTGAATAAATCATTGTCAGAATAATCAGTGTATATCAGAGCTAATCTTTCAACAACTCAACTCTCTCTTTCTCAATTCTATACTTCAAATCAAGACATTAGACTGGTTTAATCAAACTCATCAGATAAATATTACATTGACAACTTATCTTTCTGAATTCAATTGCAAGCTTCTAGAAACAGATGAGTAAGATTGAAACAATATCATCAAAATCAATATACTGTTCAAGAATTTGAACTTTCAGTTGTATAACTGAAGTATAGAGTATTCAAAACTCTCAATATACAATGAATTCTGTGCTGATCTTCATCTATTGAATAACAATCTGTCTCAATTCCACACACTTCAGAATTGTAGAGAATTTCACTGAATAAATACATATATTTCAAACCACTCTGCAGCATCTTTCATCTCTGAATCAGAATCAATGAACTGAGTCTATGACGGGTTAGCACCCGTTAGTAGTTAACTTACGCAATCAACCTCTTCTGCCTCACGCTCCACACTCGCGTACACCTACTCATCTCTGCCTCGCGCTCCGCGCTCGCGTAGTTCTAATGATTCTTCCGTGTAACCCCTCCTGCCTCGCGCTCTGCGCTCGCGTAGTTCTAATGATTCTTCCATGTAACCCTCAACATTCTTCTGCTCTGTACTCCACTTCATGCTCCACTGTGGGGCAGCTTCTGATATTCTTTCATCTCAATCTCTTCTCTATAAGAACCCTCTTTGTACAATCTTTTCTTCTGATCTCTTTTCTCTTTCTTTCCTTAATCAATTCATAATCTGTATTTAGAATAGTGCTAGATTGTTAATTGAAGTACATCTGTTACATTACAAATTGATTCATCTGTGTCAGTCTGAGTGCTCTATGTTTACAATTGCACCCAGGTGTTTAAGTTAAGAATAAGTTATCAAGTCTCTACAAAGCTGTGTTGTTGTGATAACATCTGCAATTTTTAAAGTTCTACAAAGCCACATCACTGTGATAGTGCTGCAAAGAAGTCTGAGTGCTTACAAAGTATTTCCTTCAAGAATAAGAACTGAACCTTCTGATCTTCAAGCTATCAGAACTAAGAATCATAATCTTGTATGAAAATGAAATGAATTACAAACACTTCTTCATGAGTGAGAATTGAAGTCTTGTTGAAGATAATGCTGAGCTTTGTAATTTTCTTCAGCAGCAATTCTTGCAGATGACAGAGCTTCAACAACAACTGAATCATCTAAATATGAATACATCAGAAACTGCACAGATGTCAATGTTCTCTGTGTATGAAAGAAAAGAACATCTCTCTCTTCTTGACAAGTTTGTAGAAGAGCTCTCAATCTATCTAGTCTGAAAATAAAAGACAAAAGTCAAGCTTAAAGAAGATGAGTCTGTGATAGACTCTCTGCTTTCATAAGTCTACTATATTTATAGTCAGCTAGAAGAAGATACTCTAGCAAAATTTCAATTCTGAATTGAGTCATATATGCATGAAATGTATATCTCTGAAGAAGTCTTTCATTAACTGAATGTTCTATTCTTAGACTCTACACTGCAAGCATGTGTGATGTAGTGACTAAACAGAAATCATCAGCAGAATACTTCTCTAGCAAACTATCTGTCTGATTTCAATAGCAAGATTCACAAAGCAGAAGAATAGAACTGAGATGATGCTGTGAAAATTAATCTTCTAAGTCAGTATATCAGCTTTGAACTGTTTAAGCTCTGTATTTCATATCTTATATTCTCACATTATTACAACTACTGCACCCACTTGCATCAACTCAACAACAACCTCACACATTTCAATGCTGTACAAGAAAGCTGTAACAATCATAGACAGAACTTTACATCTATCACTGTATCAACTACATCAATCATTCTCACAGATGCCATGAATTGAACCTCTCATGTGAATACAGAATGATCAAGAATATCTGATCTCTCTGAATAAAAAGTTACTGATTGAATCACTCAAGAAGTTTGCATCCATTGCAATAGACTGAAACACTTTGCAAATCAGTGCATCAACACAGTGGTCTCAGCTTCTACACTGTGTGTGAATGCAACTACATCTATAAATGAACAAGAACAGAGAAACAAAGAGCTCTCATTTTAAAATATAGATGAGAGCTTAAGAAGCAAGAAATGAGCTGAAGATTTGAATAGAAAATGCAAGTGAATGTGATCATGATCCCCATCATTGTAAATAGCCTAGTCAATGTATGAGCAATGATAGACAGTGGTTTTCTTTACTATACTCTTATAAACACTCAGTTGATTGAAAAGCATAAGCTTCAGTGTATTCTCTTTTCTGAACTGTGTAAGCTCAGTGGATTCAATGGCCTCAGAGGATCCATCTTCTACAATATAGTAAAGTTCAACATCAATGTAGAAGGACATGAAAAAAGAAATGTTTATATATATGAAATGCAAGATCTTGAGTACAACTTAATACTCAGTCTGTCATGGCTTACAGAATTTGAAACTCTGATAGATATATACAATCATTGTCTAATCTTCTCAGAAGATGACTGTGTTTATGAAAAGAATATCAACAGAACCACTGACCTCACTCAGATATCAGCAGAAGTATTCAAGCTACTAACTCATCAAACATGCAAGAAGAAGAACATCCAAGTGTTCACTGCTAGTATGACAGATATCAAGAAAGCATTAGAAAAGTTAAAACTCAAGAATTTCAAGAAATCACACAAAGAACTATCTGAATCATACAAGAACTTCACAGATATATTCAATGAAAAGAAAGCTGAAAAGCTTCCCCCTCATCAAGAATGCAGCATAGATCATACAATTGAACTCATCAAGAAGAACAGTAAGAACTCACAATCACTCTGAAGTTCTCTCTACAGCATATCACACAATGAGCTCATCATTCTATGAAAAACACTCAATAGATTACTGAACAAAGACTTCATTTACATTAGCAACTCATCTGCTGCAGCATCTGTGCTATTTGTGAAGAAATCAGAAGAAGGCTTATGATTCTGCATCAACTATCAAAAACTTAACAAAATTACACAGAAGGACTGATACTCTCTCCCACTCATCAATGAAATATTTGAATGAATAGAAAAAGTAAAATGATTTACAAAACTTGATATCTCTGCAGCCTTCTATAAGATAAGAATTAATGAAGATGATGAATGACTAACTGACTTTTGCATATGCTATGAATTATATGAATGGACTGTGACCTTCTTTGAATTGATGAATGCTCTGAGTATGTTTCAGAAATATATTAACTGAGCCTTACAAGATCTGCTCAATGAGATCACTTCAGTGAATATGAATAATATTCTGATCTTCACTGATAAATTGCTTGCTGAATACTGCAAGCACATACAACAAGTGCTTGACTGTCTATGAAAAACTGAACTATAAATGAACATTGACAAATGTGATTTTGAGACTAAGTCTACAATCTACTTAGAATTCATCATTGAAGCTGAAAAAGATGTACACATGAATTCTAAGAAGGTGGAAGCAATCCTCAGCTGAGAGGCACCAGTCTCAGTAAAAGAAACTAGAAGTTTTCTAGAGTTCATCAACTTCTATCAAATATTCATTAAGAACTTCTCTGATATTGTATGATCACTGATGAATCTAATCTGAAAAGACACTGTATTTCAATGAACTGATGAAGCAGATGCAGCTTTCAAAAAACTGAAGCATATATTCATAAACACTTCAATGCTACAATCATTCAATTCAGATAAACATACAACTCTCAAAACAGACATCTCAGATTATGTGATAGATGAAACACTGATGCAATATGATAACAAAGATGTTCTACAATCTTGTGTCTTCATCTCAAAGAAGATGTCATCCACTGAATATAACTACAAGATCTACAACAAGAAGCTTCTAGCAATCATACAATATCTTGAAGAATAAGAGTTCAAATTCATGAGCATTGAGAGATTTGAGATTGTTATCAATCATAAGAATCTGAAATATTTCACAATCACTTGTAAGCTCACTGAGAGATATATACACTGGTCATTGTTTCTTAGCTGATTCTCATTCATGATTTGCTACTGATCAAAAGCAGAGAACACTCTCACAGATGTTCTATTCCACTGAGAATAAGATATACTGTTCAATGATCTGAATGACAGATGAAAACATCAAGAGCATTGATTAATCAACCTCACAATTATAGAAAGTTCCACACAGTCAGATGAACTCTGTATACATGTTAATCAATTCTGTACTCAATATCCCTTGTTTGAAGAGTAATGAAGACAAGCAACAGAGATAGATGAATTCTGGCAACAAGCTGCTGAAGCTGTATGAAGCAGAGCATCTCAATTCTCTGCAGATGTATACTCAAAAACAGACATCTCAGCATGCTTGATTGATGATGATGAATGTCTACACTTCTGAGACAGACAATGAGTCCCTGATTCAGAATCTCTATGAATATAAATCATACAGAAGATTCACAACTCATCAATGACTGAGCACTCAGATTACAAAATCATATACAGCATTGTAGTCTGAGACTTCTACTGACTGAACATGTCAAAGAACATACATCAGTTTGTATGCAATTGTGATCACTGTGGCTTGATAACAGTATGATACAAATGATGAAAAGAGATGTTAAAATCTCTGTCTATTCTCAAACAAATCTGATGTGATATAGCAATTGACTTTGCAGTTTCTTTATCTGAGAGTGAAGGTTCTACAAACATTCTAGTCATTGTTGATTGTCTCAGCAAGGGTGTAATACTGCAATTCTGTGACAGAATGAATGTTGAAGTAGTTGTGAATATCTTTGTTCAAAGCTCATTCTATTGTATGCACAGTCTGTCTTCATTCATTGTATCAGATAGAGACAGTCAATTTGTCAGTGCACTCTGAATCTGTGTATGCCAGCTGCTAAGAATTGAACAAAAATTGTCAACAGTGTATCACTCAGAGATCAATGAAGTCACAGAGAGAATGATATAAACAGTAAAGAATATTCTCTGTAAATTCTGCAATTACACACAAGACAACTGAAGTCATCTGCTATCATATGTTGAGATTGCAATTAACAGCTGAGACTCTGTCACAACAGACATAAGCTCATTCTTTCTTCTGTATGGATACAATTTAGAAGTTCTAGACTTCTCTGAGAATCTCTGAGAAATCATATACATCCACAGTTTCATACAAGCAGCAGATAACATTGTGAGCAAGCTTAAGAAAGTTTATGAATGAGCAGAAGCTTTTATAGTCAGTGTTCAGCAAAATTATGAGAATCAAATGAACATCAGAAAAAGTTCTGCAATTCAATATTATGTAGAAAACAAGATCTGATTAGATCTCAAGAATATAAAGACAGATCATCTCTCATATATACTGAATTATCATCACATCAAATATACTGTGACAGAGATGTTAGACACACACAATTATTGACTCAACACTCTGTCTGACATTCATGATGTCTTTCACACAAACCTGCTCCAATCCACGGCTGAGAATCCATTCCCCTTACAGAGAATCTTCAACTGACAGCCATTCATCATCATAAAAGAAGATAACAAACTTGAATGAGAGATCAAAGCAATTCTTGATGATAGAATCAACCACTGCTGCTGTGAATATATTGTCAAATGGATAGAATACAATTGTCTGATCTGGGAATCTGCATCCACCTTGGAGGATACCACCGCTCTTGATGCCTACAAGTCATCACTCATCTCAGTAGAGGGGGATAATATGATAGATTAGTATCTGTTAGTAGTTAACTTATGCAATCAATCTCTTCTGTCTCACATTTCATGTTTGTGTACATCTACTCATCTCTGTCTCACACTCTGCACTCATATAGTTCTAATGATTCTTTCATGTAACCTCTTCTATCTCACACTCTGTGCTTGTATAGTTCTAACAATTCTTTCATATAATTCTCAATGTTCTTCTGCTCTGTACTCCACTCTGTGCTCCACTGTGGAGTGGCTTCTGATATTCTTCCACTCTGATCTCCTCTCTATAAGAACTCTCTTTGTATGATCTTTTCTTCTGATCTCTTTTCTCTTTCTTTCCTTAATCAATTCATAATCTGTATTTAGAATAGTGCTAGATTGTTAATTGAAGTACGCCCGTTACAAAGTCTTACATATGAACACAAGTCACTCAAGAGTCTCTAATATCTCAGAGAAGAACATCACTGACTGAATTGTCAGAGAAGTCTGCATACACTGCAACAAATCAGAGCACTTCATGAATCAATGTTTGAATATAATTGTTTCAAATAAATTCTCTACACACATGAACACTGCATTGTCTGTGGACAAGCAAGAACAGAGAAAAAAAGAGCTCTCACTCTAAAACACAGATGAGAGCTCAAGAAACAGAAAGCTAACTGAAGATTTGAATAGAAAATACAAGCAGATACAATTATAATCTTTGTTATTGTAAATAGTCTAATCAATATACAAGCAATAATAGACAGTGATTTTCTTCATTACACTTTTATAGACACTCAGTTGATTGAGAAGTATAAGCTTCAGTATATTCTCTTTCTCAAACTGTATAAACTCAGTGAATTTGATGATCTCAGAGAATTCATCTTCTACAACATGGTAAGATTTAATGTTGATGTAGAAGAACATGAGAAAAAGAATATATACACATACAAAATACAAAACCTTGAGTACAATCTAATACTCAGTCTATTATAACTCACAGAATTTGAAACCTTGTTGAATGTATGCAATCACTGTCTTATTTTTCCAGAAGATGACTGTGTTTACAAAAAGAATGTTGATAGAACCGCTGATTTCACTCAGATATCAGTGAAAGCATACAAACTACTAATTCATCAAATATATGAGAAGAAGAATGTTCAAGTGTTCACTACTAGTATGACAGATATCAAAAAAGTGTTAGAGAAGCTAGTGTGATGGGTTAGCATCTGTTAGTAATTAACTTACACAATCAACTCCTCTTCTGCATCTGCTTGTTTCTGGCTGTTGTGATCTTATATAACTCTCAATGTTCTTCTGCTTCATGCTCTGTGCTTGTGTAGTCTCTAATGATTCTTCTATGTAGCTTCTAATGTTCTTCCACTCTGTGTTCTGTGCTTGTATAGTCTCTAATGATTCTTCTGTATAATCTTCAATGATTCTCTCACTTCATGCTCTGTGCTTGTATAGTTTCTAACAATTCTTCTGTGTAGCTTTCAATGATTCTTCTGCTTCATGCTCTGTGCTTGTGTAGTTTCTAATGATTCTTCTGTATAGCTTTTAATGTTCTTTTGCTCTGTATTTCACTGTGAAGTGACTTCTGATATTCTTCTGCTCTGAATTTCTCTCTATAAGAACCCTCTTCATATAACTTTTTCTTCTGATTTCTTTTCTCTTTCTTTTTTTAATCAATTCATAATCTGTAATTAGAATAGTATCAAATTGTTAATTGAAGTATATCTGTTACATTACAAATTGATTCTTCTGTGTTTAAGATCTGAGTGTCTTGTTATTAGTTTTTACATCTGAGAGCATTGTTATCAGTTCTTACATCTGAGTGCATCATTTACAGATCTGAGTGTCTAGTCATTACAAGAGATTCCTCATGGGTCTGAGTATCTCTATTGTTAATTATATAGACTGTTGTGTCTAAGCATCTGAAATACAATCAACTGTGTTCTATGAGACTCGAGTGTCTACAAACTGTAACACTGTGAATAGTGTTCACAAAGAAGCTTGACAAGCTTAGCACTGCAACACTGTGAATAGTATCTGTGAGAGAATCAAGTGTCTACAAGTATTTCTTTTCTTTCATTATTATTATATGTTCTTAGATATTGAAATGAACTACAAACAATTCTACAAACACTCACTGCACTCAAACACAGTGGATGACAACTTAGATCTATGAAGTATCCTCCAGCAGCAAGCACTACAGATGACTGAATTGCAATGATGATTTGCTGAGATGAGTACTTTCATATTCACTGTTTCTTCTACACCCACATCTCATGAAAAGCTCTCAAGAGAGAAGCTCTCAATCCTCAACAAATACAAGAGAGATCTAGCACTCTATCTTATATGAAAGTCAAAAACAAACATCAAATTGAACATCAATGAATAAGCAATAGACTCACTATCCAATCAAGTGTGGTATATTTATAGCAGATTGAATGCTGACATGTTAGCAAAATTTCAACTCTGAATGAGTCATTGTCGGAATCATCAGTGTATGTCAGAGCTAGTCTTTCAACAACTCAACTTCCTCTTTCTTAATTCTATACTTCAAGCCACAGTGTTAGACTGACTTAATCAGACTCATCAGATGAATGTTGTGTTGGCAACTTATCTTTCTGAATTCAATCACAAGCTTCTAGAAGCAGATGAGCAAGACTGAGATGATGCTATTAAAATCAACATACTGTTCAAGAATTTGAACTTTCAGTTGTATAACTGAAGTGTAGAGTGTCTGAAGCTCTCAATATACAGTGAATTCTATGCTGATCTTCATCTGTTGAACAATGATCTGTCTCAGTTCTGTGTGCTTCAAAATTGTAGAGAATTCTGCTGAACAAATGTGTATGCTCTGAACCACTCTGCAGCACTCTCCACCTCTGAATCAGAATCAATGAACTGAGTCTCAGTCTATCATGACTCACAGAATTTGGAACCTTGTTGAATGCACACAACTGCTGCCTTATTTTCTCAGAAGATGACTGTGTTTACAAGAAGGATGTTGATAGAACCACTGATCTCACTCAGATATCAGTGGAAGTATACAAACTACTAATTCATCAAGTACATGAGAAGAAGAACATCCAAGTGTTTGCTGCTAGCATGACAGATATCAAAAAAGCATTGAAAAAGTTAGAACTCAAAGATCTCAAGAAATCATACAAGAAACTACTCAAATTGTACAAAGACTTTGCAGATGTGTTCAATAAGAAAGAAGCTGAAAAGCTTTTCTCTCACTGAGAACCCAGTATAGATCATATAATTGAACTTATCAAGAAAGATGATAAGAATCTGCAACCACTCTGAGATTCTCTCTACAGCATATCACACAATGAACTTCTCATTCTACAAAAAATGCTCAATGAATTATTAGACAAAGACTTCATTTGTATTAACAACTCATCTGCTGCAGCATCTGTACTGTTTGCAAAGAAATCAGAAGAAGGCTTATAATTCTATGTTGATTATTGAGAACTCAACAAGATTACACAGAAGAACTGATACCTTCTTCCACTCATCAATGAAATGCTTGAATGAATAGAAAAAGCAAAATGATTTACAAAACTTGACATCTCTGCAGCCTTCTACAAGATAAGAATTAATGAAGATGACAAATGACTAACTGTATTTTGTATGTATTATGAATTATATGAATGAACAGTGACTCTTTTTGAATTAGCAAATGCTCTGAGTATATTTCAGAAATACATTAACTGAGTTCTATGAGATCTGCTCAATGAGATTGCTTGAGTGTACATGAACAATATCTTGATCTTCACTGATGGATCACTCACTGAGCACTGTAAACATGTACAACAAGTGCTTGACCATCTACAAAAAGCTGAACTGTAAGTGAACATTGACAAATGCAACTTTGAGACCAAGTCTATGATCTATCTAGAATTTATCATCAAAGCTGAAAAAGATGTACATATGAATTCTAAGAAGATGGAAGCAATTCTCAACTGAGAGATATCAGTCTCAGTAAAAGAAACTAGAAGCTTTCTAGAATTCATTAACTTCTACTGAAGATTCATCAAAGACTTCTCTGATATTGTATGATCACTGATGAATCTGATCTGAAAAGACACTGTATTTCAATGGACTGATGAAGTGGATGCAGCATTCAAAAAGCTGAAGTGTATATTCACAAACACTTCAATACTGCAATCATTTGATTCAGATAAGTATACAATTCTCAAAACAGATGTCTTGAATTATGTAGTAGATGAGATACTAATACAATACAATAATGAAGATGTTCTACAATTTTGTGTCTTCATTTCAAAAAAAATGTCACTTGCTGAATGCAACTATGAGATCTACAACAAGAAGCTTCTAGTGATTATATAATGTCTTGAAGAATAAGAGTCTGAACTTATGAGTGTTGAGAGATTTGAGATTGTCACTGATCATAAGAATCTGTGACGGGTTAGCATCTGTTAGTAGTTAACTTACGCAATCAACCCCTTCTGCCTCACATTTCACACTCATGTACATCTACTTGTCTCTGTTATTGCACTCCACACTCATGTAGCCTCTAATGATTTTTCTGTGTAATCTCTTCTGCCTTGTGCTCTGTGCTTGTGTAGTTCTAACAATTCTTCCACATAACTCTCAACATTCTTCTGCTCTGTACTCTGCTCTGTGCTTCACTGTGAGATGGCTTCTGATATTCTTCTGCTCTGATCTCCTCTCTATAAGAACCCTCTTTGTACAATCTTTTCTTCTGATCTCTTTTCTCTTTCTTTTCTTAATCAATTCATAATCTGTATTTAGAATAGTGTTAGATTGTTAATTGAAGTACATCTGTTACATTATGAATTGATTCTTCTGTGTCAGTCTAAGTGCTCTATGTTTACAATTGCACTCAGGTGCCCAAGTTAAGAATAAGTTATCAAGTCTTCACAAAGCTGTGTTGTTGTGATAACATCCATAATTTTCAAAGTTCTACAAAGCTGCATCACTATGATAGTGCTGTGAAGAAGTCTGAGTGCTTATGAAGTATTTTCTTCAAGAATAAGAACTAAACCTTCTAGTCTCCAAGCTATCAGAACTAAGAACCATAATCTTGTATAAAAATAAAATGAATTACAAACATCTCTTCATGAGTAAGAACTGAAGTCTTGCTGAAGATAATATCAAACTTCATAATTTTCTTCAGCAGCAATTCTTGCAGATGGCAGAGCTTCAATGACAATTGAATCATCTGAGTATGAATACATCAGAAACTGCACAGATATCAATGCTCTCTGTGTATGAAAGAAAAGAATACCTCTCTCTTCTTGACAAGTTTGTAGAAGAGCTCTCAATCTATCTAGTCTGAAAATAGAAGATAAAAATCAAGCTCAAAAAAAATGAGTCTGTGATAGACTCTCTGCTCTCACAAGTCTGCTATATTCATAGTCAGCTAGAAGAAGACACTCTAGTGAAATTTCAATTCTAAATTGAGTCATATGTGTATGAAATGTGTACTTCTGAAGAAGTCTTCTGTCAACTGAATATTCTATTCTTGAACTCTACACTGCAAGTGTGTGCAATGCAGTGACTGAACAGAAATCATCAGCAGAATACTTCTCTAGTGAACTATCTGCTCAATTTCAATAGCAAGATCTGTGAAGCAGAAAGATAGAACTGAGATGATACTGTGAAAATTAATCTTCTAAGTCAGTACATCAGCTTTGAACTGCTTAAGCTCTGCATCTCATATCTTATACTCTCATATTATCATGACTACTGCACTCACTTGTGTCAACTCAACAACAACCTCGCATGTTTCAATGCTGTATAAGAAAGTCATAACAATTGTAGGCAGAACTTTACATCTATCACTGCATTGACTACACCAACCACCCCCACAGACATCATGAATTGAACTTCTCATGTGAACATGGGACAGTCAAGAATATCTGATCTCTCTGAATGAGAAGTTACTGATCAAATTATCTGAGAAGTTTGCATCCATTGCAATAGACTGGAGCACTTTGTAAGTCAGTGCATCAATGCAGTGATCTCAGCTTCTACACTGTGTGTGAACATAACTACATCTATGAATGAACAAGGACAGAGAAACAAAGAGCTCTCACTTTAAAATGTAAATAAGAGCTTAAGGAGCAAGAAGTGAGCTGAAGGTTTGAACAGAAAATGCAAGCAGATGTGATCATAGTCCCCATCATTGTAAATAGCCTAGTCAACATATGAGCAATGGTAGACAGTGGTTTCCTTCACTACACTCTTATAAACACCCAGTTGGTTGAAAAGCATAAGCTTCAGCGTATCCCCTTTCCCGAATGAATCTGGCGTGATATAGCAATCGACTTTGCAGTTTCTCTATCTGAGAGTGAAGATTCTACAAACATTCTAGTCATTGTTGATCATCTCAGCAAGGGTGTAATACTGCAACTCTGTGACAGAATGGATGCTGAAGTAGTTGCAGATGTCTTTGTTCAGAGCCCATTCTATTGTATACACAGTCTGTCTTCATTCATTGTATCAGATAGAGACAGTCAATTAATCAGTGCACTCTGAATCTGTGTATGCCAGCTGCTAAGAATTGAATGAAAATTGTCAACAGTGTACCACTCAGAGACTGATGAAGCTATAGAGAGAATGATACAAACAGTAAAGAATATTCTTCATAAGTTCTGCAATTACACACAAGACAACTGAAGTCATCTGCTATTATATGTTAAGATTGCAATTAACAGCTGAGACTCTGTCACAACAGACATAAGCTCATTCTTTCTTCTGCATGAATACAATTTAGAAGTTCTAGACTTCTCTGAGAATCTCTGAGAAACCACATACACCCACAGTTTCATACAAATGGCAGATAACATTGTGAGCAAGCTTAAGAAAGCTCACAAATGAACAGAAGCTTTCATAATCAGCATTCAGTAAGATTATGAGAATCAAATGAACATCAGAAGAAGTTCTGCAATCTGATATCATATAAAAGACAAGATCTGATTAGATCTCAAGAACATAAAGACAGATCACCTCTCATGTATACTGAATTATCATCACATCAAATATACTGTGACAGAGATGCTAGACACACATGATTATCAACTCAACACCTCATCAGACATTCATAACATCTTTCACATGAACCTGCTTCAACCCACAGCTGAGGATCCATTCCCTTCACAGAGAACCTCCAACTGACAGCCACCCATTATTATAGAAGAAGATAACAAATTTGAATGAGAGATCAAAACAATTCTTGATGATAGAATCAACCATCACTGTCACAAATATCTTGTCAAATGAATAGAATACAATCATCTGATCTGAGAATCTGCATTCATCTTGAAGAATACCACCATTCTCAACATCTACAAGTCATCACTCACTCTGGTAGAGAGGGATAATGTAACAGATTAGCACTCATTAGTAGTTAACTTACACAATCAACTCCTTCTGTCTCATGTTCTATGTTCATGTACATCTACTCATCTCTGTTATTGTGCTCCACACTCATGTAGTCTCTAATAATTCTTCTGTGTAATCTCTTCTGTCTTGCACTCTGCACTTGTGTAGTTCTAACAATTCTTCTGTGTAATTCTCAATGTTCTTCCACTCTGTACTTCACTTCATGCTTCACTGTGGGGTGGCTTCTGATATTCTTCTGTCTCAATCTTCTCTCTATAAGAACCTTCTTCATACAACCTTTTCTTCTGATCTCTTTTCTCTTTCTTTTCTTAATCAATTTGTAATCTGTATTTAGAATAGTGCTAGATCGTTAATCGAAGTACATCTGTTACAGAATCTAGAGTACTTCACAATCACTTGTAAGCTCACTGAGAGATATATATATTGATCATTGTTTCTTAGCTGTTTTTTGTTCACAATTCATTATTAATCTGAAGTAGAGAACATTCTTGTGAATGCTCTGTTTCACTGAGAACAAGATATACTATCTGATGACTTGAATGACAGATGAAAACACTGAGAGTATTGATTAATCAACTCTGTGATTATAAAAAGTTCTACACAATCAGATGAATCTCATATACATGTCAATCAGTTCTGAGCTTAAGAATCCTCATTCAAAGAACAATGGAAGCTAGCAGTAGAAGCAGATGAATTCTGACAATAAGCTGCTGAAGTCATACAAAACAGAGCATCTCAATTTCTCACTGTAACGGGCGTACTTCGATTAACGATTTGGTACTATCCTAATTACAGATTACGAATTGATTAAGGAAAGAAAGAGAAAAGAAATCAGAAGAAAAGGTCGTACAAAGGGGGTTCTTATAGGGGAAAGTTCAGGGCGGAAGAATATCAGAAGCCACTCCACAGTGGAGCGCGGAGTGGAAGAACATTAAGAGGTACACATAAGAATTGTTAGAAGCTACACGAGTGCAGAATGTGGGGTGGGAGAATCATTGAGAGCTACACAGAAGAATCATTAGAGACTACACAAGTGTGGAACACAGAGTGGGAGAATGTAAGAAGCTACACAGAAGAATTGTTAGAGACTACACAAGCACAGAGCACAGAGTGGAAGAATGTTGAGGGTTACACAAGATCACAACAGCCAGGAACAAGTGAGTGCAGGAGGAGAGTTGATTGTGTAAGTTAATTACTAACAGATGCTAACCCATCACATTATCCCCCCCTACCAGGGTGAGTGAGGACTCGTAGATGTCGAGGGCGGCGGTGTCCTCCAAGGCGGACATGGGTTCCCAGGTCAGACAATCATATCCTACCCATTTGATGAGGTATTCACAGCAGCAGTGGTTGGTTCTATCATCAAGAATTGCTTCAATTTCCCACTCAAGTTCATTGTCTTCTTCTATGATGGCGGGTGGCTGCCAATTGGAGGTTCTCTGTGAGGGGAATGGATCCTCGGCCGCGGGTCGGAGCAGGTTCGTATGAAAGACATTGTGAATGCCAGGCAGGGTGTCGAGTTGATAATCATGTGTGCCTAGCACTTTCTTCACTGTATATTTGGCATGATGGTAATCTAGTGTATGTGAGGGGTGGTCTGTTCTTATGTTCTTGAGATCCAGCCAGACTTTGTCTTCTACATGGTATTGGGTTGCAGAACTCCTTCTGATGTTCACTTGATCTTTGTAATCTTGCTGAGCACTGATCATTGAAGCTTCTGCTCATTTGTGAGTCTTCTTCAGCTTGCTCACAATGTTCTCTGCCATCTGTATGGGGCTGCGGGTGTATGTGGTTTCTCAGAGAGTCTCAAGAAAGTTCAGAACCTCTAAGTTGTATCTGTGTAGAAGGAAGAATGGGCTTACATCTGTCATAGCAGAATCTCAACTGTTAATCACAATCTCAGTGTGTGGCAGCAGATTGCTCCAGTTGTCTTGTGTGTAATTGCAGAACTTACAGAGGATGTTCTTTACTGTTTGTATCATTCTCTCAGTAGCTCCATCAGTCTCTGAGTGGTATGCTGTTGATAACTTTCATTCAATTCTTAATAATTGGCATACACAGGCCCAGAGTGTGCTGACAAATTGACTGTCTCTATCTGACACAATGAATGAAGGCAGGCCATGCATACAATAGAACAGACTTCTGATGAAGACATCTGCAACTACTTCAGCATCCATCTTATCACAGAGCTGTAGTATTACACCCTTGCTGAGTCAGTCAACAATGACTAGAATGTTCATAGAATCTCCACTTTCAGATAAGAAAACTGCAAAATCAATAGCTATATCACATCAAGTTCAGTCAGAGACAGATAGAGGTTTCAGCATCTCTTTTCAGTGTTCACACCATGCTATCACTGAGCTGCAGCAATCACAGTTGTGTACAAACCAGTGTATGTCTTTCAACATATCTGGTCAGTAGAATTCTCAGGCAACAATGTTGTACATGATTTCGCATTCTGAGTGCTCAGTCATCAACAAGTCATGAATTTCTTGCATGATCCATGTTCATAGAGGTTCTGAATCGGGGACCCATTGCCTATCTCAAAAGCATAAGTGGTTGTCATCATCAATCAAACATGCTGAGATATTCATTCTTGGGTATACACCAGCAGGGAATCAAGGTGCTTTACTTCATACAGCTTCAGCAGCTTGCTGTCAGAATTCATCTGCTTCTGCCACTAGTCTCCATTGTTCTTCAAGTGAGGGTTCTTGAGCTTGGAACTGGTTGATATGTATGCAGAGTTCATCTGATTGTGTAGGACTTTCTATGATTGCAGGGTCAATTAATCAATGCTCTCAGTGTTTCCATCTGTCATCTAAGTCATCAGATGGCATATCTTGTTCTCAGTGAGACAGAACATTCACAAGAGTGTTCTCTACTCCAGGTCAATAATGAATTGTGAATGAAAAACAGCTAAGAAACAATGACCAACACATATGCCTCTTGATGAGCTTATGAGTGATTGTGAAGTATTCTAAGTTCTTATGATCAGTAACAATCTCAAACTTCTTGACACTCATAAGTTCAGACTCCCATTCTTCAAGACATTGTATGATCACTAGAAGCTCCTTGTCATAGATCTCATAGTTGCATTCAGCAGGTGACATCTTTTTCAAGATGAAGACACAGGGTTGTAGAACACCTTTGTTATCATATTGCATTAGTGCCCCACCTACTACATAACCTGAGGCATCTGTTTCAAGAATCATATGCTTATCTGGATTGAATGATTGCAGCATCAGAGCACTTGTGAACATACACTTCAGCTTTTTGAATGCTGCATCCACTTCATCAGTTCATTGAAATACAGCGTCTTTCCGGATCAGATCCATCAGTGGTTGTATGATATTAAAGAAGTCTTTGATGAACCTTCAGTAGAAGTTGACAAATCCTAGAAAGCTTCTAGTCCCTTTTACCAAGACTGATGCCTCCCAGTTGAGGATTGCTTCCACCTTCTTAGAATCCATGCGTACGCCTTTTTCAGCTTCAATGATGAATCCTAGATAGGTTGTAGACTTGGTCTCGAAGTCACATTTATCAATGTCCACTTGCAGTTCAGCTTTTCATAGGCAGTCAAGAACTTGTCGTACATGCTTACAGTGCTCAGTGAGCAATCCATCAGTGAAGATCAAGATATCATTCATGTATACTGAGACAATCTCATCAAGCAGATCTCATAGGGCCCAGTTAATGTATTTCTGAAACATACTTGGAGCATTCACTAATCCAAAGGGGGTCACTGTCCATTTGTATAATTCATAATGCATACAAAAGGCAGTTAGCCATTCATCACCTTCATTAATCCTTATCTTGTAGAAGGCTGCAGAGATGTTAAGTTTCATAAATCATTTTGCTTTTCCTATCTGTTCAAGTGTTTCATTGATGAGTGGAAGAGGGTATCAGTCCTTCTGCATAATCTTGTTGAGTTCTCAATAGTCGATGCAGAATTGTAAGCCTTCTTCTGATTTCTTCACAAACAGTACAGATGCTGCAGTGGGTGAGTTGCTAACACAAATGAAGTCTTTGTCTAGTAATTCATTGAGTGTTTTTCATAGAACAAGGAGCTTGTTGTGTGACATGCTGTAGAGAGAACCCCAGGGCAGTTGCAGGTTCTTATCATCTTTCTTGATGAGCTCAATTGTATGATCTATACTGGGTTCTCAGTGAGGGGGAAGCTTTTCAGCTTCTTTCTTGTTGAACATGTCTGCAAAGTCTTCATATGATTCAGATAGTTTCTTGTGCAGTTTCTTGGGGTCTTTGAGTTCTAACTTTTCTAACACTTTCTTGATATTCATCATGCTAGCAGTGAACACTTGGATGTTCTTCTTCTTATGTGCTTGACAGATTAGTAGTTTGTACACTTCTGCTGATATCTGGGTGAGATCAGCAGTTCTATCAACATTCTTCTTGTAAACACAGTCATCTTCTGAGAAAATAAGACAGTGATTGCATGCATCCAACAAGGTTCCAAATTCTGTGAGCCATGATAGGCCGAGCATTAGATCATACTCAAGGTCTTGTATTTCATATGCATATACATTCTTTTTCTCATGTCCTTCTACATCAACATTAAATCTTATCATGTTGTAGGAGGCGGATCCTCTGGGGCTGTCAAATCCACTGAGCTTACACAGTTTGAGAAAGAGAATACACTGAAGCTTATGCTTCTCAACCAGCTGGGTGTCTATAAGAGTGTAGTGAAGGAAACCACTGTCTACCATTGCTCATACATTGACTAAGCTATTTACAATGACAGAGATCATGATTGCATTCACTTGCATCTTCTGCTCAAATCTTCAGCTAGCTTTTTGCTCCTTGAGCTCTCATTCATATTTTAGAGCAAGAGCTCATCTTTTCTCTGTTCTTGCTTATCCACAGGCAATGCAGTGTTCATGTGTGTGGGGGGTTTACTTGGGACAATTGCATTCAGACATTGGTTTGCAAAGTGCTCTGACTTGTCACAGTGTATGCAGACTTCTCTGATGATTTGGTCAGTGGTGTCCTTCTCTGAGATGTTGGGGACCCTCAAGTGGCTTGCATTCATGTGTGGGACTCAGTCCATTGATTCTGGTTCAGAGACAGAGGGTGCTGCAGAGTGGTTCGGAGCATACACATTTATTTGATGGAATCCTCTACAATTTTGGAGCGCGCGGAACTGAGACAGATTGTTGTCCAACAGACAAAGATCAGCACAGAATTCACTGTATATTGAGAGCTTTGGATGCTCTACACTTCAGTTATGCAATTGAAAGTTCAAGTTCTTGAACAATATGTTGATCTTGACAGTGTCATCCCAGTCTTGCCCATCTGCTTCTAGGAGCTTGCAATCAAATTCAGAAAGATAAGTTGCCAACACAACATCCATCTGATGAGTCCAATTAAGCCAGTCTAACACCTTGGCTTGAAGTGTAGGATTGAGGAAGAGGGAGTCAAGTTGTTGAAAGACTAGCTCTGGCATACACTGATAGTTCTGACAATGGCTCATTCAGAGTTGGAATTTTGCTAACACATTGCCATCCAACCTGCTATGGATATACCATGCTTGATTGGATAGCGAGCCTATTGCTTGTCCATTGATGTCCAATTTGGCATTCACTTTTGACTTCCACACAAGGTAGAGCACTAGATCTCCCTCATATTTGTTGAGGATTGGAAGCTTCTCTCTTGGGGGCTTTTCATGAGGTGCGGGTGTAGAAGGAACAGTGAACACAGAAGTGCTCATTTCAGCAAATCATCATTGCAATTCAGTCATCTGTAGCATCTGTTGCTGGAGGATGCTTCATAGGTCTAAGTTGTCATCCACCGCATTCAGGTGCAGCGGGTGTTTGTAGAATTGTTCATAGTTCATTTCAATATCTAAGAACATGTAATAATAATAAAAGAAAAGAAATACTTGTAGACACTCAGTCCTCTCACAGACACTATTCACAGTGTTGCAGCACTAAGCTTGATCAAGCTTCTTTGTGAATACTATTCACAGCATTACAGTTTGTAGGCACTCAGACCTCATAGAACACAGTCAATTGTGTTTCAGACACTTAGACACAACAGCCTATATAACTAATGATAAGAGCACTCAGACCCACAAGGAATCTCTTGTAACAACTAGGCACTCAGGTCTGTAAACAACACACTTGGGCGTAAGAACTGGTAACAACACACTTGGGTGTAAGAACTAATAATGAGACACTCAGGCCTTAAATACAGAAGAATCAATTTGTAATGTAACAGGTGTACTTTGATTAATGATTTGGTACTATCCTAATTACAGATTACAAATTGATTAAGGAAAGAAAGAGAAAAGAAATCAGAAGAAAAGGTCATACAAAGGGGGTTCTTATAGGGGAAAGTTCAGGGTGGAAGAATATCAGAAGCCGCTTCACAGTGGAGTGCGGAGTGGAAGAACATTAAGGGGTACGCGTAAGAATTGTTAGAAGCTACACAAGTGTGGAATGTGGGGCGAGGGAATCATTGAGAGCTACGCGGAAGAATTGTTAGAGACTACATGAGTGCAGAACACAGAGCAGGAGAATGTAAGGAGCTACACAGAAGAATTGTTAGAGACTACACAAGTGCAGAGCACAGAGCGGAAGAACATTGAGGGTTACACAAGGTCACAACAGCTAGAAACGAGCGGGTGCAGGAGGGGAGTTGATTGCGTAAGTTAATTACTAACGGGTGCTAACCCGTCACACTCACAGATGTATATCTAAGAACAGATATCTCAGCATATTCAATCAATGATAACAACTGCTTACACTTTCAAGATAGACAATGAGTCTCTGATTCAGAATCTCTACAAATATGAATCATGCAAGAAATTCATGATTCACTGATGATCAGACACTCAGAATGTGAAATCATATACAACATTGTTGTCTGAGAATTCTACTGATCAGATATGTCAAAAGACATACACTGATTCATACACAACTGTGATTGCTGTGGCTCAGTAATAATATGATGTGAACACTGAAAAGAGATGCTGAAGCCTTTATCTATCTTCAACTGAACTTGATGTAATATAGCTATTGATTTTACAGTTTTCTTATCTGAAAGTGAAGATTCTATAAACATTCTAGTCATTGTTGACTGACTCAGCAAGGATGTAATACTACAGCTCTGTGACAAGATGAATATCAAAATAGTTGCAGATGTCTTCATCAGAAGTCTGTTCTATCATATACACAGTCTGTCTTCATTCATTGTATCAGATAGTGTAATGCACTCGTTTATTATTTCCTTATTATCTTCGCTTATTCTTACCTCTTTCCATTATACTCTCGCTACCACTATTTCTATATGTATATATATATTGATGTATGTATTTCGCACATCTTCTTTCTCTTTCTTTTCTTCCTTAGTGATTAGCTACACTACGCTATGTTACACTACTATACTATATTACTTTACAATATATTACTATTATCTCCACTACACTATAAACTATCTTCTACTGTTACTCTTCACACTGTCACTACACCTCACAGTTTCTAATCACTCAACCTTTGAGAGACAGTTCATTGAGTAATAGTCATGGCCTCTACCCACAGCATTCACTGTACTCATGCTACTGCTGAATCTGAAGCAATAAACACCATGAAAGAAAACCACAAAACACACACTTCTGCCACTGAAAGTGTGTAACAAGCATCATCTTCTCTTATGAAATCAGACTCTGAGCATAATTCAGAAGAGAATATCTCTTCTGAAGATCTCAGCACAATTGAGACTGAGAAGATAGCTGTGATCAGAAGAATCAAAAAATTACAGACTGAGAAAGAATTGTGAGAACTTCAACAGCAGTGCAACACTTTACTACAAGAATTGAATGAAACAATTCCAGTCATCTGAAATACACTAGAAGCACATCCAAACCACAGTAGAGATGCAACTAGCATGAATGATAATCATGATAATATCACAAGTATTCTCAGATCATCAGAAGCTACATTACAAGCACTCAACATCTTAGTGAAAAGTGCTGTGACTACTGTCAGTGAGAGATGTAGTTGAGTACCACTTTGACAATTAGAACTTTGAGATCTCAGCATGAACAGTCACTCTTCTCAGAGAGATGTGGAAAAGTTCTGAGATCAAAACATGAAAGAATTTGAAAACTTTGTTACAGCTGCTATCACTTTTCATGCCAGTGATCTTGATTACTACAACAAACACAACCATCAAAAGATCATCGAAGCCATCACTCATTTCAATGTCAAGATGCAACAACATTGGTATCAATATACACATGATATATGGATTTTGCCACCATGGGAAGAATTTGTTAGTTGAATGCAATGTCAAGTCATTGATTCAGATAGAAGTTTCTGAGATGCTGATAGACAATACTGAAAAACAGAGCAACAAGAAGATCAGACAGTTCAACAATTTACTTCACACTTACAATCAATTGAAGAGCATCTGCAGCATTCTTATAGTGAATACCATTGGAAATCACATCTCTATATGAAAGTTCTACCTTCCATTTGCTGAGAATTTGACAAATATGCAACCAAATTGAAAGAGTTAAGCTATGATGCCACTCTACATAAACTTGCAATGACAGAATCAAATCTGTCAGAAAGATGGAAGAAGCTTAAAGAGAAGTCAAATTTCAAAAACCTCACTCAAAGCTTTAACAACAGAAATAATGCTGATAATAGATCACAAAACAAATACAGATGAAATGACACTACAAAATCTGATGACTTCATCTGATCAAAATATTGCTGTTATTGCAAGTGACCAGGACATACCATTGATTTGTGTTTCAAACAACCCAAAGATGAATTCAAAAACACCAAATTCAACTCAAAATCTGATACAAAAGATATGAAGAACTTGAAGAACTCAAAAAATGCTTAAGACACATCATTCAGCTTGCAATGACAGTCATAAGCATGAAAAGTCAATGCAAAAATGCCTTAAGCTTCACTGTCACAGTGGAACTTGCTACATCTAAGGGTCTGCAAAAAGTGCTTGTGCTAGTAGACTCTGAGTCAGAAGTGAACTGTGTCAATGAATTTTGGACAAAGAATCACAATCTAGAAGCTGCTCACTGCAAAATCAAAATGATCAAGTCAATTGATGAATGCATAATGCACTTCTTTGAAGAGTATAACATTGCAACTACTGTCACTGATCACAAGGGTAATGCACAGCAGACATCTCATTTCTTCCATGTGATGAAGATGAAGAACTACAGTCTTGTATTAGAATTTCTTTGATTAAGACAAACAAATCCTCTTATAGATTGATCAGATGGACAATTCTTCTTTAGAAGCTCTGAAAATAAACAACAATCTCAAATTATTTCTGAACAAGATATTCTAGCTGAAGTTCTTACAGGAGCTAGAGTAGAAATGCTTGTAGTATTATCTACAGAACATTCAAAAGACTCAAAACATGCTTCATGTGTATTCTTGACTGTGTATTTGGACTTGCTGACTGGTCTATCTGATTATGTCATGTCATATGTGCATATCTTCTCAGAAGAAGCTGCTATAAGTGTGAAAAGATCAGAAAAGATGAAACACTGCATAGATCTCAAGTCTGATACACAATCTTCATTTATATCAATATACAATCTCTCTGAAACTGAGTTAGCTGTTCTAAGAGAATATTTAAAAAATGTATTAGATAAAGAGTGGATATAACTGTTCAGTAGTCTGACTGATGCACTGATTCTCTTTGTCCCCAAAAAAAATGATGGACTTCATCTTTGTGTAGACTATTGAGAATTAAATCAAATCACCATCAAGAACTGATATTCTCTATCTCTAATAAGTGAATTACTTGATAGACTTTCAAAAGTCAAGATATTCACTAAGCTGGATCTTTGAGATGTCTATCACCGCATACTTATAGCAGCAAAAGACCATTGAAAGACAGTCTTTAGAACAAGATATGAACATTTTGAATATGTAGTTATGCCATTTGGACTAGCTAATGCTCCAGTGACATTTCAAGCATACATTAACAATGCCTTGTCTGATTTGTTGGATATATGTTGCATTGTCTATTTGGACGACATTCTCATATTCTCCAATTCAAAGCAGGAATATAAAGTGCATGTTACTAAGATGCTAGAATGTCTCAAGTGTGCAAATCTATTTGCAAAACTCTCTAAGTGTGAATTTGAAGTGGATAAGATCTTGTTTCTGAGATTTGTTATAGATACAAATGATGTTGAGATGGAGTCAGACAGAGTCTTCACTATTGTGAAATGATCTACATCTAAATCAATTAAAGAGGTTCAATTCTTCTTGAGCTTTGCTAATTTCTATCAGTGATTTATTAAGTCTTTCTCCTCTATTGCAGCCCCATTATTTGAACTTACAAAAGAGAGCAAGAAGAGAGAAAGAAAAGTCACTTTTATATGAATAGAAGATGCTCAAAGCACTTTCAATGAGCTCAAATTGCACTTTATGCATGCTCCTCTATTAGCTCATTTTGACTCAGCTTGGTGTATTCAGATCAAATCTGATGTATCCACTTTTGCAGTCACTGCTATCCTGTCATAGTTGCAGAATGATGAGCACTGACATTCAGTTGCCTTCTGATCAAGAAAGTTGATTGATGTGGAAATGTGTTATGATACTCATGATAAAGAACTCTTGACTATTGTAGCAGTATTTAAGAATTGAAGACACTATCTGAAGAAAAGTCAGTATTCAATTCAAGTCTGATCTGATCATGCCAATCTGCAGTACTTTATGACAACTAAGAAACTGAACAGACATCAGATCAGATGGACAGAAGCTTTATCTACTTATGATTTTATATTACTGCACCACTCTGAATCAAAGAATTCAGCTGATGAGCCCAGTCATCATACAGACTACAGTGAGGTCTATAATGATCAAACTATGTTATCTACTCTGCAACAGAAGCTGAAACATGGAGTTAGACTAGACTGAGAAGCTGATACTTCTTTTCAAAATGATATTTCTTCTGATGTAGTCTGTGCATGAATCTCTAATGAGCAAAATGCTTCTTTTAATGAGTGAAAAGCACTTCATATATCAATGTCTTCTATCTCTTATGTAAACTCTTCCCCTCTGATGTGCATTGAGCAATATATACCCCAGATTGCAGTCAATAAGGCTATTCTTGAGGACTCAGCATATACAGAAATGCCTGAATCCTTCATCTCATTTCTGAGTAAAGCACAGAAGATTGATTCTTTTGCTGCTGAGCAAAGAAAGAAGATAAAAGAGAAGAATATGACTGTTGCTGAAAATATACTATGAACAATTTCTGAGGATGATATATTGTGTGCTGATGGTCATGTGTATGTCCCTCAACAAAAGACACTCATTGATGAAATTATCAATGCAAACCATGATGATCCACAGAGGGGTCACTTTGGTATAAAAAAGTTCATAGACAGCATTCAGGACAAATACTATTGACATGGGCTAGTCAGAAATATCAAAGATTATATATCCACTTGTGATACTTATCAAAGAGTAAAGTCAAAACAGCACAGACAATATGGAGAATTGAATACAATCCCCTTATCATCAACTCCTTTCAAATCCATTACTATAGATTTTATTACAGACTTGCCAGCCTCTACATTCCTCCATCAAATCTATGATGCAATTTTAGTGATTGTAGATATATATACCAAGTTTATGATCTATATTCCTTGCATCAAAAACATTACAGTCAATGAACTAGTGGAAATTGTTTATACCAAGTTCTATACAATTTATGGAGTACTCAAAAACCATATATCCAATCAAGAGTTGCTGTTTACAAGCCATTATTGGTCCACCTTTTATTATATGCTAGGCACATGCTGGAAACTTTCAACAGCCTTTCACTCTCAAACAGATGGCCAAATGAAACAACAAAATCAAACCTTGAAACATTATCTTCAATGCTTTACCAACTATCATCAAGATGACTGAGTATGCTGACTATCACTGATGCAGTTTGTTTACAATACCTCTCAACATGCCTCTACTGAAATGACATCCACAGAAGCCTTAATGGAATATCAATCTGATTTGAAAATTAATATCAGCAAACCATCACAACCAGTCGCCATACATGCTGCTAGCTGTGCAAAACATATCAAGGAAACACATCATAAGCTCATCAAGAATCTACAAAAGATGTGACAAGCACAGAAAATCTATTATGATGCAAAACATAAGCTTCAACAATTTAAAATAGATGACTATATCATGCTCAATGCAAAAAATCTCTGATTGCTGCGCCTGATTTGCAAACTTGATCATAAATATGTTGGATCCTTCAAGATTCTGAATATCATTGGAAAACAAGTGTACAAACTAGAACTGCCATCTTCATATAAAAGCATCCATTCTGTATTTCATGTATCTTTATTGAAGCCATACAACCACAGGAATGGAGCTCTACCAGAATCAGAACTGAAACTTGTTGATGGTGAAGAAGAATATCAAGTTGAAAAAATTCTTGAAAAACAACAACAAAAAAACAAACCTCTGAAATATCTTGTGAGATGAATAGATTGGGGTTCTAGTGGTGATACATGGAAACTGAAAGAAAACATATTGAACACTCAGACATTTGAAATCTTCCTTGAATAAGAAAATGAACAACAAATACAAAATCAACATACTTCCAAACATCAAAAGTATGAACTTCAAGTTGAAAGATGCCAGAAGTGCAAATTTTAAATCAAAAAACACTAGAAGTGCAAATCTCACTCAAACTTCAATCAAATGCATTCTTTTTAGAAGGATTTTATCAGAGAAAAGAGAAAAAAGAAAAAAAATTCAATTTGGGTATAATAAATACAAAAAATAAAACATACAAGCAAGAAAAAAACAAAGAAAACAGATTCTAAGAAAAGTCTAAAGATTCTCAGTTCACTTATCTTCATCTCATCTTCCATCTCTCACTTTCTCTTCTTTCTTTCATCATCTCTCTTATTTCTCTTCTCTGCCACTCTCATTCAATACTTCTTCTGGTACTTGTATATTATGAGCACTCATTTTGAATGCAGAGGTATAGGCAAATATCTATCTCACAACACATTTGTCTCCTCACATCTTCTCTCTCTCATCAATCTACTCATTCTCTGACATATTCAATAAAGAAAGATATTTCTCCTCATCTTCTTCTCCCACTTCTTTATTATTCAGAGCATCCTCTCCCCCTGCTCCACTGATGTCAGTGACAAATTGACAAAGAAAGCAGGCATCACAGACACTGCTGCAGTCATCAGTGTCTTCACAATCTTCTTCATCAGCTCTTCAGTCAACTCCTCTCTCATCAATCTCTCTTCAATCAATCTCTTCATCACAGAGCTTTCAGAGCTCATCACTCTCAAAATCCTCTTCTTCATATTCTCCTCTTCCTCTAACATCTTCACTCTGAAAGAATCAGATACAACCACAGTCTTCAAAATCTGCATCTCTACAGACTCAGCTGTCACTCAGTGCTGAAATCATAGAGCATTCATCTCTGCTCTGTCTCAAGCAGACAGTATCACCAGACAAGATGCATTCAATTGTTTAACTAAACAACAAAGATGACTTTTGTGACTGATCATGTTCTTCTCAGCTGTCATCTCTGTGAAGATAAATGCTCACCTGTGCATGATGCACCTCAGAAGAGGTGTATCACACATCTAGCATCATTATCAGTATATCAACATTGCTAAGAACACTACTATCTATTCAAAAGCAAATTTGAAGAAAAAGAAAAAGAAAATAAGAATTAAAGAGAATTACTCACAGATTTGCAGAATTTCTCTGCAGAGACACAAGTCTCACAACATTTCTGAGCATTTAATCTCAGCACACATCAAAAATCAACATTCTCAAGTCTAGAGACACAATGTTCACATGGAATCTGACTGTTGTGTGTCATGTGATTAGGGCTAAACCTAGAGCAATATAACAAGTGAACAGTGAATGGTGCTATACAGAAACAAGCTAGTGGTGCATGTGATCACACTAATAACACCACTGACAAGGAACACCAACAATAATACATGATAAGCACCCAAGAAACAACTTACTTAAAATTGAAATAATCAAGAAAGCTCATTTCAATAAAAGAGAGGGGGAGGAAGAACAACAATATAAAAAATTTAAAAATTTTTTGGAGATGAAAAATCACAGCAGAAAGGCAAGAAGCTTTGATGATGATCAAGTTAAAAAAGAAGAGAAATCTTCAAGAAGAAAGAAATTCTTTTTACTTCTCTGCATACAACCTCTGGCAATCAAAGAATCCATCAATTCCATCTCATTAGAAAATCAATAACAACACATATACAAGCTATCTAGAGGACACAATCGATATACTGCTATCAACAAGTGAAACTTACAATATGAGAATGCAATTATCTACTAGCAAGCAATCTATACAATCACTGAGAGCAGCTCTTATAAAAAAGAAGGGCAATTGTAATGCACTCATTTATTATTTTCTTATTATCTTCACTTATTCTTACCTCTTTCCATTATACTCTTGCTACCACTATTTCTATATGTATATATATATTGATGTATGTATTTCGCACATCTTCTTTCTCTTTCTTTTCTTTCTTAGTGATTAGCTACACTACGCTATGTTACGCTACTATACTATATTACTTTACAATATATTACTATTATCTCCGCTACGCTATAAACTATCTTCTACTGTTACTCTTCACACTGTCACTACATCTCACAGATAGAGACAGTCAATTCATCAGTGCACTCTGAGTCTGCATATGTCAATTATTAAGAATTGAATGAAAGTTATCAACAGTGTATCACTCAGAGACTGATGAAGCTACTGAGAGAATAATATAAATAATAAAGAACATTCTCTGTAAGTTCTGCAATTATACACAAGACAACTGAAGCAATCTGCTGTCACATACTGAGATTATGATTAATAGTTGAGATTCTGCTATGATAGATGTAAGCTCATTCTTTCTTCTATATAAATACAACTTAGAGATTCTGAACTTCTCTGAGACTCTCTGAGAAATCATATACATCTGCAGTTTCATACAGATGACAGAGAACATTGTGAGCAAGCTGAAGAAAGTTCATAAATGAGCAGAAGCTTCAATGATCAGTGCTCAGCAAAATTACAAAAATCAAACAAACATCAGAAGAAGTTCTACAACTCAATATTATATAGAAGACAAAGTCTGACTGAATCTCAAGAACATAAAAACAGATCATCTCTCATATACACTAGATTATCATCACATCAAATATACAGTAAAGAAAGTGCTAGATATATATGATTATCAACTCAACATTTCATCTGATATTCATAACATCTTTCATACAAACCTGCTTCAACCTGCAGCTGAGAATCCATTCCTCTCACAGAGAATCTTCAATTGACAGTCATCTGTCATCATAGAAGAAGACAATGAACTCAAGTGAGAAATTGAAACAATTCTTGACAATAGAATCAATCACTGCTGCTGTGAATACTTTGTCAATTGAGTAGAATACAATCATTCAATCTGAGAATCTGTGTCTGTCTTGAAGAACACCATCACTCTTGACATCTATAAGTTCTCACTCACCTCAGTAGAGGGGGATAATGTGATGAATTAGCATTTATTAGTAATTAATTTACACAATCAACTTTTCTTCTGTATCTGCTTGTTTCTAACTGTTGTGATTTTGTGTAATTCTTGATGTTCTTCTGCTCTGAGCTCTGTGTTTGTGTAGTCTCTAATGATTCTTCTGTGTAGCTTCTAATGTTCTCTCACTCTGTGTTCCACACTTGTATAGTCTCTAATGATTCTTTCATGTAGTTTTCAATGATTCTCTCACTTCATACTCTGTGTTTGTGTAGTTTCTAACAATTCTTCTGTGTAGCTCTCAATGATTCTCTCATCTCACACTCTGTGTTTGTGTAGTTTCTAACAATTCTTCTGTGTAGCTCTTAACATTCTTTCACTCTGTGCTCCACTGTGAAGCAGCTTCTGATATTCTTTCACTCTGAATTTCCCTCTATAAGAACTCTCTTCATATGATCTTTTCTTCTGATTTCTTTTCTCTTTCTTTTCTTAATCAATTCATAATCTGTAATTAGAATAGTATCAAATTGTTAATCGAAGTACGCCCGTTACAGCTAGAATTTAAAAATTTCAAGAAATCACATAAGAAACTATCTGAATCATACAAAGACTTCACAGATATATTTAATGAGAAAGAAACTGAAAAACTTCTCTCTCACTAAGAACTCAGTATAGATCATATAATCAAGCTTATTAAGAAGAATAGTAAGAATCTGTAATCACTCTGAGGTTTTTTCTACAGTATATCATACAACAAACTTCTCATTCTACAAAAAACATTCAACAAATTACTGAATAAAGACTTCATTTATATTAACAACTCATTTATCACAGTATCTGTACTGTTTGCAAAGAAATCAGAAGAAAGCTTACAATTCTGCATTGATCACTGAGAACTCAACAAGATTATATAGAAGAATCAATATTCTCTTTCACTCATCAATGAAACATTCAAATTAATAAAAAAAGTAAAATAATTTACAAAGCTTGACATCTCTACAGCTTTCTATAAGATAAGGATTAATGAAGATGATGAATGGCTAACTGCTTTTCATATATATTACAGATTATACAAATGAACAGTGACTCTTTTTGAATTAATGAATACTTCAAACACATTTCAGAAATACATTAACTGAACTCTATAAGATCTGCTCAATGAGATCATTTCAGTGTATATAAACAATATTCTAATCTTCACTGATGAATCACTCACTGAGCACTGCAAGTATGTATGACAAATGTTTGATCATCTACAAAAAATCAGACTGTAAGTGAACATTGACAAATGCAATTTTGAGATCAAATCTACAATCTATCTAGAATTCATCATCAAAGTTGAAAAAGATATATATATGAATTCTAAGAAGATGGAAGCAATTCTCAACTGAGAGATATTAGTTTTAGTAAAAGAAACTAGAAGTTTTCTAGAATTCATCAACTTCTACTGAAGATTTATCAAAGACTTCTCTGATATTATACAATCACTGACAGATCTGACTTAAAAAGACACTGTATTTCAATGAACTGATGAAGCAGACACAGTATTCACAAAGCTGAAATATATATTCACAAACACTTCAATGCTGCAATCATTCAATTCAGATAAGTATAAAATTTTTGAGACAGATATTTCAGATTATATAGTAGATAAAGCACTGATGTAATATAATAATAAAAATATTCTATAATCTTGTGTCTTCATTTTAAAAAAGATATCACTCACTGAATGTAACTATAAGATCTATAATAAGAAACTTCTAGCAATCATACAATGTCTTGAAAAATGAAAGTCTGAACTCATGAGTATTGAGAGATTCAAAATTGTTATCAATCATAAGAATTTAGAGTACTTCACAATCATTTATAAGCTCATTCAAAGATATATATATTGATTGTTGTTTTTTAGTCATTTTTCATTCATAATTCATTTCTGATCTGAAGTAGAGAACATTCTTGCAGATGCTCTGTCTCATCAAGAATAAAATATATCATCTGATAACTTAAATGATAGATGGAAACACTGAAAGCATCAGTTAATCAACTCTGTGATCATAAGAAGTTCTACACAATCATATAAATCTCATATATATATCAAACAGTTCTGAGCTCAAGAACTCTTACTCAAAGAACAATGAAAGCTAGCAGCAGAAGCAGATGAATTCTGATAATAAGTTATTAAAACTGTACAAAGCAGAGCATCTCAATTTCTCACAGATGTATACTTAAAAACAGATATCTCAGCATATTCAATCAATAATAACAACTGTTTATACTTTCAAGATAGACAATGGATTCTCAATTCAGAATCTCTATAAATACAGATCATGTAAGAAATTCATGATTTGCTGATGACTGAGTACTCTGAATATGAAATCATATACAACATCATCACTTAAGAATTCTACTGATCAGATATGTCAAAAGATATACACTGATTTATATACAACTGTAATCACTGTGATTCAGTAATAGTATAATATGAACATTGAAAAGAGATGCTGAAGTCTCTATCTGTTTTTAATCAAATTTGATATGATATAGCTATCAATTTTGCAGTTTTTTTGTCTGAAAGTAGAGATACTACAAACATTCTAGTCATTGTCAACTGACTCAGCAAGAGTGTAATACTACAGCTCTGTGACAAAATGAACACTGAAATAGTTGTAGATATCTTCATCAAAAGCTCATTCTATCATATACACAGTCTGTCTTCATTCATTGTGTCAGATAGAGACAGTCAATTTGTCAGCACACTCTGAGCTCACATATGTCAATTACTAAGAATTGAATGAAAGTTATCAACAGTGTATCACTGAAGAGCACAAAAACAATGAAGGACTCGACTTCTTATCTGTAATAAGCGTACTTCGATTAACGATCTAGCACTATTCTAATACAGATTACGAATTGATTAAGAAAAGAAAGAGAAAAGAAATCAGAAGAAAAGATTGTATGAAGAAGGTTCTTATAGAGGGAAATTTGAGGTGGAAGAATATCAGAAGCCACTCCACAGTGAAGTGTGAAGCAGAAGAATGTTAAGAGCTATACAGAAGAATTGTTAGAAACTACACAAGTGCAGAGTGTGAAGTGAGAGAATCATTGAGAGCTATACAGAAGAATTGTTAGAAACTATATGAGTGCAGAGTGTGAAGCAGAAGAATCATTGAGAGCTACATAGAAGAATCATTAGAAACTATATAAGTGCAGAGCACAGAGTGAAAGAATGTTAAAAGCTACATGAAAGAATCATTAGAGACTATATGAGTGTGGAGCACAGAGTAGAAGAACATTGAGGATTATGTGTGGTTGCAATGACAGAAGTTGATTGTGTAAGTTAATTGCTAATGAGTGCTAACCCATCACATTATCCCCCTCTACTGAGGTGAGTGAGGACTCATAGGCATCGAGAGCAGCAGTGTTCTTCAAGATGAATGCAGATTCCCAGATTGAATGATTGTATTCTATTCATTTGATGAGATATTCACAGCAGTGGTGGTTGGTTCTATTGTCAAGAATTGCTTTGATTTCTCACTTGAGTTTGTTATTTTCTTCTACAATGACAGATGACTGCCAATCAGAGATTCTCTGGGAGGAGAATGAATTCTCAGCCATGAATTGGAGCAGGTTTGTATGAAAAACATTGTGGATGTCAGGCAGAGTGTCAAGTCAATAATTATGTGTGCCTAGCACTTTCTTCACTATATATTTGATGTGATGATAATCTAGTGTATATGAGAGATGATCTGTTTTTATGTTCTTGAGATCTAGTCAGACTTTGTCTTTTATATGATATTGAGTTGCAGAACTTCTTCTGATATTTGTTTGATTTTTATAATTTTGCTGAGTGCTGATCATTGAAGCTTCTGCTCATTCACAGACTTTCTTCAACTTGCTCATGATATTCTCTGCTGTCTGTATAAGACTGCAGATGTACACAGTTTCTCAGAAAGTCTCAGAAAAGTTCAGAATCTCTAAGTTGTATCTGTGTAGAAGAAAGAATGAGCTTATATCTGTTGTAGCAGAATCTCAACTGTTAATTGCAATCTCAGTGTATGACAGCAGATTGCTTCAGTTGTTTTGTGTGTAATTGCAGAACTTACAGAGAATGTTCTTTACTGTTTGTGCCCGCGTGGCGCAGTTGGTAAGACTGTTACCCAAGGTAGCACTGTTAGATGTGCTGTAGGTTCGAATCCTGCCGCTGGCAAGGTCCCATTTTGGGCCACTTCTTACCCATGAAGGCCCCCGTGACCAGGGGCCAAGCCTAGTGAGGCAGTGCTGACAGGGGTGCCGCTTGGCAGTGGTGAGGGTGGTGGCCGCTGGAAGCCACGCTCATTAGTGCCATGCAGCCCCCCTGCCACTAGTGCTGATCTAAGCAAGATCCGATGATTACAGAGGGTCGAGTATAGGGTGCTTATACATACTAGCACCTGCCAAGGCCCCCGGCATCTAGGGGGCCACCCCAACAACAGGGAATGATTTTAAAAACCATCCGATTGGCTGCCTCATCAGAGAGGTAGTAGCAAGCCAAGCAGGACACCCTGGTAGGCGCCCTATTCTCAGGGCCCACTAGTGGTCATCTAACACTATTAGTGGGTAATTTGGGTGGGGTAAGCCTATGGTTAGTCCCTTACACGGGGCAAGGCCACGACGGCCGGTTGGTAGGCCAAGGGGGCAATGGGCCGAGATCGGCAACTGGAAGCTCTGGGCTATGGTGATGTCTAGGGTGGGCAGTGGCGCTTAACTAGGACCCCCGCTGGAAACCCCAGAACTAGTTAAAGCGGCCCGAGAGGACGGACGCGGTGGTCGGTTGGTTATAGGGGTAAATGTAACTAGCTTAAGGTGCATCCTGCGTGGAGTAGCCACGTAGAAACATTGTTTTTGATATGGATAAAACTGAATTAATTCACTTTTATCCAAATTTCAGAGAAAAAGATACTGAAGTTAAGCTTTTAAATCATTCAATTAAACCTAAAAACTCAGTTAGATGGCTTGGTGTTTGGTTAGATTCTCAATTGAATTTTAAGTCTCATGTGCAAATAAAAACTGCAAATGCTGAAAGAATTTTAAACAGTATATTGAGACTTTCAAATACTGAAAGAGGTCTGACATTTCAAGCAATGAGACAATTATATATTGCCTGTGTGACCTCTGTTTCAGATTATGCAGTTCAGGTGTGGTGGAGAGGTCAAAAACACTTTATAGAAAGATTTCAAAAACTTCAAAACTTAGCTTTAAGAAAGATCTTAGGAGTATTCAAAACTACTCCAATTAAAGCTATGGAAATTGAAGCCTCTATTTCTCCACCACAAGTGAGATTTGATAAAATCTGTATGAATTATGCTCTCAGAATTATGAAGCTATATTCACATCATTCTATTAGAAAGAGAGTTTCAAGTTCTTTTCCAAATGAATCAAATGGATTAGAATTAGATTGGGAACTTTATCTTGATTGGAATGAAACTGATTTATCTGAAAATTCAAGTTCTTTACAAAGAAGAAGAATACCATCTCAGCTATTTAGAATTTGCTCAATGGTTAAGAACTGTTTCTCTAGTTTAAATGTAGAGAGAATAGCTATTGAAAATCTCTCTCCTTGGAAGAAAAGTCTTGATAATCTTGTTGATTTAAATGTTAGTCAACTTTCAAAAGAAGATCAGACTCAAGAACATTTAAAGCTTTTGAAACAAATGAAAAATAAAGCAATTCTTATATACACTGATGGCTCAAAATGTGAGAAAACAGGCAATCTTGGAGCTGGAATAGCATATTCAGAAAATGATAAAAACTATATTCTTGATTCTTGGCAAATTGGAAAAGAGTCAGAAGTTTTTAATGCTGAATTATTTGCAATTTCAAGAGCTTTCAAATTGATTGAAATGAAGATTGAACAATGGAAAAGATTTGAGCATATTTGAATATTCTCTGATAGTCAAGCAGGGCTTAAAAGACTTCAAAGTAATAAAATCAGCAGTGGACAGTCAATGCTAGAGCTGATTTTGAAAAGTCTTCAAAATATTCAAAGAAAAATCTCATTCAATTGTTCTATTCATCTTCACTGGGTGCCTGCTCACATGGGTATATATGGCAATGAAATGGCTGATAGAGCTGCAAAAAAAGCAACTGAATTAGAAATCTGCTTTCAAAGAATTGTAACATAGGCTTTTATTAAGAGAAAAATAAGAGAATCATGTTTGCAAAAATGGCAAGATATCTGGCTTATGCAAAGAAAAAGTGTGCATTACTCCAGATTTGAAACAAAGCCAAAGTGGAAAACTTGTTCAATAAAGTGTAAAAAGAAACTTTTTGCTACAATAATGCAGTTAAAGCTTGGGCATGGTTACTTCAAATCATATTTAACAAAGTTTAGAGATGATTTAAGTAGTCTATGTTTAGATTGTCAGTTATATGAAAATCCAGAGCATCTTCTGTTACTTTGTGCAAAGTATTCAGAATTGAGATTGAAACTGAGAAAGAAGTTTGAATTGAAACAATTAAATTTGAATCTGTTATTCAATACAGAAACTGGAAACAAGTTTTTAATTGAATATTTGAAAGAATCAAATATTGCTACAAGAGTTTGAATGAATTGTCTGTTAAAAATATTGAGATCAGATTTTCAATTTGATTTATTTTGATTTTTCTTTTAGTCTTTCTTTTCATCTTGCTTTGAAGTCTCTCTTAAATTGCTTATGATCAGTTTTAATTTGTTTTGAAAAGTTTGGTTTGTTTTTTGTTGATGTTATAGTTGTTGTCAGTGGTTTTTCTTTTCCTTATTATAATAAAGCTGTCTTTTACAATGTTTATTTCTTTTGTTTTCAAACTAAGTTGTGTTGACTTACTGACATTCTTTTGATTTTGATTTCTTTGATTGAACAGTTTGAATAGTTGGTTGATTCTGGGCTGGAATTCTGATAATGCATGTTTTAAATTGTCTTTGTATATTAAATTATTCTTGAGTTGAAAAATCCTGAAGTGTTTCAGGTAGATGCCATAGTCACTGACTGCATGCATCTATAATTGAAGAATAATAATAATAATAATCTTTACTGTTTGTATCATTCTCTCAGTAGCTTCATCAGTCTCTGAGTGATACACTGTTGATAACTTTCATTCAATTCTTAATAATTGATATACATGAGCTCAGAGTGCACTGATGAATTGACTGTCTCTATCTGACACAATGAATGAAGACAGACTGTGTATACAATAGAATAAGCTTCTGATGAAGACATCTGCAACTACTTCAGTGTTCATCTTGTCATAGAATTGTAGTATTATGCTCTTGCTGAGTCAGTTGATAATAACTAGAATATTTGTAGAATCTCTGTTTTTGAGTAAGAAAACTGCAAAATCAATAGCTATATCACATCAAGTTCAGTCAGAGACAGATAGAGGCTTCAGCATTTCTTTTCAGCATTCACATCATATCATCACTGAGCTGCAGTGATCACAGTTGTGTACAAACTGATGTATATCTTTCAACATATCTGATCAGTAGAATTCTCAGACAACAATGTTGTACATGATTTCATATTCTGAGTGTCTGATCATCAGTGAGTCATGAATTTCTTGCATGATTTGTGTTTGTAGAGATTCTGAATCAGAGACTCATCATCTATCTCAAAAGCATAAGCAGTTGTCATCATTGATCAAATATGCTGAGATATTTGTTCTTGAGTATACATCTGCAGGGAATTGAGATGTTTTGCTTTGTACAGCTTTGATGACTTATTGTCAGAATTCATCTATCTCTGCTACTAGTCTTCATTGTTCTTCAAGTGAGAGTTCTTGAGCTTGAAACTGATTGATATGTACATGAGATTCATCTGGTTGTATAGAACTTTCTATGATTGCAGAGTTGATTAACTGATACTCTCAGTGTTTCCATCTGTCATCCAAGTCATCAGATGATATATTTTGTTCTTGATGAAACAGAGCATCTGCAAGAATGTTCTCTACTCCAGATCAATAATGAATTGTGAATGAAAAACAGCTAAGAAACAATGATCAATACATATGCCTCTCAGTAAGCTTATGAGTGATTGTGAAGTACTCTAGATTCTTATGATTGATAACAATCTTGAATCTCTCAACACTCATGAGTTTGAATTCTCATTTTTTGAGATATTATTATTATTATTATTATTCTTCAATTATAGATGCATGCAGTCAGTGACTATGGCATCTACCTGAAACACTTCAGGATTTTTCAACTCAAGAATAATTTAATATACAAAGACAATTTAAAACATGCATTATCAGAATTCCAGCCCAGAATCAAACAACTATTCAAACTGTTCAATCAAAGAAATCAAAATCAAAAGAATGTCAGTAAGTCAACACAACTTAGTTTGAAAACAAAAGAAATAGACATTGTAAAAGACAGCTTTATTATAACAAGGAAAAGAAAAACCACTGACAACAACTATAACATCAACAAAAAACAAACCAAACTTTTCAAAACAAATTAAAACTGATCATAAACAATTTAAGAGAGACTTCAAAGCAAGATGAAAAGAAAGACTAAAAGAAAAATCAAAATAAATCAAATTGAAAATCTGATCTCAATATTTTTAACAGACAATTCATTCAAACTCTTGTAGCAACATTTGATTCTTTCAAATATTCAATTAAAAACTTGTTTCCAGTTTCTGTATTGAATAACAGATTCAAATTTAATTGTTTCAATTCAAACTTCTTTCTCAGTTTCAATCTCAATTCTGAATACTTTGCACAAAGTAACAGAAGATGCTCTGGATTTTCATATAACTGACAATCTAAACATAGACTACTTAAATCATCTCTAAACTTTGTTAAATATGATTTGAAGTAACCATGTCCAAGCTTTAACTGCATTATTGTAGCAAAAAGTTTCTTTTTACACTTTATTGAACAAGTTTTCCACTTTGGCTTTGTTTCAAATCTGGAGTAATGCACACTTTTTCTTTGCATAAGTCAGATATCTTGCCATTTTTGCAAACATGATTCTCTTATTTTTCTCTTAATAAAAGCCCATGTTACAATTCTTTGAAAGCAGATTTCTAATTCAGTTGCTTTTTTTGCAGCTCTATCAGCCATTTCATTGCCATATATACCCATGTGAGCAGGCACCCAGTGAAGATGAATAGAACAATTGAATGAGATTTTTCTTTGAATATTTTGAAGACTTTTCAAAATCAGCTCTATCATTGACTGTCCACTGCTGATTTTATTACTTTGAAGTCTTTTAAGCCCTGCTTGACTATCAGAGAATATCCAAATATGCTCAAATCTTTTCCATTGTTCAATCTTCATTTCAATCAATTTGAAAGCTCTTGAAATTGCAAATAATTCAGCATTAAAAACTTCTGACTCTTTTCCAATTTGCCAAGAATCAAGAATATAGTTTTTATCATTTTCTGAATATGCTATTCCAGCTCCAAGATTGCCTGTTTTCTCACATTTTGAGCCATCAGTGTATATAAGAATTGCTTTATTTTTCATTTGTTTCAAAAGCTTTAAATGTTCTTGAGTCTGATCTTCTTTTGAAAGTTGACTAACATTTAAATCAACAAGATTATCAAGACTTTTCTTCCAAGGAGAGAGATTTTCAATAGCTATTCTCTCTACATTTAAACTAGAGAAACAGTTCTTAACCATTGAGCAAATTCTAAATAGCTGAGATGGTATTCTTCTTCTTTGTAAAGAACTTGAATTTTCAGATAAATCAGTTTCATTCCAATCAAGATAAAGTTCCCAATCTAATTCTAATCCATTTGATTCATTTGGAAAAGAACTTGAAACTCTCTTTCTAATAGAATGATGTGAATATAGCTTCATAATTCTGAGAGCATAATTCATACAGATTTTATCAAATCTCACTTGTGGTGGAGAAATAGAGGCTTCAATTTCCATAGCTTTAATTGGAGTAGTTTTGAATACTCCTAAGATCTTTCTTAAAGCTAAGTTTTGAAGTTTTTGAAACCTTTCTATAAAGTGTTTTTGACCTCTCCACCACACCTGAACTGCATAATCTGAAACAGAGGTCACACAGGCAATATATAATTGTCTCATTGCTTGAAATGTCAGACCTCTTTCAGTATTTGAAAGTCTCAATATACTGTTTAAAATTCTTTCAGCATTTGCAGTTTTTATTTGCACATGAGATTTAAAATTCAATTGAGAATCTAACCAAACACCAAGCCATCTAACTGAGTTTTTAGGTTTAATTGAATGATTTAAAAGCTTAACTTCAGTATCTTTTTCTCTGAAATTTGGATAAAAGTGAATTAATTCAGTTTTATCCAAATCAAAAACAATGTTTTTTGATTTTGCTTTTTCAATCATTTCAGTTGCTGCTTGCTCAATCAAATTGCAGTTATTCACAATTGATTCTGAGCTTACAACTAGGCCTAAATCATCCACATAGCTTGGAGTTCTCACCATAATTGCCATTTGTCTATCAATAAATAGAAACTTGACAAATATAGCAAACAAAATGGGTGAGACTGGGGAACCCTGAGGAACTCCTATCTCAATATCTGTTATATCTTGTCTCATTCCATCAAAAAGCAACTGGATAGTTCTTTTTGACATGAAACAGATAACCCACTTAATGAGAGACTTTGGCATTCTCAGTTCTATCAAAGTATTGATCATTTGAGAAAGTGAAACACAATCAAATGCACCTTTTATATCAATAAACATTGCAGTTGTAACCATTTTTTCATTCTTTGCAAGTTGAATATCATGAACTACAGAGAGAACTGCATCAATTGCTGAGTTTTGCTTTCTACTTCCCATTTGATCATCATATAATAGATCAGTAGTAGCAGATAGAAAAGACAATCTAGTGGCAATTATCTTTTCCAGAATTTTTCCCAGGCAATTCAGCAGAGATATCACTCTATAAGATTTAGGAATAGTTGGTTTTCTATTGGGTTTTGAAAGAATAACTCCAACAGCATGCCTCCAGCACTTAGGATGATACCCATATTTCAAAAGATTTGAGAACAATTCAAAGAGCTCATCTTTTAGTACTGAATAAAGCTCTTGAATTATTAAATGATTTATAGTATCAGCTCCTGCTGCTGTGATCTTTGAAGATGAAAAAATAGCTGTCTTTAATTCATCTTCAGTTAAGTCAGGCCATTCCCACTTCTTATCATGTTCATATTCATTATCTTCTTGCAAAGAACAAATCTCAGTTGAATTATTTGATGATGGAAATAATATTCTCATAAAAGCTTGACATTTATCTTCAAATGAGCTAGCTATAATTTCCTCATTCTGGAAATTATAAGTCAATGTTGGTAGCTTAGACATTGTTTTTGACTTAGTATATCTAAAAGCTTTGAAGATCTCTTTCCCCTGAGCATTTTCTAGAAAGTTATTCCAACAATCAGTCTTTGCCTTTTTAATTGTTGAGAAATAATCATTTCTAATATTCTTTAAATACTCAAATGAAACAAGCTCTTCTTTCCAATCTTTTTTAACTCTAGCTAAATGTCTTCTTTTATTTGAAATCTCATCATTCCACCAAGGCTTAGAGAATTCAGAGACTCTTTTCAATGGAATATATTTCTTTATACTTGAAAGAATAATCTCAGTGATTAAATTTGCTCTGTCTTCAAGCATTTTATCTGTAAGATTTGTATCTGATTTCCAATAAAGAGTTTCTCTATTCTCTAATTTCAACTTTTCAATCATTCTTTTCACTTTTGTCCACTGAGCTTTTTCAAAGTTGTATTGATTTGAATATAATGGGTTTTGAACTGTTTGATTACTATCCAATTCCATATCAACTTGAATTATCTCATGACCAGTGGCAGCACCATTTGTTTCATTTGAGTCAATATACCAATTAAAATGTTTATTCTCATATAGATTCTTAGAGAAAAAACATAGATCTATAATTGATTTCTGTCTCAAACCTGGCTTGTGAAAAGTGGGAATGTCTTGCTCATTTATCAACTCTAGTTTGTTTAAAAGTGCCCATTCAACTAGTTTTTCAGCTCTAATTGATTGAGTTCTTTCTGAATTCCACCAAGAGTGATGAGCATTGAAATCCCCCATGATTATTGAATTCTTTTCTGGTTTCAACTGCATTAAACATCTATCAAATGTCCAAGTTCTATTGTTTTCTCTCAGTGATCTTTCATTGTAGATATTGACTAATTGAATATTTTCAAACTGTTTTTTCATATCCACAATGTCACCAACAAGAATATCAGAGTCAGATATCAAATCATATCTCAGATTGAATTGAAATCTAGAATTCTTTCTAGCATAAATTGCCACTCTAACTCTAATATCTGTTTTCTCTGGTAGAAAACAATAGTATGCTGGATGAGATACACTATACATTTGATCAGCATCAAGTCTGGGTTCTTGAATAAGAACAAAGTCTGCTTTTTGCTCATAGCCAATTTGTAAACAGGAATAAAGACATGGATTTATTCTGTCCACATTATTTTGAATAAATTTGATGTTTGTAGAACTTTTAACATTTTTTTGATGTTTTTCCTGCATTATATAAGACTGTTGAATGGTTTTTTATCTTTATTCAGAGTCAGATAATAGACTAAATCTATTATTCACAACTTCAACAGCTATCATATCTTGCATATGTGTATCTCTCATTTGTGTTTGGATGGGAGTCTTTGATGACTTTTGTACTTTCATTTTTTGTTTTTCAGGAGATTCAGATACAACAGAATTAGAGATCTGAGAATTTCTTCTTTTTTGACTGCCACTATTTTTCATATTAGCAGAGACAGAAGTATCAGTTTGTATTACTGATTTTACTGATTTTCCTGACTTAGGAGCAAACACACATTCTTTCGAATTTGCAAAATGAGGCTCTTTGCAATTGGCACATTTTGCAACAGACTTAGAGTGCTCACATATAACTCCTTTTTTTAAACAAAATTGACAACTGTGTTCAGCAGTTTTGTGAGATTGAGCACAAATTTGACATTTCACATTTCTTCTACAGAGATTTGCAAAATGACCATATTTCTGACAATTTGAACATTGAGTGTGAGCTTTTAAATTTTCTCTTGTATCTTTAAACTCATATGTTCTCATTCTCATACCAGCAATTCTTACAAATGAGATTTTAGATTGTTCAAATGAATCAGTTATAATTAAAACTGAAGCATTTTGTCTGTTTTCTCTTTGTTCCTCATTATTCAACCAAATTGGTAATTTTTTTAATTTGATTGAATTAAAATCTTCAATCTCATGTTGAAGCTGAACCAGCCCATCATCATGATTGAAGATTGCTGTTGGTATGTCATGAAGAACAAATTTTCCCCATTTCTCATCTCTTTCCACTGAAATTTCAGTTTTCAAGAGAGATTCTATCACTGGTGCCCAAATATGTTGATTTTGCACCAGGAAGTTGGAGTTGAACTCAGGCATGGTTGTCAGAATTATAGAATTACCCAGAAAAGAGCTTTCAACTGATGCTACAACTGATTTGTATATTTCAGTTTCAGATATAGAGTTCAATGCATGATTAATCTCATTTCTCATTTGAAAAATAAGACTTGCATTTGACAGCATTTTTTGCTCAAAAACTTTTTTGTTAAAGATTTTAACAATCAGTCTTTGAGCTTTTGATTGAAGAAGTCTTTCTTCTTTCAGCTCTTTTCTTGGTTTTTCTAATTTTTGTGCACTCAAAGTATCAGGATTTTTTGTAGCCTGATTCAGAGCTCTTTTCTCAATAGATGTGTTTTTCTTTGAAGAGTAAGAGGAGGAAAGTGTGGAGGAAACTGCTGCAGCCTGAGCATAAGTTTTTGTTTCTATTTTTTGCTCGGATTTTTGAAAAGGATTTAACATTTTAGTTTCAAAGACTTTCTCAAGTTTTGAAGAGATTTCTAGTTTGTATTTGAGAATCTCATTCAACTGTCTTGCTTGAATCAAAAGTATCTGAAGCACTTCAGTATCCTTTTCCTCCATGCATTGATTTTTCAAAAACTTAGCAGCTTTTTCAACATTCTCAACCTCTTGCATCTGATCTTGATATTTCTTTTTTCTTTTCTTTAGAAACTCAATTTCAGGAATCTCTTCAGAAAACACATCTCTCTCCATCATATTGATAGATACAGATGATTTGACTGTGTTTCAGTCTATTTTTCCTACTAGTAATAGTAACTAGGTCAAGTTTTTCAAGAGAACTTAACAAACTGAAACTGATTTTTAAAGATAAATCAGTTAAATCTTCACAAATTGAGTGCTACAAATATAAGGAAGGGGAGAACTAATGACTTCAATTTGAATAAGTCAAGATTGAAGTATCAGTTTTTGATAGAAAAACTGATAAAAAAGACTCAGCTTTTTGAAGAGAAGCTGTTAAAACTAGCTATTTATATTCTTTACTGTAAAAATTTCCCCACACAACAAGTGTGCAGCTCAATTAACCCAGCAGAGGTATATAAAAGCAAATTAACAAGTATTAATGAAAGCTCTTCAGCCACTAAACAAAGTTAAAGAAATATGACTTTGGGCAAGACTTCACTGTTTTATTAACTCAGAGCTAAAACAGTGAAAACACTCTATCTCTTTCAAACTTTGTCTTTTTCTTAATTAAAAAGCTTCTCAAAGTTTCTGCTTAAACTAGGCCCCACCTCAGTTTAAGATTATATTCCTGAAATATCAAAAGCTTTCAATACTAAATGAATTCCTTTTCATTCAAATTGAACCACTTTATTTTACTGAATAGCTCTCAATAAGTTGAATATTGAGTTTCCAAAGAAATGAGTATGCAAATGAAGAATCAACAGGCTAAACCTGTACTTTTTTCCTTTATAATAGATTATATATATATAAATATATATACAAACTACTTGCAGGGACCAAGCTATCTTTCAAACACTGAAATTTCCACTTTTATTCTATGTTTATATCAATGGAGGGGTTATTCGGAGGGATTCGATGAGGGATTCGAGGGACGATGGATTCGAATTGATGGGGTATGCACTAGTCAATTGTGCCGAGGTATCTTTTTGTTACTTGGCAGGCACGTGTGGCTGGGAGGTACTCAGGGGGGACTTGGCACGGGTGCGTTGGAACACAAAAATCGATCAGGATTTTCTCAAACAGAGAATCAAGAATAACTCAAGCAACTGCAGACCAAATTGAATAAGATTTTAATAGATTATCAATTTAAGATAGATCTATCTGTGATCAAAATCTGAGTCGATTTGACCCAGTATTGATGGAGTAATTTGATGAACTGTTGAAGATCCGCCCAAGCAGATGCCAAAACACTATTCATCAAATATCTCCCTCAAAACTTCATCAAATCTTTTCAAATTTCCAGCAGTTACTGATGGAGGCAGTAGGAATCGATTGAGGGTACTCGCGTTGTCTAATTCGAAGAATTGGGCTCGTTCGGGGTTTTGCTCGTTTTGTAATCTGTTTTTGAGATATTATATAATTGCTAGAAGCTTCTTGTTGTAGATCTTGTAGTTGCATTCAGTGGGTGACATCTTTTTCAAGATAAAGGCACAAGATTGTAGAATATTTTTGTTGTCATATTGCATCAGTGCTTCATCTACTATATAATCTGAGATGTCTGTTTCAAGAATTGTATGCTTATCTGAATTGAATGATTGCAGCATCAGAGTGTTTGTGAATATACACTTCAGCTTTTTGAATGCTGTGTCTGCTTCATCAGTTCATTGAAATACAGCATCTTTCTGAGTCAGATCTGTTAGTGATTGTACAATATTGAAGAAGTTCTTGATAAATCTTCAGTAGAAGTTGACAAACTCTAGAAAGCTTCTAGTCTCTTTTACTAAAACTGATGTCTCTCAATTGAGGATTGCTTTCATCTTCTTAGAATTCATACATATGTCTTTTTCAGCTTTGATGATGAATTCTAGATAGATTGTAGACTTGATCTCAAAGTTGCATTTGTCAATGTCCACTTGCAGTTCAGCTTTTTATAGATGGTCAAGAACTTGTTGTACATGCTTACAGTGCTCAGTGAGTGATTCATCAGTGAAGATTAAGATATCATTCATGTACACTGAGACAATCTCATCAAGCAGGTCTCATAGAGCTCAGTTAATGTATTTCTGAAACATACTCAGAGTATTCACTAATTCAAAGAGGGTCACTGTTCATTCATATAATTCATAACATATACAAAAGACAGTTAGCCATTTGTCATCTTCATTAATTCTTATCTTGTAGAAGGCTGCAGAGATGTCAAGTTTTGTAAATCATTTTGCTTTTTCTATTCATTTGAGTGTTTCATTGATGAGTGGAAGAGAGTATTGATTCTTTCATGTAATTTTGTTGAGTTCTTGATAGTCAATGCAGAATTGTAAATCTTCTTCTGATTTCTTCACAAACAATACAGATGCTGCAGTGGATGAGTTGCTAATATGAATGAAGTTTTTGTATAGTAATTCATTGAGCATTTTTCATAGAACAAGAAGCTCATTATGTGATATGCTGTAGAGAGAATCTCAGAGTGATTGCAGATTCTTATCATCTTTCTTGATGAGTTCAATTATATGATCTATATCAGATTCTCAGTGAGAGAGAAGCTTTTCAGCTTCTGTAATGCACTCGTTTATTATTTCCTTATTATCTTCGCTTATTCTTACCTCTTTCCATTATACTCTCGCTACCGCTATTTCTATATGTATATATATATCGATGTATGTATTTCACACATCTTCTTTCTCTTTCTTTTCTTCCTTAGTGATTAGCTACACTACATTACACTACTATACTACACTTTACAATATATTACTATTATCTCCACTACACTATAAACTATCTTCTATTGTTACTCTTCACACTGTCACTACACCTCACAGTTTCTAATCACTCAATCTTTGAGAGATGATTCATTGAGTAATAGTCATGACCTCTATCCACAGCATCTGCTGTACTTGTGCTACCACTGAATCTGAAGCAGCAAACACTATGAAAGAAAACTGTGAAACACACACTTCTGCCACTGAAAGTGTGCAACAAGTATCATCTTTCTCTATGGAATTGAATTCTGAGTATAGTTCAGAAGGGGATATCTCTTCTGAAGATCTCAGCACAATTGAGATCAAAAAAATAGCTGTGGCCAGAAGAATCAAAAAATTACAGACTGAGAAAGAATTGTGAGAACTTCAACAGCAGTGCAATACTTTACTACAAGAATTGAATGAAACAATTCTGATCATTCAAAATACACTAGAAGTGCATCTGAACCACAGTAGAGATGCAACTAGTGTGAATGATAACTGCAATAATATCATCAGTATTCTCAGATCACTGAAAACCACACTACAAGCACTCAACACCTTAGTGGAAAGTGCTGTGACTACTGTCAGTGAAAGACATAGTCAGATACCACTTTGACAATTAGAACTTTGAGATTCCAGCATGAGTGATCACTCTTCTCAGAGAGATGTGGAAAAGTTTCAAGATCAAAATATGAAAGAATTCAAAAACTTTGTTACAGCTGCTATCACTTTCCATGTCAGTAATCTTGATTACTACAATGAACACAACCATCAAAAGATCATCGAAGCTGTTACTCATTTCAATGTCAAGATACAACAACATTGATATCAACATACACATGATATGTGGACTTTGCCACCATGGGAAGAATTTGTTAGTTGAATGCAATGTCAAGTCACTGATTCAGATAGAAGTTTCTGAGATGCTGATAGACAGTACTGAAAAACAGAGCAACAAGAAGATCAGACAGTTCAACAATTTGCTTCACACTTACAATTAATTGAAGAGCATCTGCAGCATTCTTATAGCAAATATCATCAGAAATCACACCTCTATATGAAAGTTCTATCTTCCATTTGCTGAGAATTTGACAAATATGCAATCAAATTGAAAGAGTTAAGCTATGATGCCACTCTACATAAACTTGCAATGACAGAATCGAATCTGTCAGAGAGACAGAAGAAGCTTAAAGAGAAGTCAAATTTCAAAAACCCCACTCAAAGCTTTAACAACAGAAATAATGCTGATAATAGATCACAAAACAAACACAGATGAAATGACACTACAAAGTCTGATGACTCCATCCAATCAAAATATTGCCATTATTGCAAGTGACCAGGACATACCATCGATTTGTGTTTCAAATGACTCAAAGATGAATTCAAAAACACCAAGTCTGACTCAAAACTCAATGCAAAAGACACAAAGAACTCAAAGAACTCAAAAAACATTTAAAATATATCATTCAGCTCACAATGACAGTCATAAGCACAGAAAGTCAATGCAAAAACATTTTAAGCTTCACTATCACAGTGAAACTTGCTACATCTAAGGATCTGCAAAAAGTGCTTGCACTAGTAGACTCTGAATCAGAAGTGAACTGTGTCAATGAATTTTGAACAAAGAATCACAATCTAGAAGCTGCTCACTGCAAAATCAAAATGATCAAGTCAATTGATGAATGTATAATGCACTTCTTTGAAGAGTATAACATTGCAACTACTGTCACTGATCACAAGAATAATGCACAGCAGACATCTCATTTCTTCCATGCAATGAAGATGAAGAACTACAATCTTGTATTAGAATTTTCTTGATTAAGACAAACAAATTCTTTTATAGATTGATCAGATGGACAATTCTTCTTTAGAAGCTCTGAAGATGAACAACAGTCTCAAATTATTTCTGAACAAGATATCTTAGCTGAAGTTCTCACAGAAGCTAGAGTAGAAATGCTTGTAGTATTATCTACAGAATATTCAAAAGACTCAAAGCATGTTTCATATGTATTTTCAGCTGTGTATTCAGACTTGTCAACTGGTCTATCTGATTATGTCATGTCATATGTGCATATCTTCTCAGAAGAAGCTGCTATAAGCATGAAAAGATCAGAAGAGATGAAACACTGTATAGATCTCAAGTCTGATACACAATCTTTCTTTATACTGATATACAATTTCTCTGAAACTGAGTTAGCTGTCCTAAGAGAATATTTGAAAAATGCATTAGATAAAGAATGGATACAACTGTTCAGTAGCTTGACTGATGCACTGATTCTCTTTGTCCTCAAAAAAGATGATGGACTCTGTCTTTGTGTAGACTATTGAGAGTTAAATTGAATCATCATCAAGAATCAATACTCTCTGTCTCTAATAAATGAATTACTTGATAGACTTTCAAAAGCCAAGATATTCACTAAGCTGAATCTTCAAGATGCCTATCACCACATACTTATAGCAGCAAAAGACCATTGGAAGACAGCCTTTAGAATGAGATATGAACATTTTGAATATGTAGTTATGTCATTTGAACTAGCTAATACTTCAGTGACATTTCAAGCATACATTAACAATGCCTTGTCTGATTTGTTGGATATATGTTGTGTTGTCTATTTGAACGACATTCTCATATTCTCCAATTCAAAGCAGGAACATAAAGTGCATGTTACTAAGATGCTAGAATGTCTCAAGTGTGCAAATCTATTTGCAAAACTCTCTAAGTGTGAATTTGAAGTGGATAAGATCTCATTTCTGAGATTTGTTATAGATATAAATGATGTTGAGATGAAGTCAGACAGAGTCTCCACTATTGTGGAATGACCTACATCTAAATCAATTAAAGAGGTTCAATTCTTCTTGAGCTTTGCTAATTTCTATCAGTAATTTATTAAGTCTTTCTCCTCTATTGCAGCTCTATTATTTGAACTTACAAAAGAGAGCAAGAAGAGAGAAAGAAAAGTCACTTTTATATAAACAGAAGATGCTCAAAGCACTTTCAATGAGCTCAAATCATGCTTTATATGTGCTCCTCTATTAGCTCATTTTGACCCAGCTTGATGTATTCAGATTGAATCTGATGTATTCACTTTTGCAGTCACTGCTATTCTGTCACAGTTGCAGAATAATGAGCACTGGCATTCAGTTGCCTTCTGATCAAGAAAGTTGATTGATGTGGAAATGTGTTATGATACTCATGATAAAGAACTCTTGACTATTGTAGCAGTATTTAAGAATTGAAGACACTATCTGAAGAGAAGTCAGTATTCAATTCAAGTCTGATCTGATCATGCCAATCTACAGTACTTTATGACAACTAAGGAATTGAACAGACATCAGATCAGATGAATGGAAGCTTTATCTGCTTATAATTTTATATTACTGCATCACTCTGAATCAAAGAATCCAGCTGATGAGCTCAGTCATCACACAGACTACAGTGAGGTCTATAATGATCAAACTATATTATCTACCCTGCAACAGAAGCTGAAACATGAAGTTAGACCAGACTGAGAAACTGATACTTCTTTTCAAAATGATATTTCTTCTGATGTAGTCTGTGCACAGATCTCTAATGAGCAAAATGCTTCTTTTAATAAGTGAAAAGCACTTCATATATTGACATCTTCTATCTCTCATGTAAACTCTTCTTCTCTGTTGTGTGTTGAGCAATATATGCCCTGGATTGCAGTCAATAAGGCTATTCTTGAGAATTCAGTATATACAGAAATGCTCAAATCTTTCATCTCATTTCTGAGTAAAGCACAGAAGATTGATTCTTTTGCTGCTGAGCAAAGAAAGAAGATAAAAGAGAAGAATATGACTGTCACTGAAAATATGCTATGGACAATTTCTGAGAATGATATATTGTGTGCTGATGGTCATGTGTATGTCCCTCAACAAAAGACACTCATTGATGAAATTATCAGTGCAAACCATGATGATCCACAGAGGGGTCACTTTGGTATAAAAAAATTTATAGACAGTATTCAGAACAAATACTATTGACATGAGCTAGTCAGAGATATCAAAGATTATATATCCACTTGTGATACTTGTCAAAGAGTAAAGTCAAAACAGCACAGACAATATGAAGAATTGAGTACAATTTTCTTATCATCAAATTCTTTTGAGTTCATTACTATGGATTTTATTACAGACTTATCAGCCTCTACATTCCTCCATCAAATCTATGATGCAATTTTAGTGATTGTGGATATATATATCAAGTTTATGATCTATATTCCTTGCACCAAAAACATTACTGCTGATGAATTAGCAGAAATTGTTTATATCAAGTTCTATACAATTTACAGAGTACTCAAAAACCATATATTCAATCAAGATTCACTGTTTACAAGCCATTATTGATCCACCTTTTGTTATATACTAGATGCACACCAGAAACTTTCAACAGCCTTTCACTCTCAAACAGATGATCAAACAGAACAACAAAATCAAACCTTGAAACATTATCTTCAATGCTTTATCAACTATCATCAAGATGACTGAGTATGCTGGCTATCACTGATGCAGTTTGTTTACAATACCTCTCAACATGCCTCTACTGAAATGACACCCACAGAAGTCTTAATGGGATATCAATCTGATTTGAAAATTAATGTCAGCAAACCATCACAATCAGTCACCATACATGCTGCTAGCTGTGTGAAACATATCAAAGAAACACACCATAAGCTCATCAAGAATCTACAAAAGATATGACAAGCACAGAAAATCTATTACAATGCAAAACATAAGCCTCAACAATTTAAAATAGATGACTATGTCATACTCAATGCAAAAAATCTCCAATTGCTGCACTCAGTTCACAAACTCAATCATAAATATGTTGAACTCTTCAAAATTCTGGATATCATTGAAAAGCAAGTGTACAAACTAGAACTGCCATCTTCATATAGAAGCATTCATTCTGTATTCCATGTATCTTTATTAAAGCCATACAACCACAGAAATGGAGCTCTACCAGAACCAGAATCAGAACTTGTCAACAGTGAAAAAGAATATCAAGTTAAAGAAATTCTTGAAAAACAACAACAAAAAACCAAATCTCTGAAATATCTTGTGAGATGGACAGATTGGGGTTCTAGTGGTGATACATGAGAATCAGAAGAAAACATATTGAACACTCAGACATTCAAAATCTTTCTCAAACAAAAAAATGAACAACAAATACAAAACCAACATACTCTCAAACATCAAAAGCATGAACTTCAAATTGAAAGATGTCAGAAGCACAAATCTTAAATTGAAAAACACTAGAAGCACAAATCTCATCCAAACTCCAATCAAATGCATTCTTTTTAGAAGGATTTTATCAGAGAAAAGAGAAAAAAGGAAAAAAATTCAATTTGAGTATAATAAATACAAAAAATAAAACATACAAACAAGAAAAAAAACAAAGAAAACAGATTCTAAGAAAAGTCTAAAGATTCTCAGTTCACTCACTCTTATCTCACTTCTCATCTCTCATTTTCTCTTCTCTCTTTCATCATCTCTCTTATCTCTCTTCTCTGTCATTCTCATCCAATACTCCTTCTGATACTTGTATATTACAGACACTCATTTTGAGTGCAGAGGTATAGACAAATGTCTATTTCACAAAACATTTGTCTTCTCACTTCTTCCCTCCCCCATCAATCTACTCATTCTCTGGCACATTCAATGAAGAAAGGCATTTCCCCTCATTTTCTTCTCTCACTTCTCCACCATTCAGAGCACCCTCTCTCTCTGCTTCATCAATATCAGTGATAAATTGACAAAGAAAGCAGGCACCACAGACACTGCTGCAGTCATCAGTATCTCTACAATCTTCTTCATCAGCTCTTCAGTCAACTTCTTCTTCATCAATCTCTTCTCAATCAACCTCTTCATCACAGAGCTCTCAGAGCTCATCACTTTCAAAACCTTCTTCTTCACATTCTTCTCTTTCTCTAACATCTCTGCTCTGAAAGAATCAGATACAATCACAGTCTTCAAAATCTGCATCTCTGCAGACTCAGCTGCTGTCTGATGCTGAGATTATAGAGTATTTACCTCTGCTCTGCTCTGAGCAGACAGTATCACCAGGCAAGATGTGTCCAATTGTTTTATCAAATGACAAAGATGACTTTTGTGATTGGCCATATTCTTTTCAGCTGTCACCCCTGCAAAAATAAACACTCACCCATGCATGATGTGTCTCAGAAGAGGTGTATCACACATCTAGCATCATTATCAGTATATCAACATTGCTAAGAACACTACTACCTATTCAAAAAGCAAATTTGAAGAAAAAGAGAAAGGAAATAAAAATTAAAGAGAATTACTCACAGATTTGTAGAATTTTTCTGCAGAGACACAAGCCTCACAATACTTCTGAGCATTTGATCTCAATGCACACCAAAAGTCAACATCTCTCAGCTTGAGAGCACAATGTTCACACAGAATTCAACTGTTGTGTGTCACATAATTAGAGCTAGAGCAATATAACAAGTGAACAGTGAATGGTGCTATATAGAAATGAGCTAGTGGCACATATGACCACACTAATAACACCACTGACAAGGAACACCAACAATAATATGTGATAAGTGCTCAAGAAACAACTTACTTAAAATCAGAGTAATCAAAGAAGCCCATTTCAATATAAAAAAGAGAGGAGAGAGAGAACAATGATATAAAAATTTAAAAATTTTTTGGAAATGAGAAATCACAGCAGAAGAGGCAAGGAGCTTTGATGATGATCAAGTTAAAAGAGAAGAGAAATCTTCAAAAGAAAAGAAATTCTTTTTGCTTCTCTGCACACAACCCCTGGCAACCAAAGAATCCACCAATTCCACCTCATTAGAAAATCAATAACAACGTGTATACAAGCTATCTAGGGGATGTGATTGATATACTGCTATCAACAAGTGGAACTTACAATACAGAAATGCAATTATCTACTAGCAAGCAATCTATACAATCACTGAGAGCAGCTCTTATAAAAAAGAGAAGCAATTGTAATGCACTCATTTATTATTTCCTTATTATCTTCACTTATTCTTATCTCTTTCCATTATACTCTCACTACTGCTATTTCTATATGTATATATATATCAATATATGTATTTCACACATCTTCTTTCTCTTTCTTTTCTTTCTTAGTGATTAGCTACACTATGTTACACTACTATACTACACTTTACAATATATTACTATTATCTCTGCTACACTATAAACTATCTTCTACTGTTACTCTTCACACTGTCACTACATCTCACAGCTTCTTTCTCATCAAACATATCTGCAAAGTCTTTGTACAATTTAGATAGTTTCTTGTGTGATTTCTTGAAGTCTTTGAATTCTAACTTTTCTAATACTTTCTTGATATCTGTTATGCTAGCAGTGAACACTTGAATGTTCTTCTTCTCATATACTTGACAGATTAGTAGTTTATATGCTTCTGCTGATATTTGAGTGAGATCAGCAGTTCTATTGACATTCTTCTTGTAAACACAGTCATCTTCTGAGAAAATAAGACAGTAGTTGCATGCATTCAACAAGGTTTCAAATTCTGTGAGCTATAATAGACTGAGTATTAGATTATACTTAAGATCTTGTATTTTGTATGTGTATATATTCTTTTTCTCATATTCTTCTACATTGATATTAAATTTTATCATGTTGTAGAAGGTGGATTCTCTGAGGCTGTCAAATTCACTGAGTTTATATAATTTGAGAAAGAGAATATACTGAAGCTTATGCTTCTCAATCAGCTGAATGTCTATAAGAGTATAGTGAAGAAAACCACTGTCTATCATTGCTCATACATTGACTAAGCTATTTACAATGATAGAGATTATGATTGTGTCTGCTTGCATTTTCTGCTCAAATCTTCAGCTAGCTTTTTACTTCTTGAGCTCTCATTCATATTTTAAAATGAGAGCTCATCTTTTCTCTGTTCTTGTCTATCCACAGATGATACAGTGTTCATGTATATGAGGGGTTTACTCAAAGCAATTGCATTCAGACATTGATTTGTGAAGTGCTCTGATTTGTTGCAGTGTATGCAGACTTCTCTGATGATTTGATCAGTGATGTTCTTCTCTGAGACATTGAAGACTCTCAGATGACTTGTGTTTACATGTGAAACTCAGTTCATTGATTCTGATTCAGAGATGAAGAGTGCTGCAGAGTGATTCAGAGTATACACATTTGTTCAGCAGAATTCTCTGTGATTTTGAAACACACAGAACTGAAACAGATTGTTGTTCAATAGACAAAGATTAGCATAGAATTCACTGTATATTGAGAGCTTCAGACACTCTATACTTCAGTTATACAACTGAAAGTTCAAGTTCTTGAACAATATATTGATCTTGACAGTATCATTTCAGTCTTATTCATCTGCTTCTAGAAGCTTGCAATCAAATTCAGAAAGATAAATTGTCAATACAACATTCATAGACTGGCCAGTGGGACCATGAATTTCATGTTTGGTTTGGTTTGGTTTGGTCCCAGTCCATTTCTTGGCGTGATTTTCAGTGGGACCAGGATCAGAATGGGAGTGTAAAGTGACTAGAATTATTAGAACATGAGTGAAATGGGACTAATAAATCTTGATATTTCATGTAAAGTGACTGACTATCAAAAATAAGAACATGACCTGGGACTGACTATGATTTTGACTGAGGTTTGGTCCTGTTCTGATGATTATATAATACATATCTTAGATATCAATCTGATGATATGATTGGTGGAGATATCGCCCCTATCTAGTGCTGCCAACCTATCTATTGCTGCAAGCTATCCCTCGCTGCTAAGCTATCGCTGCCAACCTATCTATCGCTGCCAACCTATCTATCGCTGCCAATTTATCTACCACTGCCAATCTATCTATTGCTGCTAATCTATTGCTGCTGCCAATCTATCTATCGCTGCTAATCTATTGCTGCTGCTAATCTATCTATCGCTGCTAATCTATCGCTGCTAATCTATCGCTGCTAATCTATCGCCGCTGCCAATCTATCCCTCACTGCTAAGCTATCCCTTGCTGCTAAGCTATCACTGCCAATCTATCGCTGCTAATCTATCGCTGCCAACCTATCTACCGCGGCGAATCTATCTATCGCTGCCAATTTATCTACCACTGCCAATTTATCTACCACTGCCAATCTATCTACCACTGCCAATCTATCTATTGCTGCTAATCTATTGCTGCTGCCAATCTATCTATCGCTGCTAATCTATTGCTGCTGCTAATCTATCTATCGCTGCTAATCTATCGCTGCTAATCTATCGCTGCTAATCTATCGCTGCTAATCTATCGCTGCTAATCTATCGCTGCTAATCTATCGCTGCCAACCTATCTACCGCGGCGAATCTATCTATCACTATCATTACTAGTTCAAAATAGAACTAGAGCATAAATACACTAAACTTCTTTTGATAGGTAATGATTTTTGGTAACGCTCATAGCATTATATCATCTATATAGGGTAAATCATGGTCCCATTTGGTCCCATTTTAACAAAATGGGACCAAATGGGACCAGAATCAGTAATTTATAAGAAGAACATGACCTGGGACTAGATTTATAATATAAACAGTGTAAAGTGACTAATTTAATAAACACTATATGGGATCAGAACTAAGAAATTTGATAATGGGACTGAAGAAATATTTAGTCTCAGTCCCATGCATGGTCACACAGCCAGTCTAAATATTCATCTGACAAGTTTGATTAAATCAGTCTAACATCTTGACTTGAAGTGTAGAATCAAGAAAGAGAGAGTTGAATTGTTGAAAGACTAGCTCTGACATACACTGATGATTCTGACAATGACTTATTCAGAGTTGAAATTTTGCTAACACATCATCATTCAATCTGCTATGAATATACCACACTTGATTGAATAGTGAGTCTATTGCTTGTTCATTGATGTTCAATTTGGCATTCACTTTTGATTTTCACATGAGATAGAGTACTAGATCTTTCTTATATTTGTTGAGGATTGAGAGCTTCTTTCTTGAGGACTTTTCATGAGACATGAGTATAGAAGAAATGATGAACACAGAAATGCTCATCTCAGTCAATCATCATTGCAATTCAGTCATTTGTAGCATCTGCTGCTGAAGAATGCTTTGTAGATCTAAGTTATCATTCACTGCATTCAGATGTGATGAATGTTTGTAGAATTGTTTGTAGTTCATTTCAATATCTAAGAATATGTAATAGTAATAAAAGAAAAGAAATACTTGTAGACACTCAGTTCTCTCACAGACACTATTTATAGTGTTGTAGTGCTAAGCTTGATCAAGCTTCTTTGTGAATGCTATTCACAGCATTACAGTTTGTAGACACTCAGACCTCATAGAATATGATCAATTGTGTTTCAGACACTTAGACACAACAGTCTATATAACTAATGATAAGAGCACTCAAACTTATGAGAGATCTTTTGTAATGACTAGACATTCAGATCTGTAAACAATACACTTGAATGTAAGAACTAATAACAACATACTCAGATGTAAGAACTAATAATAAAACACTCAGATCTTAAATACAGAAGAATCAATTCATAATGTAATGAATGTACTTCAATTAACAATCTAGCACTATTCTAATACAGATTACAAATTGATTAAGAAAAGAAAGAGAAAAGAAATCAGAAGAAAAGATTATACAAAGAGAATTCTTATAGAGAAAAATTCAGAGTGAAAGAATATCAGAAGCTGCTTCACAGTGAAGCACAGAGTGGAAGAATGTTAAGAGCTACACAGAAGAATTGTTAGAAACTATGTGAGTGTGAAGTATGGAGCAGAAGAATCATTGAGAGCTACACAGAAGAATTGTTAGAAACTATATGAGCATGAAGTGTGGGGTGGGAGAATCATTGAAAGCTACACAGAAGAATTGTTAGAAACTACACAAGCACAGAGCACAGAGTGGAAGAACATTAAGAGCTATACAGAAGAATTGTTAGAGACTATGCAAGTGCAGAGCACAGAGTGGAAGAACATCAAGGGTTACACATGATCGCAATGACAGAAATTGATTGTGTAAGTTAATTGCTAACGGGTGCTAATCTGTCACATTATCAGAGACTATTATTATTATTATTGTTCTTTTATTATACTTCTATATAGTCAAAAAAAAAAAAAAAAAACTTGATGAGGGACAAATCTACAGCAGGTAGTGAGGTGGTTGAGATGTGTGGTGCACAATGTGTCTTGAATGACAACAACAAGGAAAACACAGCAATCAAGAGAACAACTGCAGCAATCAAAGCACTGAGTGTGATTCTTGAGAAAGAAGAAAACAACAAGAGAATAAATGAGAAGAGGAAAAAGGTTATTCACAGAGCAAGCCTCGGTGGCTGAATGGGTAATGCAGCCACCAGATAGCACCTTGGCGTGGGGACTCAATGTAACGGGTGTACTTCGATTAACGATTTGGTACTATCCTAATTACAGATTACAAATTGATTAAGGAAAGAAAGAGAAAAAAAATCAGAAGAAAAGGTTGTACAAAGAGGGTTCTTATAGAGGAAAGTTCAGAGCAGAAGAATATCAGAAGCTGCTTCACAGTAAAGCACAGAGCAGAAGAACATTAAGAGATATATATAAGAATCATTAGAAGCTACACAAGCACAGAATGTGAGACAGAGAAATCATTGAGAGCTACACAGAAGAATCATTAGAGACTATATAAGTGCAGAACACAGAGCAGAAGAATGTAAGAAGCTACACAGAAAAATCATTAGAGACTACACAAATACAGAACACAGAGCAGAAGAACATAAGAAGCTATGCAAAAAAATTGTTAGAGACTACACAAGTGCAGAACACAGAACAGAAGAATGTTAAGAGCTATACAGAAGAATTGTTAGAAACTATACAAGCACAGAGCACAGAGCAGAAGAACATCAAGAATTATACAAGATGACAACAGTCAGAAACAAGTGAGTGCAGAAGAAGAGTTGATTGTGTAAGTTAATTACTAATAGATGCTAATCTGTCACATTATCCCTCTCTACTGAGATGAGTGAGAACTCATAGATGTTGAGAGTGGTGATGTTCTTCAAGATGAATGTGGATTCCCAGATCAGACAATTGTATTCTATTCATTTGATAAAATATTTGTGGCAGTGGTGATTGATTCTATTGTCAAGAATTGCTTCAATTTCTCACTCAAGTTCATTGTCTTCTTCTACAATGACAGATGACTGTCAATCAGAGATTCTCTGTGAGGGGAATGAATCCTCAGCTGCAGATCAGAGCAGATTTGTATAAAAGATATTGTGAATATCAGATGAGATGTTGAGTTGATAATTGTGTATATCTAGCACTTTCTTCACTGTATACTTGATGTGATGATAATCTAGTGTACACAAGAGATGATCTGTTCTTATGTTCTTGAGATTCAGTCAGACTTTGTCTTTTACATGATATTGAGTCACAGAACTTCTTCTGATATTCATTTGATTCTTATAATTTTGTTGAGCACTGATCATTGAAGCTTCTGTTTATTCACAGACTTTCTTCAGCTTGCTCACAATGTTCTCTGCTGTCTGTATGAGGCTGCAGATGTATGTGGTTTTTCAGAGAGTCTCAGAGAAGTTCAGAACCTCTAAGTTGTATCTGTGTAGAAGAAAGAATGAGCTTACATCTGTTGTAGTGAAATCTCAACTGTTAATCACAATCTCAGTGTATGACAGCAGATTGCTTCAGTTGTCTTGTATGTAATTGCAGAACTTACAGAGGATGTTCTTTATCATTTGTATCATTCTCTCAGTAGCTTCATCAGTCTCTGAGTGGTATGTCATTGATAACTTTCATTTGATTCTTAATAATTGATATATACAGGCTCAGAGTGTGCTGATGAATTGACTGTCTCTATCTGACACAATAAATGAAGACAGACTGTGTATACAATAGAATGAGCTTCTGACAAAGACATCTGCAACTACTTCAGTATTCATCTTGTCACAGAGCTGTAGTATTACATTCTTGCTGAGTCAGTCAACAATGACTAGAATGTTCATAGAACCTCCACTTTCAGATAAGAAAACTGCAAAATTGATAGCTATATCATATCAAGTTCAATTGAGAACAGATAAGAGCTTCAGCATCTCTTTTCAGCATTCATATCATGCTGTTACTGAGCTGCAGTGATCACAGTTGTGTACAAATCAGTGTATGTTCTTTGACATATCTGATCAGTAGAATTCTCAGATGATGATGTTGTACATGATTTTGTATTCTGAGTATCTGATCATTGATGAGTCATGAATTTCTTGCATGATCTGTGTTCATAGAAGTTCTGAATCAGAGACTCATTGTCTATCTCAAAAGTGTAAGCAGTTGTCATCATCAATCAAACATGCTGAGATATCTGTTCTTGAGTATACATCTGTGGAGAATCAAGATGCTTTGCTTTGTATGACTTCAGTGACTTGTTATCAGAATTCATCTGTCTCTGCTGCTAGTCTTCATTGTTCTTTGAGTGAGAGTTCTTGAGCTCAGAACTGGTTGATATGTATGCAGAGTTCATCTGATTGTATAGAACTTTCTATGATTGCAGAGTTGATTAATCAATGCTCTCAGTGTTTTCATCTGTCATTCAAGTCATCAGATGATATATCTTATTCTCAGTGGGACAGAGTATCTGCAAGAATGTTCTCTACTTCAGATTGATAACAAATTGTGAATGAAAAACAGCTAAGAAACAATGATCAATGCATATGTCTCTCAGTGAGCTTATGAGTGATTGTGAAGTACTCTAGATTTTTATGATCAATAACAATCTCAAATCTCTTGATACTCATGAGTTCAGATTCTTATTTTTCAAGATATTATATGATCACTAGAAGCTTCTTGTTGTAGATCTTGTAGTTGCATTCAGCAGATAACATCTTTTTCAAGATGAAGATACAAGATTGTAGAATATCTTTGTTGTCATATTGCATCAGTGCCTCATCTACTATGTAATCTGAGATGTCTGTTTTGAGAATTGTATGCTTATCTGAATTGAATGATTGCAGCATCAGAGCACTTGTGAATATACACTTCAGCTTTTTGAATGCTGTGTTCACTTCATCAGTTCATTGAAATACAGTGTCTTTCTGAGTCAGATCTGTTAGTGATCATACAATATCAGAGAAGTTCTTGATAAATCTTCAGTAGAAGTTGACAAACTCTAGAAAGCTTCTAGTCTCTTTTACTGAGACTGATATCTCTCAGTTGAGGATTGCTTTCATCTTCTTAGAATTTATATGTACATTTTTTTCAGCTTTGATGATGAATTCTAGATAGGTTGTAGACTTGGTCTCAAAGTCACATTTGTCAATGTTCACTTGTAGTTCAGCTTTTCATAGACAGTCAAGAATTTGTTGTATGTGCTTACAGTACTCAGTGAGCAATTCATCAATGAAGATCAAGATATTGTCCATGTACACTGAGGTGATCTCATCAAGCTATTATTATTATTATTCTTCAATTATAGATGTATACAGTCAGTGACTATGACATCTACCTGAAATACTTCAGGATTTTTCAAATCAAGAATATTCTAATATACAAAAACAATTTGACACATGCATTAACAGAATTCCAGCCCAGAATCAAACAACTATTCAAACTATTCAATCCAAAAATAAAATCAAAAGAATGTCAATGAGTTAGCACAACTCAACTTCAAAACAAAGGAAATAAATATTATAAAAGACAGCAGCTATTAAAAATCAACAGAAAAGAAAAAACATTTGCAATGACTATTATCAACAAATAATGAAACAAACTGCTTGAAACAAATGAAAATTAACAATAAACAAAGTTAAAGAAAAGATCAAAATAAAATAAACAAAAACAACTGATCTAAATATCATCAAGTGACACTATTCAAACAAGCTCTTGTAGCAACATTTGACTCATTTAAATATTCAATTAAGAACATATTTCCAGCTTTTGTATTGAATAACAAACTCAAATTTAACTGATTCAGTTGATACTTCTCTCTCAGTCTCAATCTTAGTTCTGAATACTTTGTACAAAGTAACAGAAGATGCTCTGGATTTTCATATAACTGACAATCTGAACATAGATCATTTAAATCATCTTTAAACTTTGCTAAATATGATTTGAAATGTCCATGTCCAAGCTTTAGCTGCATTATTGTAGCAAAAAAGTTTCTTCTTACACTTTATTGAGCAAGTCTTCCACTTTGGCTTAGTTTCAAATCTGGAATAATGCACACTTTTTCTTTGCATGAACCAGACATCTTGCCACTTTTGTAAACATAATTCTCTTATTCTTCTTTTAATAAAAGACCATGTTACAATTCTTTGACAGCAGACTTCTAACTCAGTGGCTCTTTTTGCAGCTTTATCAGCCATTTCATTGCCATATATACCCATGTGAGCAGGCACTCAGTGAAGATGAATAGAACAATTGAGTGAGATTTTTCTTTGGATATTTTGAAGACTTTTCAAAATCAGCTCTAGCATTGACTGTCCACTGCTGATTTTATTACTTTGAAGTCTTTTAAGCCCTGCTTGACTATCAGAGAATATCCAAATATGCTCAAATCTTTTCCATTGTTCAATCTTCATTTCAATCAATTTGAAAGCTCTTGAAATTGCAAATAATTCAGCATTAAAAACTTCTGACTCTTTTCCAATTTGCCAAGAATCAAGAATATAGTTTTTATCATTTTCTGAATATGCTATTCCAGCTCCAAGATTGCCTGTTTTCTCACATTTTGAGCCATCAGTGTATATAAGAATTGCTTTATTTTTCACTTGTTTCAAAAGCTTTAAATGTTCTTGAGTCTGATCTTCTTTTGAAAGTTGACTAATGTTTAAATCAACAAGATTATCAAGACTTTTCTTCCAAGGAGAGAGATTTTCAATAGCTACTCTCTCTACATTTAAACTAGAGAAACAGTTCTTAATCATTGAGCAAATTCTAAATAACTGAGATGGTATCCTTCTTCTTTGTAAAGAACTTGAATTTTCAGATAAATCAGTCTCATTCCAATCAAGATAAAGTTCCCAATCTAATTCTAATCCATTTGACTCATTTGGAAAAGAACTTGAAACTCTCTTTCTAATAGAATGATGTGAATATAGCTTCATAATTCTGAGAGCATAATTCATACAGATTTTATCAAATCTCACTTGTGGTGGAGAAATAGAGGCTTCAATTTCCATAGCTTTAATTGAAGTAGTTTTGAATACTCCTAGAATCTTTCTTAAAGCTGAGTTTTGAAGTTTTTGAAACCTTTCTATAAAGTGTTTTTGACCTCTCCACCACACCTGAACTGCATAATCTGAAACAGAGGTCACACAGGCAATATATAATTGTCTCATTGCTTGAAATGTCAGACCTCTTTCAGTATTTGAAAGTCTCAATATACTGTTTAAAATTCTTTCAGCATTTGCAGTTTTTATTTGCACATGAGATTTAAAATTCAATTGAGAATCTAACCAGACACCAAGCCATCTAACTGAGTTTTTAGGTTTAACTGAATGACTTAAAAGCTTAACTTCAGTATCTTTTTCTCTGAAATTTGGATAAAAATGAATTAATTCAGTTTTGTCCATATCAAAAACAATGTTTTTTGATTTTGCTTTTTCAATCATTTCAGTTGCTGCTTGCTCAATCAAATTGCAGTTATTCACAATTGATTCTGAGCTTACAACTAGGCCTAAATCATCCACATAGCTTGGAGTTCTCACCATAATTGCCATTTGTCTATCAATAAATAGAAACTTGATAAATATAGCAAACAAAATGGGTGAGACTGGGGAACCCTGAGGAACTCCTATCTCAATATCTGTTATATCTTGTCTCATTCCATCAAAAAGCAACTGAATAGTTCTTTTTGACATGAAACAGATAACCCATTTAATGAGAGACTTTGGCATTCTCAGTTCTATCAAAGTATTGATCATTTGAGAAAGTGAAACACAATCAAATGCACCTTTTATATCAATAAACATTGCAGTTGTAACCATTTTTTCATTCTTTGCAAGTTGAATATCATGAACTACAGAGAGAACTGCATCAATTGCTGAGTTTTGCTTTCTACTTCCCATCTGATCATCATATAATAGATCAGTAGTAGCAGATAGAAAAGACAATCTAGTTGCAATTATCTTTTCCAGAATTTTTCCCAGGCAATTCAGCAGAGATATCACTCTATAAGATTTAGGAATAGTTGGTTTTCTATTGGGTTTTGAAAGAATAACTCCAACAGCATGCCTCCAGCACTTAGGGTGATACCCATATTTCAAAAGATTTGAGAACAATTCAAAGAGCTCATCTTTTAGTACTGAATAAAGCTCTTGAATTATTAAATGATTTATAGTATCAGCTCCTGCTGCTGTGACCTTTGAAGATGAAAAAATAGCTGTCTTTAATTCATCTTCAGTTAAGTCAGGCCATTCCCATTTCTTATCATGTTCATATTCATTATCTTCTTGCAAAGAACAAATCTCAGTTGAATTATTTGATGATGGAAATAATATTCTCATAAAAGCTTGACATTTATCTTCAAATGAGCTAGCTATAATTTCCTCATTCTGGAAATTATAAGTTAATGTTGGTAGCTTAGACATTGTTTTTGACTTTGTATATCTAAAAGCTTTGAAGATCTCTTTCCCCTGAGCATTTTCTAGAAAGTTATTCCAACAATCAGTCTTTGCCTTTTTAATTGTTGAGAAATAATCATTTCTAATATTCTTTAAATACTCAAATGAAACAAGATCTTCTTTCCAATCTTTTTTAACTCTAGCTAAATGTCTTCTTTTATTTGAAATCTCATCATTCCACCAAGGCTTAGAGAATTCAGAGACTCTTTTCAATGGAATATATTTCTTTATACTTGAAAGAATAATCTCAGTGATTAAATTTGCTCTGTCTTCAAGCATTTTATCTGTAAGATTTGTATCTGATTTCCAATAAAGAGTTTCTCTATTCTCTAATTTCAACTTTTCAATCATTCTTTTCACTTCTGTCCACTGAGCTTTTTCAAAGTTGTATTGATTTGAATATAATGGGTTTTGAACTGTTTGATTACTATCCAATTCCATATCAACTTGAATTATCTCATGTCCAGTGACAGCACCATTTGTTTCATTTGAGTCAACATACCAATTAAAATGTTTATTCTCATATAGATTCTTAGAGAAAAAACATAGATCAATAATTGACTTCTGTCTCAAACCTGGCTTGTGAAAAGTGGGAATATCTTGCTCATTTATCAACTCTAGTTTGTTTAAAATTGCCCATTCAACTAGGTTTTCAGCTCTAATTGATTGAGTTCTTTCTGAATTCCACCAAGAGTGATGAGCATTGAAATCCCCCATGATTATTGAGTTTTTTTCTGGTTTCAACTGCATTAAACATCTATCAAATGTCCAAGTTCTATTGTTTTCTCTCAGTGATCTTTCATTGTAGATATTGATTAATTGAATATTTTCAAACTGTTTTTTCATATCCACAATGTCACCAACAAGAATATCAGAGTCAGATATCAAATCATATCTCAGATTGAACTGAAATCTTGAATTCTTTCTAGCATAAATTGCCACTCTAACTCTAATATCTGTTTTCTCTGATAAAAAACAATAGTATGCTGGATGAGATACACTATACTCATGATCAGCATCAAGTCTGGGTTCTTGAACAAGAATGAAGTCTGCCTTTTGCTCATAGCCAATTTGTAAACAGGAATAAAGACATGGATTTGTTCTGTCCACATTATTTTGAATAAATTTGATTTTTGTAGAGCTTTTAACATTTTTTTGTTGTTTTTCTGACATTACACAAATATTAAGAAGTGTTTCTCTTTATTCAGAGTCAGATAATAGACTGAATCTATTATTCACAACTTCAACTGCTATCATATCCTGCATATGTGTATCTCTTATCTTTGTTTGAACAGGGGTTCTTGGTGACTTCTGTGATCTAACTTTTTGCTTTGCAGAAGGTTCAGAGATAGCAGATTCAGAGAGTTGAGAATTTCTTCTTTTTTGTTTATTGCTATTATTTACATTAGTAGAGACTGAGTTATTTGTCTGTACTGATGACTTTCCTGATTTGGGAGCAAATACACATTCTTTTGAATTTGCAAAATGGGGCTCTTTACAATTGACACACTTTGCAATGGATTTGGAATGTTCACACAATTTTCCCTTTTTCAAACATAGATGACAACTGTGCTCAGCTGTCTTGTGAGATTGAGCACAAATTTGACATCTTACATTTCTCTTACAGAGATTTGCAAAATGATCATACTTCTGACAATTTGAACACTGAATTTGAGATTTTAGATTTTCTCTTGTATCTTTAAATTCATATGTTCTCATTCTCATACCAGCAATTCTCACAAAGGAGAGTTTAGACTGTTCAAATGACTCAGTTATGATTAGCACTGAAGCATTTTGTCTATTGTCTCTTTGCTCCTCATTGTTCAGCCAAATTGGCAGCTTTTTTAATTTGATTGAATTGAAGTCTTCAATTTCATGCTGAAGTTGAATCAGTCCATCATCATGATTGAAGATTGCTGTAGGTATGTCATGGAGAACAAACTTGCCCCATTTCTCATCTTTTTCCACTGAAATCTCAGTTTTTAAAAGAGATTTTACTATGGGGGTCCAGATCTGTTGATTTTGAATCAGAAAGTCAGAATTGAACTCAGGCATGGTAGTGAGAATTATTGAATTTCCAAGAAAAGAGCTTTCAACTGAAGCTACAACTGATCTGTGTAGTTCAGATTCAAAGACAGAGTTTAATGCATGATTTATCTCATTTCTCATTTGAAAAATAAGACTTACATTTGATAGCATCTTTTTCTCAAAGACTTCTTTGTTAAAGATCTTAACAATTAGCCTTTGAGCTTTTGACTGAAGAAGTCTCTCATCTTTTTAGCTCTTTTCTTGATTTTTCTGAACTCGGTGTATTCGGAGAATCAGCAGATTTTGAATTCTGAGTATATGTTTTTTCCAAGGATGCAATTTTTGTAACAGAAGAGGTAGAAGACACTGCTGCAGCTTGAGCATAAGTTCTCAGCCCTGTTTTCTGTTCTGTAGATTGAGATGAACTTAAAGATTTCATCTCAAAAACCTTTTCTAGTTTAGAAGAGATTCCCAGTTTATATTTTAGAATCTCATTCAGTTGTCTTGCTTGAATTAGCAGTATATGAAGTACTTCAGTATCTTTTTCCTCCATACATTGATTTTTCAAGCATTTGGCAGCATTTTCAAGGTTTTGAATTTCTTGCATCTGATCTTGATATTTCTTTTTTCGTTTTTTAAGAAACTCAATCTCAGGAATCTCATCAGAAAAGACATCCTTCTCTATCATTTTGATAGATATTGATAGATTTAGATGATTTGATTGTGTTTCAAGCTATTTTTCCTACTAGTAATAGTAACTAGATTAAGTTTTTCAAGAGAACTTAATAAACTAATACTGATTTTTAGAGATAAATCAGTTAAATCTTCACAAAGTTGAGTGCTACAAACTTGACAGAGGAGGGGGAGACTAATGATTTCAACTTGATTAAGTCAAGACTGAAATGTCAGTTTTTGAAAGAAAAACTAACAAAAAATACTCAGCTTTTTGAAGAGAAGCTGTTAAAACTAGTTAGTTATATTCTTTACTTCAGAAATCTCCCCACACAACAAGTGTGTAGCTCAATTGATAAAGAAAAGGTATATAATAACCACTTGATCAGTATTAATGAAAGCTCTTCAGCCTTTGAATAAGCCAAAAGAAATATGAATTTTTGGGCAGAAATTCTCTGTTTTATTAACTCAGAGCTAAAACAGAGAAAACACTCTATCTCTTTCAAACTTTGTCTTTTTCTTAATTAAAAAGCTTCTCAAAGTTTCTGCTTAAACTAGGCCCCATCTCAGTTTAAGATTATATTCCTGAAAAATCAAAAGCTTTCAATACTAAATGAATTCCCTTTCATTCAAATTGAAACACTTTATCCTACTGAATAGCTCCCAATAAGTTGAATATTGAGTTTCCAAAGAAATGGGTATGCAAATGAAGAATCAACAGGCTAAACCTGCACTTTTTTCCTTTATAATAGATTATATATATATAAATATATATATAAACTACTTGCAGGGACCAAGCTATCTTTCAAACACTGAAATTTCCACTTTTATCTTATGTTCTTATCAATGGAGGGGTTATTCGAAGGGATTCGATGAGGGATTCGAGGGACGATGGATTCGAATTGATGGGGTATGCACTAGTCAATTGTGCCGAGGTATCTTTTTGTTACTTGGCAGGCACGTGTGGCTGGGAGGTACTCAGGGGGGACTTGGCACGGGTGTGTTGGAACACAAAAATCGATCAGAGTTTTCCCAAACAGAGAATCAGGAATAACTCAAGCAACTGCAGATCAAATTGAATAAGATTTTAACAGATTATCAATATAAAATAGATCTATCTGTGATCAAAATCTGAGTTGATTTGACTCAGTATTGATGGAGTAATTGGATGAACTGTTGAAGATCTGCCCAAGCAGATGCCAAAACACTATTCATCAAATATCTCCCTCAAAACCTCATCAAATCTTTTCAAATTTGCAGCAGTTACTGATGGAGGCAGCAGGAATCGATTGAGGGTACTCGCGTTGTCTAATTCGAAGAATTGGGCTCGTTCGGGGTTTTGCTCGTGTGTTGTCTGTTGATCTCATCAAGCAGATCTCATAGAGCCCAGTTAATGTATTTCTGAAACATACTCAGAGTGTTCACTAATTCAAAGAGGGTCACTGTTCATTCATATAATCCATAACACATACAAAAGACAGTTAGCTATTCATCATCTTCATTAATTCTTATCTTGTAGAAGGCTGCAGAGATGTCAAGTTTCATAAATCATTTTGCTTTTTCTATTCATTCAAATGTTTCATTGATGAGTGGGAGAGAGTATCAGTTCTTCTGTGTAATCTTGTTGAGTTCTTGATAATCAATGCAGAATCATAAGTCATCTTCTGATTTCTTTGCAAACAGTACAGATGCTGCAGTGAATGAGTTGCTAATATGAATGAAGTCTTTGTCTAGTAATCTATTGAGTGTTTTTCATAGAACAAGAAGCTCATTGTGTGATATACTGTAGAGAGAACTTCAGAGTGATTGCAGATTCTTACCATCTTTCTTAATGAGCTCAATTGTATGATCTATATCAGATTCTCAGTGAGAAGGAAGCTTTTCAGCTTCTTTTTTGTTGAACATGTCTGTGAAGTCTTTGTATGATTCAGATAGTTTCTTGTGTGGTTTTTTGAGATCTTTAGATTCTAACTTTTCTAATACTTTCTTGATATCTGTCATGCTAGCAGTGAACACTTGGATATTCTTCTTCTCATATGCTTGGCAGATTAGTAGTTTGTACACTTCTGCTGATATCTGAGTGAGATCAGCAGTTCTATTGACATCCTTCTCATAAACACAGTTGTCTTCTGAGAAAATAAAGCAGCAGTTGTATGTGTTCAACAAGATTTCAAATTCTGTGAGTCATGATAGACTGAGTATTAGATTGTACTCAAGATCTTGTATTTCATATGTGTATACATTCTTTTTCTCATGTCCTTCTACATCAACATTAAATCTTATCATATTGTAGGAGGTGGATTCTCTGAGACTGTCAAATCCACTGAGTTTATGCAGTTTGAGAAAGGGGATACACTGAAGCTTATGCTTCTCAACCAGCTGAGTGTCTATAAGAGTGTAGTGAAGGAAACCACTGTCTATCATTGCTTGTATATTGACTAAGCTATTTACAATAGCAGAGATCATGATTGTATTCACTTGTATTTTCTGCTTGAATCTTCAGCTAGCTTTCTGCTTTTTGAGCTCTCATTCATGTTTTAGAGTGAGAGCTTGTCTTTTCCCTGTTCTTGTCTATCCACAGGCGATGCAGTGTTCACATGTGTGGAGGATTTACTTGAAGTGATTGCATTCAGACATTGATTCATGAAGTGCTCTGATTTGTCACAGTGTATGCAGACTTCTCTGACAATTTGATTGATGACATTCTTTTCTGAGACATTAGAGACTCTCAGACAGCTTGCATTCATATATAAGATTCAGTTTATTGATTTTGATTCAGAGGCAGAGGGTGCTGCAGAGTAGTTCAGAGTGTACACATTTATTTGACAGAATTCTCTGCAATTTTGAAGCACACAGAACTGAGACAGATCATTGTTCAACAGACAAAAATCAACACAGAATTCACTGTATATTGAGAACTTCAGACATTCTATACTTTGATTATGCAACTGAAAGTTCAAGTTCTTGAACAATATGTTGATCTTGACAGTGTCATTTCAGTCTTACTCATCTGCTTTTAGAAGCTTGTGATTGAATTCAGAAAGATAAGTTGTCAACACAACATTCATCTGATAAGTTTGATTAAGCCAGTCTAACATCTTGGCTTGAAGTGTAGAATCAAGAAAGAGGGAGTTGAGTTGTTGAAAGACTAGCTCTGACATACACTGATGATTCTGACAATAACTCATTCAGAGTTGAAATTTTGCTAACACATCATCATTCAATCTGCTATGGATATACCACACTTGATTGAATAGTGAGTCTATTGCTTGTCCATCAATGTTCAATTTGGCATTCATTTTTGACTTCCACACAAGGTAGAGCACTAGATCTTTCTCATATTTGTTGAGAATTGAAAGCTTCTCTCTTGAGAGCTTTTCATGAGATGTGGGTGTAGAAGAAACAGTGAATATAGAAGTGCTCATTTCAGCAAGTCATCATTGCAATTCAGTCATCTGTAGCATCTGCTGCTGAAGAATGCTTCATAGATCTAAGTTATCATCTGCTGCATTCAGATGCAGCAGATGTTTGTAGAATTGTTCATAATTCATTTCAATATCTAAGAACATATAATAATAAAAAAAAAAGAAAAAGAAATACTTGTAGACACTCAGTCCTCTCACAGACACTATTCACAGTGTTGCAGCACTAAGCTTGATCAAGCTTCTTCATGAACACTATTCACAGCATTACAGTTTGTAGACACTCAGACCTTATAGAACACAGTCAATTGTGTTTCAGACACTTAGACACAACAGTCTATATAACTAATGATAAGAGCACTCAGATTCATGAGGGATCTCTTGTAACAACTAGACACTCAGATCTGTAAACAATGCATTCAGATGTAAGAACTGATAACAAGATACTCAGATCTTAAACAACACACTCAGATGTAAGAACTAATAACAAAGCACTCAGATCTAAAACACAGAAGAATCAATTTGTAATGTAATGGATGTACTTCAATTAACAATTTGGTACTATTCTAATTACAGATTATGAATTGATTAAGAAAAGAAAGAGAAAAGAAATCAGAAGAAAAGATTGTACAAAGAGGATTCTTATAGAGAAAAGTTCAGAATGAAAGAATATCAGAAGTCACTCCACAGTGAAGCATGGAGTGAAAGAACATTAAGAGATACACATAAGAATCATTAGAAGCTACACAAGTGCAGAACATGGAGCAGGGGAATCATTGAAAGCTACACAGAAGAATTGTTAGAGACTACACAAGCACAGAACACAGAGCAGAAGAATGTAAGAAGCTACACAGAAGAATCATTAGAGACTACACAAGCACAGAACACAGAGCAGAAGAACATAAGAAGCTACACAGAAGAATTGTTAGAGACTACATGAGCACAGAGCACAGAACAGAAGAACATTAAGAGCTATACAGAAGAATTGTTAGAAACTACACAAGCACAGAGCACAGAGCAGAAGAACATTGAGGGTTACACAAGGTGACAACAGCCAGGAACAAGCGGGTGCAGAAGGGGAGTTGGTTGCGTAAGTTAATTACTAACAGGTGCTAACCCGTCACACTCAAGATTCATGAGTTCGAAACCCACAGGGGACAACATTACATCCAGAGCCAACTTCTCAGCTTCTAAAATAATGGGATGTGAACTTGCCAAGTAGGCACCTTCAGGTGGATCTACTATCTGATTTAGCTTATTGTTTCTAAGCTGGAAATCTGTATTGCATGTACCAAATCCTGTCTTTCATTAATTTTCCTATGTTCTTGTTATATTCTTGGCGTCGTTCAACACTAAGCATTCCTCCAGTATAACCAACTCTTGCCTGTATTTAACATCACACAAGGACTCGTCATAAGCGCTGCTTGCATACGAGTATAACGGAAGAATAATAATAATAATAATCACAGAGCATTGAAACTGATATATACTGTCAAAGCAGATATGCTTGACATGCTGATGGATAGAGTTGAACACACATTGAGTGCACTAAGCAGTACAGAAATGCATCACAAGAATGGAAGCCCATTTATCTGAGTGAAGATAGCAGCAGAAAAGGAAATGCTGATCAAGTCAGTGCATTCAAAAGTGCACATGAGGCTTCCACAGTGGCTGATCGGATGAACCCGCTCATTCATGAGGGGCAGAATGTCCACTCTATACTTTGAAGAGCAGGAAACAGCAATGTTTGAGGTGCTGGCTGAAATTTCTCAGAAACAGCACTGACTGATTCTTGGTAAAGCTGCAGAGAGGAAACTGAAGTGAAGACAATTAGCTGAGAAAAGGTTTTTAGTTCAGTGATATTGATCACAAAATTTTCCCTTCATATAACATAGATTTCCCACATACTATATAGATTAGACGGTGTAGAAATAAATAATAATAATAACAGTGTATCACTCAGAGATTGATGAAGCTACTGAGAGAATAATACAAACAGTAAAGAACATTCTCTGTAAGTTCTGTAATTACATACAAAACAACTGAAGCAATCTGCTGCCACACACTGAGATTACAATTAATAGTTGAGATTTCATCACAACAGATATAAGTTCATTCTTTCTTCTATACAGATACAACTTAGAGATTCTGAACTTTTCTGAGACTCTCTGAGAAATCATGTACATCCACAGTTTTATACAGATGACAGAGAACATTGTAAGTAAGCTGAAGAAAGTTTATAAATAAACAGAAGTTTCAATGATCAGCATTCAGCAAAATTATAAAAATTAAATAAATATCAGAAGAAGTTCTGCAACTCAATATCATATAAAAGACAAAGTCTGACTGAATTTCAAGAACATAAAAACAGATTATCTTTTGTATACACTAGATTATCATTATATTAAGTATACAGTGAAGAAAGTGCTAGATATACACAATTATCAACTTAATACTCTGTCTGATATTCACAACATCTTTCATACAAATCTGCTTCAATCTGCAGCTGAGAATTCATTTCTCTCACAGAGAATCTTCAATTGACAGACACTCATCATTATAGAAAAAGATAATAAACTCAAGTGGAAAATCAAAGCAATTCTTGACAATAGAATCAATCACCACTGTCATGAATATCTCATTAAATGAGTAAAATATAATCATTCAATCTGAGAATCTGTGTTCATCTTGAAGAATATCACTGCTCTCAACATCTATGAGTTTTCACTCATCTCAGTAGAGAGGGATAATGTGATGAGTTAGCATCTATTAGCAATTAACTTACACAATCAACTTCTATCATTGCAATTTTATATAACTCTCAATGTTCTTTTATATAGCTTTTAACATTTTTTCATTTTATACTCTGCATTTATGTAGTCTTTAATGATTCTTCTGTGTAGCTTTCAATGATTCTTTTATTTCACATTTCACATTTATGTAGTCTCTAATAATTCTTTCATATAGTTCTCAATGATTCTTCTGTTTCACACTTCACACTTGTATAGTTTCTAACAATTCTTTTATATAGCTCTTAATATTCTTTCATTTCACACTTCACTGTGAAGCAGTCTCTGATATTATTCTGTCTCAAACTTTCTTCTATAAGAATTCTCTTCATACAATCTTTTCTTCTGATTTCTTTTCTCTTTCTTTTCTTAATCAATTCATAATCTGTAATTAGAATAGTATCAAATCGTTAATTGAAGTACACCTGTTACAAGATCACTTCACAGTGAAGTGTAAAGTGAAAGAATGTTAAAAACTATATAAAAGAATTGTTAGAAACTATATAAATGTAGAGTATGAAATGAAAGAATCATTGAGAGCTATATAAAAGAATTATTAGAGACTACACAAGCACAGAGCACAGAGTAGAAGAATGTTAAGAGCTATATGAAAGAATTATTAAAGACTACATAAGCACAAAGCACAGAGTGGAAGAACATTGAGAGTTATACAAGATTGCAATGACAGAAGTTGATTGTGTAAGTTAATTACTAACAGATGCTAACTCATCACACAGTGAAATATGAAAAGTATAAATCTCAGAATATGAAAGAGTGGAAGAAGATTATGAGAGAAGAGATTTTTCTTCAATGAATATATCAGAAAATAAGAGAGTTAATGAAGAAGAATAGAAAGAAAAAAACAAATATTCTATGAAAAAGATATTTATCAATATCTTTACATTCAAAATAAAAGCTGATACTTAACAAGTATCAGAGGTGATATAAGAGAAGAGTGATAGAGAGAGAAAATGAGATAAAGTGAAAGATGAGAGATGAGATGAGAATGAATGAACTGAGAATCTTTAGACTTTTCTTAGAATCTTATAAGAGGTGATGACAGTGTGAAGAGTGAATAGTAGAAGATAGTATATAGCATAGCAGATGATAATAACAATAGTAATTGTAGTAGTAGTGTAGCTGATCACTAAGAAGGAAAAGAAAGAGAAAGAAGATGTGCAAAATACATACATTCATATATATATATATATAGAAATAGCAGTAACAAGAGCATAATGAAAAGAGGTAAGAATAAATGAAGATAATATAATAAGAAAATAATAAACAAGTGTATTACAATAATATAATGAATTAGTATCTGTTAGTAGTTAATTTATACAATCAACTTCTCTTCTGCATCTACTCATTTCTGTTATTGTGCTCTGTGCTTTTATAGTCTCTAATAATTCTTCTGTGTAATCTCTTTTATTTCATACTTCATATTTGTGTAGTTCTAACAATTCTTCTGTGTAATTCTCAATGTTCTTTCACTCTGTGCTTCACTTCATACTTCACTGTGAAGTGGCTTTTGATATTCTTTCATTCTGATTTTCTCTTTATAAAAATCCTCTTTATATAATCTTTTCTTCTGATCTCTTTTCTCTTTCTTTTCTTAATCAATTTGTAATTTGTATTTAGAATAGTGCTAGATCATTAATTGAAGTATGTCTGTTACATTGATCCACTCTTATTTCTATAAGATCTTGAACCTTCATTGAAGAAGGTGATGAATTCCCTGATTTAGCAATTACTGAAGTTATTATGATGAATATAAATAATGAGAAATTATGTGTGAAATGAATTCTGAGGATAATAAAGTTAAGAAATTTGTTGAGATTTTTTTTACTCCCTTTTCATTAACCCACTCTAATTGGTTAGAACACTAGTAGAATATATTTATAAACAACAACAAATAAAACTTGAATTTTAGTTTCTTATAATAAATGATAAAGTTTTATACTCAATATTCATCAACAGTAGATGGAAATTTACTTTCAGAGTAAAATTCTCAGCTGATAAGAAGAAGATTGATCATTTTTTATACAGTTTCTACTCAGAGTAACTGCTCTCACTTATTTCAGACTAGAATTCATTGAATAAGATATTCTTTTTCAGTAAGACTAAGTTTTTGATTTCTGTGAGAAGCATCAACTCAAGCTGTACAATTATATACTCAATGAATGAGAATAGAGTAAGAAACATTATATAGCTTTGCTGCTGTCTGTATACTAGAAATTTGACCTTTTTTAAGAGCTTCAGTGACTAAAAGAATCTTTCCTTCCATATTAGAAGTTTGACTGCTTTGTATTGTTGATATTTTGATGAAAACAGCTAATCTTGACTCAAGTCAAAAAAAGTGGCTCACTAATCTATATGACTCACTTACTTATTGATTATGTTATTGTATATATCTTAAATAATTAATATAATATTGATCATCAACTTCATAAATTCTATTATTACTAGGGGCAGGCTGCCTCTAGCACCCCCTTTCAAAGGGTAGGCAATCGAGCCTTTAAATCCCAGGGGTTGAAAGGCATCATTAATTGCTTCAAAGGGTTGAACAGCTCAGTCAGAACACTCTATAGCAGAAGCTTCATGAAACATGTAGCTGGGGAGAATGAAGCAAAGATGCGGGCATATTATTCATTATGTTGATATCATCATCATAGATATGATCGCTAGATATCATCGGTATATATCATGGTAGATATCATTATAAATATCCTCGTATATATCATCGTAATCTGTATTTAGGATAGTGCCTTAGTCCGTTGGTACGCCCGTTGCAATAGATCGTACGAACCGCGCAGGCGGTACGAACGGTATACAATCCGCAACCGAGGCAGTGCCTAGTTAACCGGCAGCATGCCCGTTACAGCATTGATAGATATCATTGAAATATATCATTGCTAGATATGGTTGACAGATATCATCAGTGGATATCATTCATTCAAGCAGATTAGCAGATATAGAGACAGGTAGTCAGATAGTCAGCTAGTAGAGTAGTATTGGTAGATAGATAAGTAGCTAGATGATGATATTTATTCTTATAGAAATTGATTGGATATTGAACAGACAGGTTCGTTGATAGACAGCTATCTAGCTAGCATTCTCAATTCCATCAGCAATTAATCAGATATTGAGCAGTGTGACGGGTTAGCACCCGTTAGTAATTAACTTATGCAACCAACTCCCCTCCTGCACCCGCTCGTTCCTGGCTGTTGTGACCTTGTGTAACCCTCAATGTTCTTCTGCTCTGTGCTCTGCACTTGCATAGTTTCTAACAATTCTTCTGTGTAGCTCTTAACATTCTTCCACTCCATGCTCCACACTCATATAGTCTCTAACAATTCTTCTGCATAGCTTCTTACATTCTTTCATTCTGTGTTCCACACTTGTATAGTCTCTAATGATTTTTCTGTGTAGCTCTCAATGATTTCTCTGCTCCACATTTCATACTTGTATAGCTTCTAATGATTCTTACACATACTTCTTAATATTCTTCTACTCTGCACTCCACTGTAGAGCAGCTTCTGATATTCTTTCACTCTGAACTTTTCTTTATAAGAACTCTCTTTGTACAATCTCTTCTTCTGATTTCTTTTCTCTTTCTTTTCTTAATCAATTCATAATCTGTAATTAGAATAGTATCAAATTGTTAATTGAAGTACATTCATTACATTATGAATTGATTCTTCTGTATTTAAAATCTGAGTGTTTTATTATTAGTTTTTACACTCAAGTGCATCATTATTAGTTCTTACACTCAAGTGCATTGTTTACAGATCTGAGTGTCTAGTCATTACAAGAAATTCTTCATGAATCTGAGTGCTCTTATTGTTAATTATATAAACTGTCATATCTAAGCATCTGAGATACAATCAATCATATTCTACAAGACTTGAGTGTCTGCAAACTGTAACACTGTGAATAGTGTTCACAAAGAAGCTTGACAAAGCTTAGTACTGCAACACTGCAAATAGTGTCTGTGAAAGAACTGAGTGTCTACAAGTATTTCTTTTCTTTTTTTTATTATTATATATTCTTAGATATTGAAATGAACTACAAGCAATTCTATAAACACTCATCACATTCAAATGTGATGGACAATAACTTAGATCTACAAAGCATTCTTCAGCAGCAGATGCTATAGATGACTGAATTGTAATGATGATTTGCTGAGATAAATACTTTCATATTCATCATTTCTTCTACACTCACATCTCATGAAAAGCTCTCAAGAGAGAAGCTTTCAATCTTCAACAAATATGAGAGAGATCTAGCACTCTACCTCATGTGGAAGTCAAAAGTGAATGTCAAATTGAACATTGATGAACAAGCAATAGACTCACTATTCAATCAAATATGATATATCCACAGCAGATTGAATGACAATATATTAGCAAAATTTCAATTCTGAATAAGTCATTGTCAGAATTATCAGCATATATCAGAGCTAGTCTTTCAACAACTCAACTCTCTCTTTCTTGATTCTACACTTCAAGTCAAGACATTAGACTGATTTAATCAAACTTATCAGATGAATGTTGTGTTGACAATTTATCTTTCTGAATTCAATCACAAACTTCTAGAAGCAGATGAGCAAGACTGAGACAATGCTGTCAAAATCAATATATTGTTCAAGAACTTGAACTTTCAGTTGTATAACTGAAGTATAGAGCATCTGAAGCTCTCAATATACAGTGAATTCTGTGCTGATCTTCATCTGTTGAACAACAATCTGTCTCAGTTCTGTGTACTTCAAAATTGCAGAGAATTTCATTGAATAAATATGTATATCTCAAACTACTCTGCAGCATCTCTCATCTCTGAATCAGAATCAATGAACTGAGTTTCATATGTAAACACAAGTCACTCAAGAGTTCTCAACATCTCAGAGAAGAACACTGCTGACTGAATTGTCAGAGAAGTCTGCATACACTGCAACAAATCAGAACACTTCACAAATCAATGTTCAAATGCAATCACTCTGAGTAAACCCTCCACATACATAAACACTGCATCACTCATGAATAGACAAGAACAGGAAAAAGATGAGCTCTCACTCTAAAATATAGATGAGAGCTCAAAGAGCAGAAAGCTAGCTGAAAATTTGAGTAGAAGATGCAAGCAGATGCAATCATAATCTCTATCATTGTAAATAGCTTAGTCAATGTATGAGCAATGATAGACAGTGATTTCCTTCACTACACTCTTATAGACTCTCAGCTGATTGAGAAGTATAAGCTTCAGTATATCTTCTTTCTCAAACTGTGTAAGCTCAGTGAATTTGACAGTCTCAGAGAATTCATCTTCTACAACATAGTAAGATTTAATGTCAACATAGAAGAACACAAGAAAAAGAATATATACACATACAAAATACAAGACCTTGAGTACAATCTAATATTCAGTCTATCATAACTCACAGAATTTGAAATCTTGTTGAATGCATGCAACTGCTGTCTTATTTTTTCAGAAGACAATCATGTTTACAAGAAAAATGTCAATAGAATCACTGATCTCACTCAGATATCAGCAAAAATGTACAAACTACTAATCTGTCAAATGCATGAGAAGAAGAACATTCAAGTGTTCACTGTTAGTATGATGAATATCAAAAAAGCATTAGAAAAGCTAGAACTCAAAGATCTCAAGAAACTGTGCAAGAAACTATTCAAATCATACAAAGATTTCACAGATGTGTTCAATGAAAAAGAAGCTGAAAAGCTTTCTTCTCATCAAGAATCTGATATAGATCATATAATTGAGCTCATCAAGAAGAATGATAAGAACTTACAATCACTCTGAGATTCTCTCTACAGTATATCACACAATGAGCTTCTTATTCTATAAAAAATGCTCAATGAACTACTGAACAAAAACTTCATTCATATTAGCAACTCATCCACTGCAGTATTTGTACTGTTTGCAAAGAAATCAGAAGAAGGCTTATGATTCTGTGTTGACTACTGAGAACTCAACAAAATTACACAGAAGAACTGATACTCTCTCCCATTCATCAATGAAATACTCAAACAAATAGAAAAAGCAAAATAGTTTACAAAGCTTGACATCTCTGCAGCTTTCTATAAAATAAAAATTAATGAAGATGATGAATGGCTAATCACTTTTCATACATATTATAAATTATACAAATGGACAGTGACTCTCTTTGAATTAGTGAATACTCTGAGCATATTTCAGAAATACATTAACTGAGCTCTATAAGATCTGCTCAATGAGATTGTCTCAGTGTATATAGATGATATCTTGATCTTCACTGATGAATCACTCACTGAGCACTGCAAGTATATATGACAAGTGCTTGACTGTCTACAAAAAGTCAGACTGCAAGTGGACATTGACAAATGTGACTTTGAGATCAAGTCTATAATCTATCTAGAATTCATCATTGAAGCTGAAAAAGATGTACACATGAATTCTAAGAAGATGGAAGCAATTCTCAACTAAGAGACATCAGTCTCAGTAAAAAAGACTAGAAGCTTTTTAGAATTTGTCAACTTCTACTGAAGATTCATCAAAGACTTCTTCAATATCATACAATCACTGACAGATCTGACTCAGAAAGATGCTGTGTTTCAATGAACTGATGAAGCAGATGCAGTATTCAAAAAGCTGAAGTGTATATTCACAAACATCTCAATACTGCAATCATTCAATCTGAATAAGCATATGATTCTCAAAACAGACATCTCAGATTATGTAGTAGATGAGGCACTGATGCAATATAATAACAAAGATATTCTACAACTCTATATCTTCATCTTGAAAAAGATATCATCTGCTGAATGCAACTACAAGATCTACAACAAGAAGCTTCTAGCAATCATATAATACTTTGAAAAATGAGAGTTCAAACTTATGAGCATTGAAAAGTTTGAGATTGTTATCAATCATAAGAACTTAGAGTACTTCACAATCATTTGTAAGCTCACTGAAAGATATATATGTTGATCATTGTTTCTTAGCTGTTTTTCATTCACAATTCATTATCAATCTGAAGTAGAGAATACTTTTGTGAATGCTCTGTCTCACTGAGAACAAGATATGTCATCTGATGACTTGAACAATAGATGAAAACACTGAGAGCATCAGTTAATCAACTCTGTAATTATAGAAAGTTCTATACAATCAGATGAATCTCATATACATATCAATCAGTTCTGAGCTCAAGAATTCTTACTCAAAGAACAATGGAAACTAGCAGTAGAAGCAGATGAATTCTGATAATAAACTGCTGAAGTCATATGAAACAGAGCATTTTAATTCCTCACAAATGTATACTCAAGAACAGATATCTCAGCATGTTCAATCAATGATGACAACTGTTTATACTTTTGAAATAGATGATGAGTCTCTGATTCAGAATCTCTACAAACACAGATCATGCAAGAAATTCATGACTTATCAATGATTGAGCACTCAGAATGTGAAATTATGTACAACATTGTCACTCAAGAATTCTACTGATCAGATATATTAAAAGATATACACTGATTCATACACAACTGTGATCACTGCAGCTCAGTGACAGTATGATGTGAATATTAAAAAAAGATACTGAAGCCTCTATCTATCTCTGATTGAATTTGATGTGATATAGCTATTGATTTTACAGTTTCTTTACTCAAAAGTGAAGATTCTATAAACATTCTAGTCATTGTCAACTGATTCAGTAAGAATGTAATACTACAGCTCTGTGACAAAATGAATACTGAAGTAGTTGCAGATGTCTTTGTCAGAAGTCTATTCTATTATATACACAGTCTATCTTCATTCATTGTGTCAGATAGAGACAGTCAATTCATCAGCACACTCTGAGTCTGCATATATCAATTATTAAGAATCAAACAAAAGTTATCAACAACATATCACTCAGAGACTGATGAAGCTATCAAGAGAATAATATAAATAATAAAGAACATTCTTCATAAGTTTTGTAATTATATACAAGACAACTGAAGCAATCTACTGTCATATACTGAAATTATGATTAACAGTTGAGATTTCACTACAATAGATGTAAACTCATTTTTTCTTCTATATAGATACAACTTAGAGATTCTGAACTTCTCTGAGACTCTCTGAGAAACTGCATACACTCACAGTCTTATACAGATAGCAGAGAATATCATAAGCAAGCTGAAGAAAGCTCACAAATGAGCAGAAACTTCAATGATCAGTATTTAGTAAAATTATAAGAATCAAATAAACATCAGAAGAAGTTCTGTAATCTGATATTATATAGAAAATAAAATCTGACTGAATCTCAAGAATATAAGAATAAACTGCCCCTCACATATACTAGATTATCATCACATCAAATATATGATGAAGAAAGTGCTAGATATATATAATTATCAACTCAATATTTCATCTGATATTCATGATGTCTTTCATACAAACCTGCTTCAATCTGCAGCTGAGGATTCATTTCTCTCACAGAGAATCTTCAATTGACAGTCATCTGTTATTATAGAAGAAGACAATAAACTTGAGTGGAAAATCAAAGCAATTCTTGACAATAGAATCAATCACCACCACTGTGAATATCTCATTAAATGAATAGAATACAATTGTTCAATCTGAGAATTCATATTTATCTTGAAGAATATCACCATTCTTGATATCTACAAGTTCTCATTCATTTCAGTAGAGAAGGATAATGTGATAGATTAGTATCTGTTAGTAATTAATTTACACAATCAACTTCTCTTCTGCATTTACTCATTTCTGATCATTATAATCTTATGTAATTCTTGATGTTCTTTCACTCTGTGCTCTGTACTTATGTAGTTTCTAACAATTCTTTTATATAGCTTTTAATGTTCTTTCACTCTGTGCTTTGTGCTTGTGTAGTTTCTAACAATTCTTCTGTGTAGCTTCTTACATTCTTCTACTCTGTGTTCTGTGCTTGTGTAGTCTCTAATGATTCTTTCATGTAGCTCTCAATGATTTCTTCATCTCACATTCTGTGCTTGTATAGCTTCTAACAATTCTTATACATATTTCTTAATATTCTTTCACTCTGCACTTCACTGTGAAGCAGCTTCTGATATTCTTCCACTCTGAACTTTTCTCTATAAGAACTCTCTTTGTATAATCTCTTCTTCTGATTTCTTTTCTCTTTCTTTCCTTAATCAATTCATAATCTGTAATTAGGATAGTACCAAATTGTTAATCAAAGTACGCCCGTTACAAGCAGAAAGGTAGATGAGTGGGTAGCATTCTCTATTCTATTAGCAATTGATTGAATATCGCGCAGATAGATCGACAGATGGGTAGGTAAATAGGCAAATAATTCAGAGAGAAGAATAGAGGTTATCTGAGCCAATTGCAGCCTAGTGTTCCGTCTCCACGGCATAAATAAAAGTGGAGATTTTTGAACAGAAATCTGCTCTACATCAATAAAATCGTTGGATTGTAACCCACATTGTTGCAAAGATTGACATCCAATCATTTCAGCTATAAAATGAAGTAACTTTTGTCCCCCTATGATTCTTAGACTTCGCTTCGCTCTGTTTAATAAAATACAATTTCAGCTTAGAATCAAAAAACCCTTCAAATAAATCAATCAATAGAAATAGCGTCAATCACAGTGACAAATTGACAATCAATAAAATAAGATGAAACATCGAATCTGAGAAAGTAGAAATGAAAAAATGAACGCATTGCGTCACTGTGGCTGGGCGAGATGGCCGAGCGGTCCAAGGCGCCAGATTAAGGTTCTGGTCTCGAAAGGGGCGTGGGTTCGAATCCCACTCTCGTCACTTTTTGGCCAATCTTTGCCTTGTTTCTTGTTTTTTGTTTTGGGGGCGGAATTGGAATTGGAAATATCCCAATCGCAGGTCAATTCCGATTACACACCTCCACAATGACGTGGAATTCGTACCCTCCTTGAAAAATCTACTGCGTAATGAACGCGGAGTGTGTCGAATGTCAGACACCAACTTCTTTACTTATTAGCGCATCTACTCTGCGCCTTTCTCCTAACTAATCTAGAATACTTTTAGAACATAACCACAATCTACAATCCGGTACCAAACATCTTGGGTGCAATAACACTCCATGCCCCCAATTATTTCAGCCTACTACAGCGATGTAGCAGCTCAGGGATCTGAAGCTCATTATTCAGGGACTCTCCGGCTCGAACCGTCAGTAAGCTTGATGCCCAGTTCGCAGCTTCATACAAAGCATCAACTTATCGGAGGAAATATAAATAGAAAAGGTGAAGAGCTTTATTATACCTCGTTGCTCGGGTACGTCGCTTGGGAAAGTGGCGAGAATTCCTCTTTGATCGACCGCATGCTTACGAACCTACTAAGAATGGCCGCGCTGCCGGCCTTATCGTTTGTACCGCTCTGGCGTCCACCACCAAATGGCTGCTGCCCAACCACAGCGCCTGTCGATTTGCAATTGATGTAGAAATTGCCAGCTGTGTTCCTCAGCGCTTCTTCCGCGTACCGGATAGCATCGCGTCTCACAGCAAAAACTGATCCAGTGAGACCGTACTCTGAGGTAGCGTTGATGGTCTGGCAGACCTTCTCAAATGCCTCTGCGGGGGCCTTAGTATCGTCGTAAACATAGATAACGAGGACGGGGCCGAATAGCTCGGTAGACATGAGTTTGTGGTGAGGATCATTCGTGACGTAGATAGTAGGCTGGATGAAATACCCCTTGCTGCCATCGTATTTCCCGCCCACAAGCAATTGAAGGCTAGAGTCCTTATATGCAGCATCGATGACTCCAGCAAGTTTTTTGAAGGACGTTTCATGGATCACAGGTCCTGAAAAGTTCCCAAAATCTTCTGGTGGGCCAGACTTGAGAGCTTCAGTTTCACTCACCAGTAAAGCCTTGAACTCCTCCCAGCGGGATTGAGGAACATAGGCGCGAGATGTTGCGCTGCACTTTTGACCCTGGTACTCAAAAGCGCCACGGACAGTGTGCGTGGCTGCGTTTTTAATATCCGCGGAAGAGTGGATCAGGTGGAAGTTCTTGCCGCCCGTTTCGCCAACAACGCGAGGATAGCTCCGGTAGGAGCTATTCGCAATCCCCTGAGCTATCTTTCCATACAATGAGCGGAACACAGTACTGCTTCCTGTGAAGTGGAGCGCGGCAAATTCCTTATGACTAATCACAACCTTGGTAACCATCTCAGCATCGCCAGGCACGAATTGAATCACGTTGGGCGGAAGACCAGCCTCGAGGAAGATTTGGTACGTGAGATAACTCGCAGCCATGGACGACGGTGATGGCTTCCACACGACAACGTTCCCCAGAAGTGCAGGCGCAGCACACAGGTTGCCCCCAATGGCTGTAAAGTTAAACGGTGATATAGCGTAGACAAATCCTTCCAACGGGCGGTACTCTATACGATTCCAGACACCGTTTGAGTTGTGCTGTGGCTGCTGCGCATAGAGCTCCTCGGCATACTGTACGTTGAAACGAAGAAAGTCCGCTAGTTCCGCAGCAGCATCTATCTCTGCCTGCCAGGCATTCTTGCCTTGGCCGAGCATGGTGGCGGCCATGATATCGTAGCGATATTTCCCGGCCACAAGATCAGCGGCCTTGAGGAAAACCGCTGCTCTGTCTGTAAAACTAAGCCGTTCCCATTCCGGCTTGCTATTCAAGGCAGCTTCGATTGCCTGGCTGACATGCCCTTCTGAAACATTATAATATTCAGCCACCGCTTCAGCGTGCGCGGATGGGTTTGGCTGTCGCGATAGTTTGGAGGATTTAACCTGAAAGAAATAAAGCGATTAGCAAACGAGGCCATCGGAGGTTTCATCTTCTTCTTCGTCTTCTTTATTATTCTTATTATTTGTATTTTATTACCGCTATCGTAGCGATGATAAACTAACTCACGTTTTGACCTGCAATCACAGCGGGGACCTGGAGAGGGAGTTTTTGCTTCATGGACTTCAAGGCGTTCTCTAGGCCTAGCCGCTCCGGCGAATTTTTGCCATATTGTGGCTATATGTAGGATAATCTTCAGTTAGCCGATGGGAAATAAAAAATGTAAAACAACTCTCTCTCAAAATGGGATCCCCCCTCATTGGGTTGACCTACATTTGGCTCATTCCGAGCTCTGGGAACTTTGAAGCCTGCGAAACTGGCAAAACTACGAGCCAACTGTGGGGTGGAAGCAATGGGACGGGCTTGCTTCGGCGAAACCCGAGAGATTAGGGAGAGGGTTTGGCGTCTACACGACCTGTGCATGATGCCCGCGTATGTATGCGTATCGGGGGAAGATATAATACTAAAAGAGGATGGATGCCAAAGATTTGGAAACAGAACTGGAAAAACGACACCAAGGGGAAGGGGGAAATATATATATATATATATAACTATGGAATATAACTAGGTTGGGATAACCGAACAGCCGTCATGGAGAAAGATCCGTAACGGAGGAGGATGCGGGCATTTGGGGGCAACCACCAAAGCTGCCGTGGCCAATAAGGGAATTACTTGGCACAAGGGCCCCGCCTATTTTGTCACCCATCCCCATGCCATGCAGGCCAGGCCTTCATAAAACGTTGATTAGATTGCCATAGGGCTCTTTATTCCCGTAAGTTCATTCTCAACCAGTATTGAAACCCATGCTCGACTTTGACTCTCTATCAGAACCGCAAGGATGCTCCAGGGCGGCGGGATTGGCAGCTGTTGCATCAGTGCAGCTTAGTGGAGTGGCTGTTATTGTGGGCGCGCCAGACAACGCCCAGCGCCAAGCCGCAGCCCCCTCCCGCTAAGCAGATAAGCTGTCCCTACGGCGTATATCGATCCCAACCCAGGCCTCTGGTGAGCAGGGTTCCAGACAGCTCTTTTCAAGAACCGGTTGCTCTACACCACTGGACACCGTAAGAACCAACCATCGCATATATTGCTGTTACTCCGTACCATCGGGAAATGGGGTCTGAGATGGAAAATCAACAACTTCCCCAAAGGTTGCCCCGCAGAAAGGGCCACGGTCATTACGCAGTAACCCCCACTCAAACAATTGCTAAGAGCTTAATTCTCCACGGGAGGGATCAGAAAAGCCACTCCTCCTGGGCCATTGTCCGAGATCCGGATCAGCAACGGTGGGCGTCACATGACCCCACCCTGGAATTCCATGCATATTCTCGGATATACTCGCCTAGTCGATGCTGCACAGTGGCCCCATTCCGCTGCCAAACGAGACCAGCCGGATAAGATTGGTTATCATGCGAAAACAGAAAAACAAAAGAAAAGACACGAAAAGATAAGAATGGAGATGAAGAGGGAAAGAGAAAGGACCGTATCGTTGCCACTGGGAGTGCCAGATTTATGAGCCCCCAGGGCTAACTATTTATTTTCTTATTTATTTACTCCATGGTCACGGTGATCCCTCCAACAGCCCCTCTCCCTCTCACACATACACTCTCTCGCTCTTTGCTCATCATCCCATATTCCACCCTAAGTTCTCAAATATGGTCCATCAACGCCTCTGCTCTCCCTGCCGCATCACCGCTTTGAAATATATGGTTCCACGGCCAATCCCCTTCTCCCGGTCAATCCATCTGCCTGCCTCCCGGCCACGGCGGACTCTAACAAGCGCAACATGGGACACCCCTCACCCAGTCACTCCCAACGAGTATCCCATGCGTCATCGTGACATGGAACGGGTGCCTCTGACGGCGCTGCTTAGGAGTATCGTGATGCAAACCGCCATGTCTCATCCGTATATCGTGGACGCCGCCTCGGCCCTGGCTCAGCGCAATATCCAAATGCTGACGGGCAATATGCTGCTGAGATTCTTCCTGGATAAGTTCTTCTACGCACAGTTCTGTGCGGGGAGCACGGAAACCGAGATCAAGAAGACAGTTGAGGACCTCAAGGCACTTGGGTTCAAGGGCATGATAATATCATATGCTCGTGAAGTAGATCTCTTGAATGCCGCTGAAGACGCCAGCGAAGCTAGACATCAGCATCAAGGCCGCGTTTCTCAGTGGCTGGATGGAACCCTGAAAGGGGTTCGCTATTCAAATCCTGATGACTTCGTTGCGTTAAAATTCACAGGTGCAGGCCCGGAATGTGTACGGTTGCTCGAAGCTGGAATGGCACCAGATGCAACAATGGCAGAAGCTGTAACCCAGATCTGCGAATCCGCTAAATCCCGGGGGGTTAGGTTGCTAATCGATGCCGAGCATCACTCCCAGCAAGCAGGAATTGATTCGTGGACCATGGATCTCATGGAAAAATACAACCAAGATGGAAGATTGGTCGTGTACAACACGTATCAAATGTCCGTGGCCTCACTGCACTGCTCGAATTCTCATGCCTGGTTTCGCATTGCTGACTTGGAAGCAGGTACCTAAAAGAGTCCACCGCAACTCTTGCAAGACACCTCGAGCGCGCACGCTCCAGCAAATTCACTTTAGGTGTAAAACTAGTTCGCGGGGCATACCTCAAAAGCGACCCACGCCACTTGATTCATGACACCAGAGAGGACACGGACCGCGCGTACAACGATGCCGCACACATGCTGGCAACGCAGCATCTTAGTGGTCCCTCTGCGCCCAAAGTTGGATTGGTGCTTGCCACCCATAATGCGCAAAGCGTGGAAATGATGCGAAAGCTGCGGCAAGAACAGTTGAAAGAACAATTACCCCTGGCAGAAGTTGTATATTCTCAGTTGATGGGCATGGCTGACGAACTGTCTCTGAATCTCATACAGAAAAGAGAGGTAAATGCCCCCCTCCGCCCCACGGGCTCTTTCAGGGCTGCCTTTGATAAAAAAATAAAAATAATAAAAAAATAAAAAAAGGATAAACTGGCAAACTGACAATACATCCCTATCGTCCAGAACGTTATGGAAGAGGATATCCAGGTCTTTAAATATGCCGTATGGGGAACCATAGAGGAATGTATGATGTACTTGCTGCGACGGGCAGATGAGAATCGCGATGCAGTTGAGCGGGGCCAGCTAACCCAGCAGGCCCTTTGGCGGGAGCTGCGCCAAAGGCTCTTTCCGTTGATCTCGGTATAAACACTCGGGAAGAGAAGAAGTTTCACTCTGGAATCTTCGCGGAATTGAGTCCAAGCATAAGCCTTCAGTGTATTGGTTGATATATTTAGCATTGGAGTTAAAGTTATTTGGCGTTCAGTTTGGTTGATAGATATAGATACCTACAAGTATGGGATGACCATACATGATTTCAGCCTTTCAAGTTCGTTCGAACCCTGCGCGATGGGAATCTCGTCATGCCTGTCAATTGCCAATCACCGCGCGTTCTAGCTGTCTATCAGAAATATGTTAAAGTGACGAAAATACGCCATCCGTGTGAATGAAGATTAACATCCTCTATTCTCGAAAATGGATATTTGAGTGGAGTTTTGTCGTCATCTTCCTCGGGCTGATATATAATACCCATCATGTCCTTCCCAAACCGAGGAAGAAAGCCGACCAGAGTCCTGAATAGTACACGCAGCTCCATAATGGCTCGCTTCACGAAAAACTTCCGAGAAAATTATTGGCTTGAAGTTTGGATGGTGGCGAGCCCAGTGTGCTACCAGGGCTAGCGGAAGGATATACCGATCGAAACTCGGAGCTCAAAATTTTGCATAGTTGAGGGGGTAGAAAAAGCAGAGATGGATTGAGAAGTTAGTTTAAATTGGTTGTCTCTTGTACCTATTTACGGGGAATATATAAATTTCTCCTGTTTGCTTTCACATGGTTTCGAATCAAACAGAGATCGCTTTCAATAATGGAGACTCGTGAACGCAACCAAGTTGTCGCCGAAGCTGATCGTTATAACAACTTCCATCGCTCACCTCTTCTTGTCTCCGGGAAAGGTCGCTAACGAGCATGCGACGGTCGCAATATCAATTGGCCTTGCAGCCTCAGCTCCCGATGATGTCAAAGCGGTGGGCCAGGGGCTGCCTGATAGAATAGTCGCTATTCGTACATTAAATGGACATCCAGTACTATGCTCCAGCTAAGGGGCGAAAATGCCGGACCTCACTCCTACAACAGAAAGTGTGAACTAGCGAGAAATCCCTCGTGGACCCCCAAAAGGCGACATTCTCAAATCGACATTTCACAAGTCACTAAAACTCATGCACAGATCAAGAAATACTTTGAATCGCCTCGCCTGTAACCCCTCAGCCTTCAACAGAAGTGGCATTTTGCTCTGATGCTTTCAGAGCGGCATTTAACTTTGCCTTATTTTTTCCTCGAGTGTAAACACGAGTATCATTCGGATCAAAACCTCCATTTCCCCACAACGCCCATTCATCAGTTTCCCTCATATAATCTTCAGGGCGGAATGATATGCCATTGTTCTTCTCTTTTTCCAGCAGTGTGAAAAATTTGTCGTAGTCAATTCTTGTATGCCACCTGTCGTTGACATAGAACCGATTTGACGCAAGCAGCACACAGCAGCTATGGTTATGCTCAGCCGCAATGCCGTACCCAAGGCCGCGCCGGGTTAACTCGGCATTCAATGCAACGACAAAAGCAACAACTTCCTCGTAGAATGGAACATTCTGCATAGTTAGCCCAGCACTAGCACTCGTGCTTGTTCCGCAAAAGGTTACTCCCTTGACTTCCACAAAGCAGGGAAGACCCTTTTCTACTAGGTCAGCATATCCAACTGCTTCCTCATCCACATTAAAGCCTTTGACAAGCGTGAGCCTGTAAACAGTCCGCTGGAGGTATCTCTTTTCTCGTAGTATGTCGAGGCAGCGCTGAAATCTTTCCCAGAAGTCACGATGAAGAGGGCGGTCGATTTTCCGAAGGCTATCGCGGTTGCTTGCATCGATGGAGACATACAGTTGGGTGACACGATGAAGTGCCGCAAGCTCATCCGGATGTTGCGCATTGCATACAAGGAAGCTAGAAATATGTTCATTGTGAAGGAGAGCGAGAAATTCGTTGATGTGAGGATAGAATATTGGTTCCCCAACCAAGCTCAAGGCGCAATGTCGGATACGCATGGCTTCAGCAAACCGTTCAGCTCGAACACCAGGGACACCACGTAACATTTTGATTTTCTTGTAATGTCCCGCTTTTACTCCGTCAAAAATGAGACCTGGGGGATCAACCTTCCAGCGCCAGGTAGTTCCAACTGGGTTCGTTCCATGGCGCCAACAGAATACACATTTGTTACTGCAAGAGAGCGATGGTGTCGTCTCCATACAAAGATGGGATTTAATTCCGTAGAAAGAATTTTTATAACAAGAGCCACGTCCTCGCAAAGCGGACTTGGTCCAGCGGCATATTTTCACCCCCGAATGTGAGCCAACTATTGTATATCCTTGCTTTGTCAGTGCGGTGAAGGTGGGTGACGAGGTGGGCACCATTTCAAGCTGAGGCTGAGACACGGGTTTTGAAGCTTGAGGGTGGGAATGTGTCGTGAAATCGATAGGCAATAGTTGACGATCAGTGGATGTTCCCTTGCCCTCGGGAATGCCGAACTTAATATCTTCAAGGTCCACAATCTGCTCCTCCTTACGCTTGTTCCGACGGCTTTGGCCATTCTCGTCATTTTCTTCACTATCACGAATATCTTCCTCGTCACTCTCAATGGGATCACCGCTTCCAGGGAAACCCTCGCCCAACCCTCCAGACGATATTAGGTCGAACATAATACCGCTCAACCCGTCACACCAATCATTCAAAACCATTTGGGTGTTGTCTCCCTTCACATCAGCCATTCCTAACGGATATGCTCGCTTTTTGCCCGTCAACTTGGCCATCCACCTATCTACATCTCTCGCTTGAGAACAGAACCCTTCTTCCTCGGAGGGCCAGCCCTCACGATCGCCAAAGCCAAAAACAGAATACCCAGCTAGCCCCGACAGGGACGACGTATCGATGCGGAAATCATTATGTGTATCATCCAAGTGCCCCAGAAACGTATTAATCATCGTATCGATGTTGTAGGTCGGGATCAAAATGCAGTAAAAAAATCGAGTATTCGGAGCTGAGTCTGGCGGTTTTGGAGCGGTGATGAAGTAGTCGTCGAGCTCGATATACGACAGATCGTGTAATTGCGGAGTCAAGATGGCGGTTTTACTATGATTCTCTATTAATGCGTGGGTGGCTTTCTGTAGTCTATGGCAAAATGATTTGGCATATGCTTCAGTAGAGCCAGTCAACGAGACATAAAAGACCATAGGCTGGATGTTAATGTCCCGCGATAGTTCTCCAGGATTGGTTCTGTTATTGGCGCATCTCTTCACTGGCTTGCTTCCATGGACCCTCTTAGGCCCGTTGGCAGATTGCTTAGCTTGTCTCACCTGGCTTTCAATGGAGGACCCTGAATGATCGCTGGTGGGATAAAAGGCAGCTGCTGGGTCATTCTTGGAGGGCGATTCCACTCGACAGGGTTCAGCTTTGTCATTTTGATTCTGCTTCTCGCTTTGACAGGGAGAAAGAGAGTCAGATAATGGAGTATTGCGTTTATGATATCGTGTGGATAGCCATATGACGATGGAAACCACAGCCGCGAGAAAGAAGATGGGGATTCGATATCGATGCCACGAAGTGAGAAATCCTGTAAAAATAGTGAGCAACACCACACAGAAATAAATACGTAGATATATAATAAATACGCTGTGCAAATATCTGTAAGACATCCCCAGCCATTCTGTTATGTGTTCTATCGCCTACTCCGGCCAAACAAGCGGATACAAATTATTTCCCGTCCTGGAGAAAATGAAGGCGCCCAGGTAAAATTCAGGTATCAATTTCCTTTGACTAGTTATTCAACGAGCTCAACTCAGAAAATCCAAATCAACTGTCAACGGGCGGGGTTGAAGATATTCCTGATTATATAATATTATTTGGCCCCTTTGCAGTGTTTGGCCTTGTTTGTCTGAAAATTTGTTGAACCGACACAAGCCCTATCCCACGTGACCCACCACAACATCCATGGATCTAATGGATTGGATCCATTATTGCCGCGAGCCAACTAAGGAGTAGATAGATAAATAACTGTGGGCAGCATGGTGGTGATTGAAGCTCTTTTGCCCTAGTGGCCTCACATGTAGGACGTCCAACAAAATTTTTAGCCACATGATGTACTGTACAAAACCCTAACTCAGTGCGGCCCTCCCCAATTGCCTAATATGGAACTCGCTTACGCCTAGCGTGAGGCTAGTGTTTGTTGCGAAAAGTATATAAACGTCCTCCTTCCCGGTCCTCTTCCTGAAAACCAGTCGACTTTACTTCAAGTAAGCACCCCCTACATTTGTTCAATTCTCCGACCTGCCCTCTACACCCTCTACAATGGCACTGTTGCTAATCCACCCATCTACAGAGAATCATTTCTATAGTAAATCGTCCCACCTGATTTTTTCGCATTAGCGACTGAATCCCCAACCTTGCTGATGACCACCATGTCCACAGCGCCCTAGAGTGAAACCTGTTATACTCTCGTCCGCATCGCTACGGGTTATATGATGCTGGAGGCTTAGGCCACTGTTTCGTATACTTGTCTCGATCAAGGGAGTGGTGATGATCTTGACCTTGCCCTGGCGTCTTGACTTCGGTCGGCCTGGTTTGGTGGGCACTGTGGAGGTCTGAAAGGTCCTTCGCTATTCTTCCCCCCTCTGCTGCTTCCCCGATTTTATCTATCGGGGGTTTTCATGTTTATCAGGCCTGTAATTGGCACATTATGTCACCGTATAGGGAAACCATTTGAAATTTGAATTCAATTTCAGGAAAATTAGTTTCGTCTTGCGCTACTCTGTTCATTCTCGTAAATCTCATAGGGTGCCGTTGACGGTCCATTGCTGAGGTCATGGAGCAAGAAATTTTTCCTCTTAATTGTACTATGGGGAATTAATCCCAACGACTTACGTTATGTATATTCCTGTGTCGTAATATGTGAATCTCAACTATCCTCCCGTTGGTACGATAACATCATTTTGTGTCTTATAATACATTTAAAGTACTAGATATGAATGTTGTCGCTTTTCGTCATTTAGAGGTGACGATTTTATTTCCCCCACCAGAATTGCTACCAGCATTTCCTCCGCCCACTCCGGTTTCCTTAGACCCGCCCTTGCCTCTATTCCCCCGACGAGTCGGTCGTGAAGGCGTTTGCCCTCCACCACCAGACACAACCCGTGGAGCAGAACCCATGGTAGATTGGCTCGGCCGATTGCTGGCATTCACCCTTGCCTGTGCAACAGCAGCTCCCGATTTTCTCTCCAGTACTACAACTTGGCTTTGTGCTATCTGGACGGGACTGGCTTGGATAGCCTTGGCCAACCCGCCCGGTTCCGCAAAGTCCACATACCCAAAACCTTTCTTCTTGTCTATCTCCACCTTCACGACTTTCCCAAACGTAGCAAAGCCAGCCACAAGAAGTTCCTCAGTCACCCCTTGGGATGGATTAGCATGTTTCAAAAAGGCTTGTGTAGCGGTAGAATGAGGAGCCGCCTGTGCAGAGGCTGGTGTAGGATTGTGCTTGGATACCGATGATACTGTAGCCGTTGTTGGGGTCACTGGTCTGTTTGCTGATTTGCTTGTATTACGGCCCGTCACCGCGCTAGGTTGTAGTGCGCCCTTTGCCTGTTTCGCAAGTGCAGGTTTCCTGGTAGATTCAGCTTCTTTGCTGGCTTTTGTGGAAGTTCGTTTGCTGCCATCCTCATTCGAATGCACAGGAGCCCCGTCAGCCTCACCTGTTAGTGGTGGTTCTGTGGTTGCGCTGTTAGCTAGCTTCTCGGCCCTTCTGCGTGGAGCAGCCGGAGCAAGCCCAAGGTCCCGTCGTAGAATTTTTGTGGCGGCACTCATACTTCCTCGCTCTCGCCTGCGCTCTGGAGCGAGTACTGTCGGGAGTGGCCGTTCTTCCTTTGGCGACAGCGGTTCAATTGCCTTCCGTGGTTTCTTTGACATTTGGTTAGCAGTCTGTTTGTTAACTACTTTAATGGCTTGCTTGGTAGCCCTCTCGATTTTCGGTCTGTCTCCTGGTGAAGGAGTAGCCTTTTCTGCTCGGCTTAACAACTTCCTAGCATGGACCCGTTCCACCTTGGCGTCCTTCCCTTCCCTCGCCTCGCCGCGACTGTGGCGTGAAGGTCTAGCTGGAGAACTAGTCTCCTTGCCCTTGTTTGCCCTTTTCTCCTTTAAAAATTGGATTAATGGTGTTATTGTTGGTTTCTCCTCTTTTGTATCATCGGCTGCAATATCAGCAACAGATTTGGTGACGGGATTGGTTAGGCTCTCAAGGAATGTGATGAAGTCGGAATCCAGGTCTATTGTTCCCTGGCGGCCATCCTTCCGAACCCTACTTCCGGGAACACGGGGATAAGGGGCATATTCAAGAGAAGGTGGCCCAAGGAGTATAGGATCGCGACTTGTATTCCGTCCATCCTGAAATGTGGATACCCGGACCTTTTCGGATAATTCGTCAACTAGCGGTATAGATGTAACACGTAGATATGCCCTCGTAGGTCGAGAAGGCTTTGCCGGGCTAGCATCATGGGTTGTTGTTATTCATTCCATCCTGTTACCCTTGCTCAGAGGAAGAAAATATAGATAGACACACTCTTTAAAAACCTTTCCTTCCTTGAAGCGAAACCAATCAACTTTACCATTCCCGACCTTCCACTCATCGCCCAGGACTGCTACAAATTCCTGGGCCGTTAGACCAGGCGGAAGCCTTCGAATAAGTACCTTCAACTGAGGTGCCGCAGGCTTGGGACTTGGTTTGTTCGATGATCCTCTCTGAGCGGCCGATGGAGAGATAGGTAAAACGCCAGCAGATGATGGTTTGGGAGAATGGGGCGCCATGGTGCACGCTTCAATGAAGGATGTGGTCGTGAATATGAGGCCCAAGGTTGTCTCGAAGTGCGATCTCATGAGTGAAGCTAGCCAAGAATAAGTAGGTCACGTGGTTGAGATTGGTTCCAAGGTTTTGTAGGAAGTGGGATGAGACTTTTCTGGACAAAATTCTGAGCCTTAAAATGGCCAATGAAACAACATCAATCAACACCATTCACATATCATATACTCTGTGGGATGGTTAATTTTGTTATTGTTGTGGTCGGAGCTAGCTAACTACTATGTATATAGGGTTCATCGCGTGCGGTGGAGTGGCCGCCTGGACAACCAGCTGTCTTCTATAAGAAACCTGCATCAAGGTGTCAGCGCTAGGCCGAAGCAGGCAAGCAATGCTAGGCCAGAACAGATAATTTCCCTAAGAGGTGGCATCGCAGGATCAAGGCGGTATATCAGGTTTGATCTGCCTAAGATACTACGAGCATATAACTAGCAGCTGGTCCAACCTTCTAAGGGCCAGCGAATCATTCTGATATAATCTGACCCCTATATTCTACTGCCTTGATATCTGATCCTTCGATCCGAATCCCTTCCAATATATCACCGTATTATCTTAGAGTTCTAAGGACCTCCCCTAGAAAAGTGGCGAGTCCCTTGACCCGCTGCCTACATCTTCCTCCTTTGAACATCGTCAACAACACTTCATTCATTCAAGCAGGTCAGTAGTCAGGTAGCCAGCTAGTAAGCTAATATTGATAGATAGGTGGGTAGCTGCTACTTGGTGATGTTTATTCTCATAGAGATTGATTGGATATTGAGCAGGAAGGTTGGTTGATAGATAGGGATGTAGATAGGTAGATAGGTAGCTATCTAGCGGGCATTCTATATTCCATTGGCAATTGATCGGATATCACGGACGTCTAAGTAGTTGCTTGTATATCAGAATGAAGGCAGCTGAGGCATATGTGTATGGCGCGCTAGTCCGTAATAGGCAGCCTAGGGCCAACAAGGTAAGGCAGGTTCAGGGGCAAGAATATTGTGTATCTGAGCCAATTGCGGCCTAGTGTTGAAGATCAGTCTCCACTGCACACGATCTAAGAAACCCTAATTGAATTTACCCACTGTAATAAAAACGATTCTAATCAAACTTCGCTTCGCTCCATTTGATGAGCGCAACCATTTACAGACTCTTCTGGCTCTTGACTCTAGCACCGGCGTGGCTTCTGGTGGGTAGTTAACACTAGTCAATTCTTCAAAGAATTTACAGCAAACCTCATAAATATAGAGTAGGATCGATTTGGCAGTTGATAGAATGATAGTATTGAATAGAGAGAGAATTAATCACATACATATGAAGGAGGGTGAGAATGACCAATGACTTCTATTGATATTTGAGGTAATCACACCTTCAACTAGAAGACATGTTTTGACCTTCTTACCTGCAACTTATGAAGGCAACACAGTAAGATGTATAAGAGACAGTAAGCCTACTAGAGACATCTATCTACATCATGATGGCAAAATTCAATTAATTGTAGCAATATGAGAGACATTGCATGTATCATAATTGCAAAATAACTTGATCACGGAGACAGCTGAAGACCTCTTTAAAGCATTTAATCCGATAACTCTGCTCCAAAACCACTTATCCACTATCATAGAGAACACAGAATCAATAATTAGATTGAAATTTTAAGCATTTGATGGCACTGAAGCACCAAAGGCCCATAACCTTTTAGAGATAGAAAATTGGTTCATTCTAAATATCTAACGTGTGGTCACATAGCATTCTAGCAAACGATGCCTAGGTAGGGATGCCAACATCTGCTCCTTTGTTTTCTTTTAAAAAACAATAATTGATGTTACTACGGAGTACAGATCCGTAGATTTACAGAAAAAGAATAATAACATCAATATGTTTTTGTTCCTAATTCTTAAGGCTTATAACTCTTTACCTAGCTATCCTTGATGCCTGTAAAGTCCCTCTCGCCCGCAATGCTTGTTTCTATATGCGCAACAGCACTAAAGTTGAACATGCGATCAACTTTGCCGTGGGTGAAAATTTTTCTCACTGAAAATTTGGGTCATTTAAGTGTATGCTCTATCATTGGAACACCGAAGTACACACAATTCGTGATCACGGTGCAAAATGTGGCGGAGGACACTGACAACGATGAGGAGGAAATGATATAATAAAGGTTGAGGATAAATTCACAAGATGGCTTGTTAGTCCCTTCAATTTCATCTCAAGAATTAGATAGCATCTGCTTTTACCTGTTTTCCCTAAATTATCTAAGTTCCTGAGTTCCTGTAGAGTTTGACTCTGAAACTTGTCAGATCCGCGTTAGACTTTGACCCTGAGCGAAGATTTGAGCGAATTAACAACCTAAATAAATAAAACCCCCGAAGGGGGGCGTTAAACCTTAATGCTTGCTCTAGGGCTATCTTAAAGTATTTTGCTCAAATAAACTCACTTACCTCCAGTCATAACGTTTAATCCAATAGATAAATATAATATAAAGGATGGCATCATATAGTTGATACATTTCGCTTCTCTCCTCCATTATCTTTCTCACTACTTGATGCTCGAACATTGCTTTCTGTTGACTGCTCTGCCAATCTAAAATCAAAATGGACATGAAGCAGTCCATGTCAAGCGGGGCACCAATGCCTACTCCCAGTGCTGCTGCTAACATGTCCGGAATGAAAATGGGCAGCAGTATGGGTGGAATGCACATGGGTGGAATGGGCAATGGTTGCAAGATTTCTGTATGTCCTGGTTGAATATATTTGTTGAACGTCACTGCTGGTTGATCATGATGGGCCGGGGATTAGACACTAATGGCTATTGCAGATGCTTTGGAACTGGACTGTATTGAATGCCTGTAAGTCCTCCAATTATTATGTGAATACTCATTTCCCTTTTCTTTTTCCGCCTTCCCTTTCTTTGACACGGCTGTTCTTCAGGTTTCGTTTCATCCCAGTGGAGAATTACCTCCACGGCCATGTTTGTAGGATCATGCATTGGTGTCATTCTTCTTGTCATGCTCCTACAATTCCTCCGGCGTGCTAGCTATGAATTTGATAGATACGTTGCTGGGAAAAGCAACTTCTATACTGGACGATTGCAACGAGTAATCACAAGCCCAAAGCAAACTTCCCCTGGCCTCGAATCTCCGACCGAGGCCTCAGCCAACGCAATAAAGCGTCCTTTGTCGCGGTCCCTACTTCAACATACTGCCAAGTCTATGTTGTTCACGATGCAATTCGGACTTGCATATTTCATCATGCTCCTCGCAATGTATTACAATGGGTTTATTTACATTTCTATCCTGATTGGGGCTTTCCTCGGCTCATTTGTGTTTACATGGAACACGGATGCAGAAAAGTGAGCAACTTGAAGACAAAGCTAACCCTAAAGACATTATCCGCCCTTCATTGCTCACGGCTGCACAGCTGCTAACAGAACATTTGTTGGAATAGTGACGCTTCCAAGGTGACCGTATGTTGTGGCTAGCATTTACATATATAGGGAAACCTCTGCTATGAATGCTATGTCGATCCTCAGTTAGCCATTGATGTGGCCGGCGTTTTAGGGACATTGGGTAGACTCCATAAGATGATTATTATGAAGAAAGATACTTTGATCTTAGGGCTGTGAGCCCGTAGGGGATAACAGGTTTGATCTGCTGTAGCCTCACAAGAAACTGGGCGGCAGATGAAACACGATCATAAGTATATATCTAATTGAAGGGCTGTGAATCGGTTAGTGAAGTGCAGGATGTGCTTGCAACGGTTGAATGGGTTCCGAAATCTAATACACTCACCACTCTCAGGTCTTTGTTTTCATTACAGTAAGGATTAAGATAGAAGATTGGATTAGACAGTTAGATCATTAGTAAAACCACTGATCAACAAAAGGCACAGAGGAGTTGACATTTCATGACTCTATAGTTTTTGAGGTTGATTGAGGTCAAATAGGGTTAACAAATCGAACTGTACATGTGCTGTACATCATATTGTTGCACCTGTTCAACTCTGAACCATGATGGCATTCAAAGTTTCAACAACACTGAAGGGTTTTCTAGTCAAGCGCTTTTGGACCAAGGACAACTCCGCGAAAGGGAGCCTCTCAGTTTTGTAAAGCGTCCACATTTTTCTTGGCACAATCTCCCCAACATCACAATCTAACGCCTATGTGCGGATCCTCTCAAAGGTTTTAATTACTGCTAATAATCTAATCAGTAATATTGTTATCATTCTCAAGGATCTTCATTCCCAAGCACCTTGAGATTTATGCTATCTTTAGTTAAGCTGTGGTTGCCACAAGCATTAACCCTTTAGAACCCAGCCGTAAATCTTGTTAAGACATGGAATGGAAATACTTAATGCCGGTTCCAATATTACAACTTAAATTCTTAACCAGTGCCAATCAAAGCATTTGAAAGGGTCCTTTGTGCAGATTAAAAAGAATATCCTTCTGCTCCGCACAAGCCAGAGCTCTTCTATCCAGTTCGTACTGGTGAAGTTTTTAATTCTAATACCAAGTTATAGGAAAGCTTGGATATGACTTCCTATGCACCTTCAGTGGGGGGCATTAAGTTTGAAACCCCCAGTCGCTGAGATTGCACTAAACCACATAACGTTAATATTTCTATTGCTGCTTTTCATCATCACTAACTAATATTTTGTATACCATCCTTCTGCTTCTAAACTGCCTTCACTCGATGAGGCATTGTAACAGAAAGATTACATAGAATACTATCATCAATTGCCTTCCATGCCTTCTTAGCTGTTTCTATTAATTCTCTTCTTGTAGCTTCTGTATTTGCTGCATATTTCAGCTCTGGATGCAGCTGATAGATCTTCTGCTTCAACAATGCCCAAAGATTCTCTATAGGATTCAAATCAGGAGAATATGGAGGGCCAAGGCATGATCTCTATATTGCTCAATAAAGTGGGCAGATGTGAAAAAGGGGTAAATTGTAGGGTAAAAGCAGCATTCTAACATAACTGGGTTTGGGTTAGTGATATCTTGGCATCACAGGGGGGGGGTTTCAAACTTATTGCCGGAGACTGTATTTCTTCAACTTTTCTGCCCATCTAATCTCCCTTTCATAGTATCATCATATTTCAAGCATCGCTGCATGAAACCAGTTAGCAGCCATTAGATCTTATAAACTACAATTCCCTCGCGACAGAATCGTCAGCTACACGTGATGGGTTGATTTCTCATGTTTCTTGGGGTCCATCGATGTCTCCCTCAAAGTTTACACAACAGAAGCTTCCAAGTACGACCAGGAGGTGCGGGTCTATACACACCTCCTCTCAATCAAGTCCTCACACCATGGTACCCGATATATCCTGCAAATTTATGATATGTTTGAAGTGTCAGAACCCGATGGACGACCTTCTTGCCTAGTTCATAGGCGCATGCATCTAAATTCACTGGAGTTCATGCGTAAAACTCCAAGCAAACGGCTAAATAAGACTCTTCTCAAATTGGCGTTGCAATACCCCTTAACAGCGCTGGACTTTTTGCATACGGTGGCGGATATTGTGCATACAGGTATGGCATGTACTGTACGTACATGTATCTTTGATCAAAGCTTCAAGCAAGTAATAATAAAAAATTCTCTACTCTCATTTGGTGCCTCAATTCGGGCCCTTTTAAACCCAACGAGTTAACATAATAAGCAGATCTCAAATCCGACATCTGTTCTCTGCCGCGGACAAGTATGCACTAGATAACTTCTGCCGGGACGAGATCCGCGATCCAACCCCGCGGAAAATCATCGACAAAACAAGAACAGTATACACATCCTGCGCTCCTAGGGATCCTGCAGATAGCAACTGGGGTCCGCGGGTCCTCTGTGGCTTTGAAAAAGCCAGAATTGGGAAACTTCACAAAGTCACAAATATTGGAGAAGCGCAGCCGCATATATGCAGGGCACCAGATGTCTCTTTCATGATCTCGTGTGACTCCAAAGTTGACGTTTGGAATGTACCGAATTTGGTATGGCAACCAAAACCACGGAGAAAAAAGCCCCCTGCGTCTCACTTTATTCAATTGTCCCCTCCCCCCCTCCATTAACCTCCTAACATTTATTGGCAGATTTGGGATCACCCCGAGAGCGATCATCTCTTCAACATTGTTAATAGAGATAGCTCATACTATCGCTATACGCATATGGCCAAAATTGTGGCCTTTCTCGGGCCCCCGCCTCCTGAATTTGTTGTGCGGAGTGAGTTTTGTCAGAATTGCTTTGACGAAACAGGTGAGAGCCTCCATGAAAAGGACAAGATAAAGAGAGGCCCCTAAAAGAGACACAAGCTCAGTCCAACTGATCCCCGCTCATTTATAACCCCATGTACTTTTGCGCTAAACTATATACCCGTTCAATGGAGCGGCGGGAAATAAACAGGGAAATGGGCTCCGAACGACTCCGTAGACATAACGACAGGATGCTCTCTCGAGAATGCCGAAGTTCATATGACGGGCAAGAGAAGGAATTATTTATTTCTCCGCTTTATCCGCTCCGTGTTAAAATGGCTTCCCGAGTAACGAAATTCTGCACGTGAGTTATTGCATGACCAGTTGTTGAAGGATTGAGAGGGAGGACTGGGGCCTGATTTCGATTCCTGGCTCTGTATTACATTACTTCCCGATTTTACCTTTTTGATAGACACTTCATTCTCCTCATCGTTCATGTTGTATGGCCGTATGTGTAAAATAAATCACAATTTATCCTTCGGTCACGAAGAGATTCCAACATCACTCATCTTAAATCTTTACATATACACAACTAACTATCTATGTGTTGCGGATATTTGAGTGTCATGTGAGGGAGAGCTATGAAGATAAAAAATTCAAATTTATTAGATCCGTATTGACTGAAAAGGAAAGGTGTCTACTATGTCTAGACAACTACACAATACACAAATATATCTGTCTATGTACGGGTACAAAACACATATAGTGACCTACGCGCAAGATTCAAAAAATACACGCCCTTGTATAGCCTCTAGTTACGTCGTACCGAAGGTGTAACAACAGTGACGTAAGTTACCAATCCCACCGCCAGGAGACCCGTGATACTTGTCAGCTCGCTTGATCCAGACTCACATCATCTTTTTAACCAGCCATTTATCCATGCACTCCACGATATACGGACAATTTTTTATTCCTTGGGCGAACCACTTGAATGAATGATCGCCTGGCTGGTTGATAACCTTGGATGCAGTTTACCCACTTGAACTCCCGCCGCGCAAATGCAAACCGAAGAATACACTCTGCTAAATTACGAAACACCATAATCCTATTTTGTTTTTTAAAATAAATTGATATCTAAGTCCGGGATGGTAAACAAATCCGTTCCTCAGCCAGGCCCGGCCAGGTTGAAGAGAAACGCTGGCCCAGACGAGTGGCTCGAAGCAGCAAAAGATTGCAAATATCTCTCAGAACATCATATGAAGCAGCTATGTGAGATTGTCAAGGAATTCATGATGGAAGGTTCATATCCCGAGTTTCCCTACTTATCTCGTTGAGAGAAAGGATCACACTCACTACGGAATTGCTGCTAAACCCCACTTCAATCTGCAGAGTCAAACATCCAGCCGGTTTCCGCCCCAGTAACAATATGCGGCGATATTCACGGCCAATTCTATGACCTACTCGAGCTTTTCCGCGTTGCAGGCGGCATGCCGAATGACAGCAATATTGAATCTCCAACGGCCCCACCAACTATTATCACGTCAGATAATATCGAGCCACCATCCTCTATCACAGATCCGAAATTAAGGAAGAAGATCAGGCGAAATGTCGACGGCCCGAATACTGGCGACGCAGATGAGAGCGGACCTTCTTCTCCCCCAGATGATAAGTCAGGGGACACATCACAATTGAACAGCATGCCCAGCGGGAATTTTATATTTTTGGGGGACTACGTGGATAGAGGATATTTTAGTTTGGAGACGTTGACCTTATTACTTTGTTTAAAGGCCAAGTCCGTATCCCTTTCCCATTATCTTACGGATTTATTTATTTATCTATCCCAAAATATCGCTGACAGTGAGAAAATTTCATTTTATTAAATTAAATTAGGTTCCCAGACAAAATTACGCTCGTCCGGGGCAACCATGAATCACGACAGATCACTCAAGTTTACGGATTTTACGAAGAATGTTTTCAGAAATATGGCAACGCCTCCGTATGGAAAGCCTGCTGCCAGGTGTTTGATTTTATGACCCTCGGGGCCATAGTGGATGGGAAAGTACTCTGCGTACATGGCGGCCTAAGTCCAGAGATTCGCACGCTGGACCAGGTGCGCGTTGTTGCCAGGGCCCAAGAGATCCCACATGAAGGCGCCTTCTGCGATCTCGTCTGGTCGGACCCGGACGACGTAGAGACGTGGGCGGTGAGCCCGAGGGGTGCTGGTATGTTTCTAAATCATATCTTCGAATACATGCATCCACACTCTTGTCAGAGAGAACGATTGATTGACATCCAAATTTCCAAATTCTTTTTATCTAGGCTGGTTATTTGGTGACAAAGTAGCGGAAGAATTTTGCCAAGTGAATGACCTAACGCTGATAGCGCGCGCCCACCAGCTCGTGAATGAGGGCTACAAATATCACTTCCAGAAGCAGAACGTGGTGACCGTATGGAGCGCGCCGAATTACTGCTACCGGTGTGGTAACATGGCATCAGTGTGCGAAATACGCGAGGACCTGAAGCCGACGTTCAAACTATTTTCGGAGGTGCCGGACGATATGAGACATGTGCCCAATGTGAGGCCCGGGAAGAGTGAGTATTTCTTGTAGATTTCTTTATACCTTTATCCTCGTCGTTTTTTCTCCTTGACTTTCGAACTTTTTGATGAAGCGATGCCCTTGTTATTTACTTCCGTCTTCTGTTTTCTTCTACTCTTACCTCATTTTCCAGTTTTGAGCACCCACACACTTCTCGAGCTTTAAATTTTCTATTATACAATATATAGTTTTTCCTTTCTCGTTCACTGTATATACAAAGCCAGTATACAAACCAGATCCGCCCATCCGCTGCACAGCATGCTTTTGGACTTTTGCCCCCACTTGGATGTGATCTGCTCTAGTTCCACAGACATACAGAGGAAGAGATATCTATGAAGATGCATGCCGTCTCCCCCCGGTTTAAAAGAAAATCATGACTTCATATGTTCCTTACATCACATACCCATCCCAAGCATCGTTTGGGATGGACATTTCCTTTCTCGCACGGTCCGCTTCATATTAGAGATTAGTATTTCGCTTTTTCCCCCCCGACATCGCTTTTTACATGCAGAATCGGTTATGGTTAACCCCCTCATTCCTTTAAACCAAGCCCCTTCAAAGGGATGTATCTATCTATTCAGCAAAGTCGATATAAACGTGAAATAAACAAAAAAAATACAAAATCTATCTCCAGGGTTTTCCCCTTCTCAAGAGACTCTCGCAGCCTCCTCTTCAAAAATTGTCGCCAGCCTTTTACCCCCAGATGCAAGGCTGGCTAACGACATCGCCTAATAGCCAAAGGTGCAAGGAAGGTTCCATGGCTCTATGAGCATGGTCGCAACCTGAACCCATGAAATCGTTCGAATCCGAAACCTCAGTTCCAATAGAATGAAAGCAAGTTTAACATTCTCTCTCTCTCTCTCTCTCTCTCCCGCATGAGAACGGCGGTTGTTAACGGGGGTGTCTATGCAAACTTTGAATTGGAAAAATTAGTTGGTTTACCAAGGCAGGTTGCCCAATTCCGCCAACGCAGATGTGGGGTGGCGATCGGCAAGTAGAAGAGGAGGGAGAAGGAAGAAGAGATGATATTCCAGTGCATCTATTGGAGGGGAATGTTGGTATTCGTTTTGCTCAAGCGTGTTTACGACCAACTCTCTGGTTTTCGTTCAAGAGGACTAAACTACACTGTAGGTTAGGATCCGGGGTGGCTAAACCGCTTAAGCTTGCGGGACATGGATGTAGCTTCAATGCGGGGTACTGTGGTTTCCGGGTTCTACAGGTTTCAAACACTGCCGCGGCTTTTTAAAAACCATGTTCAATATTCCACATTCCACAAACGGGAGCAGAATGCCCGAAAATGAAGGGGGAAAGAAGAAGAAGACGCATGCATGCATTGACGTAAGACGATATTTGAGTTAGGGAAGAACCCTCCGAGACTAGCCGCTAGCAACCTTGAACAAATGCACCATTGACAGAACATAGAAATAAGAATAAAAGAAAAGAAAAGAACAACTCCCCGTGTACAGTAGATGTCAGCTGAATAATTAAATCATATACAACTAGTTGAACTAAGTCGCTTCCCCGCTTACTCTGAACACACTACCTAACCGAAAAGCGCATCACCCAGGCGAACTCGGACGGATTTGATTTGAGTGTAATTGTCGAGTGCGTATTCTAAAGAGGCAAGGGTGTGAGACAGGGCCCATTTTTAGAAAGGAGAATTTTTTATTCCTTTTAAACAAAGTGAAAAAGAAGAAAAAAAAAAAGAAAGAAAAAAGCAAAGCTTACCTCCCAATTCACGGCCGAGACCGCTCTCCTTGAAACCGCCGAAAGGAGCTTGGTAAGAGATCATGTTGTAGTTGTTGACCCAGACGGTACTGAGAGGAGTTATTAGTTCTTTTCACCCAGGAGATGGAAGAAACCGGGGGAAAGAATACTCACCCAGCCTTCAGTGCGTTGGAGACACGGATGGCGGTGTTGAGGTTCGTGGTGTGGACGGCAGCGGCAAGACCTAAGCTCGATCGTCAGTGACAGATCAGAAGAAAAGGAAGCGAAAGCAGTAAAGAGAGTAGGATAAAGAAGACTAACCGTATGACGTGTTGTTGGCAATTTCGATAGCCTCCTCTTCATTCTTGAACTTCTGCACGGAGCAGACGGGTCCAAAGATCTCCTCCTTGACGATCTTCATGTCCTCCGTGACGTTGCTGAAAATGGTTGGCTGGATGTAGAAGCCCTGGTTCCCCAGGCGCTCGCCGCCAATCTCGACCTTGGCGCCGGAGGCCTTGCCTTCCTGAATATAGCCCATGATGCGGTCGAACTGGACCTGGGAGATCTGGGGACCCTGGAAGGTATCGCTGTGGAACGGGTCGCCGACCTTGTTCTGCTGGGCACGAGCCTTGAAGCGCTCGAGGAAGGTGTCGTAGATGCCCTCCTCGACCAAGATGCGGCTGCCGGCACTGCAGCACTGGCCGTGGTTGAAGTAGATACCAAAGTTGACCCAAGAGATGGCGTTCTCGATATCCGCGTCGTTGAAGACGATGTTGGGGCTCTTGCCGCCCAGTTCGAGCGTGACCTTCTTGAGGTTACTCTTGGCAGCGGCCTGGAGGATCTGGCGACCGACCGCGGTGGAGCCCGTGAAGGCAATCTTGTCAATGTCCATGTGGGCGGCGATGGCAGCACCGGCGGTGCGGCCGAAACCGGAGAGGATGTTGATGACGCCTGGAGGGAAGCCAGCCTCGACGATGAGCTTGGCGGTATAGAGGGCGGAGAGCGGGGTCTGTTCCGCGGTCTTGAGGATGACGGTGTTTCCGGTGGCGATGACGGGGCCGATTTTCCAGGCGAACATGAGCAAGGGGAAGTTCCAAGGGATGATCTGGCCGCAGACCCCAATGGGCTCGTGGCGGGTGTAGTTGAAGGATTCCGGGTCGGTGTCGATGACCTTGCCGTGGATCTTATCGGCCCAACCACCGTAGTACCTGATGCAAGCGGCAGAGTTGGCGACGTCGATCTTGGCGATGGAGTAGGCCTTGCCGTTGTCGAGGGCTTCGATGGCAGCGAGGACGTCGCAGTGCTGTTCCATCAGCTCAGCCAGCTTGATAAGCATGCGGCCCCGGTTAGTCGGGGTGACATGCTTCCAGGCTCCGTTGAAGGCGGCCCGGGCAGCAGCGACAGCGACATCGACGTCCTTCTCGGTGGCCTCGTGGACGGCAGCGATGGGTTTCTCGTTATGGGGGTTAATGGTCTCGAAGCAGCGGCCGTCGACGCCCTTGACGAACTCGTTGTTGATGAAGCTTGCAAGGTAGTCAGCTATATATGTATATGTATATGTATATATATATATATATATATATACATGTGTGTGTGTTGTGTGTTAAATTCCCAAGGGAGGACTCACAGGCCGAGGGGCTGCTCGTAGGTGCAGGTCGGGGTAGTGATTTGCTGGGAGAGAGCCATGGGATGAATTGAGGGAGGATACTAGCTGAGTGGGAATAAAAGCGTGACGATAATAGGGGGAAGTAGGAGTAGAAGAAGAAGAAGAAGAAGAAGAAGAAGATGATGATGATGATGATGATGATGATGAGAGAAGAGAGAAATCCCGAGGCGAGGAAGCTTCTAATATAATCAATCAATCAATCAATCAAGAGCAAACGCGCACCCGGAGACGATAGCAGAAGTGGGGTAGAGGAGAGTGAATGAATACACGGCGCCAACCACCAGAAGTACCAGTACCAGTACCAGGAGCAGCAACAAGCAGCAGCAACAAGCAGCAGCAAGTTATCCAGCCAACAGTTATGGGTGTTGGAAGTCTCAACCCCCACAGTCTCAACCCCAGAGTCAGACATTGACCCCCGGTCCCACTGCGGGGGGAGGAGACACAAGCTTCAGGAAACGAGGGAAACGGGGAAGAATCGGCGAAGAAACACGGTCCAGCCAGCCATGGGCCCATCCATGGTATGTACATGTACTTGTACTTGTACTTGTACTTGTACAGGTACAGGTACAGGTACAGGTACATATGTGCTTGGTGGAACTACTTGCTCGAGGTACAGGGACTTGTTTCCCTCTTCTTTCCCGCATCCTGCCGCGGGTGGCCGCAGAATATTATTATAGTTATATAAAGCCGGTATTGATTGGCATGGTTGGTTATCGCGAATACATTAATCACAACATTCTATTCATTCAAGTCTCCTCGTCTGATCTCTTTGCATCCCCATTGCAGACGCTGCTTTCCTATTTCTTCTCGTTGAGGGGTTAGTGGTAAAAGATAGCCTCGGATAAGAGACAGCTCCATTGGTTACTAACCACGCGCGGGCTAGTTAGTAATATATACCACTCCGGGTCTGTCTCCGACCAAACATCAGCTGTCATGGCCGAAGGGAGACCTCCCGCATCCGCGAGGTGTGTGTGGCTTGGGGTCACCTGATCCCCCCCAAACAGCGGACTTGGTGCCTGGTTCGAATCGCCGGGTCGCGAGATTTTGCCCTTCACCGGGCAACTTTCTTCTCCCGCACTCGTGCGAGTAGTCCACGACCGGCTGCCGGCGCGCTAAGCCCTGGCCCGTACCCTCGAGGGAAGCGATTCTGCAGAGACCGGGCCCCCCGGCGATGGCGGCACCAGATCACACCGCCGCTGCACACCCACCTCGTTGAATGGGATGGTCGACTTTCTTTTTTTTTTTTTTTTTTTTTTTTTTTTTTATATATTTATTTTATTATTTATTCATCATGTCCTCCTATACATATATAACATCCTCTCTGTAAATATAAATGCACGAAGTACGAAGCACGCACACACAGATTCCCCAGATTCCCGGCAATTGCTGAGGTAGATTGATCCCCTCTATATACTACCATGGCGCTGGTGGTGATCGAGCTCTTTGCCCCAGTGGCCTACTACTAACTAACTAACCGACAAGTAGTTCGTCCCAGATGATGGTACCACTATTACCTCTTATTACAATTCCATGCCGAGGACCGACAATGTGTTGCCCAAGATCCTCTTCCGGGTCGGAGTAATAATGCAGAGAAGGAGGAGGAGGAGAAAGAAGCTATATTAGCGATCTCTTATTATTTATGAAAGAGAGCTACGGAGATTAATACTTCCCCACAGACATGATAGCCTCCATTACCATCATAACATTCTGTCTTATTACCGACACCATCCCGGTGTTGAAACAATCTTCTCCCGCATCAAGTATGTACATGTACAGTACATACATGTACACAAAGCGCATGAGACCCTTCTATGCACGCGCGAAAACCACCAGAACAGAGAAAAAGGAAACCATCATGAGTGAGTACAGACATGGCAACGACGGCGGCGGGGCCGCGTACGAGCTGTCGTTTCTGGAGTCGCCATGGGATTCGGGTTGCTGGCAGTCAATGCAGGGCTATCCTGGTGCGACGTTCGATCTAGATAGGCGCCAAGGTGTGTGTCCCTTAAATCCGTGTAATTCGAGCACTATGTAACTCTCCTCCCGCAGGCGGACGTGAAGCATCAAGCACATCTCCCCTGGCTCTACGGGAATTTAAAAAAAAAAAAAAAAAAAAAAAAAACCACTCGACATCACAAGGGTTCTGACGCGAACTGCGGATTCTGGGTGGGTGAGACACGAGGATGAATTCTCATGGTTAAGAACGCTGTCGTCAATTGAAAACGTGCAGAGTTTGTTGGGCGGAGAGTGGGCGGGGGGAATGGGACCATGAACATTGAGCGGTTTTGAGCTGCCTGAGTTGTTCGCGGTGCATTCCGCAACTTGTTGGATCGTGGTGTCGGCGTGACGCGGGCGGTGCACTTTTTGGGGAAGAATGTGGTGGAGTATTTGTGGGGGAATATTTGCGGGCGAGGTGGGTTGAGATCCCGGTGAACTTTTTGGGAAGGGTCAAGCTGAGATAAAATAGTTTCTGCTTAACAGATTATATGCATATGGTTTTTCTCGCTGCATTATCGCGTCTTTACACTTTTTTGTGGTATCCTATATAGAATGAATGCGACGCAGTTCTGAAAACAACATGTGAGTAGTGAAATGGGAACGTGCGTGGTTATCTCCTTCTGGAATTCCGTAGGCTACTTATAGGGGGTGCAGGATCAAACGCATCGTCATCGTCATCTTCAATATCATCGCTGAGGACACTGACGCTCCTCGTTGTCCGACTTGTCGCAGCTCGACGAGGTCGCTTGCCAGCCAGAGAATTTGTACCAGTGCCATTCAGTGTTTGACTCTCGCTTGCCTGTGACAGGGTGGATTTCGGCGGCGGTTTAGACCTGGTAGCTGCAGAACCTCGAGTGGAAGGTTTTCTCGTTGCGGTCGTAGTGACCGTGGACGATGCGTTGGTCTGCTTCCGTGTGCGGCTTGTCGCGGATGATGCTGATCTAGTATCACCCGGAGCAGGAGTTTGTCGAACGAATAGAGAGTCGGAGTCACCCTCTTCATCTTCATTGATGTCGTCTAGCATAATTGCATCTCCTTCCTCATCCTCCTCATCGTGATCCGATACGGTTTGATAACGACTGGTGCGAGTTTTGGTGCTGGGAGCGGGACGGGGAGCGGGAGGGGGAGCGGGGGAAGCTTTTTTGCGCGTATTTGTAGCTCGCGATGCAGATCCCCTTGAGGTGCTGCCTCCTCGACCTCTGCCTCGTCCCGTGGAGGTTGCAGCCCCTCTCCGGGGAGGAGCGTTCTCATCCACATCTTCATCGGCTTCATTATCCGAGATGATTAGGGCGCCAGGTTGGTCTTCCCAAGGGCCATCAAACTCACTATCCCACCCACTAGGCTTCGGCTTGAATCTTCTCTGTCCGCGAGTACGTCGCTGGGTGCCTTTGGCAAACATGTCCTCCAGCTGCGCTCGGTATTTATCCATAGCAGCTTGAATGACGCTCTGTCCTTCTCCGTCCCCATAATCTATTTCGTCATCATCTTGTTCCTGGTCGAGTGCCAGGAGATGTTTTATTTGGCTCTCCAGCGACTCATTCACAAACATTTCCATCGCATGTTTGTCGTCCTTGTCAACGAACTGGGAGACGGCATCTCCGAATGAGTTTTGGGGTAATATGGTAAGAGACTGAGCAGCTAGGAACTCCCGAACAAGCTTTTCTATTTTGACTGTATCCAACGAGGAGAGGTGCGAAATAGCCGCTTCGTCCGGTGCCTCTGTCTCACCGCGACGCAGCGCTGTGACGGCTTTCTTCTTTCGATAAAATTGGACAACATCATTGACATTGGCAACTTTGCCAACGAACCTATTAGAAAACCGTTGAGGGTTCTCGCAATCAAAGCTGCCTCCACCAGGAGTTGAAACCTCCACTCTCAAACGAACTAGGGGTAGTGGGATTTCGAGTTCCTCATGATCCACTTCCTCTTGTGCCTCAATCCAATCATTCTTCGCTTCCTCAATTAGCTCTTCGACGATGCTCATAAGAAAACGGGTCAGTTCTGTTCGGTTGTTCTCCTTCTTTGCCAATCTCTGTGCCTCTTTTTCTTCATGGAGGACGATTTCTCTCGTAACAAAAGGCCGGACGGTCTTGAGTCGAATTGGATCGGCCTTGAATTCACGGCCTGTAATACTGAGAATCGCGACTTGTTTGGGGATTGCCTCTCCGGGTACTAGCGACGTGGCCACTGAAGAACCTGGTTGCATAACATGGAAATTTGTTTCTGGGTTTAAACGGGGTTCAATAATACACTCGTGCTCATGACCCCAGATAACAAGGTCAAGAAAATCGGGCAAGAAATTTTCGGGAAGATAACCCGTTTCCGTATGTGCGTGATGGTTCTGGTGCACGCTCATTAGATTGAACCAGTCTGATTTCTGAAGCGATGGTCGAAAAAATTTCACTTTCCCGTCTCGAAAAGTTCTAAAAAGACGCTCATCTCGTACGTTACTCATACCGTAGAGAGCCAACTTCGTTCGGCCCTTTTGAAGGAGGACTGGCTTCACTTGGATATTATCTGACTCTGGAGTACGACCGTAGTAATTAACTAGACCGGAGACTTGTAGTATATCGAGTGCAGCCAAATGGCCTTCGCCAGAGGGATCATCATGGTTGCCATGTATCGAAAACACTGGGATAGCAACATTGATATCCATGTCTTCGTAGTTGACATGGTTAAATGCCCCCTGGAAATTCTCGCTTGCATCGCTCAGCATTTCCAGTTCGCACGGCTTGTCACCAAAACAATTCATCCGCAGAGACCGCATGACCTGATACATGGACTTTCTGGATGGTTTGTTCTCGTGGAACAAATCGCCAGCCAGGAGAACCATATCCACGTCCCGCTCTTTGGCCAGACACATTACTTCATGGAAGCTTCTCCAGCTGTCATCCCCGCGAACTGGGTCGCGCTCATTGTAACCAACATGATTGTCTGTTGAAACTAGGATACGAATAGTATCTGCCTCTAGTGTGTGAATTTCTGTTAGCTCTCCAGTTGTGACAATATTGAGAAGAAGGGATTTCACTATCCGAACGGATGTCTTTACCTGTGAGGGAGGGCATTGTAAGATAAAAATGTAATATCAATAAATTGGTGGTCTATTGGGCCTCCCACAAGTAGAATATTAGGAATGTGTGAGCCTCTAAGTTACATGCATATGCCCCATCCAACCGCTTCAGTGCTCATTTGCATAAACGGGATTATGGCTGCAAAATTTCAATTCATGTGGTCATACCGGGCGTGGGGATTAAAATACGCAATGGCTAAAAAATGCACCAATATGCTTGAGATGCGAACAAGAGGCAACGGCGGAGTGCATTTTTGATTTAGATATTCTGCCTGCTCGTCGTTGCTCACCGTGTCGAAGAATTCGTTCGCGTCGACTGATGTATGGTCATGTGACATGAATACCTTAGTCGTTCCACAGAGCCGCATCGCTTGGGTTTTTTCCCCTTTTTCATTTCCTACTTCGGACTCGACATCAAAGTTGATCAGCAGCAGTATTTGAACACACCTTGAAGGTATATTTTCTCACACGTATTGATCTAGACTGACCCGGAAGCTCTCTGGCTCAGTCATTTAATTTCTCCTTTTTCTTTCCGACATTTTATGCACCCAGGGCCCTTCCAAGCGTCTCATTCCGCGACCCCCGATACCCAGTTTCCCGAGTGCCCACTCACTTCTACCCAACATGGACTTCAGCAGCAACAGCATGAGAACGTCCCATACTATCTCTCTTCGGAGAGTAGTAGGGACGGAGTTCGCAATACCTCCCCTGAAAACCCTCCTGATGAGGTCTCACCACCGCTGTCAACACTCGACCCGCTTGTGCAAGAACTGAATCCTGCGCAATCCCCGAAGTCCTTGTCTTCTGTGGATTGCAACAGTGACCATGAAGGCGCGTTAAGTCCTTCGCCAGGGAAAGTTAATAATTTTGGGTTCGAAATCACAGCTTCAGGTATCAATGGGCTCTCTCACCAACCTCTTGAGGAGCTTCCCAATGGTGTGCACAATCCATTCACCGAGATTATGTGAATCAACATAGCGTGATACTAATTTATTATATGCAGAGGTTTTGACACATATCTTGTCTCACCTTCCGCCTTCATCGCTATCGTCAATTAGTCTTGTTAGTCGCCGATTTTACAACCTTGTGACTACTCCTCATGCTTGGAGAATCGCATTCTCCCGCCATTTCCATGGACCGGCAAGTCTGAGGCAAGATATCCACACGGAAGACTACGAACTTATCCGGACGCAAAGGCGTACGTTTTCCAGATTGACAGCACTGACGTCTTGGCGAAATGAATACATTTTGCGAACCAGATTGCTTCGAGCTCTCTCCCGGGGCAGGCCAGCAGAATTCAACCCCGCTCTATTCCACGGCTCCGCCATAAGACATCCATCTGCGCATACTGCAAGCGCTGTATTCACGTACAACTCAATGTGCGTTTACCCTATTACCCATATGGACGGGACGTTTGGGTCGCCATTGAACAACAAGTCCCCTCTGTTTATCCATGGGGCTGCCGAACAGGGAGTTGCTTCGATGAGTGATCCTAATTCCAGAAAAACTGGCACTGGTTCCTGGGGTTTATCTTTTCCCCAGATGTTCAAACATTTTTCAGATATCTTTCCTGGTGAGGCTGAGTGGGGCCTAGGTCCAGGCAATATGGTAGGCATGTCCAATGTTATGGATGTGAGCCAACTCTACGGCATGGTTTATGGAGAAGCTTGTCCTCAAGGGAGAGCCTATTATTTATCTTCAAGTGAAAAGCGTGGTCGTTTTTTGTCTGGAGCGGGTACCACCTCTCAGCCTCATCTTGGTATTCCCGGCGTAAGCACAATTGGAACTGCAATCAGTTCTGTCTGGATAGCCAAATCTCCTCAGATCCTCGAAATGACTAATGGTCTATGTGGCATTCTCTGTGGCTCGTCATTGGGCATTCTTACCGCATACGCATTGGGACCTAAACCTTCATACGATCAACGTTTTGACCCTGGTCAGGTAACCGCCAATTGGGCCCTATGTCCAGGAATTCCTATAGTTGCGATTAAAGTTGATGAAAATTACTCTGCTAAGCGTCGTTCTCAGCGACGCATTTGGGCTATTGTCTTGAACGCTCTTGGAGAAGTGTTCTACCTAACGGATATACCTCATCAACCTATTTTGACGCCCAAACATAGCGTTCAGGAACTCAACCGGATAGCTTGGGAGACCGGGAGAACTGTGCGCTGGGAACTAATAGAAGCGACCCGGCGAATTGCTCGGCCTGACCCATTTAATAGGCTCTTGGTGGATGGAAGCTACAGCCCAAGATCTTCCTCTAACTCCATGAACCTTACCACAGACCAGATTTTTGCAGAAACAATAGAGATAGAGAAATTCCTTACCTTTAAGCCAAAACATTTTAGGAATGTTTGTGACGGTTGGGATATGAGACGAAAGCTGGAGGTTGATTTCGCTGGTTACAATCACCATAATTCGGGAGAGTCTGTTATCGTCATTCATTGCGGTTTTGGAGAACACCAGACAAGTTCGATTCGAAGATTCACGCGACTGAAAGTTCATGTTTCCATTCCTCAGACTTCTAACATCTACCCTTCGATATCAGCACCTACAAGCCAGTCGATTTTTGGCCGGCCCCTTGGCTCAGGTTCAGCATTGTCGTCCACTCCACCCTCGCGAAATTCCGAGCGGCGAGCAGAAATGGATTCTTCTGTTGCTATTGAATGGCGAATATCTGATTTCGTTTTCGAAGAGCAAAAACCACCTCTAATCTCTGCCAGTGCCTTAGATACATCGACATTTGCTCAGTTGACTACGTCAGAAGACCCATTAATTAGCATGAATGGAGCCTCTGCTACATCATCTCAATTGTCTTCTCCCTTATCTTCGATGAGCCAACAAATATTGTCTCCTGCTGATATTCCGGGACAGCGAGCTTCTTACATGGCAGTTGGGACCACCGCAGGTTCAGTTTATGTTTGGGATATAAGAGCACCCGTTTCCCAGACGCCGGATATTATAAACAAAATATCACCACTTCGAGTTATTTCCACAGATTCCCCACAGGTATCCTGTGTCGCTTTGACGTCTCTCTATCTTGTACATGGCGGGAGTGATGGACTAGTTCAGGCGTGGGATCCGCTCGCATCGTCTATGCAGCCCATTCGAACACTTCACTCTCGCTTTTCATCGAGAGCTCGCCGTCGTCTTGTCCAAGCCGAGGCATCCACCGTGGGGGTTGGTCAGAATTATTTCGCCGCTGGGGCTATTTGCCTAGACCCCGATCCAACGGTTCTCAGAGGCATCGTGTCCCTTGGCAGCCATCTTCGGTACTGGTCGTATAGCTCATCTTCAGCTGATCAATACAAAAGCAACAAGCGTCGACTACGTCGTTCCCACCGAGGAAATAACAGCTCTCCTATTACCCAGCGGTTCACTAGTAGTGGTCGAGGAGCGTTGCAAGACTACATTGCAAACGAAAGATACGAGCTGGAGCGACAAGAGAAAGCTGATCAAAGGAAAAGAGAATTTCTCAGTGGCCGTTTCGGAGTAGATCTTCTTGGATCCGATGCTAGCGAAGAGGAACTTCTTGCCTACGCGCAAATGTTAAGCGAGGAATCGTATACAAGCGACGAACGCAAAAGGAGTGAAAGTGACAGTAGCATTGGAGATAGTTCTTCAGGTGAAACTATTTCCCCTAATGGGAATGCGATGCTCCGCCCGTCAGTATTCACACAAACACCCGCCAGCCTTGCAACCTCCTCGTCCTCCGCTCTCGACACCGTCGCTGAGGAGCAGGATCCTGACATCGCGGAAGCCATCCGCCTCAGCCTTCTTGACCAGGCGTCTTCCCCATCGGCATCCGGCTTTCCGTTCAAATTGGAAGATGTGTCCGGAGGGAACATGTCAAAGGATGCAGAGTGCAGTGTGGAACAGGAAGCTGAAGAGCTGGAATTTGCGCTGCATCTTAGTCTGGTGGAAGAAGCGAGTCGGAGAGCAGACGATAGCGAACCTTCTATTAGGAGCGTGGGGGATGAGGATGACTTCCCCATGTTTGGCGGAGGATCATCGCCTAGTTATGAGAAGGGGAAGGGGAAGGGGAAAGCGCGGGCATAACCCAACTAGAGCGTAGTTAGATTTGTGCTTCTCTCTGGCCAAGATTTTCGTTTCTTCCTAGTTATGTGCTGTGTTTGGCTTTGTGTTTCGTTATGTATTGACTGTCTTAGTTGGGTACCTCATTTATTCTTCGATTACTCGAGATCAGCTAATTTCAAATTTTTTCGTCTCTCCAATTCGATATCGCAGAGAGCTCCACGCTGGTTTTTTTAATTCTGATTTAAAAAAGAACCTTGCATTGGAAACCTGGATTTGCCGTAGCTAAATTACACTTCTTGCTTTTCTCTCCTTTTGTCTCAAATCTCTTCTTCCGTTTTTTTAAACTTATCCACCATTTAATCTTTCTAACTTGCGGGAAGGTTTGATCCCCGTCCCTTGCATATCAATATCAGGGGCATACGACGAGTCAATGGAACGTCAAAGAAACAATGAAACACTAAATGAGTGCAGCTATAGGGTACCTTCACGCTCAGTTCGATCCTGCATTTTGTGTCCTGTTCCACGGTATATATATAATATGTGGGAAGCCGTCAACGCATATTCCACAAATGAAAACCATTTAGGTATGGGATAATATATGGGGACTAAATATCTCATCCATGAAGCGGCAAAGTGATAAGACTCAAATTGATGTATATCATCATAAGAGCATAAGATGCCCATTCTTATAACGCGAAATTATCATTTCAGGCCAGCGTCGTACGACGGAATGGGTTAAACATGACACGATGTTTTGTGTGGTTTGCCGTAGTTTGTTTTAGTAAACGCTGGACGGGAAGCACCTTTCGTCAGCTGGCATGAAGCGCGGCTACTGTCCCGAGTTTCGATAAAATAGGATTAAATCAAAGATATGCGCGAAAGTGAAGGTCAAATGAAGGTCAAGTGAAGGTCTTATGAGAAACTGACTTAGCTAATATGGAAGTTAGTTGGGAAGCCGTACGGGAAAGGTAGGGAGAAAATGGGAACAGTCTAAGTGATACGTTTGGAGATTTCTCTATATTATGAGCAGAGTCAATCCAGTCAGAAGAGCAACGAGCGACAGTGTATTGAAGCTGGTCACGGAGTTGGCAGCAGCCTTCTTTGTATTATTATCCGCGGTAGGACCTGGTACGCCAGAGATATTCTGCCCAGGAACGTTGGATTGGAAGTCGTTGAGAATCTTTATCTCCAGACTTAACACATGGCCGTTAGAGTCAAGCACATCGTATTTCGGCTTGGTATCTGTGATGTTGACAAGCTTGCCCATGGGAGGATTGGGGATGCCATTCTTGATCATTTCGGAGACGCCGTCAGGTGGATCTGGAAGCTTGAAACTATTTTCGAAATATTTTGCGTCTTTAATGAGATCGGAGGAACACCTGGCCGGCTTAATGTTGGTAGTGGCCGGGTCAAGGGATTCAAGGAGAGTGATATTGAGTTTCCTATATTGATTCAGTAGGTTATCATAGTCAGTGAGGAGGGTGGCGGAGTTGTTGTCGTTCAATTGGACGAGGCCATAATTGTTTGCCTCCTGGGAGAATTCGTAAACCAGACCACCGTTCAAAGCCTGGGTCATTTGCTCTCCGTAAATAGCGCCGACCTCGGTGAACTTGCGCGGCTTGACTGCGTTGCAGCCATACTCGGAGAAGAAGACGGGGAAGGCAGCCCCCGAGAACAGTGCGGCGAGTTTGTCATAGCCGCTGCTGGTGTAGGAGGCGTCGCCACACCAGGAGTAGGAGTTGAGGCCCAAGAAGTCGATTCCGGATCCAGGTGAGTCTGCAATCTCACAGGAAAGGTAATTCCCGGTATCCTCTAGAATGGGACGAATATCGGCAGCAGAATAGCCAACAGGGATTTTGCGGTCAGAATTGTTGTCAATGTACTGCTTCATATCACGTATGATAGCCTGAAAAATCGAATCAGCACAATACAGCGCACACAAAGTTTCCACATGGAACTATTGGAACAGCGGGTGCGATCCACTTACCCGAAGGTAAATACCAACGTCCTCCACCGCATCTTCATTGATGACTTCATTCCCCGCGAAGAAAGCCAGAGTGTTGGGATAGTGTTTGAAGGCCTCAATGACAGCGAAGACCCGTTGCAAGTAGTGTCGGTGATAGGAGGATTTGGGATCAGCGCGATTCAAGTTTTCGTCGGGAAGGGCCGAGTTGACATCGAGGATCACATAGAGACCAGCGGCATTGAAGATGGAAATGCAAAGATCATGATTGGTTACGGGGTTGACAGTGTAGACCCGAATAGCGTTTGCCTGTGTTGTGTCGGTAAAGCTTCCAAAGAAGAGGAGAAAGACCATTCTAAGTAGGACATACGCCTAGCATTTGGAGGAGAGCAGCATCGCGCAAGCAAGCATCGCCGTCGCTGAGGGGATCTCGTCCGTTTTCCGGCTTGTAAGCAGAGGATCCTCCCGGCTGGTAACTGGCAGTGCATCGCGGTCAGTGGCTGTTGAGAAGTAGATAGACGGTAGTTAATGACAAGCAACCTACTCGACGCCGAGGACCAGTAATCGTTTGTGAGAATGACTGTTGACGAACTGTTGAGCCTGGATCACGACGGGCGCGACAGCAACGACTATGGGGCCAAGTAGGACAAGGAGCGCCGTTACAACGCGAATCTGTAGGGGTGGAAACTTGTTTAGCCGACAACGATGGAGAAGAGTGGAATTTACGGCAAGCAATCAATTAATCAGTCAATCAGTCAATCAGTCAGCCAGTCAATCAATCAAGTACATACGAGAGTCATTCTGGGAGCAGGGGAAACCGACGATTGACGTCGTTGGGGGTAATGTCAAGAGAGGCCTATTGGTAATTTGATAGAACGAGAGACAAAGGGTGAGAGAGAGAAATAGACAGAAGATGAAGCGATGCTGAAGAAAGAAAAAGACATAAAAATAAGAAAAGGAAAAGAAAAGAAAAAGAATAGACTGAGAAAACATGAGGTTAAGAAAAAAGCGGAGAGCAACTTGAATGCTCCAGAGACATTCTTCATACAACAATATCCCAAGCTCCAGCTCTCATCATGATTCCTCGTCTCAGAACGAGCCATTCTTGGTTGGGCCCACGTTTTAGTGGAGTCTGCTTGGGTCAAACGCTCTCAAAACCAGGTTGAGACACCCCTCTCCGTTTCAAGTCGAGGGTAGAGTATCAAAATATGTTCACCCGGGGGAAACACTTCTAAAAACACCTATAAACAATTCCGCCGCTCAGCAACAGGTCCCACGGAACGTTTCACGCTTCTGCTATTGAAGATTTCTTCGGGGCTCCATGTTTGTTCCCTTGCATCTACAAAAATAACCAGTCATATAAAGCAAGTTGACAGCCCTCTTCTTCTCCATTCGTTAAAAGTGTAGGGAAAATACCATTATATAAAAATGGAACACCCCCTCTGCAACTCTCGAGTGAAGGAATGAGATAAAAAAAAAAAGAGACTCAATGAGGAAACGATAAATGCGACCCAGCAGCAGGTAGCGGTGCCCTGCCCTAGGGATGAGGAATTTAAGGAGGCGACAGGAAAATAAAAGAAAAAGAAAATCAATCCTGCGCTTCAACGATTTGCGCCAGATGCAAATTGTACCTGTGGAGGAAAGGGTGAACACAGTGAACTGTCCATACGTACATTCTAGAGTCAATATACAATATGCAATGGGACGAGAGAGGAATCATGGGGAGCGATAAAATAAATAGTACAGGAGAAAAGGTCATAAGTTCCAAAAAAAAAAAAAAAGAAAAGAAAAGAAAAGAAAAGAAAAGAAAAGAAAAGAAAAAAGCCCATCATAAATGTATGTAGATCAATGTGGCAAATATGGACCAATGGACAAATACAAAGCGAGGAGAGGCAGAGAAGTGGAAAAGTGGCAACCGTTTTCGGTTCGGCGTGTATAATTGCAATCGTTCATCCAAGTTACCAATTCCATTCCTTGATTTGCCGACTAGCGATCAATCTGACGATCTGCCGGCACTTTATTCAACCCCGTGGTGGTCCGCTCCTCCGCTACTGCTACCTGTCGAGCTTCCGCCGGTAAACGAACCCAATTGCAAGGAGGTATCCTGGCCCACCATCTCAGCCAGTATCTCCAGCACGTCCTTGGGAACAGTGGTGTCGTATATGGTGATCAGGTCCTTTGGTTGTGGGTACACCTTAAGCGCTTTGTAGAATGCAAGGGCTGCTTCGATGTTACTCGATCCTAAAATTTGCCAAGATCCTGTTAGTAAAAGACAGTTGGAATTGTATTATATTTGATAAAAGCCTCGCTCCCTGCAGACACAAGATCAAATAGAACGTACCATCCGCAGCTAATTGTTCGCCCTTCGCAATCTGGCCCATGAAGTATCTCTCCTTATCATCAGGGTCGGTGGGGAATCCTTCCGCTTTTGCATCTAGGACGGCCTCCTTAATCTCAGCTATTTGCCGCGCGCCTTGGGCCGCTGATTCCTCACGGACTGCTCTGGCTAGTCGCCGGTTATCCCTTTTCAGATTCCGTCGGAATTCAGCGTCGGAATGTCGCTTGTAGTCGAAGTAGATTGCATATGCTGGCGCAGGGTAACAAAGTAAGTGTCTGTTAGGACGCAGAAAAAAAGGTCAATAGGAAACCGGGATGTATAGTCCACGTACCGAGAAAACCGGTCAGAATGGTGCCTGCAGAGGCAGCAACGATAGTCGTTGTCTTCATATTAGAAAAATGGTGTGCGTTTTCCTGCAATATACCCGGTCTGGGAAGAGACTGGGTAGTGGCCCGAATGGATGGGAGTTGGAGAGTGATCACAGTCCCGAATTGACCACAAGAATAGGTGTCCACCAGTTCGATAGGGCCAATAGTTATATGAGGAGAGCATGCAGTATTTCCAATGTCGCCAGTGCGGTGTTTACGTCTGTTTCTTCACCTTCTTGCTTGGAAATCGCGTTCAATCTTGAGTCGGGCAAGTTTTTTTTTGGGAGCTTGAGCCTGTGAATATGACTAAGCACAAGTTGGTTCGCCGCTTATTAACGAACGAACGAACGAACAAGTCGGCTTGCAACAACAATTCAAAACATCTGACAAAAACCAACAATTACAGATCTATACAGACATGCGACACCTGCGACAAGCAGACATTGAAATATAGCCCGCTCGATTGCAGCCGTGGTCGCCATTGCTGATATGAAGTATGGATGGAAGGGGGCTGACTCTGCGGAGTAAGGGATCCAGGCGGCCTCAGATCAGCGCTCCTCAGCCTATCTCTGACCCTCGCTCGACCACAAGTAAAAGTAATTGGCCTCCTCCCGCTGCGACCGTTGCTGCTGCTGCTGCTTCAGGTGTTGCGGCCTTGAGCAAACCTGGTGTTACAGATGCTTCCCCTCCTCGAAAACCACCGCTAAGCGGTGCCACCTCGGATCTCGTCAAGCGGAGATACTCCACTCGATACAACCAGCAGCTCAATTTCGATATCCCAGATGTTCCCAGTCTGCCATCTGGTATCCAAGCACCAGCTGGCAATGAACCTCAAACTCCCGGACAACCTCTCCGCGTTGAGGTCAATGCGTTGAGAGACCCCAATCTGGCAGTGGAAAAGTGTATGTTCTCCTTTAAAGCCCATACACATTCTTCTATTATTTTCTTGAGATAATTATGGTGTCTAACGCATCCGGAACCAGACGTCACGACTCTCTTGGCGAATGCCTCTGAAGAAGACATCAGAGAATATCAGAACCAGCTGCGGAAACTCAAGAACAGAACATCTACGGATCTACAACAAAGTGTCTATAGGAATCGCACGCAATTTATCAAGATCAGCAAGGAAGCCGAGAAACTGAAGGGGGAAATGAACACGCTTCGAAGTCTCATGTCGGAACTCACTACCGCCCTTGGTCAGGCGAACGCAACTAATGGCTCCAATGGAATGGCTGCAGGCTTCGACGAAGCTTCAATCGCTAAACGACATCCAAATCGTAGCTCTGTTGCTAATCTTGAAACTATGTGGAATGTCCAACTCCAAGCTCTATGGAAGACTGTCGAGCGATCTCAGAAGTTCCTGCCCGCGATCCCCGGTCGCCATATCATACTTGAAAGTGGGCAATGGGTTGAGCTTGATTCTGCAACGTGGAAGCCTAAACGGCCCGTCCATCTTGTCCTCCTCAACGATCATCTCCTTGTGGCTGCGAAGAAACGGAAAAGAGTAGATCCAAATAGTCAGAATATGAAGGGCCCTGCCCCGACTAAACTTGTTGCAGAGGAGTGTTGGCCGTTGCAGGATATCGACGTGATTGACCTTACAACTAATCTCGACGCAAATGGAATGAGTCAAGAAGCCGAAAACCGCGGAGTCCCAAATGCTGTCAATATCCGATGTGGCCAGAAGTCGTTCACCTATCGAAGCGATAAACGGGAGGGCTCCGCGAAATCAGATCTCCTAATGTCGTTCCGCAAAGCGCTCGAGGATTTACGGAAGTTGATGCGGACAGAAACTGAATCAAGTTCTAAGACTGCTGACGCCCCGAATAGTAGTTTATCCCTTTCAAGAAGTTCTCATATCTTCGATAATAGAACCGGCTCCCGCGACAAATTCGATGTACTCATTGATGTGGATGGGAAGCAGCAAAATATGAGATGGGTTGAAGGCCAGCTGGACGAGCTTGATATTGATGCCGCCCTTCAACGTTTCGACAACGCGGTGTCGCGGGTTGAGCAGCTGCGAAAGCTCGTGAAGAGTATAAAAGGGAACCTTACAGCCCAGGATATGATCTTGTCAAAGATCGATGAACGAGCTCTAAAACTGGCAGAGACGATCCTGCGTGCCTTGGTTGACACCCATTCCTTCCTTGCAGCAACCAAGACGAACATATCCTGGCTTTCCCGCCTAGGTTTCGACGATAGGGCACGCGAAGCCTTCTTACACACCAGGACGGAAGTAATCACAAAGCGCGCACGGTATTTTGCCAACTCTCGCTTTTTCTCCTACGCCATCCCATCCCATCCCATACCTCCCCTTTGCCCCATCTCCAACCACGAAAGACAAAAAGATGCCCTTATATAACTAACTCATGCAAATAGACAGTGCGTCTTCGAAGGAGACCTGCGCCTATACATATTCCAAATATCCTACGTCTACTTTACGCTGATAAAAAACACCATCGGAATCTACCAGCACTGCTTTCAGGCGCCAATGACGAGCGCATGCATAAAATGGGCCAAGGAGCAATTGGACAGCTTCAACGCAATCCTTGTCCGGCAATTGAGCAGTGTGGAGCCTGAGAGTTCCGTTTGGCAGGGCTGCATGGAAACAGTCCATGAGCATGCCGCGCTGTTGTTGGAGGTCGGTGTTGATTTCAAGGATTTAGTTGGCAAGGGACTACCCACAAGCACAGCCGGGAACATGTCCACAAGCACGGGACAGGAGATTCCATCGCCTTCTTGACTGGTTAATGTTTCTGTCAGTGATAAAGCTCAATGTCGATCAAGGCTCAACCAGCCATGCCTGCATATAATATCCGTTTTTGTTCGGTGTAGGATGCTACGTTTTTGCGTCAAGCGTTGCCCTTGCTGCCCTCTAAATTTTCCTTATACCCTCCCCCCCTTTTTTTTTGGACATTCTGCTTTGCTTGTTCATATGGCAAATCATCGCCAAATTGGGACGAAAGCTGGACTTTCCTCCACAGACGTAGTCCCTCTTGAAATTCCAATTAATCGAGTCATCTTAGACTAATCCTATCCTACATCTGCATCATATCTCTATTTCACATCTTATTCCCTTGATATCCCATTTTATTTCCTGTTTCTATTGTACATGTACCTAGCTTGTTTCTCCAGATATGGTCGAACCATCATAACGTGTCCCAGATACTCAGAGATCATGACATATATTCAAGTACGTGTATATACTGCAAGCTCACTCTTCTAAATTCGGTCTCTATGATCTATTTAGTCTTTTGATCCCAGCTCCGTAAGACATCGAATACGCCTGTTGTGTATAAAGAATTTACCCTCCTAACCGGCATACATGACTAAAACATTAACAATGGAGTCGTATGAGAGTTAATAACGCCAGAAACAGCCAATTCGACCTATCACACACGGCATCCTCCCACTTTTTTGTCAACTCCTCCTGCTTGGAATTCCCCCCTTTTCTCCGCCGATATATTCCAAATCATCTCCCACGCATGCATTGCCACGGATTCATGAGCAGCCAATTGACCAATCTGAAAATTAATCACCGGATCCGCTGCCTCGTCGGATACGAACGGTTTCTCCATTGTCCTAGCCGGAGTTGGCAGGCGCATCCACTGGCTCACGATATCAGGAACCTCCTCTTTCACATGGCTGATGACGATCAGCGCTTGATGATCGGAGATCCCAGTGTGACGTAGTTTTGGCCCCGCTGATGACGGTGGTGGGGGCAAATGCCACACATTCGCGTAGTTAGGTATTCTCCTGGTGCCGCTGCTGGACATGTGTTGGTGTTCACCTACTTCAAGAAAGTGGAGACATTTGTCGCGTAGGGAGGACCCCATGCTGGAGAAGGGTTCGTCGAGGATGATTAAGTCTGGTTTATGGATGATGGCGCGCAGGAAGAGCGCGACTCGCTGCTGGGCGGGAGTCAGGGAGGAGAAGGTGAGAGAGTCGGCCCAAGTGGTGGTTGCTTGCATTGGATCGTGGCATGGGCTGAAGTTGGGGTTCAGATCTGCTTCGAAAAATCGCAATGCTGAGTCTATATCCATGATTCGTTCAGGCGTGACTTTTGGTTTCGAGAGGAAGGTCTCAGCCCAGGCTGATTCGATGGTGGCGCGGAGGGAAAGGTGGCGAGGGAAAAAGGCATGGATTTCCGGGGACGAATGGCCAATGCGAGATTGTAAATCGAAAATTGATATGCCGGGCTTTCCTGGTTCGGGAAGACGAGAGCGGCCAAACAGTTGGACAGGCTGCGAGTACGTCTGTGGATGGTCTGAGGTGATTAGTGATATGAGAGTTGTCTTTCCCGAGCCGTTCGAGCCAAATACTCCCCATCGCTGTCCTCGATGAACCTTCCAGGAAAGCCCTTTCTTTGTCATGCCACTGTCAACTACTTGAGTCCAGCCACCTAATACCACCTTATCGCCATATTTGACGCGAACACCATCCATCTCCACGATTGGTTCACCCAAAGGGGCTACCTTTTTTTCTATTTTCTCAGGTTGCTTATATAGGATGCCCATTTCATGTAGAATGTTGGCATAGTCACCAAATCGGCCATTTTCACGTAGCTGCTCTAGTTTGTCATATTCCATTCGCTGAGAAAATGGCAGGCGCTGGTACATTCGTTCCTCGTCATTGCTACGAGGCATCAATTCAACCAAACCTGAATGCGCCAAGTTCGCCCTTGAGGCTCGAGAATTCTCCTCGCCAATTGTTGTTGAGAAAGTGGTTTTGGCTTCCCGGGAGGCCACAGCCTGCCACACCTCGAGGGAACGAAATACCTCATCACGGGTGCCTTGAAGGGCAACGGTATTATCTGGGACTAGGAGGATTATCTGAGAGACCCATGAGGGAATTGGGTCCTGTGGCCTTAAAGCTAGGACCATACGAAGACCCCTATTTAAAGTAGCCAGATACAGCAGTCGGCTTAAATTCGGGACAGCGGATCGATCCAGACCCACTGGGTATATAAGAATTTGTTTTGTGTATTCAAAAAAATATTCCAGGGGTATAAATACAAAAGTACTCACTAAAAGGCTCATCCAGAAGAAGTACTTCTGGTTTCATAAGAAGGGCTTTCGCAATCCTCGCCCGCCTTGTTTGCCCATTACTCAAATTCGATACGGGCATATTAAGAAGCTCCTGCAATTGGAAATCTCGAATGATTTGATTCAAATGCTCATCGCTTTCGGAAGTCTTAATGCTTCCGCCCTCACGCAGATCTTCCTTTGCCCTTACCAGCGGATTGAGCGAAGTCTGATCTTTTAAATACTGCAGAAGTGTAAAATCCGTATCCTCGCGCCTACTTTCATATCTCGCGCTCATGTACGAACCACGGATCCCCCCAGCACTTTGTTTTTGGTCACCATTGAACCCAACATATTGGATCGCATGAGCAGCGTCGCACGAAGAAACTTCCGCACGCGCTCCGGGAGATAAAAGGTACGGATATGAGCGTGCAGTTGGTGGGACGCAGATATATCGACCACGAAGAATGTCAAGAAAACTTGACTTGGCCGACGAGCCTATGACGGCGCAATGCTCCAAGGAAGAACACTCTCCAGCTTTCGTCGGAACTTTGTAAGACTTAAGCGAAAAGGTCAGGTTCGGGTACAGGGGAGGGTTGTCCTTCTTGACTGAATCTGTGGTAGGATATTCGCGGTAGAATGTCGCATTGGTAATGTTTATAACTGGGGGATATGCCGTGTGGTATATATCTGTTTCTGGTCCCGCCTTTCTGCTCTGCAATCTCATGGACGTTCTCGTCCCACTGACATCGTGGGGCGAATGTGAAGAGAACTTGAAGCGACGGAAAATGGCCACACCCCCAGCACCAGGCCAGATGGGACCCGCCATGAGTTTGCACACAGAATTCGAGCACCCACCAAACCTAATGGCTTTTGCCCATGGGAATAAGTAGGGATATGTGATTTCATTGCCCAGTCAGATATCGTGCACGTGACTCGGAATTAGACCTCGGGGAACCTTGATTGGTTCCTGATGGCGTATACAAATGGGATTCGAGCACTTGGTGATCAATTACAGAAGCGCATTCGATTCTTAGAGAGGCCGCTGTAGCTGCACCAGCTGGGCGACACTACAAGCCGAAAGGCTGGCTGCAGATGTGGTCAAACGGCTAAAACTAAGGCCCATATCTGGGCAATGTTCATTCACTGATCTGAGCTTGATTTTGGACTGTCTGAATTTATAGTACCCTGGAGCTACCCGCCCACATTTCTATACAACTCCAATGTGAACCTTGGGGATTGGCAGCAATTGCCTCGAAGAAGCCTTTTAACAAACCGAAGATATTTTATCCTAACATATGCTGTGTAAACTCCCGATCATAGCCACAACAATAACAAAAATGAATAAACAAGCCATTCCAAAAAGGAAGAAAGGACATGATAAGCGAGGAACATTGAACCTAAGGGGAAAGCTCTCTCACCCCAAAACAAACATCATGCTAAAAGAAAAGGTGAGCAGGCAAAGCAGAGGGGCTGGGAAGAGGGGCTGAGATGCTCTATTGTCGGCTAGTCAGGCGTTGAGCGAGGTAAATGCTCTACCAGGTTTGTCGACATCGATGGACGCAGCACAGCCAGGTGCCAGATCTTTATTGTCACATCTGCCAACAGCGAACAGGGTCTTGCCGTCTTTCCCGCCGAGCTCCAGATTGCTAGGACCCTTAACACCGGGTGTGGTGATGTACTGCAGGAGCTTGCCGCTAGGGTCAAGTTTGGCAATTTTGCCAACACCGTTGAGAGAAACGTACAAGTTACCATCAACATCGGCGCGCATTCCATCGAGATCTGCACCTTTCTCATGGCTGAGATCATGGAATACCACTGGATCCTGTTCGAGGAGTGCACCACTCGCCTTGTCCAGGGCGAACTTGAAGATTTTGAGATTGCCAACTACGCCCTTGACGTTCGCAGCGGAAGTGAGATAGAGGAACTCGCCCTTGGGGTCCACTTCGATACCGTTCGTCCGATGAACACCGGCCTTTTTGAGGATTTCAGGGCTAAACTGGGTTGCTTTGTCGCCATCACATGTCCAGAGATCACCATGCTCACCGGCAACGGTTGTCTCAACGTACTTTTGACCGGAAAGGAAGATCAAGCAATCTCGTTTGGTGGAGAGGGCAATGTCATTTGGTTGGAGCATCTTCGCATTTTCGCAAAAGACGGAGGCCTTCTTGGATGCCACGTCTACCGCCATAACGCGCTTGTTCTGCGCATCTAAAAAAACAATCGCGTGTTGGTGAAATGAAACCAAAAACAATGCTATATCGAGAATTGGATAATATAGGGAATAAATGACCGAATAAAAGAAGTACTAACCTGCTATCAGGACCTTTTCTCCCTTCTTAACAAATCGTGAGCCTGCAAGGAAGGTATCCTCTGCGCCTTTGGCAATAACGATGGGGTCTTGACCGACAACGTTGGCCACTCCGCCATTGGTCTGGTGGAAGAAGCCGAAGGAAGAAGTCGTAGTTGCGCCCTTCCCTCTAAAATCCACGGCGAATACATCACCAGCCTTATTGACGGAGGTGCCTTCGATTGCGGCGCCAAAAGCCTTCGGATCAAGGGTGAGTTGCTTAGCCGGAGTGGTTTGAACGCTCGCTGGATCATCTCTAGGCCCAAGTCTAGAGGGGTCTAAAGGGGTTGAGAAAGACGTAGTAATCAAGGAAGCAGCGATTGCAAGCTTGACAAGCCGATTCTGGGTGCTTCGTTTTGCCATGATGGGCGGGACGCCAAGTATGCACTGTATGTGTTTATTTACGGAGTGCTCGTTCAGAAAATAAAATGAAAATAAAACAGCTGGTTCCTGAAGAGAAGGAAAATCAAGAAGAGCACCAGGCGCCCTTGATATATGAATAACGTAATGTGAATGGCAAAAAGAAATGAAAGAGAAGACCGTAAGCAGATGAAGAGGAAGCAGAAAAAAGAAAGAGATCTACGCAACGGCAGAGGAAAATAACAGAAACAAGCTAAGGGGGTCGAGCTATATTTATCTCATCGCAGGCTACCTCAGCCGGCTAAGCCCGAAGGCAGGACAGGGATAATTCCTCTTGGAAATCGGATGAAAATTGTGGGTTGGAGCGCGCAGGGAAAATCCTCTGCGAGACTTTGCCCCCTCCGTGGCACTGAGGAGTTTCAAGCGACATTGTTTTCACCCTCATCAACAAACCGCTTGGCCCCCGCGAAGGTCGCAGCCGGGCAATCCCAAATATTGAATGGTTTGTTCTGCTTGAAAATACCTGGGCATAACCAAGCAAGAGTCGTGCGAATCAAAGTTCCGCCCGCTGTAACACACAGTACTGTTTGTAACTCACGGCCATGCAGATTCGGCGAATGGTCGCCCGTTCCTGGGCGATAGTCGTGCAGGCACGAAAGTTTCAACTGATATGCCAGCAAGATCAGCAACGGAATGTGATAAGCTTGGCCAAGGGTTTCGCTGCACAGAAGGGCGAAACCTGAAACAGGATGGCGGCAAAATCCTTTATGTGTGTTGACACCGGAGCCAGTCAAGTGTGGAGCGGCCCTAGCCAGATTGCATGCATGAATCAAGCAAGCACAATCGCTCAGACTACTGGCTGCGCGACGGGGGATGTTCTCTGCCAGTTGTTTGCCTGTTGGGTGGCTGATGCCAGGCCGGTGAACGACGCCTTAAGCCTTGCAAGTCCCCAGTGGGCGCTGCTGCCATGAGGGACAGCGGGGAAAGAAAAGAAGCTAAGATGGGTCTGTTTGGAAATGTCAACAAAGAGATCGATGGCTTCTTAGAAAGACGACCAAGAGAGTTTCAATTCGCCCTTGTGATAGTATCTCTGAGAGGATATATTTTGCCTAAACAACTAACTATTGCTTGGCACTTACTTTGATAGTTATCTTTATTAGTTAGCAGTAACAAAGGTATTCCTGGTTTGGAATGGATGGAGCAAAGAAACGAAATCTTAGGCTAGAATAAAAACAAGACGGATCTGTGTGCTTTATTCATGGCAAGGCTATTTTCTGCGCTTAATGAACCGAGCATTGCTACGCCTTCTCACCCTGGACTGGATGAGATATGGTGATATATGGTCATGGTGACATCAGCTTGAGGTGGATTGCAAAATCCCTTTTTAACTCCCACCGGTCGAAACGGGATTGATTGGTAACTAAGTGTTAAAAGTGGGTGTGGTCACAGCTCGAGACCTACAGTGGAATGTTCCCAATATTGTCAATGCGCATGGAACAAGGAGACTATTTTATTGTCAGGTCGCAAGGCTTGAATGGCGGGTAACTATACAAAAAATGTGCGCTCTCACCGCTCTTAACATCTGTTATGCAAGGAAACAGCCGAATCAAATCAGCACAAAGAAATCACTAGCCAAATGTCAACAGGCGCCGGGCAAATGCATCCCAAAGGAAAAGACAGCGAGAATAGGAGAGGGGAAAGAAAACGAAGCAAAGCGAAAGAAATGCCATCGAACATAAACACGTCACGAAAAAAATCATAAAATACATGAGCAACATAATCCGCAAAAATTAGCAGAAAAGAAAGTAACAAATACACCATACCATAATCATATAACGGGAATCTACGACTCCTATTTATGTATTCAAGTGTCTTCTCTGCATTGCTAAGGTTGTCTTCGCGCTGAAAAAAGAAAGCAACTGAAAGAGGAAATAAAAATAGTCTGAAATAAGTGGGAGGAAGTAATAACAGAAAAACTTTTTGGGCAAATTCGCCAACAATCAAAAGAAAACAACTATATATCTCGGCCAGTATTTCCTCTTTGGAAATAAGTCGAGAAAGTGCATGAAAACCAGCCTGTAACCAAACAGTCATTTGAACCCCCTATCACGATGCCATGACCAATGCGAGTAATGCCATGCGGCAGTAAAGTCCATATTTCATCTGTAACAGTAAAAGTAAAGGCACAAGCGGTTAGTAAACGCGTAGGATCAGGAAAATGGACGGGGGGGAGGGGAATACAACAATATCTAATGAGGATAGAAACTCACCTGTCTGAAATAAGCCGCGCGCTGGTCAAAATCAACCTCCTCACATACCTCCTGGTTGCGCGGCAGGGGGTGCATAACAATCATCTGGCTCTTCGCATGCTTAAGCACCGTGTTATCGATGACGAACACGTTCTTCAGCTGCTCATACTCGCCCGAGTCCTTGAAGCGCTCTTTCTGCACGCGTGTACAGTAAAGCACATCCGACCGTGCGATGATTTCCGGTGTAAGCTCTGTCGACTCGAGAATAAGCTGACCGGATAAGACGAGCTGTTGGCGGACCTCCTCAGGGATAGCAAGCGCCTTGGGAGACACGAGCTGGATGCGCACTTCGTAGAATTGGAGCAGCTTTACGAGGGAGTGCACGGTGCGGCCATATTTCAAATCACCAGTGAAAGTGATTGTGATGTCATTGACGGTGCCAAGCTCCTCACGGATGGTGAAGAGATCAAGAAATGCTTGGGTGGGGTGTTCCACGGCTCCGTTTCCCGCGTTGATGATGGGAACCGGAGAAAATTTGGCAGCGGTGGCAGCACTGCTGTCATCTGGGTGCCGAAGGACGATTGCATCGCTGTAACAGCCCAAGGTGCGGACAGTGTCCTGGAGGGTTTCGCCTTTTTGAGTAGAAGAATGCTCGGTGGGAACTGGAATGGTTCTGCCGCCCAGTCGTTGCATAGCGGCATCGAACGAGGCGGATGTACGAGTAGAGGGCTCGAAGAAGAGTGTTGTAAGGACGCGTCCTTTCAAGATGTCGAGAATGCCATGGCGTTGGACGCCTATTCGCATCTCCTGCGCAACCGTGAATAGGAGATGTAGATCAGTGCGAGTGAACTGACCGACAGATAGGATATGTTTCTGTTTGAAAGACGATTGCGAAAGCAGCTGTTGCAACGAAGGGGGAACCTGGGACGGATATGGGTACATTGGAGCAACAGTCACGAACTCGTCTCCCGAAGCAGATGGAGCGTATCCATCAGGAGCATTATGTTTGAATCTCGTTGGGCGCTGGAGTGGTGTGGCCGAGAAAGACAACCGTCTCCCAAGAGAGCTTTCCGGCCGTGGAGATGTGGGATGAGTATCCTTAACAGCGGGCGATCCTTGAGGCGGTGGCGTTAACCGGTGAGCGGACATATCAGTGCCCTTCGGCGCATCTGGTATCATTTTACCGTCCAAGCATGACGTCTTGCCTTGGAATGTAACTCGTCGGACAGATGCCTTCAGAGTAGTACCAGCAAATGGCGACCAGACATCATGGCCTTGGAACACATATGGCCTGTCAAACTCAATCTCCACGGAGGCATCTGGCTGGTCATGGAGTTCGAAAACCCTTTTCGGGTTATCGTGGAGTCTGGAGGTGATATCGTCAACCGTTAATCGCTTGTCAGAAACCGCTGTGAAAAGGAGGGGAAGCGCGTCTTGGATTCCAACTGCGGGAGAGGCATTTTTACCGGCAACCTGGTATGGAAGACTGCCAATGGAAAATATGTCGATAGAATCCAAGTGTTCCCAGAGCGCTTCTTGATCTTTCTTCGAAGGTAGGCAGGAACAACCGGGGAAATCATCTGTAGACAGGAAAAGAGAGTAGATCGCGACATCGCATGTCACTTTCAGGCCCTTCTCCTTGCTAAGTGCAATTAAGCCGATGTCCTCTTTGCTAGTAACACTCATGACGTGGATATTGCGATTGTGGAGGCTGGCAAGGAGTAAAATTGACGCCAAATCTGTTGCTTTGGCATCGGTGATTATAGGTTTATTGGTCGGCCACGAAGCAAAGTGCGAAGTAACCGTTGCAACCTTGTTGATGTTGCCCGCAAGGTGATTGAATGGGATAAACAACGAACCGACTTCGCTGGTGATTAGGCCAACTTTCTCTGAATTAGTAGATGTTGCCGTGACCGATAGATTGAAATCGCAGTACGAGCCCTTAGACGAATTATGTTGGGCCGTTCTGAGTGCCTGGGAGTCAGTAACGAAGCTATCTACGCCCACTGGCATGATGCGGACCATGCTGAAACCATTAGCGATGGAAGCCTTGGTCACCACCTGGAAATCTGGAGAATCAGGGTTAGCGAGTCCAGGCACGAAGGCTGCGACGTTGATGAGGCCGGGGAGAATAACTGCTCGATAGCTTGTTTGGCAATCGATGCTCATCACGTTCATAGAGTAATGGCGTGCAATCGCCTCAATCAGGAGCTTCGCGTTTTTAACGTTGGTAACCAGCGGAGTCTGGTAGTCGACAGCCATTCGACGTGTTCGATATCCCTTGCTCATGTAGTTTGCAGGCCGTCGGAACCTATTGCTGGAGGGAAGATTGATGTAGAGATCAATCAAATTATTAGCCAAATGTTGCGTAAGAGAATATTCCGACTTGAGGTCCTCCTCCTCTCCCGCAAGAACATCGAGGTACTTGACGGGAAGTCCATGCTCCTTGAGATAGTCCGCAGTACCAGCTGTCGCAAAAAGATTGTAGCCAAGCGCGTGCAGCTTTCTGACAGATGGCAACATCTCAACCTTCTCCTTGAAAGAGCCGATGGAGAAGAGGACGTTTTTGTTCGGGAGCTTGAAGCCAGTTGAAATCAGAGCTTTGAGATAAGCCTCGTATCTGTCACGACCGAAGCATGCAACTTCGCCAGTGGAGGCCATCTCCACGCCGAGCACAGGGTCGGCACCAGAAAGGCGAGAGAATGAGAACTGGGGAACTTTGACTCCGACATATTTCTTGGGAATGGTGACAGGCGGATACTCAGCGAAGGGCTTGCCGATCATCGCCATCGTTGCCATTTCGATCAAGTCAACGCCCATAACCTTGGAAACGAATGGGAAGGACCTAGATGCCCTCACATTGCACTCGATGACTTTAATGTCGTTATCCTTGGCAATGAACTGGATGTTGAAAGGTCCAGTGACATTTAGAGCATTGCCGATCTTGCGAGTCGCCTCCTCGATCCGTCTGACGGTTTCCGGGTCCAGGTCCTGGGGCGGAAGAATCAAAGTAGCATCACCGGAATGCACACCAGCATTCTCAACATGTTCTGAAATAAAATGACCGACCAAAACACCATTCCTCGCAACCGCGTCCATTTCAATTTCCTTGGCGTTCTCTATATATTTGGTAATGACTACGGGGTGCTCGCGTGAGACCTCAGCAGCCTGGTTGAGATAGTTTGCAAGGTCGTCCAACGAATAAACTGTGTTCATGGCAGCACCTGAAAGCACGTAGGAAGGTCGCACCAACACTGGGTATCCGACCTTCGCACAGAATGCGGTAGCCTCCTCTATACTTGTAAGTTCTTTCCAAGCAGGCTGGTCGACATCAATATGATCAAGGAGTCGCGAAAACTTGTATCGATTCTCCGCCGTATCAATCATCTCTGGAGATGTGCCAAGGATATTTACATTGAGCCGGTATAAAGGAAGGGCAATGTTGTTCGGTGTCTGTCCGCCCATTGATATGATAACGCCGCTTGAAGATTCAAGTTGGTAGATATCCAAGACGGTTTCCAGGTTGATATTCTCAAAATACAACCTATCCGCTTCATCATAATCAGTGCTCACCGTCTCGGGGTTAAACTTGACAGTTATTCTAATTAGCAATGTACTCTTTAATGTTTGTCTGATGATAGCTGTTCTTTTCTTTAGACTTGACAGGGGTTATCTGAAAATAGTTGCGCTTTTCAAGGGGCAAATTGGGGATTTCAGGGGTATTTTGAACACAATCGACATTTTCAAGCGTAAGGTTGCTCATAGCTATCTGCTTCTCGAGGTTCCTCTGATGCCGATCGGTTTTTCAGGACGGGTAAGGTTGCTCTTATTGAGAAATCCAACGTTGCAGGGTTTGCAAATAAAGGGGTTGAGGTGCTCGTTGAATCTAAGAAGACGCTTTACAGTTTTGTCATGCTTCTCCAGCGAATTCCTGGTTGGAAAGGAAAGATCATCCAAGGCAGCATTGACAAAAATGGGAAGACCCACGCCATCATTGTAATTCTTACGGCGACTGCGTACCGCAAATTAAGCGGGGGTGCCAATGTAAGTTGCAGACCCAAATGTAAAGTCGAGGGCGCTTTCAGGGATTCTCCATGGTAATAGCGTAGATTCCCCAGGAGAGGAGGGGGTTGGGAGTGAGAGACTGAAAATACTCAAAGCGTGGGGGGTTTGGGGTTTTCAGCACATCAAAGAGGCCGGAGACGAAGGAGAGAAAGATCCCCTCAGCAGTTGCCTCCAACTCTTCCTGGGTATCGAAGAATCATGCTAATAGAGGATGTTTGAAGCGTGGACGGGTATCGCAGAGGCATTTCCAAGCAACAGGCATGATGAGCTTGAATACCGTTGAAGCAGAGAACACAGGAGAAACCATAGCAATCGAATTGTCTCCAGAGCAACCAGGAACCAAACTGGTGGAGGCAGAGCAGCAGAGGACTTTGAGAAGTTTTCGGGAAATCTTGAGAGCTTTGGGGAATCTTGGGAGGTTTTTGGGAAATCTAGGAGAATTGTGTGAAGTCGTGGGAAGATGAGGGAAAAGACAATTTTCGAGGTGGGAAAGAAGGGGAAGGGGGAGGTGAAAGGCGGGTTTGTCCAATAAACGAGTGTTGCTCTGAAAAGGGGATGAACGAGACGCGCCACTACTTACATTGACCATGACTGTCTTATACCCTTGCTCTCGAAGAGTTCGAATGGTTCGCACAGAACACCAATCAAACTCGACAGAGGAGCCAATTCTGTAGACGCCCGAACCAAGAACCATAACACCTTGGTCGTTGAAGTCCACATCATGCTCTGAACCGTTGTATGTCAGGTATAAATAGTTTGTGAATGCTGGAAATTCAGCGGCAACCGTATCAATTTGTTTAACTACCGGGACAATGCCTGCTTCCACTCTCAACCGCCTGATAGCCAGCTCATTGGAGCTCAAGAACTTCGACAGTTGGCGGTCGGAAAAACCGAGCTGCTTCGCCTGTCGAATTAGAGAAACGGGTGCGGTGGTAGCATTGTAGCGAGACATAAATTTGCCGAAATCGCTCAGACCTTTCAATTTACGGAGGAACCACTTGTCAATTTTTGTAAATTCCCAGATATCGTCGACTGAGTACCCCGAATGCATAGCGTTGGCGATCGCGAAGAGTCGCTGATCGGACGGTGTTTGGAGCTCAGCTTTAATAGACATAAGCGCATTGGTCTCATTGAATCCAACATTGTGGAAGTCGACAGAACGGATGGCTTTCTGTATGGCTTCTTCGAAAGTCCGTCCAATGCTCATGACCTCTCCAACACTCTTCATGGAAGACCCCAGCTGAGTGGAGACACGGGTGAACTTCTTGAGATCCCAGCGTGGAATCTTAACGACAACATAGTCAAGAGAAGGCTCGAAGCAAGCACAGGTGACTTTGGTGACTGAGTTCGAGATCTCGTTCAGTGGGATTCCCAGGCCAAGTTTAGCTGCGACGAAGGCGAGGGGATAGCCTGTTGCTTTGGATGCGAGTGCAGATGATCTTGATAGTCGAGCATTGACCTCAATGATGCAATATTCTCTTGAAAATGGGTTCAATGCATATTGGATGTTGCATTCACCAACCACACCCAAATGGCGGATGACATTGACAGCAGTTGTCCGAAGCATATTATAGTCCTCATCGGAGAGAGTTTGCGATGGGGCAACGACAATAGAATCACCAGTATGGATACCAAGTGGGTCAAAATTCTCCATGTTACACACTGTGATACAGTTATCACGAGCGTCGCGGACCACTTCGTATTCAATCTCTTTCCACCCTTTCATACTCCTCTCAATGAGAACCTGAGGGCTTGCAGCGAAGGCTTTCATGCACAGCTCCCGCAGTTGGTCAGGATCCTCAGCGAAACCGCTTCCAAGCCCACCAAGAGCGTATGCAGCACGGACAATGACAGGGAATCCAATATCCTTTACAACCTCCATCGCTTCCTCGAGTGTGGAAGCAGAGGCAGATTTGGCGCATTTCTCGCCGATTGATTCCATGCTTCTCGCGAAGAGCTCACGGTCTTCTGTGGTGATGATAGTGTCTATCGGAGTACCGAGAACACGAATGCCAAGTTTTTCGAACTCCTCTTTGAGTTGAATGCCAACCTGGAGAGCAGTTTGGCCGCCGAATGTTACGTAGATGGCATCTGGCCGTTCGTGCTTGATAACCTTGCGGACAAAGTCCGCGTTGACAGGCAAGAAGTAGACCTTATCCGCCAGGCCCTTGGAAGTTTGAATCGTCGCGATATTAGGATTGATGAGGATGGTGTAGATTCCTTCTTCCTTCAAGGCCTTTATGGCTTGACTTCCAGAATAGTCAAACTCTCCAGCTTGTCCGATACTGAGACCACCGCTACCGAGGATTAAAACTTTCTTAACGTTGACTCTTGGGCTTCTAAGCTCATTCTCTTCAGCAGTGGCGCCAGGGAAGCTAACAGGCTCTGCTAGGGCACTAGGCGATATCATGCTTCTCTTAATAGCATCGATGAAAACATCGAACAAGAACTCTGTGTCCTGGGGTCCTGGAGCGCTCTCCGGATGGAATTGGACGCTAAAAAATGGGCGGGTAACGTGTCTGATGCCTTCATTGCTCCCATCATTAGCATTGACGAAGAGTTCCTCCCAGCCCTCTGGCAAAGTCATGGAATCAACTGCATATCCGTGGTTTTGGGAGGTAATGTAGCAGCGACCAGATATAAGACTGGTACAAGGGATGTTTGCACCGCGGTTACCAAACTTCATCTTAATGGTGGATGCACCAGCAGCACGTGCAAGTAATTGGTGTCCGAGACAAATACCAAAGATCGGAGTCCGGGAGTCCTCGGTAGCAATTCTAATATTCTCCACTGTTTTGGAAAGCGTAGCGGGATTGCCTGGGCCGTTGGAAAGGAACAGGCCGTCATATTCCTTTCCGGCCAAGCTGGGAAAATCGTAATCCCAGGGGACGACCAGCACTTCGACGCCGCGGGAGAGAAGGCACCTTAGTTGGTTGTATTTCATACCAACGTCAACACACAGGACTCTAATCGGGCGACCAGAAGGGTGAGAAAGCGTTGAATCTGTTGGTGGGGAGAACAAACGGGGATTCCTGATAGACACTGCAGCAAAAGCCAAGTCAGAGGACGAAGCCTTATGCCACAGTTTGGCAGCGTGTTAATCTCACCATCGTTAACAAGGTTCCTCTTATTAGGGTCCGCCCATTCAATCCTCTCAAATGATGCTCTCCAAAGATCAGATCCTTCTTCGTCATCAACAGCTGCTGCTGCCAAGCCGTTTCTCGGTGCGTCGCCGTTCAGGGTTTCAACGCTGACATCGGATTTCTGCAAAAGCATGCGGCCAAGCATGCTCCCATTCTCTCGAATTCTCTTGGTGAGGGAGCGAGTATCGACGCCATGCATGGCAGGCACTCCTTGATCCTTCAGCCATTGACCAAGAGACGACTCAGCTAGATAGTGGGAGTAATCCTCTCCAGAGTAGTTTGCCACCACAAGACCAGCGACATGGATCTCACTGGACTCGAAATATTTGGGTAGTTCTTTACTGAGAAGTTCATCGACCGTTTCACGCGAGGGAACACCATAGTTGCCTATCAGGGGAAAAGTAATGATCAAGATCTGGCCACGGTAGGAAGGGTCTGTGATCGATTCTGGGTAGCCCACCATGCCGGTTTGAAATACCAACTCGCCGGCAATGCTCTTGTCCGCACCGAAGCTGTAGCCCTGGTAGACAGTGCCGTCTTCCAACTCTAGGGCATACCACTTGCTCCCGTCTCCCTCCGCACCAACTTTCGGAGGAGACGCTGGGGGGATCGCACCGTCATTGAGAGAATAAGCGGTTCGGGAAGCAATGGATGGCAGGTCTCTATTCGGTGTGTATGCAGCGACGCCGCGAGCAGCAGGACCAGATGGATGAGCCGCAGAAGAATCAGTTAGCCATCCTCCCTTTACAGCATTGGGTTGAACAATAGAGCTCTTGGTGTCCCCAGCGGCATTGAGAAGCGGCATTGTTGGGGTCGGAAGCCCTGCGAGGGACAGAAAGCAAACAGCGGAATGTTTAGCGGAGCATCAGTGGGAAGGAGCACGAGAGAGGCAAAAAGTGGAGTGACAGAAGCCAGGAAGCAATTGAAATATTAGGGGAATGTAAAAAAGGGAGGGGAAGCCCATCAATTGGAAGCGGGGAGTAGAGAAAAAAAACAAAAATATTAACCCCCACGAGGAAAGTTCGCGGGACGTAGTCTGATTTTTCCCTCACCACGAGTGGCCGACGAGTGGGCCAATCGGAGGTGCTGAAACACTGGCTTGGCGCTGCACCGTGCTTCCCATTGGCTGGATTTGACTTCTTAGTTGAGCATCGATCAAGAGTGAGATTCCTATGCGATCCAACCCCAAGCCACAACAGCACTCCCTTGGAATTGCTGGAGATAGATACCTGGGTGTCTACCCAGTCTTCAACCGCTGTTCAAGCAAAGTCCATGTACTATGCACGCAGTACTCTGTGCACAGTATGGAGTAAAACAGTGCAGAATTTAGACTTTGGCCTGCAGGAGTCGGTTGCTGATCCTCTTAGCGTACTCTGTACATGTACTTTGTTTGTCTCCTAGAATTAAGTCACGAGGCAGCTGTGGCGCGCGACTTCGGGTTTTCCAGAAATCCCAAGCATTATTGGAAAAAAACTTCACTAGGTTTTCGTAGGGAGCACCAATCACTAGATATTACATTTGTTAGATCTCTTCAATATTTTTGCCTTGATAGCTGTGCATCTTACTTTCACCCTTAGAACCTGAGCGTAGCATAGATTTGACCCAATGTCAAGCTTTTTGGCTTGGCTCCAGCTAGACCTTAAAATACAGTTTCAAATTTCTCCTTTTGCGTATATAATATAATCGGCACTGTGCGACGAAAATGGGGTAAATGGGATATATGGGCCACTTGCGGAATTCAAGTAGAAGTGCAGATGGTTCCACAAGTCTCTCGCCTTCCCTCAGCCATTTAATTCCTTCCATTTTGCTTGGTATCTCGCTATTGGAAAACCAACCACAAATCAGGATCCTTGAAAGGTCTGCTTCTAAACTATGATGACAATCCAATTCTCACTGATGAGACATACCTTCACTCTAATCAGGAACCCAAAGCATCCTATTTAGGCATCTTTCAGAAATAAATCAGGACCGGAGATATGAGGGTAGGCAGATCTGGCTCCATTTCAATTTTCCTTCCCATCGAGATAGAGCACCTATTAAGTGTCCATGCCAATATCATCGATCCCATTGACCCCTGCCGCTCAGAGAAGAAAGTTAACGTTTGGAATGAGATAGTATTGCAAAACCAAATGTACTGTACAAACGCATTTGAGCTACAAAACACCATACATGTACACAAAATATCCGTTAACCATCCTTTCCAAGGAACATGTGGTATGAGTTGTGGTATGAGTTGACGCATCTCAGATCGCATCTCCGCTCTCGTGAGTAAAATGCCAAAGGTCTGTGCCCACATTGTAACTCTCTCGTGCAAGCCAGAAGATGCAACTTCCTCGATTCAATAGCGATCCGAGTATGCAAAGTTCGGTTCCAGCGGATTATCGATCAAGGCCAGAGCCAAAACCGGATTCTCTTTGGAACATCAATCAGGAAGTGCCAAATGAACATACTGCTTGCTGCATGTAGATACTTTCGCCAGAGTGGCTGAAAGCGAAGCGCCAATTCCGGACCCAATATTCCTTTTTGGATCAGTGCTTCGCAAGTTTTTTCCTCCTTTCTGCGGTCAATAGTCTCATATTCTGTGATCGATGCAATGTCTTTTGTTTTGCGCTTGAAATCATATGCTACCAGAGCCATACTTGGATAGACATTATACCAACAACCAAAAATGAGACCATCAAAAGATTTTGTGGCGGTTTAGCTCTGGGAACTTCATTTCCGCAAATCGGTGTTCCAATTCCCGCCCATCTAGGTTAATGTCTTCATAGAGTTTGTGACCGTATACCATGAAGTAGAGGATTGACCCAACGGCGAACTGTTCAGTCCTGGCAGAGCAGAGGCCATAAGTGCCTTTCAAGGGCCCGGTAGTTAATCGTATGGCCCATGGAGCACTGGTATATTCTAGAAACTGCCCAATGGTGGTGGCGCGACCGAAATCAGTCAGTTTCAAATTGAAGTTCCCATCAAGAAGGCAATTGGTTGTGTTTAGATCATTGTGACAGAAACCCATTTCCTCCACATATTCAAGGGCAGATGTGAGTTGCTGTATCCATCGAGCGATGAGAGCAGGATCCTCGTAATCCTTCACGCGGACAAGACTCAGCAATCTTCATTCTAGACCCAAACAGTATAATAATCGCCATAGCCAGCACGATGCGTTTACTCGACACAACTCCGGCCGCGTACAGGAATCATCCATTGCAACTCATCAGAATGACTAGGCGCTTGAAGAGGTCTTTCGTTGTCCATTCAACCACAATAACAAAACCAACCAAAACGGAACACAGGGGGGCAAAAATCATCGCCGACAACAGCAGCGCCAACAAGCTAGCATTGTCGTTGATTCTTGTATGCAAAACATCGAAGCTGGAGCAGCCATAGATTCACATGAAGAGCAGGATATGAATGTAGTGAAACCACTGGGCCAACAGCGCATCTTGAGACACAGAGAATGGAGATATCGCGATACTGTACCTGGTACCATGAGGAACCTCACGGAGACTGCTCAGTCGGTCGTACCAAACCCAGGAGATCTGCGGAACAACACTATCTGCTACCGCAAGTGGGATGATGAGATTACAAGTAGTGGCAATGAACATGATATTTCTGATGGGTGTGGATACCTTCCCTGGTAAAACAGTAACGTGAACGACCAGAAAGGCAACCAATCGTCCCCACAGTCTAGTAACTGGGTATGGTCAACCGACGGAAGAAGTCCTCGAGGCTGCCCGCAGCCAAACTCATGTCGCGCTAAAATAGGCCTTCTCGTCGCTATATGGCGCAACAATTCTCTCCAAGCCCACCCGATCCAGTATTGATGACGGGCAGCTAGTGTTAGGCGATGGTGCGAGCCTTAATTGAGATATCAAAGCAGGCTCCCCAACCACAGATCCCGGTGGGGGTCGAATACGCCCAACTCCAAAAGTATTGTGGCGGACGTAAAGCTTGCGAAAACAGAATTTTCTGCCACCCCCTGAAAAATAATAGCAAAACACCGCAAAAATAACCAAAATATCCACATATCTCTAGAATCATTCAAATATCATCCAATTCATCCAAATACGCACCTTTATCATCAAATACGCACCTTTATCATCAAATACGCACCTTTATCATCAAATACGCCAATATGCCCCCCCAGCTCAGTGAATTTACCATCAATGAGATTGTACACCTTCTAAACAATGGTTATATGCCTGCTCAGATTGCACAGACCATTGAGTGCCATCTGACCACTGTATATCAAATTCAACAAAATATTCACTGCTTTGGAACTGCTAGAAGTCCTCATTCAACATGGGGTGTAAAGCCAAAGATCACATCAGATATCTTGTCAGATTTGAAGGACTTTTTTGAGATATATTCAACTGCATATCACAATGAGGCTGTCTGCTTTGTGAAGGATGAATTTGATGTTGATATCCATTCTCAATTGATATCTAGATTGTTGAAGAAACTGAATTTGACACAGAAGAAGGTGATTAATTATTGCAATTGTCACTTATAGAATCTGCTAATCTGTTCTATTTGATATAGGTTGAATCTGTGGTCAGTCAACACAACAAAGAACTTCAAGTTGAATGATATATTCAAGTTACTCAGTATCAATCTGATCAACTTATCTTTTTAGATGAGAGTGCTGTGAATGAATGTACTGCAGATCAATGATATGAATGGTTAAGCAGAGGATTCTCTTGTTGTATTAGAAGGCTCTGTAAACAATTTCACAGATGATCAATCTTATCTGCAATAAGTGTTGATGAATATCTTGATTATGATATATATCAGAGGTTCTATAATACAGAGAGGTTCAATGAGTTTGTACATGTCTGAATACTGCTCAAATGTCAATGAGATTATCACTACTTAGTGATGGATAATTGCTCTTCTCATCATTCACAAGCACTGTGAGATCTCTGCAGAGAAGCTGATATTGAACTTTTATTCTTACCTTCATATTCTTCTGATTATAATTCTATAGAGGAGTCATTTCACATGTTGAAAGAATGAATTAGAAGATACAGATGTCAGTTAGAGAATCAGTTTGATGAAGATTTTGAAGCCTTCTTGCATCATGCAGTTGAGAACTTCATGAAAGAAGAAGATGCAAGAGGATATTTCAGATCTGCTCATATAGAATAGTATTGTAAAATCTAGAAAGATTCAGATTGCAATTCAATTATGATGATATATAATATCTAAGTTTCAAATTCAGAAGCAGAAGCAGTATGAGGTCTGCTGTCATCACTACAAACAGCAGATAAAGACAATTTAATCTCTTTCAACTGTGACTGTCAGATAGAACTCTTTAACCCATTTCTTATTATCAAGAATATATCTATTTCAATATTCAACTGAACCATCTGCTCATTTGTCATTGTCTGTATATGATTCAGTTCAAATCCTTCATTCTGAATAATGCTCTTTGCAGTTAAAAGAGCTTCTGCTCTTCAAGATCTCTCTGTCATCAATCAGTTGAAGAACTCATCAATAAACAGATCTGCATGTTCACCAAACTGAGGGATTGAACTACTTCAAATAGAAGGCAGATTCAGATTTGATGGCAGGTTTGAATTCAATGGCAGGTTTGGAATAGAAGACAGGTTCGGAATAGAAGACAGGTTTGGATTCAATGACAGATTCGGATTCAATAGCAGGTTTGGATTCAATGGCAGGTTTGGATTCAATGGCAGGTTTGGATTCAATGGCAGGTTTGGATTTGATGGCAGGTTTGGATTCAATGGCAGGTTTGGATTTGATGGCAGATTTGAATTCAGTCCTTCCATGCCTCCCATTCCTTCCATCATATATTTCATCACCATCACATTGATTATCTCACTTGAAGACACAATATTAGATGAAGGAGTTGAGGAAGGAAATATAACTGCTGACATCTGAGATGTCTGTATAGAAGGATTAGAAGTAGATATAGATTCACTTTTTCATTTCTTCTTCTTCTTTCTATTCATTAATCTTTTTGTTATCTTTCTTGAGAGATTTTTAACTGTTGCATGTTCACATTCAACATCATCTATCCAACTGGCAATCTCACTACTCAGGAGTTGAATATGAGTATCATCAAAAACTATCCAACAAGTGCTCTGCTCAAAGTTATGACAATTCATCTTTTGACAACATCAGTGAGCAGTTATCTCACACTCAATCTGCAAAGAATCATGCTCATTTGATCATTGATTTCAAGTCTTCTTCAGCTGCTGACTAGTGGCTGTGGATCTTGTACACATAGGCAGCAGCTTTTCATCATTGGATATTTCATGAATTCAAGGAGATTTGACAGAACAATAGAGAGAGGATTTGACAGATGATGAGATTACTTCTTCTTTGACATCTAATGCTCTTTTTGATATCAATGTCTGAGTTGTTAATTGAGAATTCAACACTTCAATGAAAGCTGCAGAACTGTGTATTACAGAGGTGTTTGAGAATAGAGTTGAGATATCAAGAAGATTAAAAGAGATGATAATCTCAATGCTAAATTCACTCATCTTCTTCTTATATAACTTCTTCAGAAGAGTGATAATCTCTCTCCAATCTGTCTTCTTCTCAAGAGTGATTTTGATTGAAGATTCATATTTGTTTGATGAGATGACTGCTATACAATTTGCAACTTCTATCTCCTTGCAGTTCTGCTTCATAACATACTCTTCAGCTATTCTTTTTGCAGTATATTGAATACAATAGAAGCTGACAGTTATATTATTTGTTGTGACATTCTGTAACTTGATCTTTATAGACTTCTTTATCTCATTGATAATCACTCATTCATACAGTCTGAATGAGATCTCAGGCTCAGAGGTAGATGTTCATAGAAATCAAGGATTTTCTGACTGTGTCTTCTTCTTCTTCTTCTTCTTATCCTCCTTCTCATCATCAGTTGGATTCTTGTCATTATCCAGAACATCCAGAACAGGTGGTTTGGGCAGATGAAGGTGAAGGATAGTTGGAGTCCCTTTATGAGCTTGTGAGGCAGTAGAACAGTGGGTGTTGCGGGGCATATTGACATATTTGATGATAAAGGTGTGTATTTGATGATAAAGGTGTGTATTTGGATGAATTGGATGATATTTGAATGATTCTAGAGATACATGGATATTTTGGTTATTTTTGCGGTGTTTTGCTATTATTTTTCAGGGGGTGGCAGAAAATTCTGTTTTCGCAAGCTTTACGTCCGCCACAATAACGGCCATGATAATAAACACCCACCTAAAAGTCAACACCCCACCTTGCGTCGCCCATCCCTCGAGCCAAGGCAAAATTCAGGTCCTTCCCAGAAGATACCTGTCTGGCGTCTCCCGCCTACGCAGGAAGTCTACAAGATACCAACCACAGTTATCTCCACCCTCAACACCATGACCAAAATGCTTCTTCCACTCTAGCCATGGAACTGGGCTCCGATATTGGCGACAACAAAGCCGTCGATGGTGGTTACATCGGGGCGATCCCGTCCAGCTTTGCGACTGAAGCGGCAAATGCGACTAGCGGTTACGACGGCCTGCTCCAACAAGCATTGAGAATCAGGTTATGTTGAGTAAATTGGTGTTGGCGCGGATGAAGGCGCTTGAGGAGGGATTTCGGAAGGTTATTTGGGAGGTCAAAGGATTGAGAAGGGAGGGTGGACATGATCGCGAAAGCGAATATGGGCGGGATAGGAGAAGGAGAAAAAGCTGGAATTTTTCGAAGAAGGGGGAGAGGGGCCGGCAGTGGTAACAGAAGTGTAGGGCGAACACCGAGATTAGGTCTGGTTCTGGTAATTAAGGTGTCTGTGATGGTCAAAGAGGAGGAAGATAGCCAAGCGGGAGTAAATATTCAGGGGCGGGTGGTTCGCTGTAATTAGTTTGAGCGTTTCGGCATTCATCTACAGTAAGTATCGTGTCTGGTCCAGTCTGGCGTTACTTGGTGTTTTTTGTGTTTTTATGTCCTTAAATCCTGTTTAAAGAGGGTTCTGATCTGATACGAGAGGATTGTAATTGGGACATCGGTATCATTTTTGTATTATAGATTTGATAGACTTGATCAGACAACTGTTTGGTCTCTTCACCTCGTTTTCCGTGGTAAGTCTCTGCATTGTATTTATATATGTACATGTACTTTACAGCGTGCTATCACATGGCATAGTAACTCATAGCAGAGAGGATGTAAAATTTTTGCTACTATCCGAAGTGCATCATGAGGGACACCGCTCTCTCGATCCTCCATACACTGCTTCTCTTGCGATAACCCCCGCATTTCGCATCCGATTCCTGTCTTATGACCCTATCCACTAAAAGTGTCTTCCACACACAAAAATTTGGGTTTTTTGAATCCATTGATGCAATGTAAAATCGTATATCGTACAGATGACATCGAATTCACGCGATATATATAAAATCCCTGACACCCAACACCCACATCACGCCTAGATGTCGCATTCCGCCCTGTCATTCTTTCAACTTTCTCAATTTTCCTGTCTCTCGGTACACAACTTCCACACACATTCCCCTACCGATATTGCTCATCATGGAGCCTCTTTGCCTCCGCAACCTTCTGCTGCCTCATGCGATAAAGGGACATGGTAAACAGGCCTGCTCCAACGGAGGCAACCATAGCGTATAGGAAATGGCGGCCACTGTGGAATTGTGTAAGCTGAGGTTCAAACAACGAAAAGGGAGAACCCGACGAAGCCCGGCGTGAGGACCTACGTAAACAGCTGCTGTGGAGGGCCGCGGGGTGGTGGGGGAGGGCGAGTGGCCATTCTTGTGCACGTCTGTTGGGTGTTATACCCGTTGACAACCACGGTGCGGGTATGGACAAAGATTATTTACGCCGGGTCCGTGACGCCAAGAAAGGATCGATTTCACGTGGTTGAAGGAGCGGAAGAGTTCCAAGGTTAGAAAACGCAATATATCAATCACCATCCTCTGAAGCATATGCGAGTCTTTGACACCCTGAAACACTTGGAACAAAACCGCAGGAAGTTGTTAACTACCTCGGAGTATTTAACTACTAACATCTCATTTGCCTCTTCTCTTCTCCATCCTCGACTCTTTCATCACTACTACTGGTAGATAAGCCAAAGAGAACAGACGAAGATGGCTTCTTCATCGAAAGCTCCTAGCCCTTTACTCTAGTAGGTACCTCTGTCTAGCACACACACACACTCTCTCTCTCTCTTGTGCAATACGATGGAACTCCAGCTGACCATCAGGCAGTGCCTGCATCGCGCATAGAACCACCATTTTAGCCGAACACTCCTCCCCCGGCACTTCCTCCACCTCCGCATCCTCTCTCGCATCCATAATCCTCCCCAAAATCTCCCACCAAACACCGCAAAAGCTCACCTATACTCATGACCGCCTCTTCGTCCACTACATAGCCGACTCTCCCTCGGCTGCAGGCGAAAATGGCGAACTCACCTCGCACGCCCCGCTCAGCTACCTAGTCGTTGCCACCGCAGAACTAGGTCGACGCATCCCCTTCGCCTTCCTCCTCGAGATCCGTCGCAAATTCCTCACAACCTACAACCCAGAGAGCACCGACTTTAGCGCCCTGCCCCCCTACGGCTGTGCAGCCTTCAACACACACCTCCGCGAGCTGCTGCAGACCTACAACACCGCCCCGCCAGCCGACTCGCTTGCCTCTGCGCGCAAGGAGATCGATAGCGTACGCGGAATTATGACGGAGAACATCGAGCGGGTGCTGGAGCGTGGGGAGCGGATTGATTTGTTGGTTGATAAGACCGATCGTCTGGGGGGCAGCGCGCGGGATTTCCGTGTTCGAAGTCGTGGATTGAGGCGGCAGATGTGGTGGAAGAATGTTAAAGTGATGGCCTTGTTGGTCGTCGTCGTTGTGTTTTTGGTATATTTGTTTGGAGGGATGGGGTGTGGGTTGCCTGCGTGGGGAAAGTGTTTTGGACGCTAGGATTATATTCCATAGATTTGGGACATTGATATCACCATGAGATATTCGTTGTCTTAGATCTGTTGAGGGTGGAGGCTTTCTTTCTTCTTTCTTAGGTTTTTAGCTGGTTTTTATTTCTGGATTTGTATTTCCTATGCCTTTGATATGTCCTTTTTCTAGCCACAGAGCTTTTGTATTTGTATTTTTGCCGAGCGCGCAAGTTTTAATCCTTTCCTCTCATTGCTCTCATCCCTCGATGCTAGTATTTACATATACAAAATCAAAACTTTTTCGTTTATCTAGAAACCTATTTCTTTCAATCAGAAATTCTTAGTAACTGAATTTGGGGAGCGATTCCCGTTTGCAATGAAGGAAATAAATTGTTTAAAAACAGCTCACTGCGTATACATAATATACGTAGAATCGATGTCCCTCACTCTCAAACCTGTCTCCATCATCGATATAAACCGTAGGAACAAGTCTGCAGGCGAGATTTACCCACACCATCGCACAATACCCACTTCGTACTTAAGAATACAAAAGTGGAGTTTGATGTTTGGTGTTGTATAGGTCACTCCATATACGCCAGCCGTATACCTCACTAAACCACCGAATAAAGATTATATCTTATGGTTTGCGAGGAGATAATACTGGCAAAGGTCATGCACTATTATGTGCTGTTACTATGAAAATGGATGGGTATTGGGGGTGGAGGCCCCCGGACGGAAAAGGATTTGAAATGGGAATGGTTCTTCAAGTCATTAAATTCTTTGGGGCCCGTTCTGGCATTTCTGATCGGTCGAGGCTCTGAAATGTTATGTCCACTGTTTGATTCGCATTGGACACTGAGGTGAGGGAATGGTTGCGCGAAGACCAAAGAAAAATAAAAACGACCGAAGCTGGAGAGACGAGTCAAACCAACCCACCACCCCGGCCAAGCTTGTAACTACAGACAATTAGAAGTCGTATAGTGTCTTGCTCTTATTTTTTTCTTCAACGTTCAGTCCATACAATATAGCATGAATCCACTCCACGCGCCAAGGAAATCCCATCCGGCCAATAAGTTGCGCAAAGTCAAAAAAGGTCCTTCTGCGTACAATCCCTCACCAATATGCATGCAAAGCAAGTTGGAGAGGAAAGGGGGGGGAAAAGAAAAGCAAAGAAAAAACCAGTATAAACAATAGTTACGCCGTTTTTAATTTAATTTCCCTTTGCAGCTGCCTTTGCTTCCCGGCCTTTACCCATTCGCTCGAGGATGTTCTCGCGGTCTTTGTCGATCTTCAGTTTCGTGATGACAACCTTGGATGGGTGGATACCGATAGGGACGCTCTGGCCGTTTGACTTGTCGCGGGTGACGCGCTCGACGTGCACGACGTATTTAAGGCGATATACGCTGGTGATTTTGCCCTCGCGGCCCTTGTTGGAGCCTCGGACGATGGTTACTTCGTCGTCTTTGCGGATAGGTATGGAGCGGACCTAGATTTTTGTAGCAGAATCAGCCCATGCCCTTTGTCCTTCTACTTTCGTTCCCATGTTCCTTTTCTTCTTTCTTCATAATTGGCTATTCTTATGTTCCAAAGTGGCCGTATCCATTTAGATTCATATCCGGATTCTAGGATCTCGTACATTGTGCTTTTCTCTCAGTTCCTTGCTCAACGGGGCGCTCATGATGACTCGTCGCTCACTGGAAGGGGCACTGAAGTGCGCCTTGCGCGACTTCCGCCGTGAAGAGGCAAGTTCTGTCGATAAGATAAATTGTCAGTCCCTCATTGACATACGTAATAATACTTTGAATAAGGTCCAGCCATCCTCAGACTTCCGTAAAATAGCTCGGCCCCGATAAATCAAGCAGGGAAGAAGCAGTCGTACGCACCTCCGTTGACCTTTGCCATTTGTGCAGATCTGAAGGGGGAAATGAGATCTGGCTCCGAGAGAGAGTGGGAGGAGATGGAGTTGTTCAATTATCGTCGTCGTTGGGAGTCGTCCGTCGTCAAGATTTCCGATCCGAAAATTGTGTGGGAGACTGTGGGTCAGCTGACTTGGTCTAGGGCTGGCTGACTCAGTCGTCTGCCAAGTTCATTCCATTGAACGAACAACCAACAAAAGAGTAAACGATGAGGAGAAACACTTCAAGGAGATGTTTCGCGCTGCTGCCGCTAATTCTATTCTCGAAACCTGCATCGTGCTCACTTTGCGACCGAATCACCTATGCCGCAACCGCACAAACCCTCGCTTTTATCAATCGGATCAACCCTCCCGCATCTTGCTTCAACCGCCCCTCCCTTCTACCCCATGCCATACTCTGTGCAGTATCTCAAGATAGCTCTCAAGCTGTCGTTGGAGTTGTGAATTTTAGAAAAGAAATTCTAGCTATACCCTTTGGGTATGTCGTACCAAGGATTTGGTTACTCTCCTTACCAGTACCTCCATGGTACCTCATACTCTTCCCTGCGCGAAATCCCTGTCACTCACCCTTCATCAACTCCAAATACCCAGCCTTCAGCAGATCGAAGCTACGGGCAGCAGCAGAGTTATGAGTGGCAAGGGCAGAACGGTACAGATATATCAAGCCAAAGCGCACGGCCGCAGCAGGAGACTGAGAGCTGGCAGCCCTCAAGCAATCCATCCCCTAGCTACGGATATCAGCATCAACAACAAACGAACTATCATACTTCCAATGCTGCACCGTCAATATCGCCGTCATTGTCATCGCAACAGGCCCAGCAGTCCCACCGGAGACAAAGCCAACTTATTTCACCAACTCTGAAAAGTATCCAGTATCCCTTGGAGCCCATTGCCATCCCCAACTCGGTGGATCCGGTGTCAACCGCTTCCCCTTCTGCAAACATGAGCTATGAGACGGATTCTCCAGTACAGAATAGGTCAACGGCGATTGTTTCTCTACGAATTGACCGTCCAAATTCTTCTCAATCCTTAAGAACTACTGCTGCTCCAGCTATGACTTCTCTCTCTTCCAGCATTACCGCTCCTCGTGCCAATTCCCAGAGGCTGATGACTGGACCTGCTGGCTCCTCCTCAACATCGCATCCTTATAATTCAAGCCATGGGCCTCCTCGCTCCAATTTAGCGTCGCTAGGTCCCACAGTAATGTCCTCACCTTCAGCTCACCAGAGCCAGCCGTTTCGACAACAGAACGTTACTCCGCAGTCTAGTATAACGTCAACACCATCGACCCAGTCAAACATACCTCGGAACCAACCCTCTTTATCCTACGCACCCCCCAAGCATTCTTCGTCCATGCTAGCCACGCCGTCAACATATTCTGACCGTTCAACTTCTCAAGAGCACCACGCAGCATACAATATTGTCAACACCTCTCAACAGCACCCTACCGTGTCACATGCCCAAAATACCCCATCAAATCCCCCCCACATAAATTCTACCGCCGAATATCAAACGGCGAACCTAAGCCAATCACAATCACATCAGCCAGCTACGCCAAGCTATATCGACCCCAGTCAAATCTACAATCCGTATTACCAGGAATACCAGAAAATGAAAGCAGCACAGGCTGAAGCGGAAGCTGAAAGGCTGAAACAAAAACAGAAGGAAGACGAGAAACAAGGTGAAATAGAGAGTCAAAGGGAGGAAGAGAGACGGGTGCAGGTCGCGAGAGAGATAGTGGAGATGGAGGAAAATCAGAATCGAGCTACTGATGCCAAAATTGACCGAAAGATAGACAGTGCAGTGACGTTTGCTGCCCACCCACATGCAGAGAGAACACAATCTGAAAGTTTCGCAGTAGCTAATCCATCCCCTTCGGAGACACATAAACGAAGTCGGAAACCAGTCCCAAAAACTAGGCTACAAGTTCCTAACGCCACCGATTCACGACAACAAAAACCTGGAAGTACCATGAAACACCAACGTCGTCAGCGGAAATCGCAGATAAACCTTTCCCCTCCTCCGCCCGTCGGGGTGCCGGTGAGTGTCCCTCAAGCAGAGCTCGCGCCCACTGCTCCACCTAGCGAAAGTCAAAGTCAGACACTTTCAACGGCGGCCCAAACCCCAGGTGAAGGACGGCCTAGTGAAGATGAAGACTTGGAAATGAAATTGATGTTGGAAAAAATGAAACAACTCAAATCCAAGGACCCGAGCAAATTCGCCAAGTTACTAAGCGGACTGGAAATGGTGAGTGAGGTCTCCATTTTGTCTTTCTCTCTCTCTCTCTTTCTCTCTCTTCTTTTCTTTTCTCTTCTTCTTTCTTCTTCTTCTCATATTTTTTTTTTGGTGTGTGTGTGTGTGTGTGTGTGTGTCAATTCCTCGACCTTTCCTATCACAACCGCAATCTAATATTCATACCAATAATAGCCGGAACCTGTTACGGCCACACACCATGTCGTGGAGGATCAACGGACAGCCAAAAACCCAGTATCTTCACCAGCCACTTTGGCTCCCATGAATCCCACAGATGAGAGCAATTCAATCCATGATTGCGGCAAATTCCCCGCAGCTCGGCGAAAACGAAAGCCAAAGCTTGCTGATGCTGTTAATCGTATAGCTCAACCCTCACCTATCAGACATGATACACAACAGCCCGCCCCAGCTCCTTCTTCACAGCCCGAAACCCATAATGGAGGCCGGGCTCCCCGAACGGACTCGGCTATGGGAATTGAAAAGTTGATAGATACTAATAAATCACAATCTGCATCATTTCCAGCCTCAGCTCAAGCTGCAACGCCAACCACCGAACTTGCTCCTGAGCCTGCACCGGAACCTGCACCGGAACCTGCACCTGAGCCTGCACCTGAACCTGCACCTGAACCTGCACCGGAACCTGCACCTGAACCTGAAACTAGGCAAACAAAGGAAGAAACCCGTAAGGTTGCTACGATCTGGCCTGAGCCGAAGCGATTAGCCCTCGCCCAAGCGGCCTCAAGATATATCGATGACGTCCTTAGTAATCGCAACCAGGGCAAGAAATGTCCTCCAGAGATGGTATTATCTCTGATAGATCAGAATCCAAGCTATATTGAGCTGTGCGGAATGTTGGAATCTCGGGGCTATGTCTTGAATCGCGTTCATTTCGCGAAACATTTACTCAACGCTATGCCAGAACTAACGACAAGTTCCAGTGTTACTGCTCGTCCGAACCGGGCAGCGAATGGGCCATCTTCCACTGCTAGGAAAGCGCAAATCCAACCTCTCCCAGCTGCAATACCCATTCCTCCACCAGCTCAAGATACCAGAGTTGCCCCAAGAGATGATCCTGTTCCCATTACTCCAGTATCCATATCGCCGCCAGAGCCTGGCACTCAGGCTGTGGGGAACAAAGTGGAGCTGCCAGCTCCATCATTGACACCCATACCACCACCGGCCAACAGATCTCCTCTATATTTCAGGCAGCAACAACCTCCGGTGTCAGTCCCGCCAGGAAATCAGGTCCCCGGTTTTATAAGTCCTCCACCACCTTCAGGAACCTTTTCAATGGGATTCCAAGCTCCTGGGTACGCAGAGCCATATTACCGCAAAAGCCAGCCGTCGTTTCGACACAGCAGAGGCGACCCGGTTCTGGTTGGAAACAAACTGAAATCCAAGCTCCACGTTCCTGTACCACCTGCGCAGGTGCCTGCTCCTGGTTCCAAGGAGGCACTCGCTAAAAAGCGAACGTTTGCAGAGATTGTGGATTTTACACAACTTTCAAGTGATGAAAATGATTCACCCCACCCGTCAAAAGCATCGCGCTTAGAGGACATACCGACCCAAAGTGAAGCAAATGTGGAAGTGAATGTTGAAGAAGTACCAGCATTGGCATCGGAAACGGCTGGGACGCCTGGAACACAGGCGAAGACGCCCGATTTGTCCCAATTTAAAATGCCAGATGCCGATGTTTCTACCAGAAATGAAATGCTACGGAAGCGTGGCGATATCGTCAAGCCTCTCAACAAGACGGAGGCTTTGAAAACGCGCTACTACGACCCGAAGAGCATTGCGAGAAGTCTCTTGATCGCAACCGGTCGCCACCCAACAGAGTGTCCATTGAACCAACATCTTTCGAAACTGCGAGATAATTTTTCTGCTGTAGATAACTCATCTGATTTGTGCACGTTCCGGTGGGACATTGTCGATCCCGGAGGGCCGCCACCACCTGAAGCCCCGCTTGTTTCTGCCACCTCCAGACCTCCCCTTTTCACTATCCGCAAGCATGCAAAGTCCAGATCCGACATCGGCCGCTTACCTAAGATATTACCACGTGACTCGACAAAAGGCGTTAGTCATACTCCTTCACGACTACACACCTGTCAAACAGCCAACAGTGATAACTCGCCACCTCACATTCAGCAAAAAAGCAATATCGACAGCAGAACTAAAATCTCCGTGATGAGTTCATCTCACATTCCATTGTCTCGCCGACGCGGACGATCAGCAGTCGCGAAGAATAAACCTCGATTCGCAGACCGAGTTGAGATCACCATTCCGACAAGTTCATCGCCAAAAACGCTTCAAACTCCATTTCATACGTACAAATGCCAGTGGCAAAACTGCGATGCCGAACTTCACAACCTCCAAACGCTCCGAAAGCACGTCACCCGCCTCCATATCCCCAAAAACAATGGGATGGAGGCTTCTTGCTTATGGGCTGGTTGTAGTGGTCGCGGGATTATGTTTGGAAGTAGGAGGCTGGCAGATCATGTGGAGAATGAACATTTAAGCGCCCTCGCATGGACCCTGGGGGAAGGGCCAGGGTCTGTAAGATCTGGTGAGACTGGAAAACTACTCAGCGACCCAATTGTTGTTCCTTAAACAAGACGAGAGACGAAGAAAAGACATACCAAAAGACCCTCGTATAACAAACCAGGAATTTCTCATTTTCTTTTCCCTCTGTTCTCCACTTCTAGGTCATCGAGATTACAATATCGCCGACTACCTGAATGACAGCAATGGACGCGCCGTGGTCGCCAGGGCAAGCGCGAAAGGCACACGACCTACCTTGATTCTCCCCGCCGCATACAGGTCGATCCGATGCTTCAACAAGATGTATGGAAACGAGAGCCACAAGGCCAAAGCGCTGGAGGTATTGCGGGCGCTGGAGATGAAACAAGTAAGGGTAGGAACGGGGTTGGGCCGCGGCGGATGTACATTTATGAATGAAAAGAGACAGGAGACGGTTGTGGCGTTTGAGAGCGTTTTTGAGATCGTCCCTGAAGACAAGGATGGTCTTTAGAATTTACGTGTCTCAGTATACGAAAATTTTTTACGGAATGGTAATTTTCTAGTTTTGCTCCTTTCCTTTCGGCCTACCTAATATTTACTATATATTTCCAGCAATGGGTTTGGGAAATGCATGTGGATTTTTTTAAGAAATCATATTGTCTTTTGCTTGTACTCAGTACTTATATAGCTCGGCGTGGGGAGTTTCCGAAGCTAGTCACATGTACGTACATTCAGGATCGGTATACATGCGAAAGATACCCGCCAACAATGCGAATGGCTTTCAAGTTAGATTGTCAGGTTTCGCGATAGAAAGGTCAATCGTAGCTTAGAAGAACAACAACAACAACAAAAAAAAAAAAAAGAAGAAGAAGAAGGAGAAGCGAGAGAGCGAGAGGGAGAAAAAGAAAAAGGCTGACGACAATAATGCCAATTAATACATTTTGTACATGTGAAGTAGGTATTTCTGGAAGCAAGCCGCACTTCCACCACCCGGGAGACCATATGATCCGATCCTATCAAACCCAATCAACAAATGCTCGCCATCTCCGGTTTCCCGAGTTTCCCATCTACTTTCTCCTACCTAATAACCCTCAACCAGCCGCATCTCGGTTAATTGGTGTAGTGGAAATGGAATTCTTCGACGAAATTGTCGACGCGTGGGATTGTACAGAGGAGCTGTGGGAGGAAGTGGAGGAGGTTGTAGAAGAGTCTTTGGCGTTGACTTCGAGGTAATGGTAGAGGACGATGAGGAGCATGGCGCAGGAGCCAAGGAACATGGCGAGTTGATAGAGTTGTTCGTCTGAGATCATCTTCAAGGTGACGACGTCCTTTGTAGTTGTGTGCGATAGCTGGCCTTTGGCAAGGTCGATATCGTTATCTCCAGAATGGGAGTAGAGTCCGTACTCGTAAGGTTATATAGATAAATCGTATATATATCGTCGAGTCGATCAGGTTCCGTATCGCGCAACTTCTGGGCTATCACTTCTCAAGGAGCAGTAGTGTAATCCGTTGGACGCACTCGCAATGGGACCTACGAACATTCGTCGCCGTATGCACTACCAAAGCTTGAAGCTAGTGGTGTCTTATATACATATGTTTTTACTACTGCCACGTCCGCCAAGCCTCATCTTTCGCTGCCAAATAACCCCACCATGATTCAGGCTTCTTTTTTCCAGCACACTCATGTTCTTCACTCCACACAGCACACACGAACATCTCAATCACAACCGTCAAGGTACAGTACCTATATCGCGGATTTGGCCTATACCCTGTCCATAACATACATCGGCCGCTGGCTGTAGGGGCCCTCTATGTTTCCCGGAATATACCCTTCCTATTTTTAATGTCCAGTTCCATATCATCAAACATTAAATACCGACGGATTTTGAAAAGCAAAAAAGGCCCGAACTTGAATTACATTCAACGCCAAAATGCCGCCCAAAAAAGGATCTGATCAGCCGAAGAAGACGAGGGCTACGGTGGAAGATAAGGTGAGTTATCTGTTCCTGCTGTGGTTCTCTAGCCCACTTCGCGGAACAATATTGCTGATGTATTGGTCTTTATCTCCTCAGACATTTGGCATGAAAAATGTATGTTTTCAAGCCCCATTAGATATATCCCGCACGCATAAACATACACGGAATAGGAATAAGAGTTTGAGATACTACCTGGCCAGGGGGGATGTTTGCGGAATATACCTTAGTCTATGTCTAATTTTGGAAATCAATATAGAAAAAAGGAGGCAACGCAAAGAAACAAATAGCCCAGCTTCAAGCACAAGCCCAATCAAACAAGAACGCGGATGAGAAAAGGAAAGAAGCACAACGACTTCAACGCGAGAAGGATAAGGCTGCTGCTGAGCAAGCCAAACGGGAAGCTGCGGAACTCTTTAAGCCCGTTCAAGTCCAAAAAGTTCCATTTGGTGTTGACCCCAAAACCGTCCTCTGTGTTTTCTTCAAGAAGGGCAGCTGTGAAAAGGGCAAACGATGCAAGTTCAGCCACGACCCAGCTGTAGAGCGAAAGGCACAGAAGAAGGATCTCTATTCCGATAGCAGAGATGCGGAAGAGGAAAAGAAACAGGATTTGATGGATAATTGGGATGAAGAGAAATTGCGGAAGGTCGTGTTGAGCAAACATGGTAACCCAAAGACAACGACCGACAAAGTCTGCAAGTACTTTATCGATGCTGTCGAGAATCAGAAATATGGTTGGTTTTGGATTTGTCCAAATGGCGGCGATAAATGCATGTACAGACACAGCTTGCCACCTGGGTATGCTTCTCGGTTCTCAGTGTGTTTCGTTTTCCTCAATTTCTAACTGGTACAATAGCTTCGTTCTTAAAACCAAAGAACAAAGAGCCGCTGAAAAAGCTCTCATGGACAAATCCCCATTGAAAACCCTCACTCTCGAAGATTTCCTCGAGTCCGAACGCCATAAACTCACAGGCAACCTCACACCAGTCACCCCGGAAACATTTGCCAAGTGGAAGAAAGAACGTCTGGACAAGAAAGCCGCGGAGGAAGAGGCCCGCAAAGCAAAAGATGCCAGTGGTCGTGCCATGTTCGAAAGTGGTGACTGGAACGCTTCCGACAGTGAGGATGATGATGGTGACGCCGGAGATGACGACTGGAATGAATGGAATATGGAATCATTACGCAAGGAGACAGAGCGGCTACGAGAGCAATCGGAGGAGGACCGAATTGCAAAACTCCACGGAACTTCTTCGGCTCTTACGTCCGGTGCTGGTTCAGAAGAACGGCCCACCCCAGTTGGTGGAGCTGGATAATTATCAATATATGAATAAAAGCAAGGACACATTCTTGGCACTCTTTCCGTAGGAAAGGGAAAAGGAATCTCCAGTGATGACGACGAAATCAAGAATCAATATCCAGTCATTTTATATGATGTCGGTTCTCGTTGTTATTTTTCACGACCTGGCGTCCCGTCCACTGAAAGTTTGCGGGCCTTTAGACCAGGCCTAGCAATGTAGGGGTAATGCCCCTGCTCCTGCGAACGCAAAGATCACAAGTGATTACTCGGTTTTTGTTTTGGTTTTGGTTTTGGTGTTTTACCATAATGAAGACTGAGATGGCATATTGCCGTGGATACTGGGGTGTTTATTTATATACATTTGCTTCTATTTTCATTTCCATTTCCATTCTTTCCCCCTGTTCAGTCATGCTCTCATCCTTTTTATTTTCTTGTTCTGACAAAGATAATGTTAAATTTCTCTGCCATTACGCTTGCCTCGCTGCTCTGGAAAATCACATCCAAATATCAAAATTAGATCATTCCTTTGTGCCTTATTTTCCTTTATTTCCCTGTCCATGTCTATCGCGGCAACTGTCTTCTTTCAAGTTTTCTGTCAATTTTACTTGATGTCTTATATACCATTGAGGGGTTTTTCACATACACCCGCACGAAGGTACAAAATATCCTTCTCTTAGGTCAATGTTCAATCCGCACTTTTCTAAGGCTACGCTATGGATGGCAGTCAGTAACGATACCAATCGCATTGAATATATATAACAACACCGGAGTCTTTCTCGACAAGGACCTCCTTAGAAATATTGGTTCAAAAATCCGTTGTCCACAGTGGATGTCCACAGCAGCAAATATTCTTTGTCTTTTCTTCTATACTTTCAAAAGGTGTTGGCAGCCAAAGGAAGGATAACCTACTTTTATAGCATGCTTTGTTCCTTTGGAGCTAGGTCCCAATTACATTCAGCAGCAAAGCGCCAATGAGTCATGCTTCTGGCCTTCAGACAAACCTCATCTACATACCTTCGTTTGCATTTCATCCATGCTACCCATTCCCGTTCTTGCTGAAAAACTTCCAAGTCATTATGATTTTGGTGCTGGAACAAACTCATCCCCCAATAGCAAACACGCATACAAAGTCCTAATCTTCCTAATCTTTGATCTTTCGCCGTTCCAAACAATGATTGGGTGAAAGCTTTCTTTATGAGGCCCAGGAAAGATTACTTTCAGGACTTTCAAGACTCTTCAGTGAGATGATGTCTCTCATATAGCTAACTGAGGAATCCTACCATCTCAATTCCCATGCGAGTATAATGAATTGGAGGAGGCGATTTTTCCTGCCTTTGATCTTCCTATAAAACCCACCACTCCCCGCTGATCAACTATGTCTAACAAAACATCGCCGAGAAACCGCCATATTACTTGTACGGTTCAAGCCACTTTGAAACTGTCAGATTCCGTTGCATTGGATTCGTCAATGTTTGTTAATCATGGCAAACGGCCCCCAAAATCCTAGGCCGGATTCTGGTAGCCCACACAAGAAGCCATATCCGGCCATCAGACGACCTGGTAGCCGCGATATGTTTCGAAGATCAGCCTTCGGTGAGCGGAAGCCGCATGTAGTCTGGAAAATATCACAGTTTGCTCTAACTATTACCTGTCTACTTGCAATTAACTCTTATATCAATTAGACTCTAACACCAAGGGACCTAACGGCCACAGCAATTCCAGACGTTGATTCTGAGCCTGAGCCCAATTCACACAAGTCGAGCTGGAATCAGTCTCCCACGTATCATTCCCTACGTATTTCACGGTCCCCAGACGCTGGTAAAGCATACACCACCAACAGCTATCACAGCCAGCCAGCCTTAGCGTCCCTGAATAAATACAGTCGCCAGTACCGTGCTACGGATTCTGGGTCGCCAATCGAACATTCGGAGGCATTTAAATCTAGTGGGAGCTCACTAGCTATAAATCCTGAGCAACATCCACATCTAAATGGTCGACTCTTCGAAGTATACACAGATCCAAACCCGGGCGCAGATACAACAAACAGAGAAGAAACTGTCAATATTTCTAACGTAGTACACGAGTTCCCACCGGCCCCGGCACAGTCCATTCACGGTAATACGGAAGAGGATCCCTACCGCAGACTTATCAATGACAACATGGATAAAGAGGCTAACAAGGAGAACGCTCCCGCTGAAACTCCCATACCACTCGAGGAGGGATGGAAAGGACAATTGCGCTGGAGCAACAAACACCGTCGACCACTGGAGGCATTGAATCTCTCTGATTTCTACCCTATCGATGCAAGTGTCTGTCCAAACTCCTTGGAAACTGAGACTGAAACCAGGGTGGGGACCCGGATCAGCAATTTGTGCATGAATGGTGATGATGGGGATGTGTTCTTGGGTGGTACTAGGGGAGGATGTGCATGCCGGATAAGCTGGGGGCGTATACACCGTTCTAAGGATTTGAAGTGAGCTGGGGTTTCCATTTGTGAGATCTTTCTATGTGATTCTTGGAAAAACTATCCCCATTTCCCTACCCCGATACGCGATAGTTTGCCCTATTATTTCCCGTCTTCTTTTGTTTCAAGATGTAGGTATCGCATACGAAATTACTATTTTTCGGAATATCCCTGCTGCTTTGTATTTGTCACACAAAATATATTACCCTTTCTTTCGTAGATTTTCGCTTGCGTCCACTTCTCTCCTGAATGAAATATCCATTGAGAAATTGTCCTTATCTGTGTGGTCCCACCGGGGGCCTTTTTTTATACCTAGGAGCAAAAATATCGAACAAATACTATTGTAATCCGCCATGAAATATATGTTAGGCCAAGGAGTTCGACCACCACCAGCGCCATGCCGGTAGTAGAGTGTACGAACCAATCCAAAGCTCCAACAAATATATGTCTCGATGTGCCAATGCCAGTGTATCATGTCAAGCTCTTCTAAAGTTTGGCCATATCGAATCTCCGTTTCACTAATCAGCAGGTCAAACTTCAAGTAATGGCACCCATTAATACACTCAGCTATCCTTCTGGCAGCTTTCAGGGTTTCCCATTTTATTTAAGAGTACGGACGGGGTGAAGTAAGATCAAGTAAAACAAAAATAGAGAAAAATGACTTCGTTTTCACACATCATATCTTCTCCAATTGCAGGTGTAATAATTTGTCATATTAATTCATAAATATGAGTTTCGTTTTCATTTTCTCCTGGTTTCCTTGACTTCGTAGAATAAAGAATTGCTTGTGCGCTAATATCCCTTACAGCAGACCTTGGGGGTGAGAAGGAGGCTGGGACTGAGAGCAAGAGCGGCCAAACAAGAACATATAAAAATGAAAAGTCTACCTCCCAAATCCTCCTCCCATACACGCACCGTACACCGTAAGAACTCCCTCCAGCCCTGGAATTAGAACTGACAGATGTTGACAGTGGATCATTGACTGCTGTCGGAGGTGATGATATGTCGACATTTATCGGTGAGGGACACGCATCCGAACAAAAGAGGAATTTGAAGGCCGCCCAGCAGTCCACGTGTTACTAGAAACCAGGCAATACATGGCTAGCTGGAAAGGACACAAAACGGCAACCACAAGAGAAAATAGGAAATACATTTTAAGCCACCTCCTCAATCTTAGGCTTCGTATCTTTAGCATCACCGTCCTTGATGTCCTCTTCCAATGCAGGCATATCGTCCTCCTAGGGATTAGATTTTGTCAGTATTATGCCCCTTTCTCTTATATCTGCCAGTAATTTAGTTCTGAGGGGTGTCGCATACCGATCCTTCATCATCACCACCTTCATCGGCCATCGCGTCCATACCAGCCATCCCGCCCATACCGGCTCCCAGCTTCGAGAAGTCAATGCCACCCATGTCGCCCATTCCACCCATGTCACCCAAGTTGCCGTAGTCATCATCTGCTAATGTGTCTTGTTCATCCTCATCAACCCACTATAGAATTCCTGTCAGTAAATAATCCTACAATATATATATACGAATGCTGCATTCCAAAGAATTTATCTTACTTTATCAAAGTCCGTTTTAAGGAAATGGACCTTCTTGGTTTCCTTCAAGAAGCGGGGCCAGTATTCGTCCTTGGCTTCCTTCTTTCTTAATACGAGGTCGACACCACGAGGGGAGTGATGCGATTTGGAGTTATCAACGTCGATATCATCGTACAGCTCCAGGTCCACTTTGTAGTCGACCTTCTTCGTGTCTGAGTAACCCGAGAAGGAAATAGAGGTTGCAGTAAGGGAGAGCTTTGCGGAAGAGGGGGAGACATCGGGCACGGCCAGGTGGACGTAGAGAATGTTTTTCTCGGGATCAGTACTTGACGAGCGCTGGGCCCAGAGGACTGCAACAAAGACATACTGTTAGTATAGCGATCTATTGCGATTCGCAATTCTGAAAAAGCTACTGATAGTAAACATAGCTGGGGGTTGGTTATCGAGGTATTCGGATGAGGGGCATAATGTACCTTCCGGGGTCTGAGTAGCAGCCATTGTGAGAGATGTGTGCGTAAGAAAGAGAAATGGAAGAGTAGGAGGAGAGCGCGGGAGGGAGATACAATAGCAGTTGAAGCTGGGAAGATTGGTTGATATTGTTGACTCTCAAATGCTTTATTCTGTTGGTGGTGGTGAGCTTTTCCCTTTTTGTGCCACTAATTCGGCTGTTTGGAAAGTACTGGAACCACATCGACTTTGGTCACGTGCAAACCCCATCCTGACTCAGCAGCCTGGTTCGATGATGTCGGAGGAGAGGACGATATTCCGGCTTTGACGAAGACGGCTATCCACAAGAATACTCTGCTTCTACTATAAGGTTCAGCCTATATCTTACTTTCTCCTCTGTCCATTTATTCCGGCACGCCAATAGCAAAATATCCAACATTACAGCCTCGGTTCACGGCGAGCGGCAATGAGTGCCACAGCTTCTGCCCTCTCCATACCCACCTAGACTCATAATTGCCCGTGAACCAGTACACACCAACTCCCAGGCCTTGTGGCCAATCACCTCTCAATGGAGGCCCTTAAAACCGTGTTCTTCGGGCCCGATCCTGCTGCCCAGGTATGCGCCTAACTGCCTATCTCAACTCTTATCTCTCGCTGAAGTAAGCGATTGTCCCGAGAGTAGGGTTAATGACACACAACTTCACAGATGAGAAAATGCAACAGCCTCATCCGCGCCAACGCCCGCAAGCTAGATCGGGACATCGCACAACTCAAGGCCCTAGAAATCAAAACGAAGCAATATATTGTCGCGGCATCACGACGGGCAGAGCGTAGCCCGTCGCAGGCTACACAGGCAGCCAAGGAGTCCCGTATATTCGCCCGTGAGATGATCCGCATCCGAAAACAGAGCAGCCGGCTGACGACGAGTAAGGCGCAGCTGGAGAGCGTGAAGATGCAGGTCAACGAGGCATTCTCTGTACGGAAGATTGAAGGAAGCCTCCGGGCTTCGACGGGCATTATGAAGAATGTGAACCATCTTGTGCGGCTGCCGGAGCTGGCGGGAACCATGCACCAGTTGAGTATGTATACGAATAATTGCAGTGGTCGTGGTTGCGTTTTTGATTTGCTAGTTACTAATGGAGATATAATTAGGTATGGAGCTTGTCAAGGCTGGTATAATCGAAGAGCTGGTCGACGATATGATCCCCCAGGACCAGTTATTGGAGGGCGAAGAGGAAGAGGCGGATTCCGAAGTTGACAAGGTCCTTCAAGAAATCTTGCAAGGCAAGCTGGCGAAGGTGGAAGGACTCAAGCCAGAAAACAAGGTGGAAGAGGGGCCAGTGGAAGAAGAATTCGAGGATCAGGAGGAAACTCTTGCTCAGATGAGAGGGCGACTCGAGGCGTTGAAGAGTTGAGATGGATATCTCCCTTAATTTCTCCTTTATCGTTTCCTGATTATTTTTTTCAACATATTGCAATGGAATTATGGTTATGTTTTCTGCCAGGCGTTTTGTCGTTTGTGGTTTGTTTCATAAACAGTGGCGTTTTGGGCGCAGGTTATTGATTGCTCTGGTACTCCGTATAGTTGTTACGATATAGATGATCGTTGCCGACGCAGTTATTTCAAAGTGGATCACACCGGCAAATCTACGAGTGTCCATGAAGATATTTCTAATTAGTTATGTACAGATGTACATTCTTCAATGATAAAATGCCTCCAATCCCCTTTCGCTGGAGCCAATTGGTGGAATAGACTAGTGGCTCTCTTAGTCATCCGCGCTTGGCCCGTTTCAAAGGCTCAGTCAACGTCTTCTACCGTTCTGCTTCCTCAAACATCCCAACCACCTTCTCTCTTCACTCCCATCCAGATACGCTGTTCACCACCCGCGAAAACTAGTGACTGAAACACTCCTCTATTTCTCTCTCCGCTAGCGGCTGTCAAACCCTGTTTTTATCTTCCCTTTTTGTCGTGATCTGGCTCCCTCCATCAACAATCGCCACCACGTCAAAACATCGTTCAGAAGAGATCCTGCCCTGCCTGCCCTACCTGCTTTAGAGACTGAGCTATTCGCTCCGCGCATCTTCCCTGTATTCAGCGAATTCGTCTTATTCTGCAGCATCACAACTACTACGTCACCATGGCGGACAAGCTGGACAAATCTCTTGATGATATCCTTAGCTCCAGGCGTACAGCCCGTCGCACCTCCCAGCGACGTCGCGATGCCAGATCCACACGGGCATCTCACAATATTGCACCTGTGGGTGGCGTTAAAAAGACTGTCAGAAATGTGAAATCCACTTCCAAGTCTATTCCTACCGGCCCATCTATGGGTCTGGGCGAAAGCAAGATCATCGTGAGCGGCTTGGTAAGTTCTATTCTGCCACCACCTTCCTTCGCTGAACGGAGACACAGGCTGCAGTTTCCATTGTTTCCTGGAATGTACAGATAACTAACTTCTTCCAGCCCTCCGATGTCGGTGAAGCGAATATCAAGGTATGTTGATAGAGGGTATCTTTCTGGGTTTCCGTCGCCGTCTCCGTTCGAGATATATCCCTTCGAAATGTCACGAACGAATCATCGCACATTTCTTCCTTTTTTCCAAGGTCGCACCTTGCCTGTTCGTGGCGTGTGCACTTCTCGTTGCTGCTGTTGCTTTAGCAACACAAGACAGTTTGGCATCCTTGCAGCTTTGGCTCGCCGGTCATTGGCCTGATGCAAAGCGCAGCAAGTTGATCCCTGTCTCCATCTCGCGACTCCCCTGCACCCCAAGGCTTATCTGGCAGCTCTTCACAATGTCTCCTGAGCCAAACGGGTCGCAGGTCGTGTAAAAAGCAGTTGTCTTGGGAGAGATCCAACTTCATACACGTAACTACGGATCGCGTTGATATCAACCTCTATTTTCCTTCCTGGAGTGATGGGTATCAGCGAGCGCAGAAGTGATTGAAGCAACACAATATACACAGCATAGCTATCACTCGCCTCGATGTATTCCGACGGATGCGACCCGAAGTCACATATCGTTTAGCAAAACCCAAATCGATAGAGGGTTGTCCAAAAGAAAAAAAAAAACCGAAAAGGAAAAGGCAAGGGAAAAGGTCGGCTATTTCCACTAGCTTTGGATCCAGTCATTGTCTCCAGAGCTGAGTCATGTCCTGCATACTATATCCGGTTGATGCCGTGCGACATATGCAAAGCTGAGAAAAGACATATTCTCATCGCCCGATATACTTTGCTTTGTTTGCATTTGGCCAACAGAAATGTCGCTCGACATGTAGTGGGTGGCGTTAAGATCTCGTATAACAGAGCCCTCTCTTCGATGTTGCGCCTTCTTTCGAGGGATCTTACCATTTCGACGTGGGCTTGGTAATTCGGTGCTGAATATGGCTTGGCACTTGGTTGACATGGAGCGAACCCGTATGGGAGGGAACTGCGACAGAAACCGGGGTTAACCCGTAACTGCACGAGATGCCACACCCGCACCACTTGCCGTGTTCAAATTTGGGATTCGATACTGACTACTAACGCTGTGTTGTCACTCTGCGCTCGCTGACCCACATCACGTTGACGTTGATGATTAGGCCTGACAAGTGGCTTCAAAACTCCCTGCTTTTAAGATTCGGTCATTGCATGCAGCTCATGAGTCAAGCGGACACAAATATTAAAATACTGATCGCTTACCTTGGCATTGTCTTAGGAATATTTCCACAAATCTGCTGGACCTGTGAAAAAGGTCATGCTCACCTACAACCAAAATGGTACTAGCCGCGGCATTGCTTCCATTACCTTCGTTCGTCCAGATACTGCCGCGAAAGCCGCAAAGGAACTAAATGGTTTACTCATCGACAAGCGACCCATAAAGGCATGATGAAACCTGTATTCTCAAAAATACATTCTATATAACTGCGCACACTAACATTGGGTCGCGATAGATTGAGGTTGTTCTTGATGCATCTCGCGCTCCCACTGTTCCTGCTGTGAAGCCCCTAACGGAACGTGTCGCGTAAGTTTGTTAATCCAGCCCATTCATCGCCATCTCCACACGCGGTTCTAACAATACCGTGTAATTAGTCAACCAAAGCCCCAACCCAAACCCGTATCAGCCACAAAGGCCAGCGCGGGCTCAAGGCGCAGCCGCAACCGTCGCGGACGGAATGTGGGACGCCCGAAACCCAAGTCTATCGCAGAGCTTGATGCGGAGATGGAAGACTACTTTCCCTCGTCGAATACCGCTCCAGCCGCAACGAACGGAGCCGCACAGCCAGCTGCGGCTGGGGGGGAGGACCTCGGAATGGATGAGATATCTGTATGTTGGCATATATATTTCTCCTTAGTTCCCGCCTTAATGTGGATGCAGTTGGCTAACATATGGTTGCGGTAGTAAACCGATATACACTGGATAAACACCCCTCCCTCACTACGTCGAACTTAAAGAGGGAGCAAGTCAGACCGCTGTAATTTCTATAGTTTTAATTTTCTCGCCACTCTCTAAGATTTGTTCGGGAACAGGGTCGCGATCGTTTCCCGATCGAAAATATCAACATCGCGGTTCTGAACGGCAAAACATCTTCCTTATATGTCAGCGTTCTTTTTCCATATTTCCTTACCCCAGAGCTGTTTGTTTTTATGTTGCGCTTGCGGCCTTGTTTTTTTATTTATTTTTTATTGTTGTGATCGTTTTCGACGGGAGCCTTTATCTCATGCTAGGAATCCGAGTTCTGCCCTTTCGAGTTACTCTCTGCTTTATTCTGATCCCACCGGACATCGGACCTAAGATAGCCGTTGTGATGGCTGGAATCTCTCAATTTTCTATCCCACGATCGCCATACATTTCGGATGTTCAAACATTGGGGTGGATTCAAGGAATAGAATATATTATGGCTGGGTTCAGGTTTGGCTAGGCTGAGGGCTGAGGGCTGAGGGCTGAGTTTTGTTCGGATTGGTCGTGGTTTTCCTTTTGCTTTTCTTGTTCGATATGCGATCTCGTACTCCTGTTCTTTTTTTTAACAAACAGATTGTGGTTTGAATTTATGTGCATTATCGTTCTCTAGGGGGGAAAAAAAAAAAAAATAAATAAAATAATAATAATATGCAACCGTTATTTATATATATTTACGACGTTACTGGATGTTGTTGATCCTTGAACGGCGCCCCTCGCATGAAGTGGATGGATGCATCAACTGTCAGAGCTTCTGTTGCACAGACAGGATGGCAGACGCGAGCTCAAATATAGATTTTTTTTACATACTCTCCATCCACGTAGTTAGTTTATTAATAACCGGAGCACGGGATATTAAAATCACACCCATTGTGAGCCCTTATAGACTTCATACGTCCGAGGGATAAATAAATAAAGCAATCGTTGATTTTCTTGCGCATATGTGCACGGCCAACCTCAGCGGGGGGTAGGCAGCATAGTGGATGCCAGTACTCGGTGTCCGTTCCCAGTTCACAGTTCATCCATCGGGTCGACATCATTTGGTGCTGGAGGACAATCATCCATCGGCATCATCATCATACCCTCTCTTCATTTTCAGCCCACCCGGGCGAGGCGGAGAGTCGTACGGGCACGCGGTTTGATGTTTCCGAAACCTGAATGATCAATGGAAATGGCCCCGACCCGGCATCGAGGGTTTTCGTCAGGCTGAGCTGGTCATTTGGCTGCCGTACATGTGCATACATGTACACAGGTACATGTATGTACTGTACATACATACATACATGGGTTACTTGGGTTGACCATCGATTGCCCTGGTACAGGCGGGCAACAAGTCAGGCAGCATTATCCGGATGGGCGATAGCTATCAACAGCGGCTGCGACTCTTGATGCCTGCCAGACAAGGGAGAATGAATGATCCAGAGAGGGCATTTTGCCCATTGATGCAGCTGGAGGATCGCTCACCGGAGCGCCCCATATATGCGCGCAGTCAAAGAAACGAATTTCTTTCTTTCTTTTAGATAAACCAGAATACGCACGTACCAGACACGTACAGAGGTTTTTGCATAGCTCCTTTAACAGCGAGTAATTTATAGAATAAAAAGAGAAACCCAACGATGAAAACAGCGTATCGTACCTCCAAAAGCCGTGAAAAGAACAGGAGAACAACAAATATAATGCCTGAAATTATAGCACCATCAGCCCCATCCTGCCCATCGCATTCCTCCCCAGAACCCTTCCAAAGCACCCAACCCAACCCTCCTATCCAAAGTTCTGTCGAGACGGTGCACGTCAGGTTAACCAGGATCCAACAATGAAGTACGAAGAAACGAACCCCACAACCCTCCGCTCATCCGCACGGTTCCTCCTCACCTTGCCCCGCCCAGGCAGACGCGATGCTCGTTCGATATGTGTAACTCGCGACAAAAGGACACTGGCAGATGCAACAACCTAAATCCCATGCTTTAAGACGCGGACTTAACTGGGAGTCATCGGTCATCAGCCATCGGCCATCAGTCGATCAGCAAGAGCGAAAGAGAGAGAAAGAGAGAGAAAGAGAGAGAAAGAGAGACACACAGACGCCGGACAAAATCGAATTGCCCCTTTAGGCTATTCGCTCGAGGTATGGTCCCAAGCCGCCCAAGCCGCCTAAGCCGCCCAGCCGCCCCCCGCCTCCCGCCCGCCAACTCCGATGGAGTTGGGATGGGAAATCCGCGGGGGAGAGTTAGCGAGGTGGCAACAGCCGACCGCCCCTTTTGAAGCTTGAACTCTCTCTCTCTCACTCCCTGTGACTGTTCTCAAGGAAGGAAGATAAAGGAACACGAAGGAAGGTTATTTTGATCATGGTATTTATCTGTATTGTGTATTATATTATTTTTTCTTTGCTTCGTTTGAAGGAGCAAATCTTGATTCAAGACAGGCTAATCCCATCCTGATGCCCTATTCTGCTATTTACGCCTAACTATTGCTAGCTAAATGGGAACCTGTACGCACCGTACAGAGTCTTCTTGATGTTTATGTGCGCTGAATGTGTAAAAAAGCATATTAAAAATTTCGACCGTTGCCCAATGTGTGATGCAATGCTATGCAATAATGCAACCCAGTCAAGGAGGGAAAAAAAAAATAAAAAATAAAACCCCAGAAAGCTCGTTGCTTTCGAATGTGATCCCAGCAGGAGACCATTAGGAGAAATCGAAAAAAGTACTTCCCATCATTCAGCCATTTGCAGAGTCCAGAACGATGATCTCATAGTCGCTCGTGAGCTAAAAGTGGGGAAGAAGAGGAGGTGAAGAAGTGAAAGAAAAAAAAAAAATTTGAAAAAGTCGATTTCACCAGCACAGCTGCGATCATATCGATGAACAGAGTAGCAAAAAACAAAACAAAAACAAATCGATACCAAATTGGTTCGGGGGGGGTATAATGCATAACAGAAAAGGACAAAATGAATAAAAATGAGGCACCGAACAAGATATGGACAAGAAAATAATAGGGTTCCCCCAACACTGCGCTCCGCTGTGCTTGGTACATCAGAGAGAGAAAAAGAGATCAAAGGCCGAATGCCGAAGGTAACACCACGCGCAAAATAAAAATTCAGGCAGAAAGGTGAGGGGGAAGTCAAGGCGTGGGGGGAGGATAGGCAGAGAGTGAACAATGCTGCTGCTGTTGTTATTGCTGCTGATGATGATTTCAGACGTGAACAGCAACAACAGGCAACAGGCAACAGGCGGTGAGGAAGTGCCGGGGCGGTAGGGCGATGCGCAGCCAGCGGATGACTTGCTTGGGGCGCGGTAATAGGCTGAGTAAGAACGGGGCCAAGCCGCAGGGGATGCGTGGGGTGAAACACAACCTCCATAAGAAACCCAACGACAAACATCGATTTCCTCGCATCGGGCAGCAAGGGAGAAAATCACCCGCCCCGCCAGCCAATATGCATGCAGGCTTCGCGTCCGACGGAGAAACAAAAATAGTTCAGATGACAGCCGACGCTGACAAAGTGGCCAACCCACACCTCCAATGAGTCACCACCGCGATAAAAAAAAAAAAAAATAAACTCGACATCCGATTCCTCATCAGGCCCTGTTCGGCAGTGGGCGGTGTAAGGGGCAATGAAAAAAAAATGGCGTAATGTATGTCAACCTGGACTGAAGGCTGACCAACTGTAACCAAACGACTGGCTTAGGTCAAGTCGGAATCCGTTCTTCCTACTATCGAACATTTTTTGAGTTTCGTTCCGTCACGTCACGTCACATCCATGCCACATGCAAGTCACACCTGCCAATCCGACATGGACAAGGGACCCCGAAACCCCAAGAACGAGAAGAAAAAAGTTAATATTTTTCTCACTTCAGATGGTATTGGTGAAAAGATGTGTGTTCGAATAAAGGGCGGTAAGGAAAGAATAAGTCAAGGGAGGTTGGTTCCGTCACAGTGGAATCATGACCACGGTGAGGTTTCCGGATTGGATGAAGTTGTGACGCTCGAATAACGCGCGAAAACGCATTGCGTCTTGTCTCTCCCGAGTAATTCCTTCGGGTCCGCGACACCGCTCTTTCACATGACGTCTTTGTACAAAATTCCGAGGAAAATTAAAAAAGGTAATGCCGTATTCGTTTCCTTGAGTCTCTCCTCTTGCTCGGGGAAAAAAAAAAACCAATGATACATTCGGGATCGAAACAAGCGAGCCAATGCACATTCCATGCATATGCTCACTCCAAAAGTTCTTCCTTCCTCGGTAACAGATGTTGGTGTACTTTGCTTCGTTGTCGGGTTGGAGGTGGCAAGGCTGGAGGTTATGTTGGAAGGTAGATAAATGGGAAATGTGTCGAGTTAATACATGTGACAAGAAAAGTAAACATTGAGCACACGTCAACTCAACCAGAGGGCGACTTGGTGGAATTCGAAGAGGAGGAAGATGATGAGGCAGTTCTCCGCTTCTTGTCCGTAACCACGCGTCGCTTTCTTCGTTTCCCGCTCTGTTGCTCAGCAGCTAGTATTTGGGCGGCTCGTACTGCTTGTTGTGCACGGAGCTGAGCATGAGCATTGGCAAGATATCTTTGTCGTCGCTCTTCCTGCTCTGCTGCTCCGTTGATCATGGAGATTTGCTCCTCTGTGGTCAGCTCTCCGGCTCCAAAGACCGGGTGGTACGAAACGGCATCCTCTTCAAAGGCTGACTCAGAGCTTGGTGAAGGAGACGTGGGAAAGAGATCCTCGTCTGACAGGTAGGCGCTGGCTGTGGAATCTGAGTCAGAAAAGAGGGAGGACCGGTTGGGCCATGAGGGAAATGCGCATGATGTGTTTCTGCCCGATGTCATGGAGAAAGAGCTTTTGCGGGGAGCAATATCAAGTAGAGAGTCGTTGGGAGATGGCGGAGGAGGTGGAGGAAGAGAGGAGGGTGAGCCAGATGGCGAGGAGAGCGTGCTATTGAAGCTGAATCCGTACCACATTTTGCTGGAGGTAGTAGCAGTGTTGTGTGGTGGATGTGGATGTTTGACGTTGTAGTAGTAGTAGTAGTAGCAGCAGTTGAGGTATTTCTCGGATGGCTTCTGCCATAAGATGTGTAATGATAATATGGTATGGTGGTATGTTGAAAGAGGTAAGTTGGAAGTTAGCAGCAGGATGTGAAGAGTCTGGGGGGAGGTTTATATAAAACCTGGGGGAGGAACAGTGGAAAGGAGGCTATTCAGGATTATTCAGGGTACGAATGAGGCGATCGAGACAATCAACCCAGACGGGCGGGACGGCGGTATTGATATAGGATCTTGTTTGGCGGGCTAGGCAAATAACAAACAAAAAAACCGTTGCGGCGGGATAAAGAAGAGGGCCAAAAGTATAAAAATATGACAGCTCTTCTGTCTGGTTGGTTGGTCACCTTTTGCTTTCTTCCTTCTTTTTAAGTTTTGCTTTTTCGGCGTTCAGCTTTTTTTGCTTTTCTTTTTGCTTTTTTTCCTTTTTGTTTTTTGTTTTTCCTGCTGCTTCTTTTCTTTTTTCGTTTGGGGCTGGACGGCGAAACCTAACGGAGGGCCAAGCGCCCAAGGGGGGGTGTGGCCGGGGTTGACTTCGCTGGTGAGATCTGGGGGGCGTCGGTTGCCAGTAGTTGAAGGTTCCCCAGCACGCTTCCATGGAACGGTCCGCTACTGAGCCAAACAAGCCCCGGCGGCCTAGCTCACTTGCGCAGGTTTGGGCGGTGGGAGTCTGGCGGGGAGCCGGATGTCCCACGGCTAGTCGCCTTGCCCTTTTCTGTTGTTTTTTTCTTTCGCAAAACCACTTTGGAAAAATGATGAGGAGGCGGCACAGGGCTTGTTCACGGGCACAACCAGGATGTCGAGGCTCCTATTCGACCCAACGTACGGGTTCCCAGTCCCCTGGCCCGGCCAGAGAAGAACGGTGAAGCAAGTTATGGCTGCCAGAAGAGACGTGAGTGATCGAGCTCCTTTTGCCCTCTTGACCAAGCACGACTCGACTCGATGACTTCCTGGCTATTCTCGTGTTTCCTTCGTTTGACCAGGCCGGGTGCATCACGGGTGCAACGCACAAATCGCAATGCAGGATCGCGAGAATGTCTGATTTCCTGCCCGTGGATGGCTGAATCAGATGCCAGTTAGTTATGTTTAGTTATCTAACAAATTCGATCAATGATGATAACTTGATGTTCTGTTCCTTTCTTGTTGGCGAGTAATGTAAATTTTCTTTTTCTTTTTCTTTTTTTATTGCACACTCCCTCACCAAAATAATAATAATAATAATAATAATAACATCCCAAAACCAAAAAAGGCGTAAAAATGGTATTTAGAAAAGATCCTTCCACGTTTGTTCCTGATGTGGTCGCAAGCTGGCGATTTGTGCCCGCCCGATGCTTTGCTTTACACAGATACTCATGCCCTACAAAAGGAGAAGGATGCGTGATGTGTCCACCTCACCGCACAGAGTTTGAAAAGTACCATCGGGTACCAGACGGAGTTAAGTTGGTAACCGCGGCGGGGTGCGATTGGGTTCGTCGATGGGTTGGAGATGGGCGAGTGTGGAGAGTAGCTGCGGCGATCCGATGGTTAGTTAGTTCGACCACGCCAGGCTGACAGGAGGAAGAGGATCATCAGCGGTGGTGGTGGTGGTGGTGGTGGTGGTGGTCGGGCAAAGAGAGAGATGATCCAGCCCAACAACATCAACAACACCAACAACAACAACAACAAGAACAAGAACAACACATGGACGCGTTTGTTCGTCGAGAAGTCTATTCGTATCCCCCTTTCGTTGCTTTTTGCTTCTTGGGCTCTTCGGGGTTTTCGGCCGGGGTTATGTTTGAGTTTGCTGTTAGGTCAGGTAAAACCATTGCCGGTGGAGTTATTATAGTACTGTACGGGAGTAGTAGTCCTTTCTTTCTTTCTTTCTTTCTCCCGCTGCAGTTGATGGTTGATTCTTGATTCTTTCTTTCTGCAAACAACAACGAAACAAAGAAGCAGCAGCAGCAGCAGCAGCAGCAGGTGAGGGAGGCCGCAGTTGGGTTTGATTGGGTGAGCAACAGTACAGTACATACAGTCCTATCATCGACTTCTACAACGTATACAGATTACACATGTCCACATATGTCCACTAACTCCGCAATTGTTGTTGTATCCGCCCAATCCAGCACATCGGGCACGGCAAATCACAGGTCGCAAAAATGGTTGATTCGCAATCGGGCTGAATCATTCACTGTTTGTTGGCTGCAGAATAGTTATCCCATATCATCCCATGGTGGACTACAGAGTATGTGTGTACGTACTATAGTTATCGTACAGTACAGAGTACATGCACATTATTACATTATACTGGACATGGTAACTTGCTTGACCGTGGCGGCGTCGACTTTGTTCCGTCTGATCTCGATCCTTGGTATCCCAACTGGTCCCTTTTCCTGTCCACGAAGCACGAGGTCGTTTGCAGGAGCGTGATTTAACTACGAATCTGTGATGTATACACATGTACAGGACATACTATCCGACTTGTTTGATTTTTGTACCTCTGGTTCTGAGTGGCGTTATTTCGAACCCACACTACCCCCCCTCCCTGTGCTCCTTAGTAGTAGTAGTAGTAGTAGTTAACTCAACCTTATACCATACCTGGAACGTCAGAGAAGAACGAGAGGGCCACTCTCAGCCCCAGACCAGCGTTTCAACTGATTCGAGGGCTGGTGAACCCTGGGCTGTTTCGGGTGGGTGTTGGTTAAGTCTTCTGTCCACGTTTGTTTCGTCTGCCGTGTCCTTGTGTTGTTTCATGATTCCTAGGTGTGGTCGTGGTCGTGAGAGGGTGGCAGAATATAACGTCCACTCCTCTTGTTCTTCTGTTTGGTTCAAGTTCAAGTTGTGATGGACCGAGATATGTCTCAACCTTGGAAAGGAGTTGGATACTACAGTACATTGGACGGGACATCAAGCTTCAAGTTACCAATAGTCCTAGTTATGCTCACTCCATGATCATCGCCTTCGAAAGAGTCATCATTCTTCAAACGATTCTATTTCCTCCCTACCGTCGATGCAATCAATCCAAGACCAATCCATCCAGCCCTGTCGCCACGGCCCCTAGCCTCCCAAAAGAAGTCAAACGTTGGCAATGAATTACGCAAGATTCTGCCCTCCAGGCGATCGAGGCCAGATCCTCAGGTACCGTTTGTGTATCGGATATCCAGTAGAGCCGCCTCCGCAAACTCCAAAGTTCAGCATCGAAGGAAAAAAGAAACTAAATACATCATGAAAAGAAAAAAGAAAAACCATAAAATATAAATATAAATTGATTACTAGACCCGCCCGCGGCAGAGGCCAGGTCTCTCGTCATTTTCGTTAGTTTCCCATCCGTGCTCCACTTAGTCGCAACTCTCTTTCGGGTTTGCTCCCTGGAGTCCGTCGAGCCTCTCCCGGATTTCATCCTTCCAATCCCGCCGCTGATCCGCACCGGTGGCTAGAGTTTCGGGTGAGATGTTGATGTCCGCGGCCTTTTTGATTTTTTAACCTCTTCGGAAGCTTGAGGGCGCTTTTGTCCGGTCCGAGAGCCACTACCACCAAAACTACCACCACACCAATACCAATACCAACACTACCGCCGGAGTTATCAAGCTTGGCCCGGCTTTCTGGAGCGACCGTTTATTTTACTGTTTCGTATCTGTATCGCCGGTATTCTATGCTTAGGGGGCAGATCAAAAGCCTCACACGAGGGAAAGTCAATGCACAAAAGACAAAAAGACAAGAGACAAGAACGAACATCGAAGGCTTCATTCCATCAGGATGGTGATGCTGGGAAAGGCTTTTTTCCACGGCTTGGGGATGTCAGCTCTGGCAGTATAGTTTAGTCTCAAGGATGATTGTGATGATGGTGATGCTTAACAGATCTGTATAAGTATTGAGGCGAGTCCGAGTGAGGAAACTTTTCCCGCCCGATGGGTTATCGAACATTGTCTTGGGACGCTGAGGAGTCTCGGAGCTCGTGGCAGGACATGGTTTAGCTAGCTGTACCCCGGTGATAGGCTCCTGGAACCTTGGTTATCTCCATGGATGGCTCTTTCTAGCCGGATTCTGGAAACAAGGGCATGGCTTATTTCCACCAATCGCTGATGGTACTAACCGGCGCCACCGCGGCTTACAGGATACACATTGCTCACGGCCATATATTGGAATATTGGGAGGCAGCAGTGCCAGCCACTAACGCGGTTCAGATTGAATAATCTTCATGAAACTGTCCCTTGCTGATGATTTTTGATTTTTGATTCTTGATGGTTATCAAGATGATTTTCTTTCATGTGATAGCTTCTGAAATCTCAGTGAGGAACCAGCCAGTGATACTTCTCGTCAAATTTAAACTTATATCGAAAACTATAATACTATTGAAAATGGGATAGCTTATCTGTTCCTGCTGGGCCTCAATGCTCCTGCTAAAGATCGCTTCGTTTTGGAGGGAAGGCATGAAAGTTTGTCTACGGAGGACAGCTGGAATCCACACACAGTTCTCAGAGACAGTGATGAGAGAAGAAAACTCAAATCCAGAAAGGATGCCCATGCCGAAGCACATTGCATGGTTATCCCCAAAGCTTATCTGCAACTCCATCGTCTCAGCTCGATCTTCCAACCCTCCCCAGAGGTTTCTTCCCTCCTTTTTCTCCGATGATTCGAGCTCCGAACACGAAGGGCCCTTGCACCTGGACGGCAGGCCGTGTTTCCCCCAATGACTGACTACCCGTATCGTTCCACAAACTACAGAATACAGCGTAAGCAGCTATGGTCTCTTCCGTCTCTCATCTCTCGAGAGAGGCACCAGAGCAACGCCCAAGAATAGACCCTCACACATCCCTGTCCCCAACCCGCTGCTGACCCAGGCTGTCGGGCCCCTTCCCCAGGCGCCCCATTGGAGCTATTGGCTGTTGCGAATGCGCTAAGCCAAACCTGGTAAAAGTCACGATCCCCGATATTCTGCGGGCTACCAAAGCTGCCACCGGCGCGGTCCAAAGCTTGACCAACCGGATTCCTTTCCTGCCAACGACCTATCAGGGGTAGCACTGGCAGCGGATATTGCGCCTAACCCCAAAGGGCAAATAAACTAATATACTCTTTTGGGGAATACCATTTGGGTATACTATTTGGGCAACAGTGAACAAAGTTGTGCCTTGCGGCTTGGTAGTGCGAGGCCTCAACTCAACAGAGAAGGATCGAAGAAGATAGAACCCCCCAAGCCTACAGCGAAAGGCCCGAAGAGGAAATTCAACTCACGGCAGCAACTCTTGAGCTCAGCACGGTTTCTTGTCACCACCACAAGGAAGGGCATCTTCAATAGAGTTCCCAATGATGATGATGATGATGATGAAGAGCACCAAGCACGTCTCCCGGAAAATCGAGAAGTCTCCACTGCTTGAACACGGTTATCGTTTCTTACAGGCGGAAAGGGGACTGGATTCTCCAGGCGAACATGGTGATCTACATTTGAATTATTGGGAGGGGATTCAGGTTATTGTTATTATTGGGGCCTTTTGGAGCATCAGACCAAAACTAAGGGTTGGTCCCTCCGTACTTCCAGTGCGATCCACGAGCTAAGGAATCCACATCCAGATCCTGGGGATTTGAGGATTCGGAGGGGGGATGGGATGAAGAGTCATGAGTAAGCTTTGTTCAGGAAGTTGAGGTTCATTTTTTCATTTTCATTTTCATTTTCATTTTCATTTTTTTTTAACCTAGAGCTTGTATCAGTCAGAATCCAATGTGAGAGGTCTCGTCTCTGGAGGGAAAAGAAAAAAAAAAAAAAAAAAAAAAAAAAAAAAAAAAAAAACAAAAAGGGAACCTATCTCTTATATTTTTTTAACCCAAATTCAAGTTGGTTTCAAAATGAGCTATTCTATTTTCCAATAACCAGCAAGATCTCCGTCTCATTGACTTCAATGATTTCAAGAAATTGAAGCGCCCGGAGAAAGCACTATATCCGTGCCCCTTTCCCAGTTCTCCGTTTCTCCAAAAAAAAATTTTTTTTTTCAATCCTCAAACTAGCAGTGGCAGACGCCTCCTCCCGGCTCTAACTCTTTTACGCTCAACAAGAATCATGAACGTACTCCGTAAGAAGAATCAAATAATCAGAACACTGCGCATTCCGGAAGACAAACAGTCCAGCCCGGGCAGCAGCCCATTCACCCAAGGATCCCCCCCCAATCCCACTAACCGCCCGTCTGGAACGCGCCGTCCCGCCGGAAGCCAGGGTACTGCATTTCCGCCCGGGCTAGTTTAGACCATTCACAGCTTAGCAGGTTCGTAAATTCGTAATGGGTGTCAAGCATCCCCCACCACCCCCAACAACACCCCCAAACACCCCCAAACACCCCCTTTTTTTTTTTTCAGTGGTATCCCCCCCCCCCCCAACATGTTACGTTAACCCGGTCCCGACAGCAAGGATTCAGGGACGAGAGTGCCGTATCCCCCCTGTGTCCGGCTCTTGGTTGATTTTGTGTAGAACATCCTTGAAAGGTGCAGCTGTTCGTGAGCCAACAGGAGGTCGGGCCCTGATCGCGTGCATGGGGTTGGGTTTTGAGAGTATTTTATAGATATATAAATTTATATATATCGACTATCAGTTATATGTACAGTACATGCTCTGTCGTAGCTACTACTAGGCAACTATGGCCGCGGATTCGCGAGTGTGGGGGGGGGGGAGGGGGGTGGGTTTCACAGCCTTCTTTCTTTTTTTCGACATCACTCTTGCACTCTCTTGAGGCCAAACAAGGAACCGTCCTCATACTGGAAGGCTGGAGGAATCCAGGGCTCTCTGGACTCCCCACCAGCAGAGGGTTCCGGAATCACTCCGGCCGTGTGTTGGAGACGGCTGGCTATCCTGGAGTTGGCCTAGGCCCCACAACGGCCAACAACGGGCTGGAAGGGCCGCTGCCTATCCGCCTATCAGCGCGTGAACAGGTGGGCGCAGGCAAAACACCGCTTGGGGGAAATCAACGACCTTCCCAAAGTTCCCAAAGTCGTGAAGTGCGAAAAGCCATACGGAGTAAACAGAGTAAGTATGTGTACAGATCGGTACATGGCCCAAAATTTTGAACATTTCCATTTAAGCATTTCCCGTTAAGCATACGGAGTATTCATCCAAGAATCATTCCATTTGATTGCAGCGTATGCGGATCTGTTCCGGTACTGAACCGTGCCAATCATCACGCGTCGTTGCATCCCTGTATATTGAAAAGGGCCCACTCGAGACCCGACGAGAAGGATCAGCCTTTTGCCAGGCCAGGTACCCCCCCGGCCCATCAAGTCGTGGGGTTTTGTTTTTCTGTCTTTCCCGCGGACATTTCACGTCGTAAAGATGGATCTGAGGGATCGAAACGGAGCCATGCTTTGGCCATCGTGCGTAAACTCGATGCCAGAGCCATCTCTGAGCATTCGGATTCGCCTGGCAGCGTGATCGATGGCGGGGAATCTCAGCAGCCTTGGAAGTCTAAAACACACAAACTCGCTGGGGAGAACGAAAGCGAAGCGGCTTCCCCCAGGGGGGTCCCGGCAACTCCCCGGCAACTCCCCGGCTTCCCCCGGCTTCCCCCGGCTTCCCCCTGTTCTCTCCCCTGGCTCCCCCCGTGACCCCCCCGGAAAGAACCTTGGAAGCTGGATGTTCGACAGACAATTGACAACGACGACAACAATAACCAACAACAAAAACCATCACAAGTCCACTCTCGCACATTTCCCACCAGCCGTGCCTGCGGCTCTGAACTTTGAACTCTGTCATGATTCGTGTCTCCATCGTCAGTTTGCTTTCTTAGCATCCTGAAGAAGCAAAGGGGCTTATCGATCGCTAGAGGCGGGGCGCAACCTCGGCCAGACACATGTCGACAGAACGCTCCCTCATGTCTCAGCTTCAGCAGGAAGTCAAACGCACTTCGACTCGTAGATACCGCTGGCCGCCTCCTCCCGTTGAAATTGTATCGCTGCTGCTGCTGCTCGTGACGGAGTGTACTCCAGAGTACGGACTCGAGGACGGTGCGCGTTCATCTGCGTTTTCCGCTTTTCGAGATGGGTCGTCCGTGGAGATCGCTCGTGTCATGCAGCCTGGCTGAAGGCCATGAAGACATGGACAAGTCGAGTCAAGATCTCTCTCTCACAGAGAAGAGATACGGATCCATTTCCATGATGTGTGGCATATCACCCCACCGGCCCCCCCGCTCTTCCTCCAACCGGCATCCATCTGGGGAAAACCAATCAAGCTTTTTTTTTTTTTTTTTTTTTTTTTTTCAAAAACAAGTCGGTGAAGTGACCGCTCTTCCTTTCTTGGAAGAAAAATATGTAATTTTTCAATTCCAATTGCAGCATGTGTGCTGTTCCGAGGGGACCCCTCCTATGTTAGGGACCTCTGCTTCTGATAACGGAAGAAAATGAAAATATTGGCAGGTGACATCCACAGCCGCCTGATCCTTCAAGCAAACTCGACTGGGATTCGAGGGAAGAGGGGGGAAATAAAATGACACTGGGATCATATTTTCCAGCTTGTGAGTTCAGAATTCCTTCCCCACGTCATCCAGAAGACTGCTCAAGAATCAAAAACCCCGTCGACCCCCTTTCATCACTCAATACGGACCTCCCGTGGATACCCTCTCCTCCAGGGGCCCTGGATCTGGATGCTTACACCCGAATCCACCAAGGTTTTGAGAGTTGTGCTCGTGCTGTACATACTTACAGCAGGGATCTTTCGCCTTCCCACCATAATCCGTGTTACCAGCTACGATCGCGAGGATTGCCAGGGCAACGGGCGGCTGCGCAAGATCTCGTCAATCCGAGATTCGAATTTCTATTCTTTCTTATTCCCCAGCATCTGATGTGCAGCTCTTTGTTTGTATAACACTAGGTTATTCTTAATTTATCTCGTTTCTTGGCAGGGACATCTCAGAAATACTATCTTCTAAGTTGTTGTGCTTTTGTTTTTTTTTTTTTTTTTTTTTTTTCAACTGTGCTGATGGATAAAACGAGGGGGTGGGTGTTGTGTGCTTTACTCCATACATACTACATACCAGGCTCTATCTGGATTCAACGGCATGATGTTCCTGGAAGTAGCGTTTGAAGAGTAATCTGCGCATCGCCTGTCGAGCGCGCCGGTGTGGGCTTGGATTGGAGATGACAAGGATGACATGAAAGAGTTTCGGAAACCAATATAGTATAGCATCGATATTTCAACCGGAGTTTGCCATTTTGTGTGTTGTGGCTAGATAATTTACTAGTATACAGTACATACATACCTGAGTGGCCAAATGGGCTGATGCAACAATATAAAAAACATCCTCGGCACCAAGAACCACCAGGATCGGCCCATTCTTGAAACAAGCATCTTACTCCTTACTCATTCTCTTATCATGCAGACCAACCACTTCTCACTGTGAGTTGAATCACAAGAAGCAGTCAAATCATTGAATGCGGCGGACCGGGCTTGTGTGCAAAGGAACCCACCCAGCTGGTTTGCAAAAATACCTCTCACTATGCTATCAAATTCCATTTATGATCTATTTCATATTTTCTTTCTCTCTCTCTCTTTCTTTCTCTTTCACAATGGTCCAGAATCCCGCGCTAAGTAAAATGAAACAAAGCGATTACAGCAGAACAACAACCCCTATGTCTTCAAAGGGGATTTCTACCCACCCGGTTTCGGAATAACCTTCTCTCCTCGTCTTTATCTTTGTCCCGATACACAGGGTCTATTGACGGTCCCGCGAAAAACTCTGTTTCCCTGCCAATCAATATATGCGGGGTGGCTGGTCCCCGAAAGACGAAAGACGAAAGCCGAAAGCCGAAACGGCGGACGGCATTCAAGCTTTCAACGCCCGCTGAATTCCCCATGGATGACGCAGCGTGTATAAAATCGCGCCGTGGGCGAGTGTGTTGACTAAATGCGGGGGCTAGGCTACCCGGGGCGGATAAAATACCAATGCTCCCACCCGCCCCGATCCCGCCTCCTCCTCCTCTTCCTCCTCCTCCCCCCCCCCCCCGGCCCCTACTGCAGCGGCCCTTTTGCGCAACAATCATACATCAGCAAAAAGCCAGAACTGGTATCTCCGTACTGTGCATCGCATGGGGCAGATATGTGCATGTAGGCTAGGCCTGGCACACAGGGGACACACACACACCGCCGAGTAGAACAATGACTTGGACCCCCTATCCTGCGGCGACAAAGCAAGGGAGGGCGCCTGCATCATTGCAAATGGTTAGTGGTTAGGGGTTGGGTTGTTTCTCCAGCCCAAGCCCAAGCCCAAGCACAAGCCTCTAATATCGCCGGATCACACACCCGTTCCGCTCTGTCGGGTACCTGAAGCCGGAGCGTCGGTCCCCAAAAATGCGTCCAACGGAACCATGGATGCGTGCCAAAGGCTAATAATTAATTGGCGGGGAGAAGCGGATGGCTGCGGCGGGGCGAACGAAGCATCGACAAAGAACACCGTCAAGCTGTTTTCTTTGAGAGCAGGTAACTTGTTAGTAGTAGTTATATCTTAAAGTTGTTTTGCTTCCGTGGATCTGATTGATTTTCAGTTCGCGGCGAATGGCCTCGCTGTTGCGGCCTTCTTTGGCGCGTGTTGTGAAGGGGATATTCTCCTGCTTCTTCTTTTCCGCGAGCTGTCCAAAGCTCGCTGTGCCCAGACGGAGTAGCACTAGTCGGTTTCTCTCACATTTTCTCACAGCGCCCATTTTTACGTCGCGAAAAGAAAGAAAGAAAGAAAGAAAGAAAAATAAAATAAAAGGCCATTTTTGTGCTCGAGTCCCTTCCGGCTCCTGGCATGCATCTGGTTTTCTTTCAGCTAAATGCCCTCCCTTGTGGTATCTTGAATGACGTGACGTACCTGGTTGTACAGTACATACTAGTATTTAGACGCCAGAGGCGAAAAGAACAACCCCCAACCCAGACTTCAGCGTAAGGTTTATTTGGTCGCCGTTCTGACGAACTCTATAACCAGAGCATCGCACATTCTCCACGGATGATGCGAAATAACCAGGAAGGCAGCGCGGGGGGTTGTTCTAGCAGGCTTGATGAATTTGGCTTCTCTCGTTCTTCTTCATACCTCCAAACGTGTTCTAGAGGATGATTTCCTTCCGGGGCATTTTCATTTAGGCCCAATGGTTGCTGTTTTGGCCGTAGTACTACTACTAGTCCTCTACGGAATTTTGTTAGATATCTCCAAAAGTGACAATTGCTAAATGGTCAGAGAAATCGTTATTTCAAAGTTTTGATCAGCCGGTTCACCCTTTTTTTTTTTTTTTTTTTTGTTCGTTTGGCTGGCATATGGCGCGAGAACATTATATATATATATATATATATATATATATATGAGAGCGGATTATTCTACCTCCCGAGAGTGAGGTATCTTCGGGGGAGGAACCGTCAAGACTCAAGGGAGCTAACAAGGCTGCGCTTTAGTTATCTGAGATGTCGTAGAGAGGCTTTGCAACGGGGATCATATCATGCATCCTTTACGGCCACTTTTGGTGCAGAGGTGCGGCCCCAAGACCAAGAGCAAAACAGGACCGCAAAAGAATCGCTGACAGACATCCAGTCCGCACCCAGCCAATTCCCAACAGGTCATCCAAGCGTTCAACTCTCGCATACGAAAGAATCCTCCAAGTGGTCACTCCAAATCAACATGAGCAAGTGAGTACCTCAGGTGTTTGCACAAGAATGGTCGAAAATTGACAAATTACTATGCAGTCGGGCGGTCTGAGCTCCAACCGACATCTGACATGGAGATAGATAGATATCTGGCTTTCTTTCACGCAGCCAAATGGGGGAAAATTGAAGAATTGAGGGCCGTGCAATCAGCAAGGCAAGCCAGACCGTTTTCATGCGCAACCAGGCAGGATACCTTGAATTTTGATATCCGGATCAAACCCACTGCAACGTTCCAGAGGCAGCACGAGAATCATATCTAATCATATCTACTGGTAAATAAATAGAGGACAGAAACCGGACCCGTTCTGGAATTTGGTGTTTCGACCTCCCTTCTCTGCTGCTCTCAAACTACAGCACCCTTAGGGAATTCATGGTCTTTGCCAACTTCTGATGATTTATTTCCCCCTTTAAAATACTGCAATTCCGGTTTAAATAGGGATTCTCAAGAATAAAGCGGATCAACAAAACAATAATAATAATAAATTGTCCTCCAAAGTCACACACCGCAGCAGATAACGACGGCTTTCACAACGATGCCCGGCCGCAACAACAAGGCCAACAGCAGTACCGTGATTTGCGATAGTAATGCCGACGGAGACATTACAATATCTGTGGCCGTACTCCCGTCAAACTAACCCGTTGCAACTATCACAATCTCACGGCGGCCGGCGAAGCTCAATGCGCCCAACAGCCGCATCCTTCCTCACAGCACTCCCAGTTTCAATCCACACACACCGCAACCCACCCCAACCTACTTGCCGTCACCGCCACCAGCGCAGGTCCTATATTCTTTTCATAGGCGGTGCCGACATCGCCGAGAGGGCCGCCATCTCCCCGAGCCCCGCTGCAGCTAGGGCATTCATTTCAAAGGTCCATGCCGCCTGCTAGGGCATCCGTGGCTGCCCTGTGCCCATCCTCTGTCGCATCAGCGGGCTTGCGTTGGACGCAGGCTTGAAGATCGTTGCATCGTGTGACATGCGTGTGGCGAGTAGTAATGCACGGCTGGGAATGTCTGAAACTCGCATGGGAGTGTCAAGTGTCGTGAAAACTGCATTGCTTTCTGGGTTGATCGGCTGGGGTCGGGCGAGGAAAATGCTATTGCTTGGGGAGACGATAGGTGCGCGGGAGGCGCTGGAATGGGGAATTACCAGAGAAGGTGGAGGTGCTGGAAGAGCTGGACGATTGCGGTGGCGGGGTGAGTCCAGAGTTTGGAGAAGGGCTGCATTGTGGCGATGAGGAATCAGAAACAATTGATCGGGGAGTGGGTACGAATGGGAGTGAATGAAGCTATTGAGGCGGGAATTGATCATTTTGGCCGTGCCTTCGAGCCGGATGGGAAGGGCGTTGGCAGGGTTTAGGGCTCGGAAACAGAGCTGGGACGGATGATGGTTGAGTGTCTAAGGAGAAAAAGAGGAAAGAATAAGCTATAATTGGAGAAGTGACATTGTACCAATATCAATGATAAAATACTTCCCCTTCAATCCTTTTCTGGCCTTTTCAAGCCTTTTCAAGTCAATCCATTATGGTTCGAGGACTATGCCGCCAATACACCCAAAACGGCCTGGCGATGCATGATTGCCCTATGCTTCAGAAAACGGTTTGCAATCGACTGGAAGTCAATTTGAATTAATTCTGGCAATGTTGCAACCGTCCCTCCCTTGGGCATCCAAACCGGGATTAACATCCCAATCGAGTACGAAATGGGAGTTTACATCTGTTGGGTCATCAATCCGTGACACCTTGTTGAAACACATGCATTTCAGGGCTCACCGAGGGAGCTTTTGCCTCTGTGAATATAGTTTGTTAGAGAACGGGGAGCGGGTATGTGATTCCATTAGAAAAAATGCAAACAAGGATGTGCTGAATTGGATTCCTTGTTGTTCTGATAGGGTTCTTGAAATGGGGCATAGATAAGAAGTATCTTTTTGCTTTCTTTTTGCTGTATGACAAACAGCGAGCTGGGAAATATTTTGGTTTGGTATGGTGGTATGTCCGCCTTCGAACAACCTGTTGTGCGTCATGGCTGCAGGAACTAGGCCGGAGGGCCGCTCAACTCGAATGAGTTCAGTGCCCGAGAGGCTTAAGAAATTGAGCCGGCCTAACGGTCCCGCTGCTTCTCGGAATGCTCTTAGAAAACCAAGAGGACGGAAAAACGGCGAATGAAAGAACATACACACGCGTTCCATTCCTAGTTTTAGCCTGATGTGCATTTCGTAAACGTCTATCGAGCTCCAATCAAGCATGCAAAGGAGAACCAATTTTGTCCATAATCAAGGATGATTGCTTGCACTGAGTTACCGAGGATCTCAAGAAGTTTTTTTATGAGCGGACATATGTGTCAGGGCCCCATTTGGGAGTGCTTATCGCACGTCCTATGCGCAGCGAAAACTGTGGAAATGTTGTGCGCCTGTTCCTTTCTCCTTTTTCCCATGTCTTTCTCTCTTGGATGCGTTGGTGTGGCGCCTAGTAGGCCAGGAGATTCGGGACCAGAAAAGCCGGTAGCACCGCGGTGTTTGTTGGAACAAGTAAGACAAAGTGGGCGTGTAATGGAGAGTCTTAATTTCCTTCTGGAAGGAGTTTGGTAGGGTCAGTGGAATTTTAATATTCGTATGCTGTCTATATTTGAATGCCTTCAGATTGGTTGCGTTGCTCGAGGTATTTCGGTACAAACATGACAGAAAAGACGGTCGGAAGAGAGTTGTGTAACTGCATTTCTGCTGCTTCAAATGACTTAACTCTTGTAGTTCCCATATGCCAGCTTAATCCGAATGCTGGTTGAATGAATCAATGCATCGGGCATCCGTGGCTTTTTGACACCAGGAATAATTGGCACCGAGTATTTTCGGATAAAGCGAAAAGGTCGGTGAATAACAACAAAAATTGAAAAGACAATTCCTTCGTCTTAAAGCGGCCCCTATCCTAGTAAAGTCATCGTCTCCAGGAGGACCATTCTGTATTGGAAAAATGCAATGTTCCCCAATTCTCGTTCGGTCACAGAACTAGTAATATGAAGCGGTAGAGAAAACACTCATTTCCACCGTCGCAATCAACAGGATCAGAATACCTGCTATTTGTCCGTGGATATATATATACTAGTATATATACTGGTACTGGTAAGAGTTCCTCAAGCTCGAGGCGGAAGGCATAACTAAGCACAGATTTGTCCAGGCTCCGAATTAGTTACAGGCTCCAAAGCGACGGGATAAGGGCATTGTTTAGGCTCAGAGGGTCCACAAAAGCTCTCAGATGCATTATTTGAGACACCAAACTTTTCGCCGTAGGCTACGCAGCTTTCATAATGGGGGCATAATTCCCTTGGATTGTGGATGTTAAGGACCTTCCTTCGCTTCCATGACCACTTGGAATCACTGCTTTTCCAAATCATTATCAGTATCGTTATCCACTAAGGATTGATATGTCAGAACTACACCTTGAGTCGTTAGGGTTCGGGGCAATTAATTTTCTGCAGACATCTGGAAACTCGTCGGAAAGATCTTCCATGAGACGTTCCAACAGCTCCTTCAACGTAATGCGGATGCCGCAACCGAGTTGCTTGGCTGCGGAAGACCGTGCGGCTGCTTTTACCTGCCCTTGTTAACTCTGGGGGGGGGAATAAAATGTGAGATGTAGGAGGACAGATGTTGCTGCGAGCAATTCCTCAAAAAGGAAGTGGAAGATGCAAAGTAAAGCCGAAGCTGTAGATTTAATATCATTTTTCGAGGGAGATCAGCGATGTTTAATGCGTACTTGCAGTGGGAGAGTTTGATTTGCTCTCATTTGCGCATTTGGCTGGTTCGCTTCTGAAACAAATAACATGCGGTGAAGTTTCGCGATATATCTTACTCTTCCTTCTCTTTTCACCTGTGCCAAATTTCCATATTCCCTACTCTGGTGAGTGGTATATCATCAATAAGTTGGAAATGGCTAAACATGTCGAGACGTAATGCAACACTTCACTCATGATAGCAAGATGACATGTTTGCTTGAGGGAAAATCAATAAAGTAACGTGAGGATTTACCTATTGCATATAAGATCGATCGTATGGGCCAGCGCACGATGCTGATTTGGGAGATGAAAACAATGGTAAGTCACAAATGGTGCAACCTTCAAATCATGCAGTTTTCCCAACCTCCTGCAGAGAACGTGGATTTTTCCTGAAAGACATCTGTTGCTCGGATGTATGAGGATTCTCCTCAACCTCGAAATTCAGATACGGTCTGTGGTGAATATTCTACATTCAATGACATGATCTTCCGGCATAGCTTGGATTGTTTTGATGGAATATGGTAGGAGAGCGTTGAAGCGGGAAAGGTTTGTTTCAAATTAAAGAGCGTAGTCACTAACGTTCCCATTATTGAAAACTGCGAGAGAGAGGAGAGGGCTAGTTGAACCTCTTAGGCAAGGACTGAAGGTATGAGGCCTGGAAAAACCTGGTGGCGCAAAATGCACCCTGTTTTAGGTTAAGAAAACGAGTATTCTGATGACGTCTTGCAAGGGACATGCTCAAAGTCGAACTTTCCGGTGATGATTTCGCAACTGGCGATCATGGAAAAGCTGGGAGAAAATTTATACTTTGTAATCATGAAGTGAACAAAGCTGCAAGTTAATTGACACTGATTTGAGATGAAAACTTTTCCACTAACTATTTAGTTAATATCAATAATTTGTGACCATATTTATCATACGAGTCAATAAATCAGGGGAGAACAACTCCATTACTCATCAACCGAATTGTGGAAGTTTGTGTGCTCTTGACTCTGTGGGCGACTGTGATTTCATGCGTGAGAAGGCGGAGCTCAAGTTTGGTTAGCTAGCATGAGCGCTGTTTAGCATGAACGCAATTTGGCTTGGTTGATCAGACTAACAGGCCGATCGAGGCGGGGCTCAACTCGGAGCCAAGAGTTCGCGGAGGAAGCCCTCCTTTCATATCGTAGAAATGGACGGCGAGCGACAAACCGTGGAGTCATCCTAGACAGAGGGTTTATCCATAGATACACACACACACACACATATATATATATATATATATTTACATAGATATATATATTTGAGAAAAAGTTAATCATCACACAAATCTATATGGTTGTCTGGTCGAGTAATCACGGGCGGGACGGGCCCTGGTTAGTCCGTTTAGGCTTGAAGAGACTGATTAATTGGGCGAAAAAGATCCATGGATGCTGCGGAGATTGCCAAATGGTATCCGCCGCGCACCGGGTTCGCATGACCACGGGCGACGACGCAGCGCTGAGAAAATGGAAATAATCATCGATCTGTGCCGTACACAGGATAGAGCTTTTGAGGCTTGAGAGGATCCATGCGCGTACCCATTCGGTTTTGAAATGTGCGGGCCAGCAGGCCGCATGAACTTGGAAAATAAACCTTGCCCCTCTACCTCCCTTGGGTCATGAGTTATCTGGGCGCAGGAGCGTGCTGTTTTATTCGGTTGCTGAAGTGGTCGCCACGAGGCACTTGTCCGCCCATCAAATCGGCATCTCAAGTTGGTGCCCAATATGATTGTTGGGGCCCTTATCAACGTCACTTGTGCTTCACTAGCAAAGCAGAGATGGGACTCTTCATGAACGTCAGGGAGACAAACCATTTTCTCGGATGAAAATCGGCCAGCCAGCGCCAGAAGTAACGTGGTAGGATCCATCTGCAACCTCTACGCGCCCGGGAGGGGTGAGCAGCCCCCCACCAGGCTGCACACAGGCATTCGAGTCCCTCCAGGAATCACCGCACGACGGCTTAGCCCCCGTCACGGGTAGGCAGACTGTCATTGGGCCATGGTCAAAATGGGGGCCATTGGGGTGATGAAACGTGCAGGAAGGGCGAGAGGAGCGCGATGCAGTTGTCCAATCGCGTGACGGAGAAGCCCTAGCGGCTGGGCCCTAACCCTAGGCCCCAGCCCTAACATCGTTCCTGGCCACGCTGATTGCCTGGACACTTCTTCAACATCTTCACCACCCAGCGCGGCGTGCACACAGCATCCGCCAACAAACCTCCAGGGGCCCAGCACGGAGCCAGCATACTCTCGAGACTAGTGCCTAGGCGGGGTTCTGCCATTCTCTGCTATCGTTGCCATCAGCACCGGATTATCCTGCGGCGTGTCACAATAATAGTCTAGTCCTTGTGTTGAGGAGCTCAATGGTCACCACGATCATGTTTAATTTTCTGTCCCAGCAATCAAAACTCTGCTGTCCCAATACCTGAATTTTAGCGAAGGGACTAAAGGGTTTGATTCCTGGGAAGATTACGATCTCTCGAGCTTGAAACCATTGCCTGCCAATCAGTTGGCTGCAGCTTTTGTGCAATTAATGCTTGTTACGATCGCTACTTTATCATTCAAGTCCATCCAGCCTTCGAATCTCCGATGGCTGTTTGTCTCACCTGAGGGTGTTTCGTTTCTCCAATCCGCAATTTTTCCACCAGCTGTACTTCCCAAGGGGGGCAACGCCCTGGCAGGTGGAGGATTTGGCGATCCAATCCTTCTGTTCCAAGGAGGGAGGTGTGCTCGTCATTCCGGGCAGTGAGAAAATATGACTTGATTTGAGATCTGATATCTCATCATGCAAGTGTTCAAGAAAAGATGGAATGGCCGACATTTTAAGCTCTTAAACGCTGAATCATTTGTAGCCAAAAATAAAATTGAAAGTGATGGGCCGGAAAAAGCAAACATATCGAGTGCCGGCAATTCGATGTGCCCGCCAACTCCCTCCAGCCTATCCCTGTCGTTTGCGCTTGTGTTGCTTTTTCCCTCGTCGACATAGGTTCGACTGAGTTGAGAGCCAAAATTGTTGATGCTGTCCGGCCCCTCAGTGCTCATTCCTGAATCCGTGGAGAGACCAAGTATGGGATTTACCAGAGCTACACGAGTCACTAACCCCTGTTCCCCCGCCATCTCTCATTACCTTTATTCGCCGCCAGCCTCTACCCACTATTTCCACCACCTGACTTGAGGTGGGCAAATAACAGTTTCTGGAGACATCGTGTCAATTGATACTTGGACGGGCCACATGCTCTTAGTGGCTTTTTCTACTTGTGTCTTTTTTTTTCTTCTTTTCCAGGAGAGATTGGAGCAAAACATTGTTCACACATAATTATGGTCGCTTGTCGTCCGTTATCCATACGCATGTATTCTGTAGACACCACCGACTCTCCTCCCCATTGCTCACCTTCTCTGGACATTTATACACAATCGACAACTTTGCTGTTTGAATTTCGCCGGCTTCCTGATCTTGGCTATCATTCCTTACTGCCTTGTACAAGCTAACCTCATCCCCAGCCGCTCCTCGGTGGTGCTCGTCTGCTGAATTTAGCCTCGCATGCTACGATTTCACACGGCGGTTATTTCTCTGGGCAAGTTGTGGAGTCACTTTCCCAAACCCCGAATTTGGAGCTACAATACTTTCGAGAGGGTTTGTGATTTCTGTCTCTTGTAATCTCTCTGCGCTTAGCGGTTGCCCCCCGATTTCCGTAACTTGTTGAATACAAACCCTTGCTCTTCGCCGTTTATTTCTGTTCCTTTTTTCCCCTGTTCTCTTCTTCTCCAGCTGAAATAAATTCCGACCCTGTGCGACGAGGGCGCTGACACATGTATAGACACGCCTACACTGGCGTTCCCGTGCTGGTTTGATAGTCCTTTGATCAGTTTGTCATTTGCAAGGCAATGTCTACAGGCTCGAGATCCACCTCGGGTGCTCTGGGAGTGAGCCAGATAAATACCCACGACGATTTCGACCCATGTGCTTCCACTGCTTCGCTGTTTCTCTACTCTCAGGGCTCTTCTATCCTCTGTCTACACCATGATACTCTGGCGATCGAGCGACGGTTTGACCTCCACCAGGAGAAAATCCAGTTTATATCTGTGGACAATGTTAGCGAAAGGGGTGCTGGAAGGCTAGTAGTTAGCTACGATGTTAGTCAGACGGCAATTGTTTGGGATATATTCACTGGACAAGAAATATCGCGATTTGCTTCTTTTGAACATATCCGAGTTGCAACCTGGCTGCGGAATGGGAATGTATCGTTTGGTGGGAAAATTCTCCAAAAACAATTAAAGAATAAAAGTTAGAATAAAAAAGTCATTGCTGACTGGCTTGCAGGAAATACAAAAGGGGAAGTAATCTTATTTGAACCTGCAACGTCTGAACATGTGTCGGCTCGCACGATTTTCGATCCCATTACTGCGTTGGCACCAGGAAACGATTGTCGGATTTACGCGATTGGGTATGCTCTCTTGAGAGAAATCCCTGGGATTGCACCGCTAACAAACATCCTTATAGATATAATAATGGTTCAATATTAATCGCTACCATTCAACCTTTTACGATACTTCATACTCTTACTGCCTCTCGTGGGCCTTCCTCCATTGTTTCGTTGGCATGGCATGCGTCATCTACCAAGCAGAAATCAGACATGCTCGCCAGCCAGACTGTTGAAGGAGATCTACTTGTGTGGAGTGTATCAAAGCATCCCGCCAACGAAACGCCTCGCGTCATTAGATCATTGAAAAGGTCTGAATATGGCTCACCTGGACCAAAATGGTTGGCTTGGTCCAAGAATGGGCGAATTGTTCAATATGCTGAAGGGTATTTTTTTTTCTTTTTCTTTTTTTTTTTTCATGCTCATTTCCTTAAGTTGCAGATTCCGTTAGCTGACATATGTTTTAGGGAGACTTGGGCATGGGATGTGAGAACAAAGCACGTAACTTACGAGCAAGTGCCAACCGTACAAGGAGTGAGAGGCCTGGCGAACTATGGATCAACAGCTTCTCTGTTCACACTGGGGCCGAATCATACTGTTCAACAATATGATCTTGAAAACCCTACCATGGTCGCCAACGTTCAGCACCTCCCTCTTACTTCCTTGACCAGCCAAACTACCGAGGCACAACCAGAGAAAGTTGAATCGGGACTTACGACGCAAAATCTGGCGCAATATCAAACCAGCATTGCCGAGAGAATGAGAAGTCCGTCCCCAGCGTCATCAGGGCGACCTATTGAGCCAAATGCCTTAGAACTTGCCCGCCAACGGGCTGGGTTGAAGAGCCCTATGTCAACCGGAAGTCAGACCACCTCGACCAGCTCCGCAAACTCGTACAATCGTGGTGTACGTGGTGCGATATCGATTCGATCTAGATCTTACAATAGCGGAACGACATTTTCAATGGGCTCTCCCGCGCCTTCAATTCCGGAATCGCGATCGGTAACTTCTTTGAATTATGCCTCTTCAGTTTCTACCTCCTCCAGGCGATCATACGCTCGCGGCTCCTCACGATTGCGCCATGAATATCTTCCGAACTCGAGCAATAACAGCAGCCATAATTCGCTCGACAAGCCAATTACGGAGTTATTTCCGTACATCCGGAGCCGTGTAAACAATGTCCCGTTCCAACCCCCTCGCCCTCAAAACGACGGTAATCTATCACCGGATGAGCTTAGGAAACAGATGCTCCATGTTGTTTTCGGATGGGAAGGAGATATTGATGAACTAATACGAGATGAGTGTGAGTTCCATTTGACCCCGACATTCGATAATTTCTGTGAGTTTATTGACTCTTTAATCTTTTTTTTTGTAGTGCGCCGTCACAATCCGGGAAGCCAACATGCCATTCTCCTCGCCCGCTGGTTGGGAGAAATCGACACAAACCTTATCTTGTCAATGATGGGACCAGGCTCTAGCCAGTACAGCGATTGGATGTTGCTTGCGTTAACGCAGCTTGGAAACCAGGGCCATAGCAAACATCTCGGGCAAGCGCTGGTCCAAAAGCTTCTGGCAAAAGGCGATATTCATGCTTCTGCAGCAGTTCTTCTCGGAATGGGCGATTGCAACGATGCCATCGAAGTTTACGTATCAAGAAATCTGTATATGGAGGCAATTCTTTTGACATGTTTATTAATGCCTTCCGAATGGCAGCGGCAATCGTATCTAGTAAGGAAATGGGGTGAGCATGTTGTTCAAAACTCCCAACAACATCTGGCTATACGATGCTTTGCCTGTACCGATGCGGAAACATCCGAAGCATGGGCTTCTCCAACTGCCCAGATGACCACTATTTTATCAGATCAATTGTCCAGATCTCGAGGCCCGACACCAACGAATGCTGAGCCGTCCATTACTGCCAATGCACCCCGTCCACCCTCTCGCGGCAATCTTAAAAGCCCGGCCCTGAAGCTCATCACTTCTTTCAGCCCACATCCTAATGGCCAATTCAAATTCCCTGGTCTTACTTCTGCGGATCGGACGCCAACCAATGCTCCCGGGATTACACCGATCGCAGATTCTGCACTTGTCGACCCAACCTCACCTGGAGGATTCGGTTCACATAGATTACCTATGGGCAGAATCGGTCGCACGGGAACACCGAACAGCTATGCGAAACACCGCCTCCCATCAATTGGCGAAACTCCAATCGATGTAAATCCTCCAGCTTTTGGTATCCCGAAAAGTTTGCCAACGCCCGTTGACTCAGGGTCGGATAAAGAGAGGGATGCTCGTAATGCCGGCATGGCCATCGCACAGCGTCAATCTGTTGATACACCGGAGCCTGTTTTGTTGTCGTCTGCTAGGTATACTCCTATATCTGAAACCCCAAGGAAGACTCCAACAACTGCTGTTTTGCACGGTGATGATGGATCTGACGGAGGCCGCCAATTTTCGCCCCTTCCAAACGATATATTCGAATCACTGAAAACACAGAATCAAAGTAGAACGAATTCGCAGAATCAAAGTAGAACGAATTCTCATGAACAGAAGGATATCCGCAAGGCTGAGGGTCTCCATATGCCATGGCCTCCCTTGGATGCTTTCCCAGAGAGTGGGCCTGACACTTCAATGTCCTACGACATTATACCCCGATCGATGTCGCAAAACCAGCATCGAGGAGCGACACCTGATAATTTCTATAGTTCAGCAATGTCAACTACCAGTGCACGATCGACAAGGAGTGCCAATGCTAGTGTCAGAAGTATTGATCAATATATCAGTAGCCTAGACGAAGCTAGCTACCGTTCTGGCCATCACAGAATCGGACGCGAACGACGAAACACAGATACTGACCCTAATATCAAGGCCCGTAGCAAGCAGAAGTCTCGGCCACACTCGAAGGAATCCCATGGGAGAAGCAATCAGCGGTACATACAACCGGCAAAGAGATCGCCGTCGTCACCCATTCCAATGTCCCCAGATGACTTGGCTCTCTATACTACTGGGGACACGACTGATAATCAATCAAAATCGAACATGGATCAAGGGCGTCGCCATAGGAGCAGAAGACGTACAAAATCCAGAACTCGATCAGCGTCCAAAAGCCGACTCCGCAATCGTTCCGGTTCTTGGGCTGGAGATAAGTCTAGTCAGGTTACAACGCGCCGCCATAGCCCAGATCCATTATATAACTCCATTGCAACACGAGGAAGGAGTTCTCAGAGGACTGAGGGTTCTGGTCCTAGATCTCCATCTTCTCCACTTCCAATGTCTCCAACTCTCGGGGACTACAATAGTGGCCAAGATATTGAAAATGGCCTTCGGCTAGTTAATGTAGACAGGAAACATCGTGTACGATCGAGACACACGAGTCAGAACCGCCGTCCAGAACGTGGCACAAGTTCTCGCCGTGATCCATCTCCAGACCGAAGGAGAGAGCGCAATCGCTCTCACAGTAGACAGAGTCATGACCGCTCAACGAGTGCATTCCGAGACACATACGCTAGTGGAGATGGCAATAAAGGCCATCGTAGGCACGTCTACTCTATCGATAACGAAACGCCCTCGACCGCAGGTTTTGAAACTGGTCATCAGCCGCCATCACTGTCTATGGCAGAACGTAAAAGAAAGGAATTAGCAGCTGCTGAGTTGGAAGCTCGCCGTCTGTCCCTAGCGCGCCGACCTTCTGCTCCCTCAATTCCCCTTCCGGGGGAGAGTGGCAGTAATTTGTCTCTCCGACAAAATGCGGTTGACAGTTCCCCATACAGCGGCTCCTTTAATCAAAGAATGGGAGGGAAAAACCTATCACCAGCTAATTCGAATTCCGATTCCAACCACTCGGGACGTGGGCCCTCGAATGTTCCGATTGGGCTACCTGCAACTCCTAGGGCAATGAGACATCCAAAGTACAGCACAGGCTACGCCGATGTCAATGCCCCTGTTCTACCTGAAGTCCCAGACAATATTATGACACTAAGTGACGCTGTTTATCGACCAACTGGATACAATATTTCGCGGTCGGCTTCAGCTCCACCTGAACACCTTGAACTCAATGGAAAACCACACGGGATTGTGGCCCACCCGCATTATCAACAACAGATACCGAGTAGCAAGCCAGCTCAGAAATTTTCTCACCGACGACAGACGTCACAGGATATGGGCCAAAATCTATCAAATGGCAATAATGGCAATGCAGCACCACCACCTCTCCTGCCGGAGCTTCGGCATCTGCAATCACCTCCACCACCGCCACCACCACCTCCCATGATAAATACCCACATCCAAATGCCATCGACGTATGATTCACGAAACTCGCTTGTTTCAGGCGTGGGAACTATCAACATAGCCATTGATAATCCCTCAAAGATGAATGATATGGGGCTGCAACAACCACCAGCAATATTCTCCCCCATCGCCGAGGCGTCAGGACTCTCTCCCTTGAAAAGCAATGGCGATAGTACCCATCGGCGCGGCCGCAGTGTGAATGAGAACTTCACGAGCAAAATCCGCACTTTTACTGATAGAATGCGTAGTACAAGTCGAGGTCGCAATACTCGGCCTCCGGAATCCGATGCGCCCTCACCGTATGAAAGCTTGTCGATTCAAAATGTTATTGAGAACAGGATATAGATCAGAAACTGCAACTCTCCGGGGGCCAAGTCTATATCCCCTATACAAAAAAAAATTGCGGCAGTGACTACACACCTGCGAAAAACCGGAAGTGGGGGGAAATAATAAAAATAAAAAGCTAACTCCTTTTGTGATGTTTTTGGGATTTGGAGCTAGGATCAAATGAAAGTCTTATACCAAATTTAAAAGATGGAAGCGACCGTCAGCGGTAAAAATGTGTTTCTCATTATAATTCATTATGATTTCAGTCCTTTTTGCTCTTCTTCTCATGTCCTATTCCTTCATTCATCGGCAAAGATTATATGGATGTCATAAATCAGCGAAGTTGGGCAACCAAAATTCGCTGCTCAATGATACCGTGAAAAGCAATATGCATGATATGCTTGGTGAACATTTATTTCCTTTTAGCATTTCTTTTATTTCCGAAAATATCTATTTGCTAACGAGTGTTGATTTATCTTCCCTAATTCCTGTTTCGCGTTATTTCTCCTTATCCCAGCTGATTTCTTTCACTTTTACATTTGCTTCTCTATTGAACTCTGCTGTCGCTCTATTCGTTCTGATATCCCCTCCAATCAATGTTTATGATTTTTTTTAACTTTTTTTTCTTTACCGTACGATATTTTCTTCTCAGGGGACCGACGCATTTAATTGGGGTGGCTTTGATTAAAAATCGTGGCAGTGTTCTCTTCCATTTTTGTAGCGCACAAACCCATCTCCACCGAGTTTAATATATGAACCATTCGCTGTCTCACTTAAGCTACATAGCATCGTGATGCTGATATCCGTGTATCTATACGTGCCACAAGTTTCCCGCGTGGCAGTAACAAAAGGCGTTCTACAGATATATATGCATTTCTAATGCTTATAAAATTCAGTATCATTCTAAAGTGATAATAATACACACAAATATGGGATGTGGATGTGGATGTGGATGTGGATATATGCTTTGCAAACACACTTGTATAGCTGTGAAATCAACCCAACTCATAGGTAATAAATATCCCCCCTTCTATGGATAAAGTTAGGGACAATCAAACGTCGAAGGGAATATCAGCTCCAGCACGCTATGAACCTCTCCCCCAATCCCCTTTTTGTTTAGTATAGCTGTCGCCATCACCGATACTCTGCCTCTCCTGTTCAAGCAGGCGGTCGAACTCGCGCTGCGCTTTGTCTTTAGATTGTCGCGTAGAATCCTCATAGTTGTCTGATTTATTCTGAGGCCACTGCTCAGGTTGTGGTTGGAAAGGCGTGGAGGAAGGGAACGCGGATGCGGCGCGTATTCGATCCCATGAGCTGCCGGGAGGTGTTGATGACGAATCGGGTGGTGTGCCCTCGGTGCTTGATATTGGTGAATCCAAGCTTGAGCTTTCCCTCTTGATAGATGGGCGGCTGGAAGCGGATGAGGGTGACCCGCGGAGCCGATCCCAGGCACTTCCTGACGGCTGAGATCTAGTGGTTGTTGAGCCTGCTGTTGCAGGTGTTGTATTGGAGTTGAAGCCAAAGACATCATCATCGTCGCTTTTATCGATTATCTGGCGACCCTGTCGATATTTACCCAAATCGCCTTGCTGCCGCTGCGAAGGGTTCCACTGCTGCGGATTTGATTGCTCCGGAACGTTCGAATCTGCTTGTGATTGCATTACGTAAATTTCGCTTGAAGGTCCGTAATGGGTAGAAGAGTGGATTGAGTCATCATCACCATTTGATTCGAATCCAGCGGTTGGGCTGGCATTGTCTTTCTCTGGTTTACTTTGCGGTGAGTGAGGGCGACGTGGGGGTGACTGAGTATGACGAGTCTTCCACCCAAGCTTTTCTAGGCTTTTCTTAACCTTCTGAGGATCTTGATTTGCGCGGTCTTGCCGGTATTGGGTTAATCTGGGATCCGATGTCAGATCTCGCACTGCGAGAGAGGCGCCGCTTGCTTTTCCGAAAATATTCCCTGCAAAGACACAAAACGGCCAAAGTAATGATTTAATAATTAACGGTCTATCTACCATACCCTTCATTTGTGAAAAAGGTACTAGACGACCGTTCTTGAAGAAAGGCTTTGCGACTAACAGGAACCCCAAGAATGAGCCAAGGTATGCCCCAATTCGAGGTTTTGTGGTTAAGCTTACGGCCTGTTCAACGAAGGAATCAGTCTCCAGTTGAGTAAGCGGTCTGTCCACAAAAGCCATCCCAATTTCAACATGTTGTTTAATCCGAGAAGCCATATATTCCTCGTAGGCGGGTCTCGATCGCAGAAATAACAATTGTTTCCCCAATCCGTAGGGTGGAACTTCAATTCGGGCGGCAAACATTCTGAGAGGTGATAATGTGTTTTGTGAGAAGGAGTAGCTATCGCCAGAGTCAATAGCAACATTGCCATAGCCATCCGCCTGGGGCGATACCTCGTTCCGCACCATCATGGAGGCAGCCGTGGTTGCGGGGGTTGTTGATCGCGGTCTGAAGAGGGAGATAGGTTAGTGACTACTGAAGCCGAAACCCAATCAGAAGGGGAGATTGTAAGCAACCCACGTCGTAAAGTTACTACTCTATGTATGGAGGCCCTTGTTGCGATACTCCGTAGAGAGGTCACCACCCAGTTGGGAGTTCAGGTTCAAGCTGCTCTGCCGATTGATCAAAATGATGATATAATAATGCACGTGATTGGAGTCTTGCGGTGACATTTAAATAAGGGGGAAAAGGGCCACCAGCGCCATGCTGGTATTTAGTAGAGGGGACGAACCAAACCAAACCCCCAACAATTTGTGCAGCAGTATCATTACATTTACTATAAGATGCACGATGGGTCAAAAATATACGTTAATGAAAATAAATTCAAATTAAATCCATCTCCTTCAATTACATGAGATTATTCTGATAGAGTCTTATATTACACCACTGTCCCGGGAATATTTACATGTGCTAGCGTACGGACCTATTTAACAGGGAGCCAGTCTCACCATTTTTCAACATATGGCCGCATATCAAGTTCTTGGGTAAAGGTAGTTCTTGGCTGGGTATGCAGGAACCAATACGTCTCCGCAATCTGGGGGGTAAACAAAACGTTAGCTAAATGATATCAAACAACGACATAAGAAAAGCAGGTCTTTTTCTCTCTTCTCTGTTTTTTATGCTCATCCGATGACACTGAAACTTCGGCATTCAAACTAACCGAATTAGGGTCCAATTTTGCGTCGGGAGCGTCAAATTTGAAACCCTTTGTGCGCTCGACATCAATAATGCCATCGATGATAGCATGGCAAACGTGGATTCCCTGAGGACCAAATTCCCTTGCGAGTGACTGGGACAGGGCTCGCATAGCAAATTTCCCCGTCGCGAATGATGCGCATAGGGAGGAACCTTTGAGGCTTGCGGTAGCACCTAAGCCATATTAGTATTATCCACCCAATTCGAGAGGAAGAAAGTCAACTGGGCGTGAGATAGATTATACCAGTGAAAATGAGAGTCGGAGGATGCTCTAGATCTCCAGACTTCAGGAGTAAAGGCAGCGCGGCCTGGGAGAAATGAAAGGCGCCCTTGCTGTAAATTAATTGTTCCAAAGCAAATAGGAAGCATATTAGTCTGGTTTGCTCACAGTTCACATGGCAGCGGTGGATTTATGGTAAAAGCTCTTGAGGGACTGGTGGGGCACATAGGGACTGGAATAATAACAATGCGATACTGATGTAGAATATACATAATTTAGAGAGGCGCATACGCATTGCTCTCGTAGCCAGCCGTGAAATCCTCGTGCGAAAGATCGAGAAAGGGCTTCCGCACAAACCCCCCCCCAACATTATAGATCGCAGCCGCGAGTGGCGCGCTAGGAAATGCTTTCGATATTTCCGCGAAGGCGTTCTTCACGCTCGCATCGCTTGTGACGTCTGTGTTTACGCCGATGGCGTTCCCGCCGCTGCTACTTATTTCTTGGACGAGAGCCTGATAACTAGCCGCACTTCGCGCCAGGAGGGCGACACTGTACGTTTGGGCAAATTTGCGGGCGATCGAGGCTCCCTGCCGCACCGCAGAGCACTGTTAGAACGTTGAACGCTGTATTTGTGTTCTCGGCTAAAGCAGATATATAATATGCGCCTTACAGTGCCAGCACCCACACCTGCAATAACTGCAATCGATTTTACTGCCATGGTCAAAGGGATTAGGTTCAGATCTCGGGTGTTAAGTGTGGTTAGAGGAATAGCTAGAGAAATAGCTATGACAGTTAACAAATATAAAGAAAATAAGAGAAGAGAAGGGGGAAAATAACTGTCTGAACCCAGAAGATTGGATAATCGGATGGTGGATTTGAATAGTTAGTCCGAGTGTTTGCCCGAGTTTGCAGAGTCAGCTGCCAGCCAATGTCGTCATACCTATCTAAGATGTTTATATCAAATGTCAGACCTATTTGCGATGCTTTGTCGGAATGATGATCAATCTGAATAAAGTTAAGGAAAAGAAATAGATAAAAGAAGATAGATGAGAATGCTGAATTTCTCGTATTCAATTATTATCATTATTATTCCTTATACTGCAAGCAGTGCTTATGACGAGTCCTTGTGTGATGTTAAATCAAGCAAGAGTTGGTTATATAGGAACAAGAGAGGGATGCTTCAAACACCTTTTGCAGTCACAACAAATATGTCAGGTGGTGTTTTTAATTAACATCACTATCACATATGTGGATTCATATATGTGATGTTTTTGCACTGGCGGCTCATGGGCTGGACAAAATCCCATCCAACAAAAAGGAATGGCACGAAGTGATACAGAAATATAGCCTTCAACAGCGCACTATCGAGCAACTGTGCATGGAGGGTACTGTAGCTGCTCCTTGACAAATCTTGGATCTGAGTACAGGCTTCTGATGCCAGGAGTGCCAGAACAGGGAGTTTCTCTGCATCGACTGTTCCAAAAGAAGCATTCCTTACCATCCGATGCATTTGGCCTGCAAAGAAAAGGCCCAAAGATGCCTCCACGTATATTGCCAATCTAGAGTATTTTTTCATTGAAGATCATTCCGGCGATGCCACAAAACTTATAAACAGAAACATCCTTGGCCTCGATAAGCTGAAGACCTTATATCGCATTATATGCAATCCAAAGGAGCCCCGCAAGCAAATCCCTCCGGAATATTTTGGCACGCTTGCAGATGGGTTAAGGGGTAAGAATAGGGGGTATCTAAGCCAATTGTCAAGTCTCCACGGCATAAATAAAAGTGGGAATTACTTAGTATTTAGATCAATCAGAGATGCAAGAATCTTCTCTATATCAATAAAACCATTGAGATTCAAGTTATATTTTTTAAATATATTGATTGATATTCAATCATTTCAGTCATAAAATGAAGCAACTTTTGTCCCTCTTCTCTGAGCTTTGTATGATTCTTAGACAGAGTGAAGCAAAGTCTAATTGATAACTCTGGTAAGTACATGATAAAAAGGCAGTATTTATAAGGAAGATGATGCTCGATCATACGAGCGAGGCAGCGCTCGGGTTTCAAGAAGCGAAAGGTGATATAAAATCTCCAATATAGGAAATATTACGGAGTACAAGATATTATTTCCGACATGCTTGCTAGTAGACAACGCGAAGGCTGCAAATCCAATGCAATCGGGAATATTAATGGACTTTGGCTTGAAATCTAGGAATTGGTTTTCTTTGACTTGCTTTAATCGTAAATGTATTTTCTATTAAATATGTAAAAATCTCTGGTGTTCTCGTTTATAGGAACCTCGCAGAAGATTAAAAAATTCCGTCCAAATAAAAATTAAACTATTCACAAAACAAATCCTCGCATTCAACATGAACCCCGGCTCACCCCAAAAAGACACCCTCATTCCCCGCTTCATCCATCAAATCAAAAGAATCGAAGGAAAACGCAGCCATTCGATTCTCCAATTGGCGTCGGCAATTTCAAGGCCGGTAAGTTACCTGTTTTATAGAAAGCCCGGGACAAGAAAGCCACCGAAAAGGCCACCACCCTCTTGCCTCGAAGAATGTCGTTTGGTGGCCGCACCCGAAACATCATTGGCCAAGCTCCCGAGGGTCTGGGTAAAATCCTCAATCTTGGACCCAAGGTCGCCAACGTCTTGTCGACGGGTATTTTCGCTGCGGCCCTTCTTCATACCAGCGCCAGCAAGCGTGTTACCCAGGGCGGAGGTCACACCGCCCACCGTGTTCCCAAGGCCTCCAGGAAGACTACCAGATACGCCGTCCGGAGCTCCACCAAGTTGTCGGCGAGAGATACGGCTACGGCCGATCTTCACAGCTTTAGCCTGCGAAGCGCATACTTTGTCAACCTCAGCCTGCAAGGTGCCAGCAGGGAGTGATTCGATTTGTGACAAAGCTTTGTCAACCTGGGCCTGGTCTCGGGTAATATCTGTTTTAGCTTTGTTCTCTAGATCCGCCAAGGTGGTCGCGAACTGCTCAGGTGTAAGGTTGGCGAGTAAGGCGCAGGCTGACGAGATATCCGTGGGAAGCGCATTGTCTGCGATGGCGCACAATGGTGCAACCGCGACAAGGAGGCTGAGGAAGGAGGCGCTTGTGAACCGCATTTTTGCAAGTTGTGCTTTGTTTCGGAAAGGACTGTAGAGGTATCAAGTTCTTCAAAAAAGAGCGTTGGGGACTTAGAGAGGGTGGAAGGAGGATGAAGACTTAAGACTCAACAACGGAGGGTCTCTGGAAGGATACATTTGCGGTATATATAGACAATCAAAAAGGGGGTGTTACTCTCCAAGTCCAAGAATGACAACTTCTCTTGCATGCAGGCTAGCTGGACACAACAGTTTTGCCAATAACATTCATCAATATGCTCGCAATATGGCATGTTCCGATGCAGCATTAACATTAGCCCTGGAAGCACTATTGAAAACGCCGTGTGATCTTCGATGACGTTCCGTCCGTATTATTGGCACACGATAAAGCTTCTCATCATGGATTCAAATGAAGAGGGAATGAGAGCGGTAACCAAGTTGGTCTTGCACTTCTCTCACACATTAGCTTTGTGACCATTGACAACATGGTCTCCTCCGTTATTGAGAAAATGTATCAGACAAATGAGCATCTAGTATTTTCATGTCCTATGGTAGCTCAAAGCCGAGCGATTTGCACCGAAATATTCGCCATCCATGGGTATTGATATCCGGATGGGGGTCTGCAGAATCAAGAAATATGGATGTGGCTATATGGCTTGCCGATCATGATAATACTTAAATTGATATTTCGGAGTCTGGCGAAGTTCACCACTTCAAAAAGGAAAAGAAAAGCAAGAATAAAGTGAACCTGTCACTCAGGTTTCGTAGTCAGTAAAATAAGCCCAATTCAACTCATGTTAGCTATCAATTGGGTCCATTCAACTTTAGCGTCTGCTGTCAAGTTCTGGGTTTCGGGGATGACTCCCCATGCTGCAGTATCATATTATCATTTTGCCTTCGTCGAACACCGATGGATAAGTCGCAGGCAAGAAGGAAACGTAAAATTAAGGTCAGGCCGATCAAACGCCCTCCGAGGCTCTGACCCCGTTGAGAATGGACTAAACTTGGGCTTCATGTCCAGTGGATTATGCAGCTCAGTTCCCAATGGTTGCTTTCACAACTATTGAACCTTGCTAGGGGGGTGGGAACCGGAGAAATGTCAACATCAACAGAGAGGGGGAAAAAGAGAAGAGAAAAAACAAAAAAAGAAAAACGAGTCTGCCAAAATGCTTCCCCTGGACTAGCCGTTTTTGGGAGTCATTGATACGGCCTTGAATTGTGGGAATTCTCCTTTTGAGCGTGGTGGTTAAGCACAATTCTTAACTACATGATGCCATGCCAAACAGCGAGATATCATCCCGCCGCAGAAGGGCCTGGAAATTGAGACTCAATCGGCGTAGCTCGGCATATGTACGGAGTACTGCGTGCAGATTAGTTGCTGTACAGAGGCCGCTGCGAAATTGGCCTCTAGTACTTATTGCCGGTATCAACATTTCAGCATAATTCTCAGCGCAAGTCAAAACTTTTCGCAGGAGTCTCTGTGCATGGAAATAAACATCCAAATACGGAGTACATGCATCCGCATTGAATATCCACCATTCCACGGCTTATTTATCTGAATTTTTCATCTGTACGGCTTCATTCCAAGCCGCATTCTCCATTGATGATGTTTTACGCTGAGAAGATTGCTTGTTGACCTCGGAACAAGTACCTCGGCACTGGGATGACAAACAGATGGTAAATCTCGTTATTAGTGAAAAGCCTCAAATTATTACTCGTTTTTAGAACGAACTGTCAAACGGCACTGCCCTGGGTGGCGAATATATTCGCCAAAGTAAACTCATCGAACGAAGCTCACCGAACTGAGTGATCTTTTCATCGAATTCGCCACTCCTTATCTCAAATTCTCTGCTCATCTATTGATTAGAAGTGCGAGAACAACCATAATTCTACAGAATTAGTATTAGATAGAGATGCAAACTAAATAGCAATCTCATGTTTATATATCCGTAAAGCTGTAAGAATCCTCTAATTGTTGAAAAAGATCAGAGCTCTAGCTAGCGATCAAAAACCTACTACTATTCTGCAGATTACCCTCCGTTTGATACTACCTGAGAATAGAATCTGCGGACGAAACTTTCTCTCAGCGTGGTAAACACCTCGAGAGACACGCAATAGACGCGCTGGGAACTGACGACTCCAGGTTTACTGGTCATGATATCACTGACCGATTACTGCGGACACTGCTCAGCAACCAACGCCCCTCTCTCGGTGAGCACTGAGATATTGAGACCCCGCGTTCAATCACATTTTAATTGATAATCGAACAGCGCTTGAAACAAGATCTGTTGTCGATAACTAACCAACAAAGCCCGAGTTAAAGTCATGGAGGTGCTTGGCACTTGGAAGTGGCCAGAAGTGGGGGAATGGGGTTTGTCTTGAAAATGATAGCCCAGAGGGGGGGGACTTGGATGAAGGTTTGAAACCGGTCAAGCAATGGAGGTGAATAACGATCCAAGTTGCGTCACGACAAGATCGCCCACGGACGATGGTAGCCAAGAGCACGATTTGCTCAAGCGTCGAGCGGAGGATAAGTTTTCCCTTCGCTTCGTAGTAGAAAGCATGGCAACTCATACCATATATATCACCTTAATAGAGAGGAGAAACCAACGGTTTGCGCAGGCGCTGTATTCCGACACCAATTGATGGGACTCTTAAAGTTTACCGATTTCCACTACGTATGGAAGCATATCGTCATGTTTCTTCCCTGTTGGTTGGGAGGACTTTAAGATATACGTGATAATGGATCTGCTGCTATGAATACTATAAAACAATTCGTTTGATCTGAGTAATTCTTAGGCTGTGATATAAACCCTGACCGTGACTCTAGTGGGGATTTCCTTGTATCTATGGTTCATCTATATGCCCATAAACACACTTTCCAAGCAGGATACGAGAGTAGTAACTATTGCAAGGAAAGGGTCTAACAAATAATTGCTAAGTACCGGCTAGTGCAGCTTGGGGAGTATTGGGGAGCCAAACGAAAGGATATATAGGAAAAGGAAATATATAAAGAAAATAGAGCAACAGAAAATGTACAGTACATGTACAGTACATACATACAACCTGCTAGGTAACATAGCGGAACCTAGGATTACGATCACCCATCTCAGAAATTTCTTCCTCCGTCATCCCCTCAATCTTGTGATCTTCCAAGCCCACAGAGCGCGCTTTGTTGATCCGTTTGTAATGGAACCACATAAACGTATAGATCACCGCCGAAAATCCAGTAAGAGCAAGGGTTACCGCATGGCCCTTGATGTAGCGTGGGCCGTCCTTAGTGACGTACAAGAACGGCGTCATGATGCCACTGACATTCCCCATCGTAAGCTGGAGGCCGGTGGCGAACGTTCTCTTGCCGAACCGCGGGAGATTCGTCGGCAGCCAGGCGAGCGGCAGGCCAACGCAGACATACAGTCCAACCGCGACAAGGAAGCAGCCGAAATAATGGACGCCGGAATTGCTGTCTGACATCAGCACCGCATAGCCGATGATAGTAATGATACAAAATGCAACTGTGAAGACCGCCCGACGCTGCATGCGGTCGCTAAACCAGGCGATAACGAGGTAAGTAATGGCGCCCAAGGCGTAGCAAGGAATAGTCAGCGCCTGGACCTGCGGGGCCGTCCACGTCCCGATACCCTTGATGATGGTGGGCAGGAATGTGCTATATCCGTACAGCACGGTGTCGACGCCAAACTGACTAAGACACATGAGCCAGATGGTCCAGTCTTTTGCACCCTCTTTGGCATCCTCGATATGGAACTGCTGCGCCGAGTCGGTCTGGCCAATTTCCGTATTGCGGCAAGCCCGCATGAGGGCTCTCTCTTCCGCGTTGAGATAGTAGGCAGTGTCCGGATCATCGGCGAGGCCAAACCACGTCGCAACACCGATGAGGACTGAAGGGATGCCCTCGATGATTAGAATCCAGCGCCAGCCCTTTTGCCCGGCAATTCCGCCCATGAAGCCAATGGCGTAGGCGAGCAACCCACCGCAGGCCCCAGCGAGCGCGGCAGCGCTGAATAGATAACCCACTCGCAGCGCGATCTCACGTTTCCCGTAGAACAGTGTCATGTAGGCAACCAGGCCAGGGAATAAGCCAGCTTCCACACATCCTAGGAGGAAGCGGCATACTATCAGACCGGCGAAATTTTGAACAATTCCCGTCAAGGTAGCAATGATTCCCCACGACACTGCGATGAAGGAAATGTAGCGAGACGCTGTGAATTTTCGGATTACGAGGTTAGACGGCACTTCTAGAAGCTGGCAAGGTGAATGAATGAGTTAGTTAAGTTTGATGTGGGCGAGGGGCTACTTTTTTTTTTTTTTTTTTTTTTTTTTTTTTTTTTAAAAGAAGCTTTGGGCCGGAGGAAGGGATTTCGGGGAAGCGAACACAGTAAGGTATAAATAAAATCGAGACTGCGATCTGGTATTGATTGCCAGCAAGACCTAGGTCCGATTCCATATCGTAGAGGCGCGCATTGCCGATATTCACTATTGCACGACGACCGTCAGTGGTGCTTTTATAGTAGTTATACATACATCGATGTGGCGCAAACGCGTTAGGAAATTTACCTCGATCCAAAAAGCTAAAGAGATACAGCAGGACCAAGAAAGGCACAATATGACAGTCCACCTTCCTCACCAGGGCCTTTACTTGGACAGGATCAATCTCAACCGCCTCATTGTCAGATGCATCCTTTTTCGAGGTTGACGATGGCGGTGGGCTAATCGCTTTTTCGTCCATATCGAACGGCTTTGCACCCCAAGTTTTCATTAGATACTGGGCAATCTGCAGGAGAGTTGACACAAAGGAGCAGATCAGATCATTGAGGGATGGCAGACGAGGGAGGGCGGAGAATGATAAAAGGATGGGAGATACGGGGGAGATGGCTGCTCATAAAAGCGAAGTTGCCCGGATGGAGCACCCTCAGAGCAACCTTCGCCTGAGCTGCAAGGAGACCGCGCTTGATCGACGACACATGTAGGCTGGGGAAAACGGTGCACCACGCTTACGCTTACGCTTACGATGATCCAAGTGAACGGGCGCTGGGCTTGGAATCTAATCTACGGAGGAGAGATGTATGGATGATGAAAGGTGGAGGTTTATCCGACGGGGTCGTTGTGGAGAACCATGGGAACCCCATTTTCTTCTGTCTGTGCCCTCGGCCCTCGACAGCGAGTGAGGCAGCAAGGAAGAGGAGGAAGAGGACTCAGCATCACCGATCCTCAGAGCATACATAGATTTCGCAGGGAATGGCTTCCACCAGTTCGTGAATTTTGAGCCTTCATCGTTTCTATCTCCTGCGCACACGTTGATTGTCTGTCAGCCTTGGGGTCGGCAGGAGTGGGGTAAACTCTCCAAGATATCCCCCAATTCTCGCGGGCTCCTTTCGGCTCCACTCGCAACGGGATATCTATCTACGGAGTACGGAGGTCGGTTTCAAAAGTTTCGTTCAGCCAAGCTACTATCTACGCCACAGATATACTAGTTGAAATATCATAGATACCACTAATGAGAAGCAATTACCCCTCATTTTAAATAGCAGATAATCCCTCAGAGATTGATGAATCAAATTTATCTTCTCTTTTATTTCAATATGGCTCCCAATACAGATATCTCAACCCGTGCTGTGATAGTGGCTCTGAAGTCTTTTGGTGGTAAAACTACAAAAGAAATCAGCAATTTCACTCAGCTACCTATTCAAACCATCAATCGTATCTATAGAACTGCTCAAGATCATGGCTTTAATCCAGATCTTCCCTATCTTTATATCTGTGATGACTGGTTAAAAGATGCTCCTCGCTCTGGACGACCCACAAAACAACAGTCAGCCCAAGAACATATCCTCGCCAAGGTACACCGTGATCGATATGGGAGAGAGAAATCCTGTGCTGATATAGCAGGTGAACTCAGTCAGGAGGGAATTGATATATCTCCAACAACAATATGGCAGATTCTGAAGAAAGCTGGCTTTCATAAGACCAAGCCAACACGAAAACCAGGTCTTACTGCAAGAATGAGATTGGAAAGATTGCAGTGGTGTCTTGAACGTGAGCATTGGACCTTAGAGGACTGGAAGAATGTGATATGGTCTGATGAGACATCTGTTATCCTTCTACATCGCCGTGGTGGTTATAGAATTTGGCGAACACCTATCAAGAGATTTAATCGAAGCTGTATTTGTGAACAATGGAAAGGATCAACTGAGTTCATGTTTTGGGCCTGTTTTTCATATGATATGAAAGGGCCCTGCCACTGCTGGGGACCTGAAACTGCTGCAGAACGAAAACAGTCAGAAGCCAATATTGAAGCTATGAATATAGAGATGGAACCAATCATGAAGGAACAGTGGGAGTTGAATACTGGTACTGCAAGAATGAGTCTTCATCAACTCCCAGGTGTCAAACCTACCTGGCAATGGATACAGAAGAATGGCAAGCTGACTTGTGGGCAAGGCAAGGGGATTGACTGGTATCGATATCAGTTAAAAATTCTTATACCAAAGCTACTATCCTTTGCAAAGGAGTGTAGCAAAACACGTCCGAATACTGTTGTACAAGAGGATAAAGCACCAGCTCACAACCACTATATTCAGCAGCATGTCTATAAAGCTCATGACATTCAACAGCTTCTCTGGTGTGGAAACTCACCAGATTTGAATGCAATTGAAGCTGCCTGGCCCTGGATGAAGAGAAAAACAACACAGAAGGGTGCTCCAAAATCCCGAGCAGAGGCTGTTAAGATATGGGAGGAGACATGGAAGGAGCTGCCACAGTCAAATATACAGGCATGGATTGAACGGATTCCAGTGCATGTTAAGAAGATAATTGAGCTTGAGGGTGGTAATGAATATCGAGAAGGTAGATGAAAGCAGAAGAAATAATGAGAGGGAATTTACATGTAAAACCTAGTATAAATTCCTAGTGGCAGTTGTGGCGTTTTTAGTGCTTGAACGAAACTTTTGAAACCGACCTCCGTACTTGGCTGCTCAAGTTGCCCAAGTTGCCCGCGTTAGGGCCAGAGAGTGCGGGGAAGAAGAGCTAACTAAGGAGCTACTTAACGAACAAAGGCGCTTCCGTGCCAGTTGAAGCATGGCAGAGCTCTTCTCTTCCGGAGCCACAGCTTTGCTGAGCCAGCTCATCGGGACATGAAGATGCAGGAGGTCCGCACACCAATGGGCTGTTTGATGAGATTGACATAGAGCTCAAAGTTTCAGCCCTAACTCAAGACTTGATATCAAGTTGACATTGTCCTTTTGTGCTTTTTTCTCTGATATTTTCCATGTTCGTAATACTAATGCACTCCTTTCATTTTCGCACATCATTTCGGCAATGTTGGATACCTGGCAAATTGGGGCTATGGGGCCTGGCGAACCCCGGTTCTGGCTGAAGCCACAACATGCCATTTGGGCTGCCGCGAGCTGCCAGGCGGAGGGATCTGTTTAGCTTGTCCTAACCTCCCATCCTCCATCCTTGGCCTTCCTCCGCCTCCTCCCACTCTTGAGCGCAAGTCTGGTTACCCACTTTTGCGAACCCTTAATTGCTCTTGGCTGTAAAGAGGAAAGTCTGGAGGTTGTCATAGAAGGGTTAATCGAGCGAATGTGGGTGCTGGATTGTGATGGTTTCTTCGTCTTTCGACCCTGGACGCCGGTTATCATTGGTCCCAATTCGTTGAGCAGCACTGCTCATGAAGGTAGAGGACATTGAGCATTGAACATTGAACATTGAACATTGAACATTGAGCATTGAACAGCTCAATTTATTACACGTTTCAATTCTATAAACGCACAAGTTGATTTCGTACAAAGCATCTTGGTTTCCCTTTAGCCAAATCTAAAATGGCACCGTGGACTCCCTGCATCTATCCATACTCCCCAATCAACCAATAATGTCAGTACGACTTCGGCAGTCTAAGCACTCTCTCACCAATATAACTGCAAATCATCTCGCGACTAGCAGGGGCAATGCGCGGAATAAAAGCTTCCCTCAAATATCTCTCGACGTGATACTCCCTCGCGTATCCCATCCCGCCATGGCTCATCACTGCTCTCTCACACGCCCTAAATGCTGCTTCGGCAGCGAGGTATTTGGCCGCATTTGCGTATTCCCCCGACATGTAGCCCGCATCATACATCCTGGTCGCCTGATAGACCATCAACCGCGCAGCTTCCAGGTTCATCCACGAGTCAGTGAGCGGGTGTTGAATGCCCTGGTTTTGCCCAATCGGTCTCCCGAACACCTGTCGCTCGTTTGCGTATTTTGCCGCGCGTCGCAGCGCCGCGTAGCCTAGCCCTAGATCCTCCGCTGCAATCAAGATGCGCTCCGCATTCATGCCGTAGATTATCATTTTGAACCCGTTATTCTCCTCGCCTATCATATCTGCCGCGGGGACCTTCCAATTTTCGAAGAAGAGGGTATTGCTGTCGACCGCCGCACGGCCCATCTTAGGGATCTCGGACACATCTACCTGCGACCGATCGAGTTCCGTGTAGAAGAACGAGAGGCCCTGTGATGGTTTTGTAACTTTGTCCAATTGAGTCGTCCGGGCGAGAATTAGATCTTTTCCGCGTGCTGGGCCGCGGATATCCAGATCTTCGAGCCCTTGAGGATATAGTGTTCACCGTTTCGCGTAGCCATTGACCACAATTTCAGAGTGTCAAGCCCCGTATTTGGCTCCGTAAGCCAAGGCAGGCGCGCTCCCGGCCTTGGACCAGCGGTATCAGGAACCGTCGCTTTTGTTCCGCATTGCCAAACTTCACAACCGGTTCCAGGCCAAAAATATTCATATGCACAGATGATGCGCCGGCCATGCCAGCCCCAGACTCGGATATGGTCTGCATCATTACCGCGGCTTCTGAAATGCCCAATTGAGACCCGCCATATTCTGTGGGAATGCAGATGCCCAGCCAGCCATCTTTGGCCAGCGCAGCTTGGAAATCGAGGGGATATCTCTTCGATTCCTCAGCATTCAGCCAGTACTCATCAGGGAATTTCGAGCATATTTTAGCTATCGATTCACGGATTGTGCGTTGTGGCTCGGTCCAATCAGGGTCATGAGGTTGCAGGTACTCTGTTGCTCTGGCATGGAGTGATTTATGGCCGACACGCGGCGATAGAAATGGATGTATGTATTTCGGGCGGCGCATACACTTCCCTGGGATCTGGCCAAATTAGTTAATGAGATATTAACGCAGGTAGGTAAAACGGGTTCTCTGACCAGCTTGTGTCGGATTGCATGTAGGGCGAAAAGCCATCGTGGGAGAAGAGAGTAGACGTAAAGATTGGAAGTGTCTATTTGACAGAACGGCGGTGTTTACCACTCACTACTTTATCCCTGTAAAGCAAATTTATCAACTTGCGCTCGGCTGCACACCTCATGTGCAGTACCTTTTCAATGCCGAGTAGGCATCGGCCCAGTTTGGCGTGGGATCGATGCTCGGCCGGGAGCCGAACGCGGGGCCGGCCCAATTAACAACTTAGAGAAGGCATTTATTTACCCATACCCAAGTTCAAGGTAGAGACATGGTCCAATCTATAGATTTCGATGCTGCGGTTGGCGGCCGTTTCAAGGTCACAGGTAAATGTATTCCCCCAAGGTTAATCACCCGTCCCAAGCTTGATATTAATCTATCAAATGGCATATGAAATAGGGTTCCCTGTTAAATTTAGCAACACCGCAGCCTCAATTTGGAACAGGCCCCCTCTTCTGGGAGAGCATACAGATGATGTGCTTCGAGGACTTGGTTTTTCGAACGAAGAGTTGGCTGACCTGCGACGCGAGAAGGAGATATAAAAAACAATGTAGTGAGTGATAAACTGCCCATGCCACATATCGTCCGCAACCATATTACATAGACTCGATGTTTTTTGTAATGCTAGATACAGCTCTAACATGAAACCACTTACTTCATAGAACGAAAAAAAATCATCATTGATTCTGGTTTTAGCAAAGGCGCTTGGCAAACACCACAGTATGTTAGGACGGTTGCCTCCAACAAAACCCCACGATTAAGACAAAGAGGCCGAAATCTTCTTGAAAAGAAAGAAAGAAACAATAAACATGCTGCTATTGTGGATGACAGTGATTCATTTTTATGGCGTATATCAGCTGCAGTCTTCGCTTATAGTCGCCCATTTGCCCTGCCCTTCTTTGAAAAATGGACAATCGACAGCGGAGATAGAACAGAATACGAAATATCAACCCTCCTGAAACAACTGTTCCTCACGGAGTTCAAAACAGATACGTATCTTGATGGTAAAAGTATACAGTTTCCAATGACTTTGACCTGATGTGGTTCTATAAATTGGATTCGAAGGAGAGTAGAGCGCGCGGCTATCGTTATTGTTGTTCCAAAATTTTGCATGCCGTCCTCGAATATGCGGATCCGGCGTTAAGTGCCATCGATTCTATTCCAGCAAATATGAGATTCCAGGAGACGATGTAATGTGTTCGACGTTTTCCGTTTTCATGTCGAAAAATCAAGAAAGGGGGAAGTCACATGATCTTCTCCGACGTCTCCTTCCCCTGAGATCGCTGCCGCGCCGAGGATGGAAACAACAACAACAACAACAACAACAACAACATTCACGATAGTAGAAATGGCGAATAAGGTACGCCCAGTCGACATCGCCACGGCAATGATCGTTCCGTGCTGTGATCAAATCGGACTCCCCACATCTCATCCCGATCAATAGCACGGGCAAACGCGCTTGAGTCAAAGCAGAATCCTATAGCCAGCTGCTTGTTTCTTATCAAGTAAATTGTTTTGAAATTGCTTCCTCTGTTCCCTGGCTGTTCAGGAGAAACGCTCTGTACGACAAATCAAACCATACGCATCACAATGGCAGGCGATCCACACCCAGAAGAAGATTCGTCTCGGGCTATCAATGGCGAGGAGCTTGGGGATGTGGAAGCAAACCTGCAACCACCGCTTGGTATTATAGATAGAAGGCCGTGGATCGTGCGTTATTTAGCTCAGGATGTCAACACAGAGCACGCAGACCTAATATTTCTGGTCTGTTATTTCCTGTCGGGTCTCAGTGACAGCGCTGCCTACAGAGCCTGGGGTTGCTTTGTTAGCATGCAGACCGGTGAGATATCTTAACACCCCTTCGTATCCACATACATCTGTGAGTTCAAATATGGGGCAAAACTGCGTCATTACTGACATCACCACAACCGCTAGGAAACACCATTTTTCTCGGATTGGGAGCATCCGACGCTCTTGACCAAACGACATACCATTGGCTTAAAGCCCTCGTTTCTATTCTCTCTTTCCTCGCCGGGGGTGTAGCATTCTCCAAAACCCAACATTTTGGACCTCAAACTAGACGCACCATGCTCATTAATTTTGGTTCTCAAACACTCCTAGTAATCGTAGCAGCATCCCTACTGCAGTCCGGTCTAATCGACGATTCCGGCGAGGTTACGGACCACCATGTTTTCCTAAAACTCATACCATTGTCCTTAGTTGCATTCCAAAGTGCTGGCCAAATGGCGGCAAGCCGACAGCTGGGATTTTCTGAGATCCCAACAACCGTGCTGACAAGCCTATATTACGACCTGGTTTCTGAGCCTGGGATCTTTAGGCCGTTTATCCGAAACAGAAAGGCTAACCAACGCCTTACTGCCATTGTTGGCGTCATCGGCGGTTCAGTTATTGGCGGCTCCCTTTCCAAAAGCACAGGGCGGGTTTCACCTTCCCTATGGATTGTTGCCGCGTCGAAGTTTACCATTTCAACCATTTGGTTTTTCTGGAGCGGGAATGCGGGTAAAACGGGCCCAAGTTTGACAGCCGCAGTATTATGAAGGATGGGAATGCCTGGATGTAGATTGTCCTCTCCTCCTTTATTGCCCTATGACTTAAAGGAGATCAATCGATTCCGCGACTCCGCATTGAATGATTACGGCTTTGAGTTGACGTTTCCAAGGCCCGCCCCGGATGTCCACCGTCAGCCATTCGATGGACCTTCGGAAAGGTTTGACATGTCCTAGTCGGTATAATTCCAACCCACCACCATTGCCCTGTAATGTATAATGCCGATCAGAAGAACCGATATCAACGCTCGATGCAGATTATACGGCCGAGCAAAGAATATCAATACCAAGAGCGTCAGTAAGAGTAATTATCGACACGCAGTGTATGGTCTGCCAGACCCCACGGCCCACCTAACTACAGTGACCCTTTGGGGAAGTCGTTCACCGTTTCAGCTCTGTTGTGAGTAATGAGGGAGGCACGGTGGGTGTTCAGCCGAACAGGGAGGAGCAGTTAAATGGGACACTATGCTCATCACACCAGATGTACTACGATATAGTTATACATTGAATGAAGCGTGTCGACGGTGTCAGAAAATCCCTGGAAAAAGAGATTCTATCGGGAAAATATCAAGTAAAATAGATAAATATAAATATAAACAATAGCAGTGATCGATAGTGAATGCATACCATACAGTCAAGGCTTCCTCCTTCTCCTGTACCGTACAAATTTAGGGCATGGCTGGTGAATATTCAAGGGACTTTGACGAGAAACAAGGCCCGCTCCACTCGAAAAACAAGAATCGAACCTGTGCATGGCTGCCTGGCTTAAACCGATTTCATAATCCGTAGATATGAAGGATCTCGTCAACCTGCATATAAAAGGAACTGTCGAAGTCCTCAATGTAATTGCCGTACAGCTGTAGAGTTGGGTATACGGGAGAATTAGAGAGAAGTTCCGTCGTCGTCCGGGCAAACTTTGTTGGAAAAAAGGCAAATCTATCGGTTTATTCTCAGGTAGGTTCCTCTCTCAAACAGAAGTAACCGAATTTCTAGTAGGAAGGGCACTGTTGATGACATCCTTTGTTTTATTTATTTAATTTATTTATTTGCCCAGCAACCAAAGCCTTGGCTGAATTGATTCCGTGATCAATGTAGCTTTTGAAGGTTTTCCACAGAATTTGCTGACAAGCGACCATCAGCCATCGAAAAGGAGCGAAGAGTTGTTGAACTGCTAACCCCCCACGGAAAGAGACGTGCGAGCAACAAATGGGTGACCGGCTGACCAGAATCCTACAGAAAAAGAGTTCGATTGAGCAAGCAGCGAGCGATGACGCAATATCAAGCAATATAGAAAAACAACGGCGGGGAAGATCCTCACGCCAAGGGCGAAGGGGATCCAAAGTTCTCAACCCACCATAGCCGATGAATGTATCGCCCATCAATCACTCATTCGATAGAAAGATGCAATGGCCAATTAGCCCCGGATGGATCCTGCCATGTCCTCATCCCGGCCGGTTGCAGCCGGTGACAGCGTGCAGGATAATAATATCTTCTGGCTGGCTCTGCAACCGCCCTAAGATTCTAGCGGGAGCATGTCAGCCGACCATGATGAACAGCACAGTGGACAGCTGGAGCCAGATCGCCTGAACCAAATCGTTGAATTTCCCCTTCTTGATTTCTCTCTTTTGGCTCTTTTGGCTCTATTGGTTGTTGGCGTGGCCCCTCCATCGGGTACGTGCGATGTTATCACCGTATTCCCCTGCCCCGGTTTAACCAGGGAGGGGGAAATGAGGAAAAAAAAAAAAAAAAAAAAAAAAAAAAAGCGCCGCCAAGGTTCCAACCCGTGAATTATCGTTCTCCACTGGCATGGACGTGGCCGGGTTTAGTTAGGCCATGCGCATCCGACGAAAACATAAAGGGCAATTGATACTCCATACTTGCAGAGCGCGCTTAGGTGCGTCTTTGTTCCATTGCGTTCTGCAAGCCGCAGCAGCTCCATCACAAACGCCGGCGCAAAGAGCAACTGTGGCGAATATGGTGGACTCGAACCGCAAACCTTGACTTCAAACTTGTCAAGTTGCCAGCAAACATAGAGGATGCTTGGTGAGTGGTATATCAGATCAGATCAGATCAGATTAGGGCTAGTTATGTAATAAGCGGTTAGTGAGCAAAGGCATTTAGCGCCCACAAAACAAAACATGATCGAACATGAAAATCCAGAAGGGAAGGGAACAGCAGGGAAAATAAAAAAGAAAAAAAAAGCAATTATTTGGCTCCCCAGAAATACGGGAGAAAGAAAAAAGAATGGCGCCAAAATGGGTTCGTTGCATCGCGCCAAAACGGCATCAGCAGCCTCCAAGAGAAAAAGCAAGCAAAGCAGCGAGATGCGGTCTGTGGATGAGCCACCTTTCATTTCTCTCTCTCGTTTATCATGCTTGTTATTATTCCCCTTTCGTGCACTGGAAAATATTGGATTTGCATGGGTAACAGGTACATGGAGTCATCAAAGAACGATTATGAAAGTGCCGCATACACACCAACCACTTGGGTCTTGATTGCTTCCAAAGGAACACACTAAAACGTCTGCTGAGTTGGCGCAGACGCTATATAAAGGCCTAATCCGTGCGCCAGAGCGTTAGTCGGCCAGGACGGGATTGGGTCCAAAACCCGCCGCCGAAGCTAAATCTTCCATACGCAGGGACTTGGTCATCTTCGGGGGATGATTCTTGGGAATAGTTCCCGCCATCTTTGTGTGTTTGCATTTTACATGCCTCTTGACGGGTGGTGGAGGTGGTGGAGTTCATCCCTGCCCATTTCCCTTCCCTGTCTCAACCCGCTGGGCCGTCCGCACGCGGGACAAACGAACACAGGGGTCTTGCTCCAGCATCGCAGGCGACAGGAAGAGGAACAGCACACAGTGACACCTCTCGATATCCCTTCGTATGTCTACGCAGTTGCAGATGCTTCTTTACTGGATAAAATTTCATGCACACTCGAGCGAGAGCATCTTCTTCCTTCCCTTTCTTATTTCTTTTTCCTTTTCTTTCTGCTTTTAATTCTTGTTCTGCGCTGCGCGGATACCCAACATCTAGCGATCAACGACCAGGATTGGAGATCATAAAATACCTGATTTCAAATGTCCATACGGCGTATGGGATGGTATTAGGGTGTAACAGCGTATTTGAGTATTGTTGCACACCTTAACAGGAAAATCCCAGTCGACCTGGGGGTTGCACTCTTTGAACAAAACACCCTTGTTTCTGCTTCCTTGCTGGTGGCATTCAAGCATTTCGTTAACTAACGACAATAATATTATATTATTCCAACTGAGGTGCGTGTGTCGATTTGCGCCGTTGGGGGGGGGCGAAAATCGATCGAAACGGCATTGTCCTGTGGCAATATGGCCCGTGACCGAGATTGGTCAAGCGAGGTTTGAGGGTGACAAAAAACCATACGGTACATAGTTTACTAGTTAGTTATCCGCCGTACACTGTGAAGTGAGAGATACTCAGATGGTCCTTTTCGCTTTGCCCTTGATAACAATGCATTTTCTCTATGTACAGTACATGTACCAAGGACAAAGCCATTTATCCCATATCCATTGTTTCTAACTCCCCCTCTCTCTCTCTCTTACATGTCCACTATGGAATGTTTACTCCACATAACCCCTCTCACCGTCTTTTGTCGAAAAGCCTCGACTTGTTCCCCGATATGCCCTCCGTCAAATGGTCATCATTTTGAAACTTGCGGTCTGCCCAACAGGTGATTGGGCGCGCCCCGCGCCTTTTGATTCTTCATGGTATGAAAAGGAAAATCAAAAAGAAATGAAATGAAAGCAGAAAAAAAAAAATGAAGAAAAAAAAAAGAAAATCTTCATTCCGCTGTTGCTCTGCCGTATTGTATTTTATTTCTGCTGTTGATGTTGCAGCAGCAATTCACCGTCTTCTCTGAAGAAATGAATAGGCTTCGTTGGTGGGCTTGCGTTCACTCAGCCTTGTTGTTGATTCTATCTCCCCCAAGCCTCCCCGCAGAATGAGTTGTACGCAGCGCTTGCTGCCCAATAAGGCTACCATTGTTTCTTTTGTCAATCATGCTGGGTTGCAATGCTCTTTTATTCTCCGAAACGAGTTTCAGTTGGATATTGCGATACGGTAGCCGTATGTGTAATACATTTTCTATCACTTGTTTTTTTTTTTTTTTCTTTTTTCTTTTTTCTTCTATTGTGGCCGTTTGAATATGTTGCTGCTGGGGCAACTCTTCTGTCTCATGTATTCCCTCTGATTGGGTATGATTGGACAGCGGAAGCTAGACACGGACCTCCAGGGCTCAAACTGATTGAGAATCTTGGCCTGTTATATCTCTCTTCAGAGATTCTGCGTTCTTGGGCTCATGAAAGCTTGTGGAGTGGGTTTGTTCCCAGGACATAATACCCAAGGGGGATGCCATGAACTAGAAATAGTAATAAACAAATAGAACTTTGCAGAATCCAGTCTCGACTTTCAGTGGGTATGAGGCAAGCTGAATAGAAATGGCAAAAAGAAAAGGAACAAGGCAACTTCTTTTTTTTTTGTTTTAATACTCCTGAGTTTCCCGGCATACTTTGCGGCTTTTCGTAACGTTGGTGATGGATTCGTTCAGTGGAGATTAGATTTAGAGCTGCTAGAGAGCTTGTGACTTTAAGTGGAGTTACGAAGGTAGCCATCGAGAAAAGCTAGCTGGGATGGTTTAGAGTTGGGTGGCGAATATCTTGAAAATGTCCAAGGGGGGTGGTGGTCGTGGGTTGGATGTTTCAATCACAACCACCCTTCTTGCCTTTCATCGTGAAGGCAACCTCTTTTCTGCAAGTCATGTTATACTCGAGCCAGAGAGCGCCCGATATCTCTTGCCCAATCTCCAAGTTATGCGCCGACTTCCTGATCATCTGGTCTCCTGAATCCTAGATCGCTCCATCGTTCCATCGCGATATAACTCGATATCCACGAAATTTATTAAATATTACGTGGGGATTAATCATGACTCGTTTCATTCATTCGAGCGGTTTGTGGAAATAACACAGGGGTCGTTGGGAATCTATCCTATCTCATTCCGTCCATCAGATTTCCGTCGACAAGAGAGGCCATCTCAGCAATGCTTCATCGATGATGACTCCTTTTCTTCACCCGAATCCGCAATAACCCTCACAGGAGAAATTACCATTGGTGAAAGAGAAGATCCAATAATTCTATAGAAAGAAGCATGTCCATATGGAACTTGCCGCCGCCCTTGTCGTGTCTGCTACATAATTTACTTCCCGTATCGTCCTTTTGGGGGGGCAGTCATCGCAATCACAGTTTGGTCACAGTGACAGTGATATATCACAATAGATCCTATCCTACGTTGAAACCAGCTAGGTAGAGGGAAGGATCCGTATTCGCTGTGTGACACACTAGTCCGAACTAGGAAGTCTAGCACGTGGTCTTCTAGAAGGCGACAGGGATGCCATTGTTTTATAGTCTCGTGAGCCCGGCTTAATCTACCTTGTCTTGGGGATTATATCAATCTTGATATTGATGACAATCAACTTATCTACTATTTGTATTCAGGTGCTTTTTGTAAAGGACGTACTACCGATTGACGGCTCTAGCACTATCCTATATACAGATGACGAATTGATTGAGGAGGAAAAGGAGAAGGTATCAGAAGGAGGGGTTGTAGGAAGGATCGAAATCAAAGAAATACAGTGCTATATTTTGACTTATTGACATCAAACTATTGAGATATTAGAAGATAATCAAAATAAAGCTGAAGATTCTGCAACAGTATAATGTCTAGGTTGGAAGCTTAGGCATCCTCTGACGGGTTTACTATATAAATAGTACGGGCTCCAACAACGACGGCAGCTGTTATTGTGTATGTCATTTTTTTGATTGGACCATGCTTAATTTAATCATTTCAGCTGCCGCCAGTAACATGAGGGTCATAAGTTCAATTTCTGACAATATTGAATACCACTGTTCAAACTCTATTGATTAGAGGGAGTCCCAGAACCATGAGTATACGCATTTAGAGAGAGCTAACAATATCTATTCTTTTAGCAATCTTGAATATCAAGTGATCGGGCAGCTAGCTAGCTAGATATCTCGATTGTAATAAAGATTTAGTAAATATATTATTTGAAACTTTATAAAAACCCTTCAAACTACTTTGAAATGCTAAGTACACCGTACACATAACCATCCCCTTTGAAATATCAGTCATTTAACGGTGGTGTCAATAGCCGGGTAAGCGGTGTAATTATCAATCCCCGAAATCGTCATGCTGAGGTTTGGTGGGCCTAACGTCCCTTGAGACGTTTAACTATATACAAGGTACCGGCTTCAATATCGCCTTTGTTCTTGCGTACGACCTTTTTAGTTCAGCATAATCAAAAGCCCATGTGGTTTAACCAGTATAATTTGCCTTTTTACAGACGAAGATTTATAGATCTATTATATTTAAAATATCATTTTGTAGACGAGACCGTGGTGATTAATTGAATGACAAAATTTAGTAATGTTATTGTAATAACTATTTAAATATCAGGAGTACAAAATGGTATATTTTCATCAGGCCAATGTACACAAGGACCACAATGAACGCCGAAACAATATTCTGAACTAGTGCAGGGAAGATCTTGACACCTAATGAATCTACTGTCTAATATCGAGTTAGGTGTAGATATATCTTGTGGAATATTATCACTTAAGCTTAATAATGATACCTATTAATTTATTTATTAGTAACTTTCAAATCATTCTTAGTAACTATATAAAAATTGATATTATTTTGGCATCCCTATCGCTTGCTAGAATGACACGTGACCATTCTTGTATACAATCAACTAACCTCCATCAATAGCAAAATAAAATAAAAATGATAACCTTACTTTTGCTGATACATATTGTATTATTATAGTAAATATAAGTTGAGAGAAAAGCAAAGTAAGCTTCATAATTAATGTATTATTGGTTCACAATTTATATTTAATTGCTGCAATTATCTTTAAAAAAATCATGAATATATATTATAATATTAATATCCTTTATAAAAGGTAGATTTTATTGACTTATATGTTCTTCTCATCAATTATCTCAGCGGCTAAGACAATGATGTCACTATCAGAGGAGCATCAGTTTGAAACTCAAGAAGGATACATCATATTATTATAACATTTGAAATAGACTACGGCGTAGTTATGCAAGTTTACACTTGAATATGCTTTTAAAAAAGCTGAACGTGGTTCCAGATCTCGGTTAGAAAATCGTTTATAGCTTTGACATTTTTAGTCAAATAGTTATCTCTTATAAAACATTATACCCCACATTTAAACATAAAGTATATTTTTCAAATACCTAGTTAATTTTTCAACTAACTCTAAGCTGAACATCTAATCTTCGATCACTAACTTTTAACCTTATAGTTCTAATCTTGAACTCCGTTGTTCAGATAGTTGAGTGTGAGCGAGTTGGAGAAACTAAGCGGTTAAAAGTTTGAATTTTTTTTTTTTTTTCCAACCATGTTCAACGTTTTTATACCCACGTTCAAGAATCTTTCTCGTTTCATTAGGTAATAAGCTAATGATGGAGGATTATGGTGACAAATGTCTCATCGCTTATACCTTTGCACATGTTTCAATCTTTCATACAAGCCTCAATCGCTCGCTTGCGCTCGCTTATCCAGCTTGAAAACACACTGTTTAATCCCTCAAATGAACATAATGAGATATATAAGTAGCTGTATGGGATGATGATGATGATGATGATGATGATGGAAGAACACAAGACGGAATGCCCCGTTTGCGCCCAGAATTTTCTTGATTGAGTTCTTGATCCTTCATTCGCTGGAACTACTTATGGGGCAATAAAGAGCAACCGCGTCCATCCAATCTCTCCTCTCCCCCCGAAAATTGGCGGGAAATGTCCTGGATGGGGGTCATCTCAACCGGGCGAAACAGGCTATCCAGTCGGGGCCGGCGGAAGTTGACTTGGAGGACGAGAAGCGAAGGAGAGAAACAGATCTCGAAGCTGGGTTGGATTATGCTACGTCATCTGTTTGTACGCGTTTCTCCACCCAGCGTCTAGATCTAGGCAACTGTCAAAAACGAGACGCAGCAAAAATGGGGCAAAAATTATTTTTTCAAGACCACTTTTGCTGAGGTTCTGTATCATGGCGATGTCCATCACTGGTGTCTGACTCTCCTCCCCTTCAGAATACCTTCCTGTCGCCCGGCCCAGGCAGCCGTATTTATTTCGAAACGCCATGACAGGAAGATATGAACTTTCTTGGATGTTTGCTTGACAGATATCAGGGGCTGACGATAGCAACGTTGCCTGGAAAACTACGGAGTAGACGGTGATCATCACTAGTTAACGAGGCGCGCTTTTGTAAACTTTGAGATTAGCGTGAAAAGGTTTTTTAATTTTTTTTTTTTTTTTTTCCCTTCCTTTCGTCAATCTAATGTTCCATCCATTCCCTGTCTGATATTTGTAAGAGTAGTTCTTATTTGGGGAAAAAAAAAAAAAACCCATATAGAATCCAACGGTTTTGTGTCTTTGCTTCAGCGCATTGCACATTGCCATCCATCCGAATCCACCTACCTGGCGTTGGATCTAATCAGGAGTTTGCACGAAGGAGAGAAAGACGTCATTAACTACCTATATATTAGTAATTGTCAAACCTGGCACCGATGAGTAATACAAACAGATTTTCAAAGCGATTTCCGCTGACTTCCATCATGGAGATTTTCAAGCGCAAGGGTGCAAGACTCACTCTCGGCGAGATAATTGTTGCTTGGCCCTTCTCCGTCCAGCAGTCTCTGATATTTCGTTTGAGACTTTGAAAAGCGCGTTTGTTTTGTCTCTTGGTCTCTCGATGTGTGTGGCCCTGGACGAGGCAGCTGAACGGGGAGTAATACGGATACGAAACAGGCCGTCACGATGAGTGATACTGAACAATACCCTGACTCCCCAACTTCCCTGCCCAATACAAGACATACGGCTGGCGTATCGTCCCAGCGGCCCACGAATCATCGGCGGCTGGGATGGGTCAGCGCAGGGTTGTCCTCGCCGTGTGGAGGGGGGTTACGGGCCAATCAGAGGCGGGGGGACCTGCTACCGGCCACGCATCGTGGGCTCTAAACTCCACGCCGATATTTGGGGCCCAAGCCACAAAACGAGATTCCGTACGGAGCACTCCGTACTGTCCCACGTAATATCCGACAATCGGTCGCTCGCTTCCGTTTGTGTGGTGTGTGTGCACTGGGGGGTATTATACAGTACGGTATATGACACACACAGACAGAGTTTTCCGCTGGACCCCGCCCACAGTCATAGTTTATCAATATTAAATACATACAATACCTGTCCCTGCCCCAACCTCCTCCTTCGGCTTTTCTTCTTCTCTTCCTTCGCACAATCATCCATTTCTCAACATCCCAACGTCCATCCCGCTGCCAGAGGAGGAGTCTTGACTGACCAGCCGTCGTCCCACGGTTATCACCGAAATCTTCAGCTTGCAACGCCCTTCGAACCTCTGTGGTGGCTGGCTCCGTTGTTTGGATTCATTCCTCTCCATCCAGCATCTTTTCTCTCCACTCTCGCCTCTCTTCTCTTGTTCTCTCGACCAGGAGTCGTTGCCAGAGCTCAAATGCACGACGGGCAAGATCATTCAAATCTCTTTCTCTTGCCTCCTCTAGACACCTCACCGCGGTGACGGGCATCTTCACTTCCTTACTGGTTTTGTTCTTTGTTGTCATTTCTGGGAGCGATATCCTGTACAATATACTCTGTGGTTTTTGTGCGTTCTGCTTTTTTTTTTTTTTTTTTTTTTTTTTTTTTGGGCATAAATTTCTTTCTTTGTCTCTTCCTTTTTTTTCCTGGGAGGGCCTTGCTTTTTCTCAGCCGTTTTAAAAACGAAAACGTCGTTGATCTGTTTGATTTTGATTTTGACTTGGGGTTTTTTTCAAAAAATTTGCGCGGTTTGAATTTTTCGGTGTCTCTATGCTCCTCTATCGATAATGTATCAATATCCCGCACAACCACCGCCTGGGTGGTCATCCTACGACTATGCGACCACTTCCCCCCCTCATTACCCCTATTACCCCGCGAACTACGCCTCGCCGCACGCTTCTCCTCGTTCCAAGCGGCATTCTTATCGTGCCAGCTATTCGGCTGCCAAGGAACCGGCAGGTGGTTGGCAGTCGATGCCACAGGGGTATGCGGGTTACTATGATTCAGTGCACGGTTATTCCTCGCCTCCGCGAAAGCACGAAAAAGTAAGTGCTGCTTATGGCGAAAGCCACTTCGGTGCAACAAGTGGGACAGCCCGTCGCCGCTCCTCCATGCCGACTGGCGACCCCTTTTACCACCCCACCTCGACGTGGCGATCGCAGAAACGACCCTTCTTCACCGATGTGGTTGACGATGCTTTCGATACGCCTCACTCTTCATCCTATGTGCCTCCTCCGTTTGTGCCTCACGGCACATCGGCCGGGGGCGCCAGCCGTGGTTTTGGTGAACCCAAAATTTCGGCTGCTAGACGGAGTGATGCTGAATATCATTTTTATCGTAAGGCAAAGCCAACCACTGATCAGTCTTTCTCCTGCAACCAGGTTCCCGTCTATGATGAAGCGGACTCTCCCAAACGCTCCCGTGCTCGTCGCGCCTCCACCTCCACCCGCACTCCACAGAAACCCAAACCCTCCACTGCTACTGCTACGTCAAAACACGCCAAAGCCACCGAGGCAGATGCCATCCGCATGGGTATTCCGGAAGGCTACTCGATAAAGCACTGGGATCCCAACGAAGAACCAATCGTCCTTCTCGGTAGCGTTTTCGATGCCAATTCCCTTGGCAAGTGGATTTACGACTGGACGGTGTTCCACCACGGAGCCTCTGCGCCAATGGCTGACGTTGCGGGCGATCTGTGGCTTCTTCTTATCAAGCTGGCGGGCAAAGTAAAACGGGCCCAGGAATGCGGGCCGCGAATACGCAACACGGAAGCACGGGAGATGGTGGAAGACTTTCTGGAAAGTGGGGAGAGGCTGTGGCATCGGTTCGAGAAACTGCTAAAGGCGTGTGAACATTTCATGTGGAAGGCTGCGAAGCGGGAGAGCAGCAAGGGAGGGCCCGTCCAGATGGGTCGCAATGCCGGGTGCGAATTTGTCGATTCGATCTTTGGTCGCGACCGCGAGTTGGAGAACACGGAGAAGTTGATGAATAGCATTCGGCTGTGGGATATGCGTTTTGATGCTAACTGCGACGAGATCTTGCGTCGTCCGACCGCGCTTTAAGAGCACGAGTTTTTATTTTGTTTGATTTTCCTTTTGCCTCTTTCCTTATTACACTTTTCTATCTGTGTGTTATAGAAAACTTGGAAGTGGATAAGTATGTGTCAGGAGCCATGATGAGTTGAAACGGTGTCTCTGGAATGGTGTTGATTGGTTATATTGGGGCCCATCAAGCGATCAACACGACATGGAAATCCTTCGCCCATTTGGTATCGGTTTCCAACCCTCCCACCATCTCTCCCTCCGCCTCCTTATACACCCCCTTTCCTCCTTTCCGCCAACCTACGATACCGAATATCCTTGTTTGTTTCTTGTTCACAACTTACCCTCCTGCTTCATTCTTATCGTATACTTCCTCGCCTCGCCGGCAAACATTTAACCATCCGCTCCCTCTTCTCCCCAACCCTCCCACGTCACATCAATGACAACACCTCTCCGTACCCACACCCACCAGTCTGCCTTCGTCGCCCAGGCAGCGGGGATCTGCTAAGTGCAACCCGCGCTCCATCACATTGCGCGGTGTTGTATCGTCCAGCTGCCCCTTTTCATTTTTGGTTATGAGCCTATTTTTTTAATTTTTTTATTTTCGTTCCTAGGCTTATGGGTGTCGTGGGATACACTCCCCTCACTCTACTCGCCCCTCCTTTTTATAGGTCGCGGACGTCATCGCCGTCCTCCACCGTCCCTCCCCCTCCTCGACCCCGGTCCATCGGTTTATATAATTTATTATTTTCCTCTTCTCACCCCCTCGCTGGGTACTTCCTTCATTCCTCCTACCTCTCTTTTAACCTAACTTGGATCTGGGCCGGTTATCCGTGTGTTTGGTTCATCGTTGTGCTGTGTTGGTAGCTGGCTGTTGGCTGTCTCATATATGTCCATCCCATGTTCGCAAATTCAATTGATAGCATACTCACTTGAGCCATCGTGGTACTCGCGTCTATTTTTGCTGTTTTGAAGTTTTCCTCTCTTTGTGGATTAGGATTGGTCATTTATTTTAGTTCCTGTTTTTTTTTTTTTTTTTTTTTTTTTTTTTTTTCATTTCCTGTTAAAAGAGCTTGTTACTGTTGTCCTGGTTGCATTCGTTTCCTTCGATGATACCACTGCTGTTTTGGTTCCTCTCCCCATTTTTTTCCCCCTGCTCTATTTAATTATTCTGCGTTATTTACTCTATATATTTTTTGTCTATTCTTTTATTTTATTTACATGTTTGAAAACCTAACCTGTTTTTCGCCTTCTCTGAGTGTCCTGGCCTCGAACTACATATATCCTGAATACATACATACATATATACACGAACATACGTATATATCCACCTAGCCACCACCCTTCTTTTTGCACCTTTTTACTGTTTGAAAGGGACCTATCAGTTCCCGTTAACCAGCCGTACCTGTATATACTTCCCGTACACTCTTTGTCTGTAAATATAAATACAAAATACCAGAACGGAATCTATGAATTATTTCATCCCAAACCCCAAGGAATTCCCCCCGTCACCCAATCTTAACAATACCTCCTCCATTTCCCAGCCCAGAAAGCCGCCCCTCATGAACGCCACTGCCCCTCATCTGCAGCCCGAGCACATCCCAGCGATGTCTTCTGACCCCGCTGACCCCGCCTTCCCGCCTGCCCGCCCGCCCCCATACATACATACATACATACATACATACACACTAGTACATAGTTACGTCCAACAGTTCCATCGGCAGCGTGACGTACCCAATCAAACACGCTCGTTAGCCGCGGATGCAAGCCTCCCCTTGCACAGTCCGCAGCGGGTTCGAACCATCGCGAACGAACGGGTGGCCAAGCCGAGGCGCCGACAAGCTTGCGCCAAGGGGGACCAATCAGGTGGCTTGGGAAGGTTAAGGCCCTTCGATCTGGGTTTTTTAGAGAGAGGGAGGGAGGGAGGGAGAGAGGGAGAGAGAGACAGACAGACAGACAGACAAAGAGAGAGAGAGAGAGAAAGATTGTGCGTGGGGTGAGGCCGTTGCTCGCGAGAGCTGAAGCGGCGTGGGCTGGATGTATTGTGTGATTTGATACGACGTGATGTGATGTGATGGTGGTAATGATGAGGGTGCCGTGTTTGGAATTGCCAAGGGGGGAATTTGTGGGGGGTGTGGATGTGGATGGATCTTTGGTGGCATGGATTCAGGAGTTCCCGAGTTTAAGTAATGTTACATACCTTTCTTTGGTTTGCCTGGAGAATAAGCCATAGAGAAAGTATAGTACAACACTAGAAGCCGTGCTGTCGGATAGAAACATATCGATATGAGCTAATAATACTTATGTGTGCTGCTACGTTTGAGGATTCGGAGTCCCCACTACTACTCACGATCAGATAAATGTAGCTACAGTGTGTTCAAATGCGCTCTCAAAATACTGGACTGGTTATCAAAGGGCAATAGATTTTGTTGCGCGGGTCATACTGGCCTTGATACAATTAAATAGTATTGCGTGTCCCTTGTGCATGCTGAAATATCGAGCCCTGAGTCAGGACTCCGCTATTCATCCAAACCCCCACGGTTAAAATTAGAACAACCCTTGGTGATAGCTAGCCATCCCAACGTCTAACTCCCCGGATGAAGGTGAATATCGCACTCCCCTCCCCGTCTACCAAGACAACTCTTCCAAAGACCCCCCATTGCACAGCGATTTACAAAACGCCTCTTCTTCCTCGGCCTCCGGGTTCGGCGCCCCATCCTCCCTCCCCACTGCAGCCGGCCATATTTCAACACCAGCCTCCTTCTCCCGCTGCACATGCGCCATCACGGCTCGCTTGACCAGGCCCTTCACATATGCCACCCCCATCTCCTCACGCGGATGCAACGGCCCGCTCCGATACACGCCCACGTTCAAATTCGCCTGCACCAGCGAGCACAGCACGCGGTCCTCCTCTTCGATCTGCTTCATGAATGCGTCCATCGCTGCGAACTCCTCGTCCGCGCACCCGGCGTGGCGGTAGACCTCGTACTCCATGCGCACGCTGGTGGCGCTCAACGGCACGCAGCGCGTGAGGTACAGGTAGACGGAGTTGATAGTGATGGCGGAGTTGGGGAAGACGTAGGTCGGGGCCACGTTCGAGTTGTTATCCGCGGCGTATTCGGGCTTGGGGCGCGCGAAGTGCGCGATGAAGCCCTGTTCAGTGGCCACGCTGTAGTTTTCTAGGTCTGTGGTTGCCGCGATGCCGGGATGGGCGACGGGGCAGTGGTAGCACTGGGTGGGTTAGAAAGAGTTGGGTTTGTGTGAGTGTGCTATTTTGCGATGAAAGTTTTGCTTTCTCTTTCTCTTTTCTAACTTAGGGGGAATGGCCGGATCAAACATGGCTCTAAGGTAACATACCTCGTTGTAGTTGTCAACCATCGTCTTCCAATTGTACTCTGCCTCGAATTCCCATGAGTGATGGTACGAATACTTCTCCATTTGGAAAACACCAAGCCGTTCTTGAGCATCGACTGCCCCGCATTGCTCGTCCCATGACACGGACGGGACGTCTTGAGCGTCTAGATTTACCCAGACAAAACCGCATCGGTCGATATGGAGATGGATGGGGAATAGATAATAGTTTTCCGCATTGAAATCGGGTAAATTTTGGAACCGGGGAGCTTTGGCAAGTTTGCCATTCAAGCCGTAGGACCAACCTGATTGTGTTTGTCAGTCCCTGGGTATAAGAGTTAATAAGGTACTCCAACAAAACTTACCGTGATATCCACACGAAAGAATCTTCTTACCCTTCCCGGACTTCCCTTTCACAACAGGAAAAGCCCTGTGTCGGCAGACATTGTGGAACGCTCTCAACTCGCCGCTGCGATCTTTAATGATGAAGAAAGGATATCCAGCCATTTCATAACTCGCAAAATCTCCCGGATCGGTGAAGCGGTTTGCATGGGTGATCTGCAGCCATTTCTGGGAGAATATAGCACGCCGTTCCGCTTCGTAGAGCTGGGTCGAATGGTACCACGAGGCGGGGAGAGTCCACTGGGTGAATGCTTTATGTTCTTTGGTTGTTGTCGCTGATGACATGATGCAAAACCGTACTGCAGATATATTTTCCGAGTTTGCATGGGGTAGTAAACACGAGGATTTCTCGGTGCCAGTGTTCCCGTAGGTGTTGAAGAGTCGTATCTGGCAAGCCGGTATGAGGGACAGTAAGTAGATAGTCAATTGGACAGTCTGTCTGCCCAATCTTCGAGGCCCAAGCGCCTGCGTTCTCTACATTATTGGAAGCGATAAGAGGAATCATGCTTGCTCATAGAAATCGCAATGAGAATATAGCCCCAGCCCTCATGGTATTCTTCATGCTTAACCCCCCATCCCCCCCTCCCTCTGTTAAAACTACCTGGCAAGGTTCTATTGCCGCTGTGCTCGACTATCGTAAGTGAATAGCAGCAAATCAACCATTACACTCATTACACTCACGGGGAAATTTCTTCGGACAGGTATGTTCGTGTAAAAAACCAACCAGGAGACCGAGTCGCAGAGGACACATCAACGGAATCCCTGGGTGCAAGCTGACAGATAGCAAACATTGACGGATCCAGACCGGCTTGGATGGGTACATACATACATTCATACATACAACCTGTTTGATCGTCGGTGTTTGATGTCGACGCTGAAACCACCACGCTAGCCAGGCAAACCATGCGGAGAATGTCGTGCTAAACATACATGACCAGAAGCGCCCTCGCTATGGTTACACATTTCGGGGGATCTCAAACGTGGGACGAAAAGTTCAAGAACGCATGCAGAAACCTCGTGAGGAAGCCGGGCTCGGGTTGTGATGAGTTTGTCTCCTGTGTAGCCACTCTGGCATGGTGCATGAAACTTCCTCCATCCGGTTTCTCGCATTCTCAGAAACCGAAATGCTGCTGGGGGACATCTATGGGCAAGCCATCAAGGCTCGACTTGGTGTTGAAAGTCCATTGACTTACTACGGAATTGGAATTGCTGAGGTTGATATCGTGCTTACCTAACCACCTGTCCAGCCAAGCCGCATCTTCGTCTGATGAAAGTATCCTGAATGCTTGTCCCTTCGTCCCTCTTTACTCGTATGCATACCTACATGTACGGAGCACATCAGCCAAGCGACGATCTAATGAATTCATCTCCCGTATCGCCTCCCGAGGCAGAGCGATACTAGTATGCTTAGTCAAATGGCAGTTGATACGTGGACTCAAGAACTGCACCAGGACCAGGCCCTTTATAGCCTGCTCTCGCCGCGGATAGCGACTGGCCCAACAATCCAGTTAAACAGTCTGGCTGAGAAAAAAAAAAAAAAGTAAAATAAATCGCCTACCTGCTTGCCTGCTACGTCCGCCGACAGACAACATTTTCATTTCTTTGTCATGACAATGATAATGACCCCCTCTCTCCAAGGAGACGTATAACATTTTCTGCCCTGAATAAGGAGTCTAAATCCAAACCCCGGATCCCTGCTTTGAAGGCTATTTTCCTTGTCGATGGCTTTTTCTTTATCGATCTACCGATCGACGTTGATGTTGAAGCTTAAAGTTAGGTAGGGCCCAGTACCCGGACCATGATGGCATCCCTGCTCGATGCTTATTGCTAGTGTCAACAGGTTTGGGATAAGCTTTTCTTTGGAATTTGTATGCTCGCAGAGCTTTGTGTGGCGTTGGTCCCCAATGCATTTACTCCTACCAAGAGTCGTAGCGTGGTAACAATGTTGACTTTTGACAAAGCTAGAGCGAAGAGAGGGCTCTGCTCAGAACGTTGCTCCAGCAAGCAAAACGAAGACTTGCAGACGAGACACACGATCGAACAAACGGAGAAGCCACATTACGAAAATCAGGGTTCAGAAGTTCTATTTATTTATTCATTCATTATTTAATGGTTATTGTTGTGATGAAGCTGCATGATGCAGATGATCTGCACCGCCACAAAGTTGGTCATTGCTCTCCCTTTGTTCCCCCTCTTGATCATACCGTACTTCATATCCAATCGTCTGCACGATCGCATTGTTGGGATTTGGCACACTCTGTGTTCGCTCTTCTTGGCCTGGCTCGCCCTGTTTTGTCATCTCATCGTTTTTCTCGGCTCCGCCGCTCAGACTTTTATTTTTTGGATCCGCTCCCCTCCGAAGCAGGATGGAATTCCTGTACCCTTTCCGAATTCTCTGGCCACTCTTCTCGTCATGATGCAGGGCTTTGCCACTATTTTGGTCGATCGTCCCCGCACCATACACAGTCGTTAAGCTTCGTCTTGCTTGCGTCGTCTTTTGCCCTGAATTATTATTGACTTGGCCGGCTGTTGCAGAGTTCGACCCGCCAGATATGGACAGCTCCAAAAATTCGGTCACCCTGCCGGCCATCAGCCCTGTTTGGAGGTCTGCCATGACACGTTTCAAGCTCGGGATGCATGTTGTAATTATTGATATGCAGAGCGTTGCTTGTGCCCAGATAGTAGGTCGCACAGCATGCCATGTTTTGTCGAGAGGCCTTGAGCTGAAATACTGGTTTTGCGAGGCTAGGGAGAATATCGTGAAAAGGGGAACACTATGAGTTGAAGAATGTAAGCGAGTTCCAAAAGTAAAGTGGGCTAGTAACCTGGGAGGGAGGTAGTTGTTGGAGGTAGCTGTTGGAGTTCCCTTACAATATCCGCATGCAGAAGAAGCTCACAATCGTTAGTCGTTTTCGAGTGGGAAGTTGAACCTGAAATACTAGGAAGAACGGCAATATGATGAGAGCAATATCGGTGATAATGCTTAGCGTATCAAGTGCAGTATATAGGGCCTGCTGGTTTACGCATCTTCCGTCACTGAAATCCCACGGCCGAGGGGGATCGCACTGAGCTGCTAAGGCAATGATTCCCGTTACCCCCCAGGCGGCGATAGCTGCAATGAGACAGCGACACGCATATAGGACTGCACTCAGCGGCTTGATGTAAATGATAAGTAAAGCCAGGGCGACTTTGGAGCAAGCCAGCGATGCGATAGCAAGGATTTGGCTAGCATAGAAGAACTATTCCCATAAAATAAGCGATACTAACTCTGGACGAGAGGGGGGGAATGGGCAAAGGCAGCACATACCTTAGCAAACGACTGGAATAATTTCTCGCTTAGGGCATTGCGATGCCGACCGAGGCCATTTGAACAAGCGAAATTTATACATATGGTCTCAACAAACAGAAGTATCTAGGAATAACAAAACCAAGTCAGTAAAATGCTTCGGAAGAATGGACTAAATTCGGAGAAAACAACCGTAGCTAAGGAGAGTAACAAGTCACATAAAACCAGTTTGCGAAGCACTCTTGCCCGTGATATCAGAGTCACGAGCACCACGATGACGGTCAGAATAAGGAGGATGCAACTGGACAGGATAACCCAAGCGCCGTGGTCGGTAGGAGTAACTTTCAAGAAAGGCGGACTAAGAACCTCCTCTCGCTGCCCCATTGCGGCCCACCAAAGAGCGGAGATTCTCCCCTCTACGACGCTGGAAGAATTTTAAACAGATACGGCTTCATAGATGCCGAGTTCAAGACCCAACTCCACAGCAGGTGGCTGTCTTATATGAGAATATATATCATTGCACAGACAAGGCTGATGCGCCGGATTGGGCTCAAAAGGGATCGAAGTTGGTTTAACTATTATTAGGAGCAAACCTCCATTCCATCCCACACTCCCAACATCGCGCAGCCCAATCCGAACCATCCAGTATGCTAGGAGCCATGCGAGCACACTCCAAGAGGCCCAGGGCAAAAAAGGGACATGCCAACGCGCTCGTCGGGCCTCATTCGTCCAGCGACACAGCGCTCTGTTGAGACTTCGGCTCGCCGGCTGGATCAGCGACACAGATGCTTGAAATCATGGTTCAGAGGCTTGACGGTGAGCGCTGAATGGACAACCGGAAAGCTGTATGTCGTACACATCACACTTCTGGGCAGCCATAGGATGACGCATAGCCCATACTGCACTGTTTGGTGGATCTTGTGCGCCCTCACTTAATTTGTTGTCCTCGAAAAGCTGGGAAATGTTCCGTGGGTTTTTGGGATTGCGGTGAGACCCTTGGGGTTTTGGCTAAGAACCAAATGCTTTTTCCATCCGCTTGTCGGCTGTGAAGAAAACCTGCAAGCAGCAAGATGAATTTGTTTTGACAGTCTGGGAGGTTCTCGACAACCAGAATGCATCGTGTACCCGGGCCATGTCGCTCTCTCCCACGAGGCCTGCTGTCTGACACGTTCAGAGCTCCCCGCAGCAGTGCGGCCATTCGGGTCGAGATCGAGTATCTGTGTGCTCTGAGAGCCCTTGGTTGCGCGCAAGCAGCCTGCGTTGCAAAAGGCAGCACAAGGGCAGTTATTTTTTATTTTTTATTTTTATTTTTATTTTTATTTTTTGGTTGCGGCTTGTTTTTCATTTCCTTTATTGTGTCTTTTTTATATTGCATGCAGACATACCGATTGTGCCAGATTCTTCTCAACGGTTGACAATTACACAATCGATTGACTGTCTCTGCTGCAACTGAGTGATGCTGCCGACGTCTTCTATCTCCTGAGTAGCAGCCGCGCCTGGCCCTGTTATCATCTGTTTAGTATCCCGCTCACTCCAACTATCAACACACAAGCAAGAGCTTTCTCAGCAGTCAATTGAAGTGCTTGGGGGTCAAGAATGGAGGATCGCGAACTGCAACTTTGGAACAAGCAGAATGGTGCTACGGCCCATGAGGACAATGGCGATATGATATCTGAATCGTCGCATGGCCGGAATGATGACAACCTGTCTCCCCCTTCTCGGAGTAGAACCACAGGCGAAACAGTCCGAGCCCAGGTGAGAGTTAAGGTATGTGCGATATATGTCCTAGAGCTAATTTGGCAGATAATGCGCAAAGTTCCTCCAGCTAATATAGAAGAATATAGAAACTCTTTAATTTCACCCAGATCTTCTTCTTCGCCCTTACGTTTATGTCAAGTTGGGAGACCATGGCATTGTAGGTTTACGGATCAGCATATCACCACTCCCAATTCGCGTTAAATTTATACGCATGCTACAGCCTCGCTGACGAAATCATTGGCTAGGTATCTTACAGGTTCCTTTACAAACGGTGGACCTCGAGCACTTTCATGGGGCATTATCGTGGTCGTTTGCGGAGCTCTTGCGCAGTCCGCCTCTTTGGCAGAAATGGCTTCAATGCAGCCAATTGCCGGCGCGCAATACCACTGGACACATCATCTGGCGCCGCCTAATCAGAAAAGATTTATTACGTGGATGCAAGGCTGGATAACTTGGTTTGCCTGGGTGTCTCTGCTTGCCGGCGTCGCTAATACCACTGCCAACATGCTCCAAGGGGTTGTGACGGCCAATTATCCGGGTTATCAACCCCAAAGATGGCACCTGACTTTGTTTATTTTTGCTATGCTTATTTTCGAGGGCTTATTGAATATGTATGCCTTTTGGGTTATTCCCTGGATCGAGCTGCTGGCTGGTATTTTGCACGTTTCGCTGTTCATTGTCTTCGTCTCTATCCTGGTTGGGATGGGACCACGCCATTCCGCAAGGTTTGTCTTTCTTCAGGGCGATTCCGCTTCAGGGTGGAGTAATGGGTTCATATCATGGAATCTGGGGTTGCTGACCCCGACGTGGGGATTCGTTGGTCCGTCCTTCCATTTCTCATGCCCATTTCTATCAATCCTGTCTCCATTGCCCACACCTTCCAGACAAAAAAAAAAAAAAAAAAAAAAAAACCACTCGAAGCTAGACCACTTTACTAACAAGCTCAAAGGCTTTGATGGAGCTGTCCATATGAGCGAAGAAGTGCGTCGTGCAAAAAAAGCTGTTCCTCGGTCCATGTTCTGGACCGTTGCAATCAACGGCATTTTTGCCTACGCTATCATCTTGACCATATTATTCACGATGGGTTCGATAGAGGACGCCCTCACTGCGCCCTCGCCGATCATCCAAATTTGCCAACAAGCTACCGGGTCAACCAGTGCAGCCACAGCTATGGTCTGCGGTCTCCTGATTATCTCTCTTGCAGTGAATCTAGCCAGCATTGCGTCGACATCTCGCCTTACATGGGCGTGGTCTCGCGATGGTGGTCTTCCGTCGTGGTTCTCATATGTGAGTTGCTTGCTTATGACTTCGGTTTTCCAAACGAGCTCTTCCTTTCGCACTTCCCCTGGAAACACTATTTTCAGAGTAGAACATCTAACTAACGCCTTCATGCAGATAGACCGAAAACACTCCGTGCCTGTCCGCGCCGTCTGGCTCCCCATAGTGATTGTCATGGTTCTCTCCTGCCTTAACATCGCCAGCACCGCCGCTTTCGGCGCCTTCATCGCCCTCTCCTCAATCGGGCTCTTTTCCTCATACATCATTGCCATTAGTTGCATGGTCCACGCACGGTTTAAGCAGAAGAATCTCCAATTTGGCGACTGGACGATGGGCCGTCTGGGGTTGCCTGTCAATATATTTGCTCTGGCCTACACCTGCTACGTGACGATATGGCTGCCATTCCCCAACTACTTGCCCGTGAGCGGGGTGAACATGAATTATGCTCTTCCTATATTTGGAGTGAGCACGTTGTTTGCGCTGTCGTACTGGTTCCTGAGCGCCAAGAAGAATTGGCGTGGGTTGAATAAGGAAGTTATTCGACTGGTTGTCGAAGGGGGTGAGTTGTCGCTGAAGTAACAAGGGCAATCAATGCATGGATGGATAGGTGGATGGACCTGCCAATTTCTTCGGTTGCTTTGTACGGATATTTTGATCATCATCATCCTCCTCCTCCTGGAAAAGCAGGTGAGTGAAGTGATGAGTAACGTGTATTACATCTGTTATTACAAGGAAAACCTTCCGTTACATTTCCAATGCGTCGACATGTTACTGAGAGGTCGAGTTTTTGTCGTTCGACAACGGTCAATCAATGATCTATGGAAGGAAATAAGCCATATAAAATGGAGGGCGAACATACTAGCCAACTACGTAACAAGACGTAGAACGAACGCTTTTAATAAAACCTGTGTTACTTTTAGAGAGGAGAGAGCAAATTAACAAAAAAAAGAAAAGTGTACCAAATTATGCCCAAATTCCGCTCGCTCGCGGCTACCAGAAATAACTCAATGATATCACTTCCCATCACGACGCAACGCATCGCACGAAACAATGTACAGTACTCGTATCGCACACAGCAGCCCAGGACACAAGGCCGGCATTACTCCTGTAACACATAAAAGCACACAGAACACGAAACAATGGATGATTTGTTTCCTAGTCTGTACTCCCGAACCTCGCACATCATCGTGTCGTACAGTAGAAAGTTCAACTGACTTCCCCACACCGGCGGGGGGGAGAGGGAGGTGAGGATATTGTCCGTCACCCAAAGCCACCTTGACAGATGTCAATGAGCAACCCCCAGCCTGGCCCCCGTGGAATGAGTGACACAAGCGTGTGTTACGATTCCACGCACGTTGGCAAGAAAGAGGAGGCGCAAAATAGATATCGCGTAGCGTGTGGAGTAGACCGTTCAAAGAATCGATCCTTACGTGAATAGTGTATGTAACTGCAAACTCAAGTGTGTGCATATTTGATATCGGGTATTGTATTGTAGGGTACTTGTGCGAGGTGAAGCAGTATAAAGCCGGTAGGGCATATGCCAAACCGCGAAGCTAGCGTGGGATGTGTGGCTACGGAGAGATGTCTCAAGTTGCCTGAGGTCATTATTTGTAGAGACCAATTCGCTCAGCTGGGTTTGCGAAAAAGGATAAGAGTTGAAACACAGTAAGGTGCGTATTGTCTGTAAGCAGCTATGTACCGTAGGAGACAAATATCAAGATACCTCAAACATAAAATATACATACACCAACCAATGAGCTATTTCATTACATGAGATGGAAAAGATTTACCTTGCCCGCCAATCAACAGCTGATATACGCACTGGGGACAAACACTTCGAACCCGTTAAACCACAATATACTCTCCATCCAATCCCTCTAAATTCATAATTCTTCTCCACTTAAACGCTTCACCACCTTCTGGGACTGCCAGTGGCATAAAACGGACTGCCGCGCCATCCCCAAATCCCTTGTCCACGTTCTTCCCACGCTCAGGGGATCTATTCTCCTTCATGCCCGTGGAGACCATCGCCACCGAGGAAGTCGGTTCCTGCTTCTCAGACTTCCAATCACCAGAATCTGCAGCCCAGATCTTCTCTAGCACCTGCAGGGAGGCGAGATTGTTGATGAAGCCCGAATCACTCTGAATATCAGAACAACGCTGGCGAATTAATGCGCGGTGTTCTTCGAGGGTACACTCCGCGCCGGTCACGAAGAGCGGCCAGAGGAGGTAGACATCGGACTTAACGGCGCTGATATAGTGGAGGGAGGCGGAGACGAGCCTTTGGATGCGCGGGTGGGAGGATGGGAGGTTGGGGTTTGCGAGGCGTTCGAGATAGAGGAGAGCAGAGTAACGGAAGGATTCAGAAATGTTAGAGAGGTCGGAAAGGTTTGTGGGGGATAGATGTGCGGGAGTTAGTGGTGAGGATACGGAGTAGTGGTATGGGGAGGCGATGGTTGCGGAACCTATTGTGTGGTAGCCATCGGGCAGCTGGAGGTGCCATGATTCGAGTCTTTGGCGCAGCGCCTGCCATTCTCGCCAGAATTCTGCGCGGGAGTCGAAGTCCGCTGGTGTTGATGGTGGTGGTTGTTGAATGGTATGTTCCGCATGGAGTTGGATTGGATTTGTATTGTTGTAAGTTTCTTTGAATGGGGGCGGCAGGGAGGTTTTGTGGAGCATGTTCGGTGGGAGAAGAGCTGTTGCGACAGGCTGTTCATTCACGGAAGAGCAAGGGTCCTTTGCTCTCTCCTGGCTCAGCATGTTCAGACGGCCCAGCTGGCCGATCATTTTAAACATTGAGCCATCGCATCCCGCTAGGTTCGCAAACGCCCAGTCATCATTGCCGCTGGAAACAATATCTAGGTAGTCACCGGTAAATTCGCAGTCACGATTGTTGATGGTTGCGGTCATCACATCGAACCAAACGAACATACGTGTATACCACTTTACAAGGCTAGAGAAATTCCTATTAGCGCTCCTTCGCAGGGCAAGCAGCTTCTTTACGCCAGCAAGTTGAGGTTGGAACTTAGAAACCCCTGTATCACACATGTGGAAAAGACACAAGACGAGCACCGTGGCAAGGACGCTGTCCGCAAACCTTTGGGTAGGATGTGCCAGCTGAGCATTAAGTGATTTGATTGCCATTGCTTTGTGGAATGACTCTTCCTTCTGCTGCTCTTCGACACCTAGTCTTCCAAGTCCCTCCTCGCAAGACAGTCCTGCCAGACGATAATGGGCGGTCAAGGACATGCGAACTGGCAACGTTTTCCCCGCAGACAAACCGCTGTGCATTTTCCGCTGTCTGAGGTTGCTCAAGGAAAGCGCAGCAATAGCATGCTGTAGGGTGTCGCTACTCTTTGCAAGTTCGAGAATAAACATGCGGTAGGGGTTTGCAGGGCTATCAAAAGCGACGATAACAGGGGATATGACTTCTGCATAGTAGCTGATGAGATACTGCATGCGAGGTGTCCCGCCAATGAGTTGCATGGGCATGGGCTGTGGGACAAATGAAGTCTGGTTTGGAGTATTAGCGTCTCGATGGTCGGCATTGAGCAGAGAGCAATTGGGAGGCGTAGATCTTTCTTTGAGCGACTGGGTAAGAAAGGTTGTGTCTGCGCTTTCCTCCGGTTCTTCGCTTTTCGCGTAATATGTATCCCTCTGCGGGCAGAGGGGAAGAGCTTCAACTTGAGATTTTGCGAAAGAATTATGATTCCAGCTATTCCTCAAGCTATATCCCTGTACTACCGGGGTTGAATTTGAACACATGTTGTTGATATCGCTATTGCTTATGGCTGGGTGGGAAACACTTAGGTGGAGAGGACGCGTGGTGGTCCTATCGAGACATGGGCTCCCAGGTAAAGGTTCGACATGGTCAGACTCGGCCTTTGGTCTTCGGAAAAGAACAGCACGGCCATGATTATGACGACTTGATAGCACGGCAGCCGCGGAATTTACAGGAAGCGGACGCTTGTTCTCTCTCTGCGACTGTTGAGCAGACTTCATCGACGTCCCAGCGGGTGTGCTGGTTTGAGAAATACCATTGTTAGAGGAGCCAGATGATGGAAAAATGGACACATCGACGTGCAGCAGCGGATCGGTAGTTGTCGCTGCGGTGGCCTTCCTGGGCCGTCGATTGAGTCGAGGGCGTTTCGAGGCCGGGCGGGTGGCTTCCTTAGAGGCCGAACGCACTTGGAACGAAGACGGAGAAGGACGGCGTTCCGCTTCGGCTGCTTGTCGAGTGGAATCCGCGACGGTGGCAGAAGCAGCCTGTTGGGAGCCAGAAACAGGCCAGGAGAGCCCGCGCAGTTTGCCTCGACTAGCTACGCCAACTCCCCATGTCAAGGTGGTCTTGTAACCCGAGCACTGTACACCCAAACCCAGACACTGGGTGCAGTATGGACGTCGTCGATCGCATTGGACACTGCGATTAGCGCAGGTAAAGCAGTCGTCGGCCGCACCATTGCCAGCAGCTTTTCTACGTCTTTTTCGCGGTGCAGGTGTAGCGAAAGCATAGGATGGATCCATTTGCCGAGCCTCGAGAGGCCGTGGACACGAAGAGGTCGTCATTTTTCAGGGATCATTTAACCAATATGGATCCTAAGAAGCGCTAGCTAGGTAGACGAGCGAATCGATAAGCGATAAACGTCGGCTAACAACAGTGGACGGTTCGGAACCTCCAAGAAGCGGTGCTGCTAGGTTGTAAGCTGATGAAGCAACAGGATCGAAGGCAAGGAAGAGAGGTTACTTTATTCACCGTCCAACTTCGACGCTAATGACTGCGCTTGGTGGAGGGCACAAGGACACGAGGTTAGCGCAGCCAAAAGCTTCCCAAGTTCTGTTTCAAGAAAAAAGAGAGTTTGGCTGGATATTGAAGGGCCTTCGTCTGTTCCTGTGTGTGCTCTTGAGTCACAGTAGCTGGTGGGCACGGCCATTGCTGTGGACTAATACGAGCTTCGTTTCATATCTCCATTATGATATTCTGATGTTCTGATGATTGCTGGCAGAGTGGAGTGGCGGGGCCAGCAAGCTTGCCGCCCTTCATGAGGCAACTGAATGCTATCGACAGGCTTCCAGAAGTCGCCATCCAGGTGGCGTAGGGGTTGGCCATCGGCGTCTGGGATATCGAAGGATGTCCATCAGCCATTCGTGGAGCCAGCAAAGTTACACCGCGGCTAAAATGGATTGGGTTTAGTATTCAATGTCCCCAGTTCTGGGCCTCGCAGTGGCGCCAGTTTCAAATGCCTCCAGGGCTGTCAGCAACATGGGTGAGATGTGTGTAGGGATCTTGTAGTGTGCTCCAGAAACGACGAATTTAACAGCGTAGGTGAGCACAGCTCAATGCACTGCACATAGAATTGGACGTTTTGCCGCTACTGCACTTAAAGGGGAATTGCCCGAGGTCTTTTAGAACCTACTAACTTGTCATGATCAGCGGCGAGAACGGACACCTCTGGCTGATGCTGATGCCGCGGCCATTGGATCCTTCTTCTGCCCAATAAAGCCCCTCCCAAAACCCTGGACAACCTTTCAAGCTACCTGGGTGGCATACCCTGTTCAACCTTCATATAGCGCACCCTGTGTGCAGCTGGAGGGCTTTCACTCCTTGAGGAGGCAAACTGCCTGTGTGATGTGTTAACGGGTTGAAAAGCATCCTGTGAATTGAACTATACTCACAGAATATCATATGCTGGTTGCACACAGGCTGCTAAGGAGTGCTAACTTCGCTCTGTTTAAAAGAACAACAGCTAACACCCTTCACGTATGGATATTGGGTCGGGTCTGACGCTCTGCAGCCTGAAAGAGCGCGTGGATGCACGGCTCCGTAGAGACTGTTGCTTGCAGTCACTATGAAAATAAAGCCCGATATCGAAATCTTGCCTGCATCTTCATGTTTGCTTTCGCTTTCATTTCCCTTTCGTCTTGGGACGAGCAGTGCTCCTTACGGATCGAATCACTATACGATATCAGAGTGATAAAAAAGCATGACTGTCCCCCCTTCCCTGTCCCCTCTTCTCCTGCCCCACCCCTGATCTCGCCATCACCATCTGTAACCCTCGCAGATCTCCAGCACACAACCAACACCCTCACTGGCAGGATTGGAGGTGTGCTGAATATGGTGATGCATATGCGAACGCACCAGGTATTGATTGGCGTTTGGGTAATCTAGTCTGGTCATCATCCATTTTCCTATCCATGGATAACTACAGGCCCACGAGGGAGGTTACGTTCGTGCATTGAATCCGCCAGAATGACTTCAGGATGGTCGCAATTGCTACGTTTGAAACTGGAATATGCCGTTCACTCTTGCGAGCCGAGTTGAAATCTCACTATTAATAAACGTCATGCAATCTATGCCAGGTAGATGCCGGGGAAATCGATAAATACATTTGCCGCTTGAGAGGAAGAAAACAGTAAGTAAAAGGTAAACAAACAGGAGAATACAGATAAAATAGAATAAACTATAAGAGAAAAAAAAGACGCAGCTTTATATGCAGGGTACAGACAGGACACACAAGCTGGAAAATAGAAGTCAAAAAATATCAAAAATCAAAAACGAAGGAGAGAGAATATGTGGGAATAATACAGAAAAAACGCTCACACATAACTGTAGAGAGAGGGAGCAGAAAACAAACACAAGATGGCGGAAAAGAAAACTTAGGAAGAAAGAAAAAATAGAAAACAGAGGGGGAGATATTTTTTGTTTAAAAAAATAATAATAATAATAAAAATAAAGACATCCTGCACCGCCAGCAACAAAGACCAAAGTCCAGTACATTACCCAGAAACCGCTCACACACACCTGCCTTGTTGAATATCTAGCCCAAAACTCCAGACTCGAAAAAAACCTCCAAATCCACCACCCAGACGAAAAGCGACATCAAGAACCCAGAGAACACCAAATCCCAAACACCCAACCTACTCAACACCAAGAGGCCTTCTATATATCTGTATAAGACACATATAATACCCACAAACAACGCATGTAATACAGCCCCAGGAACACTCACGAAACCCCCTTTAGCCCGCTCTCAGTAAAAACCACACCCACCATGTTAACCACCGTACATTCCATCCAGCTTACCAGTTAGGGGAGAAAGAAAACACCATTTCCACCAAGACCCATAGCTTCCGGCGGAAGTATGCCTAAAGGTGCCCATGCAGTCTCACACGATAGAGACATGTATGCGCCGCGCCCCAGTTTGACTTAACGCGGAACACGACCTTCTCCACGCGTGCGGCCGGCATGTCAATGACAGCATCCAGGTCGAAACGCTGGATGTGGTGTCCGCCATGGATGTTGTATTGCCACCGGCCGACGCGGAAGAAGGAGGGTCCGAGGATCGCGTCGTCCGAATAAGCCGTGGTCGGCTCGTTCGGATACACCTGCCGGAGGGTGGTGAGGATGGCGTCCCGTAACCAGGAAGGGAGGAGATGATGGGGGTAATAGGAGGGGCGGAGGTGGGAGAACGGGGGGGTTCGGAGATGGGGAGTAGCAGGCGGTGGTGGGAGGGGTTGGCTTGGTGCAGAGGAAGGGGGAAAGGGGGATGGTGCGTGGGGAGAAGACGCTGACGAAGGGGGCGGGGAGGGGTTTGACGAGCCGGAGCCTGGGGGGTAGGCTGCTGCTGCGGTGGGCGGGCGGGCCATGTACTGGACCCACAGTTCCATCTCCCGCGGTGCGCTGCCAGGATCCAATGTTGCGCCCTTGGGGATGTGCTCAATGACCACCTCTTCAGGTACGATTGCTCGCCCCAGAAGGATGGTCAACTGAGAAGTATTGGATCGCGTGGCAGCGCACCAGCATTCTCCGACACCGTCCCACGGTTGGAGTGCAGCTACAGGCGGGGAGCCGCGAGGCACCTTGGCGAGGTATTGGCCGATCCGACTAACAAGCCCAACCGATGTTGCCATCGTTGGACTCGTCAGGTAGGGATCAACCACTGCACCCATGCCAATCGATGCGTAATTGACTTTTGGCGGCATTAGAGGGTCTATCGCCGCTGCTGGGGATCCGCTTAGCGCTTCCTTGAGATGTGGCAGTCTTCTGTTCCATTCGTTTTTCAGAATGGTGACTTCCTTGGCCATGTCTGACAGTCGTTGGTCGAGACGAGAAGACAGCTTGTGGAATGCATCCGCGTACATGGAAGTTGAGTTATCTGTTGCGAATGTGGATGCGGGACTGCATAAGTAGTGAGACATCGTGGTTTGTAGACTTTGTGGAAACATGCAGGCATGATCTCTGCAGAAATAAGTGAGGAATGTCATGAGGATAAGACCGATAGTGACAAGCAGGGCACTTGGAGTTTTCGCGATTCCTGAGAGACGTTGCTTGGAGGTGACATGGACCCCAGCAGGGGCAGCGGCGACGAGGACGGGAGAGGAGTGTGCGGAGGAGCCCGGGGTGTGGATTGAAGCAGAAGACGCAGAAGAAGCGGGTGATTTCGAAGCAGACTTGTTACGTAGCTGGTTGAATGCTGGAACAGGTGGGAGAGGCCTTCTAGCAGCTGCAGATGTCGAAACGTTTGGAACGTCGATAGGACCGGGAAGAGGAGGGTTCGCACGGAATGCCTCTTCAAATATAGGGCGGCGAGTCGGAGGTAATCTAAGACCGCTGGGTTCCTGAGAGCTGGAAGGTCGGGAACCGTATGGATCGTGAAGGTAGTAGTTTGGGCGAGTTCCGGAATTGGTTTCTCGTGGCAAGATACCATGGATAGCACGCTCAGTGATCCAGCTGACACTTGCGGACCCGTTATATGACGGGGTATCATGGAGAACGGAGATTGATGGGTCTTCTTCGCGTTTGACTCCTTCAGTTTCTTCAGATACTTCACGGAGAGTTTCAAGAAGTTGCTCTTCCGGCGTTGCCTGCCGTGAGGCAGCTCTACGGGGACCTGCTCTGCTGCGCGTTGTGGCTTTGCGAGATGAAGCTCCACGGGAAACAGGTCCAGGGGCTGGAGATATGCTGGACCGGACAGATGCACTCATTGACCGGGTTTGGCGTCTTTCGGGAACGGGGTGAGTTGGGTCTTCAACATCAACACGAGCAAATTCGCGATCTTGAGCTTGACGCAAGCCATCATCAAGGGTGTCGATCATTTCGGACAATCCCATAGAAGGATCAACTTCAAGCTGGCGAGGAAGCGCAGGAGTCTTGGTGGAGCCGTAGGCAAAAGATTGCTGGGTGCGGACGTCCGGGAGAGATGGGTTGCCCAGGTCAGGGTTTGACTGATTACCTTCAGTGGCAACCGTAGGGTTTTCAGTAGGAGCTGCGCGAGTTCCGCGAGTATTCTGGGCACGGGAGCCCGAGCGAACGGAAGCAGTTTTGCGACCAGTCATTTTCTTTTATAGATTCTGGGTGGTCCTGGAAATATATGTTTGAGATATTGGAGAGGAGTTGGTAATGTAATTGCAATTGAATACGCTGCTCTTCCTCTTTTAGGAACACGCTTTCAACCTGATTTGCAAAGTTAGTATCGCAAACTTAAGAAGCACATCGAATGAGTGTTAGAAGGTGGAATGACAAAAGGATTCAAGGAGCGCGCACCGAAGGTTCAGCTGAGCTGGAGATATTGGAGAAGAGGAGGTGTTTGTAGAAAGAACTGGGGTTTTGGTTGGAGTGCAGAAGATAGACGCCTTCTAGAGAAAAGCAGGGTAGAGAGGTCGCAACAAAGAAGAGATGACCAGGGAAGAAAGAAGGAGATGGAATAAAAGAGGATTTTTGGACAAAGCAGGGCCTTTGTAAGACTGAAAAAAAAAGTTCTTAATTGCGATGAGTACAATGAGACCAGCTCAAAGGTAGGTGTAGAGGGAAGGCTGGCTTTTCAAAGAGTAGATGTCTTGAGGATTGATGATTGCAGTTGGGCAAAGCAGTGGTGCAGGACAGGGAGCAGATATTGGATTGACAATGACGATTGATCGAAGATAATGGAAGACTGTTGAAGTAGTTGTAAGCGCCAGCTGGGAGCGAGAGCGAGTATCAAGACGGTGATGAGTGGTGGAAGGAGATTCGAAGACGAAGTTGAGATGGTTTGGCGACAGGAGGGAAAAGGAGCTCCACAACACAAAGGTCCAAAGTGAAGGGAAAACAGGACAAACACTCACTTTGGAATATATTCCAAGTTCTCTGTCCGCCGTAAAGAGGGTGAAGTAAATTTCTAGTCCCAGGCGGTGGAGGAAAATGCCAAAGCAATCTGCTTTCACAGTCGAGTTGAGGTCTCAACCACAACATACGTGGTGCGCTGGGAATACCTGACGGGTGACAATAGCAGAAGACGAGCAACACAGAATTCCTCACCCCAAATGCAACACCAGGTGAATTCAGACAGATTCACTTGAAAAAGGCATGGAGGGCAAAAAGCCAGTCACTCTGGATGCTTGTCTTTAGGATTGATTGGTGAAAGAAGGCGAGGGAATTTCAGTATGCACAACTGTTGTTCACCCTTCGATCCATGCAGAAGAGCTTCCCCCTGCACAGCCAGGCTTTAATCCCTCCTCTTTCTTATCTTTTCTGCTGTGGGAACACAGTTGCTATCACCGCGTTGATGTGTGGTGTGGGTGTGAATAGCGCTTCAGCGCTGCTATGCAAAGTGGATAGAAATGAAATGGCCCTTGAGTTTCAACCAACCAACCAATCAATCGATCAATCAATATGAACCTGGATATCAAGAAACAGAAACAGCATTAGTCTCAATTGTTTGATAACTACTACTAGTAAAGTAGCAATTCATCAGCAAACGCGACCTTTTTTTTCCTCTCTCTTTTTTTTGGAGACCAACACACCCTTTGGAAACCAGGATTTAGACAGCAAACAAACACTGGAAATGGACAGGCACAGGTCAAGAGCACAGTGCGCTCCTTTATGCACACACTGGCACCCTTTTCTTTGATATTGTCTCTCTCTCTCCTTCTTTCGCGGTCTGGATGGTTTGTTTGGCGTCGAGACCGGAGTTTTATTGTTGCGGGGGCCGGTAACGGAAAACCTACCACGCTAGGACGGATTTGGCCTGGGTATGAGTGTATCATTTTGTCAACGTATCTCTGTTACATACATATATGAAGACAGATGTGATTGTGGATCTTTGTACAGTAATGGGTTGCCATATGGTTGTATTCCTAGCCGGTCAACTAGAGCCGGTACTTGTGCACTGTGCTGTGCATATACGTGCTGTGCCAATATATTCATATACATTTTAAAATTTTAAAGTTGTAGAAGCTCCGTTATGCATTTCTGACGTACCATAATATAGAAAGGACAAGATCCGAAAAGGGGGAATCACGAAGGAATAAAAGACACCATAATGAAGCAGAAAGCGAAATCTCAAGTAATGTACAGTAAAGAATATACTAGGCACGCCGTATGGGGTGCTATAGATCGATTGGACAAAACTAGGGCGCAACGGGGGAGCGTATACAGTACATATCGAGACAAATACACGTAGTGAGCATGAAATGGACCGATATATAAGCAAACATGTAAAAGCACGGGTGGCTGAGAGGGTTGTTGACGGGCCCGTACCGTACGAGCACATTCACAACTTCATTTTTCCTCAGCAAGTCCAGATTCCAATCGTACCATCCCTCCGCCCCTCCGTCATATACCCATCCTTGATCCGCACGCGATCGACGATTGACGCCGTCCTGCCTTCTCCAGCTGCTATTACTCCTGCGCCGCAGTTCCAGTGCTGCCCCTCTGTCTTGTCGTAGACTTTGACGACATCTTCGCCCGCCGCGGAGACGATACGGCGCGTGTCGAACATCATGCTGGTGATGGGGTTTTCGTAGGCGTACGCGTCGTATATAGACCCAGTTCGGAGGTCCCAGATCTGTTTTAAATTTAATTTTAAAATTATAATGTGGTTAGTTTGAAATAAATGACATAGTGGGAGATTTATTATAATCCCACCAATAATGTAATTCCTTTTAACTTACCCGTACACTCCGGTCCATGCTCCCCGTCACCAAATGCACGTCGTCAAATTGCAAACACGTCACGGGCCCAGTATGTCCCACCAAACTACGGTGCACCTGTCCGCTACGCAGATCCCACAAGCGTACCATCCCGTCTGCTGTCCCGCATGCCAAGGCCGCGTCGAAGCATTGCACTGCACCGACAAAATCCGCTGACACATCCGGGAGCCGGCCGGTTGGTCGCCACGGATTTTCACTCGAGGATAACGTTGAGGCCTGCGCCGCAGCCCAGAGGACATCGAGCGTCTGGACGCAGCGGCCCTTGACCAAATCCCACTGCCGGAGTGTTTTATCCGCCGACCCCGATATGAGCGTGTCGCCGCGGAAGTAGAGGGCCGTTACCTCATCGACGTGTGCTTCGAGGGAGAAGAGTGGGCAATCTTCCATGCTAGAGGGAGGAGGCGGAGGGGGTGCCGCCGCGGGGTCTTCATACCCAAGCGCATCCTCCTCGTCATCCTCCTCGTGGTTACCAATGCGATTATCCCGTGGTGCATATTTTGCACGGCTGAGATCCCATAGCCGGATCGATGCGTCCATGGATCCTGTTGCGACGAGGTTATCCTCGACCTGCAAGCAGCGGACGGAGGCATGATGTCCTTCCAAAAATCCCATGCATCGGCCGAGATTTAGATCCCACACCCGGACTGTATCGTCCAACGCTGCACTGACCATGGTTCCGAAGGGGACGTCAAAATCTATTGCGGATACCATATCATTATGCGCTTCTAGTTCTCTGATCATGGAGCCTGGCTCAAAATGTTCGTGGAGGACGGGCATGGATCTCTTTCCTACAAAGGAAAAAATAATATTAATAATTTTATTTCAATTGTTTTGTTGATGAGTTATAATGCTAAATAGGGGAGGTTGGGGTTGGGGTTGGGGGAACAGACTTAACGATTTATGTTTCCACGTTTTGGGAGACGGCAGTTTCTCATAGATCGACTCCGACATGAAAGACGCATCCATAGCCTGCGTGTCAAATGCGACAGAGGGCTCCGTTGCATCATTGGTCTTAGGAGTATCTGGCCGCGTATGCGCTTCCTCCTCCAGATCTTCTAGTTTATTATCCAACTGAACCACTACACCAGTTGCAATACGTAAGCCCTTCGATCCCCAACCTTAAAAAGCAAAGGCAAAAAGCAATTTCGCAGCCTTACAGTCATGTTCCAAATCCGCCTCGTCCATCTCAAGTTGGGCAAGACGGTCCAGCACGATTTTCCGCATACTTTGCAAATTTGCAATCTTGTTATCTATCTCGTAAATTTCTGCACTGCACATGTTTTTCCTTATCCCCATCAATTCCAGCCGCCGACTGAAAGTGTTCCTGTCCTTTTTCAACGAGGATAGAGTGGGTGGCAATGCCCCCACATTCGTTCCCGCCCCATCCAACAACTTCTGCCCGCGCGAGCTACGTCTCCGATGCGATTTTCTATGTTCGTGTTCACCTTCGGGCATCGATGCCTGGAATCCTTGAAACAAAGAGTAGGTGCTCGTGTCCTCCGGAATGTTGGCTAGCATATCATCCGAGAGGGACGAGAGGGCGCGAGTTTGGATTTCAGATGTGGATAGTTTCGATCGGACGAGGTCCGTGGGGGTGGTCTGAGCCAGAGAAAACATCCTACGCTGCATCGACGGGCGACGCAGCTCTTTACGAATGTCATTGACGGCAGAGTGATAGTGCGTTCCTCTGGGAGTGTCCTGCATCGGGCCTATGAGATGGCCAGCCGTGGTCGTGACTTTGCGGCCAAAAGCCTCGAGATGCCGAGTCTGAGAAGCTGTGTTAGAGGATGAGAATGTAAAATATTGTTTTTATTTATCTTGTTGATTGGTTTTTCCTAATTTCCAAATTTGATTTTTCCCTTACCGTTAAGCCAGTCCCCAACGCGGAGGTAGTCTCCTCGTCGCCGGAAGGTGAGTCATTGCGGGGGTACGGGCTGGCCATGGAAGCACGAGGGAAACACCGGAGAGGGCCCAGCTCCAATGGAGAACCTCAGCGGAGAGGAGGGGACGTGAAAAAAAAGGGGAAAAAAAAAGGAGAGCTGGGGATGGGGTTGATGATATGTTGTTGTTGGAGATGTTTTGATATTTGGACGTTTGAAATAACAGACCGTATTGTGGTTACAATACCGTATAATACACTAAGACAGGCACAAAGGCTTTAACCAGAAATGATATTCAAGTTTGATTCAATACTTCCAACCACATCATCTACTCTGCAACCGAAAAGAATGTCAGCAAAGTCGAGAAGCTTATGGTTTTACTTCGAATCAAAACAAGGTTTCTTCGCCATGATGTAATTTCTAGATCTTAAATCTGTGAGTATAATATATTGGTTTAGAGCAAGACAACTATTGCCAATTGATTTGTTCAATCAATAAATTGATATTTGCTTCGGAATACAACAGTCCACATTTGAGATCTTTTAGCAGGAATACTAGCATATTTTGTGCTGCGACTGCAGCCTGGGCCTTTCCATCTGTTTCACTAGGTGGAAGGCGTTCTGGAGAATTGATACTGGGCAAGCTTGACCAGTGTCACTGGTCCACCTTTTTCAATTCCTATCCTCATCTAGAATGAAGTTCTCCGAGGATTGGAGAAGGCGACCAATTCCTCTGTTTTGCACACTATTAATTTTTATATCAAGAGAATTTGCTACGCTTGGTGGCTTTGCTTGAACAGACAGTAAGTGAGAATCAGAGGGGTCGCTGGAGAAAAACCAATGATATTCCAATTTCCATCTCAAACCACAGCATGGGGTCATGCAGTGCTACTTAACAGAATATTCCATCACACTTGGCTACCAAAAAAAAAAAAAAAAAAAAAAGAAAAGAAAAGAAAAAATACCTCTATCATGATACAAGTCAGTAAGCACTCCACGCCTTAAAAGGATGTACATGTACGTACATACCTTGAGTTCCTGCCGAAGAATTTTCTCAGATTTAGTAGTCTCTCGTCCCAAAGCATATGGATAACACCTGGTCAGTATCCAAACATCTCTGTTGCCCCCAATGCGTGGCTACCGCCCGTCGCCTCTCCACTTTCCAGATCATTTCTGGCAAAACCCACGATCAATAATATTTAACCGTGTTGAAATTGATGCTCGTCCGGCCAATAGTCTTCTCTTGGCTGGCAGCTTCAAACTTCAGCACTCCATCCTGGGCGCCAAAGATGACTTTCAGCGTGTACTCAAGGAGATATACTCGCCCCCCAGCTATATATTTTGATGGGAACTTGTTCAAGTCGGCATTGGAAAAGTTAACCGCAATGTCACCAACGACATAACAATCTGCAGTGCGGTTAGATTTAAGCCAATTACCCCAAGGTACATGGCAGAGACAAACCTGAATTTTCCCGCTCCGGAGCATCCGTCAGGTCACAAGCATATAGGGTTTCGAGATACTTCAGGCCGCTGAACTGATAGTGCGGGTGAGCCACAGAAACCATATATGTATAGTTCTCTGTATATTTCTCGCCCTGTTTAATGAGAGTTATTAGGAACGCCTCCAAAGAGAGCAGAAATGGAGCCAGGCTGCCGTGAATCACCTTGCCAATCATCCACTTCATAATTGTGCCAACCATCTATTTACCCGTATACTCATTGATATAAGCTTCTGATTCTGCATCTATGCCATCTCGGAATGGGATACCCCAACAAAAGCCGTAATGTCGGCAGCACTTCTTTGTTGTGGACCGGACTCCTTCAAGTCCGCGGAGAGCAGCTCCTTGGACAATAGTCGCTTGACTGGATAGATTAGTTAGTGTGGCCTTGCAACTCCTCAACTGTAGATTATCCAGTTAGGCGACACATACGGTTTATCAGGAATGGTAACAGTAATGTCCATAGATTCGAAGGATGAACGAAATTTCCTGCGAAGATACTCCGAATCGCCGAAACCACCAACCAAGATAATTCTCTAGTCTCATCAGCCCCAAGAGCCGCTGATGGGATCTGACCAAGCAAATGAGTGGGTGGGGTATGTGGGGTATCGGACGTACGTTGATGCGATGTCCTGTTGCTTTCCGGGCATCCTGAATTTGCCCTCGTACTAAGGAGAGGATTTGTTCTACCACGGGTTCAAAAACCGACTGCAGATCCTCACTAGGGCATATATCAACGGTCTGCCACCTGGAACAGTTCTAAGGGTATCTCTCCTACCTGGATAACAGAACAATTCGCTCTTCATCATCGAAATACTCAGGCTTCGCATATGGGGCATTCATGTTGAGCGGGAGTTCAAATATTGTTGGATCGTCAGAATGTCCAAAGTCTTTCTTGATGACCTCAAATTTATTCATGAGCTCGCTGCCAGGGCCCTTTCGCTTCATTAGCAGGTTGTCGAATGCATCGCCGAATCGGTCCGACATGAGTTGGTAGAAATTTCGGTCGACTCCGGTCGATCCGCATTTGCCTCCTAGGACATATTAGATTCAAACAAAGTTCCCATAGAAGGTATCACTGCAATGACTTGCCGACGCCTGTGCACAGCTCTTCAAATCCCAGAGTAGGCAAGGTTTGGAGAACAAGATAGGAAGTCAAGTCCTGAGATGTGAGAGAGATACTTTTTCAAACCGCCTTTTCCGATGCTTACCACTGTACCGCCTCCACAGTCACAAACTAGCACACCATCACCAGGCTACATAGGCTATGGTTAGATAGTAACATGCAGTCCGGACGAAGGACTCACCTTGACGAATCCACCAATTCCATTGGGGGTGGTGTACTTCTTCAACGAAGTAATGGCTGCTGCCTCCGGCTCACTGATTAGGAATATTTCGTCGTTTGGCCGGGTACCAAATCCCGCTTGTCGAGCTGCATTGAGTGTTGCATTCTTCGCCTGGTCTGACCAAATAGCTGGCACTGTGAACCAGAACTCTAGGGGAGTGGTTCGTAGTGTGTCTTCTGTGATTTGCTTGCCAATCCTCTGGAGGATATGGTGGTAGACTTCGGACAAATAATCACTTACAACATCAGTTGCGCTTTTCCCCTCAGGCAACCTGATTATCATCAGGGTATGCAATGCGGGTCGGCGCTTTAACGACTGCAGTGGTGTCTCTGGAGGTACCTTGCCAGATATCGATGACTGTAATATCATCCAGGCCTTTTCCTCTTGAACTGACGTGACTTGCTCCTTCAGTTCTTTATGTTAGCAACCATCACGAGAAAGATGTGTCAGGGGAAGGGGCAGAACCAGTAAATGTAGTCCCGTAATCCACGCCCACAATAATCTTATTACCTGAGTTCAGTCCCAGGGAGCCGAACTTGCTCAAGACTCTTGTTTCGGTATCAGATGCCATAGTAGTCGAGGAACATCGAAGTTGCCAGATTTCTACTTCGACTTGTGGGTCCGTCTCCTATTTATTCCGGCGATACTTCTCCAATCGTAGTTGGCCAGGGATATCTTTGAATGGGTGTTCACTAATCCATTTTTGCTTTTGTGGAGATGGGAGGGGATCGCGCTTTGATAAAGCCAAATGAATGGATGAGCCTTTATATGGCATTGAGAGAAGGTAATTCCCTGGTAGCTAGATGGAGATAAATGCGTTCAGGTGCTAATTAATACATTGGGTACCAAGTTCATGAGGCAGAAGCTCATGTCTGGCGCTCGCAAACTCTTCGAATTCTGTCCACAGTGACAAATCCGAACACCGAATCTCGACTTGCTAGGTGCATTTGTCTGGCGGTAGATCAAAGAGAAACCAGTTTTCTCGCCAGTCCAGCCGCACTGCTGCTCCAGCGCGGCCGTAATCTCGAAATCAAAGACCAGTGCAGACAGAATCTACAGGAGTTGTATCATGGGGCGGCAGAGTTGGCGATATCATTGTGGGCGCAACTGACATATATGAAGCCCTGCAGTCAGCGAAAATCATCCAACCCACAACTGTCTGCACATCGCCCGCACCACCTTGACGAGGATGACATACGACTGGATGGGAAACCCATACTTCTGCTCGTTCAGGCGGCTGTTCTGGCATATGGTAACGAGGACGCTGAAAACTATGACTGTTCCAAAATATGGCCCGAGCGACAGTTATCATCGATGCAGGATCCTAGTTAGGAATAAGCCTGCACATATTTTCCTTGCGTGTTTTCGTCAACCGCGATTGCATCGATACTAGTACTGAGAATGAGAGTGGCGGACCGTGAAAGACTTAATGCCTATCAGCATTCAACCCATAATTACCGGGATCTCCATTCCTCCTTGCAGCCCCAGTAAATCTGTTGTCGCTTTCCTGGAGCCTTGCACTGCCGGCCCTCTGTCTATTAATTGAATTTGAAACAAGTCAACGTTCATCCATTGGTGCGGCATCACTAAAAGTTAGTTCAAATATGATTCGCCGTCCTGCCATGGGATCTTCACTAATCATGCGAATCAAAACGGGAGGCCGTGACACCCTTGCTAGTGTGTGACTGTGTGTCTTGCCGCCGGAGCTACTGCATCTAAAAATGGCCAACCAGTCTACTTTGCAGGGTCCAAGAAGGGTGGTGGGCTATTCAGAGCGCTACACAGTGAAGGAGGGCTGCGCCGCATTTGCGGTTGACCAGCAGCTAACACGTATAAAATGAGAAGATTGTCGTTGTTGTCCAGACTGCTTTCATCAACTTCAAAGTTATGTTGGTTCAGATGGATACGTTGTCCCCAGAGAAAGCCCAGGAGGTTGTCGAGGAGATTCGGATAAATAACGGAGGTCTTAGGGAAGAAGTCCAGAAGAGCCTGCACGCGGAGGCCCTAAGATCGATCAGAAACCTACAGTCTCTGGCTGGAGCATCGATTCGGCATGTCGCAGAGGATTTGTATGATGCAGACACTCGGTTCATCTTCGAACTGGTTCAGAACGCTGAGGACAGTCGTTATAGCCACGCTAAGAGTCAAGAGGAGGAACCGTTTATCTATTTCACCTTATATCCCGATCGAATTACCGTGGACACGAATGAGGATGGCTTTACCGAGAATGATGTGCGCGCAATATGCAGTAATACACAAAAGCTCAAAGCGTCAGATAGGTGGGTACATCTGACATAAAGGCATTGGGTTCAAATCGGTTTTCAAGGTGGCACAAAAGGTTCATATCCAATCTGGCCCTTTTTGCTTCTCATTCACGCATCACAAGGGGGAAAGTGGGTTGGGAATGATAACCCCTTTCAGTCAGTTTACCCTATATTTCATACATCCCGAGGATTTTCAAATTCGTGAAGGCGAGTTAAAGGAGATTCCGGACACGTTATTGCTGTTTTTGCGAAGGTTGTGCAAGATCGGAGTCAAAATCGAGCCCTCCGGGTTCCGGCTCTTATTCAAACGCGAACAGACTGGGCCAAATGGGCGCATTACATTGGTCAAAGAAGGAGGCGACGTGGTGAGTAAGGGCATTTATCACGTTGAGGGAGCTGAATTCGAGAATCTTCCGGAGCATAGTGATCAATCAGCTCAGACAACAGCGGAGGTCATACTCGCTTTCCCTGTCGATGATTCCCATCGTCCCATAATCGAATCTCAACATGTCTATTCCTTCCTGCCAATGCGTCAGGAAGGGTTTAAGGTAAGTTGCTCGTTCTCATTAGCTCTTAGTGGACAGTTAACGGTTACTGACTGCAACAGTTCCTCATACAATCGGATTTTATCACCACAGCAAATCGTCAAGGTGTTCACCTCTGCCCCCGAAATTATGCAATCCGCGAGCGTATCGACCTTGTATTTGTACAAGTTGTTTATACCTTCTGCAAAAATGCAACCTTGAAATACGAATGGCTCCAGTATCTGCCAGGGCCATCGATTCCAGATCCTTTCCGGGCTACACTTCGAGAAATGATATTAGAAAGTCTAAGCGAATCAAAGATTCTTCTAACCCCCAACGGTGCTCTTGATTGCCCAAAATCACTTCAGCACCCCCCTTCTCGACATTGTGATCTTCATGGTCAGCCGCTTTTGGATGATATCACCCCTGAAGTCTATATGTCAGAGAGATACAATTGGCCCAGACTTGCTGAGCTTTTAACTGAGCTCGGGGTGACCAACCTATCTTTCAAAAATATTCTGGACCGGTTAGATCCGTACCTGGTAGGGTCAACGCCTCGACTGTTCGATGTCAGTTTGGACGATGACTGGCATGCCAGGCTCGCGGGCCTTCTTCTTCGGGGTTTGAGCATGTATGGTGCTCAGATTAGAGAGCGAGTTGAGAGTATGGCTCTCATTCCTAGTTCTTGCAGAGTCCTGTTGTCAGCGTCCTCGGGTGATATTCATTTCCCTGTAGATGACCAAGGACGTGCCATTCCAGATAACCTGACACTCAAAACTGTGGATGTCAAAATCTCTCAGGACACACCGCGATGGAAACTCTTTGAGGCCTTAGAAGTATCGTCCTGCTCGTCACAAAAAGTTGTCAACTCAATTCTCCGAAGGTATGACACGGCAGTCGGCGTGACGCTGAGGTATTCCATCGATCACTTGAAATACCTCTTTTGGGTGGGTAGTGGGGAAATCCTCGACAAGCGTGTTTTCGTGATGGATCAGATGGAGCGACGGGTGTATCGAGCCTTCGTAACGTTTGGTGTTCACATCATAAGGGATGATGTCTATTTTGCTACGGATGGCGAATATGGCACCAAAAAGCTGTCGCAGAAGCTTCGACGCAGATCTAATCAGCAAAACAGCTTCCCAGTTGAGATATATATCATCCATGATGCGTACTTGGATGCCCTTCCACCTAGCGCCTGCCCCCATGGTCTCACTTGGGAGAGGTGGCTACAGGTTACGGCAGACGTTCGTCGTGTCCCGAAGCTGTTTGATCCTTTCCAAGACCGACTTTTCCCTCTCGGCCAGCACCTTCTGGACTATCATCCAACGGTATTCATAGGGATTTTGAAGACATACTGGTCTAGTTACAACTGAGAAATGACAAGTAACATCATCAGAGTGTTAGAATGTATGCTGGTGCCTGGCCGATATACGCAAGAGCGATTCCCCCTTTGTCGTCAATATTATCCCTCCAACCAGCTACCAGATCTATGCTCTCGGGCAGGGGTTACTGATAACTTTGCCCACTTTCTTCAAGTTCCAGATGACCTGGTCACTGACACAAGCGATGAGTGGGAATTTCTATCCACTTTTAGAGTTGGGCTACGGCCAGATATAAGATTCTTCCTTTATATATTCTCTTCGCTCATAGCTGACAAGACTATAAATGCTCAGAGAATAGAAGGGTTGTTTAGGATGTATGAAGAGCTCTCGATTCGCTTCCCCACTGATGTTGATGCTATAAAACGGTACGTATTCTGACCTAAAGCACTTCCATTTCGACAATTAACGGAGACATGCAGGGAAATATGCGATATAACCGTTGCGGTTTGTATTCCTAAGACGCGGATAGGTACTGTGGAGCTTGCGCCCCTATCAGACTGTGTCTGGGAGGGAAACCAATGTCTTCGTACCTGTCACGCTCTGGCTCTTTTCCCGGAGTATACCGAGAATAGGCACATAACTTATGTCTTCCGGGATATGCTCAAGTTGCCTAGTGCTAGCCTTATCACTTATCTATATGAACTCGGGAACCGAAAGGAGGAGGGCCATGAGGACGATCTTTGCGTTATATATGATATGATCTCTCAACTGGCAATAAGTCCCAATGAACGCGGATTAGTACTGTACGCTCTCACACTGCTCAGGCTCTCGAAGCATGTTACGGCTAATTCATTTCATAGGGATACCATGCGTACCGATAAACTAAGATGTATATCTTCAGGGCAGCTTTGGGTGGGACCAGAATCCTGTGTGAGGCCCCCAAAATTGGTGGAAAGTATGGTATCAGCCCTTTTCCAAGGTCTACTAGATATTCAAGTTCCTCCAATAAAATAATTATGTAGCGCAACTCAAGATGCTGGCGTCAGACGCCACCAGCCGAGCGAGTGATTTTAAAACCGCGATGTACAGTATCCATTCAATGTGTCCCAAAGCTAGAGATATTAAAGATCTTAGAGACTTGCAATTTTTACCGGTGCAAATGCCGAATGGCAACATTGAAATATTGAGGCCTGTTGATACTTTCTTTTTCTCAGACACGCTCGAGTACCAGTCTACATTTCATGGAAAGGCACCTTTGCTGAAAATTTCCCTTGAGGAACATCGAAAATTGTATCGAGTTTTGGAAGCTCTGGGCTTGGAAGACCGGTACATATCTACAATTGTGGAGGAAAGGGTTGTAGTAGAAGATCGGTGCCGCAGGCGAGTTATATGTCTGCCTCACCTCAGAATCCTCTCTTGCACTACTATTTAATACATCGCTAACGATATCTAGGTTTTCGAGCTTCTTCAAACACTCAATCTTCCCGGCTTCGGCCCCCATAATTGGAAGAGCACTATCCGCAGAGAAGTCACTGTTCATCCAGACCACCAAGACCTTGCCCCTTGGAATGGCTCTGAAACTGCGGATCTTGTGTTTGACGATTCGAGCTCTGCGCTCACCTCGCTTCTCATCCGCGCGGGATACCTACCCCCAGACTCATGGAGAGGAGCTAGACCGACATATTATATAGAAGTCAAGACGACGACAGGGGAAAATAACACCCGGTTCTTTATGAGTAAAAGCCAATACCGAAGAGTACGTCTGTTGCCTGCAGTATTTTGAGTGATACGAGGACTAATTTGTCAACGACGCAGATGCAAAGAATGCAGATAGAAGTTGCTGGAGAGCCAAATGACGAGATCTATATGATTTTCCGGGTCTACCATCTTGACAAGGAGAGTATAGATAGGCGTTCATTTTTACTTAGACCCAGAGAGTCTACGACAAGAAGGACGGCTTATCTTCACGGCTGAATCCTACAGTGTTGTCCCTGGTCAGCTTTGAGTTTTGGAATATTTTCATGTTTGGATCTTGTTGTGCAGGAAATTCAACCATGCTTCTAGACTGGCAGCTGAACGTTTCTGGCAGGTATCCAAGAAGCAAGGATGAGAGTCATGAAGGCAAAAAAGAATTTTCTCTTATTTGATCTTGTACTTGTATCTAATTAAAGCAGTACAGAGACCAAACTCATAACTTTCGGCGTAAGTATTTTCCCGACCACGGTCTTCTCTAAATCTGTTTTGAGAGATGTAATGATTCATCATCATTCCTACATCTTATATTTTGGATATTTTCAAGGAGATAGTTACACTCAATATATACGCCATCTTTTCCCATACGGTTCAATAAGATTGTACTGTACAAATTACGCAGCGTAGTCAAAAACACTAGACATAGCTAAGCTTCGCCCCTTGAGGATGCCAGCTCTTCAGTGGCACTTGTGAGATGACAAAACGTCTGTACTCTCTATCAAGGTTTAAAAATGCTAGTGCTTAGGAAATTATGCTCCCACATGATAATATATCAATATCAAATAGTTAGCAGAACTACCTTACTCCTGCTGTAGTGCCTTTGGATTTTTATCTGGCGCTTGGCCAGGTGTCATTATCAAAAAGAGTTTGTTCTGGGGTTCCAAATTAGGCTTAGTGAATATCATATGAATTTGTGATTGGCTCGGGATTTTAGTAAACTTGGCAGACGATTGCAGTAGTTCAAAATTGGTTAGCGTCCCAAGTGGAGTGGCTGGATTAAGGTTGGTCTGTTGGAGGTCCTACCTTACCTAGGTAGGTACACAAGCCCTATCCCACGTGACCTGCAACATATCCATGGATATTAGCTCGCCACTAGATAGATGATAACAACCAACCAAGGTTCAACCTGTGGGATGGTTAATCTTCTCATTGTGCGATCGCTAGCCAACTATATAGGGGTAATCACGTGTGGTGGAGGGCCGCCTGGGCAACTAGTGCCCAACACAACCGTCTTACTGTTAGGCCACTGGGGCAAAAGAGCTCTCTCACACCAGCGCCATGCTGGTAGTAGAGGGGACGAACCAATCCAAACCCCCCAACACTTACATGGTCCGATATCATGTGACATTAGCTCCGAAGAGCTTTGATCTTCAACTCCCAATTGCATGTTTTTGAGCTACAATATTCGATGCGAGCGCCTCACCAACATCTCCTCCATCCCGCTACACAGTATCCGTGCGACAACATGGATACTGCCATCGACTTGTCCAATGCGTCCAAGGCGCTGGATCTTGAAAACATTAGATTCCAGTTAATGTGAGTCAAACTTATCCGTCAATCTCCGCCCATCGATCTATTATCATCGTTGATAGTTCTCGAAAAATTGAAAATGGGGGAGACGGGGGGAATAAACAGAGAGAATGAATACATTGAGCAACCCAAATGGCACACATCTAACACAAATCCCGTCCCGTTCCAGCCGTCTCGAAGACACCATAACGTTCCACCTAATCGAGCGGGTTCAATTCCCCCTCAACCAACCCATCTATGTCCGTGGCGGCGTTAGAATCCCAGATTCAGACCTCAGTCTTATGGACTATCTCCTAAGAGAACAAGAGCGCCTCCAATCACGCGTGCGCCGCTACCAGTCTCCTGACGAATATCCTTTCTTCCCAGACGCCCTCGAGGAGCCTATTCTCCAGCCCCTCAATTACCCCAAGATCCTCCACCCCAACGACGTAAACGTCAACGACATCATCAAGATGCGATACATCAATGACATCCTACCCAACGCCTGCCAGAAATTCGACCGCGAGGACCGTGGTGAGGCACAGGAGAACTACGGCTCGTCAGCTACGTGCGATGTCAATTGTCTGCAGGCTCTGTCAAGACGAATACACTTCGGGAAGTTTGTGGCGGAGTCGAAGTTCCGGATGGACCCCGAGAAGTTTGTGAAATTGATCAAGGCGAATGATCGCAAGGGGCTTGATGAGGCGATTACCAACGTCGCGGTGGAGAGGAAAGTGCTGGAACGGCTAAGGCTGAAGGCGAAGACATACGGGAGAGATCCTGCGGGTCCTGCAACACCCAATGGGAGCAACGAGAAGATCAATGTTGAAGCGGTTGTGGCTATGTATAAGGTAGGGTTTTTTTTTTTTTTTTTTTTTGATTGGTCTTTCCTTTCATTCCCCTTCCCATTCCCATGCGATTACTTATATGGTTTGATGCTGGGAACTAAAGGAATATGCGACAGGACAACGTGATTCCATTGACGAAGCTTGTGGAGGTGGAGTATCTAATGCAGCGTCTGCATGGCACCGAGTGGGAGTAATCGCAAATATATGCATGAGAGCAAAAGCAAAGCTCGAGTATGGTACAATGACTTTTTTCGGGCAATCCACTTCTTTACGAGCAAGATAGATAATGAACTAGAGAAACACAGATTAATATGTCAAAGACAAACCATCAGATGAAAATTCTCATTTATATACTTCTTCAAGAGGAGGGATTCAGATACTCCTTTAGATCGGTCACAGCCGCCTCAAACCTCGCAGCTTCTATTAAAATCAAATGTCCCTTCGGACGAACCCCATGGTCATGAAATGCCCGTTTAGAATCCGACGCCCCCTCTTCTTGCTGGCGGGAATACTGGTAACCTCCATAACATAAGGCGTGTTTCTGCAACAGCTCATCTTCCGCGTGGAAGTAGAATATATCGTTTCTCTCTTCTGCAGCTTTTTTCTTCTTCTTTTGTGGCCGGTCCTCCTCATCTAGTTTCGATTTGACTTCTTCGTACGTCCTTGATAGGATTAGGTAATGTGTGAAGTTGTAGGGTTCGTTCTCTTCAAGGGCCCAGGCGATCTCCTCCAGAAGCATGGTGTACATTGGTGAGACGACTTCGGCGGGTATGTTGATTAGTCGTTCTGTCAATATCAGCCCGATCGCTGGTACGCTTTGTTGTGATAAGAGGTTGTCTAAGTGGGAGAGTAGGGAAGAGGAGGAGGATTTTCGTTGAAGGTAGCTTGTTAGATCTTGAATAACTGGTACATCCTGTATCAGCCGGCAAGTACATGTACATATATCAAGTTAGCCATAGCAATGAATTAGGTAGCCAAGCGCGTTCGGGATATATATGTATACCTTATGTTGCTGCAGATTCAACACAGTAAGGAATGCAAACGGATCACCTTCATTGCCATCAACCTTCACCGTCGAGCCCAAAAGCGGTTGCGACAGTATCAGGTCAGTCAATGCAGAGAGGTCAAATAGTTGCGCATCGTTGTCCAGGAGCTGGCGCAGTAGATTTCGGAGACCGTGGAAATCTACTGCTGGTTGTGGATCGAACCACTCAAAATCAACGTTCACTATACCCATCTCCTATCGCAATTACCCGGGAGCATCAGTTAGCTAAAAAGTTGGACCAATGCGATTTTCGAACGGGGGGTCAGTTGACGGAGTAAAATAAAATACTACTTCATCGCTACTGCTATCGTCATTTTCGCCCAGGGCGCCGGTTGTGTTGGCCATTTCCACGTCGTCATCTTTCAATTGCTTCCGCTTGCCCATTTCAAGGTAATTATTTGTTTAGGATTTATTTTGAAAGAAATGTGCTGAGCAGGGAGATGTTGTTTGATCTATGTCTGGCTCATTCCAACAACGTTTCAAAAAATAAAAATCCATGTGATCCAATTTTACACTTAAAGTCGCAATTGACCTAGTGCCGTCTTAACTAGTTAACTAACGTAATCTATAAGCGAACGGATAATATAGGCTAACCGTGCCAAGCGCACTCACTACCTCCCATTAGTGAGTGCGCCCACTGCAAAGGTAATATCACCGCAACAGTAATATTTTTGAATCATCTGAACTTCAAAATATCATTATTATTCAACATCATGTCTATCTATAATATAAAGATCATCTATATACTCAGTAGAAGCAGTAGAATCTGCAGCAGATTGAGATTCATTAGATTTATTACATTGTGGTTAATTTGCAGCAGTTCTAGTGAGCTTGTGTAATGAGTGTACTTCAATTAACGATTTAGCACTATCCTAAATACAGATTATGAATTGATTAAGAAAAGAAAGAGAAAAGAGATCAGAAGAAAAGATTGTATAAAAAGAGTTCTTATAGAGAGAAGATTGAAACAGAAGAATATCAGAAGCCATTCCACAGTGAAACATAAAGCAGAGTACAGAGCAGAAGAATATTGAGAGTTATGCAGAAGAATTGTTAGAACTATATAAGTGTGAAGTATGAAGTAGAAAAGATTATGTGGAAGAATTGTTAGAGGCTACATGAGTGTGGAGTGCAATAACAGAGATGAGTAGATGCAGAAGAGGTTGATTGTATAAGTTAACTACTAACAGATACTAACTCATCATAAAGAGAAATAATGTGATGAATTAGTATCTGTTAGTAGTTAATTTATGAAATCAACTTCTCTTCTACATTTATTTATTTCTGTCATTGTGACTTTATATAATCTTCAATGTTCTTCCACTCTGTGCTCTGCACTTAGACTGGCTGGTGGGACCATGAATTTCATGTTTGATTTGATTTGATTTGATCCCAGTCCATTTCTTGGTGTGATTTCCAGTGGGACCAGGATCAGAATGAGAGTGTAAAGTGACTAGAATTATTAGAACATGAGTGAAATGGGACTAATAAATCTTGATATTTCATATAAAATGACTGACTATCAAAAATAAGAACATGATCTGGGACTGACTATGATTTTGACTGAGGTTTGGTCCTGTTCTGATGATTATATAATACATATCTAGATATCAATCTGATGATATGATTGGTGGAGATATCACCTCTATCTAGTGCTGTCAATCAATTTACCCCTGCCAATCTATCTACTGCTGCTAATCTATCGCCGCTGCTAATCTATCCCTCACTGCTAAGCTATCCCTCGCTGCTAATCTATCGCTGCCAACCTATCTATCGCTGCCAATCTATTGCTGCTAATCTATCGCTGCTGCCAATCTATCTATCACTGCCAATCTATCCATCGCTGCCAATCTATCTATCACTGCTAATCTATTGCTGCTAATCTATCACTGCTAATCTATCGCTGCTAATCTATCACTGCCAACCTATCTACCGCGGCGAATCTATCTATTGCTGCCAACCAACCTACCTACCACTGCCAACCTACCTACCACTGCCAATCTATCTATTGCTCAGCAGCTAATCTATCGCTGCTGCCAACCTATCTATCGCTGCCAATCTATTGCTGCTAATCTATCGCTGCTAATCTATCGCTGCTGCCAATCTATCTATCACTGCTAATCTATTGCTGCTAATCTATCACTGCTACTCTATCGCTGCTAATCTATCGCTGCCAATCTATCGCTGCCAATCTATCTACTGCAGTGAATCTATCTATCACTATCATTACTAGTTCAAAATAGAACTAGAGCATAAATACACTAAACTTCTTTTGATAGATAATGATTTTTGATAACACTTATATTATAGCATTATATCATCTATATAGAATAATGAGATAAGTCATCTCATTATTCTTTTCTTCATTCTTCTGAGTCACAAATGATATCTGTTTCTTTTTAATCAGATTGAATGACTCAGCTGTCTGATCTGATTTTATACTGATAGTCTGTTTCTTTCTCTTTTCTTTTCTCTTCTCATTCTTCTCTGCAGCTGCAGAGTCAGTAGTGATTGTATTGACAGAGTTAATGAACTGCTGATTCTCTGTTATTTTTATATCAGTATATATATTTTATATATACATTTTGCTAATGTATTTGCATGCTATAGAGACAATTTGTTACTTATCAGACTGTAAACTGCAGTGTTTACTTAGCAATTTATAGTGACAATTCATATAGATCTTCTTCAATATACTGAAGATTACAATATATTTAATAAATAGACTGTAACTCTTCTTATATGAGTTGTATAATGAGCTGACTTTGATATCACAGCTGTGAATAAGTACTGATTTTATATTTATTGTTTTTTTTAACTGAGATTTGAAGTTCTTCTTATACAGTACTATATCTTTCTTGAATTTCATCTTTTACAGCTGTGCAATTGTGACGGGTTAGCATCTGTTAGTAATTAACTTACGCAATCAACTCCTCTTCTGCACCCACTTGTTTCTGGCTGTTGTGATCTCATGTAACTCTTGATATTCTTCTGCTCCATGCTCTGCACTTGCATAGTTTCTAATGATTCTTTCACATAGCTCTTAATGTTCTTCTGCTCTATACTCCACACTTATGTAGTCTCTAACAATTCTTCTGTGTAGTTTCTTACATTCTTTCACTCTGTATTCCACACTCATGTAGTCTCTAATGATTCTTCTGTATAGCTCTCAATGATTTCTTCATCTCATATTCCACACTTGTGTAGCTTCTAACAATTCTTATATGTATCTCTTAATATTCTTCTGCTCCACACTTTACTGTGGAGTGGCTTCTGATATTCTTCTGTTTCAAACTTTTCTCTATAAAAATCCTCTTTGTACAATCTTTTCTTCTGATTTCTTTTCTCTTTCTTTTCTTAATCAATTCATAATCTGTAATTAGAATAGTATCAAATCATTAATCAAAGTACATTCATTACATTACAAATTGATTCTTCTGTATTTAAGACTCAAGTGTTTTGTTATTAGTTCTTACACTCAAGTGCATTGTTATCAGTTCTTATATCTGAGTGTGTTGTTATCAGTTCTTACATCTGAGTGTGTTGTTTACAGATCTGAGTGTCTAGTTGTTACAAGAGATTTCTCATGAATCTGAGTGTTCTTATCATTAATTATATAGACTGTTGTGTCTAAGTGTCTGAAACACAATCAATCATGTTCTACAAGATCTGAGTGTCTACAAACTGTAACACTGTGAATAGTGTTCACAAAGAAGCTTGATCAAGCTTAGCACTGCAATACTGCAAATAGTGTCTGCAAGAGAACTGAATATCTACAAATATTTCTTTTCTTTTTTTTTATTATTATATGTTTTTAGATATTGAAATGAACTACAAGCAATTCTACAAACATTCATCACATCTGAACACAGTGGATGATAACTTAGACCTACAAAGCATTCTTCAGCAGCAGATGCTACAGATGACTGAATTGCAACAACAACTTGCTGAAATAAGCACTCTCACATTCATCATTCCTTCTACACCCACATCTCACAAAAAATCTCCAAGAGAGAAGCTCTCAATTCTCAATAAATACAAAAGAGATCTAGTGCTCTATCTCATGTGAAAGTCAAAAACAAACATCTGTAGTTCAAAGGTTGCTTGAGCTGTTCAAAGCTTCTAAGCTTTGCAGCTCTTCTTATACGAATTAACTAGTGTGGTAGTGTACACCATTCTTAATAATAGGGGGTGGCGTACATCATGGAAGAATAATAAGTCAAAATTACCACATCCTCCCCTACCAAATCCATCTATGCCCTTGTGACAGAAATAGTGTTATGCCATGCACATCTGCTTTTGTGATGCACTATTCTGCAATAGATAAGGTGCTCACTTCATGTGCACAAGAGTTCCTATCACAACAACATCAGCCCATCACTAATCAACACCACATTCACAACTATCCTCTTTCATTCACTCTCTCATACACTCAACCTCTCTTGCTCTGCTTCAATCATTCTACACATCTATCCTCTTCTATTGAACATCTAGCCTCTCTATTCTGCAATATGACCTCTGGTCACTGTGTCTCCCACTGTTCTGATCACATCATGCAATCTATTGATAAGTTTTTGTTGATCAAATCTTGTTGAAAGCTAATCTGGTGGTTTTCATGGTTGCTAATTGTTGTTAGTTTCTACTCCTCATCATCAGAGCATTCATCTTGCTCATGATCATCCCCTCTTCTCTTCTGATGTCCCTTCCACATGTGATCTCACTCCTATTGAGGAGATTGCTTACAATGATGTTGCAGGAGTAGATGATGACAATGTGGCTATCTCTGTCAACAATCAGAATGTAAGTGAAGTGGTCAGCAAGGACATGAGCAGTGATGACAGTGTTCATGATGATGATGAGATGGTGAATGTCTCTGTGTTGTTCTCTGTCACTGTCTTCTCTGCTCTCATCTGTGTCTCTGCCTCCTCTGCTCTCAGTTTCATCTCTCTTGTCTCCATCAATTCCTCTCTCTCTTTCTACACTGGTTTCTCTCTTTCATTCACTCTTCAAGAAGTTCTACACATCTTCTGCAGCTCTCTTCTCTATTCTCCACATCTCTCTCCTGCTTCCACTGTCTTCTTCAAAACATGATTTCATATGCAAGTGCTGTATGACACAACCCACTTCACCAGTTATTCATCTGTTGCATCTCTTGCTCAGAGCAAGTATGAAACCTTCAGCAATCTTACACATCTCTTGAATTCTGCTGTTGTTTGTACTGATTGTGCTGAGTGTATGTTATATCTCTCTTTGTCTCTTTTCTACAATTTTCTTTCTAACTTTTCATAGGTGAAATTGTACAGAGCCTCTGCATTGTTGAGGTTATGACAGACAAGAACCCTCACACTATGTTCACTTATGTCAATTTTTGCATTGCCCCTCTGTCTTTGCATGCTTCCAGCTTATCAGATGAGTGCCTTTGTCCTCTTTGCTGATGAATGACTTTCAAATTGGTTATTTGTAGGAAAGAAATACATGTGCAGAGTAGTCTGAACAGTGATGTGGTGCTTTTTTATACTTGGAATGAGTATACATCTGTTTCTTGTGTGGGTTGTGTGAGAGGCAAAGAATCATTTCAATTTTGTGTTCTGTCTTCTGTATGTGACTGTTCTGCCAGCTGTCTCTGCCTCTGTTGCAACTGTCTTTGGAGCTTCAAGGGAAGTTTCTGTTTCTTCAGTAAGTGTATGCTTCTTTCTTTTCATTGTGATGAGTGGCTGTTAATGCTTCTACAGTTACTTCTGACATCACTCTGTATATGTCTATCTCTGCTCTCTTCTCAGATTCTTTTGCTACTTGTTCACTCTTCTTCACTTTCAATTCCACTCCTCCTCTTTCTTCAACTCTCATTGAGTGAGTGTCCATCATCTGTCTCTATAGAAATTCAGATGTCCACTCAACTGCTTTGCTCACTCTCTTCTCATCCTCCCCTCTTCTGACTGGTTTTTCTCTGTGTATGTGTGTTCATCATTTTGTTGATCTTTCTGTGAATCTTCTCATTGAAGATATTGAATCAGTGCATCAGGCTCTGTGTGAGGTGGAGGTGTGCACTGCACTTCTACACACACACCTTGAGATCCTGGAGTCCTTGGTGCAGGCTGAGTTTTAGTTTCCTTTTTGTTGCATACAGACATTTCTGAGAGTTGTTGGTTTGAGTGTTTTTGTTGGTGTACACCTTTTCTTTTGTTTTTGCGACATTCATGTATTTTTAGAAGTCGGGCAAAGCCCTTGCAGTGGTCATTAGAGCTGTGTGTGAATAGATCTTTTTCCTGGTTTTCTCTTTTTCCTTTCTTTTCTAGTCATTAATCTTACATGACCTTTTACTGGTTCTATGCTTGATGACTAGATACAGCAGATCCCATGTTTTTCAATGAGAGCCTTCTGCCTCCACATATTATACTGTCCCTCTTCACAAGCTCAGACAACTACAGTGAATGGCTCATCAAAACTAACCTCACTCAATCTCTGAGCATCCTCAGATGCTGAAATAGCTTGATTCAACATATTCACTGACATTTCTGACAGTTCATCCTCTGAGGTCTTTACAATTGAGCTAGTATAGACAGTTGAATCCTCTTCTGAATCTCTTTGTTTCTTGCAACTCAATTCATATGCTGATCAACCATCTCAAATTCATCTCTGACTGCATTGCGCCTGCTGTCTATGTTGCAATATCATACAGTCAGCAACAGTCTCATCACTTATCAGAGTGTGCTGTATGCCCATCTTTTCCATTTCCTTCCATTCTTTTTTAGTTATTGTTGAGAGGTTCAAGTAAGTGATATCATCTGATTTGTAAGCATCAATGATTTCTCTAACTTCTCTGAGCTTTTCTATTGTAAGCTCTCTTTTCTTCAACACTGATGATAGTGCTGCAGATGACCACAGCTCATTGAAATCCTCCACCTTCATCTCTACAAGACAAGAGCCATTTATAAGATTGTGTAGGACCCATCCCTCTGATTCTTCCAAAGTGTATATTTCAAGGGGGTGTGATTTGAGGATTTTGTACAGCTCAAACCATCTTGATTGGAACTTCTCAGGTTCTTCATTTTGTATGAGAACTCAAGTGCCCACAGCAAGACTCATTTCTTTCACTAGTGAGTCTCATATTCTTTTCAATTGTATGGTGTGGTTGAGCAGTAATTTGTTTGCTTTTGCTCAGGCATGGCTAACTTCTCTCACTCTTGATTTCATATTCACAACTGCTACCTCCTCCCCTATCTGCTTCTGCATATCCCCTGGAATACATGGATGCATCTCATAGAGCAGGTAGAACAGCAAGCACTTTGAGACTGTATGCTGATGAACTTGTGTTGTGAATAATATCTGTCTCAGATATTCATCCCATAACCTTGTGAGCTTTCCCACTAGATATTTTGTCAGCATGCTGCCTAGTATTCTGTTTAAGTGTTTGACTTTTCCATTTGTATGAGGGTGATAGAGTGTTGTTGTGCAATGCTTCATCTGCAACTGTTTGACAAAGTGCCTCACAGCTCCTTCTACAAGGTTTGCACCATTATCTGTCAATATCTCACAGAGCATACCATAATTGATGTAGATATCATCATGTAGAAATTTAGCAATGATCTCCTCCATTGCCTCTGACACCACTCACACAATTGGCCACTCTGTGGTGTAATCAATTGCTGTTATTATCCAGCAGTTCTCATTTGATGTTCATGGCAATATCTCTATGAGATCTATTCCTCAACATTCAAACAGTTTAATCATATCTTCTATCTGATGTTGTGCCCTCTCACACTCCAATCCTTGTCTTGCGCCCTTTGAGACTTGGCAGTTTGGGCACTCCTGCATGTATGCTTGGATATCTTCTTCCATGCTTGGTCAGTACACTCAATCTTTCAGAACACTTATAAATCCTGGGCTTCTCAAGTGGCTGAACTTCTTGTGCATACAACTTACCAGGTTCTATTGAAACTGAAGCTCAAGATACAGTGTCTCTGTGTAACCAAGATCACAGTAAAGCACAACATTCTTCTCTAACTTTGCAAGCTTGAATTTTGGAAGCATCTCTTCTATTACCTTCACCAGGTGTTTATCAGCTGATACACTCCCATTCTTCAAGCAGGTGATCATGGCTTTCAATCACTCTGTCTCATCACAACTCCTCAGTGCTGTTAGTGTGAATTCTCCCTGTGCTGTGTTTGCTGGACCTTCTTCCATGAAGTCAGGTCTATGACTTATAGCATCTGACATGATAGCATCCACCCTCTTTCTGTATTTGATTTGAAGGTTGTACACCTGGAACTCTGATATCCATCATGCTAGCCACTTGGAGGGTTTGGTTGTCATTTGCAAATAAATGAGGCTTTCATGGTCGGTGATCACCATTGTCATATGCCTGTTGTTGATATATCAATCCCACAGGTCTAGTGCATGTTTGATCACTAGAAGTTCCTTCTCATGCACAGGATAGTTAAGCTCTGCACCTGACAGCTTTCAGCCATCATATACTACTGGGTGTAATTTATCATCCTCCCCCACTTGCAAGAGGGAGCATCCAATGGCCCATTCTGATGTGTTGGTTTCAATTGTGAAGGGCTTTGTACAATCTGGTTGAACAAGCACTGGAGATGTTGTCATACATTCTCTAAGCTCAAGAAAGGCCTCTTTGCAGAAGGTGTTCCAGATGATTGAATGAAATTTCTTTTTGCAAAGCTCAGTGTCTGTCTCTTTAAGAAGATCTGACAATGGAGCAGTGATTTGTGTGAAATCCTTTACAAATCTTCTGTAATAGAATGCCAGTTCTAAAAATTGGTGTATATGGTGTATGTTTCTAGACCTTGGCCATTTTGTGATAACTTCTAGTTTTTCAGGGATTGGGTGTATGCGGCCCCCTTCTACAAGATGTCCCATGAACTCCAACTCTTTTGTATCAAACACACATTTTGATGATTTGATGTAGAGCTTGTGCTCTGCCAGAGTTGTGAGCATCTGGTCCACATGTTGTAGGTGCTCTTTGTACAAGTTTGAAAAGATTAAGATATTGTCAAGGTATATGAGGCATGATTGACTGTTCTGTTTTGCAAGGATCATATTCATTATCATCTGAAAGATTGCAGGGGTGTTTGTAAGCCTCATAGACATCACAAGAAATTCAAACTTTCTCCATTGCATGTTAAACACTGTTTTGAACACTGATAGTTTGCCTACATGAATCTGCCAGTATTCTGTGAGTAGGTCAATCTTTGTCAAGTATTGAGCATTTCCTACCATATCTAGTTGTTGTTGAATTCGTGGTAGTGGATATCCATTCTTTACAGTGAGCTTATTGAACACTCAATAGTCAATGCACATACACCATTCTCCATTTGGCTTCTTAGCAAATAGAACTGGGAAGCCCCATGCACTGGAGGATGGTTGTATGAGACCCCTCTTCAACAACTCCTCTATCTGCCACTGTAATTCCTCAAGATGCATTTGTGATAGAGGGTACATATTGCAATTTATTGGTTTCACATCCTCTGTATCAATCTTGTGGACAAATTCTCTTTCAGGCAGCAGAGAAGGCAGGAGGTCCATTCAGAAGATCTTCTTATGCTTTTCAAGCAGTGTCTTTATACACATTTCATTTTTCAAATCTTTCACAGGCAGCAGTTCTTTTGCCTCAGATTCTCTTATGATGTATAGAATGCTCTGGGTTGAAGGTTTACACAGCACTCACTTCATTTGATGTTGGATGATGAGGTTCAAATCTTCCATTCCTGGCGTGTGGAATCTGTGCCTCATATTCATAGATAAGATCATATGAATTTGATTCTTACAATCTGTCAACTGCATGTGACATGTACACCAATGAATTCAGGGATCATACTTCTGAAACCAATCAAGCCCCAAGATCAGGTCATATTCTACATTCAGAAACATGTGTGCTCAGATGCAGCAAGACCATTCCTCAAAGTGCAAGGACATCTTTACCCTCACAGACAAGATAAGATAATGATTGTTTGGAAGCTTTACTCATTTAGATTCCTCCACTCATTGTACACCAGGCAATCATTTTAGCATATGATCATCAATGTACTTTGTTGAAGTGCTCATGTTCAATAACACCTTCACTGCCACTTCTCTTTTCCATCTCAGATATTCTCTATACATCAGTGTATTCAGTTCTACAGTGTTCAGATGTTCATCCACTTTCTCTTCTGCACTCACTCCTTCATCTTCCTTCTGTTTAGCCCTTGTAGAATTCAGAGAGTCATCTAACACAGGCAACTCATCTACTTTGAAGGTCTTTAGTAGTCAATCAGTGAGTGTCTCTGATTCTGCTGATCCCTCTAGTTTTTTGACTCCTTCTCTTGAGGATGATTACAGCAATCCCTTGTATTATGATTCTGTCAGCTGCAGTAAAAGCATGCTCTGTGTTTGCAACATCAGACTACCCACTCTGGCAAATTCTTCTTGAGGGGGTTCAGAGCTCTTGTGATAGCATTGAGGTCAATATCCATTGCATCTGAGTGTCTTGATGATGGAGCAGTGGATGTAGATGTGAGTCTTCTTGCATTCATCTGCACCCCCACTGCTTGCTTTCACAGCTTGCTCACTTGTTCCCTTGAGAGTAGTGTTTTGTACATTTCCTCCACTGTCTGTGGCTGTGGGTTAAGACACTTCCACTCGGTGTATAGATCAGTGTCTAAGCTGTGTACAAAGATTTGTAGACAGAAGAGTGTCAGGAGCTCTTGATTCATCACAAGATAACACAAGCTGAAATGAATGTAGTACAATGCAAGATCTCCTTCTTACTTGCATTCTACAAAGCATTTGTAACATTTGTCTTTGACATCTAGTTCCTCAAAGTTATGCAGAATTCATTTTGTGAAATCATCTCATTTCCATGATAATCCATACTTGTCAGATGCTTCTGCATTCAACTTCTCAGCTGTCATTCAAAGGGATCTAGCTTTTCCCTTAAGAATAGATGCTGTGTGCAAGACCTGCTGTAATTCAGTGAGTTGCCATTCTGTGAGCTTGTGCTCCATGCAATAGTGTGAACACATCTGACTCAACCAGTTGAGAGTGGTGTTGTTCTTACACTCACCATCAAAGTGTGGTGGATTAGATAGATTGCCTGGCTTGATATATTCTGTGATGATTGATGTATTCTCAGAGAATGCTGTTCATGCTGTGTATGCTGGGTCAGGGTCATTAGATGAGGTGTTGATGTTCAGAGAGTTGATTAAACTATGCAATGAGATCTTGAGCATTGCTGAATGTTCAGTCTCAAGACATACACACTTCAGCTCTTGATGCAGATCAGCCATCTGAGTGTCTCACTCATTTCTGACATTTGCAAGACTATCTGCAAAGCTCATAGCATTTGCTGCTCATTGCTGAGTGACTTCCACACACTGATGTTCCTTCTGCACCTCGAGTTCTGTTTGGTAAAGATTACACATTGCCAATATCTCCTCCAACAAGATGTTGCAGATGAGAAGCTTGTTGTTCTCAGATGCAAAAGCTGCCACTCTGCATACTGCTTCTTGTAGACCTTTGGAAACCAGTTGCATTTCATTCAGTTCAGGTACAAGGGATGGATGTTGGTTGAAGGTGTTCATGATGATTATCATCAGTCATACACTTTTTTTCTATGTCTTAAGAATATCATTTGTAGTTGATTTCTTATTGGTATCTTCTTGGTCATACAACTGACTGACTCCTTCTTAAGCTTGTGAGTAGAGTGGTCCTTTGAACCATTGTCCACCTCTACACCATCTTTCTACACCCTCAGCTCACCTCACATATGGTGGTGAGTCGTCTGCTACCAATTTTGCAATCAGAAGTGTTCCGACTTCACCACTCATTTGTACAATTGAGCTCTAGAGTGTAGAGATGACCATGCTGGCATGATAACTACAACTTGCATTGTAGGCGGAATTATCACGCCCCCAGGAGTGTATGCTCCCTTCAGTTTAGACATGCTACCAGATGTAGTTCAAAGATTGCTTGAGCTGTTCAAAGCTTCTAAGCTTTGCAGCTCTTCTTATACGAATTAACTAGTGCGGTAGTGTACGCCATCCTTAATAATAGGGGGTGGCGTACGCCACGGAAGAATAATAAGCCGAAATTACCACACATCAAATTGAATATCAATGAACAAGCAATAGACTCACTATCCAATCAAGTATGATATATTCATAGCAGATTGAATGGCAACATATTAGCAAAATTTCAACTCTGAATGAGTCATTGCTAGAATCATCAGCATACATCAGAGCTAGTCTTTCAACAACTCAACTCTCTCTTCCTCAATTCTATACTTCAAGCCAAGATGTTAGACTGATTTAATTGAACTCATCAGATGAATGTTATATTGACAACTTATCTTTCTGAATTCAATTGTAAGCTTCTAGAAGCAGATGGGCAAGACTGAGATGATGCTGTCAAAATCAATATATTGTTCAAGAACTTGAACTTTCAATTGCATAATCAAAGTGTAGAGCATCTGAAGCTCTCAATATACAGTGAATTCTGTGCTAATCTTTATCTGTTGAACAACAATCTGTCTCAGTTTCATGCACTTCAAAATTGTAGAGAATTTCACTGAATAAATGCATACATCTCAAACCACTCTGCAGCACTTCTCATCTCTGAATCAGAATCAATGAACTGAGTTCCACACATGAATACAAGTCATCTGAGGATTCTCAATGTCTCAGAGAAGAATATCATCAACTGAATCATCAGAGAAGTCTGCATACACTGTGACAAGTCAGAATACTTCACAAATCAATGTCTGAATGTGATCACTCTGAGTAAACCCCCCACACATGTGAATGCTGCATCACTCATGGATAAGCAAGAACAGAGAAAAGATGAGCTCTCACTCTAAAATATGAATGAGAGCTCAAGAAGCAAAAAGTTAGCTGAAGATTCAAACAGAAGATACAAGCAGACACAATCATGATCTCTATCATTGTAAATAGCTTAGTCAACATACAAGCAATGATAGACAGTGGTTTTCTTCACTACACTCTTATAGACACTCAGCTGGTTGAGAAGTATAAGCTTCAGTATATTCTCTTTCTCAAATCACATAAACTCAGTGAATTTGACAGCTTCAGAGGATCTGCCTTCTACAACATGATAAGATTTAATGTCAATGTAGAAGAACATGAGAAAAAGAATGTATATGCATACAAAATACAAAGCCTTGAGTACAATCTAATACTCAGTCTATCATGACTCACAGAATTTGAAACCTTGTTGAACACATGCAATCACTGCTTTATTTTCTCAGAAGATGACTGTGTTTATAAGAAGAATGTCAATAGAACTGCTGATCTCATTCAGATATCAGCAGAAGTGTACAAACTACTAATCTGTCAAGTGTATGAGAAGAAGAATGTCCAAGTGTTCACTGCTAGCATGACAGATATCAAGAAAGTATTAGAAAAGTTAGAACTCAAAGATCTCAAGAAACTGTGCAAAAAACTATCTGAATTGTATAAAGACTTCACAGATATGTTCAATGAGAAAGAAGCTGAAAAGCTTCTCCCTCATCAAGAACTCAGTATAGATCATACAATTGAGCTCATCAAGAAAAATAATAAGAATTCACAACTACTCTGAGATTCTCTCTACAGCATGTCACACAACAAGCTTCTCATTCTACAAAAAATGCTCAACAGATTACTAGACAAAGACTTCATTTATATTAACAACTCATTCACTGCAGCATCTGTACTGTTTGTGAAGAAATCAAAAGAAGACTTACAATTCTGTGTTGACTATTGAAAACTCAATAAGATTACACAGAAGAACTGATATCTTCTTTCACTCATCAATGAAACACTCAAACAGATAGAAAAAGTAAAATGATTTATGAAACTTAATATCTCTGCAGCCTTCTACAAGATAAGAATTAATGAAGGTGATGAATGGCTAACTGTCTTTCATATGCATTATGAATTATACAAATGAACAGTGACTCTCTTTGAATTAGTGAATGCTCTGAGTACATTTCAGAAATATATTAACTGGGCTCTATGAGATCTGCTCAATGAGATCATCTCAGTATACATGAACAATATCTTGATCTTCATCAATGAATCACTCACTGAGCACTGTAAGCACATACAACAAGTTCTTGACCATCTACAAAAAGCTGAACTGCAAGTGAACATTGACAAATGCAATTTTGAGATCAAGTCTATAATCTATCTAGAATTCATCATTGAAGCTGAAAAAGGCATACACATGAATTCTAAGAAGATGAAAGCAATCCTCAACTGAGAGGCATCAGTCTCAGTAAAAGAGACTAGAAGCTTTCTAGAATTTATCAACTTCTATCAAAGATTCATCAAAGACTTTTCTGATATCATACAATCACTGATGGATCTGACTCAGAAAGATGCTGTATTTCAATGGACTGACAAAGCAGACACAGCATTCAAAAAGCTGAAGTGTATATTCACAAACACTCTGATGCTGCAATCATTTGATTCAGATAAACATACAATTCTCAAAACAGATGCCTCAGATTATGTAGTAGACAGAGCACTAATGCAATATGATAATGAAAATGTTCTACAACTCTGTGTCTTTATCTTGAAAAAGATGTCACTCATCAAATGCAACTACAAGATCTACAACAAGAAGTTTCTAGCAATCATACAATGTCTTGAAGAATGAAAGTCTGAATTTATGAGTGTTGAGAAGTTTGAGATTGTTACTGATCATAAGAACTTAGAATACTTCACAATCACTCATAAGCTTATCAAGAGACATATATGTTGATCATTGTTTCTTAGCTATTTTTTGTTCACAATTCATTATCAATCTGAAGTAGAGAACATTCTTGCAGATGCTCTGTCTCACTGAGAACAAGATATATCATCTGATGACTTAGATGACAGATGAAAACACTGAGAGCATTGATTAATCAACTTCACAATCATAGAAAGTTCTATACAATCAGACAAACCTCACATACATATCAATCAATTCCAAACTCAAGAACCCTCACTCAAAGAACAATGAAGACTAGCAGCAGAAGCAGATGAATTCTGACAGTAAGTCACTGAAGTCATATAAAGTAAAGCATCTCAATTCCTCACAGACATATACTCAAGAATGAATATCTCAGCATATTCAATTGACAATGACAACTGCTTACACTTTCAAGATAGACAATGAATCTCTGATTCAGAATCTCTATGAATACAGATCATGCAAGAAATTCATAACTTACTGATGACTGAGCACTCAGAATATGAAATCATGTACAACATTGTCATCTGAGAATTCTACTGATCAGATATATTGAAAGATATACATCAGTTCATACACAACTATGATCACTGCAGCTCAGTGACAGCATGATATGAACATCAAAAAAAAATACTGAAGTCTCTATCTATTCTCAACTGAACTTGACACAATATAGCTATTAATTTTGCAGTTTTCTTACTCAAAAGTGAAGATTCTACAAACATTCTAGTCATTGTCAATCAACTCAGCAAGGATATAATACTACAGCTCTGTGACAAGATGAATACTGAAGTAATTACAGATGTCTTTGTCAGAAGCTCATTCTATTGTATGCATGATCTGTTTTTATTCATTGTATCAGATAGAGACAGTCAATTTGTCAGCACACTCTGAGTCTATGTATGTCAATTATTAAGAATTGAACAAAAGTTATCAACAGTGTATCATTCAGAGACTGATGAAGCTACTGAGAGAATGATATAAATGATAAAGAATATTCTCTGTAAGTTCTGCAATTACACACAAGACAACTGAAGCAATCTGTTGCTACATACTGAGATTGTAATTAACAGTTGAGATTCTGCTATGACAGATGTAAGCTCATTCTTTTTTCTACACAGATACAACTTAGAGATTCTGAACTTCTCTGAGACTTTCTGAGAAACCATGTATGCCCACAGTCTCATACAGATGACAGAGAATATCATGAGCAAGTTGAAGAAGACTCACAAATAAGCAGAAGCTTCAATGATCAGCACTCAGTAAGATTACAAAAATCAAATAAATATCAGAAGAAGTTCTATAATCTGATATTATATAGAAGACAAAGTCTGACTGAATCTCAAGAACATAAAAATGAACTGTCTCTCATATACACTAGATTACTATCATATCAAATATATGATGAAGAAAGTGTTAGACACACACAATTATCAATTTGACATCTTATCTGACATTCATGACATCTTTCATACAAACCTGCTCCAACCCACAGCTGAGGATCCATTCCTCTCACAGAGAATCTTCAATTGACAGCCACTCATCATTATAGAAGAAGATAATGAACTCAAGTGAGAAATTGAAGCAATTTTTGATAATAGAATCAATCATCATCATCACAAATATCTTGTCAAATGAGTAGAATACAATTGTTTGATCTGAGAATCTGTGTCTGTCTTGAAGAACACTGCTGCTCTCAATATCTATAAGTTCTCACTCATCTCAGTAGAGAGAGATAATGTGACAGATTAGCATTTATTAGTAATTAACTTATGCAATCAACTCTTCTTCTGCATCTGCTTGTTTCTGATCATTGTGATCTCATATAATTCTCAATGTTCTTCTGCTCTGTGCTCTGTATTTATGTAGTTTCTAATGATTCTTCTGTGTAGCTCTTAACATTCTTTCACTTCATGTTTTATATTTGTGTAGTCTCTAATAATTCTTTCATATAGCTTCTTACATTCTTCTGCTCTGTGTTTCACACTCATATAGTCTCTAATGATTCTTCTGTATAGCTCTCAATGATTCTTTCATCTCATATTTCATACTCATATAACTTCTAATAATTCTTATATATATCTCTTAATGTTCTTTCACTTCACACTTCACTGTGAAGTGGCTTCTGATATTTTTTCATTCTGAACTTTTCTCTATAAGAATTCTTTTTGTATGATCTTTTCTTCTGATTTCTTTTCTCTTTCTTTTCTTAATCAATTCATAATCTGTAATTAGAATAGTATCAAATCATTAATTGAAGTATACTCATTACAGCAATGACTCTGCTGTTATTTCTGATAATTTATTCTATCAGTAGTTGTAGTCTACATTCTGATGTTTATATATTGATAGACTGTTGATGTGACTATTGATAGATAAATGCAGACAGACTGACAGGCTGCTGAAGCTGCTGAAGATTAAACACAGATAAATTGACAGACTGTTGAGAATAAAATGAAAGTGAATTGATGTGGTGTGAGCTGCTGAGTCTTCAGAATCTGCTGAGCTTGCTGAACTTACTGAGCTTACTCTGTATTATTGTTAACTATAATTTCATCATTTCTGAGCTGTTTTTCTTCATTTTTTGATGATTCTCTACTTATATTCAGCTATTTTGACTGCTTCAATTGTATTACAGATGTTTCAGAAGTTGATAGATGTAAATTATTGTATTTCAAATACTTACTATTTGATTATAATTACTACATTCTCTACATGAGCTATCTGATATTTAATTACATCTCACTTAGTGCTTCTATATTAACTCTACAACACTACTACAGTGTTATTCATCTTTTTCATCTATGTGATTGTTCTCTATTGACAGCTGTAGATTACATGGAATTCATGTATACAAGTCACATGCAGCCATTGGATATCTCATTATGTTCACCCAAGGGATTAAACAGCGCGTTTTCAAGCTGGATAAGCGAGCGCAAGCGAGCGATTGCGGCTTGTTATTAAATCAGTGTTAAAACAGCAATTATTCTGCAAAGTGTCTGAGCTTGCTGATATAAATCCTCCTACACAAGCACGCGTTGTCTGCCAAACCTCTCTGAGTAACTTCGCCGACTCTGCCTTGAGCTTCAACTTGAACACAACTGTCAAAAATTCAAGTTAATCAGAGCATGTGAAGGAATGATCTGTTTTGTTTCTTATATACCCTGCAATAATGAATGATTGACTTGGAGACAAGCAGTTTTCTTAGAGAAGTTATGCAGTCCTTGACGGGTTTCAACAATGCGAGTGCTGAACCATTGATGGATAGAGCCTCCGTTGAGCCAATCTGATAGCACGGGCGCTTAGAAGCCATGCGCCGCTTCTCACATTTCTAAATCTGGAACCAAAATGGTCTCAGTGCAATGGTGTCAAGGGCTCCATTGGTGTGATGGCTCTTTGCCGCCAAGATGAGACAGCATAGCGTTCACCCTGGAAGTCGTGCGGCGGGGGTCATGGGAACTATGCCGCCATGGAGAAAGAGATTGACTGGTGAGGAGGCTGCAATTCTCTTGATCCTCATTTTAGTCTGTTACAGGTTTATGTTTTTTCAAGCCTGTAAGCGCCGTTCCTACTTCCAATCAGACAGCAGTCATGAAGCGTTGCCCCAGGAATGCGCATATCAATAGACCGAAGATTTGTCTCTATAAACCCATTCAGGATTCCTGTGTCTTGTTCTTCTTTTCATTCAGACAGCCTCAAAAGCATTGACTATTTCTCGCTCAGCTGTTTGAATCTCGATCACTGCTCTTCGAACTTCTATCAAGTTTATTTTGCCTCCTACGGACATCCGTTGCTTCTCTTTGCCCTCTCACAATGGCTCGTACCATCTATCTTGCTATTTTCTCCAATGGCGCAAGGCCTGCCCATTGGGCCATCTTAGGAAAATTGATACACGTCACCGGAAACACCGCAACAGGATTTTTTCTCGAGTTCAAGCGCAATTACGACTTCAGCCACACGCACACAAGGCATGAAATTATCCCTCTCGCTGAGATCAACGATAATCTTGCATCCACCCCTCCAAGCGGAGGCGCCCCTGTTACTAATGATACCACCGCTCGTGATCAACTAGAGTCCGTTGCCACGGTTGTTACACCCCCGGGCCGCAGTCAGAACCCCTTTGACCCGGCGGTATGTGTGCATCAGAGCCCACTAGGACTTTAATCTTTTCTAATGTCTCGCATAGGCTCCAAACTGTCAAACTTGGATACGCCAGTATGTAGCGGAACTGGTTAAACGTGGTCTAGTACTTGAGGCTGCCAAGGATGTATTGGATAATGCCAGACAGAACTTTGCTATGTGAATGGAGGAGTTGGGCTAGGGCTAGCATTTGCCGGTTTCTCATTCTATTGGCTTGTCTTACAAATTTCCTGTCCGTATCCTGAATAAGCTACATTCTGGGGTGCCGGCTTCTTTTTTGCTCTGTTGCTATCAGATCCCACATCCTGTTTGTGTTGTTGTGTTGATATAACTCCAGTCACTCTCTGACTACCTGTTGCCTGTTGCATCTTTTTATTTTTATTTTTTTTTCATTCTTTTGCTTGTCTCATTTGGCTGTATGTTTCTTTAAGCTTACAGATAATTACCATAAGCCTTTTAGCAAATCTTTGCATGCTCCTTGGCAACTCATGCAAATATGACTTGATTTTTCAGATGAGATTGAAGTCTGTAGCAAGGTTTGAGAAATGACAGAAACTTCTGATATAATTCTCTTCTAATGTTTTACAAAGATGATTCAAACACCTGTTAAATGGATAATTCAATTTTACTCTAGTTGTTCTTACTGGTGATATAGTATACACTCAAATGACAAATAACAGCTCATGGATAGAAGATACAAGTGTATGATGGGGTACTGCTGAAACAGTAGAATGCTATGCATTTGATTTAATGATATCAGATCATATGTGTTCAGAATGACATATTCATGCTAGTAGATCTGCATATTTTCTGGCCTCATTTCAGATATTCTAGACACAGAGCACAAACAATGGGTATAATTCATAGAGTATGTCTTAACAATAGAATATTGATTTTGAATACTGGATCTGATAACTACCATTCAGTTGATGATGTATACCACCACCATGCCTCAGCTGTACTCTCATACTGATGCAATATCATGGGCAAATACTTTGTAGCCCATTCACCCTTGAATTCTGCAGTGTAGTGAGCTTTCCGATCTTCCCAGTACTCTGGCATCCAGCCTGATTGCTCCCAATCAAAGATTGAAACAACCTGTGATGGCTCCGACTGAGATACCATGATATTGCTTGGATGGAGATCTCCGTGTGTGAATCTTATTGTACAATCATCAGGAAGGTCAGCACGGAAGGGCTCTATTGGAATAGAGTAAGGATCTGCCATGGGGCGCCGGCAGAGGAAAATGAACCAGTCATGAAACTCCTTGACAGATTGGAAAGGCCCTGCTTCTGCCATGAACTGTTCACCAATAGCTCTGTCATACAATTGTTCCCGCCTGATGTTGCCTAAACAGAGGGGGTTTTAGTGGACATATTAAAAACAGGTTTAGTACAGAGCAGAATTACCTATAAATGGGTCCTGGGGATCCTGCCTGAGGCATTGTACATTGGAGATATAAGTATGAAGTTGTAAAGAAACTTTCATGCGCTCATCTGGGATCAGTGAATCCCAGACTTTTTCCAAAGTCTGCCCACATACCAACTCCATGTAAAGGAAAACCTCGCGTCCATCGGTGCGCCAACCATACAGCTCAGGGACAGGCACACTTCCTTTCAAAAAGTGACGGATCGCATAAAGAGTTTGACCTTCAGCAATCATAATGTTGGCGCCCCATTTGACAAACAAACCCATCGATTCAAATGACGCGGGTGGTGGTTTCCATTGTGGGCCTGTGCCCCCAAAAGTTTTTCGTCCGTCTGGAGCGGATCCCGCTTGATATTGAGCACGAGCCTGATCACGGACGTCTTCTGGTGATGGGAGTTGAGGCCATTTCTTGAAGAAAGAAGACTGCCAGAAATCCTCATTTGGACGGTTCGGTAGCATATCTGGTGTGCATTGAACAGGAACTTGATCAGACAGTTAGTTGAAGGTTCCGGGTAGCTCCAGGGCGGCTCCTTACCGGAGAGAATCGAAGTTCCCGATGTAATGTGCATTTTTCCTATCAATATTCTCTTCTCTACTACGTTTGTTAGATAAAGTTAGGAGATCTAACTACAGCAAGCAGTGGAAGGGCTGGAAGTGCAAGAGGCAGAACTGTCACTGAATCCTTGAAAGCTCAATCAACGTGCTTGATACTGCTCTTTGAGAGCTACGCAGGCGTCTTGATTGATTGATTGAGTGAGTCATTACACCGCCGTAGTTGTTTAGTCAGCTACGGCGGCCTATACTGACAAATGTGTCAAATGGGTTTATTTGATGTTTTCCACTGTAATTACTTAAATCCATTTTGTCGGAGCTAACAAAGTCCGAATATGTCCCAATTACTGAATACCGATAAAATAATTGAATTGCTTATTATAATTCCAATAATTACATGATAAACAGGCAGTATTTATAGGGAAAGCCATTGCTATTAAGTCTCTAACCTAGCAAGCTTCTCACTAGAGATAAGGTAAGATCGGGACTTATAGAGTGCTGCTGAGCTTGATCACTAAGTGTAAGAAACCCGCACTAAGTTACCAGTGCTAGGCCGAAATTGGCGATTGCCCTAAAAGATATGACATCGCCGAACATAGCACCGCCAATGTCATATCAAGTTTGAAATCAAGGCATTATCTTGCCACTTGCATCATACTACACCATCTACATCATAGCAAGTTCAATCTGTTTACAATACTGTGTATATAGATAGCAGCTGGCTCAATCTTCTAAAGGTCAGTGAATCATTCTGTTTTAATTTGACTTCTACATTCTACAATATCAATATTAATCTGAATTCTCTTCAATATATTACTGTATTATCTTCTACAACTTAATCCTTGCAGAGTCTTAAGAACTTCTTGTGATATAAGCAGCTAATTCTCACACTGCTGCTTACAGTTTGATCTACTCAATCCCTTATCTCTTCAAGAATTGAGTATTCTAATCATCATATTCAAGATCAATTCATTCTTGAATACTTCTCAATCAGTAGTTGTTGAGTTAGCAGCATCTGCAATATCTGTCTCATTATTATTATTATTATTCTTCAATTATAGATGCATGCAGTCAGTGACTATGGCATCTATCTGAAACACTTCAGGATTTTTCAACTCAAGAATAATTTAATATACAAAGACAATTCAAAACATGCATTATCAGAATTCCAGCCCAGAATCAAACAACTATTCAAACTGTTCAATCAAAGAAATCAAAATCAAAAGAATGTCAGTAAGTCAACACAACTTAGTTTGAAAACAAAAGAAATAAACATTGTAAAAGACAGCTTTATTATAACAAGGAAAAGAAAAACCACTGACAACAACTATAACATCAACAAAAAACAAACCAAACTTTTCAAAACAAATTAAAACTGATCATAAACAATTTAAGAGAGACTTCAAAGCAAGATGAAAAGAAAGACTAAAAGAAAAATCAAAATAAATCAAATTGAAAATCTGATCTCAATATTTTTAACAGACAATTCATTCAAACTCTTGTAGCAACATTTGATTCTTTCAAATATTCAATTAAAAACTTGTTTCCAGTTTCTGTATTGAATAACAGATTCAAATTTAATTGTTTCAATTCAAACTTCTTTCTCAGTTTCAATCTCAATTCTGAATACTTTGCACAAAGTAACAGAAGATGCTCTGGATTTTCATATAACTGATAATCTAAACATAGACTACTTAAATCATCTCTAAACTTTGTCAAATATGATTTGAAGTAACCATGTCCAAGCTTTAACTGCATTATTGTAGCAAAAAGTTTCTTTTTACACTTTATTGAACAAGTTTTCCACTTTGGCTTTGTTTCAAATCTGGAGTAATGCACACTTTTTCTTTGCATAAGCCAGATATCTTGCCATTTTTGCAAACATGATTCTCTTATTTTTCTCTTAATAAAAGCTCATGTTACAATTCTTTGAAAGCAGATTTCTAATTCAGTTGCTTTTTTTGCAGCTCTATCAGCCATTTCATTGTCATATATACCCATGTGAGCAGACACCCAGTGAAGATGAATAGAACAATTGAATGAGATTTTTCTTTGAATATTTTGAAGACTTTTCAAAATCAGCTCTAGCATTGACTGTCCACTGCTGATTTTATTACTTTGAAGTCTTTTAAGCTCTGCTTGACTATCAGAGAATATCCAAATATGCTCAAATCTTTTCCATTGTTCAATCTTCATTTCAATCAATTTGAAAGCTCTTGAAATTGCAAATAATTCAGCATTAAAAACTTCTGACTCTTTTCCAATTTGCCAAGAATCAAGAATATAGTTTTTATCATTTTCTGAATATGCTATTCCAGCTCCAAGATTGCCTGTTTTCTCACATTTTGAGCCATCAGTGTATATAAGAATTGCTTTATTTTTCATTTGTTTCAAAAGCTTTAAATGTTCTTGAGTCTGATCTTCTTTTGAAAGTTGACTAACATTTAAATCAACAAGATTATCAAGACTTTTCTTTCAAGAAGAGAGATTTTCAATAGCTATTCTCTCTACATTTAAACTGAAGAAACAGTTCTTAACCATTGAGTAAATTCTAAATAGCTGAGATGGTATTCTTCTTCTTTGTAAAGAACTTGAATTTTCAGATAAATCAGTTTCATTCCAATCAAGATAAAGTTCCCAATCTAATTTTAATTCATTTGATTCATTTGGAAAAGAACTTGAAACTCTCTTTCTAATAGAATGATATGAATATAGCTTCATAATTCTGAGAGTATAATTCATACAGATTTTATCAAATCTCACTTGTGGTGGAGAAATAGAGGCTTCAATTTCTATAGCTTTAATTGAAGTAGTTTTGAATACTTCTAAGATCTTTCTTAAAGCTAAGTTTTGAAGTTTTTGAAATCTTTCTATAAAGTGTTTTTGATCTCTCCACCACACCTGAACTGCATAATCTGAAACAGAGGTCACACAGGCAATATATAATTGTCTCATTGCTTGAAATGTCAGACCTCTTTCAGTATTTGAAAGTCTCAATATACTGTTTAAAATTCTTTCAGCATTTGCAGTTTTTATTTGCACATGAGATTTAAAATTCAATTGAGAATCTAACCAAACACCAAGCCATCTAACTGAGTTTTTAGATTTAATTGAATGATTTAAAAGCTTAACTTCAGTATCTTTTTCTCTGAAATTTGAATAAAAGTGAATTAATTCAGTTTTATCCATATCAAAAACAATGTTTTTTGATTTTGCTTTTTCAATCATTTCAGTTGCTGCTTGCTCAATCAAATTGCAGTTATTCACAATTGATTCTGAGCTTACAACTAGGCCTAAATCATCCACATAGCTTGGAGTTCTCACCATAATTGCCATTTGTCTATCAATAAATAGAAACTTGACAAATATAGCAAACAAAATGGGTGAGACTGGGGAACCCTGAGGAACTCCTATCTCAATATCTGTTATATCTTGTCTCATTCCATCAAAAAGCAACTGGATAGTTCTTTTTGACATGAAACAGATAACCCACTTAATGAGAGACTTTGGCATTCTCAGTTCCATCAAAGTATTGATCATTTGAGAAAGTGAAACACAATCAAATGCACCTTTTATATCAATAAACATTGCAGTTGTAACCATTTTTTCATTCTTTGCAAGTTGAATATCATGAACTACAGAGAGAACTGCATCAATTGCTGAGTTTTGCTTTCTACTTCCCATTTGATCATCATATAATAGATCAGTAGTAGCAGATAGAAAAGACAATCTAGTGGCAATTATCTTTTCCAGAATTTTTCCCAGACAATTCAGCAGAGATATCACTCTATAAGATTTAGAAATAGTTGGTTTTCTATTGGGTTTTGAAAGAATAACTCCAACAGCATGCCTCCAGCACTTAGGATGATACCCATATTTCAAAAGATTTGAGAATAATTCAAAGAGCTCATCTTTTAGTACTGAATAAAGCTCTTGAATTATTAAATGATTTATAGTATCAGCTCCTGCTGCTGTGACCTTTGAAGATGAAAAAATAGCTGTCTTTAATTCATCTTCAGTTAAGTCAGGCCATTCCCATTTCTTATCATGTTCATATTCATTATCTTCTTGCAAAGAACAAATCTCAGTTGAATTATTTGATGATGGAAATAATATTCTCATAAAAGCTTGACATTTATCTTCAAATGAGCTAGCTATAATTTCCTCATTCTGGAAATTATAAGTTAATGTTGGTAGCTTAGATATTGTTTTTGACTTAGTATATCTAAAAGCTTTGAAGATCTCTTTCCCCTGAGCATTTTCTAGAAAGTTATTCCAACAATCAGTCTTTGCCTTTTTAATTGTTGAGAAATAATCATTTCTAATATTCTTTAAATACTCAAATGAAACAAGATCTTCTTTCCAATCTTTTTTAACTCTAGCTAAATGTCTTCTTTTATTTGAAATCTCATCATTCCACCAAGGCTTAGAGAATTCAGAGACTCTTTTCAATGGAATATATTTCTTTATACTTGAAAGAATAATCTCAGTGATTAAATTTGCTCTGTCTTCAAGCATTTTATCTGTAAGATTTGTATCTGATTTCCAATAAAGAGTTTCTCTATTCTCTAATTTCAACTTTTCAATCATTCTTTTCACTTCTGTCCACTGAGCTTTTTCAAAGTTGTATTGATTTGAATATAATGGGTTTTGAACTGTTTGATTACTATCCAATTCCATATCAACTTGAATTATCTCATGACCAGTGGCAGCACCATTTGTTTCATTTGAGTCAATATACCAATTAAAATGTTTATTCTCATATAGATTCTTAGAGAAAAAACATAGATCTATAATTGATTTCTGTCTCAAACCTGGCTTGTGAAAAGTGGGAATGTCTTGCTCATTTATCAACTCTAGTTTGTTTAAAAGTGCCCATTCAACTAGTTTTTCAGCTCTAATTGATTGAGTTCTTTCTGAATTCCACCAAGAGTGATGAGCATTGAAATCCCCCATGATTATTGAATTCTTTTCTGGTTTCAACTGCATTAAACATCTATCAAATGTCCAAGTTCTATTGTTTTCTCTCAGTGATCTTTCATTGTAGATATTGACTAATTGAATATTTTCAAACTGTTTTTCCATATCCACAATGTCACCAACAAGAATATCAGAGTCAGATATCAAATCATATCTCAGATTGAATTGAAATCTAGAATTCTTTCTAGCATAAATTGCCACTCTAACTCTAATATCTGTTTTCTCTGGTAGAAAACAATAGTATGCTGGATGAGATACACTATACATTTGATCAGCATCAAGTCTGGGTTCTTGAATAAGAACAAAGTCTGCTTTTTGCTCATAGCCAATTTGTAAACAGGAATAAAGACATGGATTTATTCTGTCCACATTATTTTAAATAAATTTGATTTTTGTAGAACTTTTAACATTTTTTTTTTGTTTTTCCTGCATTATATAAGACTGTTGAATGGTTTTTTATCTTTATTCAGAGTCAGATAATAGACTAAATCTATTATTCACAACTTCAACAGCTATCATATCTTGCATATGTGTATCTCTCATTTGTGTTTGAATGAGAGTCTTTGGTGACTTTTGTACTTTCATTTTTTGTTTTTCAGAAGATTAAGATACAACAGAATTAGAGATCTGAGAATTTCTTCTTTTTTGACTGCCACTATTTTTCATATTAGCAGAGACAGAAGTATCAGTTTGTATTACTGATTTTACTGATTTTCCTGACTTAGAAGCAAACACACATTCTTTTGAATTTGCAAAATGAGGCTCTTTGCAATTGGCACATTTTGCAACAGACTTAGAGTGCTCACATATAACTCCTTTTTTTAAACAAAATTGGCAACTGTGTTCAGCAGTTTTGTGAGATTGAGCACAAATTTGACATTTCACATTTCTTCTACAGAGGTTTGCAAAATGACCATATTTCTGACAATTTGAACATTGAGTGTGAGCTTTTAAATTTTCTCTTGTATCTTTAAACTCATATGTTCTCATTCTCATACCAGCAATTCTTACAAATGAGATTTTAGATTGTTCAAATGAATCAGTTATAATTAAAACTGAAGCATTTTGTCTGTTTTCTCTTTGTTCCTCATTATTCAATCAAATTGGTAATTTTTTTAATTTGATTGAATTAAAATCTTCAATCTCATGTTGAAGCTGAACCAGCCCATCATCATGATTGAAGATTACTGTTGATATGTCATGAAGAACAAATTTTCCCCATTTCTCATCTCTTTCCACTGAAATTTCAGTTTTCAAGAGAGATTCTATCACTGGTGCCCAAATATGTTGATTTTGCACCAGGAAGTTGGAGTTGAACTCAGGCATGGTTGTCAGAATTATAGAATTACCCAGAAAAGAGCTTTCAACTGATGCTACAACTGATTTGTATATTTCATTTTCAGATATAGAGTTCAATGTATGATTAATCTCATTTCTTATTTGAAAAATAAGACTTGCATTTGACAGCATTTTTTGCTCAAAAACTTTTTTGTTAAAGATTTTAACAATCAGTCTTTGAGCTTTTGATTGAAGAAGTCTTTCTTCTTTCAGCTCTTTTCTTGATTTTTCTAATTTTTGTGCACTCAAAGTATCAGGATTTTTTGTAGCCTGATTCAGAGCTCTTTTTTCAATAGATGTGTTTTTCTTTGAAGAGTAAGAGAAGGAAAGTGTGGAGGAAACTGCTGCAGTCTGAGCATAAGTTTTTGTTTCTATTTTTTGCTCAGATTTTTGAAAAGGATTTAATATTTTAGTTTCAAAGACTTTCTCAAGTTTTGAAGAGATTTCTAGTTTGTATTTGAGAATCTCATTCAACTGTCTTGCTTGAATCAAAAGTATCTGAAGCACTTCAGTATCCTTTTCCTCCATGCATTGATTTTTCAAAAACTTAGCAGCTTTTTCAAGATTCTCAACCTCTTGCATCTGATCTTGATATTTCTTTTTTCTTTTCTTTAGAAACTCAATTTCAGGAATCTCTTCAGAAAACACATCTCTCTCCATCATATTGATAGATACAGATGATTTGATTGTGTTTCAGTCTATTTTTCCTACTAGTAATAGTAACTAGGTCAAGTTTTTCAAGAGAACTTAACAAACTGAAACTGATTTTTAAAGATAAATCAGTTAAATCTTCACAAATTGAGTGCTACAAATATAAGGAAGGGGAGAACTAATGACTTCAATTTGAATAAGTCAAGATTGAAGTATCAGTTTTTGATAGAAAAACTGATAAAAAAGACTCAGCTTTTTGAAGAGAAGCTGTTAAAACTAGCTATTTATATTCTTTACTGTAAAAATTTCCTCACACAACAAGTGTGCAGCTCAATTAACCCAGCAGAGATATATAAAAGCAAATTAACAAGTATTAATGAAAGCTCTTCAGCCACTAAACAAAGTTAAAGAAATATGACTTTGGGTAAGACTTCACTGTTTTATTAACTCAGAGCTAAAACAGTGAAAACACTCTATCTCTTTCAAACTTTGTCTTTTTCTTAATTAAAAAGCTTCTCAAAGTTTCTGCTTAAACTAGGCCCCACCTCAGTTTAAGATTATATTCCTGAAATATCAAAAGCTTTCAATACTAAATGAATTCCTTTTCATTCAAATTGAACCACTTTATTTTACTGAATAGCTCTCAATAAGTTGAATATTGAGTTTCCAAAGAAATGAGTATGCAAATGAAGAATCAACAGGCTAAACCTGTACTTTTTTCCTTTATAATAGATTATATATATATAAATATATATACAAACTACTTGCAGGGACCAAGCTATCTTTCAAACACTGAAATTTCCACTTTTATCCTATGTTTATATCAATGGAGGGGTTATTCGGAGGGATTCGATGAGGGATTCGAGGGACGATGGATTCGAATTGATGGGGTATGCACTAGTCAATTGTGCCGAGGTATCTTTTTGTTACTTGGCAGGCACGTGTGGCTGGGAGGTACTCAGGGGGGACTTGGCACGGGTGTGTTGGAACACAAAAATTGATCAGAGTTTTCTCAAACAGAGAATCAAGAATAACTCAAGCAACTGCAGACCAAATTGAATAAGATTTTAATAGATTATCAATTTAAGATAGATCTATCTTTGATCAAAATCTGAGTTGATTTGACCCAGTATTGATGGAGTAATTTGATGAACTGTTGAAGATCCGCCCAAGCAGATGCCAAAACACTATTCATCAAATATCTCCCTCAAAACTTCATCAAATCTTTTCAAATTTTCAGCAGTTACTGATGGAGGCAGTAGGAATCGATTGAGGGTACTCGCGTTGTCTAATTCGAAGAATTGGGCTCGTTCGGGGTTTTGCTCGTCCGCAATATCTGTCTCAGCTAATCAGTGAAAATTCAGCTCACTGATTCATCTGTCTATTATGACAGCAATCTATATGAATATCATATATTCATAAAAGCTCTTGATTATTATTATTATTCTTCTTCAATTATAGATGTATACAGTCAGTGACTATAACATCTATCTGAAATACTTCAGAATTTTTCAAATCAAGAATATTCTAATATACAAAAAAAAAATTTGACACATGGATTAACAGAATTTCAGCTCAGAATCAAACAACTATTCAAACTATTCAATTCAAAAATAAAATCAAAAGAATGTCAATGGGTTAGCACAACTCAACTTCAAAACAAAGAAAATAAATATTATAAAAGACAGCAGCTATTAAAAATCAACAGAAAAGAAAAAACATTTGCAATGATTTTATCAACAAATAATGAAACAAACTGTTTGAAACAAATGAAAATTAACAATAAATAAAGTTAAAGAAAAGATCAAAATAAAATAAACAAGAACAACTGATCTAAACATCATCAAATAACACTATTCAAACAAGCTTTTATAACAACATTTAACTTATTTAAATATTTAATTAAAAACATATTTTCAGCTTTTGTATTGAATAGCAAATTCAAACTTAACTGATTCAGTTGATATTTCTCTCTCAGTCTCAATCTTAGTTCTGAATACTTTGTACAAAGTAACAGAAGATGCTCTGAATTTTCATATAACTGACAATCTGAACACAGATCATTTAAATCATCTTTAAACTTTGCTAAATATAATTTGAAATATTTATATTCAAGCTTTAGCTGTATTATTGTAGCAAAAAGTTTCTTCTTACACTTTATTGAGCAAGTCTTTCACTTTAGCTTAGTTTCAAATCTGAAATAATACACACTTTTTCTTTGTATGAATCAGATATCTTGTCATTTTTGTAAATATAATTCTCTTATTCTTCTTTTAATGAAAGATTATGTTACAATTCTTTGACAGCAGACTTCTAATTCAGTGACTCTTTTTGCAGCTTTATCAGTCATTTCATTGTCATATATACCCATGTGAGTAGACATTCAGTGAAGATGAATAGAACAATTGAATGAGATTTTTCTTTGAATATTTTGAAGACTTTTCAAAATCAGCTCTAGAATTGACTGTCCACTGCTGATTTTATTACTTTAAAGTCTTTTAAATTCTGCTTGACTATCAGAGAATATTCAAATATACTCAACTCTTTTCCATTGTTCAATCTTCATTTCAATCAATTTGAAAGCTCTTGAAATTGCAAATAATTCAGCATTAAAAACTTCTGACTTTTTTTCAATTTGTCAAGAATCAAGAATATAGTTTTTATCATTTTCTGAATATACTATTTCAGCTTCAAGATTGTCTGTTATCTCACATTTTGAGTCATCAGTATATATAAGAATTGCTTTATTTTTCATTTGTTTCAAAAGCTTTAAATGTTCTTGAGTCTGATCTTCTTTTGAAAGTTGACTAATGTTTAAATCAACAAGATTATCAAGACTTTTCTTTCAAGAAGAGAGATTTTCAATAACTACTCTCTCTACATTTAAACTAGAGAAACAGTTCTTAATCATTGAGTAAATTCTAAATAACTGAGATGATATTCTTCTTCTTTGTAAAGAACTTGAATTCTCAGATAAATCAGTTTCATTTCAATCAAGATAAAGTTCCCAATCTAATTCTAATTCATTTGACTCATTTGAAAAAGAACTTGAAACTCTCTGTTTAATAGAATGATGTGAATATAGCTTTATAATTCTGAGAGCATAATTTATACAGATTTTATAAAATCTCACTTGTGATGAAGAGATAGAGGCTTCAATTTCTATAGCTTTAATTGAAGTAGTTTTGAATACTTCTAGAATCTTTCTTAAAGCTGAGTTTTGAAGTTTTTGAAATCTTTCTATAAAGTGTTTTTGATCTCTCCACCACATCTGAACTGCATAATCTGAAACAGAGGTCACACAGACAATATATAATTGTCTCATTACTTGAAATATCAGACCTCTTTCAGTATTTGAAAGCCTCAATATACTGTTTAAAATTCTTTCAGTATTTGCAGTTTTTATTTGCACATGAGATTTAAAATTCAATTGAGAATCTAACCAGACATCAAGCCATCTAACTGAGTTTTTAGATTTAATTAAATGATTTAAAAGCTTAACTTCAGTATCTTTTTCTCTGAAATTTGGATAAAAATGAATTAATTCAGTTTTGTTCATATCAAAAACAATGTTTTTTGATTTTGCTTTTTCAATCATTTCAGTTGCTGCTTGCTCAATCAAATTGCAGTTATTCACAATTGATTCTGAGCTTACAACTAGGTCTAAATCATCCACATAGCTTGGAGTTCTCACCATAATTGCCATTTGTCTATCAATAAATAGAAACTTAATAAATATAGCAAACAAAATGGGTGAGACTGAGGAACTCTGAGAAACTTCTATCTCAATATCTGTTATATCTTGTCTCATTCCATCAAAAAGCAACTGAATAGTTCTTTTTGACATGAAACAGATAACTCACTTAATAAGAGACTTTGACATTCTCAGTTCTATCAAAGTATTAATCATTTGAGAAAGTGAAACACAATCAAATGCATCTTTTATATCAATAAAGATTGCAGTTGTAACCATTTTTTCTGTAAGCAGCGGTATGAGAATTAGCTGCTTATATCACAAGAAGTTCTTAAGACTCTGCAAGAATTAAGTTGTAGAAGATAATATGGTAATATATTGAAGAGAATTCAGATTAATATCAATATTATAGAATGTAGAGATCAAATTAAAACAGAATGATTCACTGACCTCTAGAAGATTAAGCCAGCTGCTATCTATATATACAGTATCATAAACAGATCAAACTTTGCTATGATGTAGATGGCATAGTATGATGCAAGTGGCAAGATAATACCTTGATTTCAAACTTGATATGACATTGACAGTGCTATATTCAGTGATGTTATATCTTTAGAGCAATTGTCAATTTCAGTCTAGCACTGATAACTTAGTGTGGATTTCTTACAACTGCCCCCTCTGAAAGAGCTGCTGTCTCAGCAGGTCAAAAAATTGTAGATGTAAGAGATGATTGTAGATATAATTATGAGAGTAGTGTGAAGTACGTATATAGAATGTTAAGAAGGTAGCAATCTCTATTATTCAAAGCTAATCACTGATCTTCTAATATCTACAGATATCAGTGAGCATTATATAGATGATCACCACACACTACAGCTGTCTATAATGCTGTGTGCTATGTTTCTTCTCATTAATTCTGATGTGTTCTGTGTTCTTCTATCATCATATAGCTATTTTCTAATATAGATATCTCTGTTGTATCTATTACAATTATCTTTCTTCTTCAAAGGCCTGATTCTCAGAACTTCTTACTGTGATGTGTGAAGTTCATAATATATACTGTATAGTTGATATTGTATAAAGTTTGCAGAATCAGACTGAATTAATTGTTGAAATTAATTCTGAAATGTTGCTGTTTCAGAAGAATATTTTTTCATCTTCAGTGTCATTGCAGTTCAATCATAATTTAGACACAACTTCTGAACCCCTTTTCTTTGATTTTTACATCAAAAAATCATACTCTAACAAAATCATCACCACCATCACCATCAATGATTTTTTATTTAAAAAGAATATATCAATTTATCAAACAAAATACACTGTATTCTTCTATATGATTTTTATTGCAAAATTCAAAGTTTTGATTGTGTGGTTGTGTTTTTCATTTTGAGTTGAATTTTGTGTTGTTGCAATCTCTTTGATCAACATTGCAATATTGATTTCAATCTTCAACATCTGTTTTTCTTTCTTATTGCTTTTGCTTCTTCTCCTTCTTTGAACAAGATCTTGATACTGATTAAAATTATGATAGAATGTCAGAATCAGCTGTTTCTGTTGCTGATTCAGAGTCTATGAAGAATGATATACTGTCTGTTATCAAGAGTATTTGCTTAGATTGTCTGAAGAGATTGCAGAATTCTTCAGTATATTCTTGCTTTGTGAATGATGAATGAACATGCTGTCATATCTATCATATATCAAATAGAAGTTGTGCTGCTGTAAGTTTTCTTAAACTGAGATTGTTATGAGTACTAACAAGTTATAGATATCTGAGTGCTTTCATGAAACTGATCAATCTTTGATCAATGAATTTCATAAGATGCTGCTCTTCAATGAAGTTCTGAATGAGAGATTTGTTATGTATCAAACTGTTGTTGTGAGATTTGTACTTGATGTGCAGATCTACAAGAATGCAGATGAAATTCTAGAATTCTATATGAACTCTGATGATCTGTTGTCACAGCAGAGTGTGGCATTCAATTATAGCAGTATTTCAGAAAGTATGTTTTTGCATTCTGCTATTACATCAGTGTCATTCTTGCTGAGTCAAGATCTTGGTACATTATTTGAGTTGACTGATAATATAGACAAAGATGAGAAAGCAGATGATTCTGTTGAAGTGTTAGAAAGAAATACAGCAGTATATTGCTGTTGTTGTATTCAACATTTGACAACATCTCCTCATCATCATTATAAGTCTGCTGAGAATTGATGTAAAAAATGCAAGCACTGCTCAGTGATGAAGCACATCTGTGTTCTGATAAGTTATTATTCAAAACAGATGTTTTTACAGTATATAATATTAACTTTCTATTAGATGTCAGTGGATGCTGTTGAATTGACTCAGACAGTTATCAACACTGCTGAGAATCTAATTGTTGCTGATGTGAATATTTTGAATGTTAATATTTTGCAGAGTGCTGTGACTGCAGTGGTTAAATTCTTTGCTGTGAAAATTCAGAAGATTCAACAAGACAGTTCTTCTGAGACTTCAGCTGAAATGATGATTGATGAGATTCTGATGATTACATCATCAATTGCAGCTTTCAAGTCATTGTTGAAACATTGTGCTTTGTCAGTTGAAGAAATTCAGAATAATAAGCAGGTTTGTCTTGATAACAATTTTTTGAATAACACTGATCAAGCTGAGACAGATCTGTTTTTTAATCTCTGAGTGAAATAAATATATTCAACAGTCATTATCATCTTCTTCATTTTTGTTTACTGACTGACTTCTGATAGATTTTATTAAACTGTTTCAAGTACTTCTGACTGTTCATCAAGTTTTTCTCAGATTTTCAAGAATTATCTGTGTCTGTACAATCTTTTCATTTGACAAGATATTGTGTTTGACTGTGATATTGATGCTTGTCTAATATAGCTTCAACTTCTCATTTCTCTTGTATATCTATAATTATCAGTTCTGCTTACAGGATTTGTCTGTTGCATATGTGATAAGATTTGAGAAGAGAAATATGAAATATGAAATGAATTTCTTTATATTACAATATGAGTTTCAGTTTGTACATCTGCATATCACAGATATCAATTATTTGAAAGAGACTTAAAAATTGATGATCTAGTTTGAGTGAGGATTGCAAGGTGGATATATTTTTTGCACACAGTATTACTCAGTTCTCTATCTTAAAGCTTTTTGATATATGATACTGATTGTAATACTTTTTCTCAGTTGCTTTGACAGCTTTCAGACATTCTCAGATCTTGTTCTCTGCTTGCTTCATCTGTTTCACTTGTTTCATCACTGATTTTGATGCATCTGTGCTTGAGGGTTTCATATCTATGCAAAGTTCAGTTGGTCGGCTGATCATTGCTTCAGATGATGTCATTTTTATCAATGTGTGAAAGATGTTGTTATATACTCATTGTGTCAGAGGAATTCATTCTATTCAATTATCTTGCTGATAGCTGCAATATATGTGAAGATAATATTCAATCATCTGGTTCAATTGTTCTGTCTGGCTGTCAGTTTGTGGGTGGAATGCCATTGATAATTTTTGTTGAACATGAAGCAGATAACACAATGTCAATCAAAACTTACTATTTATTAATGAATCTCAGTTGCTAATAATATTCACAGATAGATCAAAGTTCTTCACAATTCTTTATACAATAATGTTCATGAGTTCTTCTGCATTTAGCTCTGAAGATGTGGACACAATTATAACTTATTTGATGAATAAATCAACAAATATGACAATAGTATTATAGATTTGACTTCTCTTTTTATTATCTGACAGATCTTCAATAAAGTCCATACTAATTGTATGTCATTTCTTATCTGACACTGAATGTGATTGTAGCAATCTGTACAGCTTGTGCTGTAGTATCTTAATATGTTGACAAATATCATAAGTTCTCACATATTCTGCAATCTCATTGCTCATATCATGTCACAAGTACTTGCATTTGATTGCTTCAATGATTTTGTCATATTCAAAATGGCCATCTTGAGAATCATTGTGGTTCATTTTCATTATTTCATGTCTTACAGCTTTGTCTTGTGGTATGTAGACTTTATCATCTTTTCTGAGCAGATTATCTTTATCTACTGTTCAGATTGAATGATTATCTATACTAGTATCACTTATCTCTAGTCTTCTGTGAAGTTCAGATGTGCTGGCATCTCTATTCTGAATCTGCAGTAAGAGTTTGATGATAGATTCAGCTATCTCTTTGCAATAGACTGTCTTGAACTCAAATATCTTGATGATTAGAATTCATAATATCAGAGTCTCTAGATTTAACTCTGTAATGTCTGTGATCTTATTCTCATTCACAGATGTGTTCTTTATTCTGCAGAGGTTGTTGTCATTGATGACTATAAGTTTCTTCACTCAACAATTTTCATTAGCTTGCAGATCTTTTCACATCATCTTGATACATTGATCTAACTTTGTATTTTCTTTTGTCTTTAGTGACTTAAAGATCTTCTTACACAGCTTTTTTTGCAGAGTAGAGAGTCTCATCAAGAGAGCTGTGTGTTTTACAAAATCTGAACAACAACTTGATGCATCTGCAGAATTATTTTTCTCAGAATGATGCTCTATTTCAAAATTGAACACTGAGAGCATTTTCATTCAGTGAATCTGACACTCATTTAGCTGCTTCATTGTCATGAAGTGCTGGAGATTGACATGGTCAGATAAAACAGTTATTGAGTGTCTGCTATTATATAAATAGTGATGCTATTGTCTGAAAGCTTCTACAATCAGCAACATTTCTAAATCATATATTTGATAACATCTTTCTGTTTCTGTGAGCTTTCTAGACCAAAATGTGATTGGGTGTCAGTGATCATCATTCATTAATTGTAATATTACTGTGGTGATTGCAACATCAGATTCATCTGTTTCTATATGAAGTTTTCACTGCAGATCAAAGTGGATCAACAACAGTGCTTTTGTAAAGCATTCTTTTAACTGCAAAATTGCATGCTTGCAGTTTTCATCTAACTGAACAGATGTGTTATTCTTCTCTCTTTTCATTTTGTAATCTTTTAACAATTCAGTCAGAGATGCTGTTATTATCAAGAACTTGTATATGAATTGATGGTAGAAATTGATGAATTCTAGAAATATTTGCAATTTGTTTATAGTTCACAGTTCTGATCAATCTAGAATTGTGTTGACACAGTATTTCTCAACAGTAATGCTCTGCATGATAACCACAAAACTCAAAAATCCAATTTCTGTTGCATGAAATGTACACTTACTAAGTTTGGCATATAGTCTCCAACATCTTAACCATTTCAGCACATTCTTAACATGGATGACATGCTCATCAAGTGTGTTTGAATAGATTACAATATCATCAAGATAAGCCACACAATATACATCTAAAAGATCACTGAGAGCTTTGTTGATATAAGATTGAAAGATCACAGAGACATTGATTAGCTCAAAAGATAAGACTAGATATTCAAAATATTCATATTGTATTTGAAATGCTGTTTTTCATTCATCTCTCACTCATATGCAAATTCTATGATATGTGTCTCTAAGATTCAGCTGTGTATATATTTTGTCATCTGCTAATCTATCAAGTATTTCACTTATTAAGAACAGTGGGTATTGATTCTTGATCATTATTTCATTCAATTCTCAATAATTCATGCAAAGATGCAGAGTTCCATCTTTCTTCAGTGCAAATAACACTGATGTACTGGCTGAACTTTTGAATGAATGTATTCAATTCTTCTCTAACATCTTTTCAATATATTCTTGAAGGACAGAGAGTTCTTGAGATGATAAGTTATATATTGATTGATATGAGGGTTCCTTGCCAGGTTTGAGGTCTATGGCATGATTGTGAGATGTGTGTTTCATATCAGATATGTCTTCTTGAAATACATCAAGATAATCTTTATAATCATCTGAGATATTTGACTCAGTTGCTGCACTCACAGCTCATAATGGTAAAGCAGTGAATATAATATTGCCATCATCAATTAGTATTGTGAATTCTTTAGCAGTATTCAGATGCATGTGATTAATATTTGATGCTTTTCTATAGATTCAGCATCTTCACATCCAATCAATATCAGAATTTGCAGCTTTCAATCACAGCATGCTTAAAATTATGTTATATCTGCTAATGTTGGCTTCTTTGAAATGGTGGAATTCTTCTTAAAGAATATATTCATCATCAATAATCTTCATTGCAGCTCTTTGTTGTTTATATGATTTAATCTTATGATTATCAACTGCTTCTACTACTTTTGATTCATCTTCTGTCTTTGAGAAATATTTTGATGCTCAGATGTGGGACATGAAGTTCACATCTGCATCAGAATTCACTAGCATTCACATCATTGACCATCTCACTTCTGTCAGCATTCACATATTCATTGTCAATAATCATTTATCTCACAGTCTAGTTGTTTGTATTTCCAATGCAGCAGCTGTTTCTACAATTGAAATTGTTGATTTTTTGCTTATCAAACTTGATTGTGCTTTTCAGAGTGTAACATCCAACAATTATTTGCAATATGATCCTTTTTATGACAGTGAGAACACTTCTTCATTCAGTTATATTTATCTTTTTTGATTTGTTCAATTGAATCTGTTTATTTCTCTTGTTTTCTCTTGTTTCAACAGTTGCTAGATTTATCAGAACAACACTGATTCTCTATAAATATCACAGATCTTTCTTTGCAAATAGTATGCTGTCACTCTGATATATTTTTCTTGAGAGTCTGTAGAGTTCAAAGCAACTCTTTGTAGTTCTGAGGCTTTTGATTTCAATGATTAAGTTCTGTGCATAATATCTTTAATATCTTACTACACAAGTTATCCATTCTTTGTTCTTTGCTATATGGGGGTAAGTAGTATTCTCAGTCTTTGAGATATTTAGAGAAATCACATATTGATTGTCATTCTTGTTGTTTTGCATCTTGAAACTTTTGACTTGTCAATCAGCACTGATTCTGTGGATTGTTAATTTGCATCTCTAGATGTGATAGTATATTGTCAAAAGTCAACAGTGTTGCTCCTTCACATCTCTCATACAATGATACAAAATTCAATCATTTCTGCTTAATATAGATGTCAAGGTAGAGTTTAGCATCATTTATCTTGTATTTCTTCTTTCAATAATATCAGCAGTGGTGTGTAAAGAGAGTCAACATGCAATCTTTATAGTTCTTGAATTCTAACATATTTTTTCCTCAGTAATAGTTCTTAATCTCTAATCTTGATGATGTTTCATTATCATTGTCTGTATTGTTTGCAGATTGATTTTGCAGCAGTTCTGTGGTGATATTCTGAGTTAATTGAGATTCAATGAGAGTATCTTCATGAATCTGTGCTTTCAACTTGTTGAGCTGCTATTGTGCATGCAGAATAGCTAATTGCTGCTCTCATTCATGAATTTGATCATTCAACTGTTGCAAACACACATTGTGATCATCAGAGGCAGTAGAGAATTTAGATTGATTTTCAAAAGATCTTGTGTGTGTCAAGATCATCTTGCATGTTTTAACTAATGTTGTGTGTTTTATTGTAGATGTGTGTAACAACAGACCACTCAAATAGAGTTATGAGCAATTAGAATTGTAAGAGATGATTGTAGATATAATTATGAGAGTAGTGTGAAGTATGCATGTAGAATGTTAAGAAGGTAGCAATCTCTATTATTCAAAGCTAATTGCTGATCTTCTAATATCTACAGATATCAGTGAGCATTATATAGATGATCATCACACACTACAGCTGTCTATAATGCTGTGTGCTATATCTCTTCTCATTAATTCTGATGTGTTCTGTGTTCTTCTATCGCCATATAGCTATTTCCTAATATAGATATCTCCGTTGCGCCTATTACAGTAGAGTAATTGTAGATAATTCACAGTAACAAGCAACAGTGAACCTTTGTTGTTTCACTGATAACACAAAACTTATAGAAGTAAATAGAATCATAACTGACAACACAGAAATAAATAGAATTATAGAACATATGATTTCACAAAGAATATAGAGAATCAGAATCTCTGAGCAAATTCTGATTCTGATAAGCTATCAAAAGATTCCTTCCCCCACCTCTGCCATTGATATTTCAAAGAAAGAATGTAAGTAATCACTAGAGAATCAGTGGGTTATCAATATAGAAATATTTGTTAACAGTAAAAGTAGTTTTTTTTAATGATATTTTTCAGAGAAATCCTCAGTCAGTAAGTATTGTGTTGCTTTGTCTCTATTTCCAGTAAGAGATTGCTAACTTGCTTTGAATAGAATCAGATATTATGTTGTTTACTTCAGTCAATCAGTCAAATCAGAGTCTTGTCACTGAGAAGAACATCACAGCAGATCCTGTGATGGAAAAAATTCTCACAGAGAATGTGATCATGAATGAAGAAATTGAAGAACAAACAGAGAAGAAATGATACACTCATAATCTGAAGCTGAGAAGCTGTGTCTGCTGTTTTAAATCAATAGAAAATGTTTCTCTTTGTGTCTGAGAAGTGGCATTTAAGAACTGTAAAAGATGTCATACAAATTGATCTCATTGTGATTCTGTAAGTTTATTGAAAGAATATCAAAGATTTTTAACAATCAGATTAACACTGAAATAGATCCCCTCACATTTCAAAGAGCAAGCAATGACTCTAGAGATGTTATTTCAAGAAGATTCAGAAAAGTACACTGAATTGCTGGCTATGCAGAAGCAATTTGTAAAGAAGCTCAATGTGTATTATCTGTTCAAGTGAAATAAGATTGATGGAGACATTCTCAGTGCTTCACAGCACTGAAAGGCCTGTGTTGCTGCTGACAGAATCTCTATCAAGAAGAAATCTGTTGCTGCATCAGCTTCTACTGTCTTCTCTACTTTTCTTGCTTCTGTGATTGTATTGAACTCAGCTCTCTTCTCTGAAGTTCTTGTGGTTCTGCAGTGTATTGAGAACACTCAGAAGAAAATGAATGAAAAAATGAAAAAAATGATTACACAGATGAGAGAGATGAGTCAAAATATCAAATGCTTGAAGACAACATTTTATACAGTATGTATAACCAAAGGAATTTCAGTAAATAATTGCTAACAGATCATAGCTTGTAGAAAGAATCAGTAAAATTGAAAGAGAATTTGAAATTATGAAGAAAAATTAAATTATAGACAGTATTCTGAACAGTTCTTTGAGAGGTTTCTTTCTTTTTTTTTTTTTTAGATAGTTTTTTCATCAGAGGCATAATGCTCAGAATAATATCTTGATTCTTTGCTTTTTCCTTCTGATCAGAGTTTGAAATTGTAATATAGCCTCATTAAACTTCTAAAACTTTGTAGAATAAAAAGAAGAAGAGTGCCACTAAGCTTCAAGAATCTTTCACAGTTCAAAACAGAAGTGTAGATAAGTAGAAACTTCAAAATCTTTATAGAAAAAAATAGAAGAACTACTAATATTGTGTTCTGAAATACTTCTTTTTAACAAGAGATTGATTTTGATTTACCTTCTCATATTCTTTGAAAAGGTTATGGGAATTCAAAAGATTATTAGAGAGTTTCTAAGTGTTCTCAGTATTAGAGTATCCTTTCCACTTGACAAGATATTGCTTCTTATTATGATGCAATCATTTATTCAAAATGGTTTCAACAAAATATTCTGTTCTGTCTTTGAGTAGAATGTCAGAAGATTTCTTAGATTCTTCATCTGATCTCTGATAATAGAGTTTCAATAAGATAATATAGAAGATAGAATGCATAGATTCAAAGGTTCTCAGAAGATCTAGTTGATATATTTATGATTCAATGATGTTCAGAATTGTAAACAGTTCAAATCATTTATCTTCAAGCTTGTGACAAGATCTAGAAGTTGTTATATTCATGAAAGATAGAAGAATTTAATCTTCAATGACAAAGGATTTCTCTTGATGTCTTCTGTTATAGTATTCCACTTGCTTTTCAAAGGATTTTTGAACTTTGACTTGGAGATTGCTTTGTATCTCTTGTAATTTCTTCACCCTTGCTGTAGCTAAGGACTCAAAATCAATAGAGGTTACAGATTCAGATTCTTTATCAATTACCTCTCTCAGTGAAACAGAATCATAATCTAGTAGTGCTCAAAATGATGGCATATCAATAAATGCTTGAGAAACAGAATTGTAGATGAATTGTGCCTGTGGAAGTAGATTCACTCAGTTATTCTGATGATAGTTTGAGTATGCTTGTAAATAGTTCTCTAATGTTTGGTTCTGATATTCCATTTGCCCATCAGTTTGAGAGTGGAATGCTGTACTCAGATTGTGCTTAACTCATAAATAATAACAAAATGTTGATCAGTAGTGACTGATAAACAACTTATCTCTATCAGATATGATAGACAAAGGCAAACTGTAATTGCTTAGAATAGCATCTATAAACAACTCTGCAAAATCAGAAGCAGTAATTGAAGTCATGCAAGAAAAGTACTTAGCTAGTTTAGTATAGCAGTTCAGTATGACTAAAATACTATTATAGATGATTCTCTTTCAAATTACTGATGGTAATTCAACAATGAAATTCATAGCAAGAGAACTGAATGATCTAGTAGATATGAGAATTTTGATAAGTTGCTCATATGATTTATGCCTCTTAGCTTTAACATGCTGGCAGATATCACACTCTCTGACATACATTTCAATGTCTTTTCAGAGTGTATTCCAGTAATATTTGCAATGTAGAAGCTCTAAGATTCTGGCAATATCAAAGTAGTCTGCTCAGAGATCATCATAATGTATTCATAATAACTTCTGAGTGATTGCTTTGCTAGAGGGAATGTAGATAGCATGATTGCAACATAGAAGTTCATAATCTTCATCTACTCATCAGATGATCAAAGAATCTTCAGAGATATTGAAGACTTCTCTAAGAGTTTCAGACTTCACACTATTCTCAACTTCTTGATTTCAAGTTACAGTAAAGACATCCCTCTTCTGTAATTCTTTAATGAAGTCTAGAAGCTGATTAGTAGATGGTTCATGATCTGTTTCATTCTCAGCAGCTTTCATTACTGCTAGATATGGCATGAGAAGTTCATGATCTTCAGTGTCAGTTTCAAAGAAATCTCAGAAACAAGAATACTCTGCAGAACAATCTGAGCTTTCTTATATCAAAGATGATTTGATATCTACTAAGCTGTTCTGATCAGAGCTATGAAGTCTCTGATGGATTTTTTTCTGTAGAATCAGCAGCATTGACAGCTTTGAATCTACATTCTCAGAGGAAATAATATAGTTCAGATGTCTTGAAGATGAATCAGCAGAGTTTAGCTGTTCTGATTGATAGATCATATAGAAATCATAAGCAGATAGCTCTTTCACTCAATGTGTCTGACAATTGTTCAAGTTTTTGATACTAAGAAAGTATTTCAGATTATCATGGTTGGTTATAATCTGAATTGAGTACAGATTGTCTTGTAGATAGTGTCATCAGTGATGAAATGATGCCACTATGATCAGAAGTTTCAAATCATGAATGTTATAGTTTCTAGAAACTTCAGAAAGCTTCTTTGAAAAGAACACAATGAACCTCCACTCTTTTCTTTGAGTAGACATCAAATTATCTATGTTTTTGCTTTGTTCTGATGCTATTTCTATAGCTTCTTGATAGGTTTCTGGTACTGGTTCTAGATATTGAGATAGAATACCAGCAATTCCATCCTTGCTTGCATTCATTTCGACTTGGGTTTCCTTCCGCAGATCATAATGAATCAGTAGAATAGCTTGTACAAATACTTCTTTCAAATTTACAAAAGCTTTTCTTGCTGAATCACTAAGTTGGAACTTAGTTTGCTTATCCATAGCATTTCAAAGGAGATTTATAAGAGGTGTGGCTATTCATGAAAAAGCATATATGAATCTGCAATAAAAGTTCACAAATTCTATGAAAACTTGAATATCACAGACATCTTTAGATTTCAGTCAATTTAGAATAGTTTCAACTCAGTTGCAATCCATGACTATACCAGTAGATGATATAATATAGCCAAGAAATTCAAGCTCAGTAGTGAAAAAGATGTATTTGCTTTTCTTAGCATAAAGTCAATATTTTCATAAGCATTCAAAGATTAATCAGAGGTGTTTCATATGATCTTCAGTATTTTGAAAATAGATAAGAATGTCATCAAGGTAAACAATGCAACAGATATCAACTAGACCTTTCAGCACTTTATTGATATAAGATTGAAATGTAGCAGAAGCATTACAGAGCCCCATAGACATAACTCAGAATTTATAGCTGCTGTATTGAGTTCAAAACACTGTTTTCCATTCATCTTCTTCTGCTATTTGTATGCAGTAGTAGACATCTCAGAGATCTATTTTAGAGAAGATGATAGCACTCTGTAATCAATCTAACATTTCTTCAATGCAAGGGATTGAATATCAATCCTTTATAGTTATCTTGTTAAGGCCTCAATAATCTACACAAAGGTGTAGAGTTCCATTCTTTTTCTTTGCAAATACAATAGATGCAGCAGCAGAGCTCTTTGTAGAACAAATCCACTGCTGTAACAGCATTTCTTCTAGATATTTGCATAAGACATCTAGTTCTGCTATCAAGAGATTGTATAAAGGTTCATAAAAGGGTTTCTTTTCATCTTACAATCAAATATGATGTGGTATGATGGGGTTCTCATTCAACTTGGCTGCTGCTTCAGCAGAAAAGATATCTTTAAATTCAGTTAAGAGATCTTGTAGATTTTGAGGTAAAGTAGTTTTATTAATAGAATATAGTCATTTCAAAGAAGATTTGATATTGCCATTTCAAAAGTAGAGTGGTGTTGTAGATGTTTCTTGTATAGAACAGATAAATTCTTCTGATTCTGTTATTTCAATTCTAGTATCTCCAATTCAATATTGCCATGATAATGCTTTTCAATCAATTAAAGAATTGACTGTTCATAATCATGGAAGATCTAGATAAAGATCTTCATCTGCTAGATTAACAGAATGAAAGCTAAGTTTGCTTACTCAAGTTTCATCTAGCCCATCAGTGGCTCTATGAGTAGCATTAACAATGCCATATTGTGATGGGTTAGCATCTGTTAGTAATTAACTTATGCAACCAACTCCCCTTCTGCACCCGCTTGTTCCTGACTGTTGTGACCTTGTGTAACCCTTGATATTCTTCCACTCTGTGCTCTGCACTTGTGTAGTTTCTAATGATTCTTCTGTGTAGCTCTTAACATTCTTCTGCTCTGTGCTCTGTGCTTGTGCAGTCTCTAACAATTCTTTCATGTAGCTCTCAATGATTTCCCCATCCCACACTCTGCATTTGTGTAGTTTCTAATAATTTTTATATGTATCTCTTAATGTTCTTCTGCTCTGCACTTCACTGTGGAGCAGCTTCTGATATTCTTTCACTCTGAATTTCTCTCTATAAGAATCCTCTTCATATGATCTTTTCTTCTGATTTCTTTTCTCTTTCTTTTTTTAATCAATTTGTAATCTGTATTAGAATAGTGCTAGATTGTTAATTGAAGTATATCTGTTACATTACAAATTGATTCTTCTGTGTTTAAGGTCTGAGTGTCTTGTTATTAGTTCTTATGTCTGAGTGTGTTGTTTAAGGTCTGAGTGTCTTGTTATCAGTTCTTACATCTGAGTGTGTTGTTTACAGGCCTGAGTGTCTAGTTGTTACAAGAGATCTCTCATGAGTCTGAGTGTCTTCATTGTTAGTTATATAGACTGTTGTGTCTAAGTGTCTGAGACACAATTGACTGTGTTCTACAAGATCTGAGTGTCTACAAACTGTAACACTGTGAATAGCATTCATGAAGAAGCTTGACAAAGCTTAGCACTGCAACACTGTAAATAGTGTCTGTGAGAGAACTGAGTGTCTACAAGTATTTCTTTTTTCCTTTTTTATTATTACATGTTCTTAGATATTGAAATGAACTACAAGCAATTCTACAAACATCTGCTGTATTTGAATGCAGTGGATGACAATTTAGATCTACAAAGTATTCTTCAGCAGCAAGTGCTACAGATGACTGAATTGCAACAACAACTTACTGAAATGAGCACTTTTATATTCACCATTTCTTCTACATCTGCATCTCATGAAAAGCTCTCAAGAGAAAAGCTTTCAATTCTCAACAAATATGAGAAAAATCTAGCACTCTATCTCACATGAAAGTCAAAAGCAAACATCAAATTGAACATCAATGAACAAGCAATAGACTCACTATTCAATCAAGTGTGGTATATTCATAGCAGATTGAATGATGATGTGTTAGCAAAATTTCAACTTTGAATGAGTCATTGTCAGAATCATCAGTGTATATCAGAGCTAGTCTTTCAACAACTCAACTTCTTCTTTCTCAATTCTATACTTCAAGTCAAGATATTAGACTGGCTTAATCAAATTTATCAGATGAATGTTGTGTTGACAACTTATCTTTCTGAATTCAATCACAAGCTTCTAGAAGCAGATGAGCAAGACTGAGACAATATCATCAAGATCAATATATTGTTCAAGAACTTGAACTTTCAGTTGTATAATCAAAGTATAGAGTGTTTAAAACTTTTAATATACAGCAAATTCTGTACTGATCTTCATCTGTTGAACAACAATCTATCTCAGTTTCATGTGCTTCAAAATTGTAGAGAATTTCATCAAACAAATGCATACATCTCAAATCACTCTACAGCATCTCTCATCTCTGAATCAGAATCAATGAACTGAGTTCTATACATAAACACAAGTTGTCTGAGAGTTCTCAACATCTCAGAGAAGAATGTCACTGACTGAATCATCAGAGAAGTCTGTATACACTGCAACAAGTCAGAACACTTTGCAAATCAATGTCTGAATGTGATTGCTCTGAGTAAACCTTCCATGTGTGTAAACACTGTGTTGTCTGTGAATAGACAAGAACAGAGAAAAGATAAGCTCTCACTCTAAAACACAGATAAGAGCTCACAGAGCAGAAAGCTAGCTGAAGATTTAAGTAGAAGATGCAAGTGGACACAATCATGATCTCTGTCATTGTAAATAGTCTAATCAATATACAAGCAATGATAGACAGTGGTTTTCTTCATTACACTCTTATAGACATTCAGCTGATTGAGAAGCATAAGCTTCAGCATATTCTCTTTTTCAAACTGTGTAAACTCAGTGGATTTGATGGCCTCAGAGGATCAGCCTTCTACAACATGATAAGATTTAACATCAATATAGAAGAATATAAGAAAAAGAATGTATACACATACAAAATACAAGATCTTGAGTACAATCTAATACTCAGTCTATCATGACTCACAGAATTTGAAATCTTGTTGAACACATGCAATCACTGTCTTATTTTTTCAGAAGGCAACTGTGTTTACAAGAAGAATGTTGATAGAATCACTGATCTCACTCAGATATCAATGAAAGTATACAAACTACTAATTCATCAAGCACATGAGAAGAAGAACATTCAAGTGTTCACTGCTAGTATGATAGATATCAAAAAAGCATTAGAAAAGTTAGAACTCAAAGATCTCAAGAAATCATGCAAGAAACTACTCAAATCATACAAAGACTTCACAGATATGTTCAACAAAAAAGAAGCTGAAAAGCTTCCCTCTCACTGAGAATCTGATATAGATTATACAATTGAACTTATCAAGAAAGACAGTAAGAACTCACAACTACTCTGAGATTCTCTCTACAGTATATCTGTAAGAGATGGTTGTTGGTATAATTATGAGAGTAGTGTGAAGTACGCACATAGAATGTTAAGAAGATAGCAATCTCTATTATTCAAAGCTAATCACTGATCTTCTAATATCTACAGATATCAGCAAGCATTATATAGACGACCACCATGTGCTACAGCTGCCTATGATGCTGTGCACTATATCTCTCCTCATTAATTCTGACATGTTCTGTGTTCTTCTATCACTACATAGCTATTTTCTAATATAGATATCTTCATTGCATCTATTACAATTATCTCTCTTCTTCAAAGATCTGATCCTCAGAGCTTCTTACTGTAACATGCAAAGTTTGTAATATGTGCTGCATGGTTGATATTGTATGAAGTTCACAGGATTGGGCTGGATTAATTGTCAGGGTTAATTTCAAAATGTTGCTGTTTCAGAAGAACATTTTTCCATCTCTGATGTCATTGCAGTTCAATCATGATTTAGACATAACTTCTGAACCCCTTTTCTTTGACTTCTACACCAAAAATCACACTTCATTGAAAACCATCACCACCATCACCACCAACAATTTTTTATTTAAAAAGAGTATGTCAATTTATCAAACAAAGTACACTGTATCCTCCCATGCAATTTTTATTGTGAAATTCAAAGTTTTGATTGTGTGGTTGCATTTTCCATTTTGGATTGAGTTTTGTATTGTTGTAATTCCTTTGATCAACATTGCAATATTGATTTCAATCTTCAACATCTGTTTTTCTTTCTTGTTGCTTTTGCTTCTCCTTCTTCTTTGAACAAGGTCTTGGTACTGATTAAAGTTATGATAGAATATCAGAACCAGCTGTTTCCATTGCTGATTCAGAGTCTATGAAGAGTGATATGCTGTCTGTCATCAAGAGCATTTGCTTGGGTTGTCTGGAGAGGTTGCAGAATCCCTCAGTATATTCTTGCTTTGTGAATGATGAATGAACACACTGTCACATCTGTCATATATTAAATAGAAGTTGTGCTGTTGTAAGTTTTCTTAAACTGAGATTGTTATGAATACTAACAGGTTTTAGATGCCTGAGTGCTTTCATGAAACTGATTAATCTTTGATCAATGAATTTCACAAGATGCTGCTCTTCAACAAAGTTTCAGATGAGAGATTTGCCATATATCAAACTGCTGTTGCAAGGTTTGTACTTGATATGCAGATCTATAAGAACATAGATGAAGTTCTAGAATTCTATATGAACTCTGATAATTTATTATCACAGCAGAGTGTGACATTCAATCATAGCAGTGTTTCAGAAAGTGTGTTTTCACATTCTGCTATTACATCAATGTCATCCTCACTGAGCCAAGATCTTGGTACATTATTTGAGTTGACTGATAATATAGACAAAGATGAGGAAGCAGACAGTCTCATTGAAGTGTTAGAAAAAAACACAGCAGTATATTGCTGTCATTGTATTCAATATTTGACAATGTCCCCCCACCATCATTGTGAGTCTGCTGAGAATTGATGCAAAAAATGCAAGCACTGCTCAGTGATGAAGCACATCTGCATTTCAGTAAGTTATTATTCAAAACAAATGTTTTTACAGTATATAATATTAACTTTCTATTAGATGTCAGTGGATGCTGTTGAATTGACTCAGACAGTTATCAACACTGCTGAGAATCTAATTGTCACTGATGTAGATGTTTTGAATGTTAATATTTTGCAGAGTACTGTGACTGTGATGATTAGATTTTTTGCTGTGAAGATCTGAGAGATTCAACAAGATGATTCTTCTGAGACTTCAGCTGAAATGATGATTGATGAGATTCTGATGATTACATTGCTGATTGCAGCTCTCAAGTCATTGTTGAAACATCATACTTCATCAGTTGAGAAAATCTGAGATAATAAGCAGATTTGTTTTGATGACAATTTCTTGAATGACACTGATCAAGCTGAGACAGATCTGTTTTTTAATCTCTGAATGAAATAAGTATATTCAGCAGTCATTGTTGTCTTCTTCATTTTTGTTTACTGACTGACTTCTGATAGATTTTATTAAACTGTTTCAAGTACTTCTGGCTGTTCATCAAGTTTTTCTCAGATTTCCAAGAATTGTCTGCATCTGTACAATCTTTTCATTTGACAAGATATTGTGTTTGACTGTGATATTGATGTTTGTCTAATATAGCTTCAACTTTTTATTTCTCTTGCACATCTATAATTATCAGTTCTGCTTGCAGGATTTGTCTGTTGCATGTATGATATGATTCAAGAAGAGAAATATGAAATATGAAATGAATTTCTTTATATTACAGTGTGAGTTTCAGTTTGTACATCTGTGTACCACAGATATCAATTATTTGAAAGAGACTCAAAAATCAATGATCTAGTTTGAGTGAGAATTGCAAGATGGATATGTTTTTTGCATGCAGCATTACTCAGTTCTCTATCTTAAAGTTTTTTGATATATGATGCTGATTGTAATACTTTTTCTCAGCTGCTTTGACAGCTTTCAGACATTCTCAGATCTTGTTCTTCATTTGCTTCATTTATTTCATTTGTTTCATTGCTGATTTTGATGCATCTGTGTTTGGGGGTTTCATGTCTATGCAAAGTTCAGTTGATCAGCTGATCATTGCTTCAGATGATGTCATTTTTATCAATGTGTGGAAGATGTTGTTATATGTTCATTGCATCAGAGAAATCCATTCTATCCAATTATCTTGCTGATAGCTGCAATATGTGTGAAGATAATGTTCAATCATCTGGTTCAATCATTCTGTCTGGCTGTCAGTTTGCGGGTGGAATGCTGTCGATAATTTTCATTGAATATGAAGCAGATAACATAATGTCAATCAAAACTTGCTATTTATTAATGAATCTTGATTGCTAATAATGTTCACAGATAGATCAAAGTTCTTTGCAATTCTTCATACAATAATATCTGCAAGTTCTTCTGCATCTAGCTCTGAAGATGTGGGCACAATTATGACTCATTTGATGAATAAATCAACAAATACAACAATAGCATGATAGATTTGACTTCTCTTTTTATTATCTGGCAGATCTTTAATAAAGTCCATGTTAATTGTATGTCATTTCTTATCTGACACTGAATGTGGTTGTAGCAACCTGTATGTTATTATTATTATTCTTCCGTTATACTCGTATGCAAGCAGCGCTTATGACGAGTCCTTGTGTGATGTTAAATACAGGCAAGAGTTGGTTATACCGGAGGAATGCTTAGTGTTGAACAGCGCCAAGAATAACAAGAACATAGGAAAATTAATGAAAGACAGAATTGATACATGCAATACAGGTTTCCAGCCCAGAAACAATAAGCTAAATCAGGTAGTAGGTCCGCCCGAAGGTACCTACTTGGCAAGTTCACATCCCATTATTTTAGAAGCTGAGAAGTTGGCTCCAGATGTAATGTTGTCCCCTGTGGGTTTCGAACCCACGCACCCTGGGTCCCCACGCCAAGGCGCTACCTGGTGGCCGCATTACCCATTCGGCCACCGGGGTTAGCAACCTGTATGGCTTGTGCTGTGGTATTTTGACATGTTGACAAACATCACAAGTTCTCACATATTCTGCAATCTCATCACTCATATCATGTCACAAGTACTTGCATTTGATTGCTTTGATGATTTTGTCATGTTCAAAATGGCCACCTTGGGAATCATTGTGATTCATTTTCATTATTTCATGTTTTATGATTTTGTCTTGTGATATATAGACTTTACTATTTTTTCTGAGCAGATCATCTTTATCTACTGCTCAGATTGAATGATTATCTATACTAGTGTCACTCATCTCTAGTCTTCTACAAAGTTCAGATATGTCAGTGTCTCTATTCTGAATCTGCAATAAGAGTTCAATGATAGATTCAGCTATCTCTTTACAATAGACTATCTCAGATTCAAATATCTTGATGACTAGAATGTGTGACATCAGAGTCTCTAGATTTAATTCTATAACATCTGCAATCTTATTCTCATCTGCAGATGCATTCTTTATTCTGCAGAGATTGTTGTTATCAATGACTATAAGTCTCTTCACTCAACAATTTTCATTAGCTTGCAGATTTTTTCATATCATCTTGACACATTGATCTAACTTTGTGTTTTCTTTTGTCTTTAGTGATTTAAAGATTCTTTTACACAGCTTCTTTTGCAGAATAGAGAGCTCTGTCAAGAGAGCTGCATATTTTACAAAATCTGAGTGACAACTTGATACATCTGTGGGATTATTTTTCTCAGAACAATGCTCTATTTCAAAATTGAATGCTGAGAGCATTTTCATCCAGCAAATCTGATATTCATTTAGCTGCTTCATTGTCATGAAATGCTGGAGATTGATATAGTCAGATAAAACAGTTATTGAGTGTCTGCTATTATATAAATAGTGATATCATTGTCTGAAAGCTTCTACAATCAGCAATATTTCTAGATCATATGTTTGATAACATCTTTCTATTTCTGTGAGCTTTCTAGATCAAAATGCAATCAGGTGTCAGTGATCATCATTCATTAATTATAATATTACTGCAGCAATTGCAACATCAGATTCATTCATTTCTATACAGAGTTTTCACTGCAGATCAAAGTGAATCAACAACAGTGCTTTTGTAAAGTATTCTTTTAACTGCAAAATTGCATACTTGCAATTTTTGTCTAACTGAACAGATGTGTTATTCTTCTCTCTTTTCATTTCATAACCTTTTAACAATTCAGTCAGAGGTGCTGTTATTATTGAGAACTTGTATATGAATCAATGATAGAAATTGACAAATTCTAGAAATATTTGCAATTTGTTTATAGTTCACAGTTCTGGCCAATCTAGAATCATGTCAACACAGCATTTCTCAACAGTAATGCTCTGTGTGATAATCACAAAATCCAAAAATCCAATTTCTGTTGTGTGGAATGTACACTTATTAAGTTTGGCATATAGTCTCCATCATCTTAACTGTTTCAGCATGTTCTTAACATGGATGACATGTTCATCAAGTGTGTTTGAATAGATTATGATATTGTCAAGATAAGCCACACAATATATGTCTAAAAGGTCACTGAGGGCTTTGTTGATATAAGATTGAAAGATCACAGAGATATTGATTAGTTCAAAAGATAAGACTAGATATTCAAAGTGTTCATATTGTGTTTGAAATGCTGTTTTTTATTCATTCTCCACTTGTATGTGAATTCTATGATATGTGTCTTTAAGGTTCAGCTGTGTATATATTTTGACATCTGCTAATCTATCAAGTATTTCACTTATCAAGGGCAGTGGATATTGATTCTTGACTGTTATTTCATTCAATTCTTGATAATTCATGCAAAGATGCAGGGTTTCATTTTTCTTGAATATGAATAATACTGGCACACCTGCTGGGCTTTTGAATGGATGTATTCAATTCTTCTCTAATGCTTTTTCAATATATTCTCAGAGGACAGAGAGTTCTTGAGGTGATAAGTTATATATTGATTGATATGAGGGTTTCTTGCCAGGTTTGAGGTCTATGGCATGATTGTGAGGTGCATGTTCCACATCAGATATATCTTCTTGAAATACATTAAGATAATCTTTATAATCATCTGAGATATTTGACTCAGTTGCTGCACTCACAGCTTGTAATGATAAAGCAGTGAATATAATATTGCCATCATCAATTAATATTGCAAATTCTTTAACAGTATTCAGATGTATGTGGTTAATATTTGATGCTTTTCTATAGGTCCAGCATCTTCACACCCAGTTGATATCAGAGTTCACAGCTTTCAACCACAGCATGCTCAAAATTATATCATATCTGCTAATATCAGCTTCTTTGAAATGGTGGAATTCTTCTTGAAGGACATGTTCATCATTGATAATCTTCATTGCAGCTCTTCATTGTTCATATGATTTAATCTTATGATTATCAACTGCTTCCACTACTTTTGGTTTATCTTCTGCCTTTGAGAAATATTTTGATGTCCAGATGTGGAATATGAAGTTTGCATCTGTGCCAGAATCCACTAGTGTCCACATCATTGATCATTCCACTTCTGTCAGCATCCATGTATTCATCACCAATAATTGTTTATCTCACAGTCTAGTTGTTTGTATTCTCAATGCAGCAGCTGCTTCTATGATTGAGATTGCTGATTTTTTGCTTGTCAAACTTGGTTGTGCTTTTCAGAGTATAACATTCAACAATCATTTGTAATATGACTCTTCTTATGACAGTGAGAACATTTCTTCATTCAGTTATATTTATCTTTCTTGATTTATTCAGTTGAATCTGTTTGTTTCTCTTGTTTTCTCTTGTTCTGATGATTGCTAGATTTATCAGAATGATGCTGATTCTCTATGAATATCACAGATCTTTCTTTGTGAATAGCACACTGTTATTCTGACATATTTTTCTTGAGAGTCTGTAGAGTTCAAAGCAACTCTTTGTAGTTCTGAGGCTCTTGATTTCAACAGTTGAGTTCAGTGCATAATATCTTCAATGTTTTACTATGTAAGTTATCCATTCTTTGTTCTTTGCTATATGAGGGTAAGTAGTATTCTCAGTCTTTGAGATATTTAGAGAAATTGTGTATCAATTGTCATTTTTGTTGCTTTGCATCTTGAAATTTTTGACTTGCCAATCAGTGCTGGTTCTGTGAATCATTAATTTGCATTTCTAGGTGTGATAATATATCATCAAAAGTCAACAGTGTTGCTCCTCTATGTCTCTCATATGATGATACAAAATTCAATCACTTCTGCTTAACATGAATGTCAAGATAGAGTTTAGCATCATTTATCTTGTGTTCTTTCTTTTGATAATATCAGTGGTGGTGTGTAAAGAGAGTCAATATGTGATCTTTATAGTCCTTGAATTCTAACATATTTTTTCCTCAATAATAGTCCTTAATCTCCAACCTCAGTGGTGTTTCATTATCATCATTCATATTGTTCACAGATTGATTTTGCAGCAGTTCTGTGATGATATTCTGAGTTAATTGAGACTTGATAAGAGTATCTTCATGAATCTGCACTTTCAATTCATTGAGCTGCTGTTGTGCATGCAGAATAGCTAATTGCTGCTCTTGTTCACAAATTTGATCATTCAACTGTTGCAAACATGCATTGTGATCATTGAAGGCAGTAGAGGATTCAGATTGGTTTTCAAGAGATCTTGTGCATATCAAGACCATCTTGTGTGTTTTAACTAATGTTGCATGCTTTATTGTAGATGTGCATAACAATGGACCACTCAAATAAAGTTATGAGTGATTAGAATTGTAAGAGATGGTTGTAGGTATAATTATGGAAGTAGTGTGAAGTATGCATGTAGGATGTTAAGAAGGTAGCAATCTCTATTATTCAAAGCTAATCACTGATCTCCTAATATCTACAGATATCAGTGAGCATTATATAGACAACCACCACATGCTACAGCCGCCTATGGTGCTGTGCACTATATCCCTCCTCATTAATTCTGGCGTGTTCTGTGTTCTTCTATCGCCATATAGCTATTTCTTAATATAGATATCTCCGTTGCATCTATTACATTTACACAGTTTGAAAAAGAGGATATGCTGAAGCTTATATTTCTCAATCAGCTGAATATCTATAAGAGCATAATGAAGGAAACCACTGTCTATCATTGCTCATATATTGACTAGATTATTTACAATGACAGAGATTATGATTGCATTCACTTGTATCTTCTGCTCAAATCTTCAGCTAGCTTTCTGCTTCTTGAACTTTTATTCATATTTTAGATTGAGAGCTTATCTTTTCTCTGTTCTTGCCTGTCCACAGATGACACAGCATTCATGTATGTGAGAGGTTTACTCAGAGCAATCACATTCAGACATTGATTTGTAAAGTGCTCTGACTTGTCACAGTGTATGCAGACTTCTCTGACAATTTGATCAGCAGTGTTCTTTTCTGAGATGTTAGAGATTCTCAGACAGCTTGCATTCACATATGAGACTCAGTTCATTGATTCTGATTCAGAGATGAGAAGTGCTGCAGAGCAGTTCAGAGTGTATGCATTTGTTCAGCAGAATTCTTTACAATTTTGAAGCATATGAAACTGAGACAGATTGTTGTTCAACAAATGAAGATCAGCACAGAATTCACTGTATATTGAGAGCTTCAGACACTCTACACTTCAGTTATGCAACTGAAAGTTCAAATTCTTGAATAGTATGTTGATTTTGATAATGTTGTTTCAGTCTTGTCCATCTGCTTCTAGGAGTTTGTGATTGAATTCAGAAAGATAAATTGTCAACACAATGTTCATCTGATGAATCTGATTAAGCCAGTCTAATATCTTGACTTGAAGTATAGAATTGAGAAAGAGGGAGTTGAGTTGTTGAAAGACTAGCTCTGATGTATGCTGATGATTCTGACAATGACTCATTCAGAATTGAAATTTTGCTAATGTGTTGTCATTCAATCTGCTATAAATATACCACACTTGATTGGATAGTGAGTCTATTGCTCATTCATTGATGTTCAATTTGACATTCACTTTTGACTTCCATATAAGATAGAGCATGAGATCTCTCTTGTATTTATTGAGAATTGAAAGCTTCTCTCTTGAGAACTTTTCATAAGGCATGAGTATAGAAGAAACAGTGAATGTAAAAGTGCTCATCTCAGCAAGTCATTGTTGCAATTCAGTCATCTGTAGCACTTGCTGCTGAAGAATACTTTGTAGATCTAAGTTGTTGTTCACCATGTTCAGATATGGCAGATGTTTGTAGAATTGTTTGTAGTTTATTTTGATATCTAAGAATATATAATGATAATGAAAGAAAAGAAATACTTGTAGACACTTGATTCTCTCACAGACACTATTTGCAGTGTTGCAGCACTAAGCTTGATCAAGCTTCTTCATGAACACTATTCACAGCATTACAGTTTGTAGACACTCAGACCTTGTAGAACACAGTCAATTGTGTTTCAGATGCTTAGACACAACAGTCTATATAACTAACAATAAGAGCACTCAGATTCACAAGAAATCTCTGATAACAACTAGACATTCAGATCTGTAAACAACACACTCAGATGTAAGAACTAATAACAAAGCACTCAGATCTTAAACACAGAAGAATCAATTTGTAATGTAACAGATGTACTTCAATTAACAATTTGATACTATTCTAATTACAGATTACAAATTGATTAAGAAAGGAAAGAGAAAAGAAATCAGAAGAAAAGATCATACAAAGAGAGTTCTTATAGAAGAAAGTTCAGAGTGGAAGAATATCAGAAGTCACTCCACAGTGAAGTGTGGAGTGAAAGAACATTAAGAGATACATGTAAGAATTGTTAGAAACTACACAAGTGTGGAGTGTGGAATGAGAGAATCATTGAGAGCTACACAGAAAAATCATTAGAGACTACACAAGTGTAGAATACAAAGTGAAAGAACATTAGAAGCTACACAGAAGAATTGTTAGAGACTATATAAGTGCAGAGCACAGAGTGGAAAAATATTAAGAGCTACACAGAAGAATTGTTAGAAACTATATGAGCATGAAGCACAGAGCAGAAGAACATCAAGGGTTATGCAAGATCACAATGACCAGAAACAAGCAGGTGCAGAAGGGGAGTTGATTGCGTAAGATAATTACTAACAGGTGCTAACCTGTCACATGGAATATATTTCTTTATACTTGAAAGAATAATCTCAGTGATTAAATTTGCTCTGTCTTCAAGCATTTTATCTGTAAGATTTGTATCTGATTTTCAATAAAGAGTTTCTCTATTCTCTAATTTCAACTTTTCAATCATTCTTTTCACTTCTGTCCACTGAGCTTTTTCAAAGTTGTATTGATTTGAATATAATGGGTTTTGAACTGTTTGATTACTATCCAATTTCATATCAACTTGAATTATCTCATGATCAGTGGCAGCACCATTTGTTTCATTTGAGTCAATATATCAATTAAAATGTTTATTCTCATATAGATTCTTAGAGAAAAAACATAGATCTATAATTGATTTCTGTCTCAAACCTGGCTTGTGAAAAGTGGGAATGTCTTGCTCATTTATCAACTCTAGTTTGTTTAAAAGTGCTCATTCAACTAGTTTTTCAGCTCTAATTGATTGAGTTCTTTCTGAATTCCACCAAGAGTGATGAGCATTGAAATCCCCCATGATTATTGAATTCTTTTCTGGTTTCAACTGCATTAAACATCTATCAAATGTCCAAGTTCTATTGTTTTCTCTCAGTGATCTTTCATTGTAGATATTGACTAATTGAATATTTTCAAACTGTTTTTTCATATCCACAATGTCACCAACAAGAATATCAGAGTCAGATATCAAATCATATCTCAGATTGAATTGAAATCTAGAATTCTTTCTAGCATAAATTGCCACTCTAACTCTAATATCTGTTTTCTCTGATAGAAAACAATAGTATGCTGGATGAGATACACTATACATTTGATCAGCATCAAGTCTGGGTTCTTGAATAAGAACAAAGTCTGCTTTTTGCTCATAGCCAATTTGTAAACAGAAATAAAGACATGGATTTATTCTGTCCACATTATTTTGAATAAATTTGATTTTTGTAGAACTTTTAACATTTTTTTGATGTTTTTCCTGCATTATATAAGACTGTTGAATGGTTTTTTATCTTTATTCAGAGTCAGATAATAGACTAAATCTATTATTCACAACTTCAACAGCTATCATATCTTGCATATGTGTATCTCTCATTTGTGTTTGAATGAGAGTCTTTGGTGACTTTTGTACTTTCATTTTTTATTTTTCAGGAGATTCAGATACAACAGAATTAGAGATCTGAGAATTTCTTCTTTTTTGACTGCCACTATTTTTCATATTAGCAGAGACAGAAGTATCAGTTTGTATTACTGATTTTACTGATTTTCCTGACTTAGAAGCAAACACACATTCTTTCAAATTTGCAAAATGAGGCTCTTTGCAATTGGCACATTTTGCAACAGACTTAGAGTGCTCACATATAACTTCTTTTTTTAAACAAAATTGACAACTGTGTTCAGCAGTTTTGTGAGATTGAGCACAAATTTGACATTTCACATTTCTTCTACAGAGATTTGCAAAATGACCATATTTCTGACAATTTGAACATTGTGTGTGAGCTTTTAAATTTTCTCTTGTATCTTTAAACTTATATGTTCTCATTCTCATACCAGCAATTCTTACAAATGAGATTTTAGATTGTTCAAATGAATCAGTTATAATTAAAACTGAAGCATTTTGTCTGTTTTCTCTTTGTTTCTCATTATTCAATCAAATTGGTAATTTTTTTAATTTGATTGAATTAAAATCTTCAATCTCATGTTGAAGCTGAACCAGCCCATCATCATGATTGAAGATTGCTGTTGGTATGTCATGAAGAACAAATTTTCCCCATTTCTCATCTCTTTCCACTGAAATTTCAGTTTTCAAGAGAGATTCTATCATTGATGCTCAAATATGTTGATTTTGCACCAGGAAGTTGGAGTTGAACTCAGGCATGGTTGTCAGAATTATAGAATTATCCAGAAAAGAGCTTTCAACTGATGCTACAACTGATTTGTATATTTCAGTTTCAGATATAGAGTTCAATGCATGATTAATCTCATTTCTCATTTGAAAAATAAGACTTGCATTTGACAGCATTTTTTGCTCAAAAACTTTTTTGTTAAAGATTTTAACAATCAGTCTTTGAGCTTTTGATTGAAGAAGTCTTTCTTCTTTCAGCTCTTTTCTTGGTTTTTCTAATTTTTGTGCACTCAAAGTATCAGGATTTTTTGTAGCCTGATTCAGAGCTCTTTTCTCAATAGATGTGTTTTTCTTTGAAGAGTAAGAGAAGAAAAGTGTGAAGGAAACTGCTGCAGTCTGAGCATAAGTTTTTGTTTCTATTTTTTGCTCAGATTTTTGAAAAGAATTTAACATTTTAGTTTCAAAGACTTTCTCAAGTTTTGAAGAGATTTCTAGTTTGTATTTGAGAATCTCTGTAATGCACTCATTTATTATTTCCTTATTATCTTCGCTTATTCTTACCTCTTTCCATTATACTCTCGCTACTGCTATTTCTATATGTATATATATATTAATGTATGTATTTCACACATCTTCTTTCTCTTTCTTTTCTTTCTTAGCAATTAGCTACACTACATTACACTACTATACTACACTCTACAATATATTACTATTATCTTCACTACACTATAAACTATCTTCTACTGTTATTCTTCACACTGTCACTACATCTCACAGTTTCTAATCACTCAATCTTTGAGAGATGATCTGTTGAGTAATAGTCATGGCCTCTACCCACAGCATCCACTGTACTCATGCTACCACTGAACTCAAAGCAACAAACATTATGAAAGAAAACTGTGAAACACACACTTCTGCCACTGAAAGTGTGCAACAAGTATCATCTTTTTCTATGAAATCAGACTCTGAATATAGTTCAGAAGAAGATATCTCTTCTGAAAATCTCAGTACAATTGAGACTGAGAAGATAACTGTGATCAGAAGAATCAAAAAATTACAGACTGAGAAAGAATTATGAGAACTTCAACACTGATGCAACACTTTACTGCAAAAATTGAATGAAACAATTTCAGTCATCTGAAATATGCTAGAAGCACATCCAAACCATAGTAGAGATACAACTAGCATGAATGATAATTATAATAACACCACAAATATTCTCAGATCACTGAAAATTACACTACAAACATTCAATATCTTAGTGAAAAGTGCTGTGACTACTGTCAGTGAAAGATGTAGTCAGATACCACTTTGACAATTAGAATTTCAAGATCTCAGTATGAGTGATTACTCTTCTTGAAGAGATGTGGAAAAGTTCTGAGATCAAAACATGAAAGAATTTGAAAACTTTGTTACAGCTGCTATCACTTTCCATGTCAGTGATCTTGATTACTACAATGAACACAATCATTGAAAGATCATCAAAGCTGTTACTCATTTCAATGTCAAGATGCAACAATGTTGGTATCAACATATATATAATATACAGACTTTGCCATCATGAGAAGAATTTGTTAGTTGAATGCAATGTCAAGTCACTGATTCAGATAAAAGTTTCTGAGATGCTGATAGACAGTACTGAAAAACAGAGTAACAAGAAGATCAGACAGTTCAACAATTTGCTTCACACTTACAATCAATTGAAAAGTATCTGTGGCATTCTTATAGCAAATATCATCAGAAATCACATCTCTATATGAAAGTTTTACCTTCCATTCACTGAGAATTTGACAAATATGCAACCAAATTGGAAGAGTTAAGCTATGATGCCACTCTACATAAACTTGCAATGACAGAATCGAATCTGTCAGAGAGACAGAAAAAGCTTAAAGAGAAGTCAAATTTCAAAAATCCCACTCAAAGCTTTAACAATAAAAATAATGCTGATAATAGATCACAAAACAAACACTGATGAAATGACACTACAAAGTTCAATGACTCCACTCAATCAAAATATTGCTGTTATTGCAAGCAACCAGAACATACCATCAATTCATGTTTCAAACAACTCAAAGATAAATCTAAAAATGCCAAGTCTGACTCAAAATCTGATACAAAAGACACAAAGAACTCAAAGGACTCAAAAAATGCTTAAAACACATCATTCAGCTCACAATAACAGTCATAAGCATGAAAAGTTGATGCAAAAATACCTTAAGCTTCACTGTCACAGTGAAACTCACTACATCTAAGAATCTGCAAAAGATGCTTGTGCTAGTAGACTCTGAATCAGAAGTGAACTGTGTCAATGAATTTTGAGCAAAGAATCACAATCTAGAAGCTGCTCACTACAAAATCAAAATAATCAAGTCAATTGATGAATGTATAATGCACTTCTTTGAAGAGTATAACATTGCAACTACTGTCACTGATCACAAGAGTAATGCACAGCAGATATCTCATTTCTTTCATATGATGAAGATGAAGAACTACAGTCTTGTATTAGAATTTTCTTGATTAAGACAAATAAATTCTCTTATAGATTGATCAGATAAACAATTCTTCTTTAGAAGCTCTGAAAATGAACAACAGTCTCAAATTATTTCTGAACAAGATGTTTTAGCTGAAGTTCTCACAGAAGCTAGAGTAGAAATGCTTGTAGTATTATCTACAGAATATTCAAAAGACTCAAAGCATACTTCATACATATTCTTGACTGTGTATTCAGACTTGTCAACTGGTCTATCTGATTATATCATGTTATACATGCATATCTTCTCAGAAGAAGCTGCTATAAGTGTGAAAAGATCAGAAGAGATGAAACACTGTATAGATCTCAAATCTGATACACAATCTTCATTTATACTGATATACAATCTCTCTGAAACTGAGTTAGCTGCTCTAAGAGAATATTTAAAAAATATATTAGATAAAGAGTGAATATAACTGTTCAGTAGCTCAGCTGATGCACTGATTCTCTTTATTCTCAAAAAAAATAATAAACTCTGTCTTTGTGTAGACTATTGAGGATTAAATCAAATCATCATCAAGAATCAATATCCTCTATCTCTAATAAATGAATTACTTGACAGACTTTCAAAAGCCAAAGTATTCACTAAACTGAACCTTCAAGATGTCTACCACTGCATATTTATAGCAGCAAAAGACTGTTGGAAGACAGTCTTTAGAATGAAATATAAACATTTTGAATATATAGTTATGCCATTTGAACTAGCTAATGCTTCAGCAATATTTCAAGCATACATTAACAATGTCTTGTCTGATTTGTTGAATATATGTTGCATTGTCTATTTGGATGACATTCTCATATTCTTCAATTCAAAGCAGAAATATAAAGTGCATGTTACTAAGATGCTAGAACATCTCAAGTGTGTAAATCTATTTGCAAAACTCTCTAAGTGTGAATTTGAAATGGACAAGATCTCATTTCTGAGATTTGTTATAGATACAAATGATGTTGAGATGAAGTCAGACAGAGTCTCTACTATTATGAAATAATCTACATCTAAATCAATTAAAGAGGTTCAATTTTTCTTGAGCTTTGCTAATTTCTATCAGCAATTTATTAAGTCTTTCTCCTCTATTGCAGCCCCATTATTCAAACTTACAAAAGAAAGCAAGAAGGGGGAAAGAAAAGCCACTTTTATATGAACAGAAGATACTCAAAGTGCTTTCAATGAGCTTAAATCACACTTTATATGTGCTTCTCTATTAGCTTATTTTGACTCAGCTCAGTGTATTCAGATTGAATCTGATGCATCCACTTTTGCAGTTGCTGCTATTCTGTCACAGTTGCAGAATGATGAACACTGACATTCAGTTGCCTTCTGATCAAGAAAGTTGATTGATGCAGAAACAATTATAATACTCATAATAAAGAACTTTTGATTATTGTAGCAGCATTTAAGAATTGAAGACACTATCTGAAGAGAAATCAGTATTCAATTCAAGTCTGATGTGATCATGTCAATCTGCAGTACTTTATGACAACTAAGAAACTGAACAGATGTCAGATCAGATGAGTGGAAGCTTTATCTGCTTATAATTTTGTATTACTGCTGTAACGGGCGTACTTCAATTAACGATTTGGTACTATTCTAATTACAAATTACAAATTGATTAAGGAAAGAAAGAGAAAAGAAATCAGAAGAAAAGGTCATACAAAGGAGATTCTTATAGAGGAAAGTTCAGAGTGGAAGAATATCAGAAGCTGCTCCACAGTGAAGTGTGAAGTGGAAGAACATTAAGAAGTATGTGTAAGAATTGTTAGAAGTTATGTGAGTGTGAAATGTGAGATGGAGGAATCATTGAAGACTATATGAAAGAATCATTAGAGACTATGTGAGTGTGGAACACAGAGCAGAAGAACATAAGAAGCTATGTGGAAGAATTGTTAGAGACTATATAAGCATGGAACACAGAGTGGGGGAATGTAAGAAGCTATGTGGAAGAATCATTAGAGACTATATAAGTGCAGAGCATGAAGTGGAAGAATGTTAAGAGCTATATGAAAGAATTGTTAGAAACTACATGAGTGTGGAGCACAGAGTGAAAGAACATTGAGAGTTATGTGAGATCACAACAGTCAGAAATGAGCAGATGCAGAAGAAGAGTTGATTGTGTAAATTAATTACTAATAGATGCTAATCTGTCACATTATCCCCCTCTATCAAGATGAGTGAGGACTTGTAGATGTTGAGGACAGCAGTGTTCTTCAAGGTGAACACAGATTCTCAGATCAGACAATCATATTCTATTCATTTGATGAGATATTCACAGTGGTGGTGATTGATTCTATCATCAAGAATTGCTTTGATTTCTCATTCAAGTTTGTTATCTTCTTCTACAATGATGGGTGACTGTCAATTGGAGATTCTCTGTGAGGGGAATGAATCCTCGGCTGTGGGTTGAAGCAGGTTTGTATGAAAGATGTTGTGAATGTCAGATGAGATGTTGAGTTGATAATCATGTGTATCTAGCACTTTCTTCACTGTATATTTGGTATGATGATAATCTAGTATACACAAGAGATGATTCATTCTTATGTTCTTGAGATTCAGTCAGACTTTGTCTTCTATATAATATCAGATTGCAGAACTTCTTCTGATGTTTGTTTGATTCTTATAATTTTGCTGAATATTGATCATTGAAGCTTCTGCTCATTCATAGACTTTCTTCAGCTTGCTCATGATATTCTCTGCTGTCTGTATAAAGCTGCAGATGTGCATGATTTCTTGGAGAGTCTCAGAGAAGTTCAGAATCTCTAAGTTGTATCTGTGTAGAAGAAAGAATGAGCTTACATCTGTTGTAGCAGAATCTCAACTGTTAATTGCAATCTCAGTGTGTGACAGCAGATTGCTTCAGTTGTTTTGTGTGTAATTGCAGAACTTACAGAGAATGTTCTTTATCATTTGTATTATTCTCTCAATAGCTTCATCAGTCTCTGAGTGATACATTGTTGATAACTTTCATTCAATTCTTAATAATTGGTATACACAGACTCAGAGTGTGCTGATGAATTGACTGTCTCTATCTGACACAATGAATGAAGACAGACTGTGTATATAATAGAATGGACTTCTGATGAAGACATCTGCAACTACTTCAGTGTTCATCTTATCACAGAACTGTAGTATTACACTCTTGCTGAGTTAATCAACAATGACTAGAATGTTTGTAGAATCTCCACTTTCAGGTAAGAAAACTGCAAAATTGATAGCTATATCATATCAAGTTTGATTGAGAACAGATAGAGGCTTCAGCATTTCTTTTCAGTATTCACATCATACTGTCACTGAGCTGCAGTGATCACAGTTGTGTATGAACTGATGTATGTCTTTCAATATATCTGATCAGTAGAATTCTTGAGTGATGATGTTGTACATGATTTTGTGTTCTGAGTGCTCAGTTATCAGTGAGTCATGAATTTCTTGCATGATCTGTGTTTGTAGAGGTTCTGAATTGAGGATCCATCATCTATCTTGAAAGTGTAAGCAGTTGTCATCATCAATTGAATATGCTGAGATATTCATTCTTGGATATACATCTGCAGGGAATTGAGGTGCTTTACTTTGTACAGCTTTGATGGCTTGCTGTCAGAATTCATCTGCTTCTGCTGTTAGTCTCCATTGTTCTTCAAGTGAGAGTTCTTGAGCTTGGGACTGATTGATATGTACACAGAGTTCATCTGATTGTGTAGAACTTTCTATAATTGTGGGGTTGATTAACTGATACTCTTGGTGTTTCCATCTGTCATCTAAATCATCAGATGGCATATCTTGTTCTCAGTGAGACAGAGCATCTGCAAGAGTGTTCTCTACTTCAGATTGATAATGAATTGTGAATGAAAAACAGCTAAGAAACAATGATCAACACATATGTCTCTCAGTGAGCTTATGAGTGGTTGTGAAGTATTCTAAGTTCTTATGATTGATAACAATCTCAAACTTCTCAACACTCATAAGTTCAGACTTTCATTCTTCAAGACATTATATGATTGCTAGAAGCTTCTTGTTGTAGATCTCATAGTTGCATTCAGTGGGTGACATCTTTTTCAAGATGAAGACACAGAGTTGTAGAACATCTTTGTTATCATATTGCATTAGTGTCTCATCTACTACATAACTCAAGATGTCTGTTTCAAGAATTGTATGCTTATCTGAATCAAATGATTACAGTATTGAGATGTTTGTGAACATACACTTCAGCTTTTTGAATGCTGCATCCACTTTGTCAGTTCATTGGAATACAGTGTCTTTTCAGATCAGATTCATCAGTGATTGTACAATATTGAAGAAGTCTTTGATGAATCTTTGATAGAAGTTGATGAATTCTAGAAAGCTTCTAGTCTCTTTTACTGAGACTGATATCTCTCAGTTGAGAATTGCTTCCATCTTCTTAGAATTCATGTGTATGTCTTTTTCAGCTTTGATGATGAATCCTAGATAGGTTGTAGACTTGGTCTCAAAGTCACATTTGTCAATGTCCACTTGCAGTTCAGCTTTATGTAGACAGTCAAGCACTTGTTGTATGTGCTTGCAGTGCTCAGTGAGCAGTCCATTGGTGAAGATCAGAATATCATTCATGTACACTGAGATGATCTCATTGAGCAGATCTCATAGAGCTCAGTTAATGTATTTCTGAAATGTGCTTGAAGTGTTTGCTAATTCAAAGAGAGTCACTGTCCATTTGTATAATCTGTAATGTGTATGAAAAGTGATTAGTCATTCATCACCTTCATTAATCATTATCTTATAGAAGGCTGCAGAGATGTCAAGCTTTGTAAATCATTTTGCTTTTTCTATTTGTTTGAGTGTTTTGTTGATGAGTGGAAGAGAGTATCAGTTCTTCTGTGTAATCTTGTTGAATTCTCAGTAGTCAATGCAGAATTGTAAGTCTTCTTCTGATTTCTTCATGAACAGTACAGATGCTGTGATGAATGAGTTGTTAATATGAATGAAGTCTTTGTTCAGTAATCTGTTGAGTGTTTTTTGTAGAATGAGAAGCTTGTTGTGTGACATGCTGTAGAGAGGACTTCAGAGTGGTTGTGGGTTCTTACTATTTTTCTTGATGAGCTCAATTTGTGACGGGTTAGCACCCGTTAGTAATTAACTTACGCAACCAACTCCCCTCCTGCACCCGCTCGTTCCTGGCCGTTGTGACCTCGCGTAACCCTCGATGTTCTTCCGCTCCGTGCTCCGCGCTCGCGTAGTTTCTAACGATTCTTCCGCGTAGCTCTTAACGTTCTTCCGCTCCGTGCTCCGCGCTCGCGTAGTCTCTAACGATTCTTCCGCGTAGCTCCTTACGTTCCCCCGCTCTGTGTTCCGCGCTCGCGTAGTCTCTAACGATTCTTCCGCGTAGCTCCTTACGTTCTCCCGCTCTGTGCTCCGCGCTCGCGTAGTCTCTAACGATTCTTCCGCGTAGCCCTCAATGATTCCCCCGCCCCACGTTCCGCGCTCGCGTAACTTCTAACGATTCTTACGCGTACCCCTTAATGTTCTTCCGCTCCGCGCTCCACTGTGGAGCGGCTTCTGATATTCTTCCGCCCCGAACTTTCCCCTATAAGAACCCCCTTCGTACGACCTTTTCTTCTGATTTCTTTTCTCTTTCTTTCCTTAATCAATTCGTAATCTGTAATTAGGATAGTACCAAATCGTTAATCGAAGTACGCCCGTTACATTACGAATTGATTCTTCTGCGTTTAAGGCCCGAGTGCCTCGTTATTAGTTCTTACGCCCGAGTGCGTCGTTACCAGTTCTTACGCCCGAGTGCGTCGTTTACAGGCCCGAGTGCCTAGTCGTTACAAGAGATCCCTCGTGGGCCCGAGTGCCCTTATCGTTAGTTATATAGGCCGTCGTGCCTAAGCGTCCGAAACACAATCGACCGTGTTCTACGAGGCCCGAGTGCCTACGAACCGTAACGCTGCGAATAGCGTTCACGAAGAAGCTTGACCAAGCTTAGCGCCGCAACACTGCGAATAGTGCCTGCGAGAGGACCGAGTATTCCTTTTCTTTTTTTATTATTATATGTCCTTAGATATCGAAATGAACTACGAGCAATCCTACGAACACCCGCCGCACCCGAACGCGGCGGACGATAACTTAGACCTACGAAGCATCCTCCAGCAGCAGGCGCTACAGATGGCCGAATTGCAACGACGACTTGCTGAAATGAGCACTCCCGCGTTCACCGTTCCTCCTACGCCCGCGCCTCACGAAAAGCCCCCAAGAGAGAAGCTCCCAATCCTCGACAAATACGAGGGAGACCTAGCGCTCTACCTCGCGTGGAAGTCAAAAGCGAACGCCAAATTGGACATCGATGGACGAGCAATAGGCTCGTTATCCAATCAAGCGTGGTATATCCATAGCAGGTTGGATGGCGACGCGTTAGCAAAATTCCAACCCTGGATGAGCCATTGCCAGGACCACCAGCGTACGCCAGAGCTAGTCTTCCGACAACTCGACTCCCTCTTCCTCGATCCTACGCTTCAAGCCAAGGCGTTAGACTGGCTTAATCGGACTCGCCAGATGGATGTCGCGTTGGCAACTTACCTTCCTGAATTCGATCGCAAGCTCCTAGAAGCAGGTGGGCAAGACTGGGACGACGCCGTCAAGATCAACATGTTGTTCAAGAACTTGAACTTCCAATTGCATAACCGAAGCGTAGGGCGTCCGAAGCCCTCAACATACAGCGAATTCTGCGCTGATCTTCGCCTGTTGGACAACGACCTGTCTCAGTTCCGCGCGCTCCAAAATCGCAGAGGATTCCGCCGAACAAATGCGTACGCCCCGAACCACTCTGCAGCGCCCCCCGCCTCCGAACCAGAACCAATGGACTGGGTCCCACACGTAAACGCAAGTCGCCCGAGGGTCCCCAACGTCTCAGGGAAGGACGCCGCCGACCGAATCGCCAGAGGAGTCTGCATACGCTGCGACAAGCCAGGGCACTTCGCGAACCAATGTCCGGAATGCGATCGCCCCGAGTAAACCCCCACGCGCGTAAACGCTGCGTCGCCCGCGGATAGGCAAGAACAGGGAAAAGACGAGCTCTCGCCCTAAAACGCGGACGAGAGCTCAAGGAGCAGAAAGCTAGCTGGAGATTCGAGCAGGAGATGCAAGCGGACGCAATCATGGTCCCTGCCATTGTAAATAGCTTAGTCAACGTACGAGCAATGGTAGACAGTGGTTTCCTTCACTACGCTCTTATAGACACCCAGCTGGTCGAGAAGCATAAGCTCCAGCGTATCCCCTTTCCCAAACCGCGTAAGCTCAGTGGATTTGACGGCCCCAGAGGATCCGCCTCTTACAACATGGTAAGATTTAATGTCGACGTAGGAGGACACGAGAAAAAGAACGTATACGCATACGAAATACAAGGCCTTGAGTACGATCTAATGCTCGGCCTATCATGGCTCACAGAATTTGGAACCTTGTTGGACGCACGCAACCGCTGCCTTATTTTCCCAGGAGGCGACCGTGTTTACGAGAAGGATGTCGATAGGACCGCTGATCTCACCCAGATATCAGCGGAAGCGTACAAACTACTAACCCGCCAAGCGCATGAGAAGAAGAACGTCCAAGTGTTCGCTGCTAGCATGGCGGATATCAAAAAAGCGTTAGAAAAGCTAGAACCCAAAGACCCCAAGAAACCGCGCAAGGAACTACCCGAATCGTACGAAGACTTCGCAGACGTGTTCGACGAAAAAGAAGCTGAAAAGCTTCCTCCTCACCGAGGACCCGGCATAGATCATACGATCGAGCTCATCAAGGAGGACGGTAAGGACCCGCAACCACCCTGGGGTCCTCTCTACAGCATGTCGCGCGACGAGCTCCTCGTCCTACGAAAAACGCTCAACGGACTATTGGACAAAGGCTTCATTCGTGTTAGCAACTCACCCGCCGCAGCACCCGTACTGTTCGCGAAGAAACCAGGAGGAGGCTTACGATTCTGCGTTGACTACCGAGGACTCAACAAGATTACGCGGAAGGACCGATACCCTCTCCCACTCATCAACGAAACACTCGAACGAGTAGGAAAAGCAAAATGGTTTACGAAGCTTGACATCTCTGCGGCCTTCTATAAGATAAGGATTAATGAAGGTGACGAATGGCTAACCGCTTTTCGTACGCGTTACGGATTATACGAATGGACAGTGACCCCCTTTGGATTAGCGAACGCCCCGAGCACGTTCCAGAAATACATTAACTGGGCCCTACGAGACCTGCTCGACGAGATCGCCTCAGCGTACATGGACGATATCCTGATCTTCACCGATGGACCGCTCACTGAGCACCGCAAGCACGTACGACAAGTGCTTGACCGCCTACGTAAAGCCGGACTGCAAGTGGACATTGACAAATGCGACTTCGAGACCAAGTCTACGACCTACCTAGGATTCATCATCGAAGCTGAAAAAGGCGTACGCATGGATCCTAAGAAGGTGGAAGCAATCCTCAACTGGGAGGCACCAGTCTCGGTAAAAGGGACTAGAAGCTTCCTAGGATTCGCCAACTTCTACCGAAGGTTCATCAAAGACTTCTCCGATATCGTACGACCACTGACGGACCTGACCCGGAAAGACGCCGTATTCCAATGGACTGACGAAGCGGACGCAGCATTCAAAAAGCTGAAGCGTATGTTCACAAGCGCCCCGATGCTGCAATCATTCGATCCGGATAAGCATACGATTCTCGAAACGGACGCCTCAGGTTATGTAGTAGGTGGGGCACTGATGCAATATGATAACGAAGGTGTCCTACGACCCTGTGCCTTCACCTCGAAAAAGATGTCGCCCGCCGAATGCAACTACGAGATCTACGACAAGGAGCTCCTAGCGATCATACGATGCCTCGAAGAATGGGAATCCGAACTCATGAGTGTCGAGAGGTTCGAGATTGTTACCGATCATAAGAACCTAGAGTACTTCACAACCACTCGTAAGCTCACTGAGAGGCATATGCGTTGGTCATTGTTCCTTAGCCGTTTTTCGTTCACAATTCGTTATCGACCTGGAGTAGAGAACACCCTTGCGGATGCCCTGTCCCGCCGAGAACAAGATATGCCATCTGATGACTTGGATGACAGGTGGAAACACCGAGAGCATCGGTTAATCGACCCTGCAATCATAGAAAGTCCTACGCAACCAGATGAACCCCGCGTACATATCAACCAGTCCCGAGCTCAAGAACCCTTGCTCGAAGAACAATGGAGACTAGCGGCAGAGGCAGATGAATTCTGGCAACAAGCCGCCGAAGCCGTACGAAGCAAAGCACCTCGATTCCCCGCAGGCGTATACCCAAGAACGGATATCTCAGCATGTTCGATCGACGATGACAACTGCTTACGCTTTCGAGATAGGCGATGGGTCCCCGATTCAGAACCCCTACGAACACGGATCATGCAAGAAATTCATGACTCGCCGATGACCGGGCACCCAGGACGCGAAATCATGTACAACATCGTCGCCCGAGAATTCTACTGGCCAGATATGTCGAAAGACATACGCCGGTTCGTACGCAACTGTGATCGCTGCGGCTCAGTGACGGCATGGCGTGAACGCCGAAAAGGGATGCTGAAGCCCCTACCTGTCCCCGACCGAACTTGGCGCGATATAGCTATCGATTTTGCAGTTTCCTTACCCGAAAGCGGAGGTTCTACGAACATCCTAGTCATTGTCGACCGACTCAGCAAGGGCGTAATACTACAGCCCTGTGACAAGATGGACGCCGAAGTAGTTGCAGATGCCTTCGTCAGAAGCCCGTTCTATCGTATGCACGGCCTGCCTTCATCCATTGTGTCAGATAGAGGCAGTCAATTCGTCAGCGCACTCTGGGCCCGCGTATGCCAATTATTAAGAATCGAACGAAAGTTATCAACGGCGTACCACCCAGAGACTGATGGAGCTACCGAGAGGATGATACAAACGGTAAAGAACATCCTCCGTAAGTTCTGCAATTACGCGCAAGACAACTGGAGCAACCTGCTGCCACACGCTGAGATTGCGATTAACGGTCGAGATTCCGCTACGACAGGCGTAAGCCCATTCTTCCTCCTACACGGATACAACTTAGAGGTCCTGGACTTCCCCGAGACTCCCCGAGAAACCGCGCACGCCCGCAGCCCCATACAGGCGGCAGAGAACATCGTGAGCAAGCTGAAGAAAGCCCGCGAATGGGCAGAAGCTTCAATGGCCAGCGCTCAGCAAGATTACGAGGACCAAGCGAACACCAGGAGGAGTCCTGCGACCCGATACCACGTAGGAGACAAAGTCTGGCTGGACCTCAAGAACATAAGAACGGACCGCCCCTCGCGTACGCTAGATTACCGCCACGCCAAGTATACGGTGAAGGAAGTGCTAGGCACACACGATTATCGACTCGACACCCCGCCTGGCATCCACGACGTCTTTCATACGAACCTGCTCCGACCCGCGGCCGAGGATCCATTCCCCTCACAGAGAACCTCCGATTGGCAGCCACCCGCCATCGTAGGAGAAGACAACGAACTCGAGTGGGAAATCGAAGCAATCCTTGACGATAGAACCAACCGCCGCCGCCGCGAATACCTCGTCAAATGGGTAGGATACGATCGTCCGACCTGGGAACCCGCGTCCGCCTTGGAGGACACCGCCGCCCTCGACACCTACGAGTCCTCACTCACCCCGGTAGGGGGGATAATGTGACGGGTTAGCACCCGTTAGTAATTAACTTACGCAACCAACTCCCCTCCTGCACCCGCTCGTTCCTGGCCGTTGTGACCTCGCGTAACCCTCGATGTTCTTCCGCTCCGTGCTCCGCGCTCGCGTAGTTTCTAACGATTCTTCCGCGTAGCTCTTAACGTTCTTCCGCTCCGTGCTCCGCGCTCGCGTAGTCTCTAACGATTCTTCCGCGTAGCTCCTTACGTTCCCCCGCTCTGTGTTCCGCGCTCGCGTAGTCTCTAACGATTCTTCCGCGTAGCTCCTTACGTTCTCCCGCTCTGTGCTCCGCGCTCGCGTAGTCTCTAACGATTCTTCCGCGTAGCCCTCAATGATTCCCCCGCCCCACGTTCCGCGCTCGCGTAACTTCTAACGATTCTTACGCGTACCCCTTAATGTTCTTCCGCTCCGCGCTCCACTGTGGAGCGGCTTCTGATATTCTTCCGCCCCGAACTTTCCCCTATAAGAACCCCCTTCGTACGACCTTTTCTTCTGATTTCTTTTCTCTTTCTTTCCTTAATCAATTCGTAATCTGTAATTAGGATAGTACCAAATCGTTAATCGAAGTACGCCCGTTACACAATTGTATGATTTATACTGGGTTCTTGATGAGAGGGAAGCTTTTCAGCTTCTTTCTTATTGAATATATCTGTGAAGTCTTTGTACAATTTGAGTAGTTTCTTGTGTGATTTCTTGAGGTCTTTGGGTTCTAACTTTTCTAATGCTTTTTTGATATCTGTCATGCTAGCAGTGAACACTTGGACATTCTTCTTCTCATATGCTTGGTAGATTAGTAGTTTGTACACTTCCACTGATATCTGAGTGAGATCAGCAGTTCTATCAACATTCTTCTTGTAAACACAGTTGCCTTCTGAGAAAATAAGGCAGTGGTTGCATGTGTTCAACAAGGTTCCAAATTCTATAAGTCATGATAGACTGAGCATTAGGTTGTACTCAAGATCTTGTATTTCATATACATATACATTCTTTTTCTTGTGTTCTTCTATGTTGATGTTAAATCTTACCATGTTGTAGAAGGCTGATCCTCTGAGGCCATCAAATTCACTGAGCTTATATGACTTGAAAAAGGAGATACACTGGAGCTTATGCTTCTCAACCAGCTGGGTGTCTATAAGAGTGTAATGAAGGAAATCACTGTCTATCATTGCTTGTATGTTGACTAGGCTATTTACAATGATAGAGACTATGATTGTGTCTGCTTGCATCTTCTGCTTGAATCTTCAGTTAGCTTTCTGCTTCTTGAGCTCTTGTTCATATTTTAGAGTGAGAGCTTGTCTTTTCCCTGTTCTTGTCTATCCATGGGCGACGCAGTGTTTACATGTGTGGGGGGTTTACTCAAAGTGATCACATTCAGACATTGATTTGTGAAGTGCTCTGACTTGTCACAGTGTATGCAGACTTCTCTGATGATTTGGTTGATGATGTTCTTCTCTGAGATGTTGGGGACTCTTGAATGACTTGTGTTTATATGTGGGACTCAGTCTATTGATTCTGATTCAAAGATGGAGGGTGCTGCAGAGTGGTTTGAAGTGTATATATTTGTTTGATGAAATTCTCTGCAATTTAGTGTGTGAAACTGAGACAGATTGTTGTTCAACAGACAAAGATCAGTGCAGAATTTGCTGTATGTTGAGAGCTTCAGATGCTCTACACTTCAGTTATGTAACTGAAAGTTTAAATTCTTGAATAGTATGTTGATTTTGACAGCATCATTTCAGTCTTGCCTATCTGCTTCTAGAAGCTTGTGGTTGAATTCAGAAAGATAAGTTGTCAATGCAATGTTCATCTGATGAGTCTGATTAAGCCAGTCTAACATCTTAGCTTGAAGTGTAGAATTGAGGAAGAGAGAGTTGAGTTGTTGAAAGACTAGCTCTGATATATGCTGATGATTCTGGCAATGACTCATTCAAGATTGAAATTTTGCTAACATGTCATCATTCAATCTGCTATGGATATACCATGCTTGATTGGATAGCAAGTCTATTGCTTGTCTGTTGATGTTCAATTTGATGTTCACTTTTGACTTTCACATGAGGTAGAGTGCTAGATCTTTCTCATATTTGTTGAGGATTGAGAGCTTCTCTCTTGAGGGCTTTTTGTAAGGTGTGGGTGTAGAAGGAATGATGAATGCAGAAGTGCTCATTTCAGCAAGTCATTGTTGCAATTCAGTCATCTGTAGTGTCTGTTGCTGAAGAATGCTTTGTAGATCTAAGTTGTTGTCTGCTGTGTTCAGATGTGATGAATGTTTGTAGAATTGCTTGTAGTTCATTTCAATATCTAAGAATATATAATAATAAAAAACAAGAAAAGGAATACTTGTAGACACTCAGTTCTCTTGCAGACACTATTTGCAGTGTTGTGATGCTAAGCTTGATCAAGCTTCTTCATGAACACTATTCACAGTGTTATGATTCATAGACACTCAGATCTCATAGAACACAGTTGATTGTGTTTTGAATGCTTAGATATGACAGTCTATATAACTAATGATAAGAACACTTGGGCCCATGAGGGATCTCTTATAATGACTAGACACTCAGGCCTGTAAACAATGCACTTGAGTGTAAGAACTGATAACAACACACTCAGATGTAAGAACTGATAACAACACACTTGAGTGTAAGAACTAATAATGAGACACTCAGATCTTAAATGCAGAAGAATCAATTTGTAATGTAATGAGTGTACTTCAATTAATGATTTGATACTATTCTAATTACAGATTACAAATTGATTAAGAAAAGAAAGAGAAAAGAAATCAGAAGAAAAGATTGTACAAAGAGGATTCTTATAGAGGAAAGTTCAGAGTGAAAGAATATCAGAAGCTGCTCCACAGTGGAGTGTGAAGTGGAAGAACATTAAGAAATATATGTAAGAATTGTTAGAAGTTACACAAGTGTGGAATATGAAGTGGGGGAATCATTGAGAGCTACACAGAAGAATTGTTAGAGACTATGTGAGTGCAGAACACAGAGTGAAAGAATATAAGAAGCTACACAGAAGAATCATTAGAGACTATATGAGTGTGGAACACAGAGTGGGGGAATGTAAGAAGCTATGTGGAAGAATCATTAGAGACTACACAAGTGCAGAGCATGGAGTGGAAGAATGTTAAGAGCTATGTGGAAGAATTGTTAGAAACTACATGAGCGCGGAGCACAGAGCAGAAGAACATTGAGGGTTACATGAGGTCACAACAGCCAGAAACAAGTGGGTGCAGAAGGGGAGTTGGTTGTGTAAGTTAATTACTAATGAGTGCTAACCCGTCACAACTGCATCACTCTGAATCAAAGAATTCAGCTGATGAGTTCAGTTGTTGTGCAGACTACAGTGAGATCTATAACAGTCAAACTATATTATCTACTCTGCAACAGAAGCTGAAACATGAAGTTAGACTAGACTGAAAAACTGATACTTCTTTTCAAAATGATATTTCTTCTGATGTAGTCTGTGTATGAGTCTCTAAAGAGCAAAATGCTTCTTTTAATAAGTGAAAAGCACTTCATATATTGATGTCTTCTATCTCTCACATAAACTCTTTCTCTGTGTTGCACATTGAGCAATATATGCTCTGGATTGCAGTCAATAAAGCTATTCTTGAGAACTCAGCATATACAGAAATGTCTAAATTCTTCATCTTATTTCTAAGTAAAGTACAGAAGATTGATTCTTTTGCTGCTGAGCAAAGAGAGAAGATAAAAGAGAAGAATATAACTGTTGCTGAAAATATACTATAAACAATTTCTGAGAATGATATATTGTATGCTGATGATTGTGTGTATGTCCCTCAACAAAAGACACTCATTGATGAAATTATCAGTGCAAATCATGATGATTCACAGAGAGGTCACTTTGGTATAAAAAAGTCTATAGACAGCATTCAGAATAAATACTATTGACATGAGCTAGTCAGAGATATCAAAGATTATATATCCACTTATAATACTTGTCAAAGAGTAAAGCCAAAACAGCACAGATAATATAAAGAATTGAGTACAATTCTCTTATCATTAAATTCTTTTGAGTCTATTATTATAAATTTTATTACAGGCTTGTCAGCCTCTATATTCCTTCATCAAATCTATGATGCAATTTTAGTGATTGTGAATATATATACCAAGTTTACAATCTATATTCCTTGCATCAAAAACATTACAGCTGATGAACTAGCAGAAATTGTTTATATCAAGTTCTATACAATTTACAGAGTACTCAAAAACCATATATCTGATTGAGATTTGCTGTTTACAAGTCATTATTGATTCATCTTTTGTTATATGCTAGACACATGCTGGAAACTTTCAACAGCCTTTCACTCTCAAACAGATGATCAAATGGAACAACAAAATCAAATCTTGAAACATTATCTCTGATACTTTATCAACTATTATCAAGATGACTGGGCACACTGACTACTGCTAGCACAGTTTGTTTACAATATCTCTCAACATACCTCTACTGAAATGACATTCACAGAAGCCTTAATGGGATATCAATCTGATTTGAAAATTAATATCAGTAAATTATCACAACTGATCACCATACATACTGCTAGCTGTGTGAAATATATTGAGAAAACACATCACAAGCTTATTGAGAATCTACAAAAAACACAACAAGCATAGAAAATCTATTATAATACAAAATATAAGTCTCAACAATTTAAAATAGATGACTATATCATGCTCAATGCAAAAAATCTTCAATTGCTACACTCAGTTTGCAAACTTGATCATAAATATGTTGAACTCTTCAAGATTCTGAATATCATTGAAAAACAAGTGTACAAACTAGAACTGTCATCTTCATATAGAAGCATTCATTCTGTATTTCATGTATCTTTATTGAAGCCATACAATTGCAGAAATGGAGCTCTACCAGAATCAGAACTGAAACTTGTCAATGAAGAAGAAGAATATCAAGTTGAAGAAATTCTTGAAAAACAACAATGAAAAAACAAACCTCTGAAATATCTTGTGAGATGGACAGATTGGGGTTCTAGTGATGATACATAGAAACTGAAAGAAAATATATTGAACACTCAGACATTCAAAATCTTCCTCAAACAAGAAAATGAACAACAAATACAAAATCAATATACTTTCAAATGTCAAAAGCACAAACATCAAGTTGAAAAACATCAGAAATACAAATCTTAAATTAAAAAATACTAGAAGCACAAATTTCATTCAAACTTCAATCAAATACATTTTTTTTTAAGAATTTTATCAGAGAAAAGAGAAAAAGAAAAAAATTCAATTTGAATATAATAAATATAAAAAATAAAATATACAAGCAAGAAAAAAACAAAGAAAATGAGTTCTAAGAAAAGTCTAAAAACTCTCAGTTCATTCATTCTCATCTCATCTTTTATCTCTCACTTTCTCTTCTCTCTTTTATTATTTCTCTCATTCTTTCTTTTTATCATTCTCACTCAATACTTCTTCTGATACTCATAAATCACTGATATTCATTTTGAGTGTAGAGATATAGACAAATGTCTATCTCACAAGACATTTGTCTTCTCACTTCTCTTCTCTCTCATCAATCTACTCATTCTTCAGTATATTTGATGAAGAAAGATATTTTTCTTCATTTTCTTCTCTCATTTCTTCACCATCTGAAGCACTCTCTTCCTCTGCTCCACAGACATCAGTGATAAATTGACAAAGAAAGCAGACATCACAGACACTGCTGCAGTCATCAGTATCTTCACAATTTTCTTCATTGACTTTTCAGTCAACTTCTTCTTCATCAATCTTTTCTCAATCAATCTCTTCATCACAGAGTCTCTGAAGCTCATCACTCTCAAAATTTTCTTCTTCACATTCTTCTCTTCCTCTAACATCTCCACTCTGAAAGAATCAGATATAATCACAATCTTCAAAACCTGCATCTCTGCAGACTCAGCTGCTGTCTGATACTGAGATTATAGAGCATTTGCTTCTGCTCTGTCTCAAGCAGACAGTATTGCCAGATGAGATGCATTCAATTGTTTAATTAAATGACAAAGACAACTTTTGTAGCTGGCCATGTCCTTCTCAACCATCACCTCCATAAAGATAAATACTCACCCATGCATGATGTGCCTCAGAAGAGGTGTATCACACATCTAGCATCATTATCAGTATATCACTATTCAAAAACAAATTTGAAGAAAAAGAAAAAGAAAATAAGAATTAAAGAGAATTACTCACAGATTTGCAGAATTTTTCTGCAGAGACATAAGCCTCACAATGCTTCTGAGCATTCAACTTCAACACACATCAAAAGTCAACATCCCTCAGCTTGGGGGCACAATGTTCACACAGAATTCAACTGTTGTGTGTCACATGATTAGAGCTAGAGCAATATAACAAGCAAACAACAAATAATGCTATATGAAAACAAGCTAGTGACACATATGATCACACTAATAACACCACTGACAAGAAACACCAACAATAATACATGATAAGCACTCAAGAAACAACTTACTTAAAATTGAAGTAACTGAGAAAGCTCATTTCAATATAAAAAAGAGAGAAAGAGAGAACAATGATATAAAAAATTTAAAAATTTTTATTGAAGATGAAAAATCACAGCAGAAAGGCAAGAAACTTGATGATAATCAAGTTAAAAGAGAAGAGAAATCTTCAAGAGAAAAGAAATTCTTTTTACTTCTCTGCACATAACCTCTAGCAATCAAAGAATCCACCAATTCCATCTCATTAGAAAATCGATAACAATGTGTATACAAGCTATCTAGAGGACGCGATTGATACACTGCTATCAACAAGCAGAACTTACAATATGAGAATACAATTATCTACTAGCAAGCAATCTATACAATCACTGAGAGCAGTGTAACAGGCGTACTTCGATTAACAATCTAGCACTATTCTAAATACAGATTACAAATTGATTAAGAAAAGAAAGAGAAAAGAGATCAGAAGAAAAGGTCATATGAAGAGAGTTCTTATAAAGAGAAGATCAGAACAGAAGAATATCAGAAGCCACTTCACAGTGAAGTATGAAGTGAAAGAACATTGAGAGTTACACAGAAGAATTGTTAGAACTACATGAGTGTGAAATGTGAGACAGAAGAGATTACATGAAAGAATTGTTAGAGACTATATAAGCACAGAGTGCAATAACAGAAATGAGTAGATGTATGTGAGCATGGAATGTGAGGCAGAGAGGGTTGATTGTGTAAGTTAACTACTAACAAATGCTAATCCATTACATTATCCCTTTCTATCAGAGTGAGTGATGACTCATAGGCATTGAGAGCAGCAGTATCCTTCAAAGCAGATGCAGATTCTCAGATCAGATGATTGTATTCTATTCATTTGACAAAATATTTGTGACAGTGATGATTGATTCTATTATCAAGAATTGCTTTGATCTCTCATTCAAGTTCATTATCTTCTTCTATGATGATGAGTGGCTGTCAGTTGAAGGTTCTCTGTGAAGAGAATAGATTCTCAGCCACAGATCAGAGCAGGTTCATATAAAAGACATTGTGAATGTCTGACAGAGTGTTGAGTTGATAATTGTATGTGTCTAGCATCTCTGTCACAGTATATTTGATGTGATGGTAATTCAGTGTATGTGAGAAGTGATCTGTCTTTATATTCTTGAGATCTAATCAGATCTTGTCTTCTATATAGTATTGAGTTGCAGAACTTCTTCTGATGTTTGTTTGATTCTTATAATCTTACTGAATGCTGATCATGGAAGCTTCTGTTCATTTGCAGACTTTCTTAAGCTTGCTCACAATATTATCTGCTGCTTGTATGAGACTGTGGATGTATGTGGTTTCTCAGAGATTCTCAGAGAAGTCTAGAACTTCTAAATTGTATCTGTGCAGAAGAAAGAATGTGTGACGGGTTAGCATCTGTTAGTAATTAACTTATGCAATCAACTCCCCTTCTGCACCCACTTGTTCCTGGCTGTTGTGACCTTGTGTAACCCTCGATGTTCTTCTGCTCCATGCTCTGTGCTTGTATAGTTTCTAACAATTCTTCTGTGTAGCTTCTAACATTCTCTCACTCTGTGTTCTGCACTTGCATAGTCTCTAACAATTCTTCTGTGTAGCTCTCAATGATTCCCTCATCCCACACTTCACACTCATGTAGTTTCTAACAATTCTTATGTATATCTCTTAATATTCTTTCACTTCACACTTTACTGTGGAGTGGCTTCTGATATTCTTTCATTCTGAACTTTCTTCTATAAAAACTCTCTTTGTACAACCTTTTCTTCTGATTTCTTTTCTCTTTTCTTTCTTAATCAATTCATAATCTGTATTAGAATAGTGTTAGATTGTTAATTGAAGTACATCTGTTACATTATGAATTGATTCTTCTGCATTTAAGATTCAAGTGTTTTGTTATTAGTTCTTACATCTGAGTGCATTGTTATCAGTTCTTACATCTGAGTGTGTCATTTACAGATCTGAGTGTCTAGTTGTTACAAGAGATCTCTTGTGGGTCTGAGTGCTCTCATCATTAGTTATATAGATCATTATGTCTAAGTGTCTGAGACACAATCAACTGTGTTCTACAAGGCTCAAGTGTCTACAAACTGTAACACTGTGAATAGTGTTCACAAAGAAGCTTGACAAAGCTTAGCATCACAACACTGCAAATAGTGTCTGTGAGAGAACTGAGTGTCTACAAGTATTTCTTTTTCTTTTTTTTATTATTATATATTCTTAGATATCAAAATGAACTACAAACAATTCTATAAACACTCATCACATCTGAATACAGTGGATGATAACTTAGATCTATAAAGCATTCTTCAGCAGCAGATGCTACAGATGACTGAATTGTAACAATAATTTGCTGAGATGAGCACTTTCACATTCACTGTTTCTTCTACACCCACATCTCACAAAAAGTTCTCAAGAGAGAAGCTCTCAATCCTCAACAAATACAAGAGAGATCTAGCACTCTATCTCATATGAAAGTCAAAAGTAAACATCAAATTGAACATCAATGAATGAGCAATAGACTCACTATTCAATCAAGTGTGGTATATTCATAGCAGATTGAATGATGATGTATTAGCAAAATTTCAACTCTGAATAAGTCATTGTCAGAATCATCAGTGTACATCAGAGCTAGTCTTCTGACAACTCAACTCTCTCTTTCTCAATTCTACACTTCAAGTCAAGATATTAGACTGGCTTAATCAAACTTATCAGATGAATGTTGCATTGACAACTTATCTTTCTGAATTCAATTACAAGCTTCTAGAAGCAGATGAATAAGACTGAAATGACACTGTTAAGATCAATATATTATTCAAAAACTTGAACTTTCAGTTGTATAATCAAAGTATAGAGTATTCAAAACTCTCAATATACAGTAAATTCTGTGCTGATTTTCATCTGTTGAACAACAATCTGTCTCAGTTCTGTGTGCTTCAAAATCACAGAGAATTTCATCAAACAAATACATACATCTCAAACCACTCTGCAGCATCCTCCACCTTCAAACCAGAATCAATGAACTGAGTCTCACATATAAACACAAATCACTCAAGGATTCTCAATGTCTCAGAAAAGAACATCATCAATTGAATCATCAGAGAAGTCTGCATACACTGTGATAAGTCAGAGTACTTCATGAATCAATATCTGAATGCAATCACTCTGAGTAAACCCCCCACACATGTAAACACTGCATCATCTGTGGATAGACAAGAACAGGGAAAAGACAAGCTCTCATTCTAAAACACAGACAAGAGCTCAAGAAGCAGAAAGCTAGCTGAAGATTCAAGCAGAAGATGCAAGCAGACACAATCATAATCTCTGTCATTGTAAATAGTCTAGTCAACATACAAGCAATGATAGACAGTGGTTTTCTTCATTACACTCTTATAGACATTCAGCTGATTGAGAAGCATAAGCTCCAGCATATTCTCTTTCTCAAACTGTGTAAGCTCAGTGAATTTGACAGCCTCAGAGGATTCACCTTCTACAATATGATAAGATTTAATATCAATGTAGAAGAACATGAGAAAAAGAATGTATATGCATACAAAATACAAAACCTTGAGTACAATCTAATACTCAGTCTATCATAACTCACAGAATTTGAAACCTTGTTGAACACACACAATCACTGTCTTATTTTCCCAGAAGATGACTGTGTTTACAAGAAGAACATCAATAGAACCACTGATCTCATTCAGATATCAGCAGAAGCATACAAACTACTAACTCATCAAGCATATAAAAAGAAGAACATTCAAGTGTTCACTGCTAGTATGACAGATATCAAAAAAGCATTAGAAAAGTTAGAACTCAAAGATCTCAAGAAATCATACAAAGAACTACTCAAATCATACAAAGACTTTGCAGATGTGTTCAATGAGAAAGAAGCTGAAAAGCTTCTCTCTCATCAAGAATCTGATATAGATCATACAATTGAGCTCATCAAGAAAGACAGTAAGAATCTGCAACTGCTCTGAGATTCTCTCTACAGTATGTTACATGACAAGCTTCTCATTCTACAAAAAACACTCAACAGATTATTAGACAAAGATTTTATTTGTATTAGCAACTCACTCACTGCAGCATCTGTACTGTTTGCAAAGAAATCAGAAGAAGGCTTACAATTCTGTATTGACTATTGAGAACTCAACAAGATTATACAGAAGAACTGATATCTTCTTCCACTCATCAATAAAACACTCAAATAGATAGAAAAAGTAAAATGATTTACAAAACTCAACATCTCTGCAGCCTTCTACAAGATAAGAATTAATGAAGATGATGAATGGCTAACTATCTTTCATACACATTACAGATTATACAAATGAACAGTGACCCTCTTTGAATTAGTGAATACTTCAAGTACATTTCAGAAATACATTAACTGAGCTCTACAAGATCTGCTCAATGAGATCACCTCAGTGTACATGAACAATATCTTGATCTTTATTAATGAATCACTTACTGAGCACTGTAAATATATACAACAAGTTCTTGACTGCCTATGAAAAGCTGGACTGCAAGTGGACATTGACAAATGCAACTTCAAGATCAAGTCTACAATCTATCTAGAATTCATCATCAAAGCTGAAAAAGATGTACATATGAATTCTAAGAAGATGAAAGCAATTCTCAACTGAGAGACATCAGTCTCAGTAAAAGAGACTAGAAGCTTTCTAGAGTTTGTCAACTTCTATCAAAGATTTATCAAGAACTTCTTCAATATCATACAATCATCAACAGATCTGATCTGAAAAGACACTGTATTTCAATGAACTGATGAAGCAGACACAGTATTCAAAAAGCTGAAGTGTATATTCACAAACACTTCAATGCTGCAATCATTCAATTCAGATAAGCATATGATTCTTGAAACAGACACCTCAGATTATATAGTAAATGAAACACTGATGCAATATAACAACAAAGATGTTCTACAATCTTATGTCTTCATTTCAAAAAAGATGTCACTCATCAAATACAACTATGAGATCTACAACAAGAAACTCCTAGCAATCATACAATATCTCAAAAAATGAGAATTCAAACTCATGAGTGTTGAGAGATTCAAGATTGTTACTAATCATAAGAATCTAGAGTACTTCACAATCACTTGTAAGCTCACTGAGAGATATATGCATTGATCATTATTTCTTAGCTGTTTTTCATTCACAATTTGTTATTAATCTGAAGTAGAGAACACTCTTGCAGATGCTCTGTTTCATCAAGAACAAGATATATCATCTGATGACTTGAATGACAGATGAAAATACTAAGAGCATTGATTAATCAACTCTGCAATTATAGAAAGTTCTATACAATCAGATGAACTTCATATACATATCAATCAATTCTGAGCTCAAGAACTCTTGCTTGAAGAACAATGAAGACTAGCAGCAGAGACAGATGAATTCTGACAATAAGTCATCAAAGTCATACAAAGCAAAGCACCTCAATTTCCCACAGATATATACTCAAGAATAGATATCTCAGCATGTTTGATCAACAATGACAACTGCTTACACTTTTGAGATAGATGATGGATTCTCAATTCAGAATCTCTACAAACACAGATTATACAAGAAATTCATGACTTGCTGATGACTGAGCACTCAGAATGTGAAATTATGTACAACATTGTCACTCAAGAATTCTACTGATCAGATATGTTGAAAGACATATGTCAGTTTGTACACAACTGTGATCACTGCAGCTCAGTGATGATATGATATAAACATCAAAAAGAAATGCTGAAGCCTCTATCTGTCTCTGATCAAACTTGATATGATATAGCTATTGATTTTGCAGTTTCCTTATTCAAAAGCAGAGATTCTACAAACATTCTAGTCATTGTTAATCAACTCAGTAAGAATGTAATACTACAGCTCTGTGACAAGATGAACATCAAAGTAGTTGCAGATATCTTCATCAGAAGCTCATTCTATTATATACACAGTCTGTCTTCATCTATTGTGTCAGATAGAGACAGTCAATTCATCAGTGCACTCTGAGCTCATGTATGTCAATTGCTAAGAATCAAACAAAAGTTATCAACAGCATATCACTCAGAGACTGATGAAGCTACTGAGAGAATGATACAAACAGTAAAGAACATTCTTCATAAGTTCTGTAATTATACACAAGACAACTGAAGCAATCTACTGCTGCACACTGAGATTGCAATTAACAGTCAAGATTTCATTACAACAGATATAAGCTCATTCTTTCTTCTATACAGATACAACTTAGAGATTCTGAACTTTCTCAAGACTCTCTGAGAAACTGCATACACTCACAGCCTCATACAGACAGCAGAGAATATCATGAGTAAATTGAAGAAAGCTTACAAATAAGCAGAAGCTTCAATGATCAGCACTCAGTAAAATTACAAGAATCAAGCAAACATCAGAAGAAGTTCTGCAACTCAATATTATATAGAAGACAAAATCTGACTGAATCTCAAGAATATAAAAACAGATCATCTCTTGCATACACTAGATTATCATCACATCAAATATACAGTGAAGAAAGTGCTAGACATACACAATTATCAACTCAACATCTCATCTGACATTCATGACATCTTTCATACAAACCTGCTCCAATCTGCAGTCAAGGATTCATTCCCCTCACAGAGAATCTTCAATTGACAGCCACTCATCATTATAGAAGAAGACAATAAACTCAAGTGGAAAATCAAAGCAATTCTTGACAATAGAACCAATCACCACCACTGTAAATATCTCATCAAATAAGTAGAATATGATCATTTGATCTGGGAATCCACATCTGTCTTGAAGAACATCACCACTCTCGACATCTACAAGTTCTCACTCACTCTGATAGAGGGGGATAATGTGACAGATTAGCATTTATTAGTAATTAATTTATGCAATCAACTTCTCTTCTGCATCTGCTCATTTCTGGCCATTGTGATCTCACATAACCCTTGATGTTCTTTCACTCTGTGCTTCACATTTGTGTAGTTTCTAACAATTCTTTCATATAACTTCTAACATTCTTCTGCTCTGTGTTCTGCACTTGTGTAGTCTCTAACAATTCTTTCATATAGCTCTCAATGATTTCTCTGCTTCATGCTCCACACTTGTATAGTTTCTAATGATTCTTATACATACCTCTTAATGTTCTTTCACTCCACACTTCACTGTGGAGCAGCTTCTGATATTCTTTCACTCTGAACTTTTCTCTATAAGAACTCTCTTCATACAATCTTTTCTTCTGATTTCTTTTCTCTTTCCTTTCTTAATCAATTCATAATCTGTATTAGGATAGTGCTAGATCATTAATTGAAGTACACCCGTTACAGAATGAGCTTATATCTGTTGTGACAGAGTCTCAGCTGTTGATTGCAATTTTGATGTGTGATAGCAGATGATTTCAGTTGTCTTGTGTGTAATTGCAGAACTTACAGAGAATGTTCTTTACTGTTTGTATCATTCTCTCTGTGACTTCATTGATCTCTGAGTGATACACTGTTGACAATTTTTGTTTGATTCTTAGCAGCTGGCATACACAGGTTTAGAGTGTACTGATGAATTGACTGTCTCTATCTGATACAATGAATGAAAGCAGATCATGTATATAATAGAACAGACTTCAGACAAAAACATCTGCAACTACTTTGACATTCATTCTGTCACAGAGTTGCAGTATTACATTCTTGCTGAGACAATTAACAATGACTAGAATGTTTATAGAATCTTCACTCTCAGATAGAGAAACTGCAAAGTCAATTGCTATATCATATCAGATTTGTTTGAAGATAGACAGAGATTTCAACATCTTTTTTCATTGTTTGCACTATACTGTTACTGAGTCACAGCAATTACAATTGCATACAAATCAGTGTACATTCTTTGATATATTCAGTCAGTAGAAGTCTTGAGCTACAATGCTGTACATAATCTCACAGTCTGAGTGCTCAGTTATTGATGAGTTGTGAATCTTCTGTATGATTTGTGTTTGTAGAGATTCTGAATTGAGGATTCATTGTTTGTTTTGAAAGTGTAGACATTCATCATCATCAATTGAGTATGCTGAGATGTCTGTTTTTGAGTATATGTCTGCAGAGAATCAAGATGCTCTGCTTTATATGACTTCAGCAGCTTGTTGTCAGAATTTGTCTATTTCTGTTGCTTGTCTCCATTGCTCTTCAAGTGAGAGATATTGAGTACAGAATTGATTAACATGTATACAGAGTTCATCTGACTGTGTGGAACTTTCTATGATTATGAGGTTGATTAATTGATACTCTTGATGTTTTCATCTGTCATTCAGATCATTGAATGGTATATCTTGTTCTCAGCAGAATAGAATATCTGCAAGAGTGTTCTCTGCTTCTGATTGATAGTGAATTGTGAATGAGAATCAGCTAAGAAACAATGATCAGTGCATATGCCTTTCAGTGAGCTTATGAGTGATTGTGAAATATTTCAGATTCTTATGATTGGTAACAATCTCAAATCTCTCAATATTCATGAGTTTGAACTCTTATTTTTTGAGACATTGTATGATCACTAGAAGCTTCTTGTCATAGATCTTGTAGTTGCATTCAGTGAATGACATCTTTTTCAAGATAAAGACACAAGATTGTAGAACATCTTTATTATTGTATTGTATTAATACTTTATCTACTACATAATCCAAGACATCTGTTTTGAGAATTGTATGCTTATCTGAATTGAATGATTGCAGTATTGAGATGTTTGTAAACATATGCTTCAGCTTTTTGAATGCTGCATCTGCTTTGTCAGTTCATTGAAATATGATGTCTTTCTGAGTCAGATCTGTCAGTGGTTGTATGATATTGAAGAAGTCTTTGATAAATCTTTGATAGAAGTTAATGAATTCTAGAAAGCTTCTAGTCTCTTTTACTGAGACTGATATCTCTCAGTTGAGAATTGCTTTCATCTTCTTAGAATTTATGTGTACATTCTTTTCAGCTTTGATGATGAATTCTAGATAGGTCATAGACTTGATCTCAAAGTTGCATTTATCAATGTTCACTTACAGTTCAGCTTTTTGTAGACAGTCAAGCACTTGTTGTATGTGCTTACAGTGCTCAGTAAGTGATTCATCAGTAAAGATCAAGATATCATTCATGTACACTGAGGTGATCTTATCAAGCAGATCTTGTAGAGCTCAGTTAATGTATTTCTGAAATGTACTCAGAGCATTCACTAATTCAAAAAGAGTCACTGTTCATTTGTATAATCTGTAATGTGTACAAAAGACAGTTAGCCATTCATCATCTTCATTAATTCTTATTTTATAGAAGGCTGTAGAGATGTCAAGTTTTGTAAATCATTTTGCTTTTTCTATTCATTCAAACATTTCATTGATGAGTGGGAGAGAGTATTGATTCTTTCATGTAATCTTATTGAGCTCTTGATAGTTGATGCAGAATTGTAAGCCTTCTTCTGATTTCTTTGCAAACAGTACAGATGCTGCAGCAGATGAGTTGCTAATACAAATGAAGTCTTTATCTAGTAATCTGTTGAATGTTTTTCATAGAATGAGAAGTTTGTTGTGTGATATGCTGTAGAGAGAATCTTAGAGTGATTGTGAGTTTTTACTGTCTTTTTTGATGAGTTTGATTGTATGATCTATACTGCATTCTTGATGAGAGGGAAGCTTTTCAGCTTTCTTTTCATTGAATATATCTACAAAGTTCTTGTACAATTTGAGTAGTTCTTTGCATGATTTCTTGAGATTCTTGAGTTCTAGCTTTTCTAATGCTTTTTTGATATTCATTATGCTAGTGATGAATACTTGGATATTCTTCTTCTTGTGTGCTTGATGAATTAGTAGCTTGAATGCTTTCACTGATATCTGAGTGAGGTCAGTGGTTCTGTTGATATTCTTTTCATAAACATGGTTGTCTTCTGAGAAGATTAGACAACAGTTGTATGCATCTATCAGAATTTCAAATTCTGTAAGTCATGACAGACTGAGTATTAAGTTGTACTCAAGATCTTGCACTTCATATATGTAAACATTTCTTTTTTCATATCCTTCTACATTGATGTTGAACTTTATCATATTGTAGAAGGTGGATCCTCTGAGGCCATTGAATCCACTGAGCTTACACAGTTCAGAAAAGAGAATACACTGAAGCTTATGCTTTTCAATCAACTGAGTATTTATAAGAGTGTAGTGAAGAAAACCACTGTCTATCATTGCTCATATATTGATTAGATTATTTACAATGATGAAGATTATGATTGCATTTGTTTGTATTTTCTATTCAAACCTTCAACTCACTTCTTGCTTCTTAAACTCTTATTCACATTTTAGAGTGAGAGCTCTTCATTTCTCTGTCCTTGTTCATTTATAGATGTAGTTGTGTTCACATGCAGTGTAGAAGCTGAGATCACTGTGTTGATGCACTGATTTACAAAGTGCTCTGATCTATTGCAACAGATGCAAACTTCTCAGATGATTTGATCAGTAACTTTTTGTTCAGAGAGATCAGATATTCTTGATCATTCTGTATTCATATGAGAGATTCAATTCATGATGTCTGTGGAAGTGGTTGATGTAGTTGAAGCAGTGATAGATGTAAAGTTCTGCCTGCAATTGTTATAGCTTTCTTATACAGTGTTGAAATGTGTGAGATTGTTGTCAAGTTGACACAAGTGAGTGCAGTAGTTGTGATAACACAAGAATATAAAATGTAAGATGCAGAGCTTAAGCAGTTTGAAGCTGATGTACTGATTCAGAAGATTAATTTTCACAGCATCATCTCAGTTCTGTTCTTCTGCTTTGTGAATCTTGCTATTGAAATCAGACAGATAGTTTGCTAGAGAAGTATTCCACTGATGATTTCTGTTTAGCCACTGCATCACACATACTTGCAGTGTAGAGTTCAAGAATAGAACATTCAGTTGATGAAAGACTTCTTCAGAGATATACATTTCATACATGTATGACTCAATTCAGAATTGAAATTTTGCTAGAGTGTCTTCTTCTAGTTGACTATGAATATAGCAGACTTGTAAGAGCAGAGAGTCTATCACAGACTCATCTTCTTCAAATTTGACTTTTGTTTTTCATTTTCAGATTAGATAGATTGAGAGCTCTTCTGTGAACTTATTGAAAAGAGGAAGACATTTTTTTCATTTATATACAGAGAATGTTGATGTCTGTGTGATTTCTGATATATTTATGCTCAGATGATTCAGTTGTTGTTGAAGCTCTGTCATCTGCAAAAATTGCTGCTGAAGAAAATTACAAAACTCAGCATTATCTTCAGCAAAGCTTCAGTTCTCATTCATGAAGAGATGTTTGTAATTTATTTTGTTTTCATACAAGGCTATAGTTTTTAGTTCTGATAGCTTGAAGATCAGAAGGTTCAGTTCTTATTCTTGAAGAAAATACTTCATAAACACTCAGACTTCTTCACAGCACTATCACAGTGGTGTGACTTTGTAGAACTTTGAAAATTGTGGATGTTATCACAACAACACAGCTTTGTGAAGACTTGATAACTTATTCTTAACTTGAGCACCTGGGTGCAATTGTAAACATAGAACACTCAGACTGACACAGATGAATCAATTCATAATATAACAGACATACTTCAATTAACAATCTAGCACTATTCTAAATACAGATTATAAATTGATTAAGAAAAGAAAGAGAAAAGAGATCAGAAGAAAAGATCGTACAAAGAAGGTTCTTATAGAGAGGAGATCAGAATGAAAGAATATCAGAAGTCACTCCACAGCAGAGTACAGAGTGAAAGAATGTTGAGGGTTATATGGAAGAATTGTTAGAACTACACAAGCACAGAGTGTGAGGCAGAAGGGGTTACACAGAAGAATTGTTAGAGACTACACAAGCACAGAGTGCAATAACAGAGATGAGTAGATGTACACAAGTGTGGAACATGAGGCAGAGGGGGTTGGTTGCGTAAGTTAACTACTAACGGGTGCTAACCCGTCACAAGCAGCTCTTATAAAAAAGAGAGGCAATTGTAATGCACTTGTTTATTATTTCCTTATTATTTTCACTTATTCTTACCTCTTTTCATTATACTCTTGCTACTGCTATTTCTATATGTATATATATATTGATGTATGTATTTCACACATCTTCTTTCTCTTTCTTTTCTTTCTTAGCAATTAGCTACACTACATTATGCTACTATACTACACTCTACAATATATTACTATTATCTTCACTACACTATAAACTATCTTCTACTGTTACTCTTCACACTGTCACTACACCTCACAATCTCATTCAACTGTCTTGCTTGAATCAAAAGTATCTGAAGCACTTCAGTTGTAACGGGCGTACTTCGATTAACGATTTGATACTATCCTAATTACAGATTATGAATTGATTAAGAAAAGAAAGAGAAAAGAAATCAGAAGAAAAGATTGTACAAAGAGAGTTCTTATAGAAGAAAGTTCAGAGTGGAAGAATATCAGAAACTGCTCCACAGTGAAGCACAGAGCAGAAGAACATTAAGAGGTATATGTAAGAATTATTAGAGACTATATAAGTGTGGAGTGTGAGATGAAGGAATCATTGAGAGCTACACAGAAGAATTGTTAGAGACTACACAAGTGCAGAACACAGAGTAAGAGAATGTTAGAAGTTATATAGAAGAATCATTAGAGACTATATAAGTGCAGAGCATGGAGTGAAAGAATATTAAGAGCTATATAAAAGAATTGTTAGAAACTACATAAGTGCAGAGCACAGAGTGGAAGAACATTGAGAATTACACAAGATCACAGTGATCAGAAATGAGTGGATGCAGAAGAGGAGTTGATTGTATAAGTTAATTACTAATGAATATTAATCTGTCACATTATCCCTCTCTACTGAGGTGAGTGAGAACTTATAGATGTTGAGAGCAGTGATGTTCTTCAAGACAGATGCAGATTCTCAGATTGAATGATTGTATTCTATTCATTTGATGAGGTATTCACAGTGGCAGTGGTTGATTCTATCATCAAGAATTGCTTCAATTTCCCACTCAAGTTCATTATCTTCTTCTATGATGACAGATGACTGTCAATTAAAGATTCTCTGAGAGAGGAATGAATTCTCAGCTGCAGGTCAGAGCAGATTCATATGAAAAATATTATGAATGTCAGATGAAGTGTCAAGTTGATAATTGTGTGTGTCTAGCACTTTCTTCATCATATACTTGATGTGGTGATAATCTAGCATACATAAGAGGTGGTCTGTTCTTATGTTCTTGAGATCTAGTCAGACTTTGTTTTCTACATAATATCAGATTGCAGAACTTCTTCTGATGTTTGTTTGATTCTTATAATTTTGCTGAACACTGATCATTGAAGCTTCTGCTCATTCATGAGCTTTCTTCAGCTTACTCATAATGTTCTCTGCTGTCTGTATGAGACTGTGGGTGTATGCAGTTTCTCAGAGAATCTCAGAGAAGTTCAGAATCTCTAAGTTGTATCTGTGTAGAAGAAAGAATGAGCTTACATCTGTTGTAGTGAAATCTCAACTGTTAATCACAATTTCAGCATATGACAGCAGATTGCTTCAGTTGTCTTGTATGTAATTGCAGAACTTACAGAGAATGTTCTTTATCATTTATATCATTCTCTCAGTAGCTTCATCAGTCTCTGAGTGGTATGCTGTTGATAACTTTCATTCAATTCTTAATAATTGGCATATGCAGGCTCAGAGTGCACTGATGAATTGACTGTCTCTATCTGACACAATGAATAAAGACAGATTATATATACAATAGAATGAGCTTCTGATGAAGGCATCTGCAACTACTTCAGCATTCATCTTATCACAGAGCTGTAGTATTACACCCTTACTGAGTCAGTTGACAATGACTAGAATGTTCATAGAATCTCCACTTTCAGATAAGAAAACTGCAAAATCAATAGCTATATTATGTCAAGTTCAGTTGAGGATAGATAGAGACTTCAACATCTCTTTTCAGTATTCACATCATGCTGTCACTGAGCCACAGCAATCACAGTTGTGTATGAACCAGTATATATCTTTTGATATATCTGATCAGTAGAATTCTTGAGCAACAATGTTGTACATGATTTTGTGTTCTGAGTGCTCAATCATTGACAAGTCATGAATTTCTTGCATGATCTGTGTTTGTAGAGATTCTGAATTAAGGATTCATTGTCTATCTTGAAAGTGTAAGCAGTTGTCATCATCAATTGAACATGCTGAGATATCTATTCTTGAGTATACATCTGCAGGGAATTGAGGTGCTTTGCTTTGTATGACTTCAGTGACTTATTGTCAGAATTCATCTGTCTCTACTGCTAGTCTTCATTGTTCTTTGAATGAGAGTTCTTGAGCTTGAAACTGATTGATATGTACATGAGATTCATCTGATTGTATAGAACTTTCTATAATTGCAGAGTTGATTAATCAATGCTCTCAGTGTTTCCATCTGTCATTCAAGTCATCAGATGATATATCTTGTTTTCAGTGAAACAGAGCATTCACAAAGATGTTCTCTACTTCAGATCAATAACAAATTGTGAATGAAAAATAGCTAAGAAACAATGATCAACACATATATCTCTCAGTAAGCTTACAAGTGATTGTGAAGTACTCTAGATTCTTATGATCAGTAACAATCTCAAATCTCTTGACACTCATGAGTTTGAATTCCCATTCTTCAAGATATCATATAATCACTAGAAGCTTCTTGTCATAGATCTTGTAGTTGCATTCAGTGAGTGACATCTTTTTCAAGATGAAGACACAAGATTATAGAACATCTTCATTGTCATATTGCATCAGTGTTTCATCTACTACATAATCTGAGACATCTGTTTTGAGAATTGTATGCTTATCTGAATTGAATGATTGCAGCATTGAGATGTTTGTGAATATACACTTCAGCTTTTTGAATGCTGTGTCTGCTTCATCAGTTCATTGAAATATAGTGTCTTTCTGAGTCAGATCTGTTAGTGATTGTATGATATCAGAGAAGTTCTTGATAAATCTTCAGTAGAAGTTGACAAACTCTAGAAAGCTTCTAGTCTCTTTTACTGAGACTGATGTCTCTCAGTTGAGAATTGCTTCCATCTTCTTAGAATTCATATATACATCTTTTTCAGCTTTGATGATGAATTCTAGATAGATCATAGACTTGATTTCAAAGTTGCATTTGTCAATATCCACTTGCAGTTCAGCTTTTTGTAGGCAGTCAAGAACTTGTTGTATGTGCTTACAGTGCTCAGTGAGCAATCCATCAGTGAAGATCAAGATATTGTTCATATACACTGAGACAATCTCATTGAGCAGATCTCATAGAGCTCAGTTAATGTATTTCTGAAACATACTCAAAACATTCACTAATTCAAAGAGAGTCACTGTTCATTTGTATAATCTGTAACATATATGAAAGACAGTTAGTCATTCATCATCTTCATTAATTCTTATCTTGTAGAAGGCCACAGAGATGTCAAGTTTCATAAATCATTTTGCTTTTTCTATTCATTTGAGTGTTTCATTGATGAGTGGAAGAGAGTATCAGTCCTTTCATGTAATCTTGTTGAGTTCTTAATAGTCAATGCAGAATCATAAGTCATCTTCTGATTTCTTTGCAAACAGTACAGATGCTGCAGTAGATGAGTTGTTAACACAAATAAAGTTTTTATCTAGTAATCTGTTGAGTGTTTTTCATAGAATGAGGAGCTCATTGCATGATATGCTGTAGAGAGGATCTCAGAATGATTGCAGATTCTTATCATCTTTCTTAATAAGCTCAATTGTATGATCTATATCAGATTCTCAGTGAGAGGGAAGCTTTTCAGCTTCTTTCTTATCAAACACATCTGTGAAGTCTTTGTATAATTCAGATAGTTTCTTGCACAGTTTCTTGAGATCTTTAGATTCTAACTTTTCTAACACTTTTTTGATATTCATCATACTAGCAGTGAACACTTGGACATTCTTCTTCTCATGCACTTGGCAGATTAGTAGTTTGTATGCTTTCACTGATATCTGAATGAGATCAGCAGTTCTATCAATGTTCTTCTTGTAAACACAGTTGTCTTCTGAAAAAATAAGACAGTGGTTGCATGCATCCAACAAGATTTCAAATTCTGTGAGTCATGATAGACTGAGCATTAGGTTGTACTCAAGGTCTTGTATTTCATATATATATATATTCTTTTTCTCATGTTCTTCTACATCAACATTAAATCTTATCATGTTGTAGAAGGCAGATTCTCTGAGGCTGTCAAATTCACTGAGCTTATACAGTTTGAAAAAGAGAATACACTGAAGCTTATGCTTCTTGATCAGCTGAATGTCTATAAGAGTGTAGTGAAGAAAACCACTGTCTATCATTGCTTGTATGTTGATTAAGTTATTTACAATGACAGAGATTATAATTGTGTTCACTTGCATTTTCTGCTTGAATCTTCAACTAGCTTTTTGCTTCTTGAGTTTTTATTCATGTTTTAAAGTGAGAGCTCATCTTTTCCCTGTTCTTGTCTATCCACAGACAACACAGCATTCACACACATGGAAGATTTACTCAGAGTGATTGCATTCAGACATTGATTTGTGAAGTGCTCTGACTTGTCACAGTGTATGCAGACTTCTCTGATAATTCAGTCAACAGTGTTCTTCTCTGAAACATTGAAGACTCTTGAGCAACTTGCATTTATGTGTGGGACTCAGTTCATTGATTCTGATTCAGAGGTGGGGGATGCTGCAGAGTGATTCAAAACATACACATTTGTTCAGCAGAATTCTCTGCAATTTTGAAGTGTGTGAAATTGAGACAGATTGTTGTTCAACAGACAAAGATCAGCACAGAATTCACTGTATATTGAGAGCTTCAGACATTCTATATTTCAGTTATGCAACTGAAAGTTCAAGTTCTTGAACAATATATTGATCTTGATAATGTTGTCTCAGTCTTGCCCACCTGCTTCTAGAAGCTTGTGATTGAATTCAGAAAGATAAGTTGCCAACATGACATTCATCTGACAAATTTAATTAAGCCAGTCTAATGTCTTGGCTTGAAGTATAGAATTGAGGAAGAGAGAGTCAAGTTGTTGAAAGACTAGCTCTGACATACACTGATGATTCTGATAATGATTCATTCAGAATTGAAATTTTACTAACACATTGTCATTCAATCTGCTATGAATATACCACACTTGATTGAATAGTGAGTCTATTGCTCATTCATCAATGTCCAATTTGATGTTTGCTTTTGACTTTCACATGAGATAGAGCACTAGGTCTCTCTCATATTTGTCAAGAATTGAAAGCTTCTCTCTTGAGAGCTTTTCATGAGATACAGATGTAGAAGAAACAATGAACACAGAAGTGCTCATCTCAGTCAGTCATTATTGCAATTCAGCTATTTGTAGCATCTGCTGCTGGAGGATGCTTTGTAGATCTAAGTTATCATCCACTGCATTCAGATGCAGTGGGTGTTTGTAGAATTGTTCATAGTTCATTTCAATGTCTAAGAATATGTAATAATAATATAAAAAAAGAAAAGGAATATTTGTAGACACTTGATTCTCTCACAGACACTATTTGCAGTGTTGTGATGCTAAGCTTGATCAAGCTTCTTCATGAATGCTATTTGCAGTGTTACAGTTTGTAGACACTCAGACCTTGTAGAACATGATTGATTGTGTTTCAGATGCTTAGACACAACAGTCTATATAACTAATGATAAGAACACTCAGATTCATGAGAGATCTTTTGTAATGACTAGACACTCAGATCTGTAAACAATGCACTCAGATGTAAGAACTGATAACAAGACACTCAGATCTTAAATGACACACTCAGATATAAGAACTAATAATAAGACACTCAGATCTAAAATGTAGAAGAATCAATTTGAAATGTAACAGATGTACTTCAATTAACAATTTAATACTATTCTAATTACAGATTACAAATTGATTAAGGAAAGAAAGAGAAAAAAAATCAGAAGAAAAGGTCATATGAAGAGGATTCTTATAGAGAAAAGTTTGAGATGGAAGAATATCAGAAGTCACTCCACAGTGAAGTGTGAAGTGAAAGAACATTAAGAGATACATGTAAGAATCATTAGAGACTACACAAGTGTGGAGTGTGAAGCAGAGAAATCATTAAGAGCTATATGAAAGAATTGTTAGAGACTATATGAGTGCAGAACACAGAGCAGAAGAACATTAGAAGCTATATGAAAGAATTGTTAGAGACTACACAAGTGCAGAGCACAGAGCAGAAGAATGTTAAGAGCTATATGAAAGAATCATTAGAAACTATACAAGCGCGGAGCATGGAGTGGAAGAACATCAAGGGTTACATGAGGTCACAGCAACCAGGAACGAGCGGGTGTAGAAGGGGAGTTGATTGTGTAAGTTAATTACTAACAGATGCTAACCCGTCACATCAGTATCCTTTTCCTTCATGCATTGATTTTTCAAAAACTTAGCAGCTTTTTCAAGATTCTCAACCTCTTGCATCTGATCTTGATATTTCTTTTTTCTTTTCTTTAGAAACTCAATTTCAGAAATCTCTTCAGAAAACACATCTCTCTTCATCATATTGATAGATATAGATGATTTGATTGTGTTTCAGTCTATTTTTCCTACTAGTAATAGTAACTAGATCAAGTTTTTCAAGAGAACTTAACAAACTGAAACTGATTTTTAAAGATAAATCAGTTAAATCTTCACAAATTGAGTGCTACAAATATAAGAAAGGGGAGAACTAATGACTTCAATTTGAATAAGTCAAGATTAAAGTATCAGTTTTTGATAGAAAAACTGATAAAAAAGACTCAGCTTTTTGAAGAGAAGCTGTTAAAACTAGCTATTTATATTCTTTACTGTAAAAATTTCCCCACACAACAAGTGTGCAGCTCAATTAACCCAGCAGAGATATATAAAAGCAAATTAACAAGTATTAATGAAAGCTCTTCAGTCACTAAACAAAGTTAAAGAAATATGACTTTGAGCAAGACTTCACTGTTTTATTAACTCAGAGCTAAAACAGTGAAAACACTCTATCTCTTTCAAACTTTGTCTTTTTCTTAATTAAAAAGCTTCTCAAAGTTTCTGCTTAAACTAGATCTCATCTCAGTTTAAGATTATATTTCTGAAATATCAAAAGCTTTCAATACTAAATGAATTCCTTTTCATTCAAATTGAACCACTTTATTTTACTGAATAGCTCTCAATAAGTTGAATATTGAGTTTCCAAAGAAATGAGTATGCAAATGAAGAATCAACAGGCTAAATCTGTACTTTTTTCCTTTATAATAGATTATATATATATAAATATATATACAAACTACTTGCAGGGACTAAGCTATCTTTCAAACACTGAAATTTCCACTTTTATTCTATGTTTATATCAATGGAGAGATTATTCGGAGGGATTCGATGAGGGATTCAAGAGATGATGGGTTCAAATTGATGGGGTATGCACTAGTCAATTGTGCTGAGGTATCTTTTTGTTACTTGGCAGGCACGTGTGGCTGGGAGGTACTCAGGGGGGACTTGGCACGGGTGCATTGGAACACAAAAATCAATCAGAGTTTTCTCAAACAGAGAATCAAGAATAACTCAAGCAACTGCAGACCAAATTGAATAAGATTTTAATAGATTATCAATTTAAGATAGATCTATCTGTGATCAAAATCTGAGTTGATTTGACTCAGTATTGATGAAGTAATTTGATGAACTGTTGAAGATCTGCTGTAAGAGATGGTTGTAGGTATAATTATGAGAGTAGTGTGAAGTATGCATGTAGAGTGTTAAGAAGGTAGCAATCTCTATTATTCAAAGCTAATTGCTGATCTTCTAATATCTATGAATATCAGTGAGCATTATATAGACAATCATCATGCACTACAGCTGTCTATGATGCTGTGTGCTATATCTCTCTTCATTAATTCTGATGTGTTCTGTGTTCTTCTATCATTATATAGCTATTTTCTAATATAGATATCTCTGTTGCATCTATTACAATTATTTCTCTTCTTCAAAGACCTGGTTCTCAGAGCTTCTTACTGTGACATGTGAAGTTTGTAATATGTGCTGCATGATTGATATTGTATGAAGTTCACAGAATTGAGCTGAATTAATTGTTGAGATTAATTTCAAAGTATTGCTGTTTCAGAAGAACATTTTTTCATCTTCAGTGTCATTGCAATTCAATTATGATTTAGACACAATTTCTGAACCTCTTTTCTTTGACTTTTACATCAAAAAATTGTATTCTAACAAAATCATCACCATCATCACCATCAATGATTTTTTATTTAAAAAGAATATATTAATTTATCAAACAAAGTATGCTGTATTCTTCTATACAATTTTTATTGCAAAATTTGAAGTTTTGATTGTGTGGTTGTATTTTCCATTTTGGGTTGAGTTTTGTGTTGTTGTAATCTTTTTGATCAATATTACAATATTGATTTCAATCTTCAACATCTGTTTTTCTTTCTTGTTGCTTTTGCTTCTTCTTCTTCTTTGAACAAGGTCTTGATACTGATTAAAGTTATGATAAAATATCAGAACCAGCTGTTTCTGTTGCTGGTTTGAAGTCTATGAAGAATGATATGCTGTCTGTCATTGAGAGCATTTGCTTGAATTGTCTGGAGAGATTGCAGAATCCTTCAGTATATTCTTACTTTATAAACAATGAATGAATATACTGTCATATCTGCTATATATCAAATAGAAGTTGTGCTGTCATAAGTTTTCTTAAACTGAGATTGTTATGAGTACTAATGAGTTATAGATGTCTGAGTGCTTTCATGAAACTAATCAATCTTTGATTGATGAATTTCACAAAATACTGCTCTCTGACAAAGTTTCAGATGAGAGATTTACCACATATCAAACTGCTGTTGTGAGATTTGTACTTGATGTGCAGATCTACAAGAATACAGATGAGGTTCTAGAATTCTATATGAACTCTGATAATCTATTGTCACAGCAGAGTGTGATATTCAATCATAGCAGTGTTTCAGAAAGCATATTTTTGCATTCTGCTATTACATCAGTATCATTCTCACTGAGTCAAGATCTTGATATGTTATTTGAGTTGATTGATAATGTAGACAAAGATGAGGAAGCAGATGATCTCATTGAAATATTAAAAAGAAATACAGTAGTATATTGCTGTTGTTGTATTCAACATTTGACAATGTCTCTTCATCATTATTGTGAGTCTGCTGAGAATTGATGCAAAAAATGCAAGCACTGCTTGATGACAAAGCACATCTGCATTTCAGTAAGTTATTATTCAAAACAGATGTTTTTATGATATATAATATTAACTTTCTATTAGATGTCAGTGGATACTGTTGAATTGACTCAGACAGTTATCAACACTGCTGAGAATCTAATTGTTGCTGATGTGGACATTTCAAATGTTAATATTTTGCAGAGTGCTGTGACTGCAGTGATTAAATTCTTTGCTGTGAAGATTCAAGAGATTCAATGAGACAGTTCTTCTGAGACTCTGACTGAAACAGTGATTGATGAGATCTCAGTGGTTACATCATCAGTTGTAGCTTCCAAGTTATTGTTGAAACATTGTGCTTTGTCAGTTGAGAAAATCTGAGATAATAAGCAGGTTTGTCTTGATAACAATTTCTTGAATGATACTGATCAAGCTGAGGCAGATCTGTTTTTTAATCTCTGAGTGAAATAAATATATTCAACAGTCATCATTATCTTCTTTGTTTTTGTTTACTGACTGACTTCTAATAGATTTTATTAAACTGTTTCAAGTACTTCTGACTGTTCATCAAGTTTTTCTCAGATTTCCAAGAATTATCTGTGTCTGTACAATCTTTTCATTTGACAAGATATTGTGTTTGACTGCAGTATTGATGCTTATCTAATATAGCTTCAACTTTTCATTTCTCTTACACATCTATAATTATCAGTTCTGCTTGCAGAATTTGTCTGTTGCATGTGTGATAAGATTTGAGAAGAGAAACATGGAATACAGAATGAATTTCTTTATATTACAGTGTGAGTTTCAGTTTGTACATCTGTGTATCATGAATATCAATTATTTGAAAGGGATTCAAAAATTGATGATCTAGTTTGGGTGAGAATTGCAAGGTGGATATATTTTTTGCACACAGCATTACTCAGTTCTCTATCTTAAAGCTTTTTGATATATGATGCTGATTGTAATACTTTTTCTCAGCTGCTCTGACAGCTTTCAGACATTCTCAAATCTTGTTCTCTGCTTGCTTCATTCATTTCACTTGTTTCATTGCCAATTTTGACACATCTGTGCTTGGGGGTTCCACATCTATACAAAGTTCAGTTGATCAGCTGATCATTGCTTCAGATGATATCATTTTTATCAATATGTGAAAGATGTTGTTATATACTCATTGTGTCAGAGAAATCTATTCTATCCAATTATCTTGCTGATAGCTGCAATATGTGTGAAGATAATATTCAATCATCTGATTCAATCATTCTGTCTGATCATTGGTTTGCAGGTGGAATGCTGTTGATAATTTTTGTTGAACATGAAGCAGATAACACAATATCAATCAAAACTTGCTATTTATTAATGAATTTTGATTGCTAATAATGTTCACAGATAGATCAAAGTTCTTCACAATTCTTTATACAATAATATTTATAAGTTCTTCTACATCTAGCTCTGAAGATGTGGACACAATTATGACTCATTTGATGAATAAATCAACAAATATGACAATAGCATTATAGATTTGACTTCTCTTTTTATTATCTGACAGATCTTCAATAAAGTTTATGCTAATTGTATGTCATTTCTTATCTGACACTGAATGTGATTGTAGTGATCTGTACAGTTTGTGCTGCAGTATTTTGATATGTTGATAAATATCACAAGTTCTCACATATTCTGCAATCTCATCACTCATACCATGTCACAAGTACTTGTGTTTGATTGCTTTGATGATTTTGTCATGTTCAAAATGGTCATTTTGAAGATCATTGTGATTCATTTTCATTATTTTATGTTTTATGATCTTGTTTTGTGATATGTAGACTTTATCATCTTTTCTGAGCAGGTCATCTTTATCTACTGCTCAGATTGAATGATTATCTATACTAGCATTATTCATCTCTAGTCTTCTGTGAAGTTCAGATGTGTTGATGTCTCTATTCTGAATCTGTAGTAAGAGTTTGATGATAGATTCAGCTATCTCTTCACAATAGACTGTCTCAGACTCAAATATCTTGACAGCTAGAATCTGTGATATCAGAGTCTCTAGATTTAACTCTGTAATATCTGTGATCTCATTCTCATCCACAGATGTGTTTTTTATTCTGCAGAAGTTATTATCATTGATGACTATAAGTTTCTTTATTCAACAATTTTCATTAGCTTGCAGATCTTTTCACATCATCTTGATACATTGATCTAATTTTGTATTTTCTTTTGTCTTTAGTGACTTAAAGATCTTCTTATGCAGCTTCTTTTACAGAGTAGAGAGCTCTGTCAAGAAAGCTGTGTGTTTTACAAAATCTGAGTGATGACTTGATACATCTGTGGGATTATTTTTCTTAGAATGATGCTCTATTTCAAAATTGAATGCTGAGAGTATTTTCATTCAGTGAATCTGACACTCATTTAGCTGCTTCATTGTCATGAAGTGTTGGAGATTGACATGATCAGATAAAACAGTTATTGAGTGTCTGCTATTATATAAGTAGTGATATCATTGTCTGAAAGCTTCTACAATCAGCAACATTTCTAGATTATATATTTAATAATATCTTTCTATTTCTGTGAGCTTTCTAGACCAAAATGTGATTGGGTGTCAGTGATCATCATTCATTAATTGTGATATTACTGTGGTGATTGCAACATCAGATCCATCCATTTCTATATGAAGTTTTCACTGTGAATCAAAGTGAATCAACAATGATACTTTTGTAAAGCATTCTTTTAACTGCAAAATTGTGTGCTTGCAGTTTTTGTCTAACTGAACAGATATGTTATTCTTTTCTCTTTTTGTTTTGTAATCTTTTAACAATTTGATCAGAGGTGCTGTTATTATCAAGAACTTATATATGAATTGATGATAGAAATTGATGAATTCTAGAAATATTTGCAATTTGTTTATAGTTCATGATTCTGATCAATCTAAAATTATGTTGACACAGTATTTCTCAACAGTAATGCTCTGTGTAGTAATTATGAAACTCAAAAATCCAATTTCTGTTGTGTGGAATGTACACTTACTAAGTTTGACATATAGTCTCCATCACCTTAACCATTCCAGCACATTCTTAACATGGATGACATGTTCATCAAGTGTGTTTGAATAGATTACAATATTATCAAGATAAGTCATGCAATATACATCTAAAAGATTGCTGTGGGCTTTGTTGATATAAGATTGAAAGATTGCAGAGGCATTGATTAGCTCAAAAGATAAGACTAGATATTCAAAATGTTCATATTATGTTTGAAATACTGTTTTTCATTCATCCTCTGCTTGTATGTGAATTCTATGATACACATCTCTAAGATTCAGTTGTGTATATATTTTGGCATCTGCTAATCTATCAAGTATTTCATTTATCAAGAGCAGTGGATATTGATTCTTGACTGTTATTTCATTCAATTCTTGATAATTCATACAAAGACACAGGGTTTCATTCTTCTTGAGTGTGAATAATACTGATGTGCTGGTTGAGCTCTTGAATGGATGTATTCAATTCTTCTCTAACATCTTTTCAATATATTCTCAGAGGACAGAGAGTTCTTGAGGTGATAAGTTATATATTGATTGATATGAGAGTTTCTTGCCAGGTTTGAGGTCTATGGCATGATCATAAGATGCATGTTCCACATCAGATATGTCTTTTTGAAATACATCAAGATAATTTTTATAATCATCTGGAATATTTGACTCAGTTGCTGCACTCGCAGCTTGTAATGATAAGACAGTGAATATAATATTGTCATCATCAATTAGTATTGTGAATTCTTTAGCAGTATTCAGATGTATGTGGTTAATATTCAATGCTTTTCTATAGATTCAACATCTTCACATCCAGTCAATATCAGAGTTCACAGCTTTCAATCACAGCATGCTCAAAATTATATCATATCTGCTAATATCAGTCTTTTTGAAATGATGGAATTTTTTTTGAAGAATATATTCATTATCAATAATCTTCATTGCAGCTCTTCATTGTTTATATGATTTAATCTTATGATTATCAACTGCTTCCACTACTTTTGGTTTATCTTCTGCTTTTGAGAAATATTTTGATGCTTAGATGTGAGACACAAAGTTCACATTCACATCAGAATTCACTAGCATTCACATCATCAACTATCTCACTTCTGTCAGCATTCATATATTCATTGTCAATAATTGTTTATCTCACAGTCTAGTTGTTTGTATTCTCAATGCAGCAGCTGTTTCTACAATTGAAATTGTTGATTTTTTACTTATCAAACTTGATTACACTTTTCAGAGTGTAACATTCAACAATCATTTGTAATATGACTCTTCTTATGACAGTGAGAATACTTCTTCATTCAGTTATATTTATCTTTCTTAATTTATTCAGTTGAACTTGTTTGTTTCTCTCATTTTCTCTTGTTTCAATAGTTGCTAGATTTATCAGAACAATATTGATTCTCTACAAATATCACAGATCTTTCTTTGCAAATAGTATGTCATTGCTTCAGTATATTTTCCTTAAAAGTCTGTAGAGTTTGAAACAATTCTTTGTAGTTCTGAGGCTCTTGATTTCAATGATCAAGTTCTGTGTGTAATATCTTCAACATCTTATGTAATAGGCGCAACGGAGATATCTATATTAGAAAATAGCTATGTGGCGATAGAAGAACACAGAACACGCCAGAATTAATGAGAAGGGACATAGCACACAGCACCATAGACAGCTGTAGTGTATGGTGGTCGTTTATATAATGCTCACTGATATTCATAGATATTAGAAGATCAGCAATTAGCTTTGAATAATAGAGCTTGCTATCTTCTTAACATTCTACATGTGTACTTCACACTACTTTCATAATTATACCTACAACTATCTCTTACAATTCTAATCACTCATAACTTTATTTGAGTGATCTGTTGTTATGCACATCTACAATAAAGCATGCAACATTAGTTAAAACATGCAACATTAGTTAAAACATACAAGATGGTCTTGACACATACAAAATCTCTTGAAAATCAATCTGAATCCTCTACTGCCTTCAATGATCACAATGCATGTTTGCAACAGTTGAATGATTAAATTTGTGAACAAGAGCAGCAATTAACTATTCTGCATGCACAACAACAGCTCAATGAATTGAAAGTGCAGATTTGTGGAGATACTCTCATTGAGCTTCAATTAATTCAGAATATCACCACAGAATCAGCACAAAATCAATCTGTGAACAATACAGATGATGATAATGAAACACCATTGAGATTGAAGATTAAGAACTATTATTGAGAAAAAAATATATTAGAATTCAAGAACTATAAAGATTGCATGTTGACTCTCTTTACACATCACTGCTGATATTATTGAAAGGAAGAACACAAGATAAATGATGCTAAACTCTATCTTGATATTCATGTTAAGCAGAAGTGATTGAATTTTGTATCATTGTATAAGAGATGTGGAGGAGCAACACTGTTGACTTTTGATGATATGTTATCACATCTAGAAATGCAAATTAACAATCCACAGAACCAGCACTGATTGACAAGTCAAAAATTTCAAAATGCAAAGCAACAAGAATGACAATCAATACATAATTTCTCTAAATATCTTGAAGACTGAGAATACTACTTACCCTCATATAGTGAAGAACAAAGAATGGATAACTTGTATAGTAAGATATTGAAGATATTACACACTGAACTCAATCATTGAAATCAAGAGTCTCAGAACTACAAAGAGTTGCTTCAAACTCTACAGACTTTCAAGAAAAATATGTCAGAGCAACAGTGTGCTATTCACAAAGAAAGATCTGTGATATTTATAGAGAATCAGTGTCATTCTGATAAATCTAGCAACCATTGAAACAAGAGGAAATGAGAGGAACAAATGAGTTCAACTGAACAAATCAAGAAAGATAAATATAACTGAATGAAGAAGTGTTCTCACTGTCATAAAAAGAATCATATTACAAATGATTGTTGAATGTTACATCTCAAAAAGTGCAACCAAGTTTGATAAGCAAAAAATCAGCAATCTTAATTGTAGAAACAGCTGCTGCATTGAGAATACAAACAACTAGACTGTGAGATAAATGATTATTGACAATGAATACATGAATACTGACAGAAGTGAAATGGTTGATGATGTGGATGCTAGTGAATTCTGACACAGATATGAACTTTGTGTCCCACATCTGAGCATCAAAATATTTCTCAAAGACAGAAGATAAACCAAAAGTAGTGGAAGCAGTTGATAATCATAAGATTAAATCATATGAACAATGAAGAGCTGCAATGAAGATTATCAATGATGAACATATTCTTCAAGAAGAATTCCACCATTTCAAAAAAGCTGATATTAGTAGATATGATATAATTTTAAGCATGCTGTGATTGAAAGCTGTGAACTCTGATATCAACTGAGTGTGAAGATACTGAATCTATAGAAAAGCATCAAATATTAACCACATGCATCTGAATACTGCTAAAGAATTTGCAACACTAATTGATGATGGCAATATTATATTCACTGTTTTATCATTACAAGCTGTGAGTGCAGCAACTGAGCCAAATATCTCAGATAATTATAAAGATTATCTTGATGTATTCTGAGAAGACATATCTGATGCAGAATACACATCTCACAATCATGCTATAGATCTCAAACCTGGCAAGAAACCCTCATACCAACTGATATATAACTTATCATCTCAAGAACTCTCCATCCTCTGAGAATATATTGAAAAAGTGTTAGAGAAGAATTGAATATGTCTGTTCAAGAGTTCAGCAGACACATCAGTATTATTTGCACTCAAGAAAGATAAAACCCTACATCTTTGTATGAATTATCAAGGATTGAATGAAATAATGATCAAGAATTGATATTCACTGCTCTTGATAAGTGAAATACTTGATAGATTAGCAGATGTCAAAATATATACACAGCTGAACCTTAGAGATGCATATCATAGAATTCACATACAAGCAGAGAATGAATGGAAAACAGCATTTCAAACATAATATGAATACTTTGAATATCTAGTCTTATCTTTTGAACTAATCAATGTCTCTGTGATCTTTCAATCTTATATCAACAAAGTCCTCAGTGATCTTTTAGACATATATTGTGTGGCTTATCTCAATGATATTGTAATCTATTCAAACATGCTTGATGAACATGTCGTCCATGTTAAGAATGTGCTGGAATGGTTAAGATGATGGAAACTATATATCAAACTTAGTAAATGTATGTTCCACACAACAGAAATTGGATTTTTGGGTTTTGTGATTACCACACAGAGCATTACTATTGAGAAACACTGTGTTGATATGATTCTAGATTGATCAGAATCACAAACTATAAATGAATTGTAAATATTTCTAGAATTTGTCAATTTCTATCATTGATTCATATACAAGTTCTCAATAATAACAGCATCTCTGACTGAATTGTTAAAAGATTACAAAATGAAAAGAGGGAAGAATAACACATCTGTTCAGTTAGATGAAAACTGCAAGCATGCAATTTTGCAGTTAAAAGAATGCTTTACAAAAGCACTGTTGTTGATTCATTTTGATTCACAGTGAAAGCTCTGTATAGAAATGGATGGATCTGATGTTGCAATCACTGCAGTAATATCACAATTAATGAATGATGATCACTGACATCTGATTGTGTTTTGATCTAGAAAGCTCACAGAAATAGAAAGATGTTATCAAATATATGATCTAGAAATGTTGCTGATTGTAGAAGCTTTCAAGCAATAGCATCACTACTTATATAATAACAGACATTCAATAACTGTTTTATCTGATCATATCAATCTTCAGTGCTTCATGACAATGAAGCAGCTAAATGAGTGTCAGATTTGCTGGATGAAAATGCTCTCAGTGTTTGATTTTGAAATAGAGCATCATTCTGGGAAAAATAATCCTGCAGATGCATCAAGTTGTTATTCAGATTTTGTAAAATATACAGCTCTCTTAACAGAGCTCTCTATTCTGCAAGAGAAGCTGTATAAGAGGATCTTTAAATCACTAAAGACAAAAGAAAATACAAAATTAGATCAATGTATCAAGATGATATGAAAAGATCTGCAAGCTAATGAAAATTGTTGAGTGAAGAGATCTGTAATCATTGATGACAACAATCTCTGCAGAATAAAGAACACATCTGTGAATGAGAACAAGATTGCAGATGTTACAGAGTTAAATCTAGAGATTCTGATGTCATGAATTTTAGCTGTCAAGATATTTGAGTTCAAGACAGTCTATTATAAAGAGATAATCAAATCTATCATCAAACTCTTACTGCAGATTCAGAATAGAGATGCCAGCATGTCTGAACTTTGCAGAAGACTAGAGATGAATGATACTAGTATAAATAATTATTCAATCTAGACAGTAGATAAAGATGATCTGCTCAGAAAAGATGATAAAGTCTACATATCACAAAACAAAATCATAAAACATGAAATAATGAAAATGAATCACAATGATCTTCAAGATGACCATTTTGAATGTGACAAAATCATCAAAGCAATCAAATGCAAGTACTTGTGACATGATATGAGTGATGAGATTGCAGAATATGTGAGAACTTGTGATGTTTGTCAATGTGTTAAGATACCACAGCACAAGCTGTATGGATTGCTACAACCACATTCAGTGTCAGATAAGAAATAGCATACAATTAGTATGAACTTTATTGAAGATCTGCCAGATAATAAAAAGAGAAGTCAAATCTATAATGCTATTGTTGTATTTATTGATTTATTCATCAAATAAGCCATAATTGTGCCCACATCTTCAGAGCTAGATGTAGAAGAACTTGCAGATATTATTGTATGAAGAATTGTGAAGAACTTTAATCTATCTATGAACATTATTAGCAACTGAGATTCATTAATAAATAGCAAGTTTTGATCAACATTATGTTATCTGCTTCATGTTCAATGAAAATTATTGACAGCATTCCACCCGCAAACTGACGGCCAGACAGAACAATTGAATCAGATGATTGAACATTATCTTCACACATATTGCAGCTATCAGCAAGATAATTGAATAGAATGAATTTCTCTGATGCAATGAACATATAACAATGCCTTCCATGCATTGATAAAAATGACATCATCTGAAGCAATGATCAGCTGACCAACTGAACTTCACATAGATGTGAAACCTCCAAGCACAGATGTGTCAAAATCAGTGATGAAACAAGTGAAACAGATGAAACAAGCAGAGAACAAGATTTAAAAATATCTGAAAGCTGTCAAAGCAGCTGAGAAAAAGTATTACAATCAGCATCATATATCAAAAAGCTTTAAGATAGAGAACTGAGTAATGCTGCATGCAAAAAACATATTCATCTTATAATCCTCACTCAAACTAGATCATTGATTTTTGAGTCTCTTTCAAATAATTGATATCTGCAGTATGCAGATGTACAAACTGAAACTCACACTGTAATATAAAGAAATTCATCTTATATTCCATGTTTCTCTTCTCAAATCATATCACACACACAACAGACAAATCCTGCAAGCAGAACTGATAATTATAGATGTGTAAGAGAAATGAGAAGTTGAAGCTATATTAGACAAGCATCAGTATCACAGTCAAACACAGTATCTTATCAAATGAAAAGATTGTACAGACACAGACAATTCTTGAAAATCTGAGAAAAACTTGATGAACAGTCAGAAGTACTTGAAACAGTTTAATAAAATCTATCAGAAATCAGTCAGTAAATAAAAACAAAGAAAACAATGATGACTGCTGAATATACTTATTCCACTCAGAGATTAAAAAACAGATCTGTCTCAGCTTAGTCAATGTCATTCAAAAAATTGTCATCAAGACAAATCTGCTTATTATTCTGAATTTTCTCAACTGATGAAGCACAACATTTCAATGATGACTTGAGAGCTGCAATCAGTGATGTAATCACTGAGATCTCATCAATCACTGTTTCAGCTGAAGTTTCAGAAGAACTGTTTCATTGAATCTTCTGAATCTTCACAGCAAAGAATCTAATCACTGCAGTCACAGTGCTCTGCAAAATGTTAATATTCAAAGCATTCACATCAGCAACAATTAGATTCTCAGCAGCATTGATAATCATCTGAATCAATTCAACAGCATCCACTGACATCTAATAGAAAGTTAATATTATATACTGTAAAAACATTTGTTTTGAATAATAACTTATCAGAACACAGACATACTTTGTCATCAAGCAGTGCTTGCATTTTTTATATCAACTCTCAGCAGACTCACAATGATGATGAAGGAATGTTGTCAAATGTCAAATACAACAACAGCAATATACTGCTGCATTTCTTTTTAACACTTCAACAGAATCATCCACTTTCTCATCTTTGTCTACATTATCAGTCAACTCAAATAACATACCAAGATCTTGACCCAGCAAGAATGACACTGATGTAATAGCAGAACACAAAAACACACTTTCTGAAATGCTGCTATGATTGAATACTATATTCTGCTATAACAACAAATCATCAGAGTTTATATAGAATTCTAGAACTTCATCTGCATTCTTATAGATCTGTAACGGGCGTACTTCGATTAACGATCTAGCACTATTCTAATACAGATTACGAATTGATTAAGAAAAGAAAGAGAAAAGAAATCAGAAGAAAAGGTCGTACAAAGAGGGTTCTTATAGAGGAAAGTTCAGAGTGGAAGAATATCAGAAGCCACTCCACAGTGGAGTGTGGAGTGGAAGAACATTAAGAGGTACACATAAGAATTGTTAGAAGTTATGTGAGTGCAGAACATGAGATGGGGGAATCATTGAGAGCTATGTGAAAGAATTGTTAGAGACTATACAAGTGTGAAACACAGAGCAGAAGAATGTAAGAAGCTATGTGAAAGAATCATTAGAGACTACATGAGCATGGAGCATGAAGTGGAAGAATATTAAGAGCTACACAGAAGAATCATTAGAAACTACACAAGTGCAGAGCACAGAGTGAAAGAACATTGAGAATTATATGAGATCACAACAGCCAGAAACAAGCAGATGCAGAAGGAGAGTTGATTGTGTAAGTTAATTACTAACAGATACTAATCTGTCATATTATCCCCTTCTATCAGAGTGAGTGAGGACTTGTAGATGTTGAGGGTGGTGGTGTTCTTCAAGACAGATGCAGATTTCCAGGTCAGATGATTGTATTCTATTCATTTGATGAGATATTCACAGTGATGGTGATTGGTTCTATTGTCAAGAATTGTTTTGATTTCTCACTTGAGTTCATTGTCTTCTTCTACAATAATGGGTGGCTGTCAATCAGAGGTTCTCTGTGAGGGGAATGAATCCTCAGCTGTGAATCAGAGCAGGTTTGTATGAAAGATGTTGTGAATGCCAGATGAGGTGTTGAGTTGATAATCATGTATGCCTAGCACTTTCTTCACTGTATATTTGATGTGGTGGTAATCTAGTATACATGAGGAGTGGTCTGTTCTTATGTTCTTGAGATTCAGTCAGACTTTGTCTTCTATATAGTATCAGGTTGCAGAACTTCTTCTGATGTTCATTTGATTCTCATAATCTTGCTGAATACTGATCATTGAAGTTTCTGTTCATTTACAGACTTTCTTCAGCTTGCTCACAATGTTCTCTGCTGTCTGTATGAGGCTGCAGGCATGTGCAGTTTCTTGGGGAGTCTCAGAGAAGTTCAGAATCTCTAAATTGTATCTGTGTAGAAGAAAGAATGAGCTTACATCTGTTGTAGTGAAATCTCAACTGTTAATTGCAATCTCAGTGTGTGGCAGCAGATTGCTTCAGTTGTCTTGTGTGTAATTGCAGAACTTACAGAGGATGTTCTTTACTATTTGTATCATTCTCTCAATAGCTTCATCAGTCTCTGAGTGATATGCTGTTGATAACTTTTGTTCAATTCTTAATAATTGACATACACAGACTCAGAGTGTGCTGATGAATTGACTGTCTCTATCTGATACAATGAATGAAGATAGACTGTGTATATGATAGAATGAGCTTCTGACAAAGACATCTGCAACTACTTCAGTGTTCATTTTGTCACAGAGCTGTAGTATTACACTCTTGCTGAGTTGATTGACAATGACTAGAATGTTTGTAGAACCTCTGCTTTTGAGTAAGAAAACTGCAAAATCAATAGCTATATCATATCAAGTTCAGTCAGAGACAGATAGAGGCTTCAGCATCTCTTTTCAGCATTCACATCATATCATCACTGAGCTGCAGTGATCACAGTTGTGTATGAACCAGTGTATGTCTTTCAACATATCTGATCAGTAGAATTCTCAGACAATAATATTGTATATGATTTCATATTCTGAATGTCTGATCATTGATGAGTCATGAATTTCTTGCATGATCTGTGTTTGTAGAGGTTCTGAATTGGGGATCCATTGTCTATCTTGAAAGTGTAAGCAGTTGTCATCATCAATTGAACATGCTGAGATATCTGTTCTTGGGTATATGTCTGTGGGGAATTGAGGTGCTTTACTTCATACAGCTTTGACAGCTTGCTGTCAGAATTCATCTGCTTCTGCTGCTAGTCTTCATTGTTCTTTGAGCAAGGGTTCTTGAGCTCAGAACTGATTGATATGTATGCAGAGTTTGTCTGATTGTGTAGAACTTTCTATAATTACAGAGTTGATTAACTGATGCTCTTGATGTTTTCATCTGTTATCTAAGTCATCAGATGGTATATCTTATTCTTGATGAAACAGAGCATCTGCAAGGGTGTTCTCTATTTCAGATTGATAATGAATTGTGAACAAAAAACAGCTAAGAAACAATGATCAATGCATATGCCTCTCAGTGAGCTTATGAGTGATTGTGAAGTATTCTAAGTTCTTATGATCAGTAACAATCTCAAACTTCTCAACACTCATAAGTTCAGACTTTCATTTCTTGAGACATTGTATGATCACTAGAAGCTTCTTGTTGTAGATCTTATAGTTACATTCAGTGAGTGACATTTTTTTTGAAATGAAGGCACAAGATTGTAGAACATCTTCATTATCATATTGTATTAATACCTCATCTACTACATAATCTGAGATGTCTGTTTTGAGAATCATATGCTTATCTGAATCAAATGATTGCAGCATCAGAGTGCTTGTGAACATACACTTCAGTTTTTTGAATGCTGTATCTGCTTCATCAGTTCATTGAAATATGATGTCTTTCTGAGTCAGATCTGTCAGTGATTGTATGATATCAGAGAAGTCTTTGATGAATCTTCAGTAGAAGTTGATGAATTCTAGAAAGCTTCTAGTCTCTTTTACTAAGACTGATATCTTTCAGTTGAGAATTGCTTTCATCTTCTTAGAATCCATGCATATGTCTTTTTCAGCTTCAATGATGAATTCTAGATAGGTTGTAGACTTGGTCTTGAAGTTGCATTTGTCAATGTTCACTTGCAGTTCAGCTTTTCATAGATGGTCAAGCATTTGTTGTACATGCTTACAGTGCTCAGTGAGCAATTCATCAGTGAAGATCAAGATATCATTCATATATGCTGAGATGATCTTATCAAGCAGATCTCATAGAGCTCAGTTAATGTATTTCTGAAATGTACTCAGAGCATTCACTAATTCAAAGAGAGTCACTGTTCATTTGTATAATCTGTAATATGTATGAAAGACAGTTAGCCATTTGTCATCTTCATTAATCCTTATTTTGTAGAAGGCTGCAGAGATGTCAAGTTTCATAAATCATTTTACTTTTTCTATTCATTCAAGCATTTCATTGATGAGTGGAAGAGGGTATTGATTCTTCTGCATAATCTTGTTGAGTTCTCAATAGTTGATGCAGAATCATAAGTCTTCTTCTGATTTCTTTGCAAACAGTACAGATGCTGCAGTGGATGAGTTGCTAACACAAATGAAGTCTTTGTCTAGTAATCCATTGAGCATTTTTTATAGAACAAGAAGCTTGTTGTGTGACATGCTGTAGAGAGAATCTCAGAGTGATTGCAGATTCTTATCATCTTTTTTAATGAGCTCAATTGTATGATCTATACTGAGTTTTTGATGAGGGGGAAGCTTTTCAGTTTCTTTCTCATCAAACACATCTGTGAAGTCTTTGTATGATTTGAGTAGTTTCTTGCACAGTTTCTTGAGATCTTTGAGTTCTAACTTTTCTAACACTTTCTTGATATCTGTCATGCTAGCAGTGAACACTTGGATGTTCTTCTTCTTATGCATTTGACAGATTAGTAGTTTGTACATTTCTGCTGATATCTGAGTGAGATCAGTGGTTCTATTGACATTCTTCTCATAAATATGATCATCTTCTGAGAAAATAAGACAGTGGTTGTGTGTGTTCAACAAGGTTCCAAATTCTGTGAGTTATGATAGACTGAGCATTAGATTGTACTCAAGGTCTTGTATTTCATATGTATATACATTCTTTTTCTTGTGTTCTTCTACATTGACATTAAATCTTATCATGTTGTAGGAGGCAGATTCTCTGAGGCTGTCAAATCCACTGAGCTTATACAGTTTGAAAAAAAGAATACACTGAAGCTTATGCTTCTCAACCAGCTGGGTGTCTATAAGAGTATAGTGAAGGAAACCACTGTCTATCATTGCTTGTATATTGACTAAGCTATTTACAATGACAGAGATTATGATTGCATTCACTTGCATCTTCTGCTTGAATCTTCATTTAACTTTTTGCTTCTTGAGCTCTCATCTGTGTTTTAGAGCAAGAGCTCATCTTTTCTCTGTTCTTGTCTATCCACAGACAACACAGTGTTCACACACATGAGGGGTTTACTCAGAGTGATTGCATTTGAACATTGGTTTGCAAAGTGCTCTGACTTGTCACAGTATATGCAGATTTTTCTGATGATTCAGTCAGTGATGTCCTTCTCTGAGACATTGGAGACTCTTGAGTGACTTGTGTTTATATGTGAAACTCAGTTCATTGATTCTGGTTTGAAGGTGGGGAGTGCTGCAGAGTGATTCAGAGTGTACACATTTATTCAGCAGAATCCTCTGTGATTTTGAAGTGCATGGAACTGAGACAGATCATTGTTCAACAGACAAAAATCAGTACAGAATTCACTGTATGTTGAGAGCTTCAGACACTCTACACTTCAGTTATGCAACTGAAAGTTCAAATTCTTGAACAGTATGTTGATTTTGACAGTGTTGTCTCAGTCTTGCCCATCTGCTTCTAGAAGCTTGTGGTTGAATTTAGAAAGATAAGTTGCCAACATAACATTCATCTGATGAGTCTGATTAAGCCAGTCTAACACCTTGACTTGAAGTGTAGAATTGAGAAAGAGAGAGTTGAGTTGTTGAAAGACTAGCTCTGATGTATGTTGATGATTCTGACAATGACTCATTCAGAGTTGGAATTTTGCTAACATGTTGTCATTCAATCTGCTATGGATATACCACACTTGATTGAATAGTGAGCCTATTGCTTGTTCATCAATGTCCAATTTGGCATTCACTTTTGACTTCCACACAAGATAGAGTGCTAGGTCTTTCTTGTATTTGTCAAGAATTGAGAGCTTCTCTCTTGGAGGCTTTTTGTGAGGTGTGGGTGTAGAAGGAATGGTGAATGTGGAAGTGCTCATTTCAGCAAGTTGTTGTTGCAATTCAGTCATCTGTAGTGTCTGTTGCTGAAGGATGCTTTGTAGGTCTAAGTTGTCATCCACTGTGTTCAGATGTGGTGGGTGTTCATAGAATTGTTCATAGTTCATTTTGATATCTAAGAACATGTAATAATAATAAAAGAAAAGGAATACTTGTAGGCATTCAGTTCTCTCACAGACACTATTTGCAGTGTTGCAGTGCTAAGCTTGATCAAGCTTCTTTGTGAACACTATTCACAGCATTACAGTTCATAAGCACTCAGGCCTTGTAGAACATGATTGATTGTGTTTCAAACACTTAGACACAACAATCTATATAACTAACAATAAAAGCACTCAGACTCATGAGGGATCTCTTGTAACAACTAGACACTTGAATCTGTAAACAACACACTTGGGTGTAAGAACTGGTAATGAGGCACTCAGATCTTAAACAATGCACTTGAGTGTAAGAACTAATAACAAGACACTCAGATCTAAAACACAGAAGAATCAATTCATAATATAACAGATGTACTTCAATTAACAATCTAGCACTATTCTAATACAGATTACAAATTGATTAAGAAAAGAAAGAGAAAAGAAATCAGAAGAAAAGATTGTATGAAGAGGATTCTTATAGAGAAAAGTTCAGAGTGGAAGAATATCAGAAGCCACTCCACAGTGGAGTGCAGAGCAGAAGAACATTAAGAGATATGTGTAAGAATTGTTAGAAGTTACATGAGTGTGGAATATGGAGTGAGGAAATCATTGAGAGCTATGTGAAAGAATCATTAGAGACTATATGAGTGTGGAACACAGAGTGGGAGAATGTAAGAAGCTACATGGAAGAATTGTTAGAGACTATATGAGTGCAGAGCACAGAGTGGAAGAATGTTAAGAGCTACATAGAAGAATCATTAGAAACTATGCAAGTGCAGAGCACAGAGCAGAAAAACATTGAGGGTTATGTGAGGTCACAACAGCCAGGAATGAGTGGGTGCAGAAGAGGAGTTGGTTGTGTAAGTTAATTACTAACAGATGCTAACCCGTCACAAGATCTGCACATCAAATACAAATCTCACAACAGCAGTTTGATACATGACAAATCTCTCATTCAGAACTTCATCAGAGAGCAGCATCTCATGAAATTCATTGATCAAAGATTGACTGATTTTATGAAAGTGCTCAGACATCTATAATCTGTTAGCATTCATAACAATCTCAGTTTAAGAAAACTTATGACAGCACAACTTCTATTTGATATATGACAGATGTGACAGTATATTCATTCATTGTTCACAAAGCAAGAATATACTGAGGAATTCTGCAACCTCTTCAGACAACCCAAGCAAATGCTCTTGATAGCAGACAGTATATCACCCTCTATAGACTCTGAACCAGCAATGGAAACAGCTGATTCTGACATTCTATCATAACTTTAATTAGTACCAAGATCTTATTCAAAGGAGAAGAAAAAGCAAAAGCAACAAGAAAGAAAAACAGATGTTGAAGATTGAAATCAATATTACAATATTGATCAAAAAAATTGCAACAACACAAAACTCAATTCAAAATGAAAAATGCAACCACACAATCAAAACTTTGAATTTCACAATAAAAATTGCATAGAAAGATACAGTGTACTTTGTTTGATAAATTGATGTATTCTTTTTTAATAAAAAATTGTTAGTAGTGATGTTGATGATGATATTCAATGAAGTGTGATTTTTGATGTAGAAGTCAAAGAAAAGAGGTTCAGAAGTTGTGTCTAAATTATGATTGAACTGCAATGACACTGAAGATGAAAAAACATTCTTCTGAAACAGCAATACTTCAGAATTAATCTCAACAATTAATTCAGTCTGATTCTGTAAACTCTATACAATATTAACCACACAGCATATGTTATGAACTTTGCATGTTGCAGTAAGAAGCTCTGAGAATCAGATCTTTGAAGAAGAGAGATAATTGTAATAGACACAATAAAGATATCTATATTAGAAAATAGCTATATAGTGATAGAAGAACACAGAACACATCAGAATTAATGAGAAGGAATATAGCACACAGCATCATAGATGACTGTAGTATATAATAATTGTCTATATAATGCTCACTGATATCTGTAGATATTAGAAGATCAGTGATTAACTTTGAATAATAGAAATTGCTATCTTCTTAACATTCTATATATGTACTTCATACTACTTTCATAATTATATCTACAACTATCTCTTACATTTTACTACACAAGTTATCCATTCTTTGTTCTTTGCTATATGAGGGTAAGTAGTACTCTCAGTCTTTGAGATATTTAGAGAAATTGTGTATTGATTGTTATTCTTGTTGCTTTGTATCTTGAAACTTTTGACTTGTCAATCAGTGTTGATTCTGTGGATTGTTAATTTGTATTTCTAGATGTGATAGCATATTGTCAAAAGTCAACAATGTTGCTCTTTTATATTTCTTATATAATGATACAAAATTCAATCATTTCTGTTTAATGTGAGTGTCAAGATAGAGTTTAGCATCATTTATCTTGTGTTCTTTCTTTTAATAATATCAGTGATGATGTGTAAAAAGAGTCAATATATAATCTTTATAGTTCTTAAATTCTAATATATTTTTTTCTTGATAATAGTTCTTAATCTTTAATTTTGATGATGTTTTATTATCATCATCTGTATTGTTTGCAGATCAATTTTGTGGTGATTCTGTGATGATATTCTGAGTTAATTGAGACTTGATGAGAGTATCTCTATAAATCTGTGCTTTCAACTTATTGAGCTGCTGTTGTGTATGCAGAATAGCTAATTGCTGCTCTTGTTCATGAATTTAATCATTCAACTGTTGCAAACACACATTGTGATCATTGAAGATGATAGAGGATTCAGATTGATTTTCAAGAGATTTTGTGTGTATTGAAATCATCTTGTGTGTTTTTAACTAATGTTGTGTGTTTTAACTAACATTGTGTGCTTTATTGTAGATGTGTGTAACAACGGACCACTCAAATAAAGTTTAGAGTGATTAGAATTGTAAGAGATGGTTGTAGATATAATTATGAGAGTAGTGTGAAGTACACATATAGAGTGTTAAGAAGGTAGCAATCTCTATTATTCAAAGCTAATCACTGATCTTCTAATATCTACAGATATCAGTGAGCATTATATAGACAATCATCATGCACTACAGCTGTCTATGATGCTGTGTGCTATGTTTCTCTTCATTAATTCTGATATGTTCTGTGTTCTTCTATCACCACATAGCTATTTTCTAATATCGATATCTCCGTTGCTGTGACGGGTTAGCACTCATTAGTAATTAACTTATGCAATCAACTCCCCTTCTGCACCCACTCATTCCTGGCTGTTGTGATCTTGTGTAACCCTCAATGTTCTTCCACTCTGTGCTCTGTGCTCATATAGTCTCTAATGATTCTTCTGCATAGCTTCTAATGTTCTCTCACTCTGTGTTTCATACTTGTGTAGTCTCTAATGATTCTTCTGTGTAGTCTTCAATGATTCTTCTGCCTCACACTCTGCACTCATGTAGTCTCTAACAATTCTTCTGTGTAGTCTTCAATGATTCTTCTGCTTCATGCTCTGCACTTGTATAGTTTCTAATGATTCTTCTGTGTAGCTCTCAATGATTCTTTCACTTCACACTCTGCATTTGTGTAGTTTCTAATGATTCTTCTGTGTAGCTCTTAACATTCTTTCACTCTGCACTTCACTGTGAAGTGACTTCTGATATTCTTCCATCTCAAAATTCTCTCTATAAGAATCTTCTTTGTACAATCTTTTCTTCTGATTTCCTTTCTCTTTCTTTCCTTAATCAATTTGTAATCTGTAATTAGAATAGTATCAAATTGTTAATCGAAGTACACCCGTTACAGTTGCGCCTATTACATCTGCTCAAGCAGATGTCAAAACACTATTCATCAAATATCTCCCTCAAAACTTCATCAAATCTTTTCAAATTTTCAGCAGTTACTGATGGAGGCAGTAGGAATCGATTGAGGGTACTCGCGTTGTCTAATTCAAAGAATTGAGCTCGTTCGGGGTTTTGCTCGTTGAATTGACATACACCCACATGAAATCTCTTGTGAGTCTGATCAAAAAAGTGTTAGAAAAGTTAGAACTCAAAGATTTCAAGAAATCATACAAGAAACTATCTGAATTATACAAAGACTTTGCAGATGTGTTCAATGAGAAAGAAGCTGAAAAGCTTCCCTCTCATCAAGAATCTGATATAAATCATACAATTGAGTTTATTAAAAAAGATGATAAGAATCTGCAATCATTCTGAAGTTCTCTCTACAATATATCACATAATGAACTTCTTGTTCTATGAAAAATACTCAATAAATTACTAGACAAAGACTTCATTTATATTAGCAACTCATTCACTGCAGCATCTGTACTGTTTGTGAAGAAATCAGAAGAAGGCTTATAATTCTGTATTGACTATCAAGAATTCAATAAGATTACATGAAAGAATCAATATCTTCTTCCACTCATCAATAAAATGTTTGAATGAATAGAAAAAGTAAAATGATTTATGAAACTTGACATCTCTGTGATCTTCTATAAGATAAGAATTAATGAAGATGACAAATGACTAACTGTCTTTTGTATATGTTACAGATTATATGAATGAACAGTAACTTTTTTTGAATTAGTGAATACTCTGAGTACATTTCAGAAATACATTAACTGAGTTCTATAAAATCTGTTTGATGAGATTGTTTCAGTGTATATGAACAATATCTTGATCTTCACTGATGAATCATTCACTGAGCACTGTAAGCATATATGACAAGTGCTTGACTGTCTATAAAAAGCTGAACTGCAAGTGGATATTGACAAATGCAACTTTGAGATCAAGTCTACAATCTATCTAGAATTCATCATCAAAGTTGAAAAAGACATATGTATGAATTCTAAGAAGATGAAAGCAATTCTCAACTGAGAGACATCAGTCTCAGTAAAAGAGATTAGAAGCTTTCTAGAATTCATCAACTTTTACTGAAGATTCATCAAAGATTTCTTCAATATCATACAATCACTGACAGATCTGACTCAGAAAGATGCTGTATTTCAATGAACTGATGAAGCAGATGTAGTATTCAAAAAGCTGAAGTATATATTCACAAACACTTCAATACTGCAATCATTCAATTCAGATAAGCATACAATTCTCAAAACAGACATCTCAAATTATGTAGTAGATGAAGTATTAATACAATACAATAATAAAGATGTTCTATAATCTTGTGTCTTTATTTCAAAAAAGATGTCACTCACTGAATGCAACTACAAAATCTACAACAAAAAGCTTCTAGTAATCATACAATGTCTCAAAAAATGAGAGTTCAAATTTATAAATGTTGAGAGATTTGAGATTGTCATCAATCATAAAAATCTAGAGTACTTCACAATCATTTGTAAGTTTATTGAAAGATATATACATTGATTATTGTTTCTTAGCTGTTTTTCATTCACAATTCATTATCAATCTGAAGTAGAGAACATTCTTGCAGATGCTCTGTTTTATCAAGAACAAAATATATCATCTGATGACTTGAATAATAGATGAAAATATTAAGAGTATTGATTAATCAACTCTGTAATCATAAAAAGTTCTATACAATCAGACAAACTCTGTGTATATATCAATCAATTTCAAGCTCAGAAATCCTCACTTGAAGAACAATGAAAGCTAGCAGTAGAAGCAGATGAATTCTGATAATAAATCATCAAAGTTATACAAAGCAGAGCATCTCAATTCCTCACAGATATATATTCAAAAACAGATATCTCAGCATATTCAATTGATGATAACAATTACTTACACTTTCAAGATAGACAATAAGTCTCTGATTCAGAATCTCTACAAATATGAATCATACAAGAAATTCATGACTCATCAATGATCAGATACTTAAAATATAAAATTATATACAACATTATCATCTGAGAATTCTACTGATCAGATATGTCAAAAGATATACACTGATTCATATATAACTGTAATTACTGTGACTTAGTGACAGTATAATATAAATGCTGAAAAGAGATGCTGAAGCTTCTATCTGTTTTCAATCAAACTTGATATGATATAGCTATCAATTTTGCAGTTTTCTTACTCAAAAGTGAAGATTCTACAAACATTCTAGTCATTATCAACTGACTTAGTAAGAATGTAATATTACAGCTCTGTGATAAAATGAATACTGAAGTAGTTGTGAATGTCTTCATCAAAAGTCTGTTCTATCATATACACAGTCTGTTTTCATTCATTGTGTCAGATAGAGACAGTCAATTCATCAGCACACTCTGAGCTCATATATATCAATTATTAAAAATTGAATGAAAGTTATCAACAGTGTATCATTCAGAGACTGATGAAGCTACTGAGAGAATTATATAAATAGTAAAAAACATTCTTTATAAGTTCTGTAATTACACACAAGACAACTGAAACAATCTGCTGCTACACACTGAGATTATAATTAATAGTCATGATTTTACTACAACAGATGTAAGCTCATTCTTTCTTCTATATAAATACAATTTAGAGATTCTGAACTTTCTCAAAACTCTCTGAGAAACTGCATACATCTGCAGCTTTATACAGATGACAGAGAATATTGTGAACAAGTTGAAAAAAGTCTGCAAATAAGCAGAAGCTTCAATAGTCAGTATTTAGTAAAATTATAAAAATCAAATAAACATTAGAAGAAGTTCTACAATCTGATATTATATAAAAGACAAAATCTGACTGAATCTCAAGAATATAAGAATAAATCATCTCTCACATACACTAAATTATCATCACATCAAATATACAGTGAAGAAAGTGTTAGATATATATAATTATCAACTTAACATTTTATCTGATATTTACAATATTTTTCATACAAATCTGTTCTGATCTGCAGCTGAGAATCCATTCCTCTCACAGAGAATCTTCAATTAACAGTCATCTATTATTGTAGAAGAAGATAATAAACTTGAGTGAGAAATCAAAACAATTCTTGACAATAGAATCAATCATCATCACTGTGAATATCTTATCAAATGAGTAGAATATGATTATCTAATCTGAAAATCTGTGTCTGTCTTGAAGAACACTGCTGCTCTTGACATCTACAAGTTCTCACTCACTCTGATAGAGAGAGATAATGTGATAGATTAGTATTCATTAATAATTAATTTATACAATCAACTCTTCTTCTGTATTCATTTATTTCTGACTGTTGTAATCTTATATAATTCTTGATATTCTTTTACTCTGTACTCTGCATTTATATAATTTCTAATGATTTTTCTGTATAACTCTTAACATTCTTTCACTCTGTGCTCTGTATTTGTATAGTCTTTAATAATTTTTTCATATAGCTTCTAACATTCTCTTACTTCATGTTCTGTGTTTGTGTAGTCTCTAATAATTCTTTCATATAGTCTTCAATGATTCTTCTGTCTCATATTCTGTATTTATATAGTTTCTAACAATTTTTCTGTATAGCTCTCAATGATTCTTTCATCTCACACTCTGTATTTATATAGTTTCTAATAATTCTTTTATGTAGCTTTTAATATTCTTTTACTCTGTGCTTCACTGTGAAGCAGCTTCTGATATTTTTCTACTCTGAATTTCTCTTTATAAAAATCTTCTTTATATAATCTTTTCTTCTGATTTCTTTTCTCTTTCTTTTCTTAATCAATTTGTAATCTGTAATTAGAATAGTATCAAATTGTTAATTGAAGTACACTCATTACAAGCAGTGATCTTCTCAGAAATCACACTATAGCTTCATTATAAATAGTCATACATCAGATTAGAAGTGAATGTACAGCTTAGAAAAATTCTTTTCAATGAGCTGAGTCTTCTCAAAAGTTGTCATCTGAATTCTGTTTTCTTTCTCTCTGTGTATATAGAAATCTCTTCAGCATAGCATGTCTTCATACTCTTCAGAAGACTTCTGAAACACAGACACTGTCTGTGTTTTCTCCAGAATGTTAAATCAATACAAACAAACAAACAAACAAACATCCACCACAATAAGCCGAAATTACTACACAGGGGTGCCCCGGTGGCCGAATGGGTAATGCGGCCACCAGGTAGCGCCTTGGCGTGGGGACCCAGGGTGCGTGGGTTCGAAACCCACAGGGGACAACATTACATCCGGAGCCAACTTCTCAGCTCCTAAAATAATGGGATGTGAACTTGCCAAGTAGGTACCTTCGGGCGGACCTACTACCTGATTTAGCTTATTGTTTCTGGGCTGGAAACCTGTATTGCATGTACCAATTCTGTCTTTCATTAATTTTCCTATGTTCTTGTTATTCTTGGCGCTGTTCAACACTAAGCATTCCTCCGGTATAACCAACTCTTGCCTGTATTTAACATCACACAAGGACTCGTCATAAGCGCTGCTTGCATACGAGTATAACGGAAGAATAATAATAATAATAATAATAATAATAACTACACAGGGGTGGGGGAAGGAATCTCTCAATAGCTTATCAGAATCAAGATTTACTCAGAGATTTTAGTCTTCTATATTCTTTGTGAGATCACATATTCTACAATTTCATTACTTCTATGAGTTTTGTGTTGTGAATGAGACAACAATATTCATTGTTGGTTGATACTGTGACTTATCACTGGGACAACAGCCCTTTCAGGGGGGGCAGTTGTAAGAAACCCGCACTAAGATACCAGTGCTAGGCTGGAATTGGTAATTACCCTAAAAGATATGACATCGCCGAACGTAGCACCACCAACATCATATCAGGTTGAAATCAAGGCATTATCATGCCATCTACATCATAGCAAGTTCGATCTGCCTACGATACTGCATGTACAGTATATAGCTAGCAGCTGGCCCAACCTTCTAAGGGCCAGCGGATCATTCTGTTATAATCTGACCCCTACGTTTTACGACCTCGAAATCTAATCATTCAATCCGAATCCTCTTCGATATATCACTGTATTATCTCCTATAGCTTAATCCTTGTAGAGTCTTAAGGACCTCTTGTGATATAAGCAGCTAGTTCCAGCACCGCTGCTTACAAACAGTTGGAAAAGTGGAAAATTCAAATGTACCCCTATGTTCGTGGGTAGTTGTAAGGATGTCAAACACCATGTTGAGCTTATTCAACGCATTTATGCTGCAGTTGAATCTTTCTCCTGCATTGAAACTTATGGAAACTCCGTCTCAGCATCTACAATCATTAGCCAATCCTAGGGACTTAATCGCAACATACCATGCCATCGTCAGCACCCACAACGACCGCGCCGTTTTTTCTGCAGCCTTTTCTTGTCTCATGTGATGCTCTTGTTGTCGCATCCGTGTTTGCTGCTCTACATCTGCTTTTAACTGATCGTAAATTGATTAGCTCAGTCGCCCCAAGGCCGGTAGCTTCATGTTACTCCACAAGCCTATACGCCTCCAATCTATGAGTGATATCTCAATTGTCGGACACTATCGGATCAGAAGTGAAAGGAAGATTTTCAGTGGTCAAGCCCAAGGCCGTGAAAAGAAGGTAGATTTCTTCTCCATACCAGCAAATTGACACCATTTTCAAATATCAATCTCTCATATCCTCGCATGGCTGCTCGTCAAACAGCACCTACCTAGGTAACTGCCATAGCCATTCCCCAGATGTATTTTCGCTGGGCAACGTTGCTTTCCAAGGTTTTGTTATAAACCCACGTGATTGGCCAAACTTACGGGAGAGATCCATGGATGATATCATCAACCCAGACAATGGAGGATATCCCCTTCCTACACCAGACCTTGAACAGGTTATATTGTCGACACTAAAACAGCTTTGGGGGTATTCTGCCTCGAAGGAAAAATAAGAACAAGACAAAGAAAGGGGGGGGAGGAAATACGAAAACGAAAAATCTGCCAAGCCCCAAAATACCATCGTTGTGATCCTAAACTCCCCTTGCATCGGGAGCTCTGAATCGAACCTACTCCAGCCGGCTACAAAGATACTAATAAAAAAACAAAAGTAAAACAATGACCGGGAACTCCTCCAAGGTCGGCACCCGCGGACTTTACGCGATCGGGGACCAGACGAATTCTCCTCGGTCCGAAGCCATTGAAGCGAAGCGAAACAGGGACCACCCTCCTCTATCCAGCCGCAGAGGTAGTCGGCATTTGAAAGAACAGTACTTGGCCAAGAATGGCTCGACGCTCACAGACGAAGACTTAGCTAAGCTTGACCCTACTGCTCCAGTGAGCCTTTTTTTTTTTCCCCTCGTTCAATCCTTTGAGTCTCCTTTGGGAGTTGCGAGATTGAATCTGGGAAAGCGGGGGGGAAAGGGGAGGGGCGCGGCTTGATGTGGAAAATCCATTTCGAGGCTATGATGTGTTACTATAAAGCGTATAATCCTGCGTATAGATATTTAACCCATATTTCTTGAACCCCATCCACTGACAACATAATTTCAATTCCTAGGCGAAGATGCACGGCCATAAGCCGTCTCGCGGTGCAATAATCGATGCCGAGCTTCGTGCTGAGGACGAGGAGCGTCTGCGTCAAAAAGGCTACAAGTAAAGCTCGTTCTCAAGAGGCGTTACTTGGGTTACGACTCTTGTTGGAATCACACGCTCAAGCTTGGACAGAAATGGTGGCTGGCTGGCTAAGTGTGGGAGCAGGAGGAAATATGGAAATAGCATCTTCCGCATGTTGGGATTTCCCCTTATCTATTGTTTCCTTTGATCAAACAAAGGAGATTATTTCTAAATTGCACTGAGGCTTTGATGTTTACCGATATGTTTTTATGTGTATTGCACATGGTATCAACTTTATCATCCACAAGAACATTTGCCACAGTTGAACAATACATACCATGCTTACAGGGCTGAGAAGGAAAGTCCTTGCCACTAGAACTTTCTGTGGTAAATTTTCTACCTAGCTTTACCAGAATTTGTTTGAGACCCAGGATTGACGTTTCCATTTGACTATCTTCTATTCCACACTCTGTATAGTCACATAATTTTAAAAATTCAGTGCCTCAGATACATCGATCGGAAATGTCTTCAGAGTACATAATCCACGTCCATTCGTTATAGATGTAAAGAAGAAGAAGAGTTAGTCCAGTAAAGTCGTAGGTATGGTATGATTTACAAGATATTTTTCCAATCTGCCCGCAGAACTCCGCCGTGTGTGATCTTGAACTTCGGTTCTCGCCCCACATACAGAGTGTGGAGAAGAGGAGCAAAAAAAAAAATGTATGGTTCCCCCCATCTATGGTCAGGTCGCTGTTTGGATGAGCGAATGAACAGTACATATGTCCATTAACCACCGCCTATGATGGACATGCATAGATGAAGGCGAAGTCGGGAAAATTCTATTTTTTCTTCTTCCTCCCCTCCTCTTGATGGTGACGAAGTATAATGCTCTAACTATGGAGGGTAAGTGTTCGAGTTGATCTCCAGGACCTCCTACTAAATTTTCACTGATGCATTTTTGATTTCCGTTGGCAAATCGAAAGCTATCTACACATACACATATATCTACAGTACATTAACATCCACACAAACCATATCTAAGGCGTTCAGCATCGATCCCACTCCAAGACCGTTTGTCCTTGAATACAACTCACCCAGAGTTCTCAGATTGACTAGGGGCTAGGTCTCATATACACTCCATACGGTGGAGTTTGCTGCCCATGGCGTCCTTACAAAATCTTCAATAGTTACGGAGCTACCTCCAAGAAGATAGCCAAACAGCCCCCCTGCATACAGAATCGTTAGTTTACCTTTTCTCCCTTTTTGGGGAAAAAAAAAAAAAAAAAAAAAAAAACTTCCAAATGGTAAAAGTAAAAGGTAAATACAGTCTTTTGTCTCTCAAAGGCAGCATTTCAGTAAGTAAAAGTTTTAGGACGTTTAAAGGATATTCCTTACCGGTGTCAAAACCTCGAAAGGAGAAGAAAGCTGTGCATCTTGGAAGGCTGCTGCATTCACCCTGCAGATAAGATACCCAAGTGGAGGCATGGGTTCCATTATCTGGTTCTTCGTACCCTGCGAGGACGCGACTGGGGAACAAACCAGGACCTCCCACCCAATTCTGGGGATCCTCCAACATCAGCTCAACATAGTGCTTCCCAGAGACAACCCCAGCCCAGGTGACAAGCGCGACTGCCAGCGCTGTTGGCTTCATTTAAACTTTTCTTTCCTTTTCCGTGTTGCTTTCTCTAGCCATGGGTTGATTTTCCTGGAGGGGGAAGATGAGCGGGGGGTAGGAGAAGGGATGGAGGGAAACATCCTGGGGAATTCAGCGCCTTTTGTATCGAGAAACAATAGCTGATGCCTCCTTGTCCCGGAGTACAGGAGTAACTAGCAGGAAGGCAAACTGACAAATCAAGGGTGGAGAGGTCCTGCATTTAGCATTTCGCTGGAAGTAAAGCAAGTCGATGCTTCGCAGCAATAAAGTATCAATCAATATATGGAAAACAATTGGTTCGGGCTTCCGGGGCGGAAGGGTTCCAAGTTCCATCGATGGAATCTTCAATCGTCCCAAGGACCATGCAGTGGTTCATCGTGGTTGGTGCGGAATTTGATTTGGTTCAACCATTTCTAGACCCGCGATCCGCGATTCTCTCTTGGCATCTGGTTGAACGATGATGAGAAGATTGTCTCATGGCTTCATCAGATATAGTCTATATATTGCTATGGCTGGCGATGAAGTTAGGAACAGAAATAGAAACTGTGAGAATACATTTTCTCAGAAAGAAATTGTGCCCCCAGCCAGCATATGCTTACATTTGCATGAAGATAGTTAACTAACTACTGGTAGCTCACCAACTAGCAGAATACGGGATGATAAGGTTTCCAAGGAGAGGGAAAAGGGACTAAACTCAATCTATAAATTACCGACTTCGAACCACGTTGATCTAGGCCACCGGGGCAAGGAAGCTCAGTGACCACCAGCGCTTACTGGGCGGAGAGCCATCCAATCCAGTCCCTCTAGCCACGTTGAAGGGTAAGCAGATGCCATGGGGCAGGAAATTTGGACCGAACACAAGGCTTCCAGAGTATTATGGGTGGGGATGTTCTGACCAATAACATATCATACAACTTATTATGGTTTATTATTCGTTGTGACTTTCTCGTTAACATACCCCACATGCAGCTCACCTTGAACCTCCCCCATTATTGAGAGAACTTTTGCACCCCCAGAAGCGCGGACCTTAGCCCTGTCAATTACGCGAGGGTGCTCGCCCATTCATTCAGACAGGTGTGCCAACCGAATCCGGTTTTTCGTTTGACACAAGCGCAGAGGAGAGGGGGGGGGATTTACCGACTTTGCTTGCGCTGCATATGCAAGTTCATTTCTCTCCTCCCGTTACTGAATAGTAGTGACCTGGACTGAGGTGCTCTGTCAGAGGTTCTCACCGCTATGCAATGCATGTCTTTGTCTCGGTTCCAAGAAGTTCCTCGCTTCCTAGCACTCTGAAATGCCAGACCGCCAGCAGCAGTTGGGAATATGTATAATCCTGGTCGGACAACCCGAATGTTCCGCCGACTCTCGCTTCTCACAGCGCCACTGATTCTTCTCCTTCGGCGGCGGCCCGTAGTTGCCGAATGCCTTTGATTGTGGGGGTGGGGGAGCGTCCCGGATGGCTTCCGCGAGCGAGAGTGACATCCCATAACTCGTAAAAAGGTCATACTGCGTACAGTTGCACGCCAAGCATGCGCAATGCCTAACTGAGATCAGTGACCGCGTAAAGTGCGCAGGACCCATGATTGTTACTGGCTAATCTCCGACCTTCAGGATGCCAGGATATGATTGAATGTTGCGTTAGCAACAAGCGCTAAAACCGGCGCGAAGGGCGAAGTTGTCGAACCCAGGAGATATATAGTGCTACCTCTGCGGCCAGGGTTGCGCAACAGAGCTCATGAGCTATCGGCCTAACAACCATCTTGGGACTCTAGAATCATAGTGTGCTCAAGTTGGTATGTTGCTGGTGTCTTAATTTAAGATAGTTAAATTTCCGCTGATCATTGATTTTTCTTTTAAAGCAGACGCATTAGAGGAGCGGCAATCATCCACTTAACTTTGCTTCTCCGTTTAACTTCGCATCTCACATTCATTGTGCGGTGTCTAAGCGCGTCGCCTCCGAGCCAGTCTTCGAGATGTTCAAGGAAAAGGAAGCGGAGGTCAATGTGACGTCTGACACTGAAGAAAACGAAGTCTTTAAAAAGACAACGGACGGCGTCAACTTCCGGAACGTCGGATGGTTCAAGGCTTGCATCATCTTCACGAAGGTCATATTTGCAACTGGTGTTCTATCAATTCCGTCTGCTCTCTACTCGCTGGGGGCGGTGGGCGGAGCAATCAGCATTGTAGCATGGGGCGCCTTCAACACATACTGTTTTGTGATTCTTGGGGGTTTTCGTGAGAGACATCCCGGATGTCACTCAATCGCCGATATGGTATTGGTCACCGGTGGCCCTATTGCGAAAGAAATCACTGGCATCCTGTTTATCATTGCCTATGTTCTCTGTGCGGGCACTGGAATCATTGGCGTGGCTACGGGTCTAAATGCACTCTCCCACCATGGAGCTTGTACCGTGTGGTGGTCCTTTCTTGCCGCAGTGGTGATCGTTCTTACGGCGTCGGTCCGGAAACTCGAACACGTTGGGTGGCTCACATACGCCGGGTTTTCTTCGATTTATATTGCAGTTTTCATAGTCGTGGTTGGAGTCACCCAGCTTTCCCGACCGGCTGCGGCCCCTCAAACTGGGCCGTATGACTTGGGATATCACGCCTTTAACAACCCTGGGTACGCCGCCGGTATGGTTGCATCTAGCACTATCTTCGTCTCCTCCGCAGGCACAAGTGCTTTTCTGCCCATCATTTCGGAGATGCGCAACCCGAAGGACTATAAAAAGGCTCTTTACCTTTGCATGGGCGGCGTTACTGCCTCATATCTCTGTTTTAGTGTGGTAGTCTATCGTTGGTGCGGAAAATGGGTTGCTAATCCTTCATTGGGCGTAAGTGCTTCATCCACCTGCCTCATACTAGGGGCAAAAGAAGAAAAAGAAGAAGAAAGTAATTGACCGTTTTTACAGAGCGCAGGACAAACAGTCAAAATGGTCTCGTACGGCATTGCATTGATAGGACTTGTTGTGAGCGGTTGCCTCTATTTGCATGTAGGTTTTTTTTTCCCCCCTCTTCTCACAGTTCCTATTTTTGATACATGCCTAACCGCCTCTCCATAGATTGCCGCAAAGTATCTCTTTGTCCGACTGCTTCGAAACACCCAACATTTGCAAGCCAACACATTTGTCCATTGGTCGACATGGTTCGGCTGCACGATTGTCCTTGGTATCCTTTCGTTCATCATTGCAGAGGCCATTCCGATCTTCAACTACTTGGTCGCCCTACTGGGCTCACTCTGTTTCGCACCCCTGGCCATGATCATTCCTGGTTGGCTGTGGCTTTTCGATCACGGTGACTACAGAAGGGGTACTATTCGCCAGAAGACCATTTACTTGCTCCACGTTGGCCTGATTCTCCTAGGCCTTTTCTTTTTTATCGGGGCGACGTACGGGGTTATTTTGCAAATTATTGACGCATATGCGTCGGGACTCATTGGTACGTCTGCGTCAAGTTGTCCGGCTTTTTATTTCAAGATCGAGGGAACAAAAGCTGACGAGTTATTGATTTTAGGATCTGCGTTTTCTTGTGCCGATAACTCCAATTCGTCCTAGACTGGGTATGGGATTGTTGCTGGGAGGGGTGTTTTTCACCGTCCGTCTAGTGTATATGGTAGACGGGATGGGGTATCGTAATTGGCAATTAATTTGAACAAGATGAAGCAATTTTAGTAATAATTGAGAGACAAAAATTTCCATCACCCTTTGTGCCGTGGTTAGAAATAGAAAATTAAATTTCCTTCCCCTGGCATATGATGAGCATCAAAATATTAGCTCAATCACCATCAGCGCCATGGTGTGGTATAGAGGGGACGAATCGCCCAATCCAATCACTCCGACACAAAATGACCGGGCAGAGTTAGTTAGTTGCACGTGGGTAGAAATGAATTTTCAACCACAGCAAATGCCGAGCACCAAAATGGTTAGAGATGCATTTATTTGTTCCATTTAATATCTCCATACCCTTAAGGACTCGGGTCCATAAAATTGGCCAAGTCGCCAACATTATCGCCAAGATAGCAAAACACCAGAGCTGTATCCACCGGCTCAGTAATAATCACGGAGAATGCTAGAGAGCAATAAACCAAATACGCCTTTCATTATCGTTCACCGATGTTTCTTTAAATTGGCTCAACTATACGCAGCAGAATTGTTGTCTTCAAGGAGTCGGCTCATATCTATCATTGTATATAATCCATTAAAAAAAAATAAAAATAACAATAGAAAAAAGTAATCCCTAATATTTTTCCCTTTCACCTGTAACCACAACATGAACACTTTTGTGAATTCCGCCATGATTCATTGTATTCTCTCGAGAACAGTTGCTCGCGCCCGAGTCTTCAACAGCTGACTGCGTTGTGGCCGCTTCTACGGTGCAGATTAACTCTGCTTGATCTGGCGATAGATTCGGATAATCGCGATTTCGGGGGGGGAATTTCGCATTCGCTGAGATTTTCTGCCAGCTGGAGAGTTCGTAACTTTGGGCGGGGCTCTGGTGGACTTCGCTTGAGCTCTTCTTGCGATAGGTATAAAAGGAGCTTATGACTGGCAAACAGGCACAGATCAAGCCAATGCCAGCCTCCGCGTTGCTGAATCAAACATCATTAGTAAGTAAACGTAAAAAAAATAAGATTCGAGGATAAGGTAGATCTGATAAAATATTTCCCCTCCCCTAAAATAATGCTTACCCAGTGAGCACGATTCGAATAAAGACGATAGTGAGATTGGGTGAAGCGCCTTGCTCAATCATTATGACAAGCCTCCAAACGCTGAACGCGGTGGCAACACCTCCGGCTCCCAAGATGCCAATAACCCGCATTTTCTTGGTTTTTCTAATGTGAAGGCTCCACGTCAACGGCAATGGTAGGACGAGAATTGCGAAGTCGCTGACCATACTAATGACCGCGTCTGCAGTAATCAATTTTTGTTGGTTTAAGCATTTGGCTCCGCTGGCGGCACCTTCCCAGTAGCCCGAGATGGGAACACAAAAGAAAATCTTCAAAAAGAGAGCTGGAATATAATATAACAGGAGTACTCCCAAGATCACGTAGACACCGAGAACCTTCTTGCGATCTGGATTGAAGATTCGGATGACGATGGCTAGCAGTGCCACCTTCACAGAGAATGCCATTGGAACGTAGATAATCGTGATAGCATATGAGATCTGGGAAAGGCGAAAGTCAGTTTTCCTGGATATCTAAGCTTCGGGCTTCACGAAAATGATCAAGACACAAGGGAGGTTGCATTTGAGCATCTCACCTTGAGGAATTCCCGTTGCTCAGGTTGAGGAACATCCCAGGCGTGGTATCCACCGCCATGATATGAAACTTTTTAACTGATAATTAGACCTGTTCTTGAATAGGTGCAGGTGACTGGAGTTACTTACGAAGTGCCACACAAGTGCAGTATCCCATGAAGAATAGCTGATAATAAGGTCAGTGATGGTGGTGATGGAATGGAAAGAATCCTCGTGACATACCCATGAAATGGTAGTAGCATCTGTAGAAGAAAAGTAAGTCAAGATGCCTCGCTTTTTTGAGAGATATTCCATACTCACAATCCTCAATGTCAAACCTGGAGTAGCGGTAATATTTGATGATGAGACGAGTCGCGACAAATATTGTGACAACTGCTATAGTTAAGTACTGCGTCACAAGGTTTACCGTTCGTAAAACATCTGTTGGGTGGTCAAAATTTGAGCTCACTCCTGGCGGCGGTGGAATAATGGGAGTGATGGCAGCCATCACTGCACAGTCTCTGGGAGGCTGGAAAGGTGGATGTATTCTGGGACTCTATGCGCAGAGACAAAAGGCATGACACCGATATATAATAGATATATGAATATGAGCTGTAGAATTTAGGTGAGGCAAGCATCTGCTCTCACACAGCAAGGAAGATGGCAGAAAGGGAAATAGACATTTTCATGTCAATAATAAGCGCGCCACACCTGTCTGTCCAGTATTCTCGAACAAGGGGATTGTCACTAAAGCAAAGTTTATGGGGGAAATTTTTGAACGATGTGGCGCTTGATGGGTAGGAAGATCAATGGGTGTTGAGCGCGGAGGATAGAGCATTGGCACAATTTCGCGGGCTTTTGATAAGGATGATTGAAAGTGTCCGCGGGATTTTGCAACATTCTGGAAAAAGGAAAAAGGACAGAGCATTTAGCGTTCCAGAGTTTCCACTGCTCACGCGGTCCCAAGTGCTTGGGATGAGTACTCAAAATTACCAGGAAGTGAAAGCTCAAACACAGTTTTAATGTGGGAGGGAAGAGGGTAATTCGGCGCTAGAACCTATCACAAGGTCAACTGGCCGGCTCGCCTTTCAACCCAGGTAACGGGGGAGATGTCAATCCTTGCACGGATGAGCTTCTGAGCCAGTGAGGTGCGGCTGACAGCAGGAGACTAGACTGGGCCCAGAAAGCCTCCAGCCAGGAAAGTGATTCTTTTTTATTTGATCAACGCCAAGCTTGTGTCGTACCTTGATTTGATTCATCATGCGGTTGATCGCCGGGTTGAAGATGTACGAAGAGTCTTGCCTTTGCCTCTGTTTGAGAGGAGGAGAGATCAGAGGCAAACTTTGGCGCGTGGCCTCGAACGAGCACATTACCGAATTCAGAATGTGTATTTTTCAAGCGTAAGCCACCGACTTCAATTCTCCCTGGAGTTCAGCGGAGTACATAGCATGCAGTCGAGAGCAATTATGACCAGTCTTTGGGTGTGGTTTGAATCCGAAACCATTCGGCGGGGATACCTCCTCCCACGGGTTTCATGCTTGTCCCATATATATCTTCTGATAATTGGTGACCTACGAGGGCAGTGTGTCCAGCATGGTGGCAGCACCCTTAAGATGTGAGGATCCTCCCAGTCCTTCTTCGAATCCTTTGTGAGCTCGAGCTGAATAAGAATGTAAAAGGCGACTGAACTAAAAAGTTATGGGAATTGGCAATGCATCAAGCATTTCCTTCGCCGCCCCGCTCTCCTGTCTGTTGGGTGGCTTGCCTTTTCATGCTCGTGGTGCCTGCAATCATCATGCGGGTGAGATTGGCGTGAGTTCGTTGATGCAAGTTTCGTGCAGTGGATGGACAAGCGCTAAATGAGTTTAGTGTTTGTCGAGTGAGTTTATTAGTAGTCGTCTACGGAGTACTCCGTAGTGCACTCCGCAATGGCTCACCATCTGATCCTGCATATCACAGCTGGATAGAACCAGTTTGAACTAATACTTCAGTTCTCACATTCCTTCCAGCATTCAATATCTCCCAAGAAGACTGGCTAAGTTGCTATGAACAGATATTACAGCAGGATTTGCAGGGAGAGATGTTCGAGTGACAGGCGGCTTAGATACAGGAGGTGATAGGCGTTTAAGCACTGCAGAAGCTGTCGAAGGATGACACTGCCATTGTCAGCAGCTAGTTCATCTGCTGTCATATCAACAGTACTCCCGTATTCTGCTCTGAGTCTTCCTGTGCTGTACTGCAACTGACATGCAGCCAGCCTCTATTTAAAACCTTTCTTTAGCTGTAGAATGCTAATCAACTGAACTGGCATCTCATCTGCGCCGTGGTCTCTGGATGCTCTCCCACAGTGGATGGGAGATTCATTGGCAATAAATAATATCTCTCTGATATCAACTCCGTAGAGAATCGACTTGTCGGACCGCTCATCGCTGTCACCACCATGTCGGGGTGCAACAAGCCGAGAGCGAACCTTCGGAACACGAGGGAAGGCTTGCGCTAAACCTGTTAAGCACTGGTCGTTCTTGGCAGTGTACATGTACATGTACATGTAATTTATCCCCTTGTATTTGTGGTACGCAGCGCAACCGACCACAACGGGGTTTCGATCAGCTGTTGGCTTCCGATCAGCTTGAAAAATAGATGATGGCTGGAACTGATCTGCAATTCAGAGTTCAGCGTCGCATTTAAAATATTTACCCCGGATCTCCTCCGTAGTTTCAAAATACATCAAAGGTATGTTCACAAAGTCTGAATCTCGCCTTTCATGGAATTTACTTCACATTGACTCCTCACTCACAGGGTCCTCTTCCCGGCGGGCTTCGCTCCGGTTTCATGTCAAAAGGTCGAATGCTCATGGATCAGGGATCTTGTACAGAACCGTGTCCTGCTAGACTCATGGGGAAAGCGGAAGACTTAGCTTAGCCAGCCACGCTGGAGATGGCTTCGGGATACCTGATCCTTGCAACTCAGCTACCGCCCGCTAGCGACACGCTAACTTCTTTAACTTTCCCCAAGCGCTTACATCTATGAAGCGGAACTTCAGGAGAACAGGGCAGTGGAGGCCGTGGACACTACGGGAAGTTCAGGAGGGGCCACCCTCCCACGGAAATTACTGCGCCTGCAAAATCTATCATTAGTATCCGACCTTGGCGCTGCAGAGCGGGGGGGGGGGATTCTGGCGGTCGCTTGCACTATTGCTTTGGATAGAACCAATCTCTCCTCCGTAGCAGCCCGTAGTGACTTCGGAGTCCTACGTTACCCAATGATATAGCTTGTAAGGGGTGATTGGTTCATTATATCTCTTCGGATTTGTTTCTGATTTGATTTCCCGAACCTGCGCTTGCATTCGTTGCAATAGTTATGCTTTATTGATTGGTCACTCATTCGGCTGGACTGTTTTTCCCCTCGACAACTCGACTCTGGTGCATAAGCGCAGGTGTGCAAGAATGCGGGGCATCATGAGGTGGTAACAAATTAAAGACGCGATGGAATCTGTAAATTTTGAAGATCAAGAACATCAACACTTGGAAAGCAGAAAGAAGAAAGAATAAGGAAAAAGAAAAAGGATCAACGAAGACTCGCTGGTTTCAATGATTTTCTTGAACTAGTAATTAGCGTTATCGAATACTCAAATTCAATTAAACGTCCTCCCCTCTTCAGCAATCACAAGTCCCTCTCTCCTCGCCACCGCTACCAAAGTTTCTGAGTCAAAGTTTCACAACCATGACAGGCTATAGATTGGGTGTTGACGTCGGCGTAAGTCCATCGATTGTCGGTTTTTAAATTCAAGATATCTTGAGTTGACCACTGAGTACACAATAATCAGGGCACTTTCACCGACGTTTGTGTCTTCACTCCCAACGGGGAGACCGTCCGAGCAAAAGTTCCGTCCACGGTTCATGACCAAAGCATTGGAGTCAAAGATGGTATCGCCAAGGTTCGGGAGATACTGCAAAGTAGATCTGGCTGGGACGGGAAATTTGACTTTATCCATCACGGAACCACAACTGCGACAAATGCGGTTCTCGAGGGGAAAGGCGCCAAACACTCGGCTCTGATTGTCACTGCAGGCCATAAGGATATTCTTGCCCTCAGACGATCTCATATTCCCGGTGCCTTGGGTGCTTGGATCAATTTCGTGCCCCCTGAACCAGTGGTGCCGCTGGAAAGAACTGTGCAATGTTCCGAACGTGTGTCTGCCACGGGCGAATTAATCCAGGAAGTCGACGCACGCAAGTTGCGACTAGATTTGGCAGAGCTGAAGCACCAGGTCCCGGAATCAGTTACCATCAGCTTGATAAATTCTTATGCGAACAGGATTAATGAAGACGCTGTACGTGGCATCGTCAGGGAGGAGCTCGGCCCTGAAGTCGAAATCGTTTGCTCTACTGATGTCCTTCCAGAGACCGGAGAGTACGAAAGGACGGTCACAGCAGCCGCAAATGCGATGGTGAAGCCCATCGTCAAGAGATACCTTTCGGGCCTCCAAAACCTTTTGAAGGACGACAGCTCCATAATCCGTGTGTTGAAGAGCGATGGTGCGATGACGTCACTGGAATTAGCAGGGGACGTTCCAGTTAACTGCCTTATGTCTGGGCCGGCTGGTGGCGTTCGTGGAATCGCCGACGTTGTAGCCAAAAACACACCTTTCAAAAACTTAATCACTCTCGATATCGGCGGCACCTCCACGGATGTTGCCATTATCGTGGATGGATCCCCCTCAGTCCGTCGTGAGACCGTTATTGATAATCTCACTGTTCGGGCCCCTTCTGTTGACGTTCGATCAGTTGGAGCCGGAGGTGGGTCAATTGCTCGATATGTTGATATTACATCGACGTTGAGAGTGGGCCCTGAAAGTGCTGGAGCGACTCCCGGACCGGCTTGCTATGGCGCGGGAGGAAAGGACCCAACCGTCTCAGATGCAAACCTAATTCTAGGATATCTGCCGTCCAAATTACTTGGAGGAAGCTTCGAGTTGGATGTTGCTGCAGCCGAGGCTGCGATTGACGGTTTAGCCGCACAGATGAATCTTCCGCGCGAAAAAACCGCTGAAGGCATTATCAGTATGATCAATGAGACAATCTACGGAGCTGTGAGACTAGTATCCGTAGAACGAGGCCATGACCCTCGAGGCTTTGCTCTAGTTGCCTATGGGGGAGCGGGACCCATGCATGCGAATGCCGTGGGAAAGCTGCTGGGAGCCTGGCCAGTTATCGTTCCTCCTGCTCCAGGCGTGCTTTGCGCCCAGGGAGATGCCACGACAAAGATGAGCCACGCTCTGTCGAGATCGTATATCAAATCACTTTCTGACATCGACGCAGACGAGTTACAAAAGGTATATAGTGACCTGGAGCAGTCCTGTGTCCAGGTGATGATCAGTCAAATCCATGATCTTTCTGAAGACCGACTCATCAAGAATTATGAGATTGATGTACGATACAAAGGTCAATCACTAACGCTCACCATTCCGCTCTCCTATGATGACACCAGAGCTTCTTCCAAATTATTTTCTGAGATACTGCACTCCAAATTCGATGCACTCCATGATCAGCAATTTAAATATTCCCTTCCATCATTCGAGCTCGAAGTCATGCGCCTCGGTGTTATAGTTATTGATGGTGCCGCCGATATTGAAATAGCTCTAGCTGAAGCCAATGAGGTGTCAGAGGGTAATACCCCTCCTCAATCGGCGCTCAGGGAGAAATCAATGATCATATTTGAGGGGAAACAGTACGAAGCTCATATCTGGGATCGGAGTAAGATTACAAAAAAAGGATACGTGGTTGAAGGACCCTGCGTGGTAACCGAGATGGTATGATAACCTACACAAAAAAGTGAACATGAGCTAATACACATTAATTATTTAGGATTCTAATACCCTCATTCTCCCCGGATATTACGGCGAGATTGACTCCATGGGAAACATCCTGATTAGACCGTTGGAGACTAAAAAAGAGGATGATAGGAATCCAACTTCACATACTCCACAATCTGCGACAGAACTAGTCGCGAAGGAGCCTTTGATATCAACATTGATATCGGCCTCGTTGCAATCAATTAGAGAGGAGATGGATCGCCTTATGCTTCGGTGTGCCATGTCACCTGCGATTAGAGATCAGCAAGATGAATTCAACGTCGTAACTAACCCGAAAGGGGAGATGCTTGTTGGGCAATTTGGAAGCTTTGTGCCCTCTTTCTTGCGCAGATGGACAGGTACCATTGAGGAAGGTGACGTATTCATGACCAACGACGTTTACGAGGTTGACGGCGCCATCAGCCATTTGAACGACGTCATTGTTCTTTTGCCAATATTCTACGCCGGCAAGCTGGTGGGTTGGGCAGCTAACTTTGGTCATTTGACTGATGTTCAGGGGAAGGTCCCGGGTAGCATGTCTGTTAATGCAACCACTGTTTTCGAGGATGGTATCCAGATCCCTCTATTAAAACTTTATCGCAAGGGTCAATATAACGAGGATATTATGACGCTGCTCTGTCGTAACTCTCGGCAGCCCGACTGGATGCGAAGCGATATCACTGCACTTGTTACTGCAGTACGCACAGCGGCAGAACGTGTCTGTGAGCTCCATGACAGGTACGGAGCGGAGGTCTACAAGGCCGCATGCGACAGTCTTCTCGAGCAGAACCGATCAGCTATCTCCAAGATTATCGACACAAAACTTGGCAGTGACCCAACTGAGTTCACCGACTTTGTGGATGATGATGGACATGGATATGGGCCGTACGCTGTGAAATGCACAATGCAGAAAAAAGAAGACGGAAAGCTTCATTTTGACTGGCATGGAACAAGCCCTCAAAGTGAAACGGGAATTAACTTCTACCTTTCTGAAACCATGTTTAAAATGTTTATCGGGTACGGTGCAGGCTCATTTCGCGATAATTTTGAACCTCCTGCTAACATATCATTAGTTACTACCTCTTGGCAGCTTATGATCCTTATTGTGTTGTGAATGATGGCTTCCATGACTTACTCGAAATTCACCTCCACGAAGGTTCGGTGCTTAAACCTGTTCGGCCTGCACCCCTGAGCTGCCGGACCCATTTCCTTGGGAGAATCCTGGATGTTCTTCAAGCATTGTTTGGCCAGAGGAATCCCACATTTATGGCTGCTGCAGGTTTTTCTGACAGTCCTCACTTTGTAAGAGAAGTCCATATTCAGGAAGCAGGGACAGGGACATGTTGCTAACTTAACCAAAGTTTTACTCTGGCTTCAAGCCATCCGGCGAATGGTTTCAGCTTTACCAGATTGGCTTCGGTGGTGTCCCAGCAAGGCCAATTGGAGATGGGGTAAGAAACTTCCAAAAAAAAAAAAAAAAAAAAAAAAAAAAAGAAAAAAAGAAAAGAAAAAGAAAAAGAAAAAGAAAACCTTGTATGTTAGATGAAGTAGATATGTCAGATGCTGATTGAACCCATAGCCCGATTGCCACTGCCTTTTCCCGGCAATGAAGTCGATTCCCACGGAAAGCTTGGAATTTAACTATCCGCTCCGACTCGAAGCGAACGAATCTGTAGCGGACTCGGGCGGTGCTGGGTTCTATCGCGGCGGCAACGCACAGCGCACTGTGTATCGATTCCTCAGCGCTGGAGAGTTTAGCATCCATGATGATAGATGGTTTACCAAGCCGTGGGGCGTAAACGGCGGAAAACCAGGAAGCCGATCAAGAAAGGTCATTTATTATTATTCCAAAGATCCGCAGAATCCGCCAACGAAGGTCCTCCAGAGCAAATGTGATCATATCCGCGTTGCGCCCGGGGACTTGCTTGAATGGATCACTTGGGGTGGTGGTGGGCTAGGTGATCCGCTGACAAGGCCGGTGGAGAAAGTGGCATTGGAAGTGCATCGAAAATCAGTCACGTTCGAGGGGGCTCGCAAAAATTACGGTGTGGTGGTGAATCCGTCGGATTATTCCGTTGACCAGAGTGCTACGGATGCCCTCAGGGCAGAAATCAAAGCTGCAAGGGCGTCAGACAAGCTTGAGCTCTTTGATCGTGGTGGGACATTAGCTGAACTGCGTGCTTCTTGCCTCGAAGAAACTGGCCTGTCTCCCCCCATCCCTCAGTGGGACAAGGATCCCTATGGCCCACATGTTGCTGTTCCATACGTGAAGGACTGGTTCAAGTTAATGAGGGAGAAGGGCGAATGGGTCGGATTGTAATGAAGTCGTCGCCGCCGAAATGATAAGTAGGATAGCTGGTAAGGGAGTTATATATCCCAGGTTGATAATGACCAGTGATGGCAATTTTGTCTAGTTAACATATACGGAGGAGTATTTGTAGTTTTCGATTCAGCTCTCCATGATGGGAATTTTTCTGTTATACCACTCCCTATTTTCTCCCTTCTTTGTGGCTGCATCATGTACGTCAAAAGATGAACCACAGAGAAATTGATATACCTTGAGAGCTCCATCAATCAATCCTTAGATTAGCACCGTGATATTTTCACTTCATATCCTACCAAGTCAATTGACACTTGCGGAAGCCAGCGTCCACCCTCTAGTATCTTACGAGCAACTTGAACAACGGCCAACGCCAATATTAAATATTAAATCTGTTCTATTTCGATTTCTCTCAACGTTTCTAGAGAGCGCGCCCTGCCGTGGCTGGTGAGTTCTGGTGTTTCGACTTACCTTTAAGGGGACCATGTATGACAGTCTTCACCTCACTCATCTCCTCTTATATTCCGCTACTCTCTAGTTGTATTTCTCTACTGACCCCCGAGTGATGAGAGACTTCACAATATCATTCTGAATGGAGTTCTCAAGAGGGACTCTTATAATTGTTCATGCAATACTAAGCAGTCCCTTATTAATTAACGTAATTCATGTTGGGGGGATTGGTTGGGTGATTCGTACCCTCTATGCGATCATGGAACTGGTGGTGATTGAAGCTCTTTTGCTCCAGTGACCAAACATACAACCACTTAGACGTCCCACAAAATCAACTATATCATGTAATTTAGTATCTTAGGAAGTGGTGGAATACATGTACATTACTCATACTTTTAATAAACATCTCTACAAATTTCAGTGCTATTTTTCTCTTTCTTACGCAAGTGTTCAGATGCCACCTGCGCTCCCTTGGCCATAGCCATCACAAGGGCGACGAACGTGAGATTTTCGATCCAGTTTGAAATCGTGTGAGGAAGAAATCCTTGACTAGATATTTTTTGAAACTCACATCAAAGATCTTGGGCGTGATAGCCATCACTGTCATATGTAATGTACAGTACCATAAGTCTATCCTTTGTCTCCTATGACGCAACCTGAACTGGAAAAAGGACCCCAGTGTTTTGGTCAACATTTTGTGTAATATATAATGCCGGATAATTATTCCTGCGCTCCTGATCTAAAAACCCAGCTGTGAACCATCTCTGCGAGAAGAAGTATCTTTGGTTGCATTCTCCTCACCATGGTCTTCGACATCATGAGGTTCCCTACTTCCATACCGAAACAACTGTCTAATTTCGCAAAAACAACCAGCCGCGCTTGCGTCTGTCGCTCCCTACATACCAAGCAGGCAGAATTTATCACCCTTGACTCTAAAGGGTCCCTGGTGACACAGAATGTCACCGTTGATTTGGGGCATGCCCATGAGACTTTCACAATGCTCCCAAAAGAGATTGGTTATGCTTTCCAAGCAGACATTTACTCAAACAGCAGATTTCTTTCTGTCGATTTGTTGGCAAGAGACTCAGACCAGTGTCCCCTAACTTTCTATCATGATTCTCAATACTTTGCACATGGTAAGTTATATGGGCCATACTGTGTTTCCTGAATAACACCCAAATTTTCCAGAATTGTTATCATATCCTCAGCTTGTAATTCCTCAGGACCTTCCATGTCAGTCTGATGTCAATACAAGCCTCACCACTCTCCATATCTTTGGAGCTACTCATACCATCACACTGGATGGGACTTTTGATGGTAAGACTCAATCATGTATGAAACTTTTTTCTGTTTGCTTACTTCAACTAGCAAAATTTACAAATCAGCTTTGAGATTCTCTCCATCATCTGAAGGGACCTCTTGATGAGCTCAAAGATAAGTAGGACTGTGACAGGAATATCTTATTGAAGCAGAAGGACAATTTTTTTGGTGGCCATTGTAGATAGGTTGATATAGAATTCAAAGCCTCATATGGCAGTTACCCACCCAATAACTCTGCCGTCAGTGCCTTGCGTGGCTATGTCTATCCATTCACACATGAAAAATGATCCATTGGCAGAATGAGATTTAATATATATATATATATATATATATAAATAAATAAAAGAGAGAGAGGGAGAGAGAGAAGATACAGACAAGATAACTTAATACTCAATTGTCTCATCCCATCATGCCAAATATCTTGAGTCCAGCTTGCTATGGGAATCACAACACTGTTGGAATAGCTGGCCAGCTGTTGCTGGTTCATTGATTGGTTGTAACAACAATGTGAGTGTTTGTAATGCCTTGATTGACATTATCATAATCCCCTCAGGTAGATTGGCAGCTCGCTGAAAGATATTATCCTTCTGTGCATAGTATTTGACATTCATTGGAGATGCAACTGCTGATTCCAACATAGCTGGTTGAGTCGGCTCCACATTGTCAATTAATGTCTTATAGAGGCGTATAACTTGTTCAGCATTAAGAAATCGGAATTTCTTTCCACAGAGGTAGCCATTCTGAACGAGAAAGATGGTGGGCGAGGACGAAGAGTTCCAGCTTGGTGGAATGATGTATCTGATGCTTAGAGCGGTTGATTGAAAGAGAATGATAAGATTTTGAAGGCTGGCGCTGGAATGATCCTTCCGGATTCTTATTCAATGGCTGTCAAGAACATGCCCGTTTCTGCAATATTTACTTACAACTAGTTAGCGAAGATGAGCATGAAAAGACTTCAGGCAGCACGGCAACTGCCTAAATTTCTATTCACTTCCTACCCTGACTTCACTTTTTAATCCTCATAACTTCCCCTCCCAACTCTCTCAATCCTTCCAAACCCTCTCAACCCATCTACCAAGCCTCCATCTTTCCTCGTATTCTCTTCACCCGGTCATCTATCATACTTACAAGTTTGATTTCCGCTACCCAGACAGGCATGGACGAGCCGGCTGGCGACAGTGACACCCCTCCAGCGGCAATGGATATGGCTGCTGATACTCTGGAGAGTGGCACAGGCAATTGGAATGAGCATCCCAAGCCCAACCAGTTTCCCTTAGAAACTGAGAGTGGCTACAATGATGAAAACATGGAAGAAGACCATGAAGAAATGCCGACAGGTTACATAGCAGATGTTGGTGACTGTCTCCCTGAGGATGGGTGCGAATACGCGATAGGGAAGTGACTCCTCTTCACAGCTATTGGCGAGTGGAAAACGGGTCACTCAAGCCTCAATCCGTGAAAATAATCCCACAACTAAGGACAAAGCTCCTGATCATTCTTCTAACGACCCTTCTGAAGACCAACAAGGTGAGTTCATTTTAACCTCTGGCTCCCGTATCAGAATTGTTTCTTCGTTATCTATTTATAACATGTGCAATGTGCTAATAATGCTACAGATACTCAAGCTCCAACTGCACAACTTGATGAGTCTCAAGACTATCACGACATTGCAGGCGAATTGGCTCGCAGTGAACTGACCTATGAACGAGTGTCTGTTCAAGGTCCTCCTAGAGTCGATCTCTTGCTACGGATTTTTATGCTCCAATGGCACCAATCATACATCGAGGTCATCTTCCGCATCATCTACGAGACAGACGGTGTGTCCTCAGACCACTTGAGCGAAGACAAAGCTGGTTTTCGTTTGACATCTCAGCACCTTGACCTTGATCGGCCTTTTGAGGTTAAAGAAGTTGTTACCAGCGAAAAATTGGCTGATTTTAAAGAGAACGAACTTGACACCGCAGGAAAGGTCCTTGTTGATGCCGTTCCACAAATCGTTTCGGATAACTTTCCAAGGTTTATGCACCATGTGAACACACGGCAGATGTTTCAAGTAACGATCAACCGTGCCAAAGAGTTGGGTGGTCTCTACGCATGGAACCTGTACAAAGGTGAGCTCTCTATCATGTTCAAATTCATCTGGCATTGAAGATGATGAAACTAAATTTGTTTTTGGCAGATGATCGCATTATAAAGCATGGAAGTCAGGAAAAAAGGGTTCGCAGGCTTGCCTCCCAACTGGCTTCATCTGAAACCCTCGTGTTCTATGTCTGTGGGAGCGAGATAATGATTAGTCTTGAGCGTCTTGGAAAATTGCTTGTTGACCAAGCGGAATCACCTCCCTGCCAAGCATACATGCCCAAAAACCGCAAAGCAGGAACGCCTATTTTTATTCAGGCAGGCAAGAACCAGACAATGCCAAGAAGAGAAAGGCCAAAGATCACACCCGGCACCAACCTGAGCTATGCGTCGTGGGAGGAGTACACGATTGCTTTTGGAATGGCCGCTCAGCAGGAACACGAGAACAAGGTTGTTCGTGACAGTTGCCATCAGCTCAGGGGTTGTGAGTTGCGATTTGTGACTATTCCCTATGCTGGCAATCGTCGATACTTCGCTCTAATGGACACAAGAGAACAGATCGGTATGGAGTTGAACGAGGATGATCGGGTTAAAATAGATATGCGTGCCGATATTGATGAATGCGTCCCCAACAATCCAGAAATAGGTTGGAGTGGGCGTGTCCTAGAACAGCCTCCCTTCATTCACCCGAAGTTCCTAGTTTTTCTCGTGACGCGACCTTGGGATAAAAAAATGCAAGATGGCTTGATGAAGATATATGGAAATACCTGCAATTGACTTATCTCAACAGAGGAGTGACAAAATCCATGAAATAATTGAAAGCGCCAGACAAAAATACGTCACTATCTCCTTGGTCTCATCCCAGAAAACATATCGACAGGAAATTGTCAGCCTAGATGAAATAAGACAAGGAAACTGCTCTCAACATGTAAAACAAATCCTCTTGGCAAATGACTTTCAAAGTCTTCCGCAAGTCAACTTGTTTAAGGATCATGAGCATTTCCCACATAAAAAAATCTGGTCAATGATGGAGAAGGCTTTCGAGTTTGACAAACAGCAGATGTTGTTTGTGCGACAGCGTTTTGGTCTCCCGGGTGGTCGGGGAATGCTCTTCGGGCCAACCAGGGACAGGAAAGACGTTTGAACTTATCCTATCCTCGCCAACCAGCGCATGATTTCTCAGGACACCGACGAAACCCCAAATCGACAAATCTTAATCGTAACAAGTGCAAATGAACCAGCAACTGACATTGCACTTAAACTTTGGGAGCACAATAAGGACAAAATTGGTCATTTACAACGTCTTCCAATGGTGGTCAGAGCGCACTCCCGCGAGACAGAAGAAGCTGTTGCTCGACTTTGGCAACAGCCGACAGACAAGCGCAGAAGCCCAAATTCCAGACCCCCAATTATTTCCCAGAATATACTTGATGGTCAAAGTGCTAAAGACATTGACATGCTAGATCTCATTAGCATGTCGAAGGTGTTACTTGATACCCACTCAAGAGCGACCAAAACTGGGGTTGGAAGGAATTAAAGATCCACGCTTTCATGCCAAGGATATCAGTGTTGGTGCATGGATGTTGCGTCGGTTGGGTCTTATTGCGGGCGAACCTAAAGAATTCCAAGGTTTTAGTCACCCTGAAAAGTATACTGACATTCTGAATGACTTCTCACTCATCGCGAATGGAGAAAATTATGCGACCAAAGTGGATCGTGAAGCTTTCACGAAGAGGATCCGTGAGCTACAATACGACATCGTTCGGCACGAAGATGTCGTCGTTACCACCCTCTCAAATGCCGGAACGTAATGGATCAAATTGAACGCTAATTTCGACGCCATCTTCCTCGATGAAGCAGGCCAAGCCCCGGAACCTCAGGTATGGAACGTGCTGGCAGTACACAAGCCACGAGTGTTCATCCAATTCGGCGACCCCCGACAACTGCCGCGGTTTTGCAAATCGACTACTGTCCGGGAAAACAATTTCTATCTCCCGCTCCAAACCTACTCTTCGCCCGTCTAGAGCGTGCCGGATTCCTTCACGTTATGCTTAAGAGGCAGCACCGCATGAATGAGACAATTTGCAAACTCGTGTCCGACCTATCTTACCACGGACGCCTGATCACGGTAGATAGCGAATCGAACTATCTAACTTCCAGAAGTGTTTCGCGTTTTAACCGCAAATATGGAAAGGAGCGCACTGTCATCTACCTCGATGTTGTCGGCAGTAGAGTGGAATTGAATTCCACCAAGTCTAAAGCCAATCTTGACCACCAGAAGATTGTGTTGGAATTGGCAGCAAGTCTCCTACGGGAAAACGTCGTCCTCGGTTCACAGATCGCAATAATTACACCGTATTCGTATCAAAGGAATATGTATCGTTGTGATGTTTTTTCAATGGCACGCGCGCATCCACAAATTGGTCAGAGGCTTCTTGATATCGTTATCACAACCATCGATGGCTTCCAAGGCGGAGAGCGCGAAGTCTGTATTGTGGACCTAACATGTAAAGAGCGAATTGGATTTTTGAATGCGGCCCAACGCATAAACGTTGCGCTCTTCAGGGCAAATTGCGGGTTGTATGTTGTTGGTAATGTGCGGGCTATGTCAGAAGACCCTAAGTACCAAGGATATCGTCGACCGAGCTTGTTAAACGAATTGGCGACACAGCTCGGCGATGACCTGGCGGTTGTCCAAGTGAATCCGAAGGGCGGATCTCGACAAAGACGCGGGCGACACCCTTGACGCGAACCAAACTAGTTACCAAACACTCACATTATTGCTCTCTGTGGTATCAATGACTTTCAGAATAATGCCTCCCCCGAAGTAGATGGGTGGTTTCTATCGGACTTTTTTCTCTTCCACCATCTTCTTCAAAATTCACGTAAGCGCTGGTCTCTTAAGAGTAGTTAGTGTGATTGGTGCGTTACTCCAGACTAGTTGCTAACATCAATAGATACATTCCACGCGTCAAATCAACTGTGGTTCACCTTCGTTGAACCACGAGCTCTTGTGACGAAGTATGGTGAATATGTACATGGCAGCAGGTCTAGCGACCGTAGAGTTGTCCTGGATGCAAAAAAAAACTGGAGCAAATTGAGTCAAACCAAACGATCCGCGTAATTCCCGCGAAGGATCTCCTGGAGCGTTTTTTAGCAACGCTAAGATCAGAGACACAAATTGCAGTTCGAGAAAATCAGCAGGTGCTAGTGTTCATATTTCGACATGGAGAAGCAGAATCCTTGTCCATAGGAGGCGAAGGCCCTACTGACCGAGCACTGCAACTTACCAAGAAAAAGTTACACGAAGCCATTCACCCAGGTGTTGATTTAACCCTGGTGATGACGTCATGTTTTCAGGAGGGTGGCTTGTAAAGCCATACACGGATTCACGCCTCTCTGTGGTAAAGAGACTTAACGTGTCAGGTATGACAGCTGCTGGTGATGAGCAGGAGAGTAGAGCATGGGCATCGAGCGCCTCGTGCGGGAGAGCAGGGGGCTCTATTTACGCGGCTGCCGTATTGAATGCACTGGTGCAACCGGCCGAAATTCACCGGGAAGGGGTTGATGAAAGCGAAGCAATGAGCTGTCTGACGTATATAAACCTGTGCTGTGCGGTCCACCAAGCTTACAAAGAATCGGATCCATTTTACGGTATTCACGGAGTGTCATTTGCAGCCCGGGACGATATGTGGGAATCGGAATGGAGAACGCGATCAGGATTTCCACTCCTTGACTACCAAAAGAAGTGGGAGGAACTACGCCAGGTTAGCCCTGGCCAGTTAGCATTCGATAGCGTACCAACCCTGGGATTTGCTGGTAGCATTGGGAAGGGGTTCCACAATGTTGTGAGGGCGAAAGCAAGGGCATATGCGGACTCATTCCCCGGCGCTGATAACCTGGCGCCAAATCTACCACTCCACTATTCGGTCCGTCAGTTGCTACAAGGGACCCAGTTTTCGGAGAATAAGCTTATGCGCATTAATGACAGCTTGGACTATCGTTTATCTGCATTACAGCTCGCCACTCAATATACCACCTTCCTTGAACTTGCATTCCCGGACGCAGCGTCATTTGATGTGGAGAAGTGGGCCCTCCAAGCGGACACCCAGCTGCTGGAATTGTTTGGAAAGGTTAAAAAAGATACAATTTGAAGCAGAAAATCTTCGATAAACCCATTGGGGATCAGGGTTGGCGCTATCCTAAGCCGGATCAGTATTTAGCAATCGCCTTGATAGAGTCATCACTAATATATGAAGATATTTGTGAGCGGATCGATCAGATCAAGACAGGTGAGTCAAATTATCATACCTCAATAGTTAATCACTAGCTGACATAACTAACATCTTGCTGTAGTAAAACTGGGAGCACAGCGTTTCCTTGCTACAATGCCAATTGCAGAGAAGATAATGGGGAACCAGGAGGTTATGAAAAAGCGGGATAAGTTTGTACAGACATGGGGAAAGTTAACAACTCGTCTGAGATCACTGTCACCGCAAAAAGGTTCGCGAAAACCGCTGCCACTGTCACCATGAAAGATGGTCAAAAGAGGTTAGCGCAGAAGCACCCTTTCCGGAAGATTTATATGGAATATGAGTATGCCCAATCAAGGCAGCAAAAAAATTAGTTAGGTACCTACATCATTCCTATCCATATGTATGTAGGTACATGTACAGTACATACCTCGTATGCAGGCACATCAGCGAAAAATAAATTGTATCAGAATAGTATAAAAACCCCATAGAAAAAAAAAAACATTCAAAATTACTTTACTATAGTTTTAAAGGTTCCTTTTTTGATTATGGAAGCTGACGTTGTCAGTTAGATGAATTCAGATATGCAAACAAAAATTGTAAGATGATTCTTCTTTTGACTCTATTGCTTAAGCTACAAATTGGTTGGAGTTGTAGGTTTGTATGTATGTATGTATAAATTTAGCCTCCCAGGGGCCTCCCGAAGGGCATCGTAATTTGTATGTGTAATTTGCGAGCAAAAGTATAATATAATACAGACTATAACTCAACAGTATACTGATAAGTTTAAATTAAGTAAATTACATATAATATATGATTTCGATATGGTGGGTGTTGAGATATCAATAGATGATCATCATAGATTTTATATGGAAAATCGCGGGCGTTAGGTGGTTGACTGTATCTTAAAAAGAACTCTTTTGGCATATAGAGTACACTCTCAAGGCTTATGTCCGGCAAGATTGCTTATCAAAACAAGCAGGAGGAACGAGAGTTTAGATCATCACCTTACTGACGTCACAAAACATTGCGCTTAACTCTATTCTGTACTGTGATTGAATGTATTGTTCAACGAATGAACCTGAAGAAGAGGTTGTGGCAAAAAGCTTGTTGATTGGAGATTCTAAATTTGAATGTAGGATACTGGGGCACTAAGTCTTTTTCTCTTTAGGATAAAGTCTGCCGTGAAGAACGTTCGCTGGAGCAGTGCGAGATGGCGCAAAAGCGGCCGCAGATATGCCATCCCCAAAGTGGCAACAGTGTTGCCGCAACGGGCCTAGCAGTCAATGCAGACCAATGATGAGAGCGCGCCAGGGCTTGGCGGACCCTCTGACTGGCACAATCATATAGATGTTACTACATCTATAAATTGAATAATAAGTTAATAAAAGAATAAGATACAAACAGTATTGTAGATACATTGGATCTGAGAGAATTCTGATAGTATCGTCTTAAATAACTCATTTTCGAGCAATTGCCTGTTTTAACCTAGCACTTATTATCCAATTAGACCTTGTGCTAGCACATGAGTGGGGATTTCTTAATTATATCAGAGTTGCCTTTGGCTCGATCGCTTTATAGATTAAGTTAGTTGAACATGCTTTAATTTTTAACTACAACGTTCAACTTTATAACAATCATACACAATGAGATGTCTATAATCATTGAAAACGAAGAAGTAACTCTCCAAGTCTTATATATCGGTTGATCGGAAGAAGATGCAATAAATTCAGCAGCTCTCACCTTAAGATGTTTCAATATAAACTTCACTTCCAGTAACTATATAGTAATATCTATTCAGAATAACTGCAACCGTTTTTATTCTAGTATTTTTATTATGAAGAGTTTTTTAATTTTGCTTACAGCTGTTTATTTTATAATAGTACCACATACATTAGCACTAGTAAGTCTATATTTTTTTTTAAATTTTTATATTATTACACATTTTTTTGCATTTTAAAAGAAATGAAAGCGATATATACTAAGTTTTGTAGCGGAGAGTAGAAAACATAAACCTCATTCATAACTCAGAGAAAAATTCTAATGGATTAATTTCCACTAGTGATGATAAAAATGTGAATAAATATTTATCATATCAACCACGGAGTCACGATGGTTTTGAAGTTCATAAAACCTATGACCATTTACTACCATCTGAGAGAATCCAACAGTCTGCCCATGTATTAAACAAGTTGAAAAGGGTGGCTGCTGGTTGTATGAGATATCCCTGCGATAACTCAATTATTTGTTTTTCAAAACTTTGTGGTGGCTGCGTTATTGCAAGTGGTAGTAAGGCTGGTGTATGTTCCGAGAGATATCATCCACCACAGTGATAGTCGTAATTTCCGTAGTTAAACAAAGTACGTTGAAAATATAAAGGAAAATATAAAGGAAAATTTATAGTCTTAACTGCGCTAAGTGGACCTACCACCTCTCATTAGTGAGTGCGCTATATTGTAATTAGACGGAGCGAAGCGAAGTCTCTGAGAATCATACGAAGCTCTGGTGGGGGGAGGGGGAGGGGAGACAAAAGTTGCTTCATTTTGTGGCTGAGATGAATGCCACCTGCCTACCTACCTACCTCCCTGCGCGATAGTTACCTGATCTAGATTGCTAGCTATATAGCTACCTCCCTACCTACCAACCGACCAACTTGCTCAATATCCAATCAATTTCTATGAGAATCAACATCACCATCTAGCTACCCACCTACCTACCTATCAATGCTAGCTTACTAGCTGACTACCTGCCTGCCTATCTATCTAGTGACCTGGTTGAAGGAATAATATCCACTGATGATATCTATTGATGACGTCTGCTAATGATATATATGATGATATCTGGCAATGATATATCGATCCAGCAATGACATATACCAATGATGTCTATCAATGATGATATCTAGCGATGATATCTAGCGATAATATTGCTTAATAGCAACATAATGAATAATATGACTTCGCACTTTTGCTCTCTCTTGGCCCAGCTGCATGATTCCTGCTATACAGTGTTGTGCCTGAGCTTTCCAACCCTTTGGAGGAATTAAAAATGTCTTCATCCCCTGGGATTTATTGAATTGTTATTCTTTATAATAAAAATAAAAGAAGAAAAGAATCTTTTTCTGTGAGAACACTTTCTGAGTTTTATAACTCAGATTATTAGATCTTTGAAGTTGAGATAGAACAGGAGTATGAAATTATATTTAGAGATGAGATGAGAGGCTAACTATCTATCAACCGGCCCGCGAAAAAACATGAAACACGCCTGCGTTTAGAAGGCCCATGCCCAGGCTTATAGAGGCTTAACTAAACCTAGTTAAGTAATTTAGACATATCACCCGCTGTAGACACCCTTAAGTGACGTCTGGTTCGCGGGTTCAATCAAGTGAACCTGGGAACCCGTTCATTCGGGCAACTCCCACCACTTTTTCAACCCGACCCGCGAAAATAGCAACACAACACTAGTGTTTATTTTAGATCAATCGGAGGTGTAAAAATCCTCTCTACATCAAGAAGATCATTGAGATTCGTTCATTTTCAGCCATGAAATAAAACAACTTTCAAGCGCCCCCTTCTGGAGCTTTGTATGATTCTTAGAGACTTCGCTTTTGCTTCATCTAATAAAGTCTGTATACAATATCTAGGACTCGTCGTCTACCTAAGCAAGTTTTATACAGTTTTTATATCATGTGATTTAGTGGTGAAATATGGTCGTTATATTTAGAATATTGACAAGATTTATCAATTTTTTTATATAAAGTCATTTATATCTAAATTTAACAGTGTTTTTTCTACTAATTATTAGCATTCTATATATGCAGAACATGAAATTAAACACGCATCAGCAATAATCTGATTATTTATATGACTGAGATGACTGAGTGACCAAGCCTCTGTAAATAATCACCGATAACCCAGTTATCCAAGGGGGTTTGGCTAGGGTGGTGTACAGGGGGGGGGCGTGTGTTATAACACCGCTAACGCGACCGCGTGGATAACTTGTTCTGGAAAACAGCTGGAGGTTGGAGGGCAACACAGCATGGGAAGTGACATTGCCGACTGTTGAAATAACCCACCCATGGACTGTGATTCTCTTGTGACATTTCTAACTGTGCCACAATTCTTCTGTTCAGTGTTCAAAGAGTTTTCTTCTGCATCTAGGAAGATGTTATGGCAAAGAGAAGGAGGAGCTTGGAATTTTTGCGTTTGAAACTTGATGCTGATCTCGAACATTATCTCCGGGCCATAGAGGACACAGTCTAAGTTTAAGTTTCGTCTCTCTTCGCTCGTTCCATTTTTAAACTTTGATGGCTGGGCATTCAATCTGGCGTTGAGGCTTGAATTGCTGTGACGGGTGATGACAGACACAGACTGCCTCTGCCCAGACCGGTTTTGTTGTAGCAAGGCGCACCTCCATCTATCAGACGATTCAGATCCAGATGCGAAACCGTAGAGAACATTTTCATCTTTCTGTTATATTTGTTATATCGACAATTGTCGAAGCTCGATTGACGTTTGTTGCCCGTAAAAGACCAGGGGGAGAGAGTACCCAACAGGCCACTCCTGGCGGGAGTTCCAGCGATACGTCACAAGCCCGGTACCGCATAGAGAGGGCATGCGTACGAGGCTGGCCCCGCTAGAAAGTTAGCGGTAAAATTTACAACGGTGGTGTATTTTACGGTGGAAACAGCGTTGATAACCTTGTTCCTGCCCCCCTGATACGCGATGTTGACCTAGCGCAGACAGCAGTAGGCGAAAAGTAATACGCGGTACTGCTTGCTCCAGGGGCTCTTTCTGCTCTCCGCAAGCAGCAGCCGCACCACCACAACCTCCACCGCCATCGTGGCTCATTTCTCCCAGCATCTCTCGACCTCCTCTCCGTTCGCTGCGTATACTATCACCTCCTCTCCTCTCCTCTCCTCTCCTCTCCTCCTCTCTGCATTTCCTCCCTCCCCTCCTCCGCCCGCGACGCCCCCATCCGGGAGTCTTGTGTCTGGGGCACTCTCATATGCCGCAGTCATCGACCATCCCTGGCATTGGCGTCCAATCCCACAACGATCCCGCCAAAAAAAAAAAAAAAATACTGCGCTAGTCGATCCCTTTTCTTGCGGAAAAATAATAGGGGCTTGTCCTGTCATCTCGTTGCCCATTCTCCTTCATCCTCTCTTCATTTTTCTCCGATTCCATCAAACAGTTCATCCCGCCCCAATCCCAAGCTCTGTCAGGAACAGGCTCAGCAATCGCCGGAAAGACAAACGAATCTGACAGACGAACCGTCAAAATTTCGAAAGTATACTTAAACTTCAAATTTACGGCTAAGGAAACAAATAGATCAATAAAACATCCTCTGGCACGCCCCTCGAGACGGCTCTCATGATCGCGTTCCTCTTACTGGCCTGACAGCTCTGGGAATCGATCTTGGTGGATCGAGAACTTGGGGGGTGGCTTTCCTGGCCTTTTTTTTTTTTTCCCTTACCTTTCGTTTCTTTTTCTTCTGTTTCAGCGGAGACAGACAGAGAGACAGGCGCAGAGAAAGAAAGAGAGCGAGACAGACCGTGTTGAAACCGGCCCCATAGCTATTCCGTCTTCGAGACAGCGGTTTCTCCACCATGGCCAATTCTCCTCCTGCCTCTCCTATTCCCACCGGCCAGCCGCGTCCCATGAGCGCAATGATTCGACCTCCACGAAGCAACAGTCGCATGAGTATGAGCAGCAAACAGGGCGGTAGCAGGGCTTCAGATGAGGATACAAAGACGGCGGTGAAAGTCGGTGTGTAACAGTTTTTATTTTCTTTTATTTTGATTTCTTCTTGATATTTTAGTATAACTATATATATGTCGCTAAACTCTCTGGCACAAAATGCATATACTTACACGAGTAAATACAAAACAGCTGTTCGCGTTCGCCCGCCATTGAAGCCCACCGATCCAGGATTCGAGTTGATTCCACAGCGCTTTCAACGGTCAACAGTCCACGTCACGTCACCAACCAGCGTTGCTGTCGATGCTCCGCAAGGTCGCAAGCTGTTTGTATTCGATAGAGTGTTTGCGGAAACAGTGGATCAGGAAGGCATTTGGGAATACCTACAGGACAGCGTCAACTCTTTCGTACAGGGTTACAATGTTTCAATTCTCGCATACGGCCAGTCTGGCGCTGGCAAGTCTTACACTATGGGCACATCTGGTCCGACAGAGCAGAGCGACCAGAAAGTTATGGGTATGTGAACGTTTCCATCATGTATATATGTGCATATACGTATATACTGATCCTGGGTCTAATCATTTTCATTCTGATATAGGAATAATTCCTCGTGCCGCCCAACTTCTCTTTGAAAAGTTGACTGGGACTACACATACTCGCACAGGTTCAACCGGTCTACGGACCCCAACACGATATTCCGTCAATTCGTCATTGCCCCATTTCGGCAAGGGTGCTTTGGATAAAAGTTGGCAGTTGAAAGCCACTTATGTAGAGGTATATTATTCCTCATCATCAAAAAATTTTTTTTCTGGATAGATCAGGCCTTCTAACCCTGTTGGCGTCAAGATTTATAATGAACAACTCAGAGACCTCCTCCTCCCTGATACCACACCCATTGCAGAGCGAGGTTCTGTTACCATCCGCGAAGATACCAAGGGACGGATCCTACTCACGGGCCTGCACCAGGTCAACATCAACTCATTCGAGGATCTTATCGGGGCTCTGAATTTTGGATCCTCTATTCGACAAACGGATGCCACCGCGATCAACGCGAAATCCTCCCGCTCGCACGCCGTGTTTTCTTTGAACCTAGTCCAGCGCAAAGATCAGACCTCGACTCTGTCGACGCGTGAAAAACGATTATCGATGCCCGTCGAAGCCCTCTCTGGAGCTGACATATCAATTACCGTGGATAGCAAATTACACTTTGTTGACCTTGCCGGTAGCGAGCGCTTAAAAAACACTGGTGCATCTGGAGAACGGGCCAAGGAGGGAATATCAATTAACGCTGGTCTTGCTAGTTTGGGCAAGGTCATTTCACAACTTTCATCGAGACAGGCCGGTTCCCACGTCTCATACCGCGATTCTAAACTCACTCGACTACTTCAAGATTCACTAGGTGGCAATGCGATCACTTATATGATTGCCTGCGTTACACCTGCCGAGTTCCACCTTAGTGAGACTCTAAACACCGTACAGTATGCCCAGCGGGCTAGAGCCATCCAGAGCAAACCTCGTATCCAGCAAATAACGGATGAGAGCGATAAACAAGCTGTCATCGATAGACTAAAAGCGGAGGTAGCATTTTTGCGCCAACAGATCAACAATTCCGAGGGCGGGGATAGAAGGAGCAATGCCCCCCAAGAACGTGCAGAACGTCAAAATGAAAGAGAAATAGAACTACAGAATCACCTTTTGGATGTTCAAGAGAGCTATACTGCACTAAGCCAGCGACATGCCAAACTGATCTCAGAACTGACAAAGGCTACTGATTTTACTGGGGATACTGACGACCTACAAAATCTGCTTGGTGATAGTGCGATGGAAAGGCTGAAGCGCTCCCATTCATTCGCAGAGTCTGTCGAGCAAGTGGTATTGGAGTATGAAAAGACAATTCAAAGCTTGGAATCATCGTTGTCAAACACACGCTCCTCACTGTCCAACACTGAAAGCAGCCTTCTAGAAAAGGAGACCAAGTGTGCCTATATTGAGACTGTAAATGCCCAGCTACAGGCCCGCATTCAGAAGATGATGGATCGTGAAGCAAATACTGAACATTATCTACATGAACTCGAGTCCAAACTTGATGGCCATACCACTGGTGAAGAGAAAAACGCTGCTATTATTGCTGAGCTACGCAAGGAAATCGCTCGTGCGCGTGAAAATGAAGCCAGCTGTGAAGACTACATATCGACACTGGAGGAACGACTGGCGGAGGCTGATCAAGACATGGAGCTGATGCAACGCGAAATGGATAGATTAGAGCACGTTATAGATCGTCAACGCAGCCTGGGTAAACTCGATACCCTATTGTACGAGCTCGACCATATCCAACAGAATGGCGCTAAGTCGGATGATGGCAAAGGAGACACTCTCAACCACACATACACTCAGACCGCTCCTGTTGCGGGTAGGGAACTCCCGAAGACCCGAAAGCGGGGTCTATCTCAATCTCTCGATGTGCTGATGGAAGCTGTTGAAACTGCTATTCCTGAATCAGATGATGATCTCGGAGAGATTCCTCCAGAGTCTGGGTCAGGCCCTTCTGAACGAGAAGAGGTGGGAGCTCGTAACGGCGAAGTTGATGACAACGACGGACTGAAGACGCTGCAGAAAGCCTCTGGAGAGAGCAATGGCCAAAATCTAACCACAGACCACGATTACCCTCCACAGAGCCCTGCTCAGTCCCGATTTGTTGCGGAAAAGCTGGAGGATGTGACGCAAGAACTGTTTGAACTTCGAATACAGCACGAGACCACCACCAACGAATACGATCTTCTTCATGCAAAATATGAAGAGGCCCTTCGCACCCTTGCTGAGCTTCAGGATGCCGTTGATGAGGCTCGCCACCCTGCGAATGCAGCTGCTGCTGCAACTCCGATGACCAGCTCTCGGCCAGTGTCTTTTTTAGAAGACTCGAGATTACAGGCGCTCAGGTCTGGCGGACAGCCTTCATCTTCGCGATTGCTCTCCTCGGAGTTGTCCTTGGCCGAGCAGTCAGCTATTACACAGGAGCACTCAGAGAACGGGCACCAGGGCAATTCCGACCTACCAAATGCATTCGACACGGATGAGCCTAATCATACTGACGTGGAAAATATGCAGAAGTTGCTACAAGAACACCAGCACGGCATGAGCTTAGTGACGCAGAAATACGCCCAGCTCCAGTCGGAACATGAGGAGACCCTGAACATGGTTGAAGATCTGAAACAGGAGCTCCAGCGCACAAAGTCTTCCTCGCCCACGACTCCATCACCCAAGGCTCAAGTCATCCGACGCATGACCAGTCAGAACATGACCACCGTTGACCGCGCACATCGCTCTCTCGCATCTCTGAGGAACATTGCCATCGAAGAATTTGAAGGCAAGCCCGATACCATGCAGACTTTCGAAGTTAGCCTCAACACTGCAATGCATGAGCTGCACATTCGCATGGAGCGAATACAAGCTCTTGAGGCTGAGAACAAGAATGTCAAGAAGGAAATGGAGACCAAGGCAACTATTATTTCCGGTCTGACCAGGGAACGATCTAGTCTTTCGGGTTCGTCGCCGATGGATATCTCTGTAGTCTCACAGATGCGGGATCAGATCCTGCAGCATGAGAACCAAATCAAGGAGATGCAGGAAGCGCATGATGCCCGGGAGAAGGAATTGACAGCTAAAGTTCAAAGTTTGAACGAGCTGTTGGGGACACAGAAGGCTCTAGTGTTTGAGAAAGATGATCAGATTATTGCTCAGAATCAAAAGATTGTACAACTTGAGGAAGCAAACTCCGATTGGGAAATCAAACACCAAAGCGTCGTCGAGTCTTTGCAATCGTCTGAAAATAAACTTCAAGCCACCCTTGTTGAACTGCAGGCTGCGTTGGCGGAGCGAGCGGAATGGCAAAGCAAACACCGTGCCGCGGCTGAATCTCTCCAATCCTCTGAAAAGCAGCTACAAAACACAATGGTCGAGTTGGAAGCTGCTCTCGCTAATATTGACGCCCTGCGAAGTGAGCGCAACGAAGTCGAGGGAGCCAGTGCGGATGAAATGGCTGCAGCTGCGAAAAGCCTTGAGACTGCCCGGGTTAAACATCAAGAGCTTGTGGACGGTCTTAAGTTTAATATTGAAGAGCAGAAAATCACAATTTCTACTCACCTGTCCACCATCTCCGGATTGGAATCGTCTCTCGCCGCCGCCAAGGAGGAGATTTCTCAACATGAGAACGACGGCCGTTCAAGCAATAGTGAATTGGAGTCATACCGTGCTCGCGTTGCTGCTTTAGAGCAAGAGATCGAATCCCACAAAGCTACCGTTGAGGCGCAGAAAGCGGAACTTATGTCCCTACAAGAGTCACACAAGCAAGAGCTGGAGGAGCTAGAGGTCAAGGTCAAGGCTGCTGCGGAGGCACGACATGAATCACGAATGGCGGAGGAGAACGTTCGCAATGAGCAGGCCGTTAGCGCTCTACGAGCGGAAATCTCTGCATCCAAAAACGAACTGGCGAAATTATTGTCTGGTGTCACTGCAGCTTTGAATGCTCCTGTCACCGTCAATAGTCTCCAGGAGCAAATTGAAGACCTCCTTTCTCAGAAACAGCAATTCGCAGAGAAATACTCCGCACTGTTCGATACCAATGAAGATCTCGTGAAAGAATTGGAGACGAAGACAAGCAGCCATGCCAAACTCGAGAGACAATTCACCGACCTGACGGAGAAGTCCAGTCGACACGAAGCCAAGATGACGGAGCTTGCTCATCTCGTTGCTAGCCATGAGGATGCTCTCAAGGAGAAAGAGGATCTCATCAAGAAAAAGGACGCGATTATCAATGAGATCACCGTTGAGAAACAGAAGAGTGCCCGCCTCGTGGAGGAGCTAGAGGAGCAGATTACAAATACCTTCGATCAGCATCATAACCGCCTTTCTGTGATTCAACAAGAGAGACACCAAGCGCTTGATGAGGCGAATCTCAAGATTGGGAATTTGGAGAAAGAGATCGAGAGTTATCGGATTCGTATTGAGCAACTGGAAGTAAGTTGATTTTTTTTTTTTTTTTTTTTCACTTGATTTTGCGCTTCTTCCTTACTAACAGTAAAGAACCAGGGTCAGATGCGGAACGGTGATGCACCGTCATCGATCGATCGCACTGGATCCATGACGTCGAACCTCCGAAAGAGTGCATCAGCAGCATCACTACCCTCGCCTCCGCCCGCCATTCCTCTCCCTCCTCTTCCAAACATCGCCGCGCAGACTGGAAGCATATCCCCACCCAGCTCACGGCATACCAGCAAGGAACTCGTCAATGCCCAGCTCGTTGAAGACCAGGAAGCGCGCATCCGCACGATCGAGAAGCACCTACATGCCGAGAAACAACTAACTGCCACTCTCGAGGAAGCACTGGGCGATCTCGAGGCTCAGAGCAACAAAGTGAAGACGGAGATGGAGGCGTGGAAGAAGAAGGCATGGCAGTACGAGGACGAGCTGACGCAGTTACGGTCTGAACGGAATTCAACGAGATTGTCCATCCAGGCAGTAGAGGAGGAACGGAATGCACGGCGGGAGGCGGAGGCTGCGCGGGCGCATTTGGAGGAGAAGATGAATGCGATTAGTAAGAAAAAGAAGAAGAGTACGCTGAACTGTTTTTAGCAGGTTCTTCTTCCTTCACACCCTTTTATGTGGTTGTTATTGTGAATTTTTCATTTCATTTCATTTTTTGTTTTTCGTACCGTCTCTGTTCATTTCCGTCCTGTCCCTTTGGATATAAAATATCCCCTTGCTCGTGCTTGTGCTTTGCGTGTTTCTGTTTTTTAAAAAAACTAAATTGACATGATGCTCCTAATTATTTATTACCCAACACCCTTCATACCCATACCTATGCCCATGCCCACGCCCACGCCTAATATTTTATTACTAGTTTTATCTTCCTTGCCTTTTTTTTTTCGCTTCTTGACGATGTCATTTATGACCCAGATATTCTTTTTATTTTCTTTTCTCCCTTGCTCCCAATCCCAAAGCTCCCAACACTCTTCTTCCATTGACTGTTAATTATATATCCCTCTCCGTACATGCTACCTCCTCCTTCTACATTTTATTTTGTATTGTTTTATCTGTTAGTCTGCTTTGTTGTTTTGTTTTGTCTTCTTTCGATATTCTTATCTCCTGATACTTCTTTTATACCTTCTTCCTCTTGTATTTCTTCCTCTTGGACTGCCTCACCTTCACCTCACCAGGACCTAAGATGAGATAGATAGATTCATTTCATTCTGTCACCCTTTATACTCTACTCTTCTTCGTTCAAAGTCTGAACTTGTACTCCATTCTACCGACCAGCAGTGGTGATTCGCCCTATACCACTTAGCGGGTACTATGCGGCTCTCATTTGTTTTTGTTTTTGAAAAACTGCTCACTATCATACCATTGCCTTGACTTCTATATAAGCATGGTTTGGCCCCAATTTTTAAGTGTGTAGCTGTTAGTTTCAACATTGCTAAGCTGCTTTTTATGTCACAATCAACCCCTCGCCTCTGTAAACGTAAACTTTCTCTTACATGACTTGACCGATTTCATTGATTTGATTAGAGATTATTAAATTTAATTCGTCTTTGAAATATCCTTTTTGGACCCTCATCTTTGCTCTTCTTGTCTGTTCTCTTCCTCCCCTCATAGTTTATTATTACGTACCTCTGCACGTGTAAGTATTAAATATATCCCCCCATCAGGATACTATCAGAAGCCGGCTAGCAAATCTTGCTATTATTACCATTTGGAAAAGTAAAAATAAAGATAAATAGAAAATAAATAAATAAAGGATATACTGATTCCTTCTTATCTATTTGTACGGAGTAGGTCACATGAGCTATACTCGGAGCTATGACCAACCATGTTGGTTTGGTTTGCCACGGAGCTCTATCCTTAATGATATTCTCCAATTATATAATTCCTTCCATGTTTTCTACAAAACCAAAACGGTCCATTCCAATTCCAATTAAAATCGAATCCAACTCAGATGTCAAAACACGCACCTCGCAAAAAACGCAGAACAATAACCATCCTCCACCCAGACCTAGGGATCGGCGGCGCAGAGCGCCTCATCCTCGACATTGCGCTGGCTCTGCAAGCGCGCGGACACAAAGTGAAAATCTACACGTCGCACCGGGACCATAGTCACTGCTTCGAGGAGGCGCGCGATGGCACGCTGGACGTGACTGTGCGCGGAAACACTGTGTTCCCAGATCAGATTGCGGGGCGGTTTCGGGTGTTGTTTGCTGTGTTGAGGCAGGTGCATTTAGTGGTGTGGTTGTTAATGGCGCGGGAGCGGGAGCGGGGACGGGAGGGAGATGCGGTTGATAGGCGGGACAGAAATGAAGTGGGGGATGACGACGACGAGAAGGAGGAGGAGGAGGAGGATGTATATATCGTCGACCAGGTACCTGCGTGTGTACCTATTCTGAAGACCTTTGGGCGACTGTTTTCTAAAGCGAGAGGGAAACAACGCATCCTCTTCTACTGTCATTTCCCGGATCAATTGCTCGCTAGCCGTGACGAGGGTGGAGTTATGCGACAGCTGATTAAGGCGTGCTATCGATATCCATTCGATTGGTTCGAAGGGTGGGCAATCAGTGCTGCGGATAAGGTTGTGGCTAATTCGAAATTTACGTGCGGGGTTATCAGGCAGGTTTTCGGAGATAGGTTTGGGGATGTTCGGGTTGTTTATCCGTGCGTTGATACCGGGATCAAGGATCTGGGAAAACTAGTTGAGGGGCAAAGCCTTTGGGGTGGGAAGAAGATTCTGCTGAGTATTAATCGGTTTGAGAGGAAGAAGGATATCGGACTTGCGATTCGGGCTTATCATGGTCTTGGGGAAGAAGGGAGGCATGGGACACGGTTGGTCATTGCTGGTAAGTTACTCTCTTCTCTTTTTTTATTAATAGCTGTCTATGATTCTACAGTGGCCGCTTACTTCTATTATGTATAGGTGGGTACGATAACCGCGTACAAGAAAATGTCCAATATCATAAAGAGCTGGACGATCTAGCCACTGGCCTGGGCCTAAAAACTGCCACATCAAAAGCAGTTATATCTGCCCTGTCCATCCCCGATTCGATAGAGGTCTTATTCTTACTCTCGGTGCCGTCCGCATTTAAACAAACTCTACTTTCAGCAGCAACGCTTCTCGTCTATACACCATCATATGAGCATTTTGGCATAGTTCCTGTCGAGGCGATGCGTGTAGGTCTCCCAGTTCTAGCCGTAAACAACGGGGGACCATTAGAAACAATTATAGAGGGGAAAACTGGTTGGCTGAGAGGGGCAAACGCTATCGAAGAGTGGACAGCAGTGATGCGCAAAGCGCTCTGGGAAATGGATGCGCACGAAGCCGCGGTAATAGGCGCCAATGGCAAAGAAAGAGTGGAAAAGGAATTCTCGCTACAGGCCATGGGAGACCGACTGGAAGCGGAAATTGAAGATATGTTTGACAAGGATGCTCGTCCGTTCCTTGGGATGTGGCGTGTATTCTTATTTGGGGTCGCAATTCTCGGTTTGGTAATTGCTGTCCTAGTCGCGGCGTTCACAAAATTGCGAATAAAATGAGAGGAATTGCCCCTCAAAATCGACAATTCCCCTTCCATGGAGCAAGGGCGAGAAGTGATTTATCCGCTCCAAAGTCCCTCCTGCTTTTAGGCAAAAGATGACATATTTGATACATACCTACGAACAACGGGTGGTGGCATCTACATGGACTCCATAAAACCTAGGTTTTTGCAACTTCATTGTTACGACATCTCCTATTTGTTCGGGATCTATTCTTGTGGCACCAGCCGCGAGAATCACCAGTGGATTAAGTTTTACACTCATGTCTGTGGTCCTTATATATCACAGCAAATATCACAAGGCAATGTTGATACCAGTCTTGTGTTCGCAATATGTAGCAGAAGGAGATATTCAATGTATTGAACCAAGTTCCTTTGTCAGCAATTTGTTGTGAAGAACCGGGTCAAATGCTTGCTGGTCCACGATGATGAATATATTAGTTCCAAGCAAGATACACGCAGGGCTAGCTGTTCAAGAATCCTTCTTCAGCTTGGCAAGCAACGTGAGTATCAATGCCTAGTTTCATATCTCCATACCACATCAATATTTCAAGGCTCGATCCTCTTAACGACGTATTTGCTTATTGCGGAATTTGAACTTGAACGTGGATGGGTTATTGGTTGATCGAAGCTATGCGACAAGCAACCCATTATGCCGTATCAGTTTTACCCTTCAATGTAAGAATGAATTGTAAACACTAACATCGAACAGCAGTGATATGAGATATATATATGTAGAACTAGAGCATTGGATTTGAAGTTGTAGAACAAGTTTCCTTTTTAGGCATAGTAGTCACATGATCACGTGTTGAGATCGCGTTTGCCCAAACTCTGCAACATTCGAACGTTGGTGATAAGTCAAATTTCATTCCGAAACACGAAGAAGCGCAATAAAAAGTTCTGGGTGCTGGCAATATCGCTCGTGGTTTTCTTTCTCTTTCTTCTATTCCACTCACTGATAACTTTTGGCTTTGGATATTCTGGTTCTGTGTTTCTGTTTCCCGCACCGCAGCTATGAACTTGACCGTTGTTTTGGATGATGATATGCAGAAATTTATTAAATTGATATCTTCTTAGGAGCACAACTGACCTGTTTGGGTTTGCGTGCTCGGAACCCATCATGCCTGAGGTCATCAGCCTCTTATCATCGCCGTTTTCGGAGACATATCCAGTCCGTCCGTCGCCCGTAACATCCGAGCCACTGGCTCGGACAGCTGGCATCCCGTCTGACGATTCAATTTTCGACTGGGGAGACACAAACCCTTCCAAGAAGCGAAAATTGAGTTCCCAGCGCGGCCTGAGCCCTCCCAGACAACCTACCCTTCCCCCGGAGAAACGCCCTCTACTCTTATTTTCTGACTTGGAAGAGAGTATTATATCTTCTCCAGGAACCCAATTAGACAATGACTATAATTCAACAACGAAAAGCCGTAAATGGAGTGGCGACATATCAGACCCTATTGAATTTACATCATCAGCCGCGGATGGGACATCCACACACGATGGGGGCAACCATGCAAAAAGAACTCCTGCTATCATAACATTAGACGATAGTATAATAGAAACGGATGACCTATCTTCCCCTGGATGTCCGCTGAATATCCCGTCATCAACTATTTTGAAAACCGGTTTGTCCGATAAAACAACGAATCTACTCTTGCGGATTCAAAATCGTTCGTCTGCTGAACCCATCCAGCCCAAACAGAGAGTTAGCACCCATGTGTCCAAATCAATACCCTCAAACTCTAGAATACGAATGCCAGACCCAAGCCCAACGACAGGTATAGATTCGAGCTCCCCTCCGCCAGTGCTTCCAACGTCCAAACCAGAAAGGGCACCCAATATGTCCACTACTGGTAGGGAAATGCGGGAAGCAGAAAGGCGAGCTGCAATGGAACGCCGCGAAAAAGAGAGGGAAGAAGTGAAAGCACGAAAGCAAAAATTAAAGGAGCAAAAAGCAAAAGAGAAGCAACTAGCTGCTGACCTCGCAGAAGCTAACAAGCGGAAATTCGATAAGAAAATCTCCACGCCGGAAATGATTATAGACATGTCGTCTAGCTTTGAAGAATCCAGCGTTGGCAACCAAGTTACGGAGTACATGAGACATCTCGGAGTGGAAAAGCATTTCGTTTCTACTCGCATACCAAATATCGTGACATGGAGGAGGAAAGTCACTGCTCAGTATGATGATGAGGCTGCACTCTGGGAGCCTTGCCCTCTGACCATTAGAGCGGAAACCCATGTCCTGTGTCTACTGTTGGCACAGGAATTTGTTGACATGTCGATAGCAACAGTAAATAGTGACAATAGCCTCGATTCCCATGTCCTCAAAATAAAACGTACTTATCCCGGGTGCAAACCAATTTATCTCATCGAAGGCCTAGGCATATGGATGAGGAAGAATAACAATTCAAGGAACAGAGCATACCAGGCATCTGTTCTTCGAGAATTAGAAAGTATCCCCCAACTTCAACAACCGCAACAGCCACCCAAACGCCAAAGAAAGCCAAAACAAGCATCGCTCCAACCTGCGCTAGTCGATGACGATACCATCGAAGATGCTCTGCTGCAGCTCCAAGTGCAGCATGGATGCCTCATCCAGCACACCGCAGCACCGAGTGAGTCCGCAGAGTGGATTAAGAATTTCACTGAACATATTTCCACGATACCCTACGGTCAGGAGCTCATAAATCTGCACGACGCTTCATTCTGCATGGACGCCGGTCAGGTGAAGTCAGGCGAAGATAATGCTGACACATATGTCAAAATGCTACAAGAGATTCAGCGTGTAACCGCTCCGATATCATATGGAATAGCATCGCAATATCCCACTGTGGGAGATCTTGCGACAAAATTGAAGGAGCAAGGGCCTTTACTTCTGGAGGATGTAAAGGTATGTTATGTTCCCTTATATCTGGTGGCCCTATCTTCCGTTTCCTTTACTGCCAGGCCTCAATATCCCTTCCAGACTCCACTTTCCCAATTGTCTCTTAGACACTAGGATTGTTATAATTGAATAATCAATAAGCTAACGGTCCAACCCTCATCGCAGAAATGTGCAAATAGAAGTGGTGCCATGACAGATGCCCGCGTTGGCCCCGCTATGAGCAAGCGTTTATATAAAGTTTTCACGGGCTTGAATCCATCATCAACCGATATCTGATGGCCTTGGGCATTATATATACCTATCATTAACGAACGCCCCCTTTATTACTACAGCGGCCACGATCTTACTTCATGGTCTGCAGCGCTTTCGATAATTAGATCAAAACATAACTCTGGCACCTCTCATTGGAAATTTCCTTGATATATGAATATAGTTTCACTCTCATACCCCTGTTTGTTTATTTATTATTGGCATCTCGATTGCGTATCACTGATGGTTTTTTACTTCTTTGTATCTTCATGCACCTTTCGCTGTTGCCAACAGGGAAGGGAGGATCGAGGAAAGGGCCAGGCGAAACACGAGGAATGAGAAGTTATTGGCTGAGTACGGTAGTTCCCAATCACCTCACCTATTGGACACATCCAGGTAGCAATTATTGAAGAGTTGGTAATCCACAGTCATGACCTGGGTTTGGGCTGTGCTGGTGGAATAAACACACTCATGTATATCTACAAGACACTTTTTAACACGACGTCGTCGGTTTCTCTGCATTCGCACTACTCCAACTAACTCAACCCGTAAGAATATTGAAGCGGTTACAAGATTTATGACAGGAGTAAAATTCCTTTAAATCCCTCTCTTTCTCTGTCCCTCTTTCTCCGCTTACGTAGATACACAGATCTATAGCAAACAACCCATTATAAATCAGTCACAAATTCTGCTTAATCTAGCCAAGCACAATATCTAGCTATCTAATATTTGGGGGATCCTTTGGCTTTTTCTTTATACTTTATTCAGATGATTGCTGTTTGACAGAAGCGTTGCATTAATCCCTTGCTACCCTCTAATAAATTGCCTATTCCTCAAAATCCTCAGCCTATCAATCCCGGATCCAAAGAGCGGAGCTATCTATCTGTATTTCCATGGGCAAAGGCAAATCAAGCCAATTCCTGTCCATGTTATTAGTCTACTATCCATAAGGGGGGGAAATCTACATATATTCCCGAAATCAGGTTGTTATCTATACTATACAACAAAGTTGGGGCGGTAAACAAAAAGCAAAACAAGACAAATACAAAAGAAATGTTCAGAACAGTCCGCAGGGGCCGATCCAATATGCCAAGCACAACTTGTAAGTCACCGTCCCGTCAGACAAGCCATAATATCCTACTATGGCTGGCTACTATAGCGAGATAACCAACTACACACGCATTTCCAAACCTCATCGCTGCGGATCAATCAGACCACAACCCGCCGCCGCCTCCACCCCTTCCACGCAACCGCCCACAACCCAATAGCCACCCAGACACTAGCCGTGCACCCGAGGGCCCAAAACCCATAACAGCGCCAGCCAACACACTGCTGATTCCCATCACCCGTCCTCCTCGCCGCCTCATAGCAGGCAGAGTAAACCGCACCCCAAACCGCGGCCCCCGCTGCGGGAAACATGGCAACAACACCCCAATTCGTTCCGAAGTTCTCCACACCCCACACGACGGAGATGATGATGGGGACGAGCGCGAAGGAGGCGCCGTAGCCGACACCCACAAGCGCGGTGGTTAGGTGGAAGGATTGCGGAGCGGAGAGGGGGATGGGTGTGGCGAGGAAGAGGAAGCCGAGGGACAGGAGAAGGGCAGAGGGGAGGAGGAAGGTTAGGCGGGAGAACGTTGTGCGGCGGATGAGGCTGGTTTGCGGTTGTTGAGAGGCGGTGGGGGAGGAGACGGGTTGGAGGTGGGAGTGGGTTGGGGACGGGGCGAAGAGGTCGGATAGGTAACCGGTTAAGAGGCGGGCGAAGGTGGAGGTTAGGGCGATGGATGTGACGTGAGTCGCCCGGCTGCCAGCGGGAGGTGCAAGGTTGGGAGGGTATGAGGGAGGGGTTAGGGTTGGGATTATGGTGCCGACCTTTTTGTTTAGAGAAGTTAGTGGGGATCGTGTAGAATGGAGAAGAAGAGTTTCAATAGAAAGAAAAAAGGTAATTGGGGGAAAGGGGGAGGGGAATTAGTAAAACATACATTATTTATATAAGCCTCCCCAGGGCCCGTTATCAAAAAGAACCCAACAGCAAGCCACCACATTGTCCTATCTTTCAAGAACAATCTCGTCTCTTGGTTAAGCAGCCAGTCTTTCTTCCTCCGCTCCTCTTTCTGGTAGTCGTGTCGTTCCTCCTGCGAAAGCGTGAGGGATTGAGCATCAGTCTCGATGGGCGTGTCGGCCCCGGCCCCAGACCCAGCCCCGGCCACGATGCCATCCATAGTACCATACGAAACGGACGATGAAGCCATAGCAGCCCAAACCTCCTCTCTCGAGCGAAAAAAGTCATTTTGGCCAATCATCCCACTCCGCTCCAGCTCCTCCACCGCCTCATCGATCATCTCTTCTTCATCCACAATGCGCAACGCAAATGTCCCACCAACCCCAACGACAATCAACAATATCCCTAGGAAAAGGAAATATTTGAACACATCGACATCACCCTTCTGCCCATCCGGCCCACGCTCATAGAGCAGGTGACTCCCCACCTGGCTCTGCCACATGCCACTGAGACCAAAAGCCGCAATAGGCAGTGCAAGCATAATGCCCTTGCGTTTCCCGCGGCCAAAGTTCTTCGCACACGTCGTGACGGCAGCGAGATACATGCAGCATGTGCCAGCACCCACGCCAACAAAGGATATAACCATAACCGCGAACGGCCAGCCCGTGCCGCCCGCGTCAAGCGGCGGTCCGGATTTGTACGTGAATGCCGCGAGGAGGTAGCCACTGCCGAAAAGGAAGGCAGAAATCAACGATATAGGGCCCGGAGTGTATCTATCGCAGAGATAACCGAAAAATGCCACCGGGAGATACATGGAAACCGCAGCGGCGACGGCGACGGCATTGACGCGGAACTGAGAGTAATGGAGGCGGGTTTGGAGGAGGGGTCCGTAGAGGGAGAATGCGGTTATGCTTCCGGCGCAGAGTCTTCATCATATATATCCCCAACGAAGAGAATCAATTAATTGGTTTGTGTATATATGATGGCCATGGAGCAAGCCACTTTATACTCCCAGGAGAGGGGTGATGAAAGATTAGGAAGAATAGAAAGGGCCTAACATACGCACTCCCAACTCCCCATGTAAAGCTCACGACCTTTACCACTTGCCGCTTCCACGTCTTCCTATCCCGCTCACTAATTTCGCAGGCGACATCACCGTAGTCGTCACCGCCGCCGTGACCGGCATGGCCGTTGTGGCTGCGACCATCACCACGCGGCTCACCTCTGTCTCTCCCACGGCCAAGATCACCATCTTCCTCCTCATCTTCAGTATCGCGAAGGAGCAAAGGTCGACCGGCATCGAAATCGCGCTTATCGATGACTTTTGCATGGCGGGTATTGTTGGGGACTGGCATCTTCACGGGAAAAAAAGGGAGAGAGCCGACACAGGTGCCTCGAACGTGATCTATCGGTATCCGTCCCGGGCCGTCGAAACGGTCACTTGGCCTGGCTTGTCTCCGTGCGTGCGTGCGTTCGCGATGTTGTGATGTATATATATATAGTACTTTCCGGACTCCAACACCAACCCCGACCATTCAACACAGGAGAACACCGATTTCGATTCGAACAAAAACCCGGGCTCATCGAGCGGGTAGGTTGGGTATTATAGGTCGGGTAGGCACAGATACGATATTCCCCTCTCGCGAACCCCCCTTTCTGTAGCTTTTCCCGCTCCAAAAGTCTTCCGAAACGTTGATTTTTTTTCAAACAAGTCCAAGATTATATCTATACATATGTACAGTAGTATACGGAGGAAAACAGAACCTCATTGCCCCCACCCAGCTTTTTGCACTCGCAGGCTGCAAAATGGCGCTGAGCAAGTAATTTGGGGTAAGCGTACCAAATAAGCTAGACGAGCATCCCCATCTTGCATGCCGGATCGCTGGGTTGTAACTTGCGTGCGTGTGGTATGTTATGGCGAATTCAAGTTGTTAGTGGAGCGGGATATCCAAATCCTGTCTCAACAGCTGCTGTGAGCGTTGTCGGTTGCCGTCTCCCTTGCTTTCGACCCGTCGACCCTAGTCTCGATATTAGCCTGTCTTGTCCCGGAGCATCCCGTTCGACAGGGTAGATTGAGGTTGTTGATGTTGTTTATCACCAGCGAATGTTGCAGTTGAGCCGCGGGAAGCTTTTCCTATTCAGGCAATATGTATGGTGCCTAAGCGCCGACCAATAACCACTAGCAAACATTGCCTCTGCTATGCAATAGTTAAAAGGGAATAGACTATAGCATAATATTCATTCATTTCATTCATCAATTCTAGTTAGTTGCCAATGTTACGTTACGTCTGGATTTCCGGAATTTCCGCGAAGAAAAATGAAAAAGGAAATAAAAACAAGCGCCCCAGATCCGAATTCCAAACCCCAAATCCTGTTCCCATGTCCCATGTTGTATCCATGTCCCATGTCCCATCAGCCCATAAATGTTATAAACCGGGAGAGGAGGTGTAAAAAGAAAGGGGGGGAGGGGGAGAGAGAAAAACATATAAGTAAGGAAGAGGGTGGACGGAAAAACACAACACCAGTAATAAAGAAGCAAATAACATTCAACGAAGAATCGGAATCATGTGTCAACCCTGTAATCTTAGCAAAAAATAACGCATGGGGGGGGGTAAATACCCACAATAGCTAATAAGACTCCCAGAATCAAAGTGGGACAAGAGCAACAAAGACAGCACACACTCCACCAACCCAAACTAAAGGCTAACCTCTCCAGGGTCTGTATCCATAACCCCTTCCTCCCAAAATGCTCCATCATACTCATCATCCCCGACCTCTCTCCCAATTGCCATCCCTGACCCACCTCGTTGCGAAAACGTCATCCCCTCACCTTCCCCCCTCTCTACATAATCCTCATCCTTAATCTCCTTCAATATGCGCTGAAAATACATGCGCAACGAGCGCAGGCCGCGCAGGTATCCCCGATCAATATCACATGGGCGATGGGGCGGACAGGGCGCGTCGGGTGGTATACCATCTTCGCCCGTGATGCAGTTGGCGAAATCGACAATTTTCACGCGAAGGCCAAAACTATTGTGCCCCTCTCCGTCATCGGTGGCTGGTTTCTTCTTTCTTTGTTGTTTTGCAGCAGGGTCACGATCGCCTGTTGTCGTGACATCAGGCTTTTCTGGTTCTGCGGATTTTTCCGCGTCATAGAGGATCAAGAGGCTACTAGCGTACAGCCTGTAACCGGGGAGTCGCCGCACCATGTTTTCCAACCGAGCGAGTTTGTCGAGTATAATAGGGATCTTCTTCGTGACACTTGAGTAACTAACGCCATCATACAAGAATCTTGTGAGTGCATCCTGGAACTGTCGTCCAGCTTTGAGGTCACGCCCGAAATACTTATCCTCGAAAAGATAATCTTGTTTTTTGATATTCCAGACTTGCATTCCACAAAGCCGCACTCCCAACTGCTGCGATGTCGTGGTTTGGCACTTGCGTCTCTGAGATTTCTTCTTTTTCTCAGTAGCCTCGATTCCATACTGACGAGTACCCATTTTTAGATCGAGAACACAAGGCCTATTCATGCCGGCAGTAAGGTCCTCAAGGAGCAGGAAGAACTGAACCCGTTCATCTCGTGTAGTCCGTGCTTCTTTGGGGTTTACGGGGAGCCGTACAGGACCCCCCGTGGAAGCTTCCGGAGCGACGGGGAAATTTTTGTTCTGTCGCGAAGTGGCTAGCTCCAAAGTAGTCTCACTGTGCTGATCAGCAGAAGAAGCCTGGTCAAAAACAAGGGCGGGGTTCATGACAGATTCCACAGAAGCAGGCCGCGGTGGTATATCCCGTTCCATCCTCAAGATTTCATCTTCTTTATCCCCACCATATCCATCGTCATCAAAATAAACCAGTTCCCCAGGTTTACTATTGCTCATACTTCGTTTTCTTTCCAGCCCACCGCCAGAATGACGGCGCCGTATCCGCGAGGCAATGGGAGCCACGAGCTTAGGTCGACCGTGTACTTCTTCTATATATAATTTCTCTGGCGCATGGGTATCCCCATTCACAACTGTAGAGGCAGAAGAAGACGATAAGTTGGCCTCTTTTTTGTCTTCGTTCCGGTTCATTCGAAGCGGGGGGGCTGATCCTTCACGCACAGTACCCATGGAACTGTCGCTCTGTAAAGACTGACAATCTATCGAAATATGGCTTCGTCTTCGCGAGGTGGAGAAGGAGTTATGTCCACGAGAGTGGCGCCGATGATGGTGGATTGGAGGCGGTGCAAAAACCTCCCGAAGGACCTGTTCCTGTAGTTTTGTATTTACAGTTGTCGCGCCCCAGCTTGCTCCATGTCGTTTTGGAATATGCGAACGAATGGATGATGCTGATGTTGACTTGTGCGCGCCGTCGTCATCGTCATCATCATCGTCGTCATAGCCAGCAGTTTGTCGGGTGCCAGAGATATTTCCACTATTCGCTGACCCAGCAGAGGTAAAGAGATCTAACGGAATTATATGCCTATTATTCTCAAGGATCACCTTCGGAATGACGCCCGTAACCTGGGATTGGCTAAAGATCCGCGCACTTTCTGGGTCTTTGGTCTTTTTCGAAACTTGCGAGGCTTTCTCGGCGCCATTGTTCGTAGAAGTGGAGGGAGCAGTTCCGTTTTCAACTACAATATCATCGGTCTTATTCTTTGGTCGCTTTGGGCCTTTTGAGAATGTTACATTGAGAACACCAATGTACCTGCAGGAAAGAGAGAACCCGCCATTAGCATCTCTTTGATTATAAGAAATAGAATCTTGACACATGACATCTGTGCTGCAAGCTTGGGTGTTTCGGGAGGAACTTGGGAAACGAGATAAAAACAAATAAAATAAAATAAAATAAAATAAAATAAACGAACCTTGCTAGAAACATTAACATTTCCGGATGTCTACGCTCAATCCTCTCGTAAAACTCATTCTCCCGATTATTCAATTGCTTACAAACAGCTCGTCGGGAAAATCTAAATACGGTGGTATGGCCCCCAACTTGATGCCGATACGGTTTGAGCTCAACAGCTCCAAGCGGAGCAGTAGGCCCATGAGCATGTTTACGTTTAGGGTGCGTAGGGTAGCGATTACGGTGCGCTGTGGAAGCAGCCGGAATCGTACCCGCATCGTCAGTTAAACTAGATTCTTCCTCACGTGCAGAAAGCCCGGTTTCGTCCGCAGAACCAAACTCAGACTCAGACGTCGATTCATGGCCGAGCTCTGAAATCGTAGCCAGTGAGCGGTCGTTCCCCTCGCTAACCTGGCCCTCGGGGGCCGTTGGCAGGTCTCCATGGAAAAGTCGAGTGCTGCCATCAGAACGCAGAGCTATGTCCACATGGTTGAATGGCTCACTTGGGCGACCGTCATGATTCTTCTGGATGGATGAACGCTTGAGATCCTCTTCAGGAGGTTCCTCTTCCTCTGGGGTGTTGAGCTGCTCGATATCGACCTCGACCTCGACGTCCTCTGCATCTGCACGTTTGTGTGGAAAGTAGAGTGCCGATGAAATTCGTTCTTCATCCTCGTAACTATCTGAACCTGTCCCTCTAAGATGCTGTGTACTGTCAGACCCCACAGAATTACTACCGAAAGTGGAATCTGGTCCAAAAAGAAGGGCTGATGACCCACGGTCCATGATCGTAGTGGGCAGTCTGTTTGTCGACGGAGGAACGAAGCCACCGTAGCTCTTGATTTCTTCCAGGAGGTCAACGGGAACCTTCCTCCACCTGTCGGTCCGGGGTTTTTCTTCAACGATATCGGAGTGAAGAGGGTTTCTGTGGGCGCGTTGGGTAGGAGTGGCGTCAGTGGCGTCAGATACATCACTCCCTCCATCCTCATCATGCGTATTCTCGTCATCCTCCCGTTGTAGCTGGTGAGGCTCTGATACGTCTGGCGGAAGGAGTATAACCTGAGAACGCGATGAAGAGGAGGAGCCTTCACTAGGGAATACTCTCCCCTGTTCGCCAGAATAATCACCGTCACCACCAAGTTGACATTCCTGATCCCTAACACTCCGCTCCACAAGACGCTCATCTCGTTTTTTGCGCTCTGGAGATTTTGTATTCTCCTTGAACAGACCTAGGTAGTGGCTTGATTTGCGACTCCGAACGTTAGAAGCCGGTTCTGCGTTGGCCAGATCAGCTTCAATGGAAGTCTCTAGGTGTGAGGGGTGACCCTTGGTCGAGCTGCGGGCGATAGGAAGATCTCGACGAGAATCAGAGGAGTAGTCCCCTGACCGAGACTGGGACTGGGACTTGGGACGGAGCTGGGATGGATCGGGTTGCTGCGTTGAGGTTGTGGATGATGATTGGGCACTGGTATTATTTTCTCTGAGCAATGGCTTCGTTGCCATCAAGGGCGTCATTTTGCTAGAACTCGTCGTAGCCGTAGCTGATGTGGTCATGACAGGTGTTTGCCTAGCTCCCGCGTTGGAGGAATCCGGGAGGATGGGGGAGACGGCTCCAAGGGAATCCCAGGTTCTTGCTCTGGAAAGCCGTAAAGATCGTAGCGGGTGTTCTGCGGATGTGAAATTAGGGGTAGGCGAAGGTCGTTGGAGGAAGGCATCAATTCTGTGAGGTTGATTAGAGGTGATAACGGTCGCACCACTGCCACCAGCATCATTTGTGCCGCTTCCAGCGACAGCACCGCAGGTTCGCTGCGGAAGCTGAGTGGTAATCATCGAGACGAGGGGAGGGGAAGAGAGTCGGGGAGGCGAGGGTGGCGGGGGAGAAGCGTACAGGGGAAACGAAGGCTGCGAAGGAGAAATCGACTTGAGGCTGTCCTTCCGCACGGAGTCAGTGGACAGAGAAGAAGCATTGCCATCTTGCCGAAGGTCGGGAAACTGCAGAGGGGTAGTATGATAATTATTTCTGGTGTTATCGCTGTTATGGTTGTTATTAGCACTCTTATCCCACGCAGATGATCCTTCGCGGTCCGCCGACGTCTGCAGTGTTGCCAGCGGCAGCGGCAGCGGCTGTCGTCCTTCTCTTTCTTCTCCCTCTCCCGTTTGATATCCGTCTGTAGCTGTAGCGGACTTCAACTGTGGACGGAGGATGAAAGAAGCTCTTCCCACGGCTCTTTCCGCTGGAATACTATTTACATCATTGTCTGAGGGTAGATAATGTGTGGCAAAGATGCTTTCCCTCTCGGACAACTGGGGGCTCCGGGATCGAAGGGCGGAGGAAGTGGAGGAGGCGGAGGAGGCAGTGACGGGGGTGGCTACACAGGGCCCGTAAGAACAGGGTGAAATAGAGGAGGGAGAAGACGGCGAGGCAGCGATTATCCGGTGAAGAGGGAACGAGGCATCGGGGGGTTTTAACCGGCCCGCAGGCGCAGGCGCAGGTGTAGATGTAAGGGGTGCCGTAGACGCATGAGTGTCGAGTGGTCCTGATGCAACGGGCGCAGCAACGTGGGCAGGCTGTTGGCTGAGCGACCCGCAGCCGGGGGCTTTGACTCTGGCTCTGGGATTGGAGGATGGAGTCGACTGCAGGCAGCTCGAATCAGGAGAAGAATCGGGCGCAGGTGTCACCAGGGTTGTGGACGAGGGATCAACGGGAGCGGGAGCAGGTGTTGACATGGGGGAAACATTGGTCAGGCCAGTGCGATGAGGAAAGCCAGAGGGGTTAATAAGAGGAGGACAAGAGGAGAAAACAGCAGCAGCAATTCATAAGGAAAGCTAGTAGGACGAGAGGGAGTGGGAGGAGCGGACGGAGGGGGGTCGAGGAGCTGGGCTGCAATAAAAATAATGAAGCTGGAGTGCAAGTTCTGGCCGAGACTAGGATGAGGCGAAGGCTGACTGATGATGCCGATGACCTGGGGAGGTGTGGCTGGTGACGGCAAAACCCTAAAATTCAACAACAAGAACAGGATTCTCGGGGCCAGGGACAGCAGAGGGGCAAGCACAAATGGTTTCTGTATGTATATAGGTGTATGTAGATGTATATGACTAGTTAGTTAGAGCCATTCTGTCTGATCCATTATCTCATCTGTCCTTGCCGGTCAAATTCCACAGCAAAGATGACTGCTTCGCCAGCGCCTGACCCCAGCCGCCGCTGATTCGCTGTGTCAGCCCTCAAGGTTGTGCCTGGCGACGATGGAACTGCCACAGGAACAGCTACAGGGACGATGCACCACCACCGTGAGACAACGATCACAGCCAATACCATACTGGAATAATATCTCCCGACCACTGCAAAGCTTACCCGTGCGCCACTCTCCATCCTTTAGCACCAGGTCAGGATCAATGCTCCCCAGCCACTCCACTTGCATCTTGCGCTTCCTCTCTACGTTCCGTCTTAACGCTCCTCTCCTGGCAATCATCCCAGGCCAACACACCATCGATGCCTCCAACTGCCTCCAAACGCTTGCTACATGAGCACTGATTACTTCTGGTACGCAGCAGCCGTGGCCAGGAACAGCCCGGCCCGCCGGCGACACCCGTGGCCATATCTCACACCTCCCCTCCCCTCCCCGCCCAATCAAGACCCGCCGTGCTCCCACGCGCTCTCCTCCTCCGCATACATACGCTGCTCTCCTAGCCCAAGACCAGTCCAAGACACAGACACAGTCACAGTCACCTTCCTAGGCACGAGCCGATAACTAGTATCCATTGTCAGACACGTTGCACGGCCAGCAATCGTTAGTATGAGGTATTTATCAATCCACCGCGGTTCCTTACGCAGTACTCCGTACAGACCAGTACATTCATTTCTATACCATGCCGTGAGTGGGGACGGGAACGGCAACGGACGGGCAGGGAGTGTCTCGACTCTGCAGTGCGAAAGTATCCCCCCCAAACCCATTCATCCATTCATTTAGCATCGTGGAGCTATGGATGTCCAAACCATCCATGGAGATATGCTAACGCTAATACCCTCCCCCGCACTGGAAAACGTTCCTACCTCCTGCACTTGTACCCAACCAACGACACATGAAGAACCAGCGATCAATGCTCCTGGAGCTCTTACATAGCAAGCAGATAACCTGGCCCTCCTCCTCCTCCTCGTCGAGCAGCTGGCGATATCCCAAAGGCACCTAAATTTCACCTTATACAACGATTATACATGTACATACAAATAGTACTATCTCCAGATTAGATACCGTGTACTCTATACCAGGTCCACGATATAAAGATACAAAAATTAAAGAGGGGCGGTGAGAGAAAAACCGGCTCGAAAAAGAGCACATAATAAAACTCAGGAAGAATCGATTGGTAAAAAACAAAAATAATACTCGAAAAAAAGTACCCAGGGTCCTGCCGCGGTTCGAACGCGGGGCCTCTCGCATATTTAGGCGTTGGAAATAATAGCGCAAACCCAAAGCGAGAATCATACCACTAGACCACAGGACCAGTCACTCTTGATTTGGAAGGGTCACAATAACAATATTTACTTACCAACTTGGTAATAATAAATACGACGCAACTTTGCAGAGCACTACAGATGTACAGTACAGAGAGAGCACTGCAGATGGCGATTCCTGGTTTTGAACAAACGGCTCAATTTAATTAAAGTAAAATTGGTTATAGTAAGGGCGTTATCTACTTGCAAATCCTGGGACTGCGTACTTCCCGTACGTACCCTTTTGTCTTTTGAATGTGGTACGGTTACAGAGTGAGATTATATATATATATTTATTCGTGGAGTTTGGTATCAAAAGTCAATTATCACCAAATCAACAAACACCGTTCAAAAATCAAAAGAGAAACGAAAACCAGAAAAAAGGGAGGTGGCAGAAAGAAGAGAATAAAAGAGCCATTTTTGAAAAACCAAGCCAAGAAAGGACCTACGCATGCTACAAAATGCAATTAGAACAGGGTATTTCGAGAGAAAAAGGGGGCAAGGTCCCAGGCAAGAGAACAGGCAAACCCCATGATACCAAAAGGAGGAAAACAAGAAATGAGACCCAAAGCCGAGATCACATGCTCGTCCTAAACGCCATATATATCAAACAAGAGAAGGTGGAAAAGTGAAAACAGTGGACAAACCCAAACCCCTTCTCCGTCCTGAGTCAATGTCCAGGCAGGAGAACAAAAGCAAATTTCACACAGAAAAGAAACCCCAGGCAGAAGAGCAATAACGGAAAGGCGAAAAGATTCACCATCAACTATCTTGCCGCTCCTTTTTCTGCTTGCTCTTCTTTTTTTTAAGAACCCCCAACTCTTCCAACCGCCTCCACACCTCATCCTTTTTCACATACCCACTCCTCCCCTTTGCGCCACCATCACCACCACTGCAACCACTGGGACTAGCACTCTCATCCCAAAAATCACCTACGCTACCCCCCGCACATCCATTGACAACAGGAAGTCCATTCAAGACCCTCAACCTCCCCGCAGCCGCCGCCTGCACCATCAGCTCCACAACTCTTCTCCGCAACCTCGTTGCTTCGTCCAGGTGCACGACGTACTTGCGATCTGCAATGACATTCGTAGGCGGTACAGTGTAGTGGTCATCAATCTCAATCTCAACCCTCCCCTCATCCTCGGCTTCAATCTCATCACGAGCCTCGTTGTCATCACCGAATCCTTTCCGCGCAATATCTGTACAGCCACCCAAGGTCGGGAAACCCGCGTCATCCTCCCCTTCCTCCCCATCATCACTTTTGCGAACCTGTAACTGCCTCTCCTCTTCGTCATACCCATGCCCATACTTTTTCTCATTCTTCCGTCTTCCCACCTGTCCGCCCCCGACAAGGCGCCCCTTCTCATCCCTCCACACCCTCCCACTTCCTGTGACAGGCGCCGGATAGAACCCCACCGTAATTGGGTTCCCCCTTAAATCCACATCGCCTAGTGTACCGCTGCGGCCACCGACGGATCTCAGAACCTGGCAGAGCTTCCGAAGCCGCGCGATGCGGTTACCAACTAACAAAACGCGACCAAGGCGTGTGATGCCTTGTAATTCGGAGATGTCGGAGAGCGCGTTGAAGTTAAGATTCAAGACGCGGAGGTTTGGGAAGGCGATGCCAAAAGTATTGGGTAGAGTTTCCAAGGCACACGAGGCGATGTCGAGGTATTGTAGGCTGGGGACACCGGTTGGTGGAGCGAGAAGAGCTGGGGATAGGCGGTTGGATGATAGGTATAGCTTCCGGAGGGAGGCGGCTGCACCAAGGTCGAGGTGGATGAGGGGAAGTTGAACCATCACGGATTGATGGGAAGAGGATGGCATTGTCTGTTCGCGGAGAGATAAGCTGTCGAGGTAATGACACTGGTCCAGACCGGTGATCGTGGAGAGATGGTTCCTGTCTAAATAGAGGAGGTGGAGGTTGGGGAATTTCCCGATATCTAGTTCCTCAATGTTATTGTTCGATAGAATAAGTGAGTGCATGCAATGAAGAATTTCCAACGATTCGAAATGCCGAATACGATTTCCTCGAAGGTCCAGCTTTTCGATAGTTTTGATGAATCCAATGTTGCGAACACTCGTGAGACAATTATCACGCAAGTCCAGGTGGATCAACCGAGTCCTTCATATAGCCGTCAGCGATCAATCGTCCCCTCTTAAATTAGACTGTATCCAAAAATTGAAATAGACTTACAACTCGGCTTCCCCAAAGTCAACCTCCTCAATCAAATTTCCCCTCACCTTCAGCGATAACAACCCATTCAAATGCATGATACCACGAATATTCCGGATCCGATTCCCGTCTGCCTTCAAACTCCTCAGATGAACAAGTCCCGAAAACGCATCAAGATCCTCCAGCTTGTTCCCCGACACATCCAAATATTGAAGATTAGACAGATGACCCCATGCAGTCAAGTTTGATAGGCAGTTGCGTGGGATCTTCAATGTGCGAATGCCCGAGGGGACACCGCTAACCTGGCCCACGTTATTGTCGGATGCGTCGAGCTCCTCAAGTCGCGAACAGAATTCGTTCAGTCTGTGTAGCGTTATTAAACCTTTTCCGCGAAGGTTTAGTCGACGTAGGTGTTCCCAGTATGGTTCGTAAGGCTCTATGTCAGTGATGTGTTTAATCAAATCTTCAGTCGCCAGAGTAAATGTCCCGTGCACCTGTCTGAGAGATGTCGGACGAGTCCGTTCAGCAACATAACTAACGTCACGTCGCATAGACTCATCAATTTGATGAAGCGTAAAATCCGACAGAGAGGCAAGCTGGAAGCTATAACTGGTATCCATGTTTGGGCTCCCTGGTAAAATCATCGAGCTGTCCTCATGCCCTGTGGCTTGGATAACAGAAAGGTCATGATGTTGAGTATTATGGTCATCAATGGCCGAATCTTCAGTTCGCTCATCGATTCGGGAGATAGGTCTTCCCTTGAAAGTCCGACTATCGAATGAACTATTCTGGACCGAAGAGATCCGGAAGGGGGAGCCTTGGCTGCATGGACGCGGTAGGTTGTCTGAATGGCTCAGAGAATACCCGAAGCAATTAGACCCGAGGTGGTCATGATACGCCGTAGGTGGCAACGGATGCTCCGGCTCAAGAGATTCCTCCCGGTACACCACATGGGATACCAAAGGGGACGAGAACGAAATCGTAGGCACCCGACCACGCCTTTCGCCGCCGGGAGGTTGGGCACTATCACAGTTTAAACAATTTCCTAAATCATTAATTCCAGCAAGCTGTCCAGGAGCAGCCAGCTCCTCACTACCCCAGGACGTAGCTCTGGTTTCCGGCTTCGGACAGCTCGACGTAAACCGTGTGGATTTCGATTGTACGGAACTTGTCTCAAAACGTGCGCCATCTCGTGTATTTGGTCGGAAATCAGGAATCTGCTGATGATTATCCTCCCTTGCATCCCCTTTCTCGCCTTTCAACTGTTGCAGCTGTTGCTGAGATTCTTTCAGATTACTGGGTCCCCGTTCACTAAAAGCAGCCGCTATCTCACATAGTTTGCCCTTTGCCGTTGCCGGCGACGAAAACGTCTGCATAGCCATGAGCTCTTGTAGCTCATCAACGCTAAGGTCCGGAATATCTTTAAAGGGGTCTTCTTCACTGATAATGGCATTGTCTTCCATCGCGTTCGACACCAATGATCTTTCTTCAGCAGGTATCACCACGTCTCCGCCCTTTACCCAAGCATGCGCTGAGCGGTCATAAGTCATCGAACCGACCTGCTCGGGTATCAAGTGAGCTATCATCTCGGAAGATATGATCCCCTTAGCCCCAGAGCCACTCGAAGAGCCCCGGGAAGATGCTGTGGGCAATGAGTTTCCAGCTGACCTTTGCGACGACATGTCCTGCTGGGAATCCGCGCCGTCATGGTTATTAGAGCCGCTGGGTAAACTTGAAAAGGAGCCTGTTGCACCTTTCTCCAGGTCTGGGGCGGACAACCCTCGTAGACGCATCTTCGTGCTATTTTCAACAGCATCATGCTCATTGCCGTCATGCTTATCTGCCTGCCTATTAACGGAATATGTAGCCATATACCGTTCCCGATTAAGATGTAGAGACTTTACGGACCCCCCCATATAAAGCCCAAAGTCATCCTTGTCTTCAAACTTCTTCAAATGGCTCACTATACGCGGGTGCTGCTTACGTGGTTGCTCTCGTAGCCTGCGAAGATCAACAACCCCCTCGCGACTTGGCGGCCTTGAAAACTCTTCCTGGGTCGACTGCTCTTCAGCATCCCTATAGGAGTAGTCCGGATCGCTAGCAACATCACTCAAACGTTCGGTTTCTTCAACACTCGACAAACCGTGATTATGCTTGGCGCTTCCTCTGGCACGTATTATGTCCATGATCTTAGTAGCTTCGTTCAAAAAATCTTGCGTGGTAATTGAGACTTTCCTACTGTCGTCGAAGATATGACTGGGGCTTGCGATAGAGGAGAGCTTGTGCTCATGCTTATTCTCAGCGTGTTGGACGATATCAAGGGGAACTTGTGGTTTGTAAATATGTTTAGTTTGAGGTATCTCTTGGTTTCCAACCTGAGACCTTATTTGCGAGGGAGTTGGCGTTCGTGGACGAGGTGGGAGTTGTAAGTCACCATCGTCTCGTTCCCCATTGCATCTAGCTTGAATCTGTCCATAGTTCTGGTCGTTTTGGTTGTTATAACTGGCAGAAAGTTGAGGAGATTCAAGAAGAGAAGACGCCAGAAGTTGATTATTGGGATCGATATTTTGTAGTGTTCTCCTTCGTTTTCGGCTCGGGTCTTTCGTCGGACTGTTCAAAACCCTCTTCGTCTCGCTCTGTCTAAATGGATTTACATCGCAATTTTCGTTTAGCATTGCTGGATTATTTGGATGGGTACCCATCTTCTTCCTAGCTGCTGGAGCTGGAAAACCATTAGTCTGTGAGGGGCCAAATGGATCATGCTGTTGTTTTGAAGATTGTATTTGGCTTTGTTTGCCGGATTCTCTTCCTCGAGATGGAAGATCTGATGGTCCTATCCCGTTTTCACTTGTGATTACCAGGGAAGGGGCGGGGAGCAGACTGAGACCGTCGGTTGGTTGTTCTGATGAACCGCAGCTATTTGAACTCAAGTGGTTTCTGGAATTGGCTTGATTCCGGTTCTCCTCGCAGGGCGATTTGGTGGGAGTTTCACAGCAACTTCGAGAGGACGATGTGGTTACTGTTTGGTTTTTATTACGGCGTGAAGTCGGTTGGCTTCGGCTTCCCATCTTCTGACGGTTTTCTGTAGGTGATGGGGTTGCTTCATCTGGGCCGTTATTAAATGACTCTTCAAATTGACTCATTCTTCTTAGTAGTTTGTTACTGGTAAATGTGTCGTACTCCCCGAATAACTTCAAGGGGCTACCAGACGATCTTGGTCTCGAGTCGTTCGTCTCGCGGCGTGCGCGGTGTGGCGTAAGGAATGATTGAAGAGGAGGGTGTTGTTGCTGTGAACTGAATGTGTCCTTGCGACTCTCATTGAGTGGAGTATTTCTGATGCTAGACAGGAAGGAGGCTGAATGAAGCGGCGAGAGGAGAGAAGTTGGTGAAAGTTGGCGACGGCGAAACGACCCATCACTGGAATAACCACCACGACGTATGCTTACAAAGCCTCCACCACCAGTGGAGCCGAAATCCATTGTTCCAACAGATAAGTCTTCAGGTAGCGACTGACTGGTCATTTCGATAGAATCCTCCACTCCTCCCGTGAACGTTTGATTTTCCCGACGGCTGAGGTAACTGCCATCATCACTGGCAACTGAATTGTGTCTGCGAGAATTGGGAAAGGTTTCTTTTAGGTTTGGGTTTCTTACTTGCTCAAGAAGTGACTCAAAAATTTCCCGATTTGTGTAATCGCCAGCGGTATCATTGTCGTCCTTGGAGAAGAGGATCGGAGTAATTTCCTCGTTACGCAGTTCCTCCCTGCCGCTCACAGTTCGTGATCTGGGATCAAAACTGGCACTTTCGCTCGCGTGGACACCGTCCCCCAACCAGCATTTAGCGTTGTCTAAGGATGTACTATATCTTTCCACACTGTCTTGGCCATCACCAACAGAATTTCCGCTTCTAGTCCGGGCATCATCCAAATCGTTCAGCAAAACGTCTGGCAGCTTGTCGCTGGGCGATTTTGAAGGCTGTAGCGACCATGGCTGATCAACCTGGGTCTGTACGGATGTAAAAAGATTCGACCTTGCGTTTGGTTCAGTATGGGTAGGCGGCGGTTTAAACACATTCTCCAGTTCCATGGGGCCGAACAAGTCGCCCCCTTCTCCCATCGGACCTTCACCGCGATCAAGACGCTTCTTCCATTCTGGGGTACTGCCTTCTTTGGTATGTTTACTTTGGGGTCTTCTGTGCATGGTAGAACTTGTGATAGGGGTATTTTCGGATTGAACTTGTACGGATACTATAGCAATATTCAATAAAAAGCATTTCTCGTTAGTTACAGACTAATGAATGAAAATTTTCTTCATGTGGTACGAGCCATCTTGCCTTTTGGACCGACACTCGAGGTGACAACATTGATCATGGAAAAAGTGTGGTTGGACGAAACATTGCTATTGTTGCTTTCGACGTCTGATAAGCGGAGTGGCTCTGATGTTTTGCGCAAATGTCGGGAGAAGAAGGATGGTTTGTTTTGCGACGAAGAAACACTGGTGGGCGGAGAGGCGGACTGGCCGCGTGACGAGCGTTTGAAGGAGTTGGAGATGCGGTCGCGCAAGGAAGTTTGTGAGGAGCGAGGTTGTGGGATCCAGTCTTCAGACAGGTCATCTAACCAAGGTTGCTGTTTACTCATGTTGAGCTTGATTTGGATTCAGGGTTATGTAGTCAAGAGGTCGATAATTAAATCAGAGGGGGAGGGAGGCTCAGCGAAGAGGTGGAAGGGAAGTGTGCGATCTAGGAGGAGTAGGGATTGCGGAGAGAGGATATATTAACATAATGGTCAGTTAATAAGGATATATAAGAGGAAGGCCTGTGGACTAAGAATGGACCATCAGCTAGTTAGGCGGTGCTGAGGATAAGAGATGTTGTTGAAGTTGTGGAAATGTATATAGCTCAGGTTGCGGAGAGTTTGATATCATGATGCTTTGGTCAGGGCGGCGCCAAGAAAACAACAACATCCTGCCAAATGCGGGCAGCAGTCGGAAAAACAGATGTTCCGGCCGCCTCTGACGGTTGGGCTAACTCAAGTGCGGAATATATCAACTCGTCACGCAGTGTAGCTATAGAGTGCTGCGTGCTACGCACGGAGTAGATAAAATTAGAAAGATCTCCACGGCTGATGCATGTCCATTACATCAGTGTAGCCCGACGACGGTGAGATTATCAGATCCCCGAGATAAGGCGCCATAATGAGCGCGTTTACCTGAACGCACTGATGACACATCGTTCACCTCACGTCCTGTTAACTAAAATGTAAATGCTATTTCGCAGATTTAGACTGTTTGTGCGTATGCCGAATTCCAGGATCCAAGCTCGATTTCAGTCTGCATCCTGGAGCGCATTAACGACTTTGTTGGCCCAGCAACCAGCCGTAGCTCCCGAAACTTAGAATTATACGCTTTAGCGCGTTAAGTGGGACACGGGACCATGTGACTTGGAGCTCTGGCTTGCTTGTCACAGTTCGCTCAGCCTCCATCAAGAGCAGGCTTCAACATCACCGCAGAAGTATACAATACCGTCAAACTACTCCTCGATCTCCAAATGCCGCCCTCGACGTCCCTGTCATTGAATTCCCCATTCCTCACCCTTGGCTCATACCGTCCCTGGAGGCCATGGTTTTCAAGCGCCACACCTCTCCACTACACTTTGAACCCCTGTCCCCTCTACCCTCAGAGCATCTGAGTGAATTTTCTGATAGCGACGATGGACTAGACCGTGCTACTCGAGCTGCGAAATGGAGGAAAATTGAAAGGTTAGGCCAGGATTACTTGGAGGGAAGGCCGTTGTTTATTTTATCCGCCGGTTTAAAGGGGCCCCTGGAAAATGGATGGGTGAACCCCTGGAAGCGGAATAAGGAAAAGGATAAGACACCACCACAAAAGCTATCGTTGCCCAAACAAGATAGGGAAAGGGGATTGAAAAATGGTGTCCAAAGCTCTATAGCGGTGCCCTCAGAAGCTCCCTCGCGGCCTCTGAAACGCCCCTCGAACCGACCCTCCCGGGTTCGTCGTCAGGGAAGTGGGTTTGAGTCGTCTCTCGAACCAGAGCAAATTCTAGAACTCCAATCCAATCAAGTGCAAAGACAGGCAAGCAGTAAGGATAGCGGACTGCTAGGAGCGGATGTATTTAACAATGCTCGACGAATGCCTTCAAATAGTATATTCTCAAAACCCCGAGCAGCATCGGCGCAAGTGAATTCAACAACAACTGAACGAACTCATCGATCTATATCCTCATCCACACCAAATCGTTGTTCAGTTGACGCCAACAACAGTTGGCTGAAGACTGATGAAAGGGGACCACATCTAGAAGAGAACGAACGCTCAACAGGCTCCAGTCCAACCCCTGGCTATCGGCCACGCCCTTCTGTAAAACCTGGACATGGCGCAGGAAGACCACACGACAAGAAAAGACAACGGGTGTGTGATTTGATCAATGATGACAGCAGGAGCTACACCCCTCCTCGTATTGCGTTTACTCCTATCAATGGACAGGGAGTGTTAAGCTCCGCATCATCTAAAACAACCGGACAGCTTCTTCCGGAAGGAGGGCTCTCGTCCGGGAAGGGTTTGAGGTCGCCAGCTGGCGGCTCACACTTTTCAAAACCCGGCAAGCCCGCTTCCGCTTTCACGGGCCATTCCAGCAGTAAGAAAAAGCGAGAGGTTCTTCCTCTCGAAGGGAATACGGCCTGTAAAACAGTAACCATGATACAGCCCCCGGGATCCTTTCAAGCTGGACTTTCTACAGACGGCTTCCCAGAGTCTCAATATCGCTTCCATGACCAGCCCGCATCAAGTTCGGATACAATTTCGAACTCTAATTGCAACATCGAACGTGACAAACATTGTCGATCTCAACCATTGCAGCATAAAACCTTACCGCGGAGCACAGAGAAGAGTCAGATAAATAATATCTCCCACACTTTGCCGGCGGATCCAACCCCTAATGGAAAAGATGGTTTGCAAGACAGTCTGCAAATCTCCAGCAATGCGACAGCGTCAGCAACGATACCATCGGCCCAAATAGTCCCAGACCATTTCAAGTTTCCAATTCCAACTATGTCTCTCCATTCCACGTACTTTTCGGCGGCCTACTCCAGCGCTGTTAGGCGTGGAAGTCAAAACGGTGGATATAAGGAGCACTTGTCGACGCAGGCACCTGTTCCTAGTGCTCAAAAGCTTGCACGGGATGAGTTGGTGATTCCAGCCAAGCTGCACGATACAAAGGCGTCAAAAGCCAATGAAGCCTCGAAGGTAGCTGCAGGTGGTGAGCAAGCCAAGCGATCGCATTTATCCGAGGCCAGCATATCGAACGTGCGAGCAATCACGCCATTTTTCAGCACAGTTAAGAGGATAAAACCCGGGAAAAGGTCCGAAGCTGAAGCGGCGACAGTAGATGCGGCTGGAAAAAATAAGGGTCAACAGAAACAACGACAAAATGGAAACCGAGCCCGAAACTCAGCTGTCTTCAATGATCCCTCATCACCCGCCTCTCACTCTCAAAGTCAATCGCGTTCACCATCGCCAAAAGCTACATCTCCGCCATGCCTCTCAAGCCACCCTTTCAACGCACCCTGCGCCAGCATCAGCATCCAAAAAATTTCTCAGTGTGTCCCATCCGGCGAGTCACAGAGCTCGAACCCAGCGTCCACACCCCCCCACTTCAACCTCACGACCTCCACAAACGACACACGGGGATACCAAGACTGCCAGGGCCAGGGTCCGGGCTGGGAAAATTTCGACCTGAGCCAGGCGATCGCGGAGGCAGGGACATTTTTGGGGACCTGGGATTTTGACAAGGTAGACCTTGAGAGGGTCACTCAGGGTGATAACACGAACAGCGTGAACAGCATCAAAAGTCATGGGAATACGAGAAGCCGCAATGCCAATGATAATAGTAATAGCGGCGGTGCTAAGTATGAGATACCGTTACTACCAGCTTCGTCAGGCACGAAGTTGCAGTCGATACTGAAGCCAAATTCACCTGGGCAGTGATCGGGATTTTGTGTTCTCGTCTTTTCTTCTTTTCCTTGCTGACCCAGCATTCCGTGGTTGGAGGATCTTACTGTTTCCTTTATATCTTTTTGTTGGGTTTATTTTATTGGCGATAGAGCGTTGAGCACTACTGCGCAGAAGTACAGAAGTATTTAAACATATATTAAGACATAGAATCCATGGTGTAGTTAGCGTTAAGCGTGCATGACGAATGATAGAAGATCAGCATTGCAGAGTTGAGAGTTTCCTTTGCACGCCTGGGATTTCCGTAAATTAGTTCTTTGATAAATATCTAGCATTCGAAGTCTTATAAAAGGAAAATAATTTTGACACCGTGTCATGTCTATTTTGAGATATATCAAATGAATGCGAGTTGTTTAGGCGTCTTGAATGGTTAGCCTGTATTCCAATAGCTTGCTTAGCTTGGTCCAGAAGGACCTGAACCGTTCATCCCACCGCCTACCACAACTGCCAACTCCAACATCTATCCTTATCCTCCCATGGCGCCGGTGCTAGGAAATGGCTTTGACCTCGGTAAGCGGCCCATTTTCTCTTGCTTACTCCGAATCAATAAAGCAAAGAACCAAGCTAACATTGAAATGTAAAGTGGAAAACGTTTAACTTCTTCGACGTCGCCCCTGTCCAATTCCCGGACGACGGTAGCTCTATCTTCAATGTATGCGATGCGCCCGTTTCTCACATACACATTACGAACACACATGTATATGATATACTAACGAGAATACCATGCGACCCCTGCAGGGCGACATAAGCAGCATCTGCTCTGGCTCTGAGAACCTCTTCCTCGGCACATCCGATGGCATCGTCCATATCCTGTCGCAGACCTTCAAGGTACTGCGCACCTTCAAAGCACACGACACAGGTTCCATCACGCACATGAGGCAGGTTGATTCCACCTCGCTGATCGTCACCATCTCGGAGGACCTGCTGAACGACCCGGTGTTGAAGGTCTGGGCGTTGGATAAGGAAGAGAAGAAAACCGGGTCACCGAAGTGTTTGTCGACGGTCCAAGTGCACAATGGACGGAGGCAATTTCCGGTATGGTGACTTGACTCTTTTCCTTTCGTTCCACATTTGATATTTTCATTCTTGACGCCTCTTCTGCCAGGTATCCGCCTTCGTCGTCCTCCCAGACCTATCCCAGCTTGCTGTGGGCTTTGCAAATGGTTCCGTCACTGTGATCCGCGGCGACCTAATCCACGACCGAGGCGCAAAGCAACGCACAGTCTTTGAATCCGAAGAGCCCGTTACCGGCCTGGAAATCCAGCACGGGCCCGTAACGACCCTCTACATCGCTACGACGGGCCGGATCCTCACACTCGTCATTGCGGGCAAGGGCCAGGGCCAACCCGCCCGCGCGCTTGAGGACCTAGGCTGTGGCGTGGGTTGTATGACGATCGATCACGAAACGGGCGATATAATACTTGCTCGCGAAGATGCGATATACACATACGGCGTTTCTGGTGGCCGGGGTCCTAGCATTGCGTTCGAGAGTCCGAAGACGTCCATAAATGCGTTTAGGGATTATATAGCGCTCGTCTGTCCGCCTAGGCCGGCGTTGCCGAAGTCTTCTGATGCACTCCGACGGCTTGGGGGTAGCGGTGGTGGGGGACAGGTTGATGAAATCTTGACTACATCGACGTTTACGATATTAGAGCCAGATTTGAAATTTGTTGCTCACACTGAGTCATTCCCAGCCAGGGTGAGATATGTGTTTATGGAGTGGGGTGATTTGTTTATTGTTAGTGTAGATGGGATGGTACGTGTCGCCATACCTCTGAATTTCTTACGAGGAGGGGGCTCTCTTGCTGATAAATATAATGTTGATGAAAATAGGTTTATCGATATCGTGAAAAGACTCTCCAGCAGAAGTTGGAAATCCTCTACCAGCGAAACCTTTATATTTTAGCTATCAATCTTGCCCAGAAAGCTGGTATTGATACGCTACAGCAAAATATCATCTTCCGCAAATACGGCGATTACCTATATCAGAAGGGGGATTATGATACTGCAATGCAACAATATCTACGCGCAATTAATAATACAGAACCCTCCCAGGTTATTCGAAAGGTAAGTCTTTTCACATCTCGCTGATCGACGTAGCAGAAGCTTAGGCTAAAAAATCACATGCACGGTATAGTTCCTAGATACCCAACGTATCCACAACCTTATCGAATATCTCGAAGAGCTCCACGATCATGAAAAGGCGACTGCTGATCATACAACGCTACTCTTGAACTGTTATGCAAAATTAAAAGACACCAGCAAGCTCGATTCTTTCATCAAGGCTCCCGGTGAACTGAAATTTGACCTAGAGACTGCCATTGCGATGTGTCGACAGGGCGGTTATTACGAGCAAGCTGCATACCTAGCGAGAAGACATAACGAAAATGACATGGTGATCGACATTTTGATTGAAGACTCTCGGAAATATGAAGAGGCATTGAAGTATATCTGGAGTCTGGAGCCTGATATTGTAAGTTAATATACCCGATAATATTGATCTACTATTAACAACTGGTTTGTGACGACAGGCATATCCAAATCTCATGAAATATGCTCGTGTTCTCCTAGGCCATTGCCCACAAGAGACCACAAAGCTTTTCATCGAGTATTATACAGGTCGCTTCCGACCCCGGCGAACAACCGAGGAGGAACCGGCAGAGAGACCCCAACCACAAACCGGAAGCGCCATCCAAAGTCTAACCTCCTTCATCCCATTGCCAGGATCACAGGGACCGAAAGCCCCGGCTGCCCAGCCGCAATTAGCCCCAGAACTCGAGTCACCAATTCAATATGACATACCGAAAGCCCGTAGTGCTTTTTCATCATTCGTGGATCAGCCTCAGAAGTTTATAGAATTTTTAGAAGAGTTGATTAAACAGCATAATCTGAAAGAGGAGGATAGGGTGGACCTGTATACGACTTTGTTTGAGATGTATTTGGATACGGCGATGCATACCAAGGGGGATGGTGAGAGGGAGGAGTGGGAGGGCAAGGCGAAGAAGCTAATTGAGGGGAAAAATGTACGCGGATTTTATTATTTTATTATTATTTTTGAACCTTTTCGTCAATTGTGGCTGATTATATATGGCACTCACAGATTCCCGTATCCACCTCGAATGTTTTATTACTCTCCGACCTCTCGAATTTCCGGGAGGGCACGACCCTGGTCCGAGAACAGCAAGGCTTGTGTTCGGATATATTCCGCTCTTACACCTCTGCCAAAGACACTGCTGGCGTCATCAAGGCCCTAAGAAAATATGGCCCGCAAGAGCCTCAGTTATACATCGACGCCCTCGCGTACTTCTCGTCTAGTCCGAAGATCCTCGAGGAAGCCGGCGACGAGCTGCATGAGGTACTCAGAAAGATCGATAAGGATGGGTTAATGGCTCCGCTGCAGGTGATCCAGGCACTGAGCAACAATGCGGTGGTGACAATGGGAATGATAAAGAAGTATCTCAGCGACAATATCGAGAGGGAACGGAAGGACATTGCAAATGTGCGTATCTTATCTTCCATATCCCCCCCTTCCTTTCCTTTCGCCAACTAACAAAATGCACACGCAACCCATAGAACCGCCGCCTAATATCCAGCTACACTGCCGACACCGAGGCCAAGCAAAAAGAAATCGAAGAGCTAGGGACCAGGCCCTTCGTCTTCCAAGCACGCAGCTGCTCCTCATGCCACGATAGACTAGACCTGCCCACCGTACACTTCCTCTGCAAGCACTCATTCCACCAAAGGTGTCTTAACAGGGTTGACGAGGACGCTGAGTGTCCTGTATGTGCGCCGCAGAATGCGACTATTCGAGCTATCTGCGAAAGGCAGATTAAGTCTGCTGGCCAGCACGATATGTTTAAGAGTGAGTTGCAGCGGAGTCGGGATCGGTTTGGGACTGTCAGTGAGTTTTTTGGGCGGGGGGTCATGAGGGCGAATAATGTAGAGTAGTATTTAGTTTTGTTTCTGCTATATATAGGTATATATTTTTCAAAATATTTCGCAGTTGCGTGTTTGTTTTGCTGGGATGGAAGGTTTATGAGTAGCGATAGTTTTTTATTTGGTATGTGGAATGTGGAATGACCCTTTATATGCCTAGTTATGAAGAAGATGATACATATGCAACGTTTAACTAACTCTAGAGATAGAACGAGAATTCAATTATTGTAATTGAATTGTGCCATTAGTGATATTTTTACTAATTTTTGCTGTTATTGCTATCTCTACTATTTCTACAATCATTAGTTACTGTCTCTGCTATTCTTAATAATGTTTCTAGAGGACATCCAGAGATCTCGATATTTTAGAGGTTGGATTTATTACAGACAGAAATCTCCGTGTAGAAAACCTGTTGAGGAATACATCCTCTTCCCCATTGGATTTTGGGAAGGAGTTTAGATAGGGGAACAGACCTAGATGGAGCCTGACATGCAACAGCCTACGGAAGATGTAGCAAGTGTAGATGGGAATTCACAGTTTCGCGATGGAAATTTGCTCAAAGGCTGCACATTTCAATCAGCAACAACAGGGTTTAATGCCCAGCATAATGCACTGCTTTAATGTTATTTGCACCAATAACTAAACAGATATCAAGGACGCATTGATCTACGTAGATATGCCGCAAAAGCTGCTCGAAATGATCATATTACCCAGACATGAGAGAGAAACGCAAACTTAGGTTAAAAAGGTCAAGCAACCCTCTTTTATATTTCCCAGTCGTTTCGTTAGTTAAAACCTCACATCTCAAGAATGACCAATCTAGTTAAATTTTATGTTTGGAACTGCGGCTGGATCGATGGCTCCAAGTTAGGATCCTGGTATGTCTTAATATTGGTTTCCTCTGTATTTTCATGAGGATGCAAGGATGTTTTTTTAACATTTCTTAATTATTGCTTCAATATACGTCAGTCATAGAGAGAGATAGCATGTTGCCCCCTATTGAGCCTAATCCTTGAAACAAATTGGCAAAGAGTCTGAGTTCCTTGAACCGGATCGGTAGAACCACCTGATAAAGGAACTGAAAGCAGCAGGGGCGCCGCCTTTATATTCCACCTTCCACTCTGGGCTTTCGGAAAATCGATCCTGTTTCAAAGCAGCCTTCAAATAGTGGGAGGCCTTAACTGAAAGGAGTGAACGTAAGTGATAAGCCTACACCCGAGGGATAGGTTTTGACGACGAATGGCGCGTGCTCCAGTGAAAACCTTGGGCATGGCTATTCAATCCTTCGTGAAGTTGAATCTGCTACTGGGTCTTTATTAGCGTGTAGAATTTTGAAGGATGATATAAATTATGAGGGTCTATATCAATTTAAGCTGTAGCAACTCCGCTGGCAGCCACACGCTATGGATTATCGGAGTTTGGAATTAGTTTTCTTCGTCGATCTGAGAAAACCCTGGAATTTTTCTAATTCTTTGCGCATCCTGGTGATCGACAATAAAACAAGTCACCTCATTTGGTGAGAAATCTGCGATCCGGGACCCTTTGCCCTTTACCAGTCTCAAGGCAAAGTTAAGTTCATCAATCTGGGAAGCGTGGAAGTGAGTGCGACACCACTCTCCGTCAAGGTTCATTCCATCTATGAGAAGCTCTACAGCGATTGCAGCTGTAATTTCCTGCGTCTCGATGTATGTGCGGCAGAAACCCATGAACAGAGGCGCAAACCGTGGTAGTGGCAGAGCGGCGATCTGATCAGTCGATACAGAATCAAGTATCTCTTTGCTATATCCCTTCGCTGTTTGATGCTCCTCATGAGAGATTATATGTGTGGGCAGAGGGTCGAGGTGACAGTATCTGTCTGTAAAGAGGATAACACAGGAGATACGCTGAGAAAGAAAACGAAACCGTGGAAACCCTCTTTTGTATTCGGTATAGATATTGTGATCAATCACGTTTGCTTTTTCGAGTCGATCCTTTCTAGACTCAAATATCGATGCGGCGAGCTCAAGATCATTTGCGCGCACACAGAGCTCAAGGTCCTGTTACAGTGGAAAGTCAGAAAACAAACAAGGCCAACGAACGTCTACTGAGAAGAGACACCCTCATGGACTATGCGTGGTGCATTGTAGTAATTCAGAGCGAGTTCGCCCACAATGCAAACAGGTATGCCATCATCTTGCAACAACGCCAACAACCAGCGGATGTCCTCAAACTCCATTGCAGTGGTTGGAGGGCTGATGGATGATGGGCGTCCAGGGACGTGCCAAATGTCAAATGGGAAATACTGGTAGGCAGCTGAGTCTTGGGGAAAACAGAAGGCGAGTTCGTGAACTTGAGGCAAAAGTATATTTACCATAAGAAATTTGGTGTTTGCTTTGTGGTCAAGTGCTATGTGACATACATTCGATAAATAACTAGGGGGTTAAATATCTGGGAGATCTCGGTGGATTTATAACTACTGTGCATGTACTCCGTTCTTACCAACAACAATCCTTCTCAACATTGCCAGTCCAGACCATCATTCTTTTTCTATCCCTTGCAAACCCCTGTCATCCATACTAGCCACTCTGCTTTTTCCAATGTCCGCTACTAGACTACTATGGCCATACCGCTCACGAAAGAGCGTTCGTTTTCAAATAATGTCTGACCTTCACTATTTCCACATCATACCGTGCGCGGCTCGTCTGATTCTGGCCGGCGACATTGGTCGGCTGGCTGACTATGAGGCCTTTCGCAACTTCCTATGCATTCAGTGCAAAAATTTTGTGGAAGTCTACCTTGTTCTTGGAAACCATGAATTCTTCGGTGTCTCCCGTCAAGAAGGCTTGCGTCTGGCGGATATGCTTCAACAGGAGCCGGAACTTAAGGATCAGTTGATTATAATGAATCGGACGCGTGTAGATCTGCAAGATCTCACTCTGCTAGGTTGCACTCTGCACTCACAAATACCACCTGAAGCTGAGGAGATTGTACGATACAAGATTAATGACTTCAGACGTATTGTGGACTGGACTGTTGCCGACCACAATGCTGAGCATGCCAAGGATGTGAAGTGGCTGGCAGATGAGATTACTTCAATTAGAAAAACGGAATCTGGATTGAAGCGGAAGATTGTTGTGATTTCTCATCACGCGCCCTTAACCAAAGGGACCTCCAAATCCTCAGATGAGTGTAATCCATGGAGCTCAGCCTTTGCAACATGTCTCCTCCTTGGGAGGAAGGAGATATCGTATCTCGACGATGTCCAGTGGTGGGTTTTTGGCCATACGCACAACTCTACGGAATCAATTTGTGGGCAAGTGAAGCTTGTTAGCAATCAACGGGGCTACGTGCTTCCAAATAAAGAGAAGAATGGGTCTCAGATTTTAGGGAGCTTTCCGTCGACAGTCCTAAACCTTTGGGGTTATGGCAGACAGAAGCAAAACGCATTCAATGCTAGGAAGACTATTGAGGTTTGAGCTACGGTTATGTTATCTGACGACAGGCTCGATGGAGATGTAGAAGTTATGAGCTGAAAGCGACACGAGGGGGTTTCAGGAAGGATTGGGTGGGGTTTGGAAAGTTGTTTCAAATCTCACCTTTTATTTTGAACTTACCTGCTGATAAAACTATGCATCTTTTGATGAGTTGCTCTGCAAAAGTGATTTTGTTTTCCCCCTTGGCGATTAATAGTTGGCTCATCCAAGTCTTCCATCAAGGGAAGAGCAAAGCAATGGTTTATCATGCTGATATAGTCTGAATCTCCATTACAATGTGGAATTCATCAGTCGGGCTAAGGATAGCCGCCCATTTCAATGTGAAACCTATATACAATCATGAGATTGACTTAAGAGTCAATTATCTGCATGGTTTTTGTTTTGCTGTGGTCTCTGCTGCTTCCCTGCTGTTCCATATTTGCTTTCACAAACTAACTAGGAGGACTTGAACATGGAGGTGCATCCCTAATATACACATCTATATAATGCTGTCAGTAACTAACCATTGATGTTCACATCACCTGATCATTAATTTACCCGCATCTATCTTGTTACACTCCATCATCCTCATACATATTCAGACAGTCTTGGATCTACAACATGCACCAAGCTCGTCTGAATGATGCAGCTATTGCACTGCACCAAGTCCTCTCATCACATCATGTGAAGTTTGGCATATTTGGTGGCTTTGCAGCGTCGACCTTGGGTGGACCGCGCGCAAGTAAAGATATAGACTGTCTTGCAGCAGTCAACAAACAACAGATTCTCAGTCTCCTGGATGGCAAAGCAGGATTCGTGGCTGTGCCTCAAGTTCAGCCGGACTACGTAGCTTTTCTATGGTCAGATAAGCCCAGCCGAGAGCGAGCGGTGCTTGTCGAAATCTTCTGCGAAGGTTATCCAGGTAAGCTACGGCTAGAATGCCAGATAGAAGCTTGGTCTTTAATTCTCAAACACTGGCATACTACCCGCATACTTGCCGTGGTCGCTTTTCAGTGTAATGTATGTACGTATCACCGCAGGAGCAATGTTCACGATGGCCGATGTGCAACCGACCCTCACTCCGATCACGGGCGAAACCCAAGGAACAGGTGCTACGGCGCTGCTGGATCTCATCTACTTGTTCAAAGGGAAGCTACGTGCCACTGCCACCCGCGAAAAGTTCCATGATGCAGCCGATCTACGCTGGCAAGAGGGCCATTACCTAGCCAGACTCCAAGAGAACAAAAATCAATTCAATCTCCTCCATCTCGGTCTAGCTTTGAAGCTATACCCTGAGTTACTGTATTGCTTCAAACGTATTGGGCTTGATATTGAAGCTGCAGAAGCCACAGCTGCTTCTGTCAGCTTGCACGACCTGCCACCACCTCAACCAGGCGATGTTCAGAAAGGATTACTTGCGCCTTCTAGCATCTAGACAGGCTCCAGTTCATGTTGGATATTTTTGATTTTTTTTTTCCTTTCAATGCTCTCTATGTCTTTCCTTGATCGACATTGAAAACCTTCAACTATGGACGCTAGTTGGTTAGACACAAGGGTTGGAACATGGGATCTGTTTTCTGAGAAGATAGATCAATGATGTAGTATTGTTATATTTGGGCTTCTTCTTTTACAAACGTACGTTTAAAAGAGTGTGGAAATGATTCAATAATCATTCATCCAGGTACTGAACTCTCTGTATCGCGACCCTCAAGAATGTGAAAGCACTTAGCAGATATTCTCCAAATCTAGCTGGGCTGCTGCGAACCATGGAGTAATGAGCAGACCGGCCTCAATGCACCAGGCTGAAAAAATGCGGATCTGCCCCTAGTGTCCGGCGACACTAGTTCTATGCACACTAAATTATCTCCTGCCAAAATAAGCCGGGAGTTGTGCTGCAACGGGGCATTGGCATCGCTCCAGTTGTCAACCGTGAGACATATCGCCCACAGAGTGTGCGCGGTACTGATGAAAACGGTAGCACCATGGCATGTGGTTCAGCCAGGGTCCATATCATTCCTCATTAATTTTCAGTAGGAATGTCACATTTTAAGTGAATTGTAATTAAAAAGGACAATTTCTGTTAATTAGATGATTTTGAACAGAATGGCCAAAATCCTTGGACGTCTGAGGGGCTCGTTTTTATCTTATCAACACGTGACTGCGCGTCCTGATCGCGTTGGGTGGAATTTGGCTTGTATTCCCTCGTCGCTATTCATCAGTAAGGCTTCAAGCACCCGACATAATCTGTCCCCCACCCGCGGGACTTAAATGCGCATGCGTTCCTCTAACCATATTACCATTGTCTAGCGAGATGCCGTCCGACCTCGTAATCCAAGACTCAGACGAGTCAGACGCTGAACTGAGCGATATCGCTACATCTATTGACCTCCTTCAAGACAACAAAACCACCAAGTCTGTCGTTATCCTAAGGGATTTTCTGCCCTCTGATCAGCACGCACAATATCCCCGTAATGGCGATAATGATGATAATAATCAGCTGGCAGAGGAAACCATCAATGGGATAGGGAGCGGCGCTAATCTTCACCCAAATACCCACGGTGCGCCAAGCTTCGATCCCACTATCAGCGTCAACTTCGATCAATTCCTCACGTCACAATCACAGGATCAGACGACTACAGGCGCCGTTTCGTTGTCCCAACAACGGAGGGAGAGGGAGTGGCTGGGGGAAGAGGACGGGGACGGTGTATATCCTATGGTGATGAAGTCCTCCCGGAAAAGTATCTTGAAAAGGGGGAGGACGATGGATGCTGGTAATACAGAAGTGGATGATATTGTTGTAAGGGAAAAGAATATTAAGAGGAGACGGACCATGAGTGTGTCCGAGGTATTTCAGGGTGCCGTGGTGAAACGTATGGGCATTGCTGGTTCGCGAGAGCAAGGTGAGTGTAGCTATGGTGCCAGCGAGGAATGGTCGACTGAACGAATGATTGCTATAGAATCCTCTCTATCCCCAACAAAGGACGATGGAGGTGGCACTTGCGAAGAAAATTTGTCGATTGAAGACCCGGTTGCTCCTGAAAACCATTCCTTTACAGCTGAAACCATACCAGCGCCACTAACCACTGGGTCAGAAGCCCGCTCTCAAAAACAACCGATCGTGCGATCAAAGTCCACTCAAGGATTTGACGATACTTCTTGCGATACTGAATTAATGTCTTCCGTAACCCTCGCACGACCACACAGGGCAATGTCGTCATCTTTCAAAAGCCATCCGCCACAATCATCAACAGAAAGCGCTTGCGATGAGCTTGCCCTACCTCACGTCGTTCAAGTTGCGATAACCAATATGAGACCGACAGCGATGTCAGAGAAGAAGCAATCAGTTGCAGAGTATGCTGGGATGGAGAGTGATCAGGATGAGTTGGACTGTATCGATTTTGGTGGTATCCCGAAAGAACGCTACAAACCGCGGCCGAGTAGGTCGAGGAGTAAAGCTGTGATTGACCCTGGTATGGGTGGAGACGGGATAGGTGTTGGTGGCGATCCTTACGTTGAAGTTATGGTGCCGCGTGAGGATTTCCCAGTCGCACAATCATGTCCATCACGCGAAGCCAGAGACTCAATTGTTGCAGAAACAACGAAAACTCCAGAAAGATATTCGTTAAATGCCATGACTCAGGATGTCCCTCTGGAAGCATCTAAACGACCACTCAAATCAGCGAAGAAGAAGGTTAAGCGGGGAAAGACCACTTCAGCGATGTTGAAGAGGGCTCTAGAATCGGATGTCGAAGATGATGTGATATGGATGGACGAGAAGCCAGCAAATGTTACATTCAAGGATAAGGCGAACGATTCATTATCAAAGAGTCGGAAAGCTGAACGCGGCGAGGATAGCAAGGGAGAGCCCCTTGGCAACAAGACCGAGAGTATCCAGGAAGAAATTCCTCCTGAAGAAAAAGTGGTGGACGAAAGTGATGTGAAACTCGACAAGATCCAGCAGATTCCGCTTGACCCTACTGCTGCTGTTGCTGCTGCTACTGCCACCGTGTCTGCCCCTGAGCCCAAAAAATGCGGTCGAAAGCGGAAGAAAACATCAGACAGCCCAACTATGGAGTCTCAACTACCCCTCGCGGAGACCGAACAATCGACCTATGGTAAGAAATCCATACAACCTCTTGCAGAGCAGGATCAGAATATCCCTACGTTGAAAAAGGCCCAGGGGGAAAAAGACTCCAAACCGGATACCACGACAGATGCCGGCGCCGCAGAAGAAGCCGATCAAGTAGTACAGCTTAACGAGCAAGAGCAAATGAAACCGATGACACCCGGCCCTACATGTTCTCCTCAATCCCCCTCCCCTCAGTCTCAATTACAGCCACAATCGCAATCGTCAACAACGACCCCAGCGCCCCAGCCAGTCAAAACACTCCAAAAGACCCCCATGTCAGTACAAAGGGGCCCAGACAAACACAGTCCCATCATGATAAACAAGAAGGCATCATACCGCGTCGGCCTGAGCCGTACGGCGAAGATCGCACCATTGCTGAAGGTGGTTAGAAAATAGAAACGACTCACAATTTAAGGAGCGTAGTATCTCCGCGCGCTGGACTCGGGAGTTATGTCACACTGCCTCCAGCAATCGACAGGGTTCAGTCTCCACAGTTATTTATTCATCGCTGGCAAAGTCAGGGAGGAGGTTACAGGTGTCGGACGGAGGGAAGAGGAGGGGGGTTTATGCTTCCGATTGTACGCTTTAGCAATGACGATATGTTTAATCCTTCATTTTTCAGCTTCGATTTACGCGTCGGCGCATGACCTGTTATCTATTTTTAGGACGTCTATACCCTATAATACGAATATATTATGATTTGTTAACTGTAATAATTACTGTTTTTATTTCTCCCACTCCTTACCCCTGCACGAGTTCTCTACTTGTTCCGTACACTGGATCCCCTGCTTCTCTCTCTTGTCTGTGATACGTACAAGATACTTGGTCACCGTCCTGGATCACGGTTTATTGCCTAGAAAAGGGATTAAGCATATGCTACGAAGTTTGTTGAACAAACCAAGTCAGGAGATTACGGCCGTAGTCTCCGCGAGGGCGAGGATTGCGGTGACATTCGCATACACTGTCTGTTGGAGAGAAACGTATCAAATGCCGAAGAAATTAATCCAGATGGATGTTCAAAGAGAAATCTACAACATGGTAAGGGGACATGGAATCCCGCAAGTCCAAGAAAGTCCTGACCGCAACGCCCCTGTAATGATAATGATAGTCATGTGTAGAAGAAAGTACGGATAAGGAGAAGCACAAGAGTTCATGTAAGCGATCAGAACAAAAAAAAGTGCAAGGAGCAAACAAGGGAGCATGGCAACACAGCATATACATCGAGGCATGGACATGAACATGAAGAAAAAGAAAAAAATCCGAAGTGAGGAATTTGGGATCATCCATCAGACCATGCGGATAATTGTGCATATCCATTGAGTCTATGTATGGCATCAGATCAAGTTCGTCTTATCGTTTTCGGTGTTGTCTTTCTAGACGACATTGACTACTGAGTGATCTTGGGAATTTTTCGAAGGGATCCAACGATACCAGTTTTCGGGGTCGTCTCCGAGACATTCTCCCAGCGTAACTGCTCGATAGCCCGCAGCATATATACCATCCAACATATGAGAGGTAAGATTGTAGACAGTTTGCTTGTGAACATCATGGGCTATAACCAGTAGAGGTCCCCCGTAGGGCTTAGCAGAAGCAAGAGCATAATCGAAGATGTCCTTGGAGGCTTGAATAAGGTAAGGTGAGTCATTATTGTAATCATCCGTGTCCACATCGAAATAGGCGACATGATATCCTAGGTCATTTAATTCTCGAACACAACCGGATTGGTCAGAGCAACTCGAGTATGGGGGTCTCATGTAAGTTGGAAAGCCACCAAAGATATTTCGGAGAGCCATTTCGTTCTTCACCAACTGGCTGCGGAGTTGATCCGGAGAAAGGCTATCGAGATTTTGATGAGCCCATGTGTGACTAGCAATTTGATGTTTATTCAGCATTCGGTTTATTAACTCTCTCCATGGCAAATTGTGATCATCAATCGGGCCCTTGTTCGAATTGATTCCTGTCACAAAAAATGTTGCCTTCGCGCCAAAAGAATCAAGAATGTCGAGTAGATCACTGGTATAGATATTTGGGCCATCGTCATACGTCAACGCAACTGTATTGGGCACTTTGCAGTTGAATATCGGCTGGTTCGCATACGGAATTTTCCCAAGAGGGTCACGAGGGGCACTTAATGTACTCTCCCCGTCGGGTGTTTTCAGCGCATCGCAGCCGCTTCCGTAATCAATTAAACAATCTGGGGCCTGACAATAGTGTCTGGAATTACCGCAAAAACCTGGGCATACTGTAAGCGAGACAGGACCAAAAATCAAATGCCAAGTCTGGATCCACACATACCGGATGGTGAGCAGCAGTAACCGTCCTGACAAGCTCCATACGTTGGACCACATTTCGGTTCAGGAGGATCGCGTTTTTGCAAGCCCAGAGCGGGCGTATTGTCCAACCCTCCAAATCCTGGGGATGGAACATGTATAGGCGGCAGGGAGATCGGAAAGTCGGGTAATATTCCGCCATTGACGGTCTCGCCATCTGGAGCCTCTTTATCATCAAGAGTAGTGGCGAAGGTGATACCTACGAGGCCGAAGTGGAGAGCCCACACCCAGCGACGAGAATGCATGGCGACACTTATTGTCTGAAGATAGAGTTTCACACCAGTCGAAGAAGAAAAAATAAGTAACTAATTGAACGTTGAACACAAAGGATATAGCTGTAAGAGTCGGGAAACATAACAACCTGAGGGCGGAGTCAACAAAGTCTTGTTGCTGGCCAAGTAGGCTGGGGACAAGTGACAGCGAAGCGGAGAAAGAAAGCGGAAAGATACACCCTGATGCGGCAGCAAAACGAAGGAGCCGGTTGGGTCAAGCCGAATCTAGCAGCCATGTATCCAATATCGTACTTGCCAGTCACCCAACACGGTATGTGGTCAATTCCTTCCCTCATTCTTGTTTGTCCGGCTGAGCGGAAAGCCAATTGTGAGGAACTTTAGGGGGAGGACGAAACTTGGCTTGTAGACAACGTCACATCAAGCAACATGCTGGTGGGAACTTGGTATAAACGGTATTGAGGATGGGTGACGAGGCCAATGAAGAATTGCGAACCCCCAGCGACAAAGAAACAAGGAATCCGATTACACATAAACAACGCAGAGCTAGTGATAAAAATGAAAGAAAAACACGGTATGGTCTCGAGTATTACAAGGTAATCCGGCATTATACAGAAAAGACAAATTCAGTGGGTTGTCGCTGAGGGGCAATATTGAAATTGGTCCTAAGTAGCAGTTAGCTCAATCGCAGCTTAGTTGGGAATCGGGTGACTTATAAAAAAAAAGTATAATGGCCGTTCCCCGTTTGCACAGGGAACGGCAAGGAGCTCTCTGTGGCATTACCAAACTGAAGAGAAATATCGCTCGCGTTGCTTTCCTAGTCCACAGATCTCATTCGCTCCCCGCTGCTGGCCCGTCATGTAGAGCTAAACATACTTGTAAACGCTAAGCCGACACACGCTTCATCCTTCCACCTCCACTGGAGCCAACAGCTCAATGAGTTGTAACATGATGCTGAAAAATGGCAAATAGAATATGAAAAGGAGAGGGGCATACGCCAAACACAGACAAGCCGAAGCTTTGATCCTCACTCGAGAGAGGTCCCGATTTGACGTGCATTCCAACCCAATTTCCATACATCTGCATTTTCGCAATACATGAAACAATGTCAATGAGGTTTGTGAAACCAAAGGGAAGTTTTCAGAACTTTGAAGCGCAAAGTCAAAGGCGATAGCTGTAGTACGATCACTCGGGATGATCATATCACATGGGCGTAGGCGAATAGCATTGGAGATAAATGGGCTGCCTAGCAACGTAGCTAATATTTTCATACTCGTGGCATGCTTAGGAGGTCTTATGTTTGGGCAATTGGTCCTATCTTGTCTTCCACTCAAGCCGTAACAAATTCACGGTGCAGTTCATTCACAGTCGCTCTCCTCCATTCAGCGTTTGTTTCTCTCGATGCCAGTCTTTCTCTCAAAACTCAAACATCCAAGCCCAACACTCGATGTTCAAACCCGAATCTTTTGAGACCGGGATGGAGCCTCTCTTGTTTGTTACACAGTAGTCTCAGAGACTAGTTTTTGTTTCCTCTCCAAGATCAGCCAAAGATAAAGCTAGATGGTGGAGGGCATTTGAAAGCGGACAAAAGACATCCTCAAAAACCGCTTCTTCCTGCCAGCTATTGGTAGGTTCTGGGCACCATTGAAGGAACTTCGCAGGCAACCATTTGTCGGCGCTCACTCAAGACTGTAAGCTAAACTTGCAGCGAGATGACTAACACGGCGGATCGGGACGCTTGGGACCAAGCTAACACTCATGGCTAGTGCCGCAGTGTAAGGCCAGCGAGCTCTAATTTAACAAAGGAGGATCGGGGTGGATGGTGGGGGTCTGGCGGGTCGCGAAGGCGCGCTCAGAGGTTCGAGACATGCGCGGGACAGCCAATCACGGATAGCAATGGACACCAAACAAGTAAATGTTCAAAAGATATTCCAAATCTGATGAGAATTCCCTGTCTTCGTTACGTCCCTCCGCCACGGCGAGGACTATATATTACCGCTATGGACGCAAAGAAGCCAACCGGAACATGGCAACAAGCGCAAATTCTTAACGGCAATCTAGCAAAGCTACCAGTTAAGACGACCACGCATATGTTTGTCGTCTTGTTGACCTTGCTACGAGCCATGTAATCTGGTTTAGAGATAATATGGGACGATTCCGACAAGTGGATCTCCAAGAAACAACGCGCAAATGCATCGGCGGTGGTCGGTGTGTGAAGGCAACCATCCTTATGCGGGTGGATTTGTTGCGTTCGAAGCTCAATGCCTTTCCAACAGACGGTAAGATACGCCCGCTACACAAATCTGGGGGCGGGTGTCGAGAGTAGGAATCCAACGGCGCGATCCAAAGATTTTCAGGCTCCCAAGGGCAATTCCTCAATGCGAGATTGTCCGGCATGTCCCTCCCACCATATCCCATTTCACTTCCCCCCAAAAAAGAATGATGCATCCAACTGACCATCCCTTCACTGATCCAAGTAATTTCAGCCCAGCAGATAAACTGACACGTGTTCCTTTTGGACACTTTAAAACGTATAGTAAATCATCTTTATTAAGCTCTGGACGTCAAATACCCTTTCGCCCAATTCGAACAGTCAAACGGCTCAAACAGGTTAATCAGGCATCTGACAACTATTGACCGCGAGACTCACGTCCTTCATGACGGACAACCGACGATGTAAATTAGGGTTAAGTTCCAATATCCACCACCCCACAATGTAACGCCTCGCGAGGACAATAAGCTATGACGCGACGAGAGCAATGAGGGGCGGGTTATTGGAGAACTGTGGGGAGGCTGGACTGTATATATAATGCCTATATAAGGCAAGAGAGTGGTGAACAAGGAGTGTCCGTAAGGGCGGACGGGATGAGCGATATCAAGAAAGACGCGAATCGAGACGAAAACAAAAGCATTCGAAGTGAAGAAGTACGGCGATTAGAAATATGCAACACTCATGGCAATGATACCCTTCCTGCAAAAAGATCAAGACGAACGAAGTCACAGCAATGGAAATGTTGCTGGATGCCAAAATTCAGGAGTGCTTATATACACGACGATCACGTGAAAACGCGTCTTCAAAGGCTGACCCAAGACTTCCTATTACGGACTAGTGTACCGCGCATACTGTTGTGACATAGTTCGTATCCAGAACCCAATCCTTATGTTGCAAGAAGAAGGGAAAAGGCCAGTGAATGTTGCAGAAATATGGAATTTGCTCATCAAGCCTTGGTCTACATGGAACAGGGCTCAAAAATTGCTATAAGGTGTGAGTTGGGTTCAAAGCTCATCGTGGTTCGAAATTTCTTGGCAAATCCTCCAGATCGCGAATTCACGTGATAATGGTGTCGTGAGCTACGTCATTTTCCCATTTTCTCCGATTTTCGACGATGGAATTGATCGCTGAACGACGGAAATAGCCATAACGATATTACTGCACAAATCATGGCAATGGGATGTCGTCAGCTCGTAAAGGCATTCGATGATGCTCATGAGTTTCTGAGCCCGGTTCTAAAAAGAGGCACGCGACCTTAACTTCTACTCCTCCGAAACATCGCTAACTCTCTTGAAGAGGAGATACAGATATCCCGCGGTCAATCTATTGTCCAAATTCTAGCTCGAAAGCTCTCAGTTCAAGGCCAAGGACATGACGATGCCACGTTACATGTAATCCAACGGGCACTAGATCTCCTTGTCACAATTCATCGCGCCTATGTTGACTCAAACCTGGATGTTGGGATCGAGAATTCTAATGGAAATGGCTGCAGAGAAGACCCTGTTCTTGAAGATACCAGGCGGCGACGGGCAATCCATGGCCTACTTGACCTGATTTCCCTTGAGGGCATATACCCTGCACTATCCCAGGGAGTTGGAATACCCCTTCAGCAACGGGTGATGTCTGCCCTGCCCACTGGCGTTGTTGCAAGACAGCCAGAAGCGACTTCCAGAGATAGGTCGCATGATGAACGCCTATTGCGGTTGATAATAGACACTTTAACGCCGATTGTTTGTCACAAACACCCTGGTATTCAACCAATAGTTATGAGTAGAATTCTCGGGGACATATTGTGTGCCACTGCAGAGCTCGCATTTCATCCACATTCTCTTCCACAGGAACAAACCAGCACTTATGCGGAACTATTTCAAAAGCTTATTGAAGAGTAAGACGCGCATTGTTGATGATTTTTCAGTGTATGCACCTGCTAAATACACCCAGATCTCCCACACCCACGTTGCTATCAATTCTCTCATCGTTTATCCAAACAAGTTCTGCTCCGTGGTTCAAAAACATAATATCTTCGGAACTATCACACGTTCCTTTACGGAAAGACGGCGTGTTTCATACAATTATTTTTATAGCCTCTCAATTTGAGCCGGCTTTGGGCCAAAGTGCAGAAACTGCGCCTGCTCAAGGTCCTCCAATCACAGTGCAAGCTATCATGCAAATTTCCCGGCTACTTTCCTCAGTTCCTCAAGGGATTTCAGCAGACGACTATTTCTACAATATTTCTCCAAAACTACTAGCGCTTTTAGATGGAGATGAACCCGATTTACAGAAAACTGCATCCTACGTGATTGGTAGTGGAATACTCGGAAAACGGGCTCTTGGAGAGCCTGGTGCGATTGGTTATAAAATATTCGTGAAACCTATCCTCGACTCACTTCATGGAAATATGACAACTGAGGTTGCTGCGTGGCTGAGAAGGTTTTCGTTAGATGGGTCCGCTCTACCAGCAAGCCCTCTAAGTGATTTGGAGGGCGTAGTTCTCATAGATGAACCAAAGCTGCTTCTATCTCTTACAAGACTGAGCGCATTAGTTTTATTACATCCAAACCCAAGTCTTTTAAAACGATTAATTCAACCCGTCTTACTGCCACTGTGGGCGTTAGGGTGTTATGCCAAAGAGCAACGAAAATCATCCTGGTATGGCAAAGTTTCCACGCTCCTGCAGACCTTTTTCTCCATGTCTACTGGCGTATCAAAATACGACAACTTGTCCGATAATATACTGTGGGACGGAGGAAGAACCTGGACATTTGGCCCTGGGCAAAACGGGGGCGTTTCAATTAGAAAACGCACAAATTCCCCTGCCCAGCAAGTACTCAATACAATGCTTCTCATGAAAATTTTGGATGACCGCATCGATGGCGTCTTAGAACTGCTAGGCCTGGACCCTCAATCCGAGGAGCTTGCTGGTGATATTTTTCTCCATGTTAGCCGGAAGTGGCTACTTGGGCATTCTGAAAATCACACCCAGAAAGAACCAGAATTTCTGCACGGTGGTGAAGATTTGCAAACTACTTTGCAGAAGTTGACCAGTGCCAAATTCACGGAGAAGCTCCTGAATAAGTTCAAAGATAGTTTGGCACGACGCCCTGACAGAATACTGGGAATCGTTGAGCAGTTGATACAAAGCGAGGTCTCATTGAGAACAAAACCAGCCCACGGGAAACCGAATAATCCCTCATTTCAGTCTTTAGGTAATATCGTTGAGAATTCCCAAGGGATTTCTGACAACGATAACCCCGAACAGTCCGAGTCGTTATCAGCTTCGTTCAGTCTTCTTTCGACCATTCTCGCTTCCCCCGATTTTTTCCTGTCAGAAACATTATCTCCAGTAATTCAAAGAATAAAAGTCCAACTGGACAATCTACTCCCTAACTTACCCTCCCATCTTATACAACCTGCAACCACCGCGTCGATGCTACTTGAAATGACCCTCTCATCTTCATTATCCCCAGAGCGGAAGCCCGAGGCAATTTCCTCACGGATCTCCGACCTGGAAAAACATCGCCAAGCTCTTGAACATCTCTCGTCCCCCTTTCCTCCGATACAGGCAGAAGGGCTTACCCTTCTCTCATGCCTGATCACCGAATCGTCTCCAGTCCTTGATATACCTGCAACCCTCTCTCTTCTCCTTTCTTTATTAAGCAACTCGAATATCGAATCTTCCTCAAATGATGAATTTGTTTACCTGCATGTCATTAAGATTATTGGAGTTCTCGCGTCCAAACACCCGCGGACAGTTATTGGGAACCTGGCAGAGCGTTATGCGGATAGAAGCGAACAACATAGCCTAGACCAACGATTGAAAATCGGGGAGGCGTTGTTGAGGGCTGTCCAGGAGTTAGGAAATGCCTTAGTCGAGGACACGGCAAGAACATTAGGCGGAACCATGGTTTCAGTAGCCGGAAGACGTGGCAGGAAACCCTCCGCGAAGCGGGCCAGAGGGGAAATGGCGAAGAGATTAACGACGCAACCGACCGAGACGGAGGATGATACACTAGATCGTGAAGCTGCCGACTTAATGCAACAAATTGACGAAGCAATGGATTCAGAGGTAGAAAATCCCGCTCTTGAAGCTTATTCTGCCAAGATAATCGATGCATGGGCTGCTGGAGCGGCATCTGACTTAGAACCTGACGATCTACGTGTCCGGGCATCCGCCATGTCCATTTTAGCATCGGCCATCCAGACAAATGTCGCAGGCCTTGGACCGTCCGTTGTATCCTCATCTGTTGACCTAGCACTATCAACTCTGAACTTCGAGCAGGGCCCGGAGAGTGTCATCCTGCGACGAGCTGCCATAATCCTGCTTCTCGACCTCGTCAAAGCGCTCGATACAGCAAGGGAAAATGGGATTAACCTCGGCTTCGGCTTCTCGTATTCTACTACTACCAACAATGATAATCAGTCCACTGACTTTATCAACCCTCAACCACGTTACCCGAACCAGGGAATCATCGGGAATATACCGGATATACTCCGCGTCTTAACATTCGTGGAAAGCAGCGAAACCGATCCCATCGTCCGTGGACATATACGAGTTCTCATCGAGAGCTTCGAGGCATGGCTTGAAAAATCGTTACTGTGGGGAGTAAGGACTCGTGAGGGCATGGGCGAGCAACCTAGATTCGAGTTAGGGGATCGTTTGGCTGGGTTGGATATTCATCCGCGTGTTGATGGTGGTGGTAGCGGCCTTCAATTGTCTGGGCAAGGGCCACGGATCGAGGAAATTTGAATAGGTCTCTCGTTCTTAACAGGAGCGTGAAGACCGTCTTCATTTCGGTATTTGCGATCACCACATGTATAAAGTTGTATTCTAGCTACCATATTCGTGAAATATGATCGATCATCTCTGGAATGTAGAATGTAGTTCTGATTCAAGTTCCGACGGCTCCTTGTAGTTACCAAGAGTATGCAGAGGAGAGTAAGAAACTACTGATGTTTTCAGTGGTTGACTGGGATTGCACTTCCTCTCAAGGCATCATGCGAATGAAGTTGGTGGATCCAGACTCGAGATGAAATGCATGATAATTCCCGGATTTGTTTTTAGTAAAATCACAAGTGCCTAGTCATACACGAAGAGTACAAAACGCCTACCATCCCGCCTTCCCTGTAGTCCATTCCCAGAAAAGTGCAAAATGAATCAATGTAAGAAAAAAGCGCTTGAAATCCTGCAACCGCGGATATGTTATCATATCATTCATTATATCGGGGCGCCATAATATTCCCCACGGCCACCACGGCCTGCCCTGCTTCTACCTCCACCTCCCCGACCACCACGACCACCTTTCCACCGGCCACCATACCTCCCGAATCCTCTCCCCCTCCCCCTCCCGAAGGAATTAAAAGAACTATCTTGATGCCCCCGAAACCGCTGTCCATGCCGCTGCTGAAGAGGCTCCGGACGCGGCCCCGCATCAGCCCGCGCAAACCGCTCCTCATCACTAGCATGAAACTTATTCTCAATCCCAATGAGGTCACAAAACTGCGCCGTTTGCGGGTTCGTATACTCTGGCGGCATCTCAGTTGTCGTGATGGGCACGGTAGGGTCGTAGACGGGTGCGGTGATGGAGAAGTTGTGCGGGATGGTCATTCTGCCTGGTTTGACGACATTTTCTTCTACCCATTGTTCTGCGGCGAGGATGTTGGGTTTGTAACGTGCGTCTCCCTTGTTCGCGGGTACGGAGGCGTTGGGATCGCCGAGTGTGAGTTCGTCAGCGAAGGCTCGAGTGATGGCGAGCCATTCCTTGTCATATTTCAATTGGTATGGGCGGCTCTCCTCTCCAGTTTCTCCCTCCTCAGGAGACGAGATGGCCGGGTATTCCACCAATTCAATAAATTGTCTATGTCTGTCGCATTTATCAAGGGCCAGGAAGTTGGTTTCTGTATTGCTGATAGCTTCTGGTAGGGTAGACTCGAAAACTGGGGCATCATCTAGAATTGTTTCGGATTTCCTGAAACTTGCTGGTAGTTGATCTCGAATTTCCTTAGGGATATCCCCTGATTGTGAAGCTTCAGCTGCATCCACTGCAGCTGTAGCGGTTTTTTCCGCTTTCCCTGATGAAATACTATGTTCAATTTCCATTTTATCCGTATTTCTAGGCTTAGTGCTTGCGGTATCCTCTTGCTCAAGTTTCTCCGAAGTGTCAGATGAGCTATCAAGACTAATATCAATCTCGTCGGGATTTTTAACCTCAGTTCCTCCGCCTCTTGTCTCTTGTTCGGTAATTTCCCGAAGTTCCTGCTGGGCATTATATCCGATTTTTGCAACATCCTCAATTTCACGTCCTAGGTTATCGTCCTTAACCGCAACCTTTTTCCACGTTAGCTGGTAATTTACCTCTGGTCTACTTATCAAGCCAGCCTCAATCTGTTTCTCATACTCGGCCGCTTCCTTCATGAGTCGCGCACTCTCTTCAGCATCGTTTTTGGTTGCAACTGAGTGGAAGTTCTGCCAGGCTGATAACTGTGCACGATCACGCTCTGCACCTTGCGCAGGCTGTGTCTGTGGGGCGTTTTCGGCGCTCTCTGCTGCGCGCGTTGTGGCTTCACCATCGCCACCAAGCGTTGGCATTATGATCTCCTCACTCATTGCAGTATCTACGATTGTAGTCGATACTTCCTTGGATGATATATGTGCTGCATCAGACACCACTTCGACACTGTGAGTAGCTGTCATACCTTCATTAGTAGAACCAGGCACGTCAGGCTGCTCATTGGTAATAAGAGACGGTGAACTGAGAACATCATCTCCTAACGATGGCTGCTGGGGTTGTTGGTGAGGCTGTGGATTTGGATTGAATCTATTTTCCAACTCCGCTGGCTTATAATCACCATGTGTTAAACTTGCTGCATATTTGCAATGGAGATGTGCAGAAAACCAGAAGGCGGGTCGAAGGCGATCCATAATATATCTCGCAGCAACACTGCCTAACCTTCCTGAATTCGCGTCCGGTTCAAACAATGGCTTCTTCTGGAACAGATTTTGAAAGTCGCCATGCCATTCAATACCCTGAGGCCAGTCGTGGCTTAAGCCCAGATCAACCTGGGTTCGAATTTGTAGCAGTTTGCGAACATCAAGTTCCCTGACATGGTAAATGCTCTGTATATCGGCACGGTTATACGGGAGCCTTTCAAAATGGGATTTGCGATAGTCGTATCCTTTCCAGATTCCAGAGATACCTGCGATTCTAAGAGGCCCACAGCGGATGACGTTGGCAGCGCCAAGGTAGTAGATGTTGGGGGCTACCCACCCTCCATAGTAGAGCTCAAAGAGATGATTGCTGGCTTCATGGTTTCCTCCAACAAAGATAGTCAAATATGGAGCGACACGGGCACCGCTGTAGTACTCATGAAAATCTCCAATTTGTTTGTACTTCTGCGGAACTGACATGCAGCTCAAGTCATACGAGTTGCGCACTGCCTAGCAGAGAGGGATGGGTGAGAACAAGGGAAACAAATGTATATACGAGCAGCCGAAGAAGGGGGAAAATAGCACACCTGAAAATCGCCACCAATGATGAGGAGATCGACGCCATCCCAGCCCTTGACTTCTGCCGCTCTAGTGACTGATGAGTATATGTCATTCAATTTACCGTGGCCCTGTGTGATGTTAGCCGTGTGTTTCGGTGCCCCACCAAAATATCAATATTACTATAGCCAAGCCGGAAGCGAAAACATACGCAGCCTTCAAGAGCCACCCTTAGATTTCGGGAAGGAGAAGCGGGGATGTGCTGCATGTTGAACAGTTTTGGATGTTGGTTGCTGTGCTTCAGCGCGAAGCATGAGCTTTTCAAACGTACAAAAATAAAATGAACAACGCGTTTGTCTTTGAAAAAATGAAAATGAAAAGAGCAGACTGAAGATGGGAGGGCAGCGCTCATAGCCCAGAGCCCATTTTACTATTCGATCAAATTGTTGTTGCTGTTGTCAAATTATTCACGTCCTCAGCGTTGACCAGGAAAAGCTGATTACTAAGCCGTATTGACAGGTAATCTCTAGATCTCTACTCCGTATGATGTCTTCCTTGCGACCACTTACGTTGTTGATCTTGGTTTTGACTTTGCTCCTATTTATTTAAACATCGTTTTATTCCTTACTTACTTACTCTTACTGGTATATTCGCAAGTACAGTGCATCACTTAGTTTGACCTATCCATGAATGTTCGTTGGTGCTGCAGAAAGAACGCTAAATCCATTGATATTGATGACTCGAGTCCAATAAACAAACTGCATATACCTTTCTTTTCGAAGATTCCTCGAGTCCCGAGGTCAATTAATACGCGAATGTATAGACTGACAACTGCTCACCATGGCGATAAGCAACGGCCGTAATTCAGCAAACCCAGCCAGCCCATTGATCCAATTCTGCTTTCACTATAATAAACGGGAGTGTAATGATTCGTTGGCTCATTTGCCTGTTTTTGCTATCTGTATTCTCACTGGACCAATTTGAGAATGGAAATCGGGCGTAGGTTTGCCGAAGCACTTTTCCATCACTGGAACATTTCACAAAAATATGTTCGATAGCTACGTGCAGGGATTAGCAACTCGCACGGCAATTGGGCATGCAATGTAAATATGTCTATCTATATTTGTGTCCATGTCACCTGAAACCGTCCTCTGCTTTGAACAGCAGAGGATATTCTTCTGTTGACTGTAGATGGGGAATAAGCTATATGCTTCCCCCAGTCATATTTTAACATCCATCGAGGTGAGTACAAGAGGTAATGCGATCCGACGGCGATTGATACAAGGGAAATGGCACTTCCATGTCACAGGCTGCATAGTGGCAGGAGCGGATAGCCACAGGAACAGGCGAGTTCGAGAGTTTTTTCAACTCCTCGCTTGCATGAACCTCTTTTTAGGGTTTTGTTCGAGTATGTTGAACAATATACCTCCCCGCACGACGGTATATGATGTACGGGTGGTTTATATGACAGGGGATAGGCGGGGGTAGTATTCTCCTGTGAGAGCTGTTCTGTAGCACCTGCAACGGTCGGAACCATGTCGGAGGGGTGAAGCCGGTAATGGATTGGTCGCCGTAATTGTTTGCCCAAGTCGAAAGGGTTCGAGTCCCGGGGTACGAAGATCATTGTATAGCATATACGTATGCCGGCAGAGACCAGGGTGTTCGGTGTTCCTGTTCCCTATCACTGTGCTATGCGTCGCTCCGAACTGGCCGATGAGTGTAATAATATATAGGCCGCTCTTGGACATTACCCCGGTACTAAAGGTGAAATCGTTCGGCTTCATTGCGCGCTCGCTGAGTCATCGAAGCCTTGCCGAATACACGCCGCTTTCTATTTTAGGAATAGCGGTGGTGGCAAAAACATCCCCGTCCCTGACACTTATCCGTGTCAGGTTTGGTTCCGTAAAATTCTACGGGCGCCGGTATCTGTTGTGTATGACCCCATTACATCACGTCCTGGTATCTTGTTGCCTCCACTGACGCTCGCTTCTCCCCGTCTAACTCTTTTCGAGTGTGTTGCCGTTTGGCGTTGTTATTGAGTCCGGGCTGTGTTTGTGTGATCGTGTCGGATCCTTTGTCCCGTCTCCTCTTGGTTAGCTGGTTTGTCGCATGTCTCCGTCACATCAGGCTCGCTTGACCATAACCACTGCGGTCCTCACCACTTCACAAGCTTGTCCTCAGCTACCTCGCCGGCTGCTCCCATTCCCAATCCCATATCCTCAGCCAGTATCTCTGCGCGCACTCCCCTGCGTTGCCTCTTCTCCTTTCGTTGTCAATAATTTAGCCTCTTCCAGTTTTGCCATCATAGGACGCCACCTATCCACAAGCACTACCCTTCCAGCACAGCAGCCTCACCACCACCACCATCATCAGCAGCAGCAGCAGCAGCAGCAGATTCACCCTCTATTTCCAAATCCTCAGCACACTATGGCAATCGTTGAACGCCTTACTGAGGACCTCGAGAAGCCCTCCGTCGACGATCGCTCATACCGTGTGATCCGTCTTCCAAACAAGTTAGAGGCTCTACTAGTCCATGATCCAGATACGGACAAGGCGAGCGCGTCGGTTAACGTCAACGTTGGCAATTTCTCAGACGATGATGACCTCCCGGGAATTGCCCATGCTGTTGAACATGCTCTCTTTATGGGGACTAAGAAGGTGAAGCCGTCTAACCTCTGGCTGCGGAGATGTTAAAAATAGGAAAAAAAATGACTCTTGCTAATGAATCTCGTCGTCTAGTACCCCAAAGAAAATGCCTACAACCAGTACCTAGCAGCACATTCTGGACATTCAAATGCATACACGGGAGCAACGGAGACAAATTATTTCTTCGAAGTAGCTGCCACAGCAACCTCAGTTTCCAAAAGCACTCAGTCGAGCACTCCCGCCACCCCAATACCCGCAGAGGTGGAGCCATTGACGGATGGCCTTTCAAGACCAACCATACCGCTCACTGCTCCTGCTGCCGACAGTGCAGTGTCTTCTTCCAGCGATTTGGTACCCCCTCTTTATGGTGCTCTTGATCGATTTGCCCAGTTCTTCATTGCTCCACTTTTCCTCGAGGCTACCCTCGACCGCGAGCTCAGGGCTGTAGACTCGGAAAATAAGAAGAACCTCCAGAATGATGACTGGAGACTCATGCAGCTCAACAAGTCGCTTTCAAACCCCAAACATCCCTACCACCATTTTTCGACCGGAAATTTGCAAACATTGAGGGACGGACCCCAGTCACGTGGTGTTAATGTACGTGATGAATTCATTCGGTTCTACGAAACAAACTACTCGGCAAACCGTATGAAACTTGTTGTCCTGGGTCGCGAATCTCTGGATGAGCTAGAGGGGTGGGTTGCAGAACTGTTCGCCGATGTCAAGAATAAAAACCTGCTGCAAAATAGATGGGATGATGTGCAGCCATATACGCCGGCGGATTTACAGAAGATTTGTTTCGCTAAACCAGTCATGGATACTCGATCCTTAGATATTTTCTTCACTTACCAGGACGAAGAGAATCTATATGACTCTAAGCCAGCTCGGTATATCAGCCATCTGATCGGCCACGAAGGCCCCGGAAGCATCCTTGCCCATATCAAAGCGAAGGGCTGGGCATACGGTCTTTCTGCTGGTCCCATACCCATCTGTCCAGGCTCCGCGTTCTTTACGATATCCATCCGCCTTACGGAAGACGGTATCAACAACTACCAGGAAGTCATTAAGACCGTCTTCCAATACATTTCGATACTCAAATCACGAGTGCCAGAAGAATGGATTTTCGAAGAGATGAAAACTCTCGCAGAAGTCGATTTCAAATTCAGGCAGAAGTCCCCAGCAAGTGGTTTCACAAGCAGCCTCAGCAGTGTGATGCAGAAACCATTCCCTCGTGAATGGCTACTTAGCGGGCCCTATTTGCTGCGGAAATTCGATGGACAGGCCATCCAACGCGCTCTAGATTGCTTCCGGATCGATAGTTTCAATATCGAACTTGTTTCGCAGACGTATCCCGGGAACTGGGACTCGAAGGAGAAATGGTACGGGACCGAATACAGAGTCGAGAAGCTCCCAACAGACCTGCTTTCTGAAATCGGACGCATTCTGGAGGCCCCTTCATACAATCCGATGCCAGAGCTTCATTTGCCACACAAGAATGAATTCCTCCCGACTCGCTTTGATGTTGAAAAGAAAGAGGTTGCGCAGCCGGCAAAAAGGCCAACTCTCATCCGGAACGACGACCGTGTCAGGGCATGGTTCAAAAAGGATGACACTTTCTATGTCCCTAAAGCAAGTGTTGAAATTATCCTTCGGAACCCGCTGGCATATGCCACCCCTGGAAACAATGTTCTTACAAAACTAGCGTGTGGGCTAATCCGAGATGATCTTCAAGAGTACTCCTATGATGCTGAGCTAGGTGGGCTTGATTACAGTTTATCCCCGAGCGTTTTCGGTCTCGAGGTGTCGGTGTCTGGGTACAATGATAAGATGGCAGTCCTCTTGGAAAAAGTTCTACATAGCATGAGGGACTTCAAAGTCAAGCCTGACCGGTTTAAGATCGTTAAACAGCGAATAGCCGATGGATTCTCGAATTCTGAGTATCAACAACCCTACCACCAGGTTGGAAATGTGACAAGGTACCTCACGGCGGAGAAGACGTGGATTACCGAGCAACTGGCAGCTGAGTTAGAGCACATCGAACCCGAAGATGTAGCCGCTTTCTTCCCGCAACTCCTCCGTCAAACTCACATCGAGCTTCTGGGCCATGGTAATCTTTATAGGGAAGACGTGCTGAAAATGGGAAACATGGTCGAATCCGCATTCCATGCCCGCCCATTGCCGCGGTCCCAATGGAACGTGCGACGGAACATAATCATACCACCAGGAAGTAATTACATCTACGAAAAGACTCTCAAGGACCCTGCAAACATTAACCACTGTATCGAATATTATCTTTTCGTAGGTGACATTACGGACCCGCAATTACGTGCCAAGTTGCTCTTGTTCGGTCAGCTCACCAACGAGCCCGCGTTCGACCAGCTCAGAACGCAGGAACAGCTAGGCTATGTCGTATGGAGCGGCATCCGGTACGGTGCCACCACATTGGGGTATCGGGTCATCATCCAAAGCGAAAAACCCAACAAGTACCTAGAGTCTCGCATCGACGCTTTCCTAATCCGCTTTGCTCAAGCACTTGACAGCATGACCGACGAGGAATTCGAAGACCACAAACGCAGTCTAATCAACAAGCGCCTTGAGAAGCTGAAGAACCTGAATTCCGAAATGAGTCGGTTCTGGTCGCATATCACGTCTGAGTACTTTGACTTTACCCAGCATGAGACCGACGCGGAGAAGGTGACGGGATTGACGAAGGGTGATATTGTCGAGTTTTACCAGCAGTATATCGACCCGCAATCACGAACGCGCGCGAAGTTATCTGTCCATTTGAACGCACAATCCAGCGCACCCGATGACGAGCGCAAGAAAAAGATAGTCGAGAAACTGTCAGACCTTGTATCATCGTCGTCAACGGAGTTCGATAGCGAGAAATTCAAAGCGTCTTTCGCCAACGTGAACTTCATGACGACTGACGTCATGACGAGTAAAGACGCCATCGTGTCAACTCTCAAGGGATTTCTGGAGACTGAACTAAAGCTGGATAGCGAGAAAGTGACCAGCATCGTCGAGCCGGCTACACACGTGCTTAATGAGATACTAAAAGGGCTCGGGATTAAGGCTATACCTTCGCCACCCTCCACAACTGGGGGCGCCGCAGTCCCTGCTACCGAGAAAGTCAACGTAACGGTTAACGGGGCAATCAATGGGACGACCAATGGTGCCGCAAATGGCCATGCTGTCATACCAACGCCGTCGTCAAAGCCCGGGCAGCCGGTGTACATTACCAACGTGTCGGAATATAAGGCGCGTCTTGCCGTCAGTGCTGGGCCGTCCCCAATCGTGGACCTGAGTGAGTTTGAGGAGATTGATCCGAAGCTGTGAAGGAGCTTTAGTCTGAATTTTTTTTTTTTTTTTTAATCCCTTAATTTATCCCTTATTATTTTCTCCATTTACTGTCCGATGCGGGTTGTCATTGGGGAAATGGAATTGCACAATCAGGCGGTGGGGTATGTAACTGACGATTACCAGTCGCCAGGGACTTTCGACTGGTTTTCTGCTTTGTCCATTGTTTTTCCTGCTGTTTTCATAGATATATACTTTGTATCGCATGTTGACTATACATTTCGTAAGGGAATAGCTATAGAGGAGGTAGTTACATCGCTAGCTTAGGATGTAATAGAAAAGACAGACAACAGAATATTTCACCACACCACACCACACAGTTACTGCTGTTTACCCATTCCCCGCATTGGATACTCCCTGTTAAATAAAATATGATATCTACCCCGTAATAAGGCAGCTTGATACGAACGATTCGGGCCGTCCAAACATGGTTTTTTTTTTTTTTTTTTCACTTTCTCCACCAGAATTACAGATATGGACTCGATAGAAGAGAGGTGCGTAATGATAATTAAGAATTCTGGAGTATATATTATTTATTTCTTTGTCTTCTTTATATATCGTACAACTTTTGGGTATGACGGAATGGCTTGGTCCGCTGGGGTGATGAGTGGATGGGAGCTTCCGTGGGAGGTATGTTACATAGATATCCTAGAGAGTTGTTGTTAATGATGATGAGGGTCATCACTTTCAATCCAGTCAACCAAGACATAACCAGGACTTCAGAAAGTAGTTCTTCTCTGTGGGATGTATTCACATTCCGGGCTCCCATATACATGAGAGAAAAGGCGCCAGGCGTAAAAATTGAAACGTTGCCAGAACGAAAGGGATATATGGGATTGAGGAACTGTGGAAAATCAGCCCATTATCCACTGATTAACGGAGCATACCGTGTATTTACTCTCACTAAGACCACCAGGGACTTTGGAATTGGTATATCTGGGCAGTGCTTGTTGATCCAGATATGGAGGCGCTCGAATCCAGGCCATGTAGTGGCACAGATGACAACCATGTATATCAGCTACTGGCAGAACATGGACGACATCTGCACAGCGATCTCGTGTCAAAGTAAAAAAAGACACACATAAGAATAATGTGGGGAGAGCCAGGATCGAACCAGCGACCTCGCGGGTACTAGCCGCGGTTCGGCAAATGCGTCTAGGATGTTTCACACTAAACCAAGTCGCCCTTAGCGTGCTTATGTTAGCTCCCACATCTGGATGTTCTATCCAGACAACTTCATCATTCCTGGCAAACCACGCACGATCTAATGCAGTGAATTCCTTTCCCCAGAGTCTAATAGCCGTCGCGTCAATCAATTGCACACAGAAATTGCATCACTAGATCTGGAAATAAGAAAAAGCGAAGAGCAGGACCGAATAGAAAGTAGAGTTTGATAGAATGTCAACAGTAACAGCGACGGCGCTGCAGAGCTCCAATCCGTGAGTTGACGTCCTGTTACGTGCATAGCTCCTGACACCTAAGCAATAGCACACACCCCTCGTGCTCTCTTCTTCTGAAATTCTCTCATTGAAAATTACCAACTAATTCAAGCTTCTTCCCAGGCCTATCCTCCCCCAGGGGTTCTCCGCCAAACAACCACCCACCATCCGCCTCTACCCGCTCTCAAACTACACATTCGGCACCAAAGAGACGCAACCGGAAGAAGACCCGTCGGTTTTAGCGCGGCTAAAACGGCTGGAAGAGCACTATGAGAAGTATGGCATGCGGCGGACCTGCGAGGGCGTGCTGGTGTGCCATGAACATAACCATCCACACGTACTGATGCTGCAAATTGCCAATGCATTTTTCAAGTTGTGCGTATATATCCCTCACCATATGCAGATATGGAAGGTGCCTTGGAAATAGCCGATTGATATGCTGATATGCTCTGCAGACCAGGCGACTACCTGCACCACGATGACGACGAGGTGGAAGGGTTCAAAACGCGTTTGAACGAGCGCTTAGCTCCCGTTGGCTCACAGTTTAGTGGTGAGGGGGTAAATGATGATTGGGAAATCGGCGACACGCTGGCGCAGTGGTGGCGGCCGAATTTCGAGACGTTCATGTACCCATTCCTCCCCGGCCATGTGACACGGCCGAAGGAGTGCAAGAAGCTATATTTTATCCAGTTGCCGAAGAAGAGTATGTCCTGATATTTATATTTATGTTACATATATGTTACATATATGTATAGGTATACGGTACTAATAATAAAACACAGAAGTCCTATCCGTCCCGAAAAACATGAAACTACTTGCTGTACCCCTCTTCGAGCTGTACGATAACACGGCACGGTATGGGCCCCAGCTCTCAGCGATCCCGCACCTGCTGTCACGATATAACTTTGAGTTTGTGGATGAGAATGATAATGTGGTTGCGGTGACGCCGGGAGAGCAGCCGGGGCCTGACAGCAGCGGGGGAATGCCACAGACGAAGGTGTTATTGAGCGGTGAGGATGGCGCGATGGGAGAAGATAATAAGAATGGCGTGGGGGACCAGGAGGGGGATATGGGGATGGAAGGTGTTGAAGGGCAGTAATGTAATTTATTATTTAATTTATTTTCATGCCCTTTTTATTTCTGTCTTTCTTTTAGGCAGTTATGGCGTTGAGAGATTCGGAAAATGATCAACTAAACGCTGCGTTTATTGCATCTATCCTACTGCAATTTTTAGGATTGGATAGCAATGCTGTGTGTTTCATCAATGCTGGATGAATCTTTTTTTTTATCTTCTTTTCTCTCTTTGGTTTCAGTTCTCAGTGATCCACGTGGCGTTTTTGCCAGAATCGCTTCTGCTCTTACGAAGTTCGACACCCAGTTCGGTCGTTCAATTCCGCATTTCGAGGTCGATAATCCTTATCACAAAACTTGATATTGGCCCATTACGTAATTCTCGTTGATAATCTGTCAAACTCCATCCTCTCAACCCGCAAACGTCTGGCCGAACATACCAATATATGATGGAGGTAGGTGAAGGTTTATTGACATACATGAACTCTGTAAAATCCTCGCAAAGTAAAGGTTAGAGTAGATCAATAGTCAAATTATGAGCCATGGCTCACTGCTTGAGCAATCCCACTAGGGCTCTGAGACCTTCCAGATGCGGGAGGGTGGCAAGCGCAGAATGGTAAATAGCATCCAAGACAATCCATGAATCCTACGGGATTACCAGCAGAGAAAAGGGTATTTCCTCAATCGCGATATTTCTATTCATACTAGTATAAGGATAAAACCTCACCAATGACGTCGGAAACATCCTCAAGGATAGAAGAATGGCAACGGAGACCGCCATTTATCAGGGCCCAGAATGGCAAGGAGCCTGGCATGGTATATTGGACCGGGAAATGCCATTGTGGGAGAGTGGCATATCAGATAAACAAAGAGAAGCCGCTTGATGCCAAATACTGCCATTGTACCGGATGTCAGGTTTTGCACGGTTGGTCCCGCGTTTCTTCTGTATCCCCATATTTAGTTGCTCGACCTATCTACTTGGTGAATCCGGCAACAAAATTTTTGTGTATATTGAAAGTAGTAGTTGTATACGCCTGCAAACGGTATAATCTCCCTTTTCAGATCCTTTTAACTGACGAATCAGTCTCAGGCGCCCCTTTCCAGTGGGCTGCTATCTTCAATAAATCGGACTTGGCCTTCACTCGCGGCCACCAGTGGCTGGATTTCTACAACCAGTCGGAGAAGCAACAAGCCCATCATCTACCGTGTAAAGCTTCATGCTCCTACTGCCATGCCCCGATCATGGACGAGGGGAGGAATGTCTTGTTGTTGTTTCCAGGTCTGATTGAACCCGAGAGTGGATTGGCGAAGGGGGGAAAGGGGACGGGAACAGTGAGGCAAGCTTTTGAGCCCAGGTATGTATGTGTTTATGCAACGTATTGCTATTCCTGGAGATCGGTTCTCCACTAACTGTTTCGGCGATTTCCGGCATTCTTAGCTGTCATATTTTTTATTCTCAGCGGATGGTCGATATCAGGGATGGCAAGCCGAAATGGGCGGGGATGAATGATTCTAGTGATCTAATTGAGGAGTGACATGAGGGGGTAGTATATATAAATTTTGTAGCAGCATGATGTATAATGTTTCTCAATATTTAATAGTATTGTTTCTCATGGCATTTGGACCTGTGGAGGATATAATTGCATGTTTTGACTAAATAAATAGTATGACGTCCGTGATCCCACTTCCCCTCCCAAGGTAGCTTCAAGCAACAACTCAACAACAAAATCAAAGTCTATGTATGTATGTATGCCCCCTCAAACGTCCAGAAACATTTCTTCAACCTCATCTCCATTCCCGTCCCACTTCCTCTTCCTCTCGCTATTCATCCTTGCCTTCTTCCCAAGCCTCTTCATCTCCCTTCTAAAACCCCTCTTCCACATCCCGCCCCTTCACCTGCTCTCCCCATTCCCAACCTCAACCACCGCCACACCAACATCCGCAACCGCTGCCTCCGCACCCACAATGGCCTGGTTCCAACGGACCATCGCCCTACCCCCGCGCTCCTGCGGCTCCTACTTAATCACCGACCACGTCGTCTCCGAACTCCCCGAGCTGCGCACGTACAAGACCGGCCTTCTCAACCTCTTCATCCAGCACACCAGCTGCGCCCTCAGCTTGAACGAGAACTGGGACGAGGACGTGCGAGCCGACATGAGCGATGCGCTGGATCGCATTGCGCCGGAAGATCACAAGGGGGACTTGTATCGGCATAGTGCGGAGGGGTCTGATGATATGCCGGTTTGTGTTTTATTCCTCCCCCCCCCCGCTTTCAGATATATATATATGTATTTGGCTGGATTTCCGGGACGATGCCTCGGATTGAAAGTACAGTCAGTACATGAATGATATCTGAATTGATCCGCTAACTGCTCCGCAAACTGTCGCTTCTCCAGGCGCATATCAAATCTGCACTCATTGGTGCATCTGTCACTATCCCAATCACCGACGGGAGGCTGGCGACAGGCACCTGGCAGGGCATCTGGTATCTAGAATTCCGCGCGAGAAAACACTCGCGCAAGGTTGTGGCGACTATCCAGGGGGAGAAAATGTAGTTTATAAATTTTTTTTTTTTTTTTTTTTTTTTTCCTAGTTGGCTATGCTATTTTTTGGGCGGGGAGTTTAATAATAAAAGTTTAATCTGGAGTTACTGGTTCTTCGGGACAATGAGGTACACTGTAGATAATTATACATGAATCTATAATGAGTTGCTCTGAGAGAGGATTGGTGGCTTATGTGCATGCATGGAATCGTAAGTCGAGCTACTTCTCCCAGTCGGAAATGCCTAAATACTTTCCGCGACAGCCTTCAACATGGGAGGGCGGTTCTCCAGGAAATGGTTGGATCTCCCATAGGAGATATTATACCGAGGTAGGTCACGTAATATCGGTAGAGAATGTGTGATTTCGTTCATGCCATCACTGGTCTCGGATCAAAAAATTATACGTATACAGATAACGGGGCGGTGAAACTGAAGGAACAGAATGCGCGACATTGGATTAGTGCAAACTAGCACTGGGACGGGGAGAAAAAAAAAAAAAAAAGAAAAGAAAAGAAAAGGCTGCGCATAGCTATTTGGGCTATTTGGAAATATTTGAAAAGACAAAATGAAACAAGAAGAAAACAGTGATCTATTGTAATGCGTTTTTGTTCCCGAGGTCTTGTGGTAGTTCCGCTCTCATTCTATCGTTGCTCGAACCCCTCTGGCGTAATCCGCTGCGACTCATTGACCTCCGCCGGGTGTCCCAGCGGTTCCAAGGGATACGACGTCTGTCCCTGTGCCTCCAGCGCTTTCCTGTTGTGCTCGTTTGCCTATGTTCAAATCAGTGTTAGATAGTTGATGATTCTCACGGCCCAGCGTCAAAGAGCCAACTTTTTTTTTGCTCCGTGGTGGGATACGTACGAATGGAAGCCCGCAGTATTCGCACGGGCAGATCTGGGGTTTGTCTGTGTTGATGAAGATTCGGGGATGACCCAGGGGACCTCCGCCACCGTCGCATGAGACGACTTTCTCCTTCGTCCATCGCACGGGCTGCTTGTGGATCAATTCGATGGCTGCGTACGGTCGGGGCTGTTTGGAAGAGATGTTAGTTGGGGGGTTTTCATCGCATTCCATTCCCGGTTCCCGGTGCCTTGACATGTTGATGTCATGTCAACGATAGAAGTCGCTTAGCCGCGTATCCATTGTGTGTTTGGTAGAGATGTCATCCCAACGCATAACTTGAAAGACACATCCAGCAGGCCAGCTACCCGGCGGAAGAAAAGGGACGACCTAGGCCAAAACGAAAACGTCCTCACCTGGTACTCCATAATAGTCTGCTCGAACCGCGGTCCAGTCATGGCCATCTCCCGCGGCTGCTGGCTCTTTGCCCAGATGGCGGTCCGGTTGGGCGCCTGCTTGGCCAGCTCGCGCTGTGCGTGCTCAGCCGACTCTTGCAGGGGGAGGTCCTGGGCGCCCATGGCATCTGTAGGCGTGGCATTGGTCACGGAGATTGGACTGAACTTCCTGTGCGGATTGGCATTCTCAGACGGTTCGGATGGGCGTGGTGCGGTGGTTGTGAAGGCGCGGGGGAGGAGGCGGGAAGGGGATGAGCGGGCAGCGAGGCAGAGACGGGAGCGTGTGGAAGCTAGCATTGTGGATGTATCTAGTCTGTTGTCGGGGGTGAGGATGGCGATGTGGAGAGCGTGTGGTTGGGTTGTACGGAGTACAGTAGTCGAGTACATTTATTGACGGTGGTGAAAGTTGATGTGGCTGAAGCAGTCAGCGGCCAATCGGCTGCGTTCCTTGGCCTGGCCAACCATCATCCACGAAAAAAAAGAGATAACTACGGCATCCAGATGCTGGCGTATATTTACAACTGCTGCACCACACACACACACACACATTGCTGCGAAGTTCTGGCTGGTGAGAAATGGTCGCATACTTCCAGAGAACGCAAAATTATCCCTTCCACTCGTAGTTTTGAAATTCCTTCCCATTCAACCACCATCACTGACGGGCCGCCCGTATACCACTATCCACCACCATGTCGACCTCAAAATCCCCCAAAACAATGTCCTCGCGGCTGCTGACCATGAAGGTATAATCTCCATACATACGTCCTTCAAAATTGCTAGTACTCCTAAAACTAACCGCATCCAGTTCATGCAACGCGCCGCCGTCGCCGCCGCCGCCTCCTCCCCAACTCCTAACACAACCACAACATCGACCCCTTCACAACCCTTCAATACCACAAGCACCTCCACACCGCTACCCAAGCGCCAAAAGTTTTCCGCACAGTCCACATCCGCACCTTCCACGCCCGCGACGAGTACTAGTACTAGTACTAGCAATGCAGATCTCCAAGCCATATCCGCCGCGATCAGAGCGGAGGAAGAGAAACGGGCCGCCGCAATTGCGAGACAGGCCGCCGAGGCTGGCGAGCAGGAATGGGTCATCGAGTATCCGCCGGGGACGTTCCCGGAAGCCCCTCCCCAGCCGGCGATGGATGTGGCGCGTGCGTACCGGTTTGGGGACGCAAGGGATGAGGAGGTGGTGGGCCGGCAGAGTTTTGGCGGTTTTAGGAGGAGAGGGGTGGTGTGTTTTACCTTTTTTTTTTTTTTTTCCCTTCTTTCCGTTCATTCATTCATTCATTCATTTTTTTTTTCTGGCAAATTTTTCTCGTTCTAACCATATTTCTATGGCCGGGGAACAAAATAACCAGCCAACGACGCCAGCAACTCGCTCGCACGACGCGGACACAGACGCAGACGCAGACGCAGACGCAGACGTCGACAGAGGCGATGAAGACGACGAGAACAATGACGACGACGACGACGATAACTACAACAGCCGTTATCACCACGACCACGACCACCAGCACCAGCACGGCACCAGAACCTCCGACCCCTCCGCCCTCCTAAACGCCGCAAAGCACAACGCCAACGCCAACGCCAACGCCAACGCCAACGTCAACGCCAACACGCACAAAAACAAAAACAAAAACGCCCCCAGCAACAGCAACCACAGCAACAAAAAGCGCAAATCCGCCGGCGGTGGCGACAGGGTCGTCGATCTCAGCCGGCTGACGAGTATATCCGGCGGCGTCGACAGGGGGGAGCACCGGCGGCAGCAGCAGCAGCAGCCGCACAAGCGGGCGCAGAACCAGCAGGGAGGAGGCGGGAAGGCGGAGTTCGGAAGCGGAAGGGGAAGGGGGAGGGGAAGGGGGAGGGGGAGGTGAAATGAGCTGCGTTTCTTGTGGTTGGCGGGGGAGGGATGGTGTCGTTCTGTCCGTTAATGCTGTCTGTGCGTTTCGTTCTGCACTCGGGGTGCGGCGTTGGATGGATGGGGTATTTGGTACTTGGTATTTGTGGGATATGGCGTGGCGTTGGCTTGAGCTTTTTTTTTTTTTTTTTTTTTTTTTGTCTTTTGTATGGTAGGAGTGGTGGGATGGACTAGTAACTGTATTGTCCTATGTCTGCCACGGGCTTTGCAAAAGAGAGTCATAACAACGGTACACGCGGACAATCAATCAATATATCAAATATCCACACAATAGCTTACACAAAGACCCCAAGCCCAAAGTGTATATATATATATATATATATATATATATTTATATACAATATTATCCAGCGAGGAAACAGCAACGCACTAATACATAAATAACAATACACCACAGTCTAAAAGGTACACTAGGAATAACGTCATAGCTTCGCCCGCCGCACCCGCTCCGTCTCCTCCCACCTCCGCCTCCCGCGATAATTCACCGCTAAATTCCACGCCGCAACCGCTACCCCCAGCGGCGGCACCAGCAGCAGCACCCACGCCCACCACCGCGGACTCGTCGCCGCAACCGTGCGCATCGCCCCGCGCACCGCCGCCTCCAACGCCGCGCGGTCGCCATCATTCCACACCACCAGGCCCCCCCGCGCCTCCGCCCGCGCCACCTTCCCCCGCACGTCACCCTGGCTCTTCACGCGGTCCTCCGCATCCTCCGCGCTCAGGTGCGTGTCGCGCGCGCGCAGCCGCGCCACCTGCACCGCGGCGTCGGACACGCCCACCACGACGACGGTGCCGCACAGCGCATCCAGCCCGCTCTCGAAGAGCAGCGGCACGTCCAGAACCACGGCCCAGTGGCCGCGGAGGTAGTGGCGGAGCAGCGCGCGGTAGATCTCCCAGCGAACGGCCGGGTGGACGATGCGGTTGAGCACGGCACGGTCGCGCTTGCGCTCCGCGGTGTCGCCGAAGACGCGCCGGCCGAGCACGGCGCGGTTCAAGGGGCGGCCGTGGGCTTGGGTTGTTGCTTTTGGCTTGTGTTTGTCATCTGGGTCGTCGGGGTCGTCTGGGAGGAGGAGGAGGTCGGGGGTTGTGGGGCCGAAGTAATCGACTATGGCGCGGTAGCCGGGGGTGCCAGGCTCGACGACCTTGCGGGCGAGGAGGTCGGCGTCGATTATGGGAAGGTTGTAGGGCGGGGCGGAGAGGAGGGCGGAGACGGTGGATTTGCCGGTGGCGATGGAGCCGGTTAGGCCGATGAGGAGCATTGTGTATGGAATGTAAATTTTTTAGGAATTGAGTCGGCTTATGTTGGGGAGAGGAAGTTGTTGGCTCTTTCTGGCAGTTATTTCGAGCGGTGGATGGCGTTCAATTGGAGGGGGTTTATCCGATTTGAGGATCGTCAATGGCACACGCACACACACGCACACACACACATGTATATGTATATCCTCGTCCTCCCACGCCAGACGTCGACGTTATTCGCTTCACCCCTACCACCGCAAAGCCTAGCAACAATGAGCAATCAAACCGAACCGAAAGCTACCACCACGGCCACGGCCACGGCCATGGCATCTTCATCTGACAAAATTGCCAACGGCACCACCCCCGTTGAGATGCGCAGATACAACTAGTACGTACCACAACCTGGAATGAAGACACCAAGCAACCGACCAGACCGTCTCGGGCGGGGAGGGGAGGGGACGGAGAGAGGGGCGGGGGCAAAGACAGAGACAGAGACAGAGACAGAGACAGAGATAGAGATGCGTGGATACCGCTATCGCGCTTCGAAGGGGCTGGGAAGGTGTCCCGGAGAGGACTGGGTTGGGTTGAGTTGGGTCGCAAGTGAGAGGAATCAGAGGATGGAGATAGAAGTAGCGGACGGACGAGCCGAGGGATAACTAACTTCTTTAACTAGTTAACCGCGCCGGCATGACGTGATCTGCTGCTATTTAAGTAACTAACCTAGTAACTTCACATAATTAGAAACAACACTCCGCTCTTCCTTTTGGAAGCTAATTGATATACAACCTTGGATCCATTTTCACCTTCTACAATGTCTTCTGCGTCCATAGCACTCGACTCGCATTCTCCTCTTCCAATCGTATCCAGAACACCCCAAAAAAAATATTAAGCATCTGACGGCACTGAAGCTGAAACACCCCAAATGAAAGGTGTAACCAATCTCGCGGCGCGTAATCTAGGTAGCACTGCTGAAATAGGTGTGGTCACGTGGCATCCCAGCTGAGCGATCCATCGGGGTAAGGCTTATGCCCCAACATATAATTGTATCGCCGTAAGTGGCTGACAACATTCCACCAAAGACCAAAGACAACCAAACGCAGCCGGAAAATTTATACCATCCCTGTCTAGTTACCGCTCTCAATGCAACATCATTTTATCCGCCGTCCGTGCATATATTTAAAGGAGATGTGCATGTACAGAATATATATACAGATACTTCCATTGGAAACCGGGCAGGAAAGGCAGGCTGGCTGAGGCTAGGCGTTCAATATTAACAGCACGTTGCTGGAGCTGTTTGAGTTAAACGGGCTGCCAGTCTGTCTGCGAGGGGATTGACTGATTTGTTCATGCATGCACGAGCCACGACTGGATGGAGATGGAGATGGAGAGCTGATGGGAAATAGCCGCGAAGGCATAAATGTGTGAGTTTCTTGATTCTTTTTGCATTCCAATTTCCAACCACCCCTTGTAGCCAGGAACGCCAGGATGCCGAGAACGCCAGGACAATAGACGTAGAGGAACATTGGCTTACCGGGAAGTACTGTACATTCACTCCCCTTTCTACCCAGAGGGAAAAAAAAAAAAAAAAAAAAAGAAAAGAAAAGAAAGAAAAAAAAAACAAAAACAAAAACCACCAGATGAAATCTATATACCCTATCCATCTATCCATTCCCGGGTTATCCAGTCGCAGGCTGCTGTGCTCGCTGCCGATCCTGCTGTGGCTGCTGCTGCCGCTGCCGCTGGTGCGGCCTCACTGGCTGCTGCAAATGCTTTGGGGGCTCTCGCGCGGGGATCGGATCACCAGGATGCCGCGGCTTCCCATCCCAGCCGAAATCGGGCCAGCCGCGCGGCAGGGAGGCGAACGGGGGCATGGTGTAGCGGCCCTCGCAGGTGCCTATGTTCCTGCACGAAATATTGCAGTATCCGTACTGCTTGCAGTAGCACTCACTCGCAGTGGGGCAGTGGACGGGGTCGCGGCCGAAGATCACTATTATATACAAAGTGTATTCAGTCAGCGATATATATATATACATAAATATATATTTTCTTGAGAGCAAAAGATAATACAACAACGCACTATGCCACGAATACTCGAAGATGCGCCCGCTCAGCTCGTCCGGCAGCGGGGTGCTGAGGAGCCAGCGGCGGAAATGCTCGTACTCCGACCTCGGGCGCTTGTGCACCTGAGCGGCGGTGACGGCGAACTGAGCGCAGCAGGACACGCCGACCTCTCTGGGCACGGGGGAGCCCGGGAACAGGGCCTCGAAGCCGGCCTTGAAGGCAGCGCCGGCGTGCACGTCCGCACGGTGGATGTCGGTGAAGGGGCGGATCTCGACGGGGCAGCCAAGCAGCCAGATGCAGCGGAGGTTGAGGTAGCCCTGCTGGGCCAGGAAGGGCAGCCGGAGGTTCCTGAGGAGGGGGACGTTGTCATAGAGCGGGTCGTCGTTGTGCCACTGGTAGCGCTGGGGGTGGATGAAGACGATGTGGGCGGGGAGGCGGTCGTAGTGGTCGATGATGTAGCTTGGAGCATTGTCACACTCGTCAGTATTCAGGATTTGTAGGGAGATTGGAACTAAACGCCGGGGGGTTTAGGGGGGTTTAGGGGGAATGGGAGAGTGGGAAAAGGGGGGGGGAGGGGAATTTGTTTCCCTCCCCCCCCCCCGCAAGGTACTGGATACTACTGCATACGTCAAGTAGACCATGGCCTCCCTGCCCTTGTTGCTCGGCACGGTCAGGGGGGCATCGGGGTCGTCGACCACGTATACCTTCCGCCCCCAGTCGGGCAGATACTCGTGCAGCCAGGAGGTGTTGTCGCTGGACATGGCGGCGACGACGAGCTCGCGGTGCGGGCGGGCGGGGTGGTAGTAGCGGAGCGAGGCCAGGAAGGAGGCCACGCAGTACTTGGCCACACTGCAGAGGAGACAGAACACGGCCAGATAGGCCAGCAGCACGATGCCGGAGATGGCGGGGGGCTTGCGCAGCAGACGCGGGGAGCCGGGTCTATAGGCCCTGGGGAGGGCCATGTTGGGGGAGAGTTTTGGGGGAAGGTAAAGGATTGAAGCACACAGAGACGAGTAAATGTACAGTAGTAGTGGTGGTAGTAGTAATAGGAGGAGGAGGAGGAGGAGGAGGAGTAGGAGGAGTAGGACAAGGGGCGCAGGAACAGCCTCTATCCAGATCTATCCAGATAACAAGGAATGGACTCGCATGGCGGAGTCTGGAGCCAGCGAGAACATTGTGGGAGAGGAAGAGGAAGAGGACAGAGAGAGAGGGAGGAGATTGAGGGATGTTGTTGGTACAGTAACAAACAACAGGAGATGGAGTACGGATTGACGGATTTAACTTGGAGTCTGGGAGTAATCTCGGGGTCTTGGAGCACCAAACGAACATCCAACCACCCGCACACAGTCCACACATAGTCCACACACTGTCCTCACACTGTCCTCACACACACAGTCCTCACACACAGAGAGATCGCCTCTGCATTCGTCATCGACCGGGGTCCAGGCAGTGGTGCCGCGTCGACCCACGGTTCCGGTGGGGGAAAGGGGTAGGAAGGGGGCAGCAACCAGGGATCAGGATCAGGATCAGGGATGAGGGACGAAGGAACCTCCTGTGTCCCGTCCAACCAGACATCGCGACCCCATGGTCCAACATGGTCCAACATGGTCCAACATGGTCCAACACGCAAGAGACGGGAAGACACTGGCAGGGGGCAGGCAAGGACAGGCAAGGACAGGCATGCACTATCCGCCGATCAGGCCGATCAGGTTTCGAGATCTGGTTGTCTGGTCACTGGCAACCCGGGTTGGGTTGTGTGCTGTGTGCTGTGTTTCTCTGCGGATTCCGTGTCGGGACTAGGCAGCGGGGATCGCGGGTTGGTGGGTAGGTAGATGCAGAGATGGATAGACATTCTTCCGGTGGTGGTTGTTGTTGTTGGTGTTGTTGTTGTTGTTGGTTGAGAGAAAAGAGATGATATACTCGTTAGCCAAGGGCTGCCAAGGCCCCAGGCTCGCCCGCGACGGCGGATGGGCGACGGTGCTAGAGCCAGCCACCAGATGCTTAACTATCTTGTTTTGCGTTGGAGAGACTGGATAGGTCTGGTAGGGGATAAACCAGCAGCAGCCGCAGCCAATCGATGTCGTTGATGGTGCATCTACGGAGTACCTGGTAATAGCTATATTTCCCTGACCACCACGGATTCCTCGTCCAGATGGCCCAACACAAAGGTGGCCCGGTTTCAGGGGCGTCGCCAGATCGTGGAATAAATACGGTTGGTAGGAGGTACCATATACCATATACTACTACTACTACAACCATACTCCTATATACTACCAATGCTCCAACGGCTGTGATTAAACAGCCAAATCTTTGTTTGATTCAGCCTCTGAATCAATCACCAGGAGCAGCAGCATCACCCACGACAGACGAAAATAAATAGATTCCAAGTGCTGCTGGATCCTTTCAAGGAACCAGAACGGGGAATACCCAATTTGTTTGCGCTGTGAAGTTCCCGATCCCGATCCGACCCAGCCCAGGAAAATAAAATACTGCCCATTCCCGGCCCCAATCGGGATATATATATATATATATATACACAATATCAAAACCAGCCAGGTTGTGAGATGAGATATAAATAGGGTCGCTTTAGACCTGTTCTCAATGCTTGTTTTAACTAACTACCTGCTGCCAGCAGCATGGCGCTGGTGGTGAACGAGCTCCTTTGCGCCAGTCGACTAGAAGAACAACAACCCAGAGAACACCAGAGCGGCCCAGCAAGAATAGAACGCCCAAACATATCCATGGATATAATCCGATGTTTCTTCTATGACTACTACTGCCCGTTCGTGCTCAGTGCCCAACAACGACAGTTGGTAGACAGCGGAATCAGGCTTTCTGCACGTATCCTTTCGAATCCTACCCTGCTGGAATTGATAACTAGAACTTGACCTTAATTACAGGTTCCTATTAGCGGCATATTTGTTGGCTCCACCACTCTAATTGCACCGAAGCGAAAGGCGGGCGGAGAGGGAGAAGGGGGGGGAAATCGGATTGCCTGCGTCTTCAATCGCCCTACCTCGGTAGTTAACAAACCCCGGATAGAGTATTTATTGACCTTGCCCGCGGTGTTCATCAGGCGATCAAACTCCAACGGCCACGTTGAATCCACCTCCTCCTCCAACTATACCCAATACTCACGTAAATTCGAACAAACAACCAAAAATCATCCACAAAAAAAAAAAAAACAAAAATGCCTTCTCTATTCGCCACCCCTCCTCCTCAATCCTCAATATATCTCCTGTCGTACCCAGCACCAGGTGTGCTTCTGGTCACCATTAACCGTGCCAGACACATGAACGCGATCCATTACCAGGGACACTGGGATTTCCACGCGCTCTGGACATGGTTCGACGACGAACACACCTTGCAAGTCGGCATCGTGACCGGTGCCGGCGACAAGGCGTTCTGCGCCGGGCAGGATCTGCTCGAGATCGAGATCGAGAGGAATAATACCAAAATCCCGCCAGCGCAGCAGCGACCACCGGCCACCCTGAGAGTCCACCCTCCGTCCGGGTTTGCCGGCCTGAGCCAGCGGAAGGGGAAAAAACCGGTAATCGCGGCCGTGAACGGGTTCGCGTTCGGGGGTGGTTTCGAGATATGTCTGAACTGGTTGGTAAAAAGGAAAAACCCCCCCTTCGTTTTCGTTGGATGGATGTTTTTTTTTTACATTTTTCGCGGTTCACCGCTAGTCTTTTTTTTTTTTTTACAAATTTTGTATATTAACTGTCTGTCTGACTGACTGACTGACTGACTGACTGACTAACTGCTGCTGCTGCTGCTGCTGCTGCTGCTGCTTCTACATCTTAGCGATTTGGTAATTGCCTCCCCGAAAGCACAATTTGCTCTACCAGAGGCAAAACGGGGCATATATGCGGCCGCGGGCGGCCTGCCTCGCATTACACACATTGCCGGGCTGCAGGTTGCGTCGGAGATCGCACTGACCGGCAGAGCCATATCCGCCGAAGAGGCTAGGGCGTGGCACCTGGTGAATCGGATTTCGAAAACGCACGAGTCGCTGATGGGAGAGGCACTCGCGTTGGCGAGGGAGATTTCACAGCTGAGTCCAGATGCGATGATCGTCACTCGGGCTGGGCTGCGAGAGGCGTGGGAGGTTGGCGATGTGTCGAAGGCTGTCCGCAACACGTCCGAGAGATATTCGAGGAATCTGTTCGAGGGTCAGAATTTGCGTGAAGGTACGGAGTAGTAGTTAAGTTTCAAATCATTTTTCAGTCTAGTTCGAGTTTCCAGATTTAGTATTTTTCAAGGAGAATTCCCACCACGAATTACCGGGCCTTAAGCTAACGGATGGCCTTGAATTACAGGGCTTGCTGCTTTCCGAGAGAAGAGACAGCCTCACTGGGTCAAACCAAATCTATGAACAACAACAGACCCCCCAAATGTTATATTGACAGATCGGTAGGTATTGCCGAGGTAATATACTACTAGTATTGCACTGTACTGTACAACGATAAATTACCGGCTTTCGGTAATAACCCCTCTTTCCATCGAGCCGACGACGAACGACAACAACAACACGACACACGAAGCCCCCGGTTATTGAAGCTCTACCGACACCCGACACACCGGCAATTTACGTTATTGGATTGGTGGTGGTTTAGCGATGGTGCTTGGCGGATTGCGGGCTTATTCATCCAACCGTGCTTGAGATATCGATTATAATATATATGTATATATAGATAATAAATAATTCTACATTCTGACGCCAAAGAGTCGACTGACTCTACTGTATTATATAATAATACAACCACTCCAGCTTCGTGATGCATACGGTGTACATCTGGTTGCCTGCTCTACAGCAATCATATCCCTGATATCGGCAGGTAGATGTCTAGACTACTAGTATTTCTGGAATACTTAGGGCAGAGGGCAGTTTTTGGAGTCTAACAACCATTCGTTCGTCTCACCAACACGACTTGAATCCTCTGCAGAAGCCGAGACCACCAACATCCGCCATAGAACGCGGGGTTGGCAGGTCACCACTCAACTTCCCCGCACTCTCTCAGGTCACCATCAACTTCCCCGCACCCCCTCATTTAGAATGGGGCTGGGCGTACAAAGGAGGGCGAGAAGGATGCGAGAATACCGCTCGTGGCTATTGTCAGAACGATATGGCAATCGCCGGGCGAAAACCATGGGGCTTCTTCTCATCTATCCGCCAGTGGTATCTAGTGGATATCTGATTGCCCAGAAACGTGGGGCCATATATATATATGCCTCCCAGCTATCCTATCCTTAGATTTGTTTGATATCAGCACAACAGACAGCCATGCCTACCCATACAACTGATGCGACTGCGACTAGAAGTCCCAGTGCCGCCAAACCACTGGCTCTGGCTCTAGGAAGCAACAATCCCGACATCGAGCATCCTGCCTCCATCAACAGGCCGATGTTCAGTGAAGACTGGGACATAACATCAAGCAGCGGGTATCGCATCTCCGACAACATGATCAACGAGCCGCCTCCAGGCAAACAGCCATTCCGGATAATCATGCTCGGAGCCGGCGCGGCGGGCATCGACTTCCTGCACCACGCCCTACGCGAGTTCCAACACCCCGACGACGTCGAGTTCGTCTGCTACGAGAAGAACCATGACGTGGGAGGGACGTGGTTGGAGAATCGATATCCCGGGTGTGCGTGCGATGTGCCGAGTGCCAGTTACCAATTTGCTTGGCGGCCGAACCCGAACTGGACGCACTATTATAGCCCCGCGCGGGAAATCTGGAAATATTTGAGGGATATTGTGGACGAGGAGGGTATGATGAAGTATATTCGTTTGCGGGCCCGGGTTACTCGAGCGGAGTGGAGGGAAGAGAGGTCAAAATGGGTCGTGCGTGTGGAGGAAAGTGAGGAGGATGGGAAGGTGTCAAGGGTGTGGGATGACGAGTGTGATGTTTTGCTGAATGGAAACGGGTTTCTCAAGTACGCTGCGGCTCCTGCATGGGTATATTATTATTATTATTATTATTATTATTATTATCTATCACTTGAACCTTCGTTGACTTCGGAGTACAGTAACTGGAAATGGCCCGATATTCCCGGATTGATGTCCTTCAAGGGCCGGCTTTTCCACACAGCCAAATACGAGGAAGGTCTCGATTTGAAAGGAAAAAGAGTAGCGGTCATTGGATCAGGTAGTTCAGGAGTTCAAGCTGTTGCAGCAGTTTACAAGGACGCCTCTCGATTATATACATGGGTGAGAAACCCGATGTGGATCACAGCTGGATTTGCGCAAAAATTTGCTGGGCCAGATGGAGGAAACTTTCAATGTTTGTTAGCCTTGGAACATCGTTTCCATTCTCCAAAAAAAAAAAAAAAAAAAAAAAAAAAAAAAAAAAAAAAAAAAAAAAAAAAAAAAAATTCTGTTGCAGTTTCTGACCATGGCGCTTTTAGATAGCGAAGAGCAAAAGGAGGAGTGGAGGAGGGATCCTGAGAAGTATAGGGTATATCGAAAAATGATTGAGCATGAGCTGAACGTGCGATTCCGGTTTGCGCTGAGGAACAGTAAGGAATCCGACGAGGCCAATGCAGTAAGTACTGTACATGTACATGTACTGTCCATTTTACTGTCCATTATTGTGGTCATTTCACCAAAGCGGTTTCTAACATCCGACCCCCCCCCCTTCTTATATGTAGTTTTCTTACAACGAAATGGCAACCAAACTAGGGGATAACGAATACCTCAAGGAAAAAATAATACCGAAGGACTTCAATGTCGGGTGCCGACGGCCCACACCAGGAAACGGGTATCTTGAAGCCCTTGTCGGTGAAAAAACAACTTGCTATACGGATCCAATCGGGGGGATCACGCCAAAGGGGTTCCTAACAGCAGATGGCACGGAGGTCGAAGTCGACGTGATCATCTGCGCAACTGGTTTCGACACATCGTTTCGGCCCCGATTCCCTATAATCGGGTTAGATCAGGTTGACATAGCCACGCGGTGGGAGAAGATGCCAGAGTGTTACCTCTCAGTCAGTGCTTCAAACGTACCGAATTACTTCATGTACAGTGGTCCGTACAGTCCAGTTGCACAGGGCTCCCTCTTGTCACTACAAACGCTTCTCACAAACCATTTCCTTCAAATAATCCGGAAAATGCGCCAAGAGCACATCCGGCGTCTCAGTCCGAAAGAAAGTGCCGTTAAAGACTTCTGCGAACATGCGTCTGTGTATCTACGTCGTACATGTTGGGCAGACCCCTGCAGTAGCTGGTTTAAACAAGGTCGGAAAGATGGCAATATTGTGATGTGGCCAGGTAGTAGATTGGCATTTTTTGATATTTTGAAGGAGCCCAAGTATGAAGACTATGAGATAGAGTATTGGAGTAAGAACCGTTGGGCTTTTCTCGGGAATGGCTTCACGACGGAGGAATTTGATGGGAGCGATATGAGCAAGTATTTGAACTGATAATTATATCCGAATTTAGTTACTCAACAGATGATTCCTTCTGAAACGATGCGCAGTTGACATGTCAAACTTTGATTGTAGAGGAGAAAAGGCTCAATGGATATGTTGGTAACGATTGATTTCATAGAAATACATTCAATTTGTAAATTTCAAGAACCTATGAGTTAGAGATCGAGTCGGCCATAATTGAACATGAATTTTTTTTTTTTTTTTTTTTTTTTTTTTTTTTAAAAAAAAAAAAAAAAAAAAAACAGCAATAACAACAATAACAATAAAATTCAACCAAACGATCACCCTACTCAAAATGCATGAGTTGCAAATGGATCGTAATCAAGATTGTATAGTAGATTTGGATTCTCAAAGCCATACTCTTGGAACAGAGTGTCCCAGTTATTCTGTTCAATAAATTCTTGTCAGCCGAGTATTTTTTTTTTATTTTATTTTTATTTTTTTATTTTTTTTTAAAAAAAGGAGGGAAAGCTAAGGGTGCGAGGAGGAAAGAAAAGGATTAAAGGATTTAAGTGTCAATGTGGAGATCAATATCACGTACCGTGTCCAAAAGATCCGGGACTTCCGTGTAAAACTCTGGAGCGCCCACAGGCGGAGGTGTGGGCTCGGTATATGCGCTCGACGAAGAACGATCGTCGAACCCAGGTGCGTATGCAACGGAACTTGGAATGGAACTACCCGCTCCTCCACTTCCCATATCAGGGGAAAAATCTTGCGGAGGGGTGTAGGCCAATGTACCAGGCGTCTTCGGTGGAGGAAAACCACCATCTGGACCGCCATTTCGTTCGGAACGGAGCTTTTGGAGTACGGCTGCAAATACTCGATGGAATTTTTGGCCTTCTGCCGTGGTATCACCGAGATTCATCCAAGTATCCCAAGCACCCTCAACCTTTTTCATCCGGTCCGCTCGATTAATACCAATCAAAACGTCGTCGGCTTCGATAGACTCAGATTGCGCATCTCCGTCCTGTTGCAGATCCAGACAAACAATCATGATTGCAAGTCGGAAGGAAGAGTTAGCTACCGGCGCGAGGCACCATCGGCTCTGTTCTAGATGGTGGCCAGGTCTTAAAAGGCTTTGAAGACCGGTTTGAAGGTCAATGAGGGCAATTGCTGATTGAAGACATCTCTGGCGAGACAATGCAAACTTCTGATCCTTTCGTGCTGTGCTGATATATTTTCGGTGAAGCGCGCACATTCCCTCACTGTATAGAATGCCAACATGAACCCTCTGCATAGTCTTGAAGAGAGATTCAGTTTCAGCAGCGTTCCAACTTGTCATTCTAAACGGTTCCGGGATGTCCCTGACGACTTGGAACAATTCCTGGTCAAGCTGAAGAACGCGGTCATATGACATTTGCTTCGTGTTGTACAAGAGCTCCCCGATTCTCCCAACTGTTTGGAGAATTTGCGATTTCGTCACCATGTAAGTGATACCAGTAACCTCCGACATTGGTCTTGACGGAGGAAGTTTAGCCATACCCTCAGTCAGCTCCCAATCATGTAAATTCGATGGCATCGCTGTGTCAGAGATTGCCGATGAAATCATGCTTGGTAACCCTATATGGAACGAGCAAACGTGATCAGCCTGACAGATGAAAGCCCAGATGCGTCGCCGCATCTCGCCTTGGAAAGGGGAGAATGCCTTCGGGTAGTGAGACGGATCACGATGGAAGCCCATGCGCATTGCCGCACGCACGATCTGACCAAGTGCCATCCAAATGCCAGACTCAATATCTTTTCGGCGCATATATTCAGCAAGGGCTTGGAAACACATTGTCTCTATGACATGCGGCTCGCTCCGTGTGATATTCGCATGCATAAGACACTGTGCTGTCCGTGTTCGAAAAAGTTCAGCAAGGGATTCTCCAACGCCCATATACTGAGCTGCATCTTTTGGGCTTTCAATTTCGGACTGGACTGTCATCCACAACATAGAAAACAAAAGTCCGAGCCAAGCCACATCTGTTCTATCGGGATTCCTCCAGTGTTCCTCATACTGTAACGTGTTAGCATACATATGCTCGATTATATTTAACAAGGAATTGAGGGGTCATACTTGTTTGCGGAATGTCGGTTCGTGTATCACGACTGAAAAGGTTTTTGTTAGTAGAGGTTCCTTGGGGTAATGAAATTTTGAAAGTAGAGAAAAACAAGGAAAATCATGTCTCTTACGTAGGGGAGGGGCAGGGTCATTGGGATCGAAAAATTTATTAACAAACTGGTCGGTAGTTTGCTTCGGCGGCAGAGAAGCTATCAGTTCTGCTTTGTCGAGTGATCTTGGATTTCCGGCCGAAATAACTGGCTCATGGGTAGAGAGGCCCTGTGCAAAAGCCTGGTCCAACTCGTCCGCTTCCATATCGAATTTGAATTGATTCCAGGTGTTTTTGAGCGCGACGATCTAGAATTCATCTCAGCCGCACTGAGAACCTAATCCTTTTCCGAAAGAATCTGAGATATGAGCATGGTCAAACGCTTACTTCTTGGAGAACGTCTTGCCAATTGGTGCTCCCTCTATAGGGTGACTTTTCCTCCATGGTTCCAAGCTCCGGAATGGAACCCTCCTGGCTCGAATCATCGTCCAAAGACGTCTTAATCACGTCGATAGGCTTGGTGCCATTCGGCAGCTGTGAAGCCAGCCCAGGTTCAGCGGTAAAGGAGGCGACAAGCTCTTCCAAACGATGCAGGCGACACTCCATCCCCTGAGTCTGCATGGCATTGGACCTTGGGGTTTTGCCATTGGCGAATACGCACAGGTCATCATGACCCCTTGAAATGCAGTTATGGCATGGTTGCTGCCGGTTGCACTTAAGTCTAACCTCGGATGGCTTTGTTAACAATCATGCATCAACCCATTTACATGGCCCGCTTTGCCCAGGCGGTTGGTGAATACCTACTTCCTTGCCCTGCAGGGCCCGCAAGAAAGGGGGACACGCGGATTTTTGTGGACTCTGCGGGTGGTGTTGGAAGTCTTATGGCTATCCATCTTCCGGGGTTAATGTTATTAATAAAAATAAGGCTAAGTTTGCGAAGACGGTTGGCTGATCCAGATGTCCAAGAATTCGATGTCTTCTCTCCTGCTGTCTGAGAGGAAGAGGAGAGGGCTCGGCAGCGACGTGGGGGCGAGCAGGGGGGTTCTTAAGGCAAGCCGGCTCCCTCTGGCCAAGAGCGGCTTGGAAATCACCGACGGGCCTAGCGCTGACTTATGTTTTCCAAGCACCGTCAAACAGCGCCCTTGCAGCCACCCTTACAGCCACCCTTGCAGCCGCCCTTGCAGCCACCACTCTTCGAGGGTTCTCGCCAGCTCTCGCCAGCTCTCCTCCAAGAGGTTTGGGGTTTGATTTTCACTATTAACTCAGTCATGGGAGTTCAATCCATCATTTGACTGATTGATGTGCAAGGTCCACACATTTAGCTCGAGTGGCTGACCTTGATATTTGTTGTTCATTTTCGATCGGCTGCCTCAGTTAAGGCGCAAACTTTCAACGACTCGTACTCATATGCGATGCGATTTACTACCACTAACGAAACTCGAGTTTCGGGAGCTCCCCGTGGATCCAACACGCTGAGCGGTGAGTCGGGTTGCCATGCCAGATGCCTTTGGATTGGGTGTGGGTTTTCTTTTCTGGAGACGCGGTTCAAAGAGACTCTTCTTCTCCCCGTTTAGGAAGTCAGGACGGCATGAACTGTTGCAGAACGTGCTCCGTATGGTGCGCATGGGCCAAATGATGGCGTTAGAGTTGAAAAAGCGGCTGGAGTCAACTTCCCTCAATCACGGACAGTTAACTGGCTTAACTAGCTTCCTTCGCTTATGACCGCAGTGAAAGATGGAAAAGATTTCCGAGCAACCACTAAGGATTTAGGTTGCCTCTTCATTGTTCAACTGGGGGGATGGATATAAATGGGTTTACGAAAGCTCAGTCAAATTCCATGGGCAATGATGAAACCGAGCAATTCGATGCCTTAACATCGAAGCGTGGGATCAAAGTTCGCTTTGAGCGAGAATGTGGTTCAAAAACACTTTTATGGATTGACTTTCTCTCATGGAAGTCAACCACTAAGCCGAACAGCAATGGCTTCCGAGAAAGCGGGGCTCGGGCAAAAATCCTGTAGCCAACTTTCACTGCCGGTAACTATTTAGACGGTGGATACAAGAAGGCCCATTATCGCTATCCAGCGGTCAATCTCTCAGAAAAGTTGGCAGACATGTACAGTAGTAGTACGTCCACATGTTGATCGCCACTGCTATGCATCGGGTTGGGAGAGTTAGTTAGCCCCAATGGAAGCAGTCTGGCTGGCTCTATCAGTTCGAGGCTCTCGGCGGGATTCCGCTGGCCGTCCAGGAAGGTCCAATCTCTGGCCGATCAGAACTATCAAATTGTTCATCTTGACGGCGTAAACTTGAAGTTGATGGAATTGATATTGCCCTCAATGCAAAACCCTGATCTAATTCATCGCACCCAAAGGAAAAAAAAGAAAGAAGCTATTGAGCCATTAAGCCATTGTAGGGGTCTTGCCGCGACTCGAACGCGGGGCCTCTCGCAAACATTTTGCGTTAGGGTGAGCCCTAAGCGAGAATCATACCACTAGACCACAAGACCCGAGGTTGGGAAGATTGCGGCCTAATTGGCTTTATCAGGCTGGATCGCCGAGTCGCGCTTATGCTCGCTCTGATTGGAAATCAAAAGACACCAAGAATATTGATTGGTGCCTGACAATTGCCCATTACCCACCGCTGGGGTGGAAATACTCCATGAATACGGAGTAGAGGGATCCAGGACCCTGCAACGCCAAGTCGCAAAATATTTTTAGTACGCACCGTCTTCCTATTGAGGTTTAAACATGAGGCGTGTGGCATTCTGCTAAGAAAATAGGGCTTCTCTGTAATTTGGAGTTTTGTATTGTTTGTGTATGTATATATTACACATAAATTACAGTCTAACTAATCAGATTCGGATTAACTTTGGAAGACGAAGGGATAGTTAGCTCTAAAGAGTCTAACTGAATAAGGAGGGCGGTACGGGCTACGGATCGGTGCGAAAACATCGTCCATACAGGTCCACATGTGTGATAGTGGCTTACTATGTATGTATACTGGCTTGCACTGAATACCCCTCAAAACGCTACTTTTACGTGAAGCTAAACTGTATAAGGAAGGCCGTTACTGAAAGGTTGTTTGCAGGGTCCCTCTAAAGAATGATCCAGAGTCATTCAAGAAGTTCCTCCTCGCATGTGGGGAGTATAACACCAATCAAACCACGAGATACGCCAGCCGATCTGGGTCATCCCAAGACCCCGCACTCTCCAGCCAGTGTGATGTTCCTGTTCCTCCCGGGAACAGGGCATGATGCAAGATGTCCAGACTCTTGAAATCGCGGCGGATGCACAACGGGCTTTGGTTCTCTCGATTCAGTGGCAAAATGCAAAGCAAAACGGATTTCGATACCCCAATACTTAATACCTGAATTTCGTGTCTGGGCGAATTGAAATTAAAAGTAAATTTGTCCCCCTTATTCGTGCACCAGATTCAATTCACGTTCTACGTACAAAGTTCAGAGGTGAGGGCTACTTCGGCGGATGATGGCTGCTGGAGCGAGAGACTCGGAAGACCGTCCGAGATGCCTCGAATTCATCGCCTTCATCCTCCATCCTTCGGACTCCAATCGGGTTGATCGTCGGACCTTGCTGAGCTTCGGCAAGGGTGCAAAACTCAAAACCCCATCCTTGTATATGCATGCAAGCTGCAGGCCAGCGGGGGCGGGCGCCGCCATCTTGTGGGGAACCTGGCTGGAGCTTACCAGAAAGTCCCTGTGGTTCTCGCTGCACAGTTTTGGCCTGCCTCTCAGGCGGAGAGGTGAAAAATTATCGCCAAGGGTGAAAAGGGACAAGCAACCTTAATTTTTCGGCAGAAAGTTGGTCCTGTGGTCTAGTGGTATGATTCTCGCTTTGGGTTCCTCCAAACCTAAATTAGCCTGCGAGAGGCCCCGCGTTCGAATCGCGGCAGGACCCGATTCAGATTTCTTTTTGTTTTTCTTTTTTCTTTCTTTCTTTCTTTTTTTTTTTTTTTTCCTTCCCTCTGGACCGCTTAGGGTTCAACCTAATGCAAATGTTTACGAGAGGCCCACATTCGACTCGCGGCAGGACCCTGAAGATGCGATATGATTTGCCGGAGAGTTGCAATTTTGTTGTGAAATAGTTAAACATACGGAGTAAGTACTGTTACCGGAGATTCATTAGCAACAAGGTGGGGAACTAACTAGGTCTGAATATGGGGTTGAGATGAGCTAGCTAGCTGTATTTAAGTTTTTTTTTTTTTTTTTTTTGTGGCCGGATACCCTTTTGAAAAGCTGAGAGAGAGGTGGCTTCAATTGAACGGGGATCGATATCCCTCTACGGAGTACGGAGTAGTTCCAGATTAGATGCCACCAGCTTCAGATGCCCTTGTAATGAATGCCCCTGGAGGCTGCGCTGAAATGTCCCGCCGGAGAGGTTTTGCATTTGTTTGTTGGAGGCCCAAGCCCAAGTGGAAAAAAAAAAAAAAAAAAAAAAAATTTATCTCGTCTAATTTCATATGTGTATATGTACTCCGTATGGAGCAGCACAATCGCCGTCCTCCTTCGGCACCGAACACCCCCCTTGGCCCTCAGCACCGCCCTCGGTTTCTCATCCCTCTCTAGCGAGCCCACTCAACCCGAGCAGCCCGTCCATGACCCACACTCGCTCCTCTCAGCCCTCCACACTGTAGCCCCAATCCCTCCGAAGAAAGCTTTGAACCCTCCTTCCCCGCTTCCCCAGGATAGGATTTAAAATCAGCCCTGCAATCCTAAGCGACGGGGTATTTATCGGAAACGGAAAAAGGAATGGAAAACGGAAAGGAAAAAAAAAAAAAAAAAAAAAAAACCACTTTGTCAATTGAGAAATTCCTATCCTGGCTCCGTCCATTAAAGAATCTCAATTAAAAACTGACATCTATTCGGCACGACGGTGGGTGCTAAAATAATAACAACAATATCTTGTATTATACAACGGTATATGCGCTGTAATAGGAACGCTGGCCTTGTATTCGTTCCCGCACGCCATGAATGAATTTTGAAGTCAGAAAAAAAAAGAGACACAAAAAGGGTGCAAAAAGGAGTACGTAGACTCAGGCGAAGCAAACATCTATTTATTTATTACCAATAATTCTTTTGTTAAGAAAAAAGAAAGAAAAAAGCAGAAGAAGAGGAAGAGGAAGAGCAATTCAAAGTGGTCGTAAACTCATCTGGTGTCGTTATGCTGTGTTGCAAGTGGTGGGGTCGGAGTGAGAGGCAAGCAGTAGCAGGGAAGAAAAGGGAGATTAAGTTAAAAATATTAACAGTAAATGAAAAGGATGTATCTAAACGGGTGACGTTGTCAAACAGAAGATCGGGCGGCGATGTGTGATTTCTCGCTATCTCTCTATCCTCATTATATCATGACAAGATTTTTTGAGAAAAAAACCTGGGAGATTCTTTTGAAAAGAGTACAAAAGGGGAAGCAAAAGGCAGGGGGTGAGGCGCTTCACTTATAGGCACTTCAGTATTATGGCTGACATTGCAATGATACAAGCTTGAGGATCGAGTTTAAAAAAGGGGGGTTGGTTAGCTGTGGTGGAGTTGGCGAATGGTATGGTGTGGATGAGGAGCGGGAACATATATTTACTTAGTTCCAGGCGTAGTAGATATTAACGATCTGGCCTCTTGGGGATCGAGGCCAAGAATGCGAACGAGGTAGTCGATACTATACAATAATTGTTAATATCCCTGTTTCTCATCTTCTACCAGGCCAACCCTTTTGAAATGAAAAAAAAGAAAAAAAAATTCTTTAAAAAAAAGGGGAATCAAAGATAACAGGAGAAATAAAAGAAAAGAGGAGGACTACATACCTAGCATCCGTCGCCAACCTCCGCTTCTCCTTCCGAAACTCCTCCTGACACGCTACCCACACATTCGTCCGTTTATCTGGGGAGATAGTTTTGATGCGCATCTTGAACAGACCGCTGACGGGGCGATGATCCGATACCTTGACTTCATGCCGGCGGTACTCCAGCTGTTTGATCCTCCCAACGCCCCGATAAAGTAGCCGATCACACCAAGCCGGCGACCGCTTCTTCTCACTAGAATCATATTGGTCGGTGCCAACGTCGTATTTATACGTCGGTGCAAAAGTGATGGGTGCTTCGTTGAAGGCGCGGAGGCGGAAACCGGGGTTTTTGCGGCGGGAGGCAAGAAGTTGGTCGCGGTCGAGGAGTTTGGGAAGATTGCGAGCCTTAACGGCTTCGATGACGGTGTTGCGGGGCATAGAATCGATACGGTAGTTTAGATCGCCATTTAGGATGCAGATTTCGTGGTCAAGGATCATAGTGCCATCGCCACCACCGACGAAGAGGTCGATGCGTGACGAGTAGCTTGATTCGGGAGGCAGGGAACTGCTTTCAAGAATCGCTGCAATGTCATTGTTGCGGTGGGTAGTTTGGGATTGGCCGGCTGCTAGATGGCAGTTTATGAAGCAGAGAGAGCTATCGTCGAGGATGAAGCGGAAGACGAGAGCACCCTATTGGCCCATGTTAAATTTAGTTTGGTGTTTATCAGGAAAGTGGAGCCTTTATCGCAGAGAGAGACGAACCTTATTGCCGTGCAGTCCGCCCATGCCGCGTTTCACCTCCGTTGCACTGACGCCTCTGATTCTTTGACTCTCTTCTTGTTTGATGAACACGCATGTGAATAGACCGATGAGGTTTGAAGTGTGGAGGAGGACGTAGGGCTGATCAAGAGGCATTATATCATGTATACAAGAAGCAAGATAATCTTTCCAAACACGATACTGCCGGCTCATGTGTTCCTTATCTGCACTGTCTTTCTTCTTACTGCTCATGAGGATACTCTCTATTTAGAGTTTGTCAGCTCATATACATAACGAGAGAAAAAAAAAAAAAAAAAAAAAGCTCTGAATATTCATTACGGGGTTAAGGTTCTAACTTACTAGCAGTAATTTTTTTGTTTTCCAGGTCCACAAGCTCCTGAAACCCAAAAACCAAAATATCCGGAGGACTTTCAGGGTGGACAACGTCTCGGATAAACTTGCTATCCCGCAAATTGCCCGGGACGGTTGCTCCTGCATTCCACGTAAGAACGGCCGCGGTTATTTCACGGAAATGACAGTACTCGATGTCCCTGTCATGCATTCGGGCTTCTGAAAAGTCAAAGCAAAAATGTCAATACGCTGCCTCTGCCATGTTAGGACAAGAAGGATACAAAGGATACAAACCAAGCCAGTCGTCCTCAAGCATAGCGTCCCATAGCCGAATATAATTATCCGTCCCAAGCGAAACAGCTTGCAATCGATTAACAGTCCAAACGCTACTGGAATCCAGCAACAGCCCACAGACAGCTTGGTCATGCGCCTGCCAGTCCTTCTTCACGGTCCATGGTGAAGTAGAAATATCGTAGACATAGATCATGCCTGTCTTATAGCCCGCCCAGAGGTAATCACCAACCATCGCCAGGCAATTGATTTTATATAAGCTCACGTTCAACGTTGCTCGACATGAGTAATCCTGCGCAGAGTAAATCGAAACTTTCCCATCAGCATGTCCAAGGTATACGAGGCCACCGTCTTTGGGACTAGTGGTACCCGACGTGATTTCGCCAGCATCTGATTTCCCGAACGGTCCCTTGAGGACCTGGAAATCCGCATCTTTAGAATTGGGACGATAAACCCGCACTTCCTTGCCGGATGCGAGCCACAACAGGTCTCCAACAACCATCGAGAAAGTATGGCCCTTCGCAACTCGATCGTATGGGTGGCTGTAGCTGTATTGAAGATTAGGCGAACCCGATTCATCTGGAGGCCAGAGGAGTAGTTTGCCCTCATCGTCAAGCGTCCAAAGTTCCTTTTTATGCCGATAGATCTTGATAATTTCTCTCCGTGACGGTAACGTCCGCGACGAAACAATCGACTGTGTTTGAATATCAACCTCATGGATCTCCCCCGCATTCGTTCCCAGCCAAAGTAGTTTCCCCTCATCGTCCATTGTATTTCCTGGTTTAAATGCAATACATAAACCTTTGACAGTTTCCCCATGATTCAATCCTAAAATTTGCTCCCCACTTACCAGGTCCCAGACTCGAGTAAAGTACCCTGTCGTGCATGCATAGTTCCCACAAACGTCAAAAACTCGCACATCATGCTTGGTATGAATACCCCTTGTTCCGCTTTTGAATATCGGTGGGCGACGATTGGTGTTAGAAAAATCAGGGTAGTCTGTACGAGGGATTGGCGCATCGTCGAAGGGCGGCTCTGATTCCTCTGACTCAATGCGAGTGGATCTACTGGTCTGACGTTGGTTGGAAGCAGGAGGGGTCGAAAGGCATTCCACTGAGCGCATAGGTGATCGTGCAAACTGTGTCGGGGTAGGGGGTGGCTGGGTCTTGCTGTTAGCATGTATTCGGCCACCAGGCACAGCTGTGTCTCTTTGCGGTGGCGGAGGGAAATGTGGATCGGTTTGCTCGCTTCCAACACGGACGGAGAAATTTGATGTGATAGTTGGTCTGGAGAGGATATCAAAGGAGCGTCTGGGTGCGAGGTCAGAAGACGGTTGCATTCCAGTCTGCGACGGAGCACCTCGACGAGATATTCGCGCTTGGGCGCGGGGTGGCAGGCCCGGTCGATCCTCTAGATTATCGCTGGTATAGTGTTTGTCCCGGGAGTCCCTGGCGCTCCTTCGTCCCGAAAGATCGGTCTCACTCCGTTTCATTGGAATCGGCGGAGGGGGGTGTTTAATGTCGCGTGTTAATACCGTCGTTGCGCTTCTCGGGCCGGATGAACCGTCATGCTCAGCCTCGAAAGTCGCGGATCGATGAGGATATCGAAACGGGGTAGGGTCGGGGAAAGCTCTGCGAGGTCCGCGCTCAGCAGTGGAGTAGAGCGGGGGAATGCGATTCGAGGAATCACCGTTTGTCGCTATGGTACTCGGGGGAGCTTTTTCTGGACTACTTGGAGGGGTACTGAATGGTGAGGCTTCAACACCGACTGAGATCCTCTCCGACGCTGGCGCAAGAGATTTCGCGTTCTCCCAACGAGAAACAGCGGCGGTGTTTTTGGTAGTGGCGGGGATTTTGGGCTTTTCCGCTCTATTGACAGGTGGTGGGAGAGACGCAGCTTTGAGGCCGTTTTTGGCATCACGAGTTCTGCCCTCTGCCCAAATTACCACGCCTGAGGAATCGGTTACGGGGGTACATGGTCTGCTCGACGGACGACTCTGACTGCTAGGTGGCCTACGCGGCGGGGGAGGTTCCGGGACCGTCCGTATTTCCCTGTTGCGATTCTCGGTGGCGGGAATGACACAGGTCTGGGAAGCAGTGCGGGGAGTATCTATAGTGAGGACTGGCGCTTTCCACTGCGCGGATGAGACATTCATGGACACTGGCCTAGCCGGCATCCGTCTCCCTTGAAACCCATCTGTGTTCGTAGCCGTAACACTAGCATGATTGTGCCTGGCAGTGTGAAGCCATCTGGACGACGAAGGGGAGTGAGCAGCGGAGCGCGCATGGGAAGAAGAAGAAGATGACGACCAGTTTGAGGGATCCGGGCGTGGGAGATCTAAGGAAGCACGACTAGTGAGGACGTTTGGGGTTTCTAGGAAGGCGGAGCGGGATTCATGAGTTGAAGCCGCAGTGGGATGCGACTTGGGGTTAAGGTGAGCAAGGTTTTCGAAGTGGGAAAGGAGGGAAGAAACAGGTTTCTATCAATATATAGCAGAGGATGACAGTCAGCATGATGGTAGATAAAGGAAACAGCAGCAGGTAGCAGTTCTGTCATACAATAGAGTCCTCGTCGGTGCCATTCCCATCAGGGCGCTCGTTGTGCTTTGTCTCCATAGCAGAAATGACAGTAGCAAGCAGCAACCGTTAGTTGCGAATAGAAAAGCCCGACCGTATTCCGCAAACCATCTGTGTGGAGTGTGGTCGGTAATGGATAGAGACGGAGGAATGATTTGAGTGACGTCGTGAGGGCAATGCTAAGCTCATATGTTCAAGCTCCTTTACTCTGTGGAGCGGGAAAAAAGCGGCTAGACAGACCAGCAACGGAGCTAGGAATGACGCGGCCTCTACGGAGTAGACGAGCTAAACCCACCAAACCAGCGAGGGACGATTGCCTGCGATAGAACAGTGGAACAGTCGGGCTATCCTCGTGATTGTGAAGTGGAGACGGGAGAGGACGAGAGGACGAGGACAACGGGTCGAAGGAGGTGTGGTGTGATGTTCAACCTTGGAACCAGGTGTTTGAGCTGCGGCTCTTTGTCTGTTCCCGTGATCTGAGTAAGTCGCTGATCATCGCTCATAGATTGTGGCCTGTTTACATCTGTGTGGTGTCCTGTGGCTTGCTACACCTTTTTGCAGTATGAATTACTTCCTACGAACTGGTCTGCCACATCTGCAATCTCCTTCTGACGCTTTATTATACCAGTTAGTTATTAGATGACTGCTGAATGTTGAAGAAGTTTTTGGATTATGCTAGTAAGTATGACCTCTGCAGTTAGTTATTGTAAACAGTAGAATCTCTGATGAGAATTTGTCTGTATATTGCTATATGTAAATAGCAAAACCACCAAGCTACTCTGCCGGAGTGTGCCCAGCACACACTTCACTGCTACCACGGTATAGGGCTGCTGCAAATTATCATCGATGATGGTTTTTTCGTCTTCAGTATCGAAAGCAATTCTAAAATGCATCTTTTCAAGTTTTAATATCAGTTGATATTCATGAATGGAGGGCGGAAGAGGTAGAGAAAGAAAGAACTTCACAGAAAACAACCATCTTCGAAACTATCTGATTTTTCTAGGTATAAAAAGTTGAGATTTGAAATGACCAATTCATTATCTTGCTATAAAACATAAATGAGCCCGGGAATTTCTAAGATGCCCATTTTGTACTCTGTATCGTGATGGAATTTTGAATCCCGGATTCGGCACATCAATTCCCCAGGGAGCGATACTAGAAGCTGTTAGATTAAAATATTTGTATTCCCATCTCTCCAATATCAATGGCTTAGCGATATACTCAACCCAAGATATTCCTATTCCAGTACAGTTACCGTGCGTATACCGTCATTAACATTTCCTATGATACCAATGGTAGCGGGAGAGTATAGCTATTTAACGTGTCATTTTTGAGTCTTCTCTTCGTCATTTATTGATTTACTTATTTACCCAGGGGTGAGGTGGTCTGTGACTAACTCATTTCTTTCTGTCAACTGACTTTAGAATGGGATGGCACAAACAGAACAAAACTAAAAGGACAATGAGAAGAGAGCATATTGTTAAGATTGCAAATAAATATACATGAAGGGACTGTTGATGTGAAAACTGAAGCAGACGCAGCAAGAGAGGGTCGATTAGGCAAATTCTCCAGTATATGCGTCATTCCAAAGTTAAAAATTGATCTGCCATCGATGTCATCTATATACTGTACATACAACATAACCCTCCTGGAGTTCTGCCTCTCCCAGACCAAAAAAAAACAAAAAAGGCTTCCACCTTCGGCTTATTCTTACACCTGCTAGTCATAACGTCCAAGAAATATATACCATAATTTAAAACGTCGTTAATATGTTTGAATGCACTCTTCCCCAGTTATATGACAATCCCCCTAATTGTCCAGTGCGTCAAGCCAAAATCAACAGAATCCCCATCATTGAGCCCTGGGGCCCCGGCAAAGAGCCTGATAGGTTTCTATTGCCACGGTACATAAGCAAAGATGACGACCTTGGCTTCAAGCTCATGGAATTTGCGGCTTCCTATCTAAATGGTGATGATGATAAAGAAACATGTGAAGATTCAGAGGATGACGGACCGCTCTCACCACCAAACAACGTGATGTATCACGTCCATACCACGACACAGCGGGCTCTGATTGCATCTCACATTGGTGACGAGGTCTCCAATATAGACACCTTTACGCATATCATTAGTTATGTGCGTGAGTTTATCAGTGCGGCCGATCAGGTTGATGTTGGCTGTATTCAGTCTGTTCCCTGTGAGAACAAGTGTGGCGGGCCGCAGGATAGAAAAATCCAACGTGGGGGGGTGAACAGGGTTTTGATTCAGAATATAAGTGCTACTACATTCGAGCAGTATGAACTCCATATGCACCGTTTTGTAGATAATGTTGCTACAAACAGCCCGTTGGGATACAGGGGATCGGCAGAGAGAGCCCGACATATAATTCTCGAGGTGAGCTAGTCTTTTTTTTTTATTATTATTAGTTCTATACCGTGGCTTGATAAATGTAGCTAAAAGGTATTGCTGTTGTATTGCTGTTAGCTTGCACAACGTATGGTCAGGTCAGGATGCGAGAAGGCGATTCTGCTAGGAGGGCACGCCTACTTAGTTTTTCACCGAGAATCAACCCGCAGCTATGGTCAAGATCATCTCTTCGTCTCTAGCAGCTACCCCGTGTTTGCCGTGCCTCCAATGCCGAGTCTAATTTCGGTTCTAATCGCGCTGCTGCTCTCGGATGATTCGGATATGGCTTACAAGCCCCCGACGACAATCGACCGGGTGAGAGATTTACGCACCATAGAGACTAGCCCGACGGCATTAGACCCTGCCAACACCAGCTTGTTGGAAACGACTGGCAAAAGGAAACGCACGACAACAGACTCCGGTTCATCAACACCGACGGTAGTTGGCATGCCAGCCGAGTTTGAACATATCGACGTACGTTCCCTCCCTCGATTTTAATAAATCGTATAAACTGACGTGGTGCCAAAAGTATTGCACGCTATCATTTCCCAACTCTTATGATCCTGGTTTAGAGCATAACTTTACTAGAGTGGTAAGATTATGTGACACTCAAACCCGCTCGATTCTTCTTGTCCAAATTCGTCAGGCTAAAACGAAGAGAAACGCAGACATCAGATTCTGCAGTTGACGGGGCACTAAATGCGGTCCATATAGTGGCACGTCTCTCCGATTCTCTCGCCAAAAAGGGAGTTGAGGGCGGAGAAGAGTTTCGGCATTGCCATGTATTTGCACTAGAGCGATTGGCCTCTAGGTTAAGCTGCAATGTTATGGACGCCTTCCTCGCAGCAGATGGTCACCATGACCAACAGCGGTGCGCAGTCAAAACGTTCTTCAGCTGCGAAGAAAACAGATTTTATCAATTCCAAAACGAGGTTAGGATATACGATAAATTCCAAGGGTGCTCATTCATTCCGTATTATTATGGTGCATTTGCAGGAATGACGTTCACGGGCCCAGCGGGCTTCCTTGTGACGGAGCTGATGGAGAGGACGTTCAACTCATTCGATGAAATGAGCGGAGATGAGAAGTAAGTTTAGAACCGAGGATGGCCCACGATCCACGTATTCATTCCGTTGATCCATATCAAACTGATAAACTAACGGGTTAGGAACGAGGCCGTAAAATACATCGAACGACTTCACCGGGCTGGATACCACTATTGTAATTTGCATCCGTATAAGTTTGGAACGCGTCCGAATGGCGAGATGGTAATTATGGGATTTTCTGAAGTCACGCCCATCAGCCCCGATAGTACATGCAAACCTGGCAATCCAGATAAGTGCAGCTCCTTCCAAAGCGACAGAGATGATATTTTGGGGGGATGCTAAATAGGCATCACAATGAATGTGCTCTTTCTCTTCTTTTTGTTTGTTTGCTTTTTTTTTCTTTTTCTTTTTTTCTTTTTTTTTTTTTTTTTTTTTGGGGGTTGGTTATTGGTTATTGTCTATGGGAACGTTCGTTTTGTCAAGCTTGTGGAGGAGTGAATTGGAGGATTGGGGAGGGCGTAGATATTCCCTTGTCACAAATGCTGGGTTCTGAAGACAAAGTGAAAGATCATGTATGGGACTGGTAACTGAAGGAGTCTGATTCACAAAGCAAGAAGGGAGACGCCATGACACAAGAAAGAAAACGTTTGTATATACCAGCTAATTCTAGCTGGGGAAAGAAACAACGAAGGAAAAGATCCACTGCTTGACTCTTTGATGCAGCTGTTCCATTCAAAGATGAGTTTGCCAGCAAGTGATAGAAACATCCACCATTCACTGCACATCCATAGTATAAAAGTCGAAATCCGCCTCTCCTGACTTCCATTCATCAATACAAGGTTCTTATTTCCCTGAGAAACTGCTCATAAGTTAGTCAACATATCTCATACTTCGGGGTACTGCTCCTACGATCTTTCCCATGGCGACACAAATTTCTCGGCTCAACCTGCCTGGATATGGGACTTTGGCAGAATTTCATGATAACCCTCCAGTTAGGAAAATCATAACTGACAATCCTGGCAGCGAATCCACTGCGCCGTTGCCATCAAAAGTTCCTGCAGATGTACGTCGACTGCCTCAGCTCATCGTCCAGGATACCCGAATGTGCCAGGATATCACAGAAAAGACACGTACAAACCTGGGCAACGTGACAACCCCGGTACATAATCTTGGTGCTGCGCACGCTGTTGCAGAGATGTTGCTGCACACAAGGACAGGAGATGAGACAATGAACATTGATGTGTTCACCCATGCCATAGGCTATGTACGGGCATTTGTGCAGATAGCGGATGACTTAGGGCCGGCCAATATCCAATCAGTGCTCAAGAAGAAGGGGGCGTTCGTCCGAACCGGAAAATTCAACGCGATGGGAGGGATATAATTATCATTGAGCATAAGAGTGTCGCAGCTTTCAATGAACATGCCAACAAAATTGTGAAAATGGCACAAGAGAACAATGGTCAAGGAACGAAGTTGGAACTTAAATCCTATGAAATCGGCGAAAGGTCAATTGTCTTCAAGGTGAGCGAGCTCGCGCCTGGAGAGTGTCCTGCATACATGAGAATTCAGAAGAGAGCGATCAGTTCTGACAAGATGTGTCATAGCTGGGAAAGCACATGATCGACTGTGATTGTTCATGGGGGTTCTTGATCGGTGGAAATGAGTTTCTGGTCCTCTACCTGAAAAAGATCATCGAAAACCAGGAGACATATTACCACCTTGTGCTTTCTGACCTGCATCTTGCGTATCCGCCAGAAGATCCCCGAGGTACCCCGTCACTAATACAGGTCCTAATTGCCTTGCTTCTGAAAAAGCCCTCTGCAATCGAATACAAGCCACCAACATCAGAAATTGTTATCAGATACCCGACACGTACTCGATCGGGGGAAGAGCATCCAATCCAAAGACCACCAAAGACACAAGCGAAGCGGAACGCGGGGAAACCGACGGGGAAATCCAGGGCGGCGAAATCCAGGGCCAGTCGGTGATCGAAGTCGTAAATCGGGAGCACAGGACGGCCATTGTTCCTCCCCCCTTCTCTTCGAGTTCGCCTGGGACGACATTGAAACCAGAGTAAAGATTCATCGCTGAGGAGGATTAGCTAGTGCATCCTAAGTGATGAGTTTAGGAGATAAAAGATGGTTCCACATAGAGCATAGAGCAAACATGTTTATTTTTTGCCCCGCTTTTCTGTGATGGCCGAGTCTTGATGATTGATTTCTTATCCATTTATAGTGGGAATGTGCAGCAGAGTTGCTAGCCGGGTTGGAAAATGGAGCATGAAGACATGGTTAGGAAATGGTGAGGGTGTTGGGTTCAGTTAGAGGATTGAAGTAAATATCATAGAAAAAGAAGAAATTCTCAACACAGAGTTGATTTGCACGCCACCAAAAGTTTTTCCGGCCGAAATTCGAGTTCCTGTTTAAGTGGACTGTATGTTTGATCGACGCTGTAGTGGATACTTCATTGCCCTTCTACCTCTGTCGGGCTTTCTTGGATTGTTTGGAGATTGTTTTCTTTTATGCTGTTGTTTCGCCTTGTATCGTTTCGAACTTCTTTTTGGGAGTCAGTCCACGCAAATAGTGCGTATTATTCAAAACAAAAGAATATAGCCCGACCCTAGCTAGAACTATGTGGTGAGTGCGCGTCTCCTCCTCCGCCCCTCCACCATATGTCCAACCCATAAATATACACATGTATATTCCTCTTGCCTCTATTTTAATCACGACTCTCTGCTTATGCAGCACTTTCGCCCAGTAAGCACATTTTGAATGCCCAGGTCTCTATCCGCTCGCCATGCTGTGAGTTACAGATTATCCAGCGCCCTCCCCTACGAGGCGCCGTCTGGAGTACTCCGATCCTATATAGATAACCTGGGTTAATTGTGATATTCTAGGCCGGCGATGGTTCGACTGCGCGCAATGCCACCAGGAACAGGAAAACCATGAGTTGTTGCAGTCGTTTGACATGGTTGTTAATTCCCTAGCGTCCCCCATCACCGTCGGTTTGGAGGAGAATACTTTTCTGACTTGACATATTTCCTCTGCTATAGACATTCGCCTGCAAGAAATGCAAAAAATGTTTCCGGAAGGATGCACGAGAATTCGAGGAGAGGTATGCCTATATTTCTGATATTTAGCTGCCATTTTTCATATATTTCTCAGCGCGTATATATTTGCCATGTTTCATTACCAACTCCATTCATTAACTGTTTAACTTTATCCATTGATATACAGTGACGAATACTGCCCGCACTGCGATAACCATTTTGTCCTCGACGCGGTCACGCCCAAACCAGCCTTGAAGATCGAGGGAGAGGATGCCCGGATTGATTCTAGGTGGGGATTTATTCGTTTTTACTAGTATCACATAGATGTGGCTAACGGCTTCGTTTCATTAATTAATTAATAGGATGCTGAAGGATGAACGAGTGCGGCAGGAGGAGGAGCGGACAATTTTCAATGTTAAGGATGCGCCCAATCGGCTTGGATAGGATAAGGACATGATGTGGTGTTGTTGTGGTAGTTGTTTGGGGAAGTTTCATGACGATGTGACGACATAATGTTTTCAATTTTGCATCGCTTCTTTCCTTCTCATCTTCTGCTTCGTGTAAATGCGATTATATGATACGACGTCAAAGATAGCATTGCCACAGGCATATTGGCAGGCCCAGAAACATAGAGGATTCAGATCACGCAAAATCCATATCCGGTAAGAAGTGAAAACACAATACATGCATTACGGTCAATAAATAACTTAATAAACGGACTGAAACATCCCGATCAGCTGTCTGACCCCTCCCCTCCGCCTCGCGTTAATATAGCCGCGGTTCCTGTCCCGGGAGTCCGTCCCGTCTTCTTCTTAGCAGCCTCCTCCTGCTTCTCCGTCTCTATGCTCTTGACATATGCCTCAATCTGATCGCCTGGGAGCAGTTCCATAGTCTTCCCAGGCGCCATTATGGCGATTTCGATATTCTTAGCCCCCGTCTGTACAACCTCCAGCAGCGACTTGATGGTCAGCTGGATCGTTGCCTCCCTGTCCATATCGTCTTTATGATGCCGTTCTAAGAATTCTCGCACAGTCTTGCTCGAGCGGCCGATTGCGTTTGCTTTCCTGTATCCCCGTAGCCATACATTAGCTAGATATACAGACATACATGTAGCACTCCAAAATGTCCATTATTCTCATATTGATAGACTTACCAAGCCGAATAAATTCCCGAAGGCTCTGTCTGGTACAGACGCGGGACATCATCGCCATTGTCAAAACCCACAATCAGCGTACTAATGCCAAACGGCCGTACGCCACCACTCTGCGTATATCGCTGCTGCACCCCAGCAACATATTTGGTGATATATTCGATGGTGACGGGATCCTCCACGGTAAGACGGTGTGACTGGGCTTCTAATCTAGCTTTGTCGACTAGGATTCTGGCATCGGCATTGAGGCCTGCGAAAGCGAGGCAGACGTGGTTATCGAGCAGGCAGAGCTTGGAGGGTGTGATGCGTGTATCCTGCAGTTTCATGGCGGAGCGTTTCTCACAGCCTAGGACGACGATGTCCTTGCCCTTTACGCCGACAGCACATGTTCCTGTATAATATGCATGACTGGGTTAGTATGCATATATTCGAAGAATCCTTGATTGGGCATGGATATGGATATGATTATGTTGGGCATACCTCTCTTGACAGCTTCGAGAGCATATTCTACCTGGAAAACGTGGCCATCAGGACTTTCAATGGTGTCAGGTAGGGGCAACAACGTAAGTATATATCTTCCTGGACGCAAACATACCTAAAGACTTGTAGTATGTTAGAAGATTATCAGGTTATAGTGTACGTATCACGCAATGAAATAGCTATTGGATCAGCGACTTACCTGAAAGCGCTCGGTCATATCCAGAAGCCATATCTGAGAAGCGAGCGGCCGTGATATGTTAAGGGAGCGTGTGGCTTTTAAAGGATGGACAACCATGTACTGGGACAGACGAAGGATGATATTTGTTGCTGGAGACTTTAGCTTAGAGATGTCTAAAGAGTTCGGAGGTTGAACGGCGTTGCCCAATTCGGGTGGGACGCAATCGCGGCTGCCTCCAGCTCGGGACAGGCGCCAAGCGCGCGTCTAATCCAGACAGCCTGGTTCCTTAACTCGCAAACTCATCGGGGCAGTAGCTAGCCCGTTCACAGCCATAACCGGTCTTATCACCAAGGAAGAATAACTGAAAATTAAGCTCCCTCAATCATGAGGAGGGATTGATAGCTAGTAACTATTATGGGTGTTATCGCCTTTCGGATTTGGAATACACACTGTTTAGTGGTGATACTGTACATCCGTTTCCAATAATCATATACAAATCCTGCAGTACCTATATATACTACAATAGTGCTCTGTACACATAATTATTTTCAGTACCCTGTTCAGTAAGATCCTTTTTTAACACTAAATTTCATATTCTGGGCAGAGGTGTAACAACCTCGGGATAAACAAACTTGTGTCATATTAGCGCGGTTTTGGTAGATTGACCCTTATATCCCCCTTCATTTGCTCCTGTGCTAGATATTGCATCTCCTAGCTGAGGTACAACCATCCAGATTCGGGGACACTCCCATAGACATCATGGTTTTCCAATCCCCATCATGGGCGTCTAGCATGCCATCAAGCTCAATACCAGATTCAACGCCGATCTGTGACTTCATTTTTGACGAGAAGTACAGAAGGCCTTCCCTAGCCAGCTCTCGAAACCCTTTTGTGTGGGGCATATCGGGTGAGGGGTATTCGGCGGTGCAAGTATGGCAACGCGTGGATTATCTCGCCAGAAGCCTTGCGCAGGAGTTTGGATGGCATCCGAATCGGGGTTCAGAGTGGGATAAAATTATAGGCATCTTTTCGCTGAATACGGTATGAAAAATTTATTCTAATGTATTTTCTGGGCGAGATGAGGGCGCGAAATTACAGCCTCTCTGAAGAGAAAAAAGCACGTGGGGATAACTATGCCAGTAATATTTTTTTTTTTATGAAGCATAAGCTGAGATGTATATACACAGATTGACTATATTCCACTTGGATGGGCTATCCATAAACTATCAGGTATAGCAACACTCATCAATGCCTCCTCCACAGTAGATGAGTTGGCATATCAACTTCGCGCCTCTAAATCGTCAGTGCTATTTACTTGCATCCCGCTACTAGCCACAGCACTCGAAGCAGCTTCCAAATGCGGAATACCACGCTCGCGAGTGTATATTTTGGAAATGCCGCAGGATCTGCTGAATGGCTTAAGTACTCCGGCTGAGTTTACCACCATGAGCCGACTGATCGAGAAAGGCTCGAAGCTTTGCGACCTGGATGCTTTGAAGTGGCAGAAGGGGCAAGGAGCGAGTCAATGCGCCTACTTATGCTTTTCGAGTGGGACGAGTGGATTGCCGGCATGTCATAAACTACCCCAAGAAATTATACATTTTTCGCTGCGGCACGTGCAATATTTATATGGGACGCTGCTAACGTGCTCCAGTAGAAAGGAGTACTGATTTCGCATCGGAATATGATTTCAGAGGTGCTTTTATTAACGAGTTTTGAGAATCACACCCGGACACCAGACCATAAGAACGTTGTCCTGGGCCTTTTGCCCCAGGGTCACATATTTGGCCTCTCTGTTTTTCACGCTGCGGTGTTTAGAGGTGAATGTGTGGTCGTGCTGCATAAATTTGAACTCAAGACACTTTTGGCTGTAATACAGAGGTCTAGGATAAATGTTTTATATCTGGTAAGTTCTCTGTTCTTGTGCATTGAGATGCTCTGGTGCACTTTCGGCCCATTGTGCCTGCAGCGTGTATTGACAGAGAGAAGGTTCCTCCCGTAATTGTTTCCATGGTGAAGAATGAGGAACTCATGAAAAAATATGATCTGGGTAGTGTGCACTCAATAATCACTGGCGCAGCTCCTCTCGGTCTGGAAACTGCTGAGCAACTGGGCAAGCTGCAGCCATCGTGGTCTATCCTCCAAGCCTACGGTATGATTCCCTTTCGCATATGTTTGTTCATATAACCTAAGGCTGAAAATCAAATGCATTATAGGCCTTACAGAAACCACAGCCGTTGCAACAGCCACCAGCCCGCATGACATCTTCTTCGGATCATCAGGTTCCTTACTTCCCTCAATTGAAGCGCGCCTCGTGTCGGATGATGGAAACGATATTGAAGAGTACGATACACCAGGAGAACTCCTCCTACGGGGCCCGACGATTGTGCTTGGATACCTCAATAACGAGGCAGCAAATAGGGCGACTTTCCAGAACGGGTGGTTGCGGACCGGAGACGAGGCTGTTTTAAGGAAGAGCGCCAAAGGAGAGGATCATGTTTTCATAGTCGATAGGATTAAGGAGCTGATTAAAGTGAAGGTAAGCACTACGTACATGGAAATGGACGTTTAAGGAACGAGAATAGTTGGGGTTTAATTATTTTGACAATTTGGTACAGGGATTCCAAGTTGCTCCCGCTGAGCTGGAAGCGCATCTGCTTACCCATCCATACGTTGCGGACACCGCTGTTATTGCCGTTATCGATGACGATGCTGGGGAGGTCCCAAAGGCATACGTGGTCAAGGCTATTAATGCACCGGTTGATGACCACATTTTCATTCGCGATATTAAGAAGCATGTCTCGGACCATAAGGCGCGTTATAAGTGGTTGAGGGGCGGCGTGGAGGTCATTGATGTTATACCAAAGACTGCAAGCGGGAAGATATTGCGGCGTCACTTGAGAGACAGGGATCGTGGGGCGAAGACGAAGACGAAGACAAAGGAGCGCCCGAAGTTATAATGTTATTTTAAATCCATGCGAACAAAGAATCATTCATTGTCGATGTGGCCAGAGCTTAACCCCATGTATTGTAGCATGTCGTAGCACCCCCATTCTATATTCCCTCGACTTGTTGGGCTTTTATAGTGTTGAAGCCGCCCAGAATCCATGAATGGGGGTGTCCGTTTTGCCGCCCAGCGCCAACGAGCTGCTGTTTCTTGGCATCATCGTCATCCCCCCAAACTAAAAAGTCACGATCAATGTTCTGAATTTTCCTCTGTTTTTTCCTCTCTTTTGCATCGTAGCTCTTTCCACAATGTCTGGTGCCCGAGGTGTTTCACTCGCCATCCGGCGCGGGGGATCTTCAAGGATAAGAACAGGCAGTTTCCGTCCGAATTTCTGCGATGCACGTTCAATGCGATTCAGCACATCCGCATCGCCTCTCGGAGCCCAGGAAATATCAGCCACCGCAACTCCTCCCAAGAGCCAATCTAAATACACCACAGACGCATATCCGAATCTAAAGAGGAACCCGAATTTCTCCGAACTTACCAGCACTCATGTCCAGCACTTTAAAACCCTCCTCAAATCCCCATCTGCTGTCATAGATGGCTTCACAACGGACGCGACCGACGATATCGAACCGTTCAACTGCGATTGGATGCGCAAGTATCGAGGACATGCGAAGCTGGTGTTGAAACCACAGAATACAAAGCAGATGAGTGATGTTCTCAAGTACTGCAATGAAAATAAATTGGCAGTCGTGCCCCAGGGTGGTAATACGGGACTGGTTGGAGGAGGCGTGCCCGTATTCGATGAGGTTATCATTAACACGGCGCGGATGAATAATATTCGCTCCTTCGATGAAAACTCAGGCGTGCTGGTCGTTGACGCTGGTGTGATTCTCGAAGTTGCTGATAAATACCTGGCGGAGCGGAATCATATTTTCCCTCTTGATCTGGGGGCGAAAGGGTCGTGTCATATCGGAGGAAATGTTGCTACTAATGCTGGAGGTCTGCGACTACTACGTTATGGGAGTTTACATGGCAATGTACTGGGTATAGAGGCTGTTCTTCCAGATGGGACAATTATCGATGACCTGTCCACGTTACGGAAGAACAATACGGGTTATGATCTCAAGCAGCTCTTCATTGGTGCGGAGGGAACCACTGGCATAATTACTGGCGTTTCTATTATTTGTCCACAACGACCAAAGGCTGTTAATGTAGCTTTCTTCGGCATTGAAAGCTATGAACAAGCCCTAGCAGCCTTTCTGGAAGCCAAGGGCCATCTGTCAGAAATCCTATCTGCCTTTGAGTTGATGGATGGGCGGAGTCAGGACATGGTACACAAGGTAACTGGGTTGAAGAAGCCGCTGGATGGTTCGTATCCGTTCTACTGCCTTGTAGAAACGAGTGGTTCGAACGGTGAGCACGATAACGAGAAACTGGAAGGCTTTTTGGAACATGTCATGGGCGAATCTATCGTGGCAGATGGCGTGTTGGCTCAGGACGAAACACAAGCACAAACGCTATGGCGATGGAGGGAAGGCATTACAGAAGCGCTGAGCCACCTGGGCGGAACATATAAATATGATGTCTCCATTCCGTTAGGGGAGCTCTATCAACTCGTCGATGACACGAGAGACCGATTGACAAGCGCTGGTCTAGTTGGAGATGACGAGAACTATCCAGTCCGTGAAGTGTTGGGATATGGACATATGGGGGATTCAAATCTGCATCTCAACATCGCCGTTCGGCAGTACAACAAGCAGGTCGAGGAGCTTATTGAGCCGTGGGTGTACGAGTGGATTGCCAAGAGGAATGGCAGTATTAGTGCAGAACATGGTTTGGGAATTGCGAAGAAAGAATTCATCGTCTACAGCAAGAGCGAGACGATGATCAAGCTGATGGCCCAGCTTAAGAAACTTTACGATCCTGTAAGTTTTTGTGTTTCAATCTCATTTTTTCCGCCTGACTACCCCTAACAAATCATCTATTTTCTAGAACGGCATCATGAATCCCTATAAATATGTGTAGCCGGTTGAGCGAATTCCACTACAGCTTTTCGGATCAGTATACCTATATAGAGGACCAGGCGTTCTAGAGATTTGATTCTGGAGTTGTAGCAGTCATATTACAGAATGCGGGTGGATGTTTCAAAAATCTTGGATTATTATTAATTCCGAGTAGATTTGGATTTGGAGGTTGCTGAATATCCGGGTTTTAATCTTTGGTTCTGGACGGAGTTATTGTTACATAACTGTTAAGCTTGATATTGACCTCGGGATGCTCCGAACCCGAAACTTTAAATGCCGTTGTACACATGTATATCCGATCCAACCCCAAAAGACACTAGCGTCGGGTGTTGCCATAGACAACCGATGTTTATCCCGACTGAGCAACTTTCCCCACTCCAACAGCTGAGGATCTGACAGAGCTTGAATCTTGCATGGAAAACCGGATATTTGAGTTAGTTTCAAGTTTCAACAACGGATATCGCTATTTACAGTTTTTTTTATTCATCCTCCAAATGTATTTCTCCACCAGTATCATCCTCCATTGACCGAATCGCGGACTCTGTCGCCTGCTGGGCCACAGTTGATTGCGATCCCAGTTGCCGTGTCGTAAGCCATCTGCAAACAACTGGGGTCTATTTTGCAAACGAAAATAGAGCTTCCATAAGGCACAACGTGAGGCATGGCCGACGAGGGAGCGTTGGCCAATGGCTATCAAATGCTTGAGGAGCTTGGGAGTGAGTTGAGTTCGGGATACAGCTGCCGTTATGCGCTCTAGATAACTGATTTTCGTTCTGTGCCGATCCAGGTGGGAGTTTTGGAACAGTGTACAAAGCCATTGACAAGGATACGGGCGAAATCGTGGCGATAAAACATGTATGATTCCTGTGGAGTTGGGAAGATATGGAGTCTAACAGCTGATCTAATCTACTCTCTTTGTTTCAGATTGACCTCGAATCTAGCGAAGATGATATCCAAGAAATCCAGCAAGAAATTGCGGTGCTAGCAACTTGTGCAAGCCCCTACGTGACGCAGTACAAGACAAGCTTTCTTAAAGGCTACAAGTTGTGGATCGTAATGGAATACTTGGGTGGTGGATCTTGTTTGGATCTGGTAATTTGCACCTTTCGACTCCGTGATAATATTTACTAATCATAGGATTTCAGCTTAAACCCGGAGTGTTTAACGAAGCCCATATCGCCATTATCTGCCAGCAACTGTTATTGGGCCTGGATTATCTACATCAAGAGGGGAAAATACATCGAGATGTTAAAGCTGCCAATGTCCTTCTGTCCCAGTCTGGAAAGGTTAAACTGGCAGATTTCGGTGTCGCAGCCCAACTCACGAACATCAAATCGCAGCGCAATACCTTTGTTGGAACACCATTTTGGATGGCTCCAGAAGTTATCCAACAGGCGGGATACGATTTCAAAGCCGATATATGGTCATTGGGTATTACGGCAATGGAGATGGCTAATGGGGAGCCACCAAACGCTAGCACGCATCCAATGAAAGTCCTCTTTCTGATCCCGAAAGCACCGGCTCCCAGGTTGGAAGGAACTCACTTCACTCAAAATTTCAAAGATTTTGTCGCTCAATGTCTGATAAAAGACCCCGACCGACGACCAACAGCTAAAGAGCTGTTACGACACAAGTTCATTCGCAATGCCGGTAAGACAGAGGCATTGCAGGAGCTAATTCATCGCAGGCAAGAGTGGGAAGCAAGCAGAGGCCTGTCAGATAATATAAAATATTATGAGGAATCTATGTACGGCCACCCCCCCCTCTTGGGATTGAAGATGCTGAGAGGATCTGCTAATTTGATATAGGGCAACCATTGATCATAAGGAAGATGAAGATGGGTGGGTGTTCGACACTGTGAAACCGGGTACTGTAGCCATGTCACACAATACGCAAAAACGAATGAAGATATCCGGACCACCAATTGAGGAGATCGAGCCAGAAGAGGACACTTCGGAAATGCTAAAGCAATTGGAACTTATAGACACGTCAAGCATACAGAGTTCCAGCAAACCAGTGTCAAATTCCACGGTAAGACGTTCAGCCCTCTCGGCAGAGCGATCTCCATCCGTGAGACGATCGAATACCAAACGGCGGTCAAGTGGGATAAAACAACCCCTTGGGCTAAACTTAAGTTTCGGAAATAGCCCTTCAACGGTTAGGCAATTTCGCCGGGTATCAGATAAACAAGCAGATATGACAAACGAGTCCACAGGCTATCCTCTGCCGATGGATGAGAACTGCGCACCAAAGACGCTGTTTTCGGAACCAAGTAGCAAAGAAGCTATACTGGGCAGAAGGATATATAATAAATCCATTGGACTTTCCTGCCAGGAAGTGCTCTCGACGACGTGGGATCAACAAAAACGGGAGGCTATATCCCGACTTGCCGAAGCATGGAGCGATCTTGAAATGATCGACCCAGAAGGGCTTTACCAGATCATGAAGTCGACTTTCGATAAGTTACAAGCGTGAGTTTTCGTGTCTCTCTCTAGCTATTATCTTCCGATTAACCCTAACTTTTTTGCCCAGAGACCCCAAACTTTCCTCGATGTTTCCCAAACAGACGACAGCGGAATCCCCATCAAGACCGAAACTCGTTCTTGCCCAGAACAATCCCCATCTCAAGAGCCATCGGCGGCGACAATCCGAGCAAACTCATGCCGATGACCATTGGCAGGGAGCAGGTTTAAATCTTCCAGGACAACAAGTTCTTGGAATGGAACATACGAAGCAACTTGCGGATGTCCTTTATGATCGATGGACAGCTGGACTTCGCAGCCGATGGCGTGCTGTGTAAGGCGCAATTGTATATTATGTGTACAGGTTGTGTTGCAATTCTGTTTCTTGGGAGCTAAAATCTTTTTGGTGCCATAGCATTTTCGATTTTGAGCTCTCATCTCACTCTCTTACTGGTTGACAGGACTTGAGACTCTAATTTGGCAGACGGAAACTGCCTGCAGTCCCAACGTTCCTTGAAAAGATGGGGAAAACTTCCAGCGCCAATTTTGTTGTTTATAAATCATATTTCCCTCAATCCCTTTTTTACCCAATGATCTTGCCAGCATGCATCATGCGCAACGCATGGAACTGGAGAATGTAGCGCCGGCGTGATTTTATATTACCTCGATTTGTGGGGTCGCTTTCCATTTCGCTTGGCAATTTATCCATGAATATACATCTGCAAATGTTCATCGCGGCGCATTGCCCGCCGGAATCGATGTTTTCGATCACAAACATCGGCGGGATTATTATCATCACGCATGGTTTAATGGTTTTGGTTTAAATCAATCGTTGTCCAAACGACCTATGCAACACCTCTCCCAACCCTTTTTCTTCCCCACCTGTCCTCTTTCTCTGATGATATCTAGGTCTGTGGGCGTGACATGTTTGGATCTATGTGTAAATGAGAAGAAATCACAACTGGTTGTGACTATGTATAATAACTATTTTACTTACAAATTTCTGTATTTCTTCGTTTTTATCCATTCTTCAATTTTTGCTCCTTGAGATGGTTTTTACCGCGCATTATATGTAACATTTGGATTGGAAAAGCGTTAATGAAATGGCGTCTTTTCTAAGTAATGCCAAATCCTTTGCTGATGCAATTCGGGGTGAATATATAGAAAATGTACCTGGGCAGGAATGAACGCTCTCTGGGCATCTCATCATCCTTCTCTGGTGCTGGCCGCTCCCGTCAGTAGTATAATCTGGAGCGGCTTTCACGCTCAGCAAGGGCGAGACTGAGTGGTTCAGTTGACTCGCTAAACGACAGACCGTATCGCGATATCCAGGTTTTTGTGTTTTGAATAGTTCGAACAAGTAGACCCTGACGATTTCCACCCGCCGCTCTCACAGGGAACTTAGCAAACAACCCGATTGTGATGAATACCAGTAGTTAGTTAGTAGCATGACAGCCGGGCACATGCAATCATCTCAGCAACACATCATCACGGAAGCACGCACTGTATCAAAAAAAAAAAAAAAAAAAAAAAAAAAAAAGAAAATAAAGAAAAGAAACCGACTGCTCAGTTCCACCCATCGTTCCCAGCAACTGCGGACTGCGGCTCATATACTAGGGGGGGAGAGAGAGTCAATGGAATAGCAGAAGCAGCATCAGCGCAAATTCGTCTAGCCGGATGCACCAACAAATGACACCAATTTCCATCGGCCCACGGGCATACAAAGCTGCCACCCTACCACAAAAATGAGAGAAGCTGTACAAGAGATGTTGCCCGTGCGCAGGAAAATGGAACATCCCCTTACATCCCCTTACATCCCCTACATCCCTATCGGGGGTTGCCATGTATTTATGAAGCGCCGGAAGCTTTGCGGAACTTTGTTGCATCACAACGTTTGCTGTAAAAAGAACGGCAGTTATCGAAGGTAATATGCAAGAGATGATTTATATACATATATTATATATATATATATATATATATCTTTGTGATGCTGTATGTGTCAGCTGTGTGCTTGATTCGTTCTTTGATTCTCTAGCAGCAAGTTTCTCAACATGGGGTTTCTGGCCCCTTTGGAAGGCATCCTCCCAGACGCGATGCTTTTGTGATTCAATTCGACGAGAATTTGTTTGATGTAAAAACGAATTGGACGTGACAGACACCCTCCGGTCAGAGGCTCGGGGAAATACTACTGCAGAATCAACGAACATTTTCTGTTATGCCCCTGTAGCAAGAGTTGCTTTGGAAAGGGGGAAACGATAGCTTTCCAACACGCAGCACATTAAGTCTAGAGGTCCACTTCTTCCTTGCTGGAGTTAGTTGGCTAAATGGATTTACGAAAAGTTACTTCATGTGGACTGTGGTAGGTGCTGTGTAGGAGGATGCATTTTCTCTTTCAGTAGGTACTTGTCGCGTATCACTAACAATCCAACTACAAAGGAAAGAAAGAAAGAGAGCAAAGGATAACTGAGAGAGAGAGAGAGGGAGGGAGAGAGAGAGAGAGAGAATGAGAGAGCAAAAGAACACCGAAAATTTTCTTCACGTCTATTCAGATAAAGCACCTCCAACTAGATCAATCTTCGAACTTAGGATTGATAGCACTCTTTGTTGTCAAGATCATCCCGTCCTTTTCATAAAATTTTCTTTGATCTTCGTCACTGCCGTCTGCGCTTCTATGGCCCCTGTGTCCGTGCTAAAATCAATCGCCGGAACAGATTCGACTTCGGTCTCACCGTCAAGTCCAGTGAGATTCCCATTGCGGTCTTGGAAAAACTTAATCCAACTACCAACAACCGTCGCTAGAAATTGCCTCTCCCCAGACCCAGTCGCTCTCTGTAAGAGGATGTTCGACGCGTTTTCGAACGCAGCTTCGAGATTTTCCGATTCTTTTATGCACTCTGTTCGTAGGACAACGCTGCAATTGAGGCGGGTAATGATTGTGCGCTGAGGATTGCCTGTCGGCTGGCCATCGACGAAGCAGGACACGTCATATTCGTGGAAATAGTTATGAGTCTTGGGAAACCACTGATCGAGTTTCCTGCGGATGAATTTGTACTCGGCGCCCTGGGACGGGCTTTGGTGGGTTTGTTGCGAGATGATCGTCTTGGGTTCAGCTATTCTCAGCTCTGCGGTATAGTTTGCCGCGGCTGCGATGCGTGATGCCATGGTTATGGATGTCGTGGGTGATGGCATTTCCGATTCCAGCAGGCTTGTTTAGGGATATGTCAAGACCAGGGAAATTGCGGCAGGAGTTTGCGGAGGACAATTTCTAGTATAAAAAAGAAGGGAAACGAGAGGATCTTCAGCCACTTTTATATGTTGATGGTGGATGCATAAAATACGTGATGGAATCTGTTGCACATGGGTGGAATGTTCCTACTATTTAATTCATCGATTTATGTGACCCGCGGATATTGGCAGGTGGCTAAGATCGGGGTAGGGACGTACCATACTTTTGGTCATTGAATTGACCCTCTGAAGTATCTTTGAGGAGGGATATGCGGAGCGTCCACTTCCGCGGCATCACAATGCCTTTGAAACTGATCCACTCAAAGCATCACGTTTGTTTACAAAGCTATTTCATTATTTTCATCGATCTTTAAGAGATTGTGGGGGTCTTTGTGCCAATGAACAAAGAACTGTCCTATAGAACCCTATTCGAGATGGATTCGTTCACGGGTAGTTTCGTAAAAGCCCAAGTACTTCTGCATGATATTCATTGCATACCAGAGGTGCTTTCCTCCCAAAGTTAGAGGGTTATACCGTATGTTGAATGCGTGCAGCTTGTGGCTATGTAAGGGGCAAGATCTGGGGAATTCACAGGTAGCGTGCATGTAGAATCGAATTTGAACAACACCAAGGAAAATTCCGGCACAATTTGGATGTAAAATGGAGAGGAAATGAACGTAAATGAGAAAATGACTGGATGTAGCCGAAGAGAATGAAATACGTGAATAGCTGCAAACAAAAATTCCAGCAGCGATCTTGTTTATAAAAAAATATTCGAGTGAACGAAAGTTTTCCATGTTTTTCGTCTCTCTTTGTTCAACGGGAGACAAACAAGAATATAGTCCCGCATGCTTTCGATAGAAAGTGGGAACCAATAGAAAGGAAATAACCAGTTGAATTTGCAGAGCCCTTGGCCGTCCTTCACCTATTCACACCTAGGCCTAAACTCCAACAAGGGCCCATCCCTCGTCACCAGGAAATAGTCTTCAAATTGATACTCATCAGGCCGCCGTCTCCCTTCATGTTCGTGGTTAGGGTTGCCCGCACCCAAAGTCTCATTCGCCGGGGAAACGCGCATGTCATAAGAAAATAGTAAACGCGTAAAAGCATGGCCGAGCTCGAGATACGCAAGACGTTTTCCCGCACAGCCACGTGGCCCGAGACCGAACGTGGTGAAGGCTGATCGAGCGATCGCGACCTGACTCTCGGATCCTATGTCACCGTCTAAGGCGTATGGGTCGACAATCCAGCGCTCCGGTCGGTATGAGAATGGATCTGGATAGTATTCTTCGTTATGGTTGATGGTGTAAGGAGGGGTATTTACGACAATCCCAGCAGGGAAGTGGTGCTTTTCAATGGTGAGACCTCCCGGGAGAACTTGACGGGGTAGATGAGAAGGGACAACAGGAGAGAGTCGCATGCCCTCATCGAGGCATGCGCGGAGATAAGGTAGGTTATTAAGTGCTTTGGCTTGGATTTCATCCAGGGAAGAAAATGTGGAACGAATGATGGATGTCAATTTGCCAAGAATTTCTGGGTGGTGGGAGAGGTGGAACATGATGGCAGAAATGGCAATGGAGGTAGTATCTGAACCTGCCGCAATGAGTAGAGAGCTTTCAGAATAAAGCTCTTCGGTTGTGAGCCCCTTTCCTGTCTGGGAATCCCTGGCATTTAGTAGATAATGGGCCAGATCCTTTCTAGTTGGTTTAGAATCGTCTGTTTCGGCTTCAATACGTTGTTTCATTTGGGAAGCAGAGTAGCGTTTGTATTTCAAGTGGTCCCGAGCCATTTGACCGCCAACTACATTCATTATAGGAGAGCCGAGAAAAGGCCTCAAAAGTGGCGCCAAAGGCGACAGGCCAATCTGGGAAGAAGTGCGTATTAGGTGATGGGAAATTCATCCCGAGCAAGAAAAGTAGGACTGCAACATGAGCAGGCAGGAGAGATAAATACGTACGAAATAAACCATTTTTGTTGCATTCAGCATAAGGAGAGGAACAAATCGATGCTCATCACTGTCCATGCAGTGAAACTTCTTACCAAACGTGAGGTCACCCATAATATCATAGCTCAAATATGTGGCCCAGTCAGCCATATTCTTGGGGGAAGACCAGTCGCCTGGTTTCGAAATGCCTTCCGCGAGATGTGCACACCATGAGTGAACATTTTCAATAATCATATGCTCGACTGATTTCAGAGCAGTCTCTGAGAGGGCAACGTCTAAGACGCGGCGATGAAAAGCGTGTGTTTGGCGGTCAAGTATAGTTTGGGTCATAGGAGTGCCGACTGCCCCCTCGACAGTGAGATACCAGTCGGATTTGCGAACATTGGAGAGTCGTGACCCATGTATGGCTTTGAAACCAGCGACTGAGTTTATAGAGACAGTGTTCGGACCAGTCCGGACGATAGGACCTACTTCTCGGTTAGCCGGTTTAAAACAGGGCACCTAGGTGCGGGGGACAAAATGATGTCAAATAGTAGAAATTTAGTTCACCATATTTTTGATGAGCTTTCCATTCCCGCAAGTGTCGGTCGCCACTGGATGCGTTGAACAAAGTGGCCCAGTCGGATAGTTTACACGAGAACGGACCCGGGTATTTGGCGAGGGGATGGAGTGTAAGTCGATAGATGCCGACAATAGAGCACTGATAAAATGCAGTATATGGATTAGACGATATTCATTCTTCATTGGCTGTTGCTTAGTTCTTCAGACGTGTTTGGTGTATGGATGCTCACATAGCAAAAAGTGAGGATCAATACCACGGCGAAAACTGCCAACAGGCCGTTTACTCCGTCTTGAGAAGCCAATGAAAACAGCGTATCCATTGCAATATCTGTGGTGGCTAAGATCTGCTATGTAGTGTAGAAACCAGGAAATGGATCTTGGATTCTCCTCAAACACTGCACTCTCTTCACGCGACACAGAGTATTCGAGCAGTATGCGGGGAGAAGAGAGTATATTTGGGAGATGGCGGGACTTGCTAATCGCAGACAACTCCTTTGTTGAATAAGAAAAGGGTGTGTGTCACGAGGGAAAAAGCAATATTGTTCTTTGTTCAAAAGGATGCCCGACAGACAGCGCATTAAGAACTCCAGGGAATTGAACACTCCCATCCTCACACAACCAACGAATATTGCTGGATTCAAGTCCAGGCCAGAGCAAACACGCCCAAGCATCCCATCTGGGTGCTTAATGGTATGTAGAGACAAAAACGTCTGCATCCTTAAAGAGATTGGATGGATTTCTGGGTTGAACGGTGGTGTGCTTGAGGAAGCATCCCTGCGACACATAAGTTAGTTCAAGCAGCAAGGAGTTTTCGCGAGGCAGCTCCTTGTCCATGTTTTGTAGCTGCATTTGCCCCAGCATCGTTGAATCTTCAAACCAATCCCCGTTCTGCCCTGAACAGCATGGGTATCAATGACAAGGTTTTCTCCTTTGGGATCCGATTCAAACCTGTGGGTGGCAATATATTAGTAACTAGCACATTTTGGTGAGACCATCAAGTCGGAGACATGGTCCTCTGAGATCAATGGCTATTTAAGCTGTGCAACAATTAGCTGGTTCACACTGGATGATAACTGGGTCGCCAATGGTGGCCTGGGATAAACCGCTGAGAACACGTCTGGGGCGATCGATGTCGTTAGAATAAAGTTAAGCGGCGCCAAATACACCAGGCGAACTTAAATTGATGCTTTCTCGTCAACGAGCTAGAAGAGTTGATCGACGAATGATCTTGTAAGTAGGTAGCTCCTTCAGAGGCAGATAAAATGACGCTGAAATACTAGAGGGTATATAAAAAAAATTCTCCTTTGCTTCATCTGTTCGAATTTTCCCATATTAAATATATGCCTTAAGTTATCACTAAGATTTAGCCCCAGCACCCACTCGGAAGATAGTAATCTGTCGGAACGATGGGATGTCCAAATATTGACCCAAATCCTGAATATCAAAAGAATGTTTAATTGACTATGATAAGTCTGATAATTACATGATAAAATGCAGTATTTATAAGGAAAGGAATGCTCGATTATAGAGCGAGACAGTGCTCAGGTTTCAAGAATCAAGAGCAGATAATATTAAAATCTCCGATATACTAGATATTACGAGATATTATCTCCGACAGTATCCTCTTGGAGACGCAGAGACCGTGGTTTTCTATGTGCTCCTTCAGGTTCGTACCATGCGCTGGCTCATTTTTATCCTTCCTAAACCTTACTCAACCTACCTCTGACATGCAGGCAAAAGAATGGAAAGCAATGATGGGTTGACTTAACGAAGATCGTTAAGTCTTCCAAATTTCGGACAATTACATCCATGGATGGTCAACCAACGGCACGATCTTACACAAGCAGAGCCTGCTACTTTAAAGTGCACCTTCAACATCTTAACAACCATGTTGTCCGTGGCTTACTTTCGGAACCAATCCGACCCTGCATGAGGCATAGGATACCTCTTTACGGCATACATCCGAGGCCACGCCAACATAACCATCACCTAGCTTTAGCCGGCAACCGGGTCTGATATCTTGAACGGCTGACAAATACTACTACTGAGCCACCAACAATCACTGATAAATGTAACACATACGGCCCGTGGGAAATGGCACGATTGAGATTATTTGTGGGGGGAGACATGACAATTGAGAAGTTTGGCTCGATCGAGGATAGGAACCGATGGCTGGACAGGTGATTCAAACCCATAAACAAAGGCAATAATAGACTTGCAGCCGTATCCGCTTGTGGTGTACCATCTCGACCTCTGCCGCCGAAACACACAAAGGTCATGGAAGACAACCCGATATATGTTTACTTGATTGGGGGCTACGAGCCCTCTATTATCTTCGATGGGGCGCTGCTGGGCTAACATTTATGTTTTCAGGGCCCACATCCAAGTATCAATCAATTGGATTCCCGCGACCAGCAGACGGGGCGTACAGTCAGCGGAGAATTTTCCGAGTAAATAAATCGACAAACTCTATTCTGTAGTAGTAGAGGCAAATGCAACCGCAGGCAGTTGAGCATTCTAGGTCTCGGACCTCAGTAATTTCCATATTGAGCAATGAGGGAACACAGGTCTAACTAACATAAGTAGATTTATTCCTGAGGAACCAACGCATTGTAGTTGTGAGGACAGATATATCATATCGAGGATTCTATTGGTTGCACTAGCAAGGATCTTCTATTATCTTAATTCCGGAAACCGGATCACTGCTCCGATGTATACCAGCACTGACCCTATCATATGTTCAAGCATTCTCTTTCTTATAAATACTGCCTGGTTATCATGTAATTATTGGAGTTAGAATAATCAATTCAATTTACTTATTCGATATTCAGTATTTGGGTCAATATTCGGACTTTATCCAGTTCCGACAGTAGTCAACAGATGGTGGAGGGGCAGCAGTGCAAATCTCCTCCCAGCTGGCAAAATTTGGAAGGTAAATTTCCATCAGCAGAAACTTTCCATCAGCAGAAACTGTCCTGAAAATGGCAGTTTCTACATACATACATTTAAACAACTAAACCAAAAAATGGTGGATAGCGTGGTTGAGCGCTGTGTAGAAGAACCTGGTAAACAAACACCAGACGAGATGGGCGTAAACCATAAATCAAGAAAACCATAAATCAAGAATTCACACGAGAACTAACATCATTGGATGGAGAAACGAGAAAAAAAAGAGAAAAAAATATGTTCGCCAGCATCCATTTATCGATAATTATCGGAGTTTAAATTTGAAAGCTCAATACTCCACCACCTCTCCTCCAATTTCCTCCACCACGAGATGCACGGGGATCGCCACCTGCAAGGAGTCAGCGGCTTAAGCTACCGTACGTTAGTGCTTGTCAACTTACGATTTGGCAAAGAACTAATCTGTAGAGGTCATCTGCTCCGGCAGGAGCGAGAGCTCTCCAGGTTGTCTCAGCAGCAGCATTTGCTGACTTCGTGGAAGTCAACCTGGAGTGTTTCTCTACTTCACAGACCCACATTGTCGCCTCCTTCTCCAGTTGGGCTAGGGGAGCATCCCCTGCAAGGGCCGAGTCAGGGCCTGCAAGGTCGCTAACCCTGAATCAATACTGAACTGGCAACTTTGCAGCACGGTTACTGTCCCCACGCCACCATCTCGAAGGAGAATTTAAGATTACAGCGGCCCACAGAAGCTGAGTTTGAGAGGTGAGAGATGTCGGAAGACACCTGCTCCAGTTGAAAATAGAAAAGTCTCTCTGAAGTTTGTTGCCGTTGGAGTAAATGTTTGTATCGTGGATTCGGAACCCCGGATGTGCTCCAAAGATGGAATGTTGGAACTGCACTTGGGCTGAATTTATACCCACGACTCCGACCGTGACATTGACGCCAACCAACGGAATGAAGATTCTGGCAACATGCTTCGTGTCGGGGAGTAACGACGGTAACTACATTCATCAACCTTTGTAATCACCTTATTCTAGAGGATTGATAATACTTACATGTTAGGCCACCGGGGCAAAAGAGTTCGATCACTACCAGCGCCATGCTGGTAGTAAAGGGGACGAACCAATCCAAACCTCCGGCAGTACAGCCATATCGGGAAAAAGTGGGGATAATCTTGGCTCCAAGGCCCGCAGCATGGTGTTTCAGCTCGGTTTTTGGATAAATCCCCCCCGCATATTCTAGATTTGGAGTGACTATTGACACCGAACTAGCCATACGATTCACACAAAACTACATGATCAAGAAAAGAAAGGACAATAAAGGACAAAAATATGGCGTCGTATAAAGTTGAGCTCCTGACGTCCCCAGATGACGCACCAATAATCGGCAGGATCAAAACCGAAGCTTTCGAAACCAGCACGGTCTCTCGCTACTCTTTTTTATGGGAAGGCAATGGGAAATCCGTGGTCGAGAAATGGTATATAGATCGCGAGGTGCAAGATCTACAATCCCCGAACCAATACACCATCATTTCGGTTTCTGTGACCGAGGGCACTGTCGTAAACGGTGACTCCACCAACACCAGTGCGGGAAGCCCGGAGAAGAGCCACAACAAGAGCGATCATAATCGCAATACTACGGGCAACAACCGGACAGTCGCCGCATGGGCGAGGTTTTCAATTCCACGTCCTATGCCGAAGGCAGTTGATGGCATGCAGGAGGAACCGGAGTATAAAAAGCAGAAGCAATATCTCATGGACAATCCGCCATCAGGAAACCATCCCGAGCTATTCAATGAGTTTCGAAAACAGATGCAAGCGGCAAGGCAGAAATATTTAGACGAGAGTAAAGATTATGGTATGTGGTATCCATTGAACATCGTACTATATCTCTATATTTGTGTGCATATATAGATGCAGAGTTCGAGGTATATGCTAACACAAATCCCCCAATCCGCCATACCAGTTCTTGAGCTTCTCGCTACAAGGCCCACATGTGAGCGGCAGGGCCACGCTTCTCGACTGCTAAAGTGGGGTATCGAGAGAGCGGAGGCTGAGAACGCAAGAATCTTCGTTGAAGCCTCGCCGATGGCACTGCCTCTGTATGAGCGATTGGGATGGAAGATAGTGGACACATTCCGAATAAAGCTGGCCGACTATGGAATTGATGCGGAAGGTGATGGAGATGGGTATGCAGTTATGTATATTATGATTAGAGATCCACAGGGGAATACTGGAAGTGGAGATGTGATGAGTTGATTTTTTTTTTTTTTTTTTTTTTTTTTTTTTTGAAATAAGTATAATAGCCATGCGGGCAGGTATAGATAATGGCCTATGATGCTCTTTATTGTATATAAATCAAATGTTCAGTCTGATGAATAGAAATATGGTGAGTACGGCCAAGATAAAGCGAAGAGAAGAAAACCAGAGAGCAAACTTTATGCGATTTTTCTCAGTTGAGAAAGTTCTATCAGCGGAAGGGATGGATGGATGGCCCATGGCGGCGCGTATGGACTGAAGTACGAAAGAGCTCAAGACGACACACCCGATATATCAATAATGCGTTCAATAAGTCGAACTCGAGGATTCGTTGACTGTTTCCACTTCGGAGCGTTTGCTTGTATCATAGCGATAATGGAAATTCTTCGACTACGGAGATTTCAACTGGGTAATATAGTTGCGCATGGGATGACAAATATGTCAATTAGTTAGTTAGCTAGATTCTAGATTACTAGATTTGGAAAAAAAGTAAAGAAAACAAAAGGAGGATTCCTGCCCGTGGACCCTTCAAGCTACAATCATAGCTAAAGAACCAGATGGCAACAAACGAAATACGTTCTAATTCGACAGCATTAGTATAGGCGGACCATTTTGGAGCTCCTGTGTTTTTGCTAAGCGCAGCGGGCGCGGCATCATCCATGGCCATTTTTATGAGTGAATTGGTGATCTTTTCCTTCATGCCTCAAGCTCAACGAGGAGATGGTAAGAGAGTTCGCGGGAGGTTATGTGGAATGGAACTGCCTCGCCAGCCGTGCGGATCGCTGCGGTGAATCGAGAGCCAGATCAATGTAGCATTTAACGGAATGACAACATCTTCCAAGGTTGGACTGTTGAATTTTGATACAGGCAGACAGTTGAATGTGGTGCTGGAAAGGTTCATCGTGGTGCAATCCGGGGCTGGAAAAACAGCTCGGTGTGGTCCTAATCTTGCACCATGCCATGATGCAAAAGTTCATTGTGATGCAATTGATGGTGGTTGAGCACCATGTTCAACTGTGTCCCATCTTGATGCGGCGCAAGTAAGTTAAACTTCTGGCCAAAGCTCCTTCTTTAAATAGAATAGGGTTGGTCACGTTCCATGTTTCACCGCTGCCGAGGCCCAAGCCGCTAGTCCTGAAACGATGGAATCGGCCCATGTCACGGGACTTAGCGGCTCTTCCTCATTCGTCACCTTTGTCTCCTGAACTCCTGAACAACATTCAAATCTCCTTTTCAATATTATCACAGCGAGCTGATATTTGTTTTTGTTCGTTTTTGTTTTGATTGTTTGTCTCTGTAATTTTTCTATGTGTGAGGTGTTTGGCTTGAGGTAATGTCATTCATTGTTTACTACTCTTACCTCTGCATCTATATACTCGATTTCAAGAAACCGGGAAACGGCCATGGACGAGGCCTCGACTGCCACGGCTCCCGACTTACCATACCACGCTCCCAATGACGAATCCGGAGAAAACACCCGACTGGAGAAAAGGGCATCTCTCCCTGTACGTCCTAATGTCGCTGCTCGTCACTCAAAGCGCCTTACTTTAAATTTCCCAATTACCGTTTCACAGTCCATTGGGCACTCCCAAACACAACCCGATCAATTATCCCCTGCCTCGAGTTCCATGTGCTCGGCGACCCAGCCTTCCCACGTTATTGCCTCCCCTAACGACTCATCTACGTCAACTCCAACGCTGTTCTCGGAGACAAACAACGATGATTATGGCTTTCTTACCACTTTGGCAGCCCAGGAGCGAAAAGTGCTTGAACTTAAAGAAGAACTACAAAAGGCGGAGGCAGAGCTGGTGACACTCAAACGCCAATGGGCTCTGGTGGAGAAAGACAGAAAACGAATCAAGATATACCACCACGTGGAGCCCTTAAAACCCCTGAAACTTGCCGACTCGAATTCTCTGGATGTTTCAAATTCTCCCCAGACCGACAAGGCTACGACAGTGGTGACGAACCAGAATCATGCGAGAATGAGCCATGAGCTCAAGCGACAGAGCTGGAGAAACTCACAGTCTTCATCCCCTGGAGACTCCCAACTTACAATGGTATCGACCAAAGGCCGGACAGTTTTCCAAAGCTCCAAACACACTAGGACTCTCTCCTTACTCTCTCCCAGCACGAGCAATTCCGAATTCAAACCGTCGTTTCCCCAACCAAAAAACATAGATGGGCAAGACAAAGCTGCTAGTTCACGGCCATCGAGCTATCCGAGATCTGCAACATTACCCTCCGTCGACCGCAGCGATATTATAAGACCAACAAATGGTGGTAACTCCACCCCTGCCACAGCGGAACAAAAAGCCCAGTGGCGCCGCACTTTGCCACCAATTGCTCAAGATGTTACTGCAGAGGCATTAATGAGAACCGGTCGACAGATGGCCTCAGATTTCAGGGAGGGCTTGTGGACGTTTATTGAAGATATCAGACAGGCGACAGTCGGAGAGGAGGGAATCAATGGCACAGAGTCCAGGTCAACAGCACACAATGCACAGTCTGGCCAACGGGGAATGTCAAAACGGGATGTTGGATCAGGGGCGTCGACAAGGACGGGAAGATCCACAACCCCGCGGAGCATAATGGCAGATTCGCATTCAGCATCCGGTAATGATTCAACATCAAAAGCTCAAGAGATATCATTTTGGAGTGAATTCGGCATTGATACTCCTGACCAGAGGACAAAAAGCTCCCCCCAAGACGCCGAAAACCCCAGCCCCGACGAAATGAGACAGCAGAAACAGCAGGAGCAAGATCCAGAAGACCCGAGCCTTCAGGACGTAGATGATAATTGGGATATGTGGGATACCCCTAGCAAACCGAAGGCTTCGCACACCCCGTCTTCCAGTAGCTCAACGTTCCATTCCAACCGAGACTGTTCTCCTTCCACTGATTCCAGCAGTCCACGAACTAGTGCAAGGTCAGTCAACCAAACCATGATCCTACCTAACCTTGCCTAATTTACATTGCCCATCCTCCGCTGCCCTAAAACAAAAAACAAGAGAGGAGAATAAAAAAGAAATAATCTATACAAAAGTTAACTTCCTACCAGTTTCACAAACCCCACATCTCCGGCCTCTAAAGACGATCAAAGCACGCACACCAACAAGAAATCAGACAGCATCCCCTGGCCAGTACTCAGCAGTTTGCACCCATCCAAACTTACGCGAACAGCATCCCACCTGATGGCGGAGTGGGAGCGGAGTCTTACTCCACCAGAAGAGCGGCAAAAGTTGGCAGCTGAAACTAACAGCGATATCAATACCAGGGGAACGGAAAATTTTTAATGGTTGATGGTTAACGCTTCTCCTTTGTCTGTTTGGGTTTCGGTTTGCTATGTCACCCTGGTAACGACCAACCTGCCAATCTCCTTAATTTTCCCGCCGGGAAGCCCTCGTTACTCCACAAAGTCACCTTGTCTCTCAGTTTATGTAGCCCATAGTGGCTAACGTACATCCCGACGTTCTTTGCACAGTCTTACGTATGAAATAACCATACTCACGAAGGTTCCTCTCCACCTTAACCTCTTTTCAGCAAATTAGAAAAAAAATTTTCTATAGACTATTCACGATCCCCTTTACATGAAACATACTATGCTGCGCAGAAACATGGGTCTAGGGGATGTGACTGACCCTCCTTTATTTGTTATTATTTTTCTGTATATATCCTCGGTCCACGGATCTGGATTTTCTCTTCACTATTTATTTTCATCTGCTGCCTTTGAGAATCTGCTGCGCTTCTCCTTTCCTTTCTTCATGCTCCCTGCCCTCCCCCCTTTTTCTTTCTTCCTTGAATTGTATATCGCCATTGGCTATCTTGTGCCCAGGTCATATGTATATGTGTGTTCGTATGAATCTCGACATTGGGCAATGTTGGTATATGACTTTTGACAAATCATATTTGCTTTGTCTCTTAAATACATGAGAGCGTCTACCCGGGGCCAGCTTTCCCCCTGATGATGGTCATGATTATGGTGTAAACCGTTATATTTTAGGTTGCCTAATATAGATATTACATTCCTTCGCTTTTTTATATATTATGTATTAGTTATTGGCTACCGCAACGAGCTTGTGTTGAATAGCTTCAAATCACAGTTCGACTGGCAACATCACGTGATTATCCACTAGAGCAACCCGGAATTCTTCAAGGCTTGGCATCTGAACTTTTTTTTTTGAATTCAAGCGAGGAGCTCGATGGATATAACTATCTTAACTGCGCCTGGGTTCGGAAAAAGAAGAGAAATATACTATAGATATATTCCCTTTGCGATTCCTCCATATTCCACACATCTGGTACTCATATTATTATAAACCCCCCAACCGCAGCCGTTCCTCATTCCAGCTATTCCGTGAGGGAGCTACATACAGCGACAAAAACACAAGAAGGAAAAGCAAGAAATCCGAGGAACCCACCTGTCTCGTGCCCTGAAACTCTTTACCCAAGGATACCACCTGCACACTGCTACCAAAATATTCGATACGCCTGCCACGGTGGGAGGACACCTCAGTCCGAACCCGGTACATATACACAGATAGGCCACGCAAGATGAGTTTCCCAGGCCTCGGCGGGGGAACCTCCGCAGCTGCGTCATCGGTGGCAGCAGGGATGGGAATCGGAGGAGCCAGTACAGCGGGAATGAGTGATCAGGAGGCGGCGATGGTGAAGACTGTGAGTGGCGAACCACGGCGTCCCTCCGTTTGCGCCTGGGTTACCTTACTTTGGCCCTTGTGTTGGCTGGTTGCTCTACGGCAGATGTAACGTGGAACGCTACTAACTGAGTGGTGATGAGATGAATAGATCCAAGCAGCAATGGAATCCTGTCCTGTCAAATCCGTCATGGCGGGCGGAATGGGCTTCGCGCTCGGAGGTGCTTTTGGTTTATTCATGAGCAGTGTACGTCATACCCACCCCTATCTATACCGACCTTACTCCATACCACAAGAGACCGCATATCTATCCAATCCATTCTCCTATACACACCCCCTAAAAGAGAAGAAGGAACCGTCCGCCCACTAACCAAACCGCAAATCCCCGTCTCAACCCCAACAGATGTCCTACGACACTCCCTTGACCCCCCAAGGCCGTGAGCTCTCATCGCTCCCCGTCCGCGAACAGCTCCGCCGCGGCTTCAAAGACATGGGTAGCCGCTCGTACAGCTCCGCGAAGAATTTTGCCCTTGTTGGCGCCATGTTCAGCGGGACGGAATGCTGCATTGAAGGGTTGCGTGCGAAGAATGACCTGGCGAATGGCATTGCGGCCGGGTGTATTACGGGGGGAGTATTGGGGGCCAAAGCAGGCCCTCAGGCGGCGATGTTGGGGTGTGCTGGGTTCGCGGCGTTCAGTGCGGCGATTGATGCGTGGATGAGGCAGCCGTCGGATTGAGTGAACAGGCGGGTATGCAGGGGAGACATTGATATTTCATTTATTTTCGTTCTCTCTTTCGGGCGTTTTGTTTGGGTGGGATATAGAGATACGACCTTTTTCCTTGTCTTGCTTTGCGTTAATAGATATTTTTGCCGGCTACTGGCGGGCGCATTTACTGGCGTTCTTTTATAGTTTGCTTTTCCGCGATTTTTGGTAGGATTTCCTGGGTCTATGGTTCTTGAATGATCGGGGGAACCTTGGAAAGATGGAGAGGCCCCGAGATCCAGTTTGTGGCACGGACATGAGAAAGATCTCGACTCCCAGATATTGATGGATGTCCGGAGATGGAGATTGAGGAACGTGGCTTCTAGCTGGATCTACGTACGCATGTATGATAGGAGAGTCGAACGATTGGCAAATACAAGAGAGGAAGCATATTGGAACATCGAGCAATGAATGACCTTTAATGATAGTTAACTACGCTAAATGGACATGCCTCCAAATGGTAATAATTGTCTCAGGCTCATTCAAGGGTTGTGGGCATCGTGCTACCTGGAGAGAGCAGTTGCACAGCGTGAGGGGCAACAGCAGCCTCCGCCCATAACCGGGCAATCGGACCTAGTTATGGGTCACGCTGAACCTCACCAACAACCAATGCCCGCTAGAAAGTGTGGAAACTGTGGAAACTGCATTGCCTTAGCAAAGTCCTGAGGTTTTCGGCCGAAATCGCCACCTGCAGGGCTCATACGCTGGTTGTTTGCCGCTGGTTGAGAGCGACCATTAAAACCCCCAAGTTTCCAAGTTGCATGCTGCGAGAAGGGCAACGAAAACAAGAGAGGGTGGAAGGCATAACAAATCCAAAAAAAAAAAAAAAAAATACGATCATCTCGCAACGATGATTTCAGTGAGTAGACAGCTCTGACTTGATTTGACCCTTGGTTGCGGGTGGGCCTTTGTACCGAACAACACCGCAGCAGCACGGACATCCTCAGCCCTATCAAGCCCAAGCTCTTCTTCTAACAGCCATCTAGAAGCTCGATCCTGAACCTGTGCGTCCCTTGAACCGGGAAGCTCCACTGCACGAGCTGGTGTCGAGGTAAGGGCTTCCTTGCGCTCTGTGCCTTTATATTTGCCTTGGGGTTCTTGGGGTTCCCTTGCCCTGCTAGCCCCGATTGCGTGCTTTGTGTGGCGTATCACCTCACTCGCTACGAGGTATCAGCTAAATACATGGGCATTGCGCATGCTGCACGTATATACTCAAGCCAGCTAACAACTGCTCCTTGACACGATCAACCACTTAGCTTCATCACCCAGGCCCCGGATGCCTATAACCGCAACCACAGTGCCATCCCGGAGATCGACGCGGCCACCCATGTTGTCTCTGTCGGTGGAGACGTCCCCAACCCACTCCAGCTATCCATTGAGCAACTGCGCCATGACTTCCCGCAGCACGAGGTACTGGCAGCCTTGCAGTGTGCTGGGAACCGCCGCCATACCATGCGAACCAAACTCAAAGAGGTGGTGGGACTGGATTGGATGGATGGCGCCGTTATGAATTGCACCTGGCGGGGCCCTAGGTTACGCGATATTCTGATTAAGGCTGGTGTGAAGTATAATAATTATAATGATGATCACGAAACGAATGCAATGGCCAGTGGAGCGGTTAATGGGACTTCTAATGGCCACACTGCTGCAGGTGAGAAGGGGCCGCAGATGCATGTTGCCTTTACCTGCGACCAGCTGCGTTGCCAGGATGACAGCAGCTATGGCGTCAGCATTGAGTTGTGGAGGGCCATGGCTGTTGATATGGAGGTGATTCTAGCCCTGGAGGTAAGAAATTCTTTCCCAAATTCTCTAAATATCAGATAATGTAATTCGAACAAACTAATCACAACCCCCCCCCAGATGAACAACAAACCCCTCCAACCCGCCTACGGCTACCCCGTCCGTGTTGTTGTCCCCGGTGTCGCCGGTGCACGCTGGGTAAAATGGCTCGACACCATCTCTGTCGTCCCCCATGAATCGCCCAACTTCTACCAGCAGCACGACTACAAGATCTTGCCCCCCGAAGCCCTCACCTGGGAAATCGCGGAGGAGTACTGGTCCAAGGTGCCCGCCATGCAATGCATGCCCGTCAACTCCGTCGTCGCCGTGCCTAACGACGACTCGACGGTATACCTCCCGCAGTCAGGGGAGCTGGAAATTAAAGGCTTTGCTGTCCCCTTTGGCGCGGACGGGCCTGTGACACGTGTAGAGGTTTCGGTCGATGGCGGGAAGACGTGGGTCGATGCCGAGTTAGATTATGGGCCGCATGACTCAAATAAGTCGAAGAATAAATGGGCTTGGGTGCTGTGGCGGGCCGTAGTAAAGGTGGAGAAAGGACGCAATAAAACGATTTACAGTCGCGCAACGGATGCGGGAGGGAATACACAACAAGAGATGTCGCCGTGGAATTTGCGCGGGGTGGGGTACAATGGGTATGGCGCGTCGTGGAACGTCTCTGTGGTTTGAGAGTTTATGCTTGCGATTTCCCCCCTTGCTTATGACCATTACAGTTGCTTGGCGTATATCGGATGATGTTTATGGGTTTATATTTAGACTTGCGCGCTCTCGCCTCCCGCTTTCGATATGACCTTCGATAGGCGTTCCTCCACGATTTTCATTTCTTTTTCTTATCATTGACGATACTGGCTTATTCATTTCACAGACCCGGGACTGGAAAGAGTTGCTTCACTTTGCTCGGGAATAGTTTGCGGTTCAAGTCAAAGAATATACATTATTCATTAACATTTCATGTTCCGGCTGCATTACAGTCCATTCAGTCACACCTCGTTTGGATGGTGTCTGGACGGATCATACCATATTCACACGCTCATTTTGATTCTCTCTATATCTCTTCCCATTTCCCGTTCGCCACAAAAAAGTCTTCTAGTAAGGGAATGTTTCCTGAATAAATTCCCTTCCTCAACGTGGTAGTTGACGTCAGGCTTGCAACCATCACCGAATTCGCTTGTTACCTGCCTATACTCGTTCCATCAAATCGATATCAGCGGCTAAGTAGTGATATGGGAAGTAATTCAATCCCAGCACTAGGACGTCGCACTGTGAGTGACTGCGAAGTCTGTCTGGATGGAGTGGCGTGGAGCGGTGACTTGACCAGAGACGCGGTGATCGCAAGATCGTCATATGGAGGTATATATACGGCGCCCATATCTCCCCTCGGTTCGTTTCTCTCTCTTCTCGGAGTTCTTGTCATTTATACCTTCATTATTCTTAAAGTGAGAAGAGGGGTGGGAGATATTTATTTACCCATCCTCCCGGTCCTCCCGCCTTACGTCTATCTATTTGCCTACTTAGGTATCGAATAACTATTCCCTTAGGTGTTCCCGATCCTAGTGCAGTCTTCCAAGAAACATTTGAACGCGTTATTCTGCATTAAGAACGGAAGCGCTCTTATATACCGGAAATAATCATGGCTTAAAACCGGTTTCGGCGAAAGCAACCGGATATTTCCCCCCCGAGCTTCAGAGACGAAGACGCGATGGAGATTGTGCAAAGGCGGCTAGCAAGGTCGTGATGATGAAATATGTCATAATAATTTAGACTGGCATGGAGACTCGAAGACGTGTGGCTGAATACTGGCTACACCGTGAATGCCGTTCTGGAAAAGAATATTGCAGTTCCTTTCCTACGAAGAAGCGATGAAAACAAGAGCGGGCGCCAATATAAAAATATATCCACTTATTCCCCTTGAAATGCTGCTTGAAGGCTATTTCTGGATGGCGTTGAGCGAGAACAGTACCGTCTCTATACCTGAATATTTAACGGCCCTCCATGCTACGACTAGATGAAATCTGCTGGATAATTAATTGAAAACAATAATAACATCGATATGGGCCGTAACGAGGTTATCTGCAACAACCGTTTTACATCCTGACGGACTCTATCTACCCTTCGCTATCTACAGGAGGGACAGTTTTTTTCAAATGCATCTACTGGAAAGAAGATGAATTGAATATACATACAGAAGCTCTCCCCTCGCATCTGCTTTATGAAGAGCTTCATATTACAATTCGTGGTTGGAAGCACTTTAATATTAACTCCGTTTGGCGTATATAGCAGGCGTCAAACGTCTTCCCAATTCACGGCCTTTATTCGCTCCGTTCAGTCTCCAGATATTGGTTCATCCAACCTGCGTTATCTCTCGCGGAAACCTTCGATAGGTCTAGGTTGTCATCTGCCGATTTTGGCGGAAGTGGACATTCTTGACCAAACAAAACATTTAGTGAAGCAATGGACCCGCAGAGATGTATTTGCGGTAAATGCAAACAGTCATTATCTCTTTGTTGTTCCTCCACGCGTTACACAGAAGATGCTTGGTTCCGGTGTGGGATGGACGTGATTGACTGGGATGCCAGTCAGATGAATCTCCCGTTCCGCGAGCTGGTGAGCAGCTGGTGGCTTCGATACTTCATGCTCGAAGGTGAGATTTCACAGGGGAGTGAGCATTTTCCATGCCATACAACTCCCATTCCAGAAATACTTCAATTCGCGCCTTTAGTGAGTGATATAGGTATGCTGATAGTTATACTGGGTGCCCGATTCGCCACTGGTGAGGCGCATCATGCGCGCTCGTGCCTTCGTTTTTTGTGGGGCGGCCGCTAGGGAAGATCTGGCGGGCCACAAGGAACGCCTTCGCCATTTGGTAAAGCGGCTTGATGCTCCCCAGCTCTGCTCGGTTGTCTGCCTGCGGCAGGGTGGGGGTGAATGCCCTCTGGTCCCGCTGTCGAGCTGCTACCGTGCTTGCGAGGATGTAGGAAATGGAGGCTGTGGTCGTGCCTATGGTCGGAGGAAGAGGAGGAGGTGATGGGGGAGGATTTCAGGATTCTTGGGGGGTGGAGTTCGGGGGTGTTCGGTGTTATTTCTAGGCCTAATGTGGAGGTTGCTGGCGCCACAACGCCAGCATCCTTTGCACTATTTTCTCGCTGGATACAGGAACAAGTCCTTTCTTCAGGTCACTGCAGACAAAATCAACAAAGCTTCCAGTGGGGACATTCTAATGACAACATTTACTTACCCCTAGAGGCACTGATATAGCTGTCGACTTTTTACACCAGTTTTGGCGAATTATAAGAATCACCCTATCTGCCCACCCAATCAGATAGGCCCGAAATTTGTTCTCGTGGCCCTCATAACGCCCACATTATGGAGCTGTTGCAGAGCAACAGAACAACTCCAGGAAAGGGTGGATTCTATTATGTTTCGAGATTGCAGGGAGGTAGGAAACGTGCAACAGATTCAACCACATGGATTCACATTGGCTGAGTCTGAGCCAAGGCTTACTAGCAATAAGTTGGATCCTCAGGAGAGCCGTTCGAGGACCCACGAATTCCCACTGTTTGATAACCCGCCATCATCTCCCCAGCTATCGCTCTCTTTCGGTTTCCTGTTCTCTGTTATTGAAGTCGCATTTGTTATTCCAGCCCCAAGGACGTTACTATTCCCAGAATGGACGCGTGTGTTGAGTGGATGTGCCACGATCCCAAGTCGCTAAGAGGAATTGAAATTGTGCTGCACGGAGGTGCTTGCGAATTCCCCTGGATATCAAAAGAGCGCTTCACACATGCATTACCATTCATTTAGCCCGCAGAAATGTGACATTCTCCTCTTCCTCATTCATAAAGATAAAGATTGTCATGCAGGGAAGATTAAGAAACTGAAACTGATCATATACAAGAGCTCTTGTTCTGTACGACCCCACTGCCGCTCAGTGAAACCTGGCCCAGGCTGGATTGATTGACTTACACTGCCCAGCTGCTAGACAACAAGATGGATGGCAGGAATGGCCAGAATGTGGCACTATATATGCCAATGACATGAAACTATTATGTTCGGATTCAAAACCCTGGCATATTCCTGTTAAATAGATGCCGTTCAATGGATACGACACTGGAACTGTTGGAGTTGTCTTCAAAGCGCCGCTACGATACATCTGTTTTCCCCGACTCTGATTAGGCCATTCCCTATGATACAAGCAGGGGAATTTGGAGCCTTCAGCTCCAGAAATAAGATTTTGTATTGCCCCTGGACTACACTTCATGCTTCGTGCTTCCATTTGGCCAGTTGCAGCGAGATACATGTGGCAGGAACTCATATTCTGTGTCACAACATTGTCAGTTGGAAGCCGCATGGTTCTGATTTTCTTGCGTACAAAAGGGTGAATCGAATATTGAGATTTCTATTTGCTCGCGCGTGTGATTCCGTCTGGGAATCGCGAAGGCAGCGAAGTCAGGCATGAGTCTTTCTAGTATCTTGGACTACTATCCTTTGTCAAAGGCATTCCACTTTCCAAGACTGCAAATCCAGGGATGGACAGTCCTCTCACTCAATGTATTCAGATCTTCTCTGGATAAGATTGGCTACTCCTGGATATACAACTTATGCACAAATCTTTAGCTTCACGAAAGTCAGAGTTTGCTCTTTCAATTATCATAGGTAGTTATCCCTTTGACACTAAGCTGAAGAAAACATCGACTGTGGGCTTTCTCCAGCGCCGCACACCCCCCTCCCCTTGCGAGGTGTTAGATGAAACTAGGCATTGAGGACAATTTCGAATTGATGCAATTCTTATTCCTCCGCGACAGCAGTAATCAACTCTGTCTGGCACCCAGGTCAATTCTTATATGACTTGGTTTTTTGCTGGTCAATTCCCCACTAACTGTGACGGGTCACCAAAATATAGCAGAAAAAAGCGGCCTAAAAACGTTCCATCCACTTTGACTTTAAGTAAGTGGCTCCCTTCTTTTTTATTCCTTATCGCGCCTGTAAAGCAGGTGCTTCTCGTGGTTCCCGGGCCTCATGGCCTCCGGGAGTTGTGAGAATGGGGTTACTAGGAGGCCCAGATTGGGGTTTGAATGATATGTGTCGCTGAGGAGCTCAGATCTGAGGATCCACAGTTGATATGACAGGGGTTCCCCGGAGGAGCGCCCTTCCTCGAGGAGTTGGAGAAAAGAATGTGAGTTTGGAGAGAGTTTTAAAGGGGCTGTCTACGCAAGAGCGCTTTATTGAAGCCCGCCAGGATAATGAACACTATCATTCGCACCCTCTTCTGCGTCCCATGGGATAGCATCAGGTCGTCGTAGTTCCTGTCGTGCGAGTCGTGCTCGACAAGTCGAAAAACTCTTGACTACCAATGACATCAGCGAGGATACCAAGTCTACACCAAGAGACCGTAAGTACCGGTGAAGGATACTCATAACGATACCAAGGGAGAAAGTTACAATGGGGATCGCGGTTTAAATGTATGAAATGCTACAGTGTTTTTTGGTATTCCAGACTTGCTACCTATTCTCCATGTCGATCTCCAAGCCAACCCAACAAATTCCTTGCATGCCTTCATCTTATGCCTGTCTCTAAGCTTTTCTGTCTAAATTTATTCCTTATTTGTCTCCAGGAGCATCATCTTCAAGGGCATTGCTTTTACAGAGGGGGTTAATGTAGGTTCTTCATCCCTCTCCGCTCCTCTCGCTTGCTCCTCCTGTGGCCCATCCTCCTTAGTTTAATGGGTAGTTAAGGAGAGAACTGAACGCAGGCACTTGAATTGAAGCTGAACTAGATAAGCAAGAAAATCCCCCTTAAAAATACACCAATGCTCAGGCAACAATCCACTCCTTTCATACCATAGATTTCTTATTCCCTCTTGAGTTCGGACCCTATGTACTGTACAGAGTGCAGATAATTTGAATAAAGCTAGAAGCTGAAATTTCAATTTCTATTGTATTCACCCTGTCAGACAAGGATGTTGCGGTTAGGAAGAAGAAGAAGAAGAAGAAGAAGAAGAAGAAGAAGAAGAATATTAATAATTGTATTCCTGTCAACTCCTTATACTAACTACCAGCGAAGAAGAGCTTCAGCCCGCTCCACCACATTTCAACAGACAGAAGTTGTTGTTGAACTAGATATGTGCTTTTACAACTACACTAAAAGGAGAATTCCCCTAAAATTAGCAGGCTTTAAGGGAATCTAGTTGATTAGGAACCTAACGTGATTCGTTGGATTATCTTTTGGGATCATCCCCTAAGGAACACCACTAATACACTATGCACATATTAGCTACTATTATGCCCTGGTCCGCCCAATGGGATGGGATGGGATGGGATGGATGAGTGTTTGGTTGGAATGAGCTGCCCTCTTGTTGCCGTTTACGGTTTGCCACTAAAAGTAAGCTGCTGTGGGTCTGAGAGCACTAGTGCCGGTGACGTTTTCCATTGATACCTAAACGGTGACCTCTCGAGAGAACACGGTAAACTCGTTGTTAGATTATATATATAGTGTGATTCCTCGAATTTCCACCCCCCTCCTTTCCTCTCTGAATACACAGAGTCCAGACATCGAGGTACACTGGAGATCGAGACAGCTCTCTCAATCTCTGCTAGCCATACACAAAACCTAGCAACCACAATCCACAAGATCCGGAATTCCTAGCCATGACAACAGCAGCAGTGTTCGGCTGCACTGGAGCCGTGGGCTCTCAAATCCTCGCGACAATCCTCTCCACGGATACATTCTCAGCCGTCAAGACTATCTCAAGGAGGCTACCGAATGCTCAGTCTCCGAAGCTCCAGGCCATCGAAGAAGGCGACAGCTCAAAATGGGCCAGCATGCTCCCTTCCCTCTCCCCCAAGCCGTCAGTGTTCTTCAATGCAATCGGTACCACTAGAGTGGCAGCCGGTGGAATCCAGAATCAGTGGAAGATCGACCATGACCTGTGCATAGAGAACGCGAAGGCAGCCAAGGCGGCCGGGGCGACGACGTACGTGTACATCTCCAGCGCCGGGACCAGAGGCTTCCCAACTCGCTACCTGCCCTATTCGAAAATGAAGAATGGCGTTGAGGATGCCATCCGGGACCTCGATTTCGAACACGCCATCATCGTGAAGCCTGGAACTATCATCCACAGGGAGCAGAGCAAGGTTCTCTTCTTTGAGCGCGCCGTTGAATGCCTCAGTATGTTTGGGCAGGGCCTCCAGGATATGATAGGTATGGCCTATGACCCCCCTCCAACCAGATAAATTTCTTTGAATGGTTTTTTGTGATTTTGGGATATTTTGTATGCTGATAAACCTACAGGCCAGGATCAAGCCATCATTGGTAGAGCAGCTGTGGCAGCCGCTCGGATGGCTGAAGAGGGCAAAGCACCGTCAAAATACTGGGTTGTGAACATGGCTGATATCGTCAAGTATGGCAGGGACGAGTGGAAGGAATAAAATCACTTTGTGGAGACCATAGGCTGCGGCGCATTGATCATATCGCACTGAGACATACTTAAATATTTTTCAAAATAAACAGATAATATGAAAAAAAAAAAAATATAATAATAAAAAAAAATTGTTCTACATATTTGAGCGCAAATAATATTAAAGAAGTGAAGATTAAGATAGAGAAGATAGAGCAATTTTAAGCTGAGCTCGATTTATTTATTTTTTTTTTTCTTTTTCCCCTTTCGAAATTCTTCTCCACCTGCTTTCAAGCAACAGGTTAAATCCCATACGTGCCGCCTCATAATCGGCATGTCGAATTTCAGAGCCCTCATTGCTTTCAATTATCACAGGGTATACACCCTCGTCGTCATCCAGACCATCACTGTGAGGTTCAGCTGCACCCCTAGCTTAGGCGTTTCAAGAATCACTCCATCACTCCATCCCCAGAGCGAAGTCGCTGTCCAGTGATGGATTGAACAAGTTTAGGTGTCTGAGCGGTTCCACAAGGTTATCGTCAATATATGCCTGTTCTCGAAGGGATCTTAACGTGGGGAGCCAAAAGAATCGAAGTGTCAAACTTATTGTGAGCTTCCCACAACTTTGTTGGTTGGGTGGTAAGGCACATTTGATTTGAGAACACCTCAGTTCCATGGAAGTCTGTCAATCATCAACGCGCTCCTTGGAGCAAAACATTCGAAGTGAGGTCTAAAAGTTACCAGTTTCCGGGTTTCTGTTGTTCCTAGATATGGAAAAAAAAAATGTGTGCAACATCAATGAAATCAGGAAACTTTGCGAGGATGCATACAAAGTCATCTCCATACGGCACTACCGGTTATTAGAAAATTGTTGAGCAGTGTGAAATGAAGTTTACCTATCTTGTGGCAACTGCTGAAACATTCAGGTGAAGAGACGGTTGCTGATGGTATCTGTTGTATTGTGGAGTGTGTGTCGTTTCCCTATTTGGCACGGTCTGATGAGGCAATGGCGGTGCTGTGGAGCACGGAGATGCAGTGCATTGAGAACTTGATGCTGCAGAGCAGAATAATATAAGCCAAGAAGCCTCGCACAGCATTTACAACATGCAGAGGCAGATCATGAAACTGACACCCGTCTTCTAAGCAGGAACTCGAATTCATCTAGCTTTGTCAGGGGACCGCAGGGGAGTCACAACTTAGATTCCAGGTTTGACATGTCAGCTAGCCGCAAACAACTCCACACAACTGCGGGCAGAACACCCTAAGACGTCGTCTAGCTGGTGGAGAAGCAATTGACGCATCTCCATGTTTAGCTCCACGTTGGGACCAGTATCCGCAAGGGATAGACTCATCGTGCCAAACAGTGTGACAGGTGTTATTGAACGAACAATGCCAAGTAAGAGAAACAACACGATCACCGTCTTCTCATGAGCAACGTGCGCTTGAATGCATGAATAAGATGACAGTTGAAGTTATGTAGCGTTCACATATCCTGTGGACTGTTCATATAATTTCTGCGTCTCTTATAAATAATTATGCCAACAGTCTTAACCAACAAAGTTAATGTATACATTAAAGAAATAATGAATAAATCATTCCAACACAATGTACTTCTCTAAATGCTTTGGTATCGCTTCACGTAGGTTCTTGCTCTGTAGCCACTTGTTCGAAAATAGGCGATCAGCATATCTGTAAGCGCCATCACATAAAACGGTAACGACGGTGTGGCCCTTGCCCAACTTTTCAGCAACTTCCTTGGCCGCAACGACGTTGAGTGCAGAGCTGGCGCCAAGATAGAGACCCTCCTCATCCAGACACCGGTAGACCATCTCGATGCTCTTTTCGTCACTGATGCTCAAAGCTCCATCTACTAGGTCAATATCCGGTTGCAGATTGTCCGTAACACGGCCCTGGCCAATTCCTTCGGTTATACTACTCCCCGTCCTTTCAATAAGCTTTCCGCCGCTTGATATAAAATTGTATAGCACACTTCCCGGTGGATCTGCGAGAAAGCTCTTAACACGCCCGTCGCTGACGGTCTTCAGATATCTCGTAACACCAGCGAGAGTGCCACCAGTGCCAGTTGCGCAGGTAAAAGCGTCAACTTTGCATCCAGTTTGTGCCCATATTTCTGGGCCTGTGGTCTCAATATGTGCGCGGCGGTTGGCTGTATTATCAAACTGGTTTGTCCAGACAGCGTTGTCCAGCGACTCGGCATGTCTTCTGGCTTGATGATTATAGTTTTGTGGGTTTTCGAAGGCAACAGCGGGGACCGGGTACACCTCTGCACCTAGAAGTCGTAGGAGATCGATCTTGCCCTGAGACTGCGTGTTGGGCATATATATGACGAGTTTGTAGCCCTTTGATCGGCACACATGGGCAAGGCCGATTCCGGTATTTCCGGCTGTGCCTTCAACAACCGTTCCACCAGGTTTTAGAAGCCCTCGCTCCTCCGCGTCCTTGACAACATATAGTGCCGCGCGATCCTTGACGCTGCCTCCCGGGTTTTGGAATTCCGCTTTGCCAAGAACTTCGCAACCAGTCTCCGCTGAGAGCCGGTTCAATCGTATGAGTGGTGTATTTCCAATTGCTGTCAAAAGAGTCAGTAAATTGAGGCTGTGGTTCGACATAAGTGAAAGATTAGAAAATAGCTAGGGGTGCGGGAGTTACCTCCGGTGAGGCCCTTAACGACACCTTGCGCCTTCGAAACCTGGATGCCGTAAGCGTTTTTGGACTCAATATGCGCAATACTCTGCGTTGCCCTGCAAGCTGTGGTGGAAAATAGTCTGACACTGCTGCGTAACATGATTGACGGGTAGATTGACGGGCTAATCTGATCACAGAATGAGTCAAGATCAATTACATAGCCAGAGCTTCAAGCTGGAGATGGCCATGTTCGATTGCGTGATTACTGAGTGCATGGTCACGTGTCACTCATATCAACATTGGAAGTGCTGAGTTGATCTTGTTAGTTAGTCAGGCCGGGAAGGACGATAATGTAATAATTCTGAGTATGAGAAATGAGAAACAGGCGAGATGATCTTATGTGACTTTCAGCAAAGTACTATGTATTATGGAAGGATAGATCTTGTCACCGCCTCGACTTTCCAAGGTTATCTTTTATGCCAAGTATATACACGTGATATCGCAGCCCTTATCTTAACGCGATCGATATGCATTAGCTTTGTTTACGCTTCCCAAATGGGCAATTCGACGTCAACGTAAACAACGTCGGAGAAGATGAGCAAGTAGCAACTCCACGACAGCATCCGATCCCGACATAGGACAATTGTGTTGGTTTAATCCTGAATAACTTATTGCCTTCTCTTGTTATTGATATATATTTTATTGCTCATATGATCCCGTTTTCCCACAAAAGCAGCTTTGACCTGTCACCATCGGATACAAATGCCCCCACCTCCCTCTGGGGATAAATTAAAACGACATTGACAATTGATCGCGCTTCGGTATATCCAACATGCCATCTCGAGTTTCTGCTCGGACCTCGTCAGCAACCTCTGTCCGCAAGTCGTCTGCCCCACCCGCTGAAAAGAATGCGCCGACTGTATTCATCCCCGCGGAGCCCTCACTCCCGACCTCCTCCCCGCATCTCCGGAAAGCCATTATCGAGATTTTCTCAGATGCTCAACGTTCAACATCTGGCCACAGGAAGCTTGTCGTGCGGTTAAGGAAAATACAAGAAGGATGTTGTGGATTGCGACAGGAAAAGGCGAAAGGGAAGGGAAACAGAGCGCATGAAGAGTCCATAAACGATAGCTTCACTGACGGCGACGGAGTGGCGGAAAAGGAGTTTAATATTGAGGTTTCCAGGTGTATTCTGAGAGTTCTTGGAGTGAAAAAGGCAGAGGGGGCGGGTGATCGGGTCATCAAATTCCTTGGAACTTTCTTAAGAGTAGCTACCGAGAAAGGTATGATGGTCGATGCATGCAACTCTGCTATGTTGGCTCTCCTAACGGATTATACAGATTTTGAGCTGTTCCTTCAGGGCGATCCAGATGAGACGCAGTCTCTACCGGAGACCCCTACCTCCAGGTTAATTTTCAACATCGTGTCAACAATGACTCCACTGCTAGCGGCCAAAGAAAGGATTGTTCGGTATCGTGTAACACAGATCATTACTCACATTGTCAATTCGTTAGATTCAGTGGATGATGAGTTATATCGCCTCATCCGACAGGGTTTAGTCAAACGAATCAGAGATAAAGAACCCTCCGTTCGTGTCCAGGCCGTAATGGGGCTTGGGCGACTCGCCGGAAATGAAGACGAGGACGATGACTCGAACAAAAACGATGGGGCAGCAGCGCTCCTGGACAAGCTACTGGACGTCCTTCAAAATGACACTAGTGCTGAAGTGCGACGGACATTGCTTCTTAACCTTCCATTAACGCCAGCTACCTTGCCTTACCTCCTAGAACGGGCTCGAGACCTGGATGCATCCACCCGAAGAGCATTGTACTCACGTCTACTTCCGCAATTAGGCGACTTCAGACATCTGTCCTTGTCAATGAGAGAAAAGCTACTGCGATGGGGTATACGGGATCGCGATGATAATGTCAAGAAAGCGGCTGGTAGGTTATTCTACGAGCGTTGGATTGAGGATTGCGCCGGGAGGTCCGAAACGGGGGAGGATGGCGAACGACGCACGGACAAAACTGCGCCACCTAGCATGCCCGCGCTGGTGGAGCTTCTCGAACGGATAGACGTTGTGAACTCTGGAATCGAAGGTGGAATTGCTCATGAAGCAATGAGGAACTTCTGGGAAGGACGTCCTGACTACCGTGAAACAGTTGATTTCAATGAACAATTTTGGGAATCTCTCACGCCGGAAACAGTGTTCATGGCGCGAAGTTTCAACCAGTTCTGCAAGGAAGAAGGTGATGGCAAATATGATAATTTAGCGGACGAAAAGATTCCTGAAGTTACAGCCTTGGCGTACTACCTCCATAAATACACGACTGCTCTCTTAGACAGGTTAAGCCGACCAGCAGGGGATGATCGTGCAGAAGAGGAAACTGTCGAATGTGAATTTGTTGTTGAACAACTCTTGCACATCTGTCTTACTCTTGATTATAGTGATGAAGTTGGCAGAAGAAAGATGTTTTCTCTTCTAAGAGAGACGTTAGCAGTTCCTAACTTGCCAGAGGAGGTAACAAAGCTTGTCGTGGAGGCTCTGCGAGCGGTTTGCGGCCCTGACGCCGCCGGTGAGAGCGAATTTTGTGGTGTCGTTCTCGAAGCTGTTGCAGAAGTCCACGATACCATCGTATCAGAGGATAGCTTTGTTTCAGCTAAGTCGGAACAAAGCGAGGAAAGTGGATCCAAATCTAAACGAAATCGATCTGAGACACCTGAGGATGAGGATGAAGAAGATGAGGGTGACAGTGAGGAGGTTCCCTTTAACAAAGAGGAGGCCAAAGCCAAAATCCTTCGCGAGATTATGGTGAACATGAAATGCCTCTATATCGCGCAATGTATGCTTCAGAATGTTGAAGGAAACTTGCAGGATAATATGCACCTAGTGACCATGCTGAACAACCTGGTGGTTCCAGCGGTCAGGAGCCATGAGGCCCCCATTAGAGAGCGTGGGCTTGAGTGCTTGGGGCTGTGTTGTCTGCTAGATAAGGTAGGTGAATTGAAAATCAATGTCATAATTCCTATGGTGATTGTCTCTGCTAACTGCTTCTCAGACACTCGCTGAAGAAAACATGAGTTTGTTCATCCATTGCTACACGAAAGGCCACGAGGCTCTACAGGAAACAGCGATACGAATTCTTGCCGATATCCTCACTACTCATACTTCAATACTTCTGCCAGTCCAATCGCCAAATGAAAGCAATTCTGTGGTTCCTCCCCCATTCCAAAAGCCATTGCTCAGGGTGTTCGCCAAGTCATTGAAAGCCAGCTCCCCGCCAATTGTCCAAACGGCAGCTGTCACTTCATTAGCAAAACTGCTTCTTACTGGCACCTTATCGCCGTCCGGCCCTAATATCCCCTCATCGATCAAAGAGTTAAATGAGAACTCCATTGACACTCTCCTACAAGCTCTCGTTCTCTCATTCTTCAATCCCCGGACGCAGGATAACCTGGCTCTCAGGCAGGCACTTACCTACTTCCTCCCTGTCTACTGTCACTCTCGTCCTGCAAACGCTCAACATATGCGCAAAATCGCTGTATCGGTAGTGCACTCAGTTTTATCTGCAGCCGATGATTTCTACTCCTTAGAAGCCGATGAAGACAGCGACGGAGAGATCGATGACAGCGTAGGGGAAAAGGAAATCAAATCGCTCATGTCAAATGTTGTAGGCATGCTTGCGGAATGGACAGATGACCGGCGAATCGTTGGATTGGGTGGTGAAGCGCAACTGCCCGGGCTCTCTGTAACTCCCAATGTCACCCCATTCCGTCCCAGCGACAGTCTCCACCTAGCCTTGATGCGGGATATTCTCCAACGCCTTCTCGGAGTGGGCTCCACAAGTGCTTCCACCAAAGAAGAGAAAAAACATCTACTCTCCTTGCTGGGCAAACTGCATGTTCCATCCCCACCTGCACCTCCAACAGCGCCTTCGCGATCGGGGTCGCGCGTGCCCGATGGTGTAGATGATCATGAAAGTCTTGGCTCCAGCATGCGCTCCCATAACACCAACACTCAAGTTCAGTTCGCTTCCGATGATGATGGGGAGTTGCCACTGCTTGTGAAAGATCTGTTAGACCAGGCAATCTCCTCCGGTGTTGCGAGTGATGCGACGAGCAGAAATGCGCTAGTTAAGGCGAAGAACGCGGTCTTGAAGCTTGTCGCTGCGGTGGTGGCGGCATCCAAGACCAATGAGAAGATGAGAGATACAAGCCGTGCTGTTTCTGTGAGTAGTATTGCAAGTAACAGTAGCAGCGGCAGACGGGAGAGTGGGATCAGCCAAGCAACTAAACGAAGATCGAGGGAGGTTTCCGCCACCCCTTCGGCGGCTTCCATGGCATCCATGGCGTCTGTGGCTATCAAAAGGGAGCGGGGGAATGATGGGGAGAGCGTTTTAAGCGCTGTGCAGAGTGAGGCTGAGAGTGCGAATGCGGATATGGATGGTAGTGGGACGGAAGCTGGGGAAGGAGATGATGGTGATGATACCGTCATTGCTACAAACCTTGGTGGTGGCGGGAGGAAACGGGAAAGCACTGCTGAAACAGGGACGGATGTATTTACTGATGCTGAGGAGTAAGGATGGAGGATCTCATGATAATAGGTACAAGCTATTGTAACCCCGTTGTTTTTACTGGAATTCAATACGAATTTGTCATTGGGATCAGGCTTCTTCGTTGGATGGAGGAGTGAGGTTTTATACATATGACTTTTGTGGTTTTTATTTCCTTGTCCTTCCCTCCTGTCTCCGTTGGTTTAAATTTTTGTTGACGTTGGTTCTGGTGTTTTGACTTTCATAATACCTATCTGGTTTACGCGGTATATATATACGAATGTGGGGACTTTTTTTTTTTTTTTTTTTTTGCAATCTTATCGATCCATTAAAATTCTATACCTCAGCTCGACATTGCACCAGTTTATCCGCGGTGACATTTCTGTCTTGCTCTCAGTATAGAGAGCCTTGGAGACCAACCCCCTTGATGGGTGTGGGGGTGTGGCCAATCCATTTTCAAAATCTTGCAATTCTGAATATGTATGTACTGTACATACATACCTGTACATAGATACGCATATATGATAAATTCGACGTGAGTTCACACGGTAGCTACGGGTCAATTCTAGAATCCAGTTTTATCTACCGCCAGGTGTTTTTCTCCATTGGGAGAAAGGGAGTGAGTGGTAGGTTCACGTGCATCTATTATTACCTTATAAGAACCTTAATGAACGATTCAGACATTGGATATCAATTTCGCTACAGTAAGAGAGATGGGTATACGTAGAAACATATAGTGAAAAGTGCGGGGCGGGGGGAGGAAAAAGGGGGAGAAGAGCGCAGGGTGGGATAATACAACTAACTAGCTATTAAACGGTTTTGATTTGGCATCGTTCCGCGGAATAGGAAGAGCGGAGGGATGAGGCTTCGAAAAAGCCGGATTTGATGGTTGAGGAGAAAGGGGAAACTAAAATAAAATCATGAAGAGGAAGGGTAGGGGGGAAAAAGGGGGGGGTTTGACGTCGAGTAGAATGGGGGAAACAAATGAGGGGTGAACGTGGTTCTCGACAATGATCTCTGGAGACACTTAGCGGAAGGGGAAATAAATACGGGATAGAGAATTGTGGGGACATAAAAAGGCTGAGGAAGGGAGAGGGAGGACATGCGAAGCACACAGACGCAGAAAAAAAAGGATGTAGGGGAGCGCTCTAACTCACACCAAACGAAAACGGAGGGATCAAGGGTTGTCATGAATATTATCGAGATAGACCAAAAGGAGCGGTTAATCAATCACTCAAGCGAAACGTTGCAGGAGAGGAGGATGGGGGGGAGTGAAGTATTTATATAGTTCATCAAAAGAAGATATGGATGATATAGGAAAAAATATGGAGGAAAAAAAAAACACCAAACCACGCTCCTCACTCTAGAGGTTTCCACCCGCCAGTGTTTTTTTGTTTGCTTTCCTCATATTTGAAAAAAAAAAAAAAAAAAAAAAAGTGCAAAGAGAAGAAGTAAAAATAAAAAAGTTCAATCCATGCAATTTGCCATTTGCCTGCGTTTTGCCATTTTGTCATGCCCAACCAACCAGCCAGCCGGCCAACCAACGAGGGAGAAGAAGCCCTCAGACGACAGACATATAAAGAAAGCAGCTCCGTTCCGGTTTCTCCAGCCCCAACAGCCGAAAAAAGGTGTCCCCGCTTGCCTCGCTTAGCGATATAATAATTCCGACAAAAAACACGGCCAAATAATAATGGTAACAGTGGTAATATCAACAATAGATCTGGTTCCTCCAAAAAGGGGGAAGAAAAGAAGGGGAAAGGAAAGAAGGAAAACAGAAAAGAAAAAGAATTACCCGAATCAAGCTCATAAAACAGAAAGCCGGGAAGAAGAGAAAAAAAAGGGATGGGGATGGTTTTTTAGAAAGTCAAGGTTGTTCATGACTTTCCCCCTTTTGCCCAATTGCCCAATTTGTCTGTCCTCTTTCCCCTCTCTTTTGACTTTTCCATCTCTTTTACTTTGTTCCGATGTTAGCGAGTCCCTTTTGCCGTAGATCACCGTGCCGTATCCGCCCATCCCAATTCTTTTGTGTTCACCCATATAAAATCCAATTTTTGATAAATTTTCTCCGATCCTTTTGTTTTGTCCATTTTCCGCCATTTTCCCTTCCAGGTTTTGTAAAAATAGGGCTATACCAAAAATCCAGACACCGGCTTGCTTTTTTTTCCATTGATAACGGTTGACAATACCCCCATTTCCCCTAAGTGCCGTGGGGTATTTTGAGGAAAAACTTTCTCATACTATATCATCCCGTCCCATCCAAAATCAACCCAAGAAAAAGAAAAGAAGAAAAGAAAAAAGAAAAGAAGTAATCAAAAAGCAGAAAACCGACAAAGGGAAAACAAATAGTTTGTTTCCAACGTCGCCATGCTGACGACTTGGAAACGAAGTTGATATCTCCGCCAAAACAGCATCTATACATGTCCCAATCATGCCATGCCATGCAGTGCTGAACAGTCCTCGTTCGCCCACTAATGCTAACCCGTGCAATCCTCAAATTTACCGCTATCCGTTGTTCTCCGCTCGAAAATGATAAAAGAAGCAAAGGAGCCTTGGAAACTGGTGAATACAAAGAAACAATAAAAAGAACAGAAAAGGGGGGCGCGCGCGGGGGGGGGAACGAGATATAGGAATAGAATAGGCAGACGCAGTAGATTAAACAAAAGTGGAAATAGTAAAAATAACACGGGGGTAGCCAAAGTGTAGAAAAAACAAACAAGAAAGTAATGAAAATAAGAAGCCCCCGATCAAAAATTGCTTGAACAAAAAATTCCCAGGGTCACAGAAGCGGGATATAATCTTATGCTTAGGGTCAAGGATCGGTCATTGACCGATACGTTACTGCAGATGTAAACAAATCGCTGCTTTCCGAAAAAGAACTTCTGTTTCCGCCCAATGCACCAAATATCGCAGGAAACAGACATCTCTATATATAGAGCAGTAGCAATACACCAACGGATGTAACTTGAGGGAATAAAATGTAAAGTAAAAAAAAAAAAGAAGAAGAAGAAAAACGTACGGGCGCTTCCAATCCAAAATCGACCAAAAGACTCAATATGGTAGGTCTCCGGGTATGCTCTTAGGAGACCAAAGGTGAATGCAAAAATTTATGCTGGAGATTTGTTATTGGACGCACCATTCCTGCGGGAGTCATCCACACCGAGGGCACCTAGTCCAGTGCTCAAGAAGGCGAAGGGATCTGCAGAAGCGTCGTTACCATAGAAGTTGCCGTTGGACGCGCCAACCGGTTGAGGGACGTGGTCTGCACCAGTGAAGGCCGCCTGCGTGGCTGGGTTGCCGAACGAGGCCGCAGAATGGGACGCATTGCTAGACCCGTAGGGAGCATTCATTTGGTTCATTTGGCTCATTTGGCTCATTAGTGGGTAGGGACCGGAGGCGGCCCCCAGACCAGAGGGGGGCGCGTAGGTGCTTGCAGGACCCCCAAACTGCTGCCCAAAGGCACCGAAGCCACCTGCACTAGAGGCGAATGGGCCCGGGCCTGGAGTACTTGAAATAGATGCCAGTCCCATTCCGAAGCCTGATGGAGGCTCCATTGGGGAGGGGAAAGCAGAGTCCGCGACCACTGCAGCGCCAGAGCGAGGACCACCACAGCGAAGACAATTGATATTCTTTGCGAAATTGTGGTAGCCGCAGCCCTCAGCGCCGCACTTCCAGTCCCCAGCTCGGAACGGAACAACGCCACCATTTCCGCCCATACCTCGCGTGTGCGCATGGCCTCCGTGGTGTCCCATATGGTGCGGCGGGGGCATCATCGACGGGGGGCCATAGCCATAGCCTCCATAACCCATTGGGTCTGGACCAGTACCAACAGCAGGGAAAGAGCAGCGGAAGCAGGCTGTACGACGCTGGAAGTTAGAAAATCCGCAGGATGGGCAAGTCCAATCACCCGGGCGAGGACGATTCTTGCTAGGAGGGAACGGAGTAAGAATTTCCGCAGCGTGGTCGAGAACGCGGCTAGAGGAAGGGGATACCTCGATGGCCTTGTCGTTCAGAGCACGCCCATTCATGCAAAGGCTTTCCGCGGCCTAAATACAACGAATAAACGTTAAAAAAAAATCGTACAAACTAGATCAACAAATAAAAAATTGACGACAAATACGTACTTCTTCATGAGATGAGAAAACAGCAAATCCCGTGCCGGTAGGTTTGTGCTGATCCGGGGTTCTCAGGGTCCAAAAAGCAATTGGGCGGCCTCCGAACTGGGTGTACCAACTCTCCAGCTCGGACTGGGTGGTGTCGTGCGGAAGGCCACTCATGTGGAGAACTTTGCTGCGTTCGGCCAAGAAAGCACGGACATCAGCTCGAGCGTCCATTGGGCGAGTGAGAATCTCAGGGTGTTCATGGGGGGGTTGTGATTTTCGGATCAATCCGTGGAGGACTCGGGCTAGGGTAATGGCCTCCTCCATAGCACGCCTTGGAGACGCCGGAGCCAGAGCCTGCAGATGGAAGGGAAGATTATGTTTGATGGGAGCGGATGACTGCATGGGCTCGACCTCGAGAGCAGCACATATGTTTGCTAGATCACTGGGGCCGAACGGGAGCGATTCCGGGTGGTGTTGCTGCCATCGCTGGTATTCCGTCCGCAGATCAAAGGTACGTGAGTGCTGGAGGTATGGGGGAAGAACAACCGCCTTGTCCCGGGCTTCACGAGGTAGCTGGACACGCATGTCCCAAGAATCCAATGTGACGAAGGAGAACTCGAGGTTCTTGGAGAGGAGATGCTCCTGGGTGAAGGCATCGAACTGGTTGATGGCGTCTCGGAATGTTCCAGCTGAGCGAACATGTTCCCAGGTAAGGGTAGTCAAGCTCGCTGAGCAACCCCCATCAGCCAAGTGTTCACAACAATGCAGGTTGAGGGACCTCGAGTCTCCGGGGTGAGATCAAGGGCTTCACTTACTGCAAAGGGGTGTAATGGGAGTATTTACGGGCTTCACCAAGACACTCTCGCGATGCAACTAATTTAAAGGGGGAAGGTTAGCCAGCAAGCACAATCTTCATCTAAGCGATCCCCGGTTCCCGGGATAGGTGTAATGATATAAAAGCTTAAAAAAAAAAAAAGGGATAAAAAAAAACCCAACACTGATTCTCCTGTTTATTTTCTTTCGTGGTTTATCCCCGAATACCAACCAACAGGACTCACCTCCTTGCAGTTTTCAGCATCCAGCAATATCCAGCCCAATTCGATGACCTCTGCGGAGTCCTTGGTGACATAAACACCGTGTTCATCACAGGTGGTAGCAACATGGATAACGACATAGCGGTCCAGTTTCGGGGAGGGCGCGTGAATAGCAGCCATCTCTGATAGTCGAATTGACGGAGTGATTGAGGAGGAGCAGCGGTGGTGGAGGCCGTGGTGAGAGGAATTGGTGGAAATTTCCGGCTGAGCGAGGAGACAAGCCGAGTAAATTGCTCTTGGCAGGGAGACAGCCAGGAGAGAAATTATTGCCCGTCCACCACGCACAGACACGCACTCGGGCACAGAGACACAAGCGGGAGGGGAGGAGAGGAAGAATGAGAAGGGAGAAGGGAGAAGGGAGAGACGAGGATGAACAGCGAGCAGACACAGGACAAAGTGGTGGAGATGTTGCTGTGGAGGTTTGGAGGTTTGGAGGTTTGAGGTGGTGCTGGATCTCGGGCCCGGTCTTTGCCGTTTTGGGCCACAGTCTGTGTGTTTTTTTCTTTTTCTTTTTCTTTTTGGATTTTTGGAATAGCTTTTTTTTTTTTTTTTTTTTTTAACTTTCTTCTTGATCTGGGAAACGATAAAGTACTTTATCAAACAATCCATTTTTTTCACTACATCTTTTACTATAAAATACTTATGTCAACAGGATCTGCTTTTTTATTTCTTTTTCCTTAATTTGGGCGGAGCCGGATTTTAATTTGACGACAGCAACGTTAGCTGCCTCGATGCTGTTGCTCCCAGCTTGACAGCCTATTAACAACTTGTTTATCAGTTTACTGGAATAGCTATCTGCCCACATGGACCTAACTAACGAGGTACATACATGAGTGTACATGTACATACATGCGGGCCTTAGCTTGATATGCAACAATCGCTCGCGTAGAAATCATCCTAACCATCCGCGGCGTGCATTTGTGGAATGAGAGCGAACAAATGTGAAAGCAGGGCAAGCCGGCAACAAACGAGAAACACAGAAAGGCAGGGAGGGGAGGGGAAAAAAGGAAGAAGAAGAAGAAGAAGCCGTATTGGTCTTTTGCTCAAACACTATGCAGATTCTGGACTGGACTGGTACTGGTGATGACTGACTCAGAATGATGGGACGCCGTGAGCGTTGAGAACGTATTGATGGCGGGGGGGGCCTGGGTACGACAATCAACTTCAGTCTTGCCATTTCGTTATTGGGGACGGAGAGGAAGAGGGAGCAATGTTCAGACCAAGCCAAACTCTCTTGCTAGACACTGTGCGGTCATCCAAGCATGTGTATTCTGCAGCTGCACTACTGCGTACAGCGCGAATAACGGTTCTATGAACAACCAGGTACCAAGCACAGTACCTATGCAGCACAAGAGCGAAATCACATATCAAACTGCTCCGTTCATATCCGACCTGTTCTAGCTAGTCTTGTGTTGCAAGGGGGGTAGACCAGGGTGAACGAGGTTTGACACCCCGTCCTACCCCTGCGACCTTCACTTGCTGCAATGCAACAATTTCCGGCGCTTTCTTTTTCCAGGGTCGAAACACTGTTGCGCTGGGAAAGAAAATATATGATATCAGGAGCAGAGCCAGCAGGTTATTTTATAATACCACGGGGGATTTCAAGCCAATTGTCCCTTTAAAAAGAGAAAAGAAAAAAAAAAAAAAGAAGAAAACAAACGTCCTCTCCTACAAACAATACGCTACAGCTCTCTCCAAGAATTGTCAGAGGAACATCAAATATCCAGCTTACAACCCTGTCAGACTACTGCATCAAGGATCGTTCTCGAAAAAAAAAAAAAAAAAACGAGAAAAAGCTGGTTTATGGTCTCCAGCACACACCCCCCCCTATCGCTCCCAGTTTCCAAAAATACATAGTCACTTGCCGACCAGACAGGGAACCGAGGAAGAAGATGATCTCATTGCAGTCGCGCAGCAGAAGGATATTTTCTATTTCGTATTACCCCATCCCGATCCTCCTCCCTCCAACATTTAAGTTTTAAATTTCCATCATTCGTCCTTGTCCGATATCGCAAGGTCAACACCAGACCAGACCAGAGGCGAAAAGATACCGAGAGATATCACGAACATGTACATGTACATCTCTCCGGTAAAAAGGTATATTAACGATAGGATATTTGCAAATTTCCCTCCTTTTTCCCATGGTGGTACATTTTTTGGTCGGTTTCAGGGGTCGGCAAACTGGCCCAGAAACATGAAGAAAACTCATTCGCACCGCAAAAATTCTCTCCGCTTCTGAGTAAATTCCATGCTGGAACCATATAATTCACTTTGAATGAGGGGGCAGGTTTCAAAAAAAAAAAAAAAAAAAAAAAAAAAAAAAAAAAAAAAAAAGAAAGAAAAGAAAAGAAAAGAAAAGAAAAAGAAATACTGAAAAATATATATCTTCCATCTTCCCGCCATTGTGGTAATATAGCTTTCCTATCGGGCATATCATCTCTTTTTTGCCTGAGAATCGTCAGATATATCCTGGTAGTGCTAATCAGGACACTAGAGGTGAATATGAACAAATGCAATATGAAAATGAAAATGAAGAAATAAACAAGCTGTGCGAGAGAGGGGAATACATTTCAAAATCTTGAATTCTTCATGAATGTGAGAAAACGAGGGAAAATGCAAATGGTTACTCGTCGGAAAATGAACAGGAAATTTAAAAAATAGAAAGAAAAGAGGGGGAGCAGAGTGCCGTTATAGCAAAAGTTCATCAAATGGCTTGTGAATGATTAAGCGTTGAAGAAATGCGGGGTTAGAAGGAATGAATAAAAGTGGGTATAAAACAAGACAACCAGGTCCCGAAATGAAGAGGTAAAAGTAGATAGTATGAAAACGGAGGGGGAATATAAAAAGCAAAAGAAAAAAGAAATCCCAGCTCCTCTGAAGGGTAACCTCCTTCCCGCCTTAGGAAGTTTAAAGTTCTTCAATATAATTCAATTTCGCCCCGATGAGCCGTAATCCAACTTAAAGTGAAAAAAAAAAAAAAAAGGAGAAGAAGAAGAAGAATAAATAAGGAATAGAAATCTGAAACATAAGAGCCAATCCACCTCAGCCCAACTTCCCTGGGGCAATTACCTCCAGAGATCCCCCTTACTCCCCTCCCGCCGATGGTGATGACGCATCCACGCGCCGCCACTACTCTTCGGCCTTTCCTCTTCGCCAGGAATCGCTAGGAACCCACCAACCCCATTCCCAACCAACACGCTCCTACGCGCCTCGTCGCCCCATGCCGGACTGAGCTGTGCACCATGGAAACTCACAGGGCGTGACGAGCTGCCCCGCCGTCGACCACCAAGGCCCGCACCTGGAACATCGAGAGGCTCGTACGCAGTGAAGTTCCATTCCGCCTCGTTGGCACCCTTGCTGTATACAGACAGGGCCTGGTTGAGGCCGGCCGGGCTGCCACTGGCACCGCCGCGGGAGCCACCGAGCTGTGGGAGGGAGGCATACATGAGCATTTCCGGAAACTTGGCGTCGCGAACGTAGAGGTCTACGAGGCCTGGGAGAGAGCCGGAGAGGAGGGAGGACATGAGGTACTTGTAGTAGTAGGCGGCGTGGTGTTCGGTCCTTGCGGTGATTTCGTAGTGGAGGAGGCAGAGAGCGTGGGAGGCGAGTAGCGGGACGTTGTCCTGGACAAAGCCTTCGGAGATGTATTGGGTGACGGAGAGGCTATGGATTTTGGGGGAGTTATTGAGGACGTGGTGGAGGGCGCCCGGGGTGATACCGGTGTTGGAAAGGGTGAGGTGTTTGAGAGCGTGTTTGTTGCGGTTGGTGCTGAAGTAGTCCATGAATGTGCGGTCGGTGACTCCCGGAGTATTGTTTAGTGTGAGGCGCTCAATGGGGGGGAAGGGGCTTAAGGAGGGAGAATTCTTGAATAGGACGGGTTCTATTTCGTTTAAATCCTCCAGCTTCAAATCCGTTAAACGGGGGAATTGAACCAGGACGCGGCGAAGTATGTCAATGGACGAGCTCAGGCCACATAGCTCTAACACTTCGAGGTTTTGCCAGACCTTGATCTGTGGCCGGGCTGGTTGACGCAGTTGGCGACCTTGCATAAACTGATCCACAGCATCTATCTCATCTTCTTGCTGAACTGCACTGAAGGTTTTCTCTGAGCCCCTGGAATACTTCATCCGCCGAATATCCGGGCACCGGGCGATCAAGGTCTGCTTGAGAATCATCGTCGACTCATCATCGCAGAAAACGCCCGCGGGCAAGTCCACATATCGTAGGTTTGGTAGCATTAATACCGTCTGAGCCAGCAATAGCTTACCAGCTTCTCGAGTCATGTAGGGCATCCGTAACGAGAAAACCAGTTTCCCGATGCGCTGGGATTCACGCACCGTCCTGCTGAAGAGTGTCAACCGCGTCATGGGCGCATCCAGTGGTACTGAATTGTGGTCGAGGAACGAGTTTTTCTTTCGCTTGGCTGATAATTCATACTCGAGATCACAGTAATGAACCGCATCGATACGGACATTCTGATATCTACAGCACCGTGTCAGGGATAATTAGTACCGTGCTGTATATATATAGAATGCGTTTTATATATATTGGTATAGATGTATAGATAGGGGGAGGAAAACCAAAAAGGGTGGGGGGAGGGGTGGGTAGTAAGCACATACAAGAGCTTATGGGCGGGAGAATACCATTTCCTACACACCAACGCACAGTGGGCAAGGTCCCGCATGTCACAGAGCATGCAACCATCTTCTGTCATGGACTCTTCAGAGGAGTTATAAGTATCGTCCAGAACATGAAGGCAAACATAGGAAAATATCCTGGAGAGGACCTCGAGGGGAAGGTTTTGAGTGAAGTCTCTGGAGGGACCAGAGCGGTAGCTGGAGTACTGAGGGGTTTGACGATTGTAGTTACGATTGTTGTTCTTCTCATGTTGCTCATAACCGTAGTGGTCGACACTTTTGCTCTTCCCCTTGGAGCGGAAGTGCTTGAACAGCTTCATAGTTTTAAACTATCCCCTTCGTTTGTGCTTGTGGTGTTGGGGGTTGTATGAGGTCAAGGAGGAGACGGAAGAAAAGAACGGGGAGAAACCGCTGGTAACCAATGTTATACCTAGGCGTAGGGGCGCGCCAATGCTAGTAGTACCAACGTCGATACTATTATCATTACTCAATAACCTACATCGGGCAGGATGGTGTGAAACGGAGGTCTCGGAGGAGACTGATGATATGGACTGCGACGAGGTGGAGTTGGGAGATCGTCGGGATGTGACGCGGGTGCAAGCCTAGGGATGTACTGGACCAGCTGAAAATGCTCGATTGTGGAAGTTTGGCGGAAGTTGGCAGGAATTTGTTGGCCGCAGGATTGACGGCGATGGATATGAGGGCGAGGCGAAGATGCTGAGGGTTGAGGAGTTGGGAGTTGGATGTGGATGGATGTTGGCCGTCCATCAGTCAGCGTGTGGCTGACATCAAATGCTCTTTATCGCCGCCTCGATCGATCAGGTCAGAACCATAACAACAACGACGAATAACACAGAGCGCATGCGTCTTTGGCATCCCGTCAAGATGCTCAGCTACTCTAATTCCCCCCTGAATCGAATATTTTACACCCTGCACTAGCTACTGCACCTTGCTTGCCAAGTTGCCCTCGGCCCTTCCATGCCTGAGTAGCCCGACTTCTTCCACCATGGGTCCTGGCCTCCTGGGCGATAATACTTCCCTCCGTCGCAGACAACGCGCCGCGGCATTGCATACACTAAGCATCACTTCACAAGCCTAACAGCCAGGCTAACGGCACTCTCTCCTCTTTTGTTCCGGCTCTCATTTGACCATGCGCTGTTTGTGTCCCCCTTCCCAGTCCTGGGCCTCTTCCCCCAATCCGCCACTGCCGATTTGCGCCGTCTGACACCAATTGGGCCTCCATGGCTCCAGGGCACCCAGCTTGTTTCAGATCAACACGATGCAGCAAGACCCGCTCCTGACTTGCAGGCTGCTTTTCCATTTCGGAATGTGAAAAAAAAAAAAAAAAAAAAAAAAAAAAAAAAAAAAAAAAAACCTTGTGAATCCATGGTTCGGAGACTCAGAACCCGCAAAGGTTCCATGCGTCCACCTATTGTGGCAGATCAAATAATTGGAGGATCCCGCTAAACGGTGTTGGCATTCCCAGGGTTACAAAATCTTTGAACTCCGCATTTTTCCCCCCTTAAACTTGTTAGCCAACTAACTAATCACTAACGGCTGCCAGGGCCGTGGTCAAGATCTGCAATTGTGAGGACAAAGGAAAGACGAAACAACCCGAGACAGAAATTGAAAATGAAAATGAGGGGGGAAAAAATAAAATAAAAATAAGACTCGTCAACGCCCAAGACATCCTTATCCTGAAGCTCTCCCCAGACCACTGATGTGTCAAAGTGTAAAACTGCAATGTTTCTTTGTCCTTTTATCTCCTACCGTCAAGCAGATATTTATGCTGTAAGAAGTCCATCCCCTCTACCCATCTTTTACCAGTCAGCCCGAGCCAGTATCATCCATCACCTTGTCATGGCACATCAACCACATAAACGTAATCGCGTCAATCCCTACTGGAGTCTAGGAGAGATTCTTCCGATTCCGAGAAAACCGCTTTACTCGATATACCAACCATTTCCACGATGTCTGACGAAGTTTTATTTCATATGCAGGCATTCGGCTGATATAGAGCACTTTTCCACTTTGTCCTCTGTTTCGTATTGCAAAGTCTTGTATCTTATCCCCGGACTGGGGTTCAGACATGGTTCGACGTCAGAACCTTAAATAGATGTGGGAAGGAAGTGGAGGGGAATGTATAAGAGAAAACGTTGTTCTTCGCACCCAATAGCCCAAGTCCAATTAACTCAGGTTAGTGGAGCGAGATCGAAAAGCAGCAAAGAATTGACCGGTTATATGCATCTATTAGCACATCTATATGATAATCGCACTCCCCTGAATGGGAGGCTATGATGGTTCGCGGCGCGTGCAACATCCTCCCATGACTATTTCGTGGTCTTAACTCAAGCGAAGGAAAAATTTCTCGTGACGCCGAGAGGGGAAGCGAGAAGAAGCAAAATAATAAGGAAGATTAGAAACTAGGGGGATATGGCTGCGTTAAAATTTTTCTTCTGTTTCCCTTGCCTATTTCTTTTTCTTTTCTTCTCTGCTTTTTCCAGAAAGGAAGGGAAGTACAATAAATAATATATATAAATAAAATCACATTGAACATCATACGCTAAAAAGCTTAATAATGAATTTTTTTTTTAAAAAAAAAAAAAAAAGAAAAAAAAGAAAAAGGAGGGGACTTCAATTCATAAGACCGCTTTCCGCCGCTTCACCTCAACAACTAGGCGTAAGCTATACTTCAGAAACCTCAATCTCAACGTGGCTGCCAATAAACCGCAATCACGATCAAGGCACTTCATGAACCTGGTGGCCTGTCTGCGTCACAGGGACGGCATCTGGTTTAAAGAAGCCATGTATTAGCGAGAATTCAGGACCATTTGCAGGGTGGTTCATGGATATATCTCGTACTTCGGATGGTGAGGTATTTGCGAGCATAGGGATGCGGGTTGTTGGCTACAAAAATTTATTAGTTCGATTCGGACTTTGACGTCATGTACAAGTATCGTACAACGGTTATAGATAATAGCTGCGTCTCGGTGAAGTGAGGGAGAAAAACAACCAAATGGAAGGTGGGGTATCGCAAAAACTTACATCTTCCTTACGCCACAGCTTATTGAAGAAGCAGGCGATACCGCCACCAGCATCACCACCAGATACAGAACTGTATCTAGAATTATGTCCCGAACGAGCAGCGTCGGCACCGGTATTAGCACCGGCACTCGCGGTAGCTCCCCTCATCCACACACGGTACACCAACGCACCAAGAAACACCGCAATGGCAGCCAACGGAATCCCCACGCCCAGCCCGATTTTCAAACCGATATCATCATCTTTCATCTTTTTCACAGGCGATTGCGGCGCGAGAGTGAATCCTGCAGCCCCATCTCCGGTTCTTGTAGGGTTTATCAACGATGACGGAGACCCAGAGGTTGATCCAGATCTGAACGTAGACGCAGGAGTAGCTGTGGATTGCGTGCCAGTATTCGTCGCAGCGGTTGATCCGGTCGATTTGGTGGATGCAGTCGAATCAGTTGTTGGTGGCGGTAGGATCGCCCCTGATGGGGTGAATAGAGATGTAGTCTCTACGGCAGAGTTGAGGGAGACTGAGGAGCCGACGAGGGAGGAGTAGGGTGGGAGGAAGTCGAAGATCTTATGTGTGTTGTCTTGGGTGGTGCAGTTGCATTCTGGGCCGTCGAGGCAGCAGTAGGTGTCTTCCGCACAGCGAACGACGGAGTTGTGGACGTGGTCGCCTGTTATTATAGGTTAGCTTAGGAATATATCACTATATATATATATATATATATATATATGGGTGTGTATATTTATTTATGAAAAGAAGAACAGACGGAAAAAACAATATCCAGGACATGCGGGATTGTTCCACGTTGGATCAGTGCAGCTTCCTATTACGTAGTAACCGCCATCGTAGTGGGCACACATGTTATTTGTGGCGCAGACATATTGGCTCCCGCCGCAGCAGGCGGATTCGGGGTTCTGCGGGAAGCATGGGGCGTCGTTTTCTTCGACTTCGCCGCTGGGGAGGTAGCATGTCCTGCTGGCCACGGCGGGAGGGGGGGTGTGGAGAGGAGGAGCAGAGAGAGACAGGCGGCTAATGAGGATTGGGAGTGGATGAATTTCATATCGATAATTCAAGGAGAAATGTATTGGAATTGGAACGTGTATCCGCTCCGGTGTCAGAGGGCAAGGAGGGTACCCAAAGATTAGAGATGCATGCGGAAGATAGTGGTGCGGATATCAGCACTGGAGAGGACCAAGGGAGGGTGGGAGTGATGTAGCCTCTCGTGCTACAATGGGCGTCGGAAGAAAGAGCAGGTACGTAAATTACAATAGGGGGGGACCAGGCGAAGAGGATTGAACAGAAGCAGACGAGGACACTGAGGAGGGACCCGGGGTACCAGTGGAACGAGATGGCCAGATGCAGCTAGAAACTAGAAACAATATCCACCAAGCATTTGGATATGAGCGGAACTGATCTCAAAAAAGCAGACGTGTTCCTCTTTGAGAGCGAGGCCATAGTGGCTGGGTTTGGCGCAAAATAGTCCGTTGGAGGAAATGCCGAGATGATGTCGTTTGGCCCCAGTTTATTGACCAGTGTGGAGATTAACAATATCAAGCTAGATTGAATTCAGTAAGAGGTCAATCTGCACAGACAGTCGGGGATGATAACACATCGTCTGTTTGTGCATTCTGTGACATTCTCGCAGCTGATACCTGGTATCTTTACAGCCCATACCAACTCAACCCGCCATTGCCCAATCGAGTACCAAGGATATAGCCATCGATCTCCGTTTTGAAGATGTTTCCTTGCGATGCGCCAGTTGTGGGGACTCGGGAGGGGATGCAGGAGAGCATGTGTGGAAAGTTTGCGAGCCGAGGACTTGGACAACTGACTTCGGAAATTTGGGGGCCGAAGTGTGCAGCGAGCATGCTGAAAAATGACTGATGGATGTGACAGGATTACAGATTATCGCTGTTATTGCGGGAGAGTTCGTTGATCTTCTATTTTTATTTCTTCAGCGGGCACATAAACCACTGCGCCCAGCAAACACAACCAGACGCCCTCAAGAGATTTCGGCGACTTTGAGCACCGGTCTGCTATGGCGTGTGATACACACACGGCGCACCTTTGTATGATTTCAATGCGGGATCTTTCGGTCAGAGTCACTCACCAGCGTGGTATCAATGTCTGCCGTGCGCACTCCTTACTTCCTACGAAACAGCAAGTATTGAGCAAGTGTTGAGCTTCCTTCACTCCTTTCGTTGGATTAAACTTTTTGAGCCGCTGGGGTCGCCGGATTTCCAGGTTTCTTATTGGCCCATATTGTCGCTGTTACCATGGTGAGGACCCTAACTTCCTTTCGGCTGCCCCACTTATTCCCGGAGCACATGACAGGGGCACTGTTCCTCCAACAGCCAATCACCGCGCGGATAGCACAAATCGGAGAACTCCATTCGCCATGGGTACGCGAGTGACGGTGGACAGCAAAAGGCAGAGGCTTCTGCTTCCTGTGCAGATGGATTGGGATTGCCCTTTACTGGACGAGGGAGGAAATTGGGGCCATAAATGATTTATGAGCAACTGGTGGTGATCAGCGTGAACCGGACTTCCTGGGCGAAGAACCACGTTTGCTGGGCATGCATTGTGGACTGGGATCTTAGGATGCCGATGGGCGAGATGGGAATTATCCAGATGTCAGATCCCAGGCTGCATCCATGTCTCCCCTGCATTTCCTTAACTTATCGGCGGTTCTCTTCGTTTGCCATCATCCATACAGGCGGTATATTTCCAACATCGGACACTGGAATGAGGTAACTATCCCGTGAACAACAGCAAAGAGTAGAATGTGTGCCAGTTTCGAAGGAGGGACACGCAGTACTCTTTATCTATCGAAATGTGTTCTTGCTGGTGTGGTCTGCGATGCGCAATCCCGAAAAAAAGTCTCACGTAACTGCTCATTGTTCATTCTCCGGCCTACCCGCCCCCTATGCAAGCACCGCTGTGCAAAATATCACCGTCGTGCCAGTTCTTGCTTTTTTTTTTTTTCATCCCCAACCGGCATCATATTGATTGCCTTCTAAATGATCAGAGTTGATGGATTGTGAAACTTCTGGAGTTATCTAACATCTCATCAAAAACGATCTTCTTGCCCATCTGGCGAGAGCAGAGGCGATGATAGGGGACATTGAATTGATGAGCAAGAGTAGCACGGCTGAGGCCAGGGCATCTTTCATCAAATCCTATAGCTGCTTCTACACGTTTATCAACTTCTTGAGATCTTTCAACCACCTTGAGATAGAGAGAATCGCGTGGTTGGGGATGGAAAACCGCGAGAACTGGCACGACGGTGATATTTTGCACAGCAGTGCTTATATAATGGGTGGGGGCCGTGTGTACCCCTTACCCGGCGCCAGGAGAGCTTTCATCGGAGTGAAAGCCAGGGACCTGTTCCTGATCAACAAACGGCATGCTAGTCAGACGCAGACAAAGCGATAAACAGGCCAAAACGGTGAGCGAAACACCAAACAAAGGAAGCAGGGTTCCCCCAACTGGTGCTAGCCTTATTTGGGACACATTAGCCTCAGCCTAGTTTGCACTATCCCAGGGTGCGTCGGGGAGAAGCTACTTGCGCTGTAAGGGTCTAGAGAGGTATTACTATGTACGGAGCATCAATCGCCTCAATACCCTCGCAGAGGTAAATGGCCACGGATATCCGCCAGAGCGCAGACATATACAGTATCTTCTCCTCGTCGCTCTGTATTGATCCCGGCTATGACCTGACCACTTCCACCCCACGGACATCCAGGAAGCGCACAATGAAATGTACACAACTCAACCGCCGCCAACGGATCAGCCTTGCACTGTTCTCTGCCTTTCTCCTCCTGCTGGCCGTTTACTATCGCAGCCAGGGACGATTTTCCTTCCGCGTTGCAAAGACATCTCATCTTCCTGTATCTCTACAACCTCCGAAACTCACCTCCCCTCCCCCGGCCCCGGCCCCGGCCCCTCCAACATCGGAAGTAGATTCTCAAAGTCTCAACGATGAACCTGCTATACCCCATCACACCATAACGCGTTCCCTAGTAATCGCCTCCATCCTCGACGAAAACACTACCTGGGCCTCCGAACTGTCCTCCACAGACCCCAACCTCACCACGGCAATCTACATCGTTGACAACCCTAACCCAAACAACACCACCAGCATGCCCCCCCACCTAACCGTCCCCGCAAACAAAGGCCATGAAGCCATGGTCTACCTGACCTACATAATAGATACCTACCACGCCCTCCCGGACATCGTCATCTTCATGCACGCCCACGACACAACATGGCACAACAACGATTTCCTCTCCTCCTCCCCCCAAACCGTCCAACGCCTCCGCAGCGCCAAGGTCCTGCGCGACGGCTACATGAATCTGCGCTGCCACCATGAACCAGGCTGTCCAGATCACATCCACCCCACCAAGCCAACCACCACGGCCACCGCGGCCACCACAGCCGGCGAAGGCGACACCGACGAAACGCAGAGCCACGACGACGTCCTCAACATCCCCGAGTCTGCCGTGATGGGCCTCGCCTGGACAGAGCTCTTCCCCACCACGCCCATCCCGCGCGTCCTCTCGCAACCCTGCTGTGGGCAATTCGCCGTGAGCGGCAGCCGGATCCGCGCCATGCCGCGCGAGCGCTACGTGCAGTTTCGGGAGTGGCTGCTGAAGACGACATTGGACGATCGGCTCAGCGGGCGGGTGTGGGAGTATCTGTGGCAGTATGTGTTTGGAGGGGTAGAGGAGTACTGTCCGGACGAGTATAGCTGTTATTGTGAGGGGTATGGGGTATGTTTTGGCGGGGATGAGGGGCGGTATCGGCGGTATTTTGAGCTAAGGCAAAAGAGTCGTGAGATTCAAGGGGAGATTGAGAGGCTTAAGAAAGAAGGCAGCGGTGGCGATGTGGAATCGAACGCGTTGGAGAGAGAGAAGCAGGGATTGATGGAGGAGATGGAGGAGATTCGGGCGACGTCAGGGAGCGGGTGATGGGGATTTTGAGAGTCCCCTTTTATTTCTCTGTTCTTCATCATTTCCTGGGAATGGAGTTTATGAGATTTTTGTTTCTGTTTTTTTCATTTCTTAGCGGGTTATAAAATAGAAGATGGGATATGGGTTTATTTGGGACGGGCGCAGTGTTAGTTTCAAGTTATTATCCTGATCATGGGAAGGGAATCCTGGAAGTGAGGCTCTGTTCCGTAGAATTCAACCCAGAACCTGTTATAGTGGAGCAAAAGAGCTCAATCAGTGACAATCACCACCAGCGTGGTGAAATAGAGGGGACGAATCACCCAATCCAATTCCTCCAACAGAACCAATAACAACATCACATGACATATATTCTTCACCAATCAGCGACCATGAAATCTCGGCTATAGCTAGCTCCACACGTGACCAGCGCCACCCGTATAAATACTCTGCCACCACCCCCAATTCTTTTACTTTCTCTCTTTTTTCTCTTCTTCTCCTTCCCCATCCAAGTGCACGGGTTTTACGTTACCAGTGAAGGTTCGCCTGAGGCAACGTTTTTGCTAGTTGAAAACTACAACTACTGACCGCTCCATGTTGGTCTTCGGATCGGCTGGGAATTTTTGAACAAAAGCAATGCTACTATCGTGGTTTTTGTATGTTTGTATGACGGCTTGATGATGGGCTTTACACACCGTCGTCGCCGTTGTATAATAACCGGTCTCTCGTGCAGGCTTGCGTTATATATATATACGGGGCTTGGATGGGGTTAAATTATTCTTTTCACTGTGAGTGTCCCCTTGTGGGATGCGGCGGAGAAGAGATTGGTCCGCGAGAAAAAAATCAAGCGAAGGTCCTGTGTTAGTATCCATATCTACTTTCTTGCAAACAAGGTGGTTCTATCTTCTAGAACTCCTTCTGTATATCAGCTGGTGTAGTACAGCATGTGCTAAACCATTACATGCATGTTACCCATCAGCGAGCCGGGCAATCCGTCGTAGGCCACCGTATTGCTGGCTCTCCTGAATAGACGCCTGTCATTCCGTTTCAATATAGCTCCTGAGAGATATCAGCGCAATGAATCTCTATGGCAAGCATGCCAGTGAACAGCCTCATCAATCCACTATTGCATCAAAAACAAGAAGAATTCATCCAACGGATGGAATTGGTGGATATAGCTAATCACATCAATAAAATTGTAAAATAAGATATAAAAACTCAAATGTTCTTGGATGTAAGAAATTCAACATTCCCATTTATCTTATTTATAGTTATCTCTATTCATCATATTCTTTTTATTCTTTTCTATTCTGATAATCCGTCCATCTTCATTCCTTTCATTATGGTTAATTCAGAGATAATGTCTCATGATATATCTTGTATGTATTCTGAGATCTTTTGTATTATCTCTTGTATTTTGCAATCTGAACGCTGGCTTGCTTGTATAAGTGTGCATTCCCTTCCTTATAAATACTGCCATTGTATCATGTAATTGCTAGAGTTATCATAGTTAATTCAATATTCTTTTGGGGCAATATCTGGACATTCGACAAAACTCAATCTTGAGCCAATAGTCAGCAATTCTCAGGCATATATACAGCGTAGGTCGACGGGCGTAGGGATGGACGTCATCTTAAGTTAATTTGCTCAATTCGTGCACACAATTCACCCAGAGAGCAACCTGAGTGTTGAATCAGCTTTATATTTTATACTCGATGAATGACTTATACATCTGAAATTGATGACTGCAAGCTTCCCTTTCAAAGCAGAAAGAATCCTGCTATTTCATGTTAGGCTTTTCCGTGCACAAAGGTTCATACCGCTATTTTCCGCTGTCCTTGTCCGGCGTGAGTAACAAAGGGATGATACGTATGAATGAACAAAGGATATGCTCATTCTCTGTTACTCGCTTAACTACGAGAGCAGGAAAAAAGCCACCACAAAGAGTCAACGAGCGATGCCTGGGCTCAACTGTCAACAACGCATCACACTCTGCTGGCTTCATCAGATTCCTCCCACAATCACAGCAGCATCAAGAAGAACATATCCAGGGCTAGGCTAGCTAGGAGGCGACTAGCATGGAGCTTTCACGATGTCTAAACACATCTTTTCCTACCTGCCTCGTTGGATCACAACACCAGCGGTTTTGTCAGCTAGTCCATCGACGATAACTTCCCCAGAAACCACTGTTATTATCGGAGCTGGTGTAATAGGCTTGTCCACCGCCTATTATCTTGCACGAGCTCTGAACGAAACAACTTCGTATATGCCTCCTTCTGAACCTGGTGTTGTGGTTATTGATTCTTCTCATGATAGGTGGTCTGGGCAATTTTGGCTTCAGGCCTGAGACGTCATCTCTTGGAAGTCTCTCTTACAAACCCCACAAGGAACTAGCATCAAAATACAACGGCAGAGAGAAATATAACTTCAGTGACTTGAGCATATTTAGGGTATCTCTAACGAACTTTGCTGGAAATCCCTCACCACCAGATTCCTGGAGTTCGTCGGCCCCAATTGATAAAAACATCTCAGACCTTCCACCCTGGATTAACCCCTCAAATGACTGGAAAGTCCAATTGCTTGCAGACGCACCTCAAGCAGCTCATCTGTACGTTTTCTTTTATTTCATTTTCCTTTATTTTCATTTTCCTTTCTTTCTTTCTTTTATTTTGTACTGCGTCCTTCATTGAGTCATTTCTAACACTTTTTTAAAAAAACCAGTGACCCAGAACAATTCTGTCGATTTTTACGCCACCAGTGTGAAAATCTAGGTGTGCAATTTCTGCTCAATTCAGAAGTCACATCAGTGCAAAGAGATGATGCTAGACAGAGCTTCACAAGTATTACTGTTCAAACAAGAGATACACAGGCTACTCATATCGTTCCATGCAGAGCCGTTGTAATTGCAGCTGGTCCATGGTCAACTCGAGTGTTCTCACAACTTTTCCCTACCGGCCACTTGAATTTACGAATGGATACCATGAACTCTGCTGGAAATCATGTTCTTGCTCGAAATCCACGATGGGAACCTGCTCATGACAAGAATGGTGTCAGTCAAGTCTTCCTCAACAATGTCGTCAACAGTTCAAATCATTTGGATATCACTGCCTTTCTGGGTGGCTATCTGTACATTGGAGGCTGGGGCGCGAAGTCAGAATGTTTGCCAGAGTTTGCAAAAGCTGTTCACAGCCAGCCCCTGGTGAAATTGAGGAGATGTTAAAGGTGTCTCGCCAGTATTTTCACCTTGAGGACAATGAGGAGCTTGAAATAGTCAAAGCTGGTCGTTGTTACCGCCCTTTGGCTATTCATAACATACCAACTATCGCCAAAGTCAGTTGGGAAATGCTAGGCAACTCTAAGCTTGAATCCGAAGCTCATTGTAGTAGTTTCAAGTGCAATAATTCTCTAGTGATCGGAGGCCTATACCTCAATACAGGCCACAACAGCGACGGTGTCACGCTCGGACCAGGGAGCGGGAAGGTGATGAGTGAGTTGCTCTTGGGGCATACGCTGTCGGCTTCGATTTCGAACTTTGGTTTGAATAATGACGAGAAGAGTTTGCCTTGGAAACTTCGCCTATAGGTATTTCAGGCGCCTGCTGTCGTTTATACACTATTTCTTTCCGCTTTCTCAATGGCTTCCGTCATTTAGCGGTGTTGGATTGACACCTGCTGGACTTTACACTTTACTACATTTAATTAACAATTCAAAGAGAACTGGAAGCGTGATAAATTTGATAACTATGAGATTTCAAGATCATATTCGTTAGTATCCAATGTCCATATATCCAGTGTGATTTCAAACTCAAATGTCCGATTCCGAAGTTTAGCCCAGTTGACCCTTCCGAATTTATGAACATGTAGATGTGGTATATAGAGCTGCCTTATGTACAGTGGTTCCATTTCTTATTGTGTTTGACAATGCTGACGATCCGTGGATTTTGTCTCCTTACTGGCCAAATTCTGTTTACGGCTCCATCCTCACCACAGAAGGATTCGCGCAACACGGCTTGCATCTGAAAGAGTTTGATGACGAGCAAGGGGCAAATTTCTCCTATCGCTACTGGAACCAGGGGTGCCTTTGAGCAAGAAGGATATGGAAGCAGCAAACTCTCTTTCACGGCAATTTGGGGGGCTACCCCTCCCTCGCCCTTCGGCACGCAGCAGCATTTATGAGAAATAAAAGGCGCCAGCCGGCGCAATTTGCTGCGATTTACCAAAGCCGGTTCCAGGAGATCGACGGGTATAGTATTCCCAGCTACCCAAAAACGCTGGTGAATGTGTGGAACATGTCCATGAGCACTTTATCCGAAGACTCGCCCGCCCTTCTTCATGTTGTGGCTCTATTTGGGCCCTGATTCTAAACCAGCAGAGCTGTTCCACGCGTCAAACATCGGGAACACTTTTGAAAAAATTCATGCAGGACCCGCTCCGCGTTTTTTCGATACCATCGAGGGTCTAACTAGCCAGTCCCTAGTTATCCGTAAACAGTGGTCAGACAGGCTTGGGTGTTTTGTAAAGAAGAGGTGAATGCGAATCACGTGATCATGGAGGTCAACGGGGCCAGCCTAATAGAGGAGGTGCCAACATCTTGTTGTTTGCTTGGTGGTGTGGTTGACATGCGACAACTTTGCACATTGAAGCTCCTATCTTGTATATATATATATATATATATATATATGTCTGTATGTATCTGTGTGCGTTTGTTGTGGTATATAGTAGCTGTATAGAGGGGATGTCAACAGGGGGATATTTTGTCATGTTGAAAGTAGACAATAAAGATAAGTCCTCACTTGAGACTTGCATAGAGCACTCAAAGGGGGACAAAACGAAAAGCAAAGAGGAAAAAAAAAGACACAAGGTCCAGATATGAGAAATCCCCAGAAGGGAGTTCAGCAGAAGGAAGATAGCCACCGGAAAAAAAAAAACAAAAAAACAAAAAACAAAAAACAAATACATTAAACGTTACTTGAGTGTGGACACAGCAGGAATAAATAGGAATAATCAACAAAAACCAAACCAGAATTGCAAAAATAAACCACCTCATTGTATATATAGGGAGATATATATATACCCGACCCAATATTAGAGAACAGAGAACTCCCAAGTCCAATTCAATCCACCCAGCCCATAACAGTATTAAAAAAAAAAAGAAAGAAAAGAAAAGAAAAGAAAAGAAAATCGATCGGCATAATACCTTGGAACAAACGTGAAACAACCCTCCGCTCCCCTACCCGCTTTCCTCTCCTCTCTCACCCCCGATCAATAACCGGCACAGCCACAGGAAACTTGGCCCCTTTCCCCACCTTGTCAACTTCCGCCCCTCTCAGCAAACTCCCTTCTGCAAACTGGCTATCCTGCGATATATCCAGCATTGGCTTCTTGAAGTTATTCCTATCGCCCGTTGCCACGCCGCGGCCAGTGTCAGGCCGGGCACCGCCGCGAACGGCGCTAATGGTAGCTGCGCGCGCCAGCAGGCCTGTGGGCGCGAAGGGGGATCCGTGCGCTTGAACTTGGGGTGTTTCAGGTAGTGGCATTGGCGGCGTGTGTTCGTTGATGTTGCTATTGTGGAATGTGGCGGCTCGTTCTAGGGGTCCGATACTAGGAGTGTGGGATGATGTCGTCGGGCGATTCTGGTGGGCACTTCCGCCGCCACCACGGCTGGGGTTGGGGTGGGCAATGTCAGGTGATGTGGGCAGCTGTGATGGCTGCGCCTGTGGTTTGCGCCAGGTGGTTGCGCTGGGGACTATGATGGCGCCGGGAAGTACTTCAGGGCTTGTAGCAGCCTCTACTAGCGGTTTCCCGGGTCCTGCGGGGACACCTCGGCCTCTCCGCGCGTGCTGGGGCGGTTCTTGATATACGGGCGTGAGGTCGATGAGGGGTTTAGGTTTCTGCTTGATCGACTTGGATCGGCTGAAGGAGCTGCTGGTGCTACCGTTGGGGCTGGTGGGGTTTGGCGGTGCTGCGCAGTCGCGACTGCTCCGACGGCTTGAGCGATTGCTGGAAGCGATTGCTGGGCGTGTTGAGTTTTCAGCTGCTACGTTGCGTAGAAGTCCAAGGCCGGTGAAGCAGTATTGGGGGGTTTCGTTTTCGCGTTCTTCCAGAGCTTTTTTGCGTTCGCTATATGTTTTGCCAAGTAAGCCAGTAGAAGTAAACGGGTCGGGACCCGATGCATTGATAGGCTCCTTTTTGGTCTTTCCAGCGGATGTGAAGGGTCGTTTTTGAGTGTGCATTGAGCGACCGGGGGAGGAAACCGTTTTTGATTTGGATGGCTCGTTACCCTCAGGGATGTTCCCCACGGGCTCGATTTTCCACGCCGACATATCCATGTCCAGAAGCGGTTTGAACGATCCGAGTTGATAAGGAGTGGAATCATCGGAATTCTGGCGACCATTTGACATGGTATTCTGAGCTCCCGTTCGTGTAGGTTTCGGATTTGAATTGACCGATGCTTTCTCCGTTTTATCGCTTTCGCACAGAGTGTTCACGAGATACCAGCTTCGCCATTGCTGAACAGCCTTATACCATTCCAACCCTGTTTGTTCGTCATTGGTAGCAAAATAATGCACGTAATTTTCCATCGTGACGAACATGTTCAATTTCTGTTGGCTCTTGATGGCGAAAACTATGGCTTTTGGAGCCTTGACTCTTTTCGCCGTCTCCCGTGACGTAGGCGAGTAAATATCGAAGTCCGATAAATGGCAGATATTCGTGGACTCTCCGCCCTGTTTCTTCGCAACAGAGACCTGGCCATCTGACCGCAGGGTTACCCAACGCTTTTCCCACTTGCCGTGGCGTTGAGAGTGGTAAAGATGGAATTCAGATTCCGAGGGCTGCTTACGAGGAGCCAGCTTGATATCGAGGCCCTCCCTTTCGCGCATATCCGGCAGTCGCGATACGATTAAATGGTTCTGCGCATCGCAATCCCACGAATTCATGACATCACGCACATGTTCGTATCTTCGTAATGGTCGTTCTAAACCGAGCTGCTTGAAAGATTCCAAGAGAATTGAAGATTGTGGGTCAATGTTCTCCGACAAAGAGTACGCTGCAGAATTTAAGAGGTCCTGTGCCTGCGTGCTTGGGGTAATCGGGAGGGATATCAACGAGTCGTTGCAGGTTACGAGGACCTTTCTTGTTCCCGCGTTGACAGCGGAGATGGGCACTTCACTACCCACAGCCACCTTGACCTTGTCCTGGGCGATTGGCTGCGGAGAGGAGATAAGCGTCTTCAATTTTTCGCGATCGTTATGGTAATGGGTGTCGCCGTTGCCGTTGTTGTTCAGTTTCGAGCTCGAAGTAGGATTCAAGGCCTTTATCCGTGACAAGAACCCGCTGCTCTTCGGTTTCACTTTTAGTGGTCTTAGTTTTGAACCATTAAGCGCTGCAGTCGCTCTCTCATTTGCGGCGAGTTCCTCATTGGTGATGTTTTCCACTTGGTCCCGAATGTCTAGCATTCTTGGCTCCACAACGGTGCGTAGCTTTGAAGTAGTTGGTGTATTATGTGACTCGCTCGATGAGCTGTGGGCGTTTGCACGCGATCGACGGCTTCCAGATTCTTCCATGCTGGACGAACCACTATCCGTCTCCAGTGGGGAATACTCAGAAGGCGATTTTGCATCTTCCGTGTCGTTATCCACAGGGACCACTCGCACACCCGATAAGCCATTTTCAACGTTACTTTGACCTGCTGACTGTGCAGCTCCCGGTACACTGGACGTGTAGGATGTCCGTGCCGTGCCTGGATGGTCCTGGCGCGGGGCACGTCTCGTGCGATGCTGCTTCATGGCAGAGTCGGATCGCTCTCCTTCATGAGGGTCTTGTATGCAGTCTCCCTGTGTGTGTGGGCGGGTGGATAATGCCACTGCAGCAGGAAACGGCGGGGGAGGAGGGACAGGATGTACAGCCCTGGTTGCACCACCAGGCTTCGCATGTCGATATCTCGACATGCTGCGCTTGATGGATTCATTCTGTGTCTCGGAGAACAAAGGAGAGCTCGACGGGAACTTAGCAGTGCGTGAGGTGGTCGGAAATGATTGTGCAGTCGCATCCCCATTCTGAATTGTCTTTGTCTCTGCGGCCTTCCGGACTGCTCGATATCTGGAATATTTTGGTGGTGCTTGCTGTTGCGGAGATCGTATTGACGCGGACGACGCGGAGGACGAAGAGGGAAGAAGGGAACGACTGTCCATGGCGTCGTAACGTAGCTTCGAAAATTCTTCTTTGGTTTTTTTTTTTTTTTTTCCCTTCACTTTTGATTTATTCTTCCGTTTCATACAATGTCCATCATATCGTTATCTTTGCATTTGCAAACGGTAAGACAATCTTCCCCAGACAGCGATGGAGGTATATTTCCGTGAGTTTGTGTTGCTAGAAGGAAGGATTGTACGTAGTGCATCGGGTCGCACGTCAGTCGCCAATGCGACCTGCTTTCCAAGATAATTGTGGCGACAGGGGCGCACAAGAGATCAGACAGCAAGCGATACGAATTTGGACTGGAATTTGGACTGAACGACAACGACTGAATGCGGTGGCGGGAAGAAAGCAGGAAGTCTGCCAGAGACAGGTCGCAGCGCGGGGGAATCGCCAATTGGGAAGGACGAAAAAGAAATCTCTGGCTGGCTGGAGGATCGGCCAGGCCCCTGTGAAGTTGTGATAGGGCTCAATGAGCTCCGACGGGTCGAACAGAGTGCAAAGAGAGCTCTGGTGGATGGCGATTGAGCTTGTTGGCGTGGATCCTAACTTGGCGATTGGGCAGGCGAGTGGCGGACAGCGACGATCTGAACTATGGACAAAAGGAAAAGGCAGGAAAAAGAAAATACCAACACACAGCACCAACACCAACACCAGGCTCCAACTCTGGCTCACGGCGGGTTATTATTGATAGATCGAGGATGAGAAGAATTTCCCTCGTCAAATTTCACAAAAAGCACACACACCCAACCCTGGCGCAAATGTGGAAACGGGTCGCGATCAGGGGTCCGTGTCGCCGAATGAGAGAACGTCGAAGCGCGAACCGACAGGGCTTGGTGGGACGGCGTGGAGTGCAATTTAACTCCTTAATCAAACTCGATAGTAACTAACTGACGAGCTAACAGACTAACTAGTTGGCTAACTAGCTGGCGGGATTATGCAATGAAGAAATAACTGGTTCACGAATTGAAGATGGAGCTCTTGAAACAAGTTCTGTGAGAATGGGCAGACGAACCATCGCAGAATTACTTCTACTTATATACTTCCAGCAACGCACACCGGATGGAGGTTACGGTCAAATGCTAAAATAAGGGCCAATTTCCACTGAAAATAGATCCAACCATGTCAAAAACTGCCGGGTTGAGACATCAGTCTGACAGCGGAAGGGCCTGACATCAGAAACCCCAGAGCCCCGTCACAGTAGATAGATTAAACATTAAACAGGGAATTTATTCAAGAAAAGGTCGCGCATTCCGACTACCCCGCTGCTGGTCGGGGCTCTGGGGAGCTTGGTTTCCCTCATTTCCAAGGCTGAACCTGGTTGCATATATCCTGTTTTCTCTCCCAACGTCCTGAAGATTTCCCCTCACGTCAACAATAGGTCATACAAATGCGCGCCCGGACCTCTTAAAACTATTCTTATGCTCTTAGATACACAAGGGGTTCAACTATCAGCTCTCATTTTCGCCATGTTCCCTGCCAGAGCAGACCCTGAACATCTGAAACACCCGTTGCCGTCGTAAGAAAACACATCTATTGCTGGAACTGACGTCAGATAAATGTGATAACTAGTTATATTTTCATATTTTTCCCTTTTTGAAATCTCGCCGCCTACTTGCTGAGTTTACTCACAGGCGGCAGGAAATTCAGAAAACCAGAATCAGCATCAGCCCGCCACCTCACTCAAAACTTGAGATCTCGCCTGCTCGATTTGAACATGCATCGCCCTAGTGGCGGAATGCATGCAGTTCTTTCCGCCTGATAAATATGTCGGTCAGCACTGCAATCTTATATACGGAGTATGGTCATAAGGTGCCAGAGGAGGGATAAACGATAAACCAAACAAAAATGATAAAAATGAATAAATAAAATAAACCACAAGAAAAATACTGCAGTGGCCAACTTACCACCATGCAACAAAAGACTGCGTCTGAACGTCAATCCCAATTCGTCGCAACTCTTCCGTCGACAAGTGCGTATCGTACGGCCTCTGCACCTCACCCGGCTTCGGCCCATCCTTCAAAGGCATCATGCCAGGCAACGACAGCCCCAAGATCTCCGCCAGTGTCTGACAAATTTGATACTTGGTCATGGCATCCTCGGATGAAAACTGTAGAATCATCGGCAGAGTCTTGAAGGAGAAGCCACCATCGTCTTCGCGATCCGCTGCCGCTCCTAAAAAAAGAGACAGGTACCTGGCAGCGACGTCGCGGCAAACCCGCCCCACATCCGCCGTGTGCGTCGGATATCTAATCGCCCAGTCGTCCATCTGAACCCCGGCGTTTGCATCCTGCGCCTTCCACACCGCGTCCACAAGCGTGTTGATGGCACTCTCGCTGTTCTGCAGCGCGGGCCCGTAGAGGACCGGGACGCGTAAAACTACCCCCAGCCCGCACCCACGTGTCTCCTCTAGCACGGCGACCTCGCCGTCCCGCTTCGTCTCGCCGTAGATATTTGGTGGCTCTGTTTTGGCGGAGGCTTCATAGGGAGCTTCGCCCGGGCGCCCGGGGAATACATAATCTGTCGAGATGTAGATGAGCAGGATGGATCTGGACGAGGTGGCCCGTGCCAGGGATCTGGTGGCAGCGACGTTTATTTTTCGTGCTGCATCTGGGTTTTGGTCGCATTTGTCGGGGAAGCGGTTGGCGGCGCCTTCATATAGGATCGGAAAAAAAATTTTTTTTGATGGTTAGCGAACTTGATTCTGTCCCGATTAATCATGTCGGAGGAAGATAACATAGAGTACATCATCATCATCATCATCATGATGCACTCTGGGGAATTAAAAAATATGAAAGAAACTCTTCTGGAAGTTCACACCACCCATTTATACAGAGTACTATCCCAGAAAATGGGCAATGAAGGACCAAAAGAGACGTAGAAAACGATGAAACTCACAATGCACAACGACATTGGGTCTTAGATAACCATCCATCCCATGATCCTCATCAGCAATCAGCATATCACAAACGTCGCAATATCAAAACATCAACTCCGTTCACCAACCTCTTCCCCCCCGCGGCGTCAACCCCTCACTCCAGTCCGGTTATCATCACACCTATTACTCCGTACAAAACGACAAAAGATTAGAACTTACTTAGTCCGGTCCAGCAGCGCTACAATCTCACCTTCATCCAACAGGTCTGCCTTGACGATTTCCGAATCCATGTCTGTCCGCGTCCCCGCTCTGGAGAAGCCTTGCCCAAACACATTCCAATTTGTGCTGTCCCGCTCGAAGGCATTGAGGACCTGGCGCCCGAGAAGACCCGTGGCGCCTGTGATAAGGGCGGTTTGTTGCATTTTTATTATTTTTTTTTAATTTTTTAATTTTTATTTTTATTTGTTGGTGTATGCCCTTGTGCTGAGCGATGTTGACGGACGTCGGTGGAATATTTATGGTGGGGTGGGGGTTGGCTTGGGAAGTAAATATCACATTCTCAGATATTGCCACTTCCCAACGCAGTTGTAGGGAGAAGGATGCCTCAGCATTGAGAATGTCTGTCCATATTGGGCAGCTGACGTACAAGATAAAAGGCTATTGATGTAAGTAAGTAAACATGCAAGTGATGAGAATGCTCCTGAAGTGACCAGTTCACACAAGCTGATATCGAGCACAACTTTGTAGGGCCTTCGAAGAATTTCAATTCATGTCATATACGTACGCTAAACAAAGAAATATTAATTAAAATGAAATTTAAAAAAAAAAAAAAAAAAAAAAAACAAATAATATTGCCATGCGACGCCGAATAACGAAATGATGAGTAGCAAATATGTTCTCCACAGGATGCACCTCACGCCACGCAGCAAGGTAAAAAGGACCGAGATCTATGGTATACGTTCTATATATTCTTCGTGACACATTCCTCACAGTTTGAACCCCTGCCCCACAAACCTTTCTGTTAACTTCCACAGCTTCTCTGCGCTCTCTTCATTAACAGAATACGCGGCCGGGGCGGAGATTTGGCAATCCATCAAGAAAGAGCCGGAATGAGCTATGCAGACAGAATTATCAGCGTCTGGGGTTTTTCTTTTTCCAGGTCTTTTGAGAAAAAAAAAAAAAGAAGAAAACAAGAAAGAAAGATAGATCAGTCAATCCCTGAGGACAAGGAACAATAGCGTACCTTGTAGCGCAGGATCAAACGCCGCAACCACCGACGTCGCAGCTCCCTCGTCCTGAGTTTTCCAGTTTGGCACAAGATCTTTCATCGCGCCCATCAATTCTGCAGGCATATATCGTCCCAGTTCCGTGAGGACCACTGCCCAACGGTTAGCACCTGCTCATATATCCAAAGGTCCTGAAACAGGATTGGAAAAAATACCTCCTGGGTGAAGCGTGAGAGAAGTGATCCCCTCGCTAGCGAGATGCTTCGCGAGATACGTCGTGAAGAGCAAATTCGCTGTTTTCGACTGTCCATACGCGACCATGGAGTCGTAAGACTTATAAGGCTCCAATGAATACCCATAGCCCTGCAGCCATGGTTCAACGCCCACCTCATCCGCCGCGACGGAATGGCCGTCGAAGTTATAGTCCTGGAACCGGAACGGAGAGAACTGGTAGCCCAGCGAAGTCACATTGATGATACGGGTGTAGCCAGGGCGCTGCGCGGCGGCCCGCCGGATCTTGTCCATGAGCAGGTTTGTGAGGAGGAAATGGCCGATGTGGTTCGTGGCTAGGTGCATCTCGAAGCCGTTCTCGCTGAGCTCGCGCTCCGGCAGAGCCATGATACCCGCATTGTTGAGGACAACGTCGATGGAGTCAACCTCGCCCTTGATTTTGGCGGCGGCTTCGCGGACGGAGCGCAGAGAAGCCAGGTCCACTGCTACTTCTGTTACGGGTACCTTCGGGAAGCTGATGTCCAGGTCTTTGACTACCTCGTCGAGCTTCTCCTGCGATCTTCCTGTTATTATGATGCGAGCGGGCCGATATTGGGCAATTGCCGTGACAAAGGCGCCCCCGAGGCCTTTGGGGTTGACTCCGGTTACGAGGACTTATGTGTAAGGAAAAGGAATCATCAGCTTCTGTGGAACTGCCTCAATGCAGGTGGTTTAGTCGCATGGAGTGGTATGTACCTGTCAATCCTTTAATCTGGCCAGCGAACACCTTGGCCGCCTCTGTGGCTGTGGTTTTCGCACCGAATTCCGCGTGAGTTGCCATGGTTTGTTGCTTTTAATTCTTCTTTTTTCTATGGAGGTAGTGTCTCTGTAGGTAGGTGATGAGTATTTTGCGTATGGATATAGTTGTTTTTTTGGATATCCTTCTCCATCATGTTCTTTCGACCTTACATATATATATATACATATCTACATATATACATGTGGACAGATCTATGAATCACATCTCGCCCGTTCCCAATTCAAGAACACGCTTGCGTTGATGTCGATATCGATAAGGCCGTATCGATTTATCTCCACCCAACTCCATGGACTTCGGCGAGCTACCAAGATGTCATCGGGAGCTCATGGCTAGCTACTCCACGGCAAACTCAAATATCCACGGAGTTTTCGAGATCGCTGCGGCGGAGAAATTCCTCGGCTCGCCGCATCTTATTCGCTGTTTCGGGTGTGCCCAAGCGCTTCCCTGTCCTTGCCTGCATCTGCGGGAGCTTGGCATGCAAACCTCAGCAGATTCCCGATCTGGATCCATTCTGCGCTCGTCCGCTTCATGGTTGCCGATGTGCTTCATCGCAGCGAGCCTTGTTCTGTCTTGCCATGAACCTCTGTTACAAGCGCATTTCTTCGGCCTTCCGATCCATTCGGTTGCACCGTGATCGTCGTTCTTATTGTTGCAGGCGGCAGCATTCGAGACGGCCATTTTTCGTTCGTTTCACGCAGTGGGTTGTTGGTTTATTTCGTAATCTTCAGTTGAGTTGAGCTGTAGTTAACTAACTAATCCTGGTTTTCCCCATGGGTAATGCTTGCTGGTGGTGCAGACGTCAAGACCATTCTGACATAAACCTGAAACCATTCCCAACAGTCAACTTTGGGCGTGCCTTTCAACCAACTAATAACCACGTCTGGCGGGTGTAGCCACTTTAGGCCATATTCCCGAGAGCCTTTCGTTAACTCGGGTCTTCAAGCAAAAAACGACTTTTAGTTGGGGTTAGTCGGGGAATTCGAGATGGCATTAACCTTCTGTAGCCCCAAGTCAAGCTTTGATTTTTGAAGTTAATTGTGCGAGTGCAACATCGTTTTCTTTTTTCTTTTTCTTTTCTTCCATTTTGGAGAAATTTCCACGGAGATCTGGAACAGCAAACTTTGCGCTAGAAATCTATAGAAGATTTGTCAGCTCACACGCCTAGAGAGGGGCAAAGTGAGAGCACGGCATCTAAATCACGATGATCGAGCTAACAACCAACCGAAGGGGAAGGGGAGATAACGCCAGAGTAAACTATCCGCAGAAGGCTAAACTGAGCCACTTGCATCATCCTCTCACTACCCCTCGATTTAGTGACGCACAAGAGCGCCGAGAATGAAACGGTGCGAAGGGGGTGGAAATGGTGCAGTTGATTACTGATGATGTTAAAGAGTGGGTTGAGGACACTTGACTCGGTCACCGAGGTGGCTTCGTACGTAACTCTTGCTAAGGACGCATCCGTTTGCTGGTCCCACATAAAAAAATTCATCAGATACTACGGAGTACGAAAGCTCGTATATATATATATATAGTTATTTCCGAGGCCCAAATTATTGTCAAATATCTCCCTCCAAATCTGAAATATGGAATACAACCTAGATCGAGGGGTGGGATGATACGAGGTCACATCCATTCCGCGCTGTCTACGGAGTATGGAAAGAAGAATGGGAGTGAAAGCTCGACCTTTGGAACAAGGTAAGTTTTTTCTTTGCTTTTCGTTTTTTATTTTTATTTTTATTTTATTTTATTTTATTTTTTTTTAAAAAAAAGTAAATTATACAATCAATTACAGACGGCAAAATGATGACAGTATCTAAAAACGGGAACCTGTTTTCCGTAACCACCCCGTACCCATCCCATAAAATGAGACACAGGACTCCATCTCAGGCAAGAGACAAAGCCTTCCAAAAACCGACGCCCAAATAAATTTAGATCCCACATTCCCAGAAAAGAGAAACAAAAGAAAAAAGGGAAAGGAAAATCACACCAAGAACCAGACAGAAGGTACAAGAGGATCGCTCGCTGAATCGCGGAACAAAAGCAGCCATGGTCAAGTCCAAAGATGGGAGCAGCGTCTTTGAAGATTCGGAAAACCGTGTAGACAGGAAGACAATGCATTCACGATTAATCGCCGAAGCTAAACACCCTCCTGATGTGGGCGTAAAGGAGGCCTAGTATTTGCGGCTCCGATTTGAGAAGAAGTTGACTCTAGCCGGGAACCAAGCCACCCGCCTCGCTGATACGCACTTGATGATCGTGTCTCCTTGAGGGGCACGCGTGGCATTGACTGCTGCCGTGTGGCTACGGAAAAGGTGCTCATATTGGATCCACGACGTCTCAACCGTTTGTTGGCGTCCATTGATTCCTTCCGGTTGAGGGATTCGGACGGTAGCAGAATAGCACGATCGAGTTCGTATGGCAAACCACGATGGCGGCCACGGATTTCCATGGCGATGATAATGAGTTTCGATAAGGGCCTGAAGTGCCCGCAGAGCGCGGTGTTGGAGTTCGGGAGCCCAAGTGACAGGCCCACGGTTCCGTAGGCAGAGACGATCTCGAACATGACCGCGAACATGGAGAAAGAATTTTCGCCCTTTTGGTCAAGCCTGTTGACTTCGATGATGGAGATGAGGAACCACCCAAGGAAAATATACCATAAATCGAAGCTTAGTTGTTTTCGTAGATGGGCCCCGATATAGCTGACATTCTTCGAGCCCAGCGTTTCATCTTCATCGTCATCAGGGTAGGAATATATCCCCAAACTGCCCTCCTCGTAAACGTTTGTCCGACGGATCGAAATGGCAACAGGGAACACGGAAATATACATCATAATCAAAAAGAATACCTGAACAGCAGGATGAATATTTGCCAGATTGACGACCGCTAAACCAGCCGTCCGCGTCGATGCTGCTTGGAAAAAACCATCCACAAAGCGTATCCCAGTCGGAATCCTATTGAATTCCGGGTTATTCAACTAAGAGGAAGTTAGCAGGTGGCTAGCAGGTGGCAAGGAAAGACGCGCTCATGGACAAGGGCACCTACATCTAAAATAATGAAGAAGATCAGTTGTAGACCATTAAGAACAACAAGAACTCCAAATAGCCACCACGTAGCCGCGCCAGGAAACATAAGGGTAAAACATCTTCGTGGGTGGTCTAGCAAGAACCGCAATTCTTCCCACACAGGGCTGCCGAAGGGAACGAGGTGAGAAAGCATCCAAATCGTAAATCGCAGCATGCAAGGAAATGCGGTATTCCCGACGAGAATAAGGAAACTCAGCAAAAGAAGTGGAAATATTGCATCGTAGAACGACATCATCGAGTCTGGGGTGAGAGTGAATCCTTGATCGTTGAAGGCGGAAGCAGAGGTGAAAACAGCCCACCACGGACGGCCTAACCCTGCTTCTTTGACAATGTTACCGAATCTTTCTGTTTTCAGAATCCACGGCACCAAGGATACAATGCCTAATAGATGGAAGAAGAAGAAATAGCAAATCAGCACCACCACTAGTAATTTCAAGGCTCTGTATTCAATACCCCCTAGCTCGTTCCTCTGAGCCTCTGTAAGGTCGACAAACGCAGAATTTCGGCCGATTGTCGGCTGCCAACTAAGATAGGGGCTTGAACCAATGTCGGGACCCTGAGACGTAGAACGAAAAATACCCGAAAATGTTCTACTTCTCGTCCTTTCTGGCGGAATGAAATCTGCATCCGGTTCCGAGGGACGATAGGTTGACCTTCGGCGAGGATTAATTCTCGAACGCATCCGGGCAGCATTAGGCTCATCGATGGTGATATGGTGTTCCTGGAGCGGCTGTGTACAAGGCGGGGTGGCGGGCCACTCCGACCGTGATGTCTGTACTTGTGTCAGATCTCCGCCGTCTGCATCGTCATCAACTGTTTGTGGGACTCCGCCTCTATCGTACTCTCGAGGGCTCGGAATACGTAGTGCGCATGTCTGCCTCCGTTGATGTGCTAGGAACGCAATATGATGCTCCGGACTCAAATATTTAGACGCTCCGAGCTCAACACCTTTATCACCTTTGTCAGATATGGGAGGCTCCATCGCATCCGCCGCATCACCTCGGTTTTCTCCTCTAGCTTGATCCTCCCCCTGAGGAGAACTGGGCTCGCCACCAGGACTTGATTTGGGTGACCTGTCGCTCTCAGACGTGGAAGCCGCATCTGTCTTCTTCTCAATATCATGAGCCGCTGGACAACCCTGAGCCCGTCCAGTACCACTATCCCTCAAAAGCACTATCTCCTTTCCACGGACCCCTATATTTCCTCGATCTCGGTTGTGGCCAGTTTCCCGCCGATCTCCGGTCAAAGCCTCGCGCGTCAGAGTCCTTTGTCTTGATTTAATGCGTCTTAAGGCTTTGGCCTCATGGACGACATGTTGAAATCGCCTTTCAAACCAAAAAAGGCGGATGAAAACGACGAATGCATTAATGAAGATCGGATTGGTGATCATGGAAAGGAACCATAACCCAACCTGCTGGTAGGTCAATAGAAGATTGGTGTCGATGGGGTTGAGACCGCTCTGGGTAGTAGCACCGGTAGCGAACAGTAGCGCATCAATGTATGTCACGTTCCCAGGCGCGTAGAGGATGACAGAGGCAACGAGGGAACAGGTGATGATATAGCCATAATGGAGAGATAAAAAATTAATCCGTATGGTAGAAAGAACCGGAACTCGAGTCCCGATTGAATCGAGGGTCTTTATAAAGGCTTCCAGTGAGCTCCAGTAAGCCCGCCTTACTTTCAAAACACCAGACCGGAGTGCCATGACGCTTTAAAATAACACCCACCAGGGGGGAGGAGGGGGTGGGGGGTTGAGATCGAACGGCTGAGATCGAATACCGTTTGGAGGTATATATCTGTATCCCGGGATTTGGGACAAGCCAAAACTGGAATCCGCAGGACAGCCAACAGGGAGCAGCAGTTGGAAGGGCGACCTAGAAGGCAAGTCTATGCTCATCCCTCAAGATGCCGTTAATGGAGAGCTTGTTCGCGACGGAGCAAGCGCAGAAAGGCTAGAAGATACAAAAAAAGACATGACGAAAGCTGTATATCGTGTACGCAAAGAGGCCAGCAAGACACCAGGAGGTCGATAGAGAAGAATTGACGGCTGGACATACGGAGGCTATGGAGGTTCTCAAGACGAAAGAGCCACGATGCGGAATTGGAGTGGTTGACACACATTGAAGCGGGTGGCCATCACCGCTGTCCAGAGCGAGCAGCGCCGCGTGGCGAGATCTTCGTGGAAATAAGCTTCACCCAGACTCATTCCATCCAAGTGGCAGTGGCGAGCCGCCCGAGAATGGCATATTGTGCTCATTATGGCGATACATCGTCAACCTCGAGGCATATTTAGGGTTCTGCAGGCGCATGGTTTTCCTCGTGGAATTTTGCGATCCTGATATTGCAATCCATAGCCAACTGTGATAATAGTATTACCGGCCTAGCGCCAGGGGAACGGCTGCTGGAGCCCATCGCAGACTAACTCGGTTGACAGTGTTGAAAAGGTGATATGATCTCAAGTCAAGCATAAGTTGGTGGTGAACTTGCAGCTTGTCGCTCGCCCAGAACTAAACCCGCTGGAGTGATTCTCAACCATCTGATTGGAGGCTATTCCTCATGACGTGCATGGAACTGTCCCATTAGTACAGATTTGTATAAGATCGCTTGATGAGGTCCTTTATCTCAGACCTCGTTTTAAACAGCGCCTGGGAGAAAGCATTTTCAAGGCAGAGAATCAGATGTCTACAGCACCTTTTTTTTTCTTTTTTCTTTTTTTTTTTTTTTTGAAACATTCACGATAAGATATGTTATTCTCAACCACCTAGCTAGAGAGAGCTCTGACCTTGTTTCAAACAATCAGAAAATAATACGGAACTAGTAGTACCTCTGAATCCCACCAGTTAATTTGTCAAGGCATCACTTATATACGATGGGTTTCCGTCGATGCGGCACTGGAGAACTAGCGAAAATTGTTACTTCCAGTGGAGCCCCGTAGACTGGTGGCCTGCATGTCAATTAAATGAGAGAAAAGAGAAAGGTTATTTTCATTTTTAGAGGCAGTGTGTTGACAACAATCTTCTGAAGATTTCCTCTCGGGGGAAATTTGGAGGAGACAATGAAGCACAAAAACAGGGGAGACTAAAGGCTCACTATTGAAATATGTATTAAAAGAAAACATAGCAAGATATATATATATATATATATATATTTTCCAAGAATTATATTGTTACATATCTCGGTTTCTGTTGAGATATAGTTATAGTGCTTTTTCAAGTTAGGAAAAGTTCTAATATTTCTACCCTTAATTTAGTATATGAAGATCTTTATTTCTTTCTTATTGATATCTGCTGTATGCTGCACTCAGGCTAAAGATATAAGTTATGTTGTGGTCATCCCTCCATGGTACAGGTTACTTGGGATTTCCATAATGTTATGTATGGCCGCGCACTCTTTTCAATGCTACTTGGAAACATCCCCTCATCAGCAAGAATAGTAACGACGTAATCCCAGTGTGATTATATATATTTATCTAGGTACGTCGGGGTGATATTGCTGGCAGTCGCGCATGTTATGCAACCGGTTGCAAATTCCATGGCTCTTGCCTCGAAGAAAAAAGACAAAGAAGCACCGCACGATCAAAAAGCGAAAACAGAAATGAAAAATTACGTAAACAGAAAAGCGTAAGCTGTGAAATATAGCCAAAGGAAAAAGGAAAAAAAAAAAGGTGTATCCAGTATCCCTTTGAACAAGCAGAGTCCTTCCCAGTCGCAATTCATATGCAAGTTGTCTCTCTATTCGTTATCAACGCTTCGGTTTGGTGGTTTGTTTCATGTTTCATGTTTCGTTTTCCATTTCCAAGCCCTCGAGGCCTCCATTACATCATCGAGTTAACTGAACAAAAACAAAACCAAATCAAAAACAAATGGCACCGAAATCCACGGTTCGGACACACAACAGAACGATCTCGGGTTCCGTCTCGCGCTGCGAGCCGAGTTTGCTCAGGGGTCGTCACAGTCGTCAACGGGTGCACACTTGCCGATCCCCTCCTACATATAGTTACGATCAAGTTTCATCAGCGATTAGCGAGTGGTTTTCTTCTCCGAGATTTCGTACAAAGGAATTATCAAGGGGGAAAAGAGAATAATTTCGCCCAAACAGCACTTACGAAATAGTAGTTTTTGCACGTAAGTCCCGGACAACAGTCGATATAATAGCCACAGGGAGCACCTTCGGGAGGGCATCGGGCGCTTAGCGTCTCTGACGTGGGCCGGCCCATGACGCTGACAGCGACAGCGATGAGTAGGGCGATAGAGGTCTTCATGGCTGATTTTCTAACGGGGTGAAAATGGAAATGGAATAATATGTTCTTTCTTTAGGCTTCGGATGGTCAAAAGACGGAGGAGAATAATGTTGAAGGAATGAATGATGCCTTGGAGCTTTCTTATATATCGCTCTCAGAGGATGTTTGAGACATACAGGGATCCTGACGGGCTTGGGGGAGAAAGGATAATCCGGATTTTAAACCAACCAGCGAGTTCCTTGTCGACTGTGAAAGAAGGACTGGGGGAGTAGCGTAATCCTTAAATATCTCCGATGGCGCTTTCGCTAGCATGCTGGCCAGGGAGGGTTGATGGCTGGGTGCTGCGCGGTGGATCAGGTTCCAAGGGCTGAAGAGCTTAGGGCCACCGATTAATTCGCAGTTTCATGCAAGTTGGATTGCATTTTCTAAGAATATGGCTCTAGTGATTCCAGGGCCTGAATGCAAAGCGCCTTCTGATGGTAATTTGCCGAGGTGAGCTTACATTGGAATAGCCGCATGATCTTAGCAGAGTCATTTTCTTCAGTCTAGACTGCTCTCAATTATTTTAGTGTGGAGTTGGAGGGCACTCAGAGCTATTTATATAGAATTGACATGAAGTAATAAGAATCTATTGCTAGTTAACGTTAATAGATAAATTAACGGAGTGTTTTTGTAACTTATTCTGTTGACCTTGGTGCATTGTTTTTCGAACTGGCGGCGGGTGGTTTGTGCCATCGTTGGGAAACAATATTTAGGCACCAACTCCCCCAACAGTTGGCGGTTTGTTGGTGCGCGCGAGGGCATGATCAACTGGCCCAGGCATTTAAACAATGACAGCAAAATGCATGAAATCGTGGAGGGGTGAATATCGTTCCCTGGAACGCCAACCTGCATTTCATTTCGAGGTGTCAGCCTGCAGAAACATGCACAATAAGAAGCAGTTGTGCTTCATGCTTCCTTCTATGCCCGTTATAATTCATCTACAGCACGGCGCCTCAAACTCAAATATAACCACCATTTTCTTAAATGATGCGATGAATATGGACAAGAAGCCGAGCAACGTCCGCATACTGTCGATCCAATTTACTTGAATAATACTACGGAATGTATATATATATATATATATCAATAGCCATTCATTCCCCCATTTGTGCTGTAATATGACCCAATCACATGCGTAGGCTTGGGGTTATCCAACATCCGTCCATCCATGGATATGATGAAAACGTGAAGCTGCGTGCATGCAGGAAATGTATGAAGTACATGAAGGCGTTCTTGATAAGATTAATGACCTAGTTTTTGATATAGATACTGTTTCATTCCTTCTCCTTTCTTTTTCTGTGTTGTGTCCCTGACCTTGTCAGCCACACAGTTTCCATGATCACAAACCCAGCTTTTGAAAATCTCATCATAACTGCCAATGCAAAACCAGAATAATTCGGAGGCAGACATGTCAACAACTGCTCTTTGGGGATTGGCATTCCTTCCGTGATTCTCAATTGAAAGGAAATTAGGTTAGGTACTTAAGTTACTCAAAGTTATGTGGTAGTCGAAAGCGAATGTTGCCCCGAAACTTATCAAATTCGCAGATTGGGTCTAATTACCCACAGCGCACATAATGCGTGGCCCTCCAGATTTCAATTGAAGCCCAGTTTGACGTTTCCCCTCATCTCATCTCCCGCACGGACAATCAAATGAAACAGACAGGAGAGCTTGCATTCGCATATGACATCAGCTATGTTGGCCAAGTTCCATGCTCAATGGTGATGAAAGAGATATGTAGAACGTCGAGCGTCTCTTCTTTTCAGAGGCCAGTTTCAAAAATTTTGTTTCACGCTAAGAATATAAACTGAAATATCATTGCTATTGTAAAGGGTCTCTTGCTTGGGCTAGGAGCACAGACATTGATCACCTGAAAGGTAATATCTCTTTACTTAAGTGATGGAGCGGCAATGCTTAATGCTGGTAGAGGTATTTCAGTTTAAATTTATCGTGTGAGTCAATACTTTTGAAACCGTCCTCCCGAGAGATGTTCTTAAAACACAAGGTCATCATGATGAATTTCCTTGAGAAAGACATCCATAGTAGATAGGATCACGTGTGATTGCCAACTCCTCCAAGTCTGTGGCCGTCGCGAACACCCTTGTCACGGGCCCCTGAATTAATGTGATCCACTCGTCGTTGAGTCTAGGTGGAGCCTAGATGTTGTCGCTGTTGCCCATGCCCTCTGAAGATATATAAATGTGCTGATAGTGTTGAATGGGTTCAAACAAAGCTGAACGGGGCTCAGATCTTCGTCGACGCGCTCTTCACTGAAATCGATTACATTGCACTATGGAGATGAGGAACAGAAGTCATTGACTTGAGCACTAGAAATTCATATAGTAAGCCTGTTTCCATGCCATTTGTCCACAGGATTTGGTATTAGTTTAGATCATGAAGTGGAATCATCGAACGCTGACATTGAGTTTTTTTTTTTTTTTTTTTTGAATTGCTGGCCTGCGCAAGAGCTTTTGTTCAACTTGTTCCTCGGAGCTACGGCGTGAGGTGTAGGGTCATTATCTTTAAAAAAAAAAAAAGTATAAGACTATAAAGAGAGAAACATACCGAAGATAACGAGATCTTGATGATTATGTCACATTGACAGGTGCTGAATTTGTGATCAAATCACATCTACTGTACATAGTCTGGTGAGAGTTCCAGCTGAAAGGAGGCTGCAGGATTCTGCTCTACAAGCGCTAGGCAAAATGCAGGCTATCAGTGGTTAGCTCTCAGCCATGGGTCGGCAAGCAAGACTTTTTGCACTGCTGCGCTCCTCTGGCTGCCATTGTAGCATTCTCATGATAAAAGCCAGGAAAGATATTTTGTCTTCGTCTTTGATCTGATTTAGAGAATCTACCAGGGAGACATTTTCTGGGATCAGTTCTGGATATCGGAATGCGCCTAATTAAATAGTGAGCAGTTACTCATACGAGAGCGGGGGATGGATAAATGTACCATCATGGTCAAAATACTTTGTAGTCTCGCGACCTTGGCCGAGAAGCTTTTTCGGCGGTGGTCCCAACAGTGCGATCATATGCGCCAGATGCCTTTCACTCATATACTCCATTTTTCCTGGACTGAGCACCCCGAAGACACCATCTTTTTCGAGCAAGTCCCATAACTATTCAATCAAAGAGGTTAATAATTTGTATAGTTTTCATTAGATGGCCTGGTCTTCATATCAGAACTCCAAGATTCCATATATCTGCACTGTAGCTCCAATCTGCAGTGAGGATAATTTCTGGGGCACAATAGTCATCTGCCTGAATGGTATGGTAATACAGGTGAGGCACATCCCCATGTACAGCAAGATCAAAATCAGTAATTACTGATCTTTCTATCCCTTTGATCTGCAAGCTGAATTCATTCTGTGATAGATAGATTATCCAATCTTCCAGAATCTTCTGAGGAAGAGGATGTTTGAATTCATCATGTGCAATGATATCCAATAAGGATTCATCCCTCAATGCAATTAAGATATTATCAGATTTGAGATCTTTTGCATCATCAGTCCATGTATTCCAGTCAGAATACATTTTCCATGTTGCTGGAGACATAGTTACCAGTGTGGATGATATGGCATTCACTGTGAAGGTACTCAAGTCCTTTAAGTACCATTTGAGCTATTAGCTTGAGAAGATCTGAAGATATCACATCATTTCAAAAGTGCTGTTTGAATATCCAAAGAGGTTCTCGTAAAGGATGAAAGACCAGGCATACATGTGTGCCATGTGGCCCACATAGTTCGAATGAGTCTAGCAGAGTTCGTACTGTACAAAGCCATGGCCAACATGCTGGGGATTTGCTCTCGTAATATGCTCTGTTATATGTAATTCCGTTTCAGCAGATTTTCATCCGCATAGTTGTTTGCACTGACCTTGACTGTAACATAACGCCCTGGTAGCCAGCGCCATCTGTGATGTTAGCAACTGAACGGGACATGTTAGGGGGGGGCGGCGCAAACTCACTGATGTAAATCTTGTGCCAGCCACACAGTTGAACTTGTACCCCAACCAAGTTTCGCGACAACTTGATATCTATTATTTAGGACTTTGTATAAGCGTATAGGGTAAAAATGGCTTGGGTTATATTGAAGGGTGTGTTCCTCCTCAATAGGCTCTGTCGTAGAGAGACCCGCGGCCACAGACACTGGCGCAGTGAAAGGAGTAGATTGGAAAATTCTCCGCGTGAACGCTATGGGTGGGTGCCTTTAGTCGAAGCATCGCCATGCAGGCTAATGCCCCACCAAGGCTGTTTCCTGCAACATTCACATCAGGAACAGCATTCGAAAGTCGCCAACAACCTGTAGCTGGGCATCGTGATACAGTCAGCGAAGCCAACGTTGAGAAGTTGATTGTGTTTGTCCACTGGGGCAAAACAGCTCAATTACACCAGCGCCATGCTGGTAGTAAAGGGGACGAACCAATCCAAACCGCTTTTTGCACATTTAACGTAATCAACCACCTAACGCTCGCTTACACCTAACGCTCGCCAAATTCTCCCTTCATTCTTCCACCTTCAAACACCCACAACATGCACCATGAAGCAGTTATACAAGCAGTGATTGATGATTTGAACTTGCAGTTGGTTTCTAATTACACTACAACTGCAAAAAAATATGGAATCAGCTGTCATATGTTATCACAGCATTATAACAACCTCCAAGTGTCAAGAAAGAAAGCAATCTCTATCCACTGCAAACATCTTTCAAATTTGCAAGAAGAACAGCTTCTTTTTCATATCAATCAATTGACAGATCACAGTTTTCCTTGTACACTTCAAATCCTTCATAATCTTGTTGTTGAGATTCTAAAAGCATCTGTTGAAGTCAACTGAATGACAAGATTCTGTTAACATCACAAGAATATAATCAAGTCAGTTTATCTGTGAAATATCAATCAAAAACACAAGAATGCAGACAATTCAATATATTTCAAGCATTATTTTGATCTTGTAATAGATTTATTACTACTACTACTTTTTTATTTGTATCATGAAATTTGATGATTATTTTGCTGATCTTGTTTAATCTGACAGCTGCAGACAAAGATCACACAATACAATATTGAATCTGACAATATTTACAACTTCAATGAAAAAAGATTTCTATTAGAACTCATTCACATTCTCAAATGTATTGTATTGATTATCACTCTCAAATCTGGATGTGTGATAGATGTCAGTCAGAATGACAGTCAAGAATTCATTACACTATTTACTGTAATTTATACTGATGAAACTGCTCTCTCATCTGCTCTCATATATCAAGAAGAATCAAGAGATATGCAAGATACTTGACTGAAGAATTTTGATAGTGAAAAGAATCAGATCTACTTCACTGCTTCAGAAAATGAATGAAGCAATGATAAATATGAATTAACATGATTAAAGAAGATCTTTGAACCTCTTACAAAAAAAAAAACCAGATACAGATACAGACTTCTTATATTAGATGATCATTCATTTCATATTAATATGATATTCATCAATTACACAGAGTGAAATTGAATTCTACTTGCTGTTCTATCTCCCCACTCTACACACTGATTACAGCTGCTAGATATTGAAATATTTGAATCATTGAGCAAATCATACTCCAAACAATTGAATGAATGAATGAGAACTGAAATGAGATTCATATACACTACAAAGAGATCTTTTTGACAGCTATTTTATTCTATATAATATGAAATATTTATATCTTTAAATATTGCATCTGTGTTCACTGCTGCTGGCCTACATTCATTTGATTCAGAATGGGTTTTTAAAAAGCTTGCAATACAGCCTTGCATCTGTAACAGACGTACTTCAATTAACGATCTAGCACTATTCTAATACAGATTATGAATTGATTAAGAAAAGAAAGAAAGAGAAAAGAAATCAGAAGAAAAGATTGTATGAAGAGGGTTTTTATAGAGAGAATTTTGAGATGAAAGAATATCAGAAACTGCTTCACAGTGAAGTATGAAGTGAAAGAATGTTAAGAACTACACAGAAGAATTGTTAGAAACTATATAAATACAGAATATAAGATGAAAGAATCATTGAAAGCTATATGAAAGAATTGTTAGAAACTACACAAATGCAGAGTGTGAGATGAGAGAATCATTGAAGACTATACAGAAGAATTATTGAAGACTATATAAATGCAGAACATGAAATGAGAGAATATTAGAAGCTATATAAAAGAATCATTAGAGACTATATGAATGCAGAGCACAGAGTGAAAAAACATTGAGAATTACACAAAGTCACAATAATCAGAAACAAGCAGATGCAGAAGAGAAGTTGATTGTATAAGTTAATTACTAATAAATACTAATCTGTCATATTATCTCTCTCTATCAGAGTGAGTGAGGACTTATAGATGTTGAGAGTGATGATATTCTTCAAGACAGACACAGATTCTCAGATCAGATGATTGTATTCTACTCATTTGATGAAATATTCACAGTGATGACAGTTGATTCTATTGTCAAAAATTGCTTCAATTTCTCATTTGAGTTTATTGTCTTTTTCTATAATGATGAATGGCTGTCAATTGAAGATTCTCTGTGAGAGAAATAAATTCTCAGCTACAGATTGAAGCAGATTTGTATGAAAGACATTGTAAATATCAGATGAGATGTTGAGTTGATAATTATGTATATCTAATACTTTCTTCACTGTATATTTAATGTGATGATAATCTAGTGTATGTAAGAAATGATTCATTCTTATGTTCTTGAGATTCAGTTAGACTTTATCTTCTATATAATATTGAGTTGCAGAACTTCTTCTGATGTTTATTTGATTTTTATAATTTTACTAAATACTGATCATTGAAGCTTCTACTTATTTACAAACTTTCTTCAGCTTACTCACAATGTTCTCTGCTGTCTGTATAAAACTGTGAATGTATGTGGTTTCTTGGAGAGTTTCAGAGAAGTTCAGAATCTTTAAGTTGTATCTATATAAAAGAAAAAATGAGCTTACATCTGTTGTAGTGAAATCTTGACTGTTAATTGTAATCTCAGTGTGTGACAGCAGATTGCTTCAGTTGTCTTGTATATAATTACAGAACTTATGAAGAATATTCTTTACTATTTATATCATTCTCTCAGTAGCTTTATCAGTCTCTGAGTGATACACTGTTGATAACTTCTGTTCAATTCTTAATAATTGATATACACAGACTCAGAGTGCACTGATAAATTGACTGTCTCTATTTAACATAATAAATGAAGACAGACTGTGTATATAATAGAATAAACTTCTGATGAAGACATCTGCAACTACTTCAGTGTTCATCTTATCACAGAGCTGTAGTATTACATCTTTGCTGAGTCAGTTGACAATGACTAGAATGTTTATAGAATCTCTGTTTTTGAGTAAGAAAACTGCAAAATCAATAGCTATATTATATCAAGTTCAGTCAGAGATAGATAGAAGCTTCAGCATCTCTTTTCAGTGTTTACATTATATTATCACTAAACTGCAGTGATCACAGTTGTGTACAAATCAGTATATATCTTTTGATATATCTGATTAGTAGAATTCTCAGACAACAATGTTGTATATGATTTTGTATTTTGAATGTCTGATCATCAGTAAGTCATGAATTTCTTGCATGATCTGTGTTTGTAGAGATTCTGAATTGGAGATTCATTGTCTATTTCAAAAATGTAAGCAGTTGTCATTGTTGATTGAATATACTGAGATATTCATTTTTGAATATATGTCTGCAGGAAATTGAGATGTTTTATTTCATACAGTTTTGATGACTTGCTGTCAGAATTCATCTGCTTCTGCTGCTAGTCTTCATTGTTCTTCAAATGAGAATTCTTGAGCTCAGAACTGATTGATATGTACACAAAGTTTGTCTGATTGTATAGAACTTTCTATAATTGTAAGATCAATTAATCAATGCTCTCAGTGTTTTCATCTGTTATCTAGATCATCAGATGATATATCTTGTTTTTGATAAAACAGAGCATCTACAAGAGTGTTCTCTACTTCAGATTAATAATGAATTGTGAATGAAAAACAGCTAAGAAACAATGATCAACACATATGTCTCTTGATAAGCTTATAAATGATTGTGAAATATTCTAAGTTTTTATAATTGATAACAATCTCAAACTTCTCAACATTCATAAGTTTGAACTTTCATTCTTTGAGATATTATATAATTGCTAGAAGCTTCTTGTTGTAGATTTTGTAGTTGCATTCAGTGAGTGACATCTTTTTCAAAATGAAAGTACAGAGTTGTAGAACATTTTCATTATTATATTGTATTAGTACTCTGTCTACTACATAATCTGAGATGTCTGTTTTGAGAATTGTATGCTTATCTGAATTGAATGATTGCAGCATCAGAGTGTTTGTGAATATATGCTTCAGCTTTTTGAATGCTGTGTTCACTTTGTCAGTTCATTGAAATACAGTGTCTTTCTGAATCAGATCTGTCAGTGGTTGTATGATATCAGAGAAGTTTTTGATGAATCTTTGATAGAAGTTGATAAATTCTAGAAAACTTCTAGTCTCTTTTACTGAGACTGATGTCTTTCAGTTGAGAATTGCTTTCATCTTCTTAGAATTCATGTATATGTCTTTTTCAGCTTTGATGATGAATTCTAGATAGATTGTAGACTTGATCTCAAAGTTGCATTTGTCAATATCCACTTGCAGTTCAACTTTATATAGACAATCAAGCACTTGTTGTATATGCTTACAGTGCTCAATAAGCAGTTCATCAGTGAAGATCAGAATATCATTCATATACACTGAGATGATCTCATCAAGCAGATCTTATAGAGCTCAGTTAATGTATTTCTGAAATATGTTTGAAGTGTTTGCTAATTCAAAGAGAGTCACTGTTCATTCATATAATTCATAATACATATGAAAAGTGATTAGCCATTTGTTATCTTCATTAATCCTTATCTTATAGAAGGCTGCAGAGATGTCAAGCTTTGTAAATCATTTTGCTTTTTTTATTTGTTTGAATGTTTTGTTGATGAGTGAAAGAAAGTATCAGTTTTTCTGTGTAATCTTGTTGAGTTCTTGATAGTCTGTGATGGGTTAGCATCTGTTAGTAATTAACTTACACAATCAACTCCTCTTCTGCACCCACTCATTTCTGATCACTGTGATCTCATGTAACTCTCAATGTTCTTTCATTTCATGCTCTGCACTTGTATAGTTTCTAATGATTCTTCTGTGTAGCTCTTAATATTCTTCCACTCTGTGCTCTGTGCTTGTGTAGTCTCTAATGATTCTTTCATATAGCTTCTAATGTTCTCTCACTCTGTGTTCTGCACTCATATAGTCTCTAACAATTCTTTCATGTAGCTCTCAATGATTCCTTCATTTCATACTCTGCACTTATGTAGTTTCTAATAATTCTTATATGTATCTCTTAATGTTCTTCTGCTCCACACTTCACTGTGAAGCAGCTGTGACGGGTTAGCACCCATTAGTAATTAACTTACGCAACCAACTCCCCTCCTGCACCCACTCGTTCCTGGCTGTTGTGACCTCGCGTAACCCTCAATGTTCTTCCACTCCATGCTCCACACTCATGTAGTTTCTAATGATTCTTCTGTGTAGCTCTTAATGTTCTTCCACTCTGTGCTCTGCACTTGTGTAGTCTCTAACAATTCTTCCATGTAGCTTCTTATGTTCCCCCGCCCCATGTTCCACACTCATGTAGCTTCTAACAATTCTTACACATACCTCTTAATGTTCTTCCGCTCCGTGCTCCACTGTGGAGCGGCTTCTGATATTCTTCCGCCCCAAACTTTCCCCTATAAGAACCCCCTTCGTACGACCTTTTCTTCTGATTTCTTTTCTCTTTCTTTCCTTAATCAATTCATAATCTGTATTAGGATAGTGCTAGATTGTTAATTGAAGTACACCTGTTACATTATGAATTGATTCTTCTGTGTTTAAGACCCAAGTGCTTTGTTATTAGTTCTTACATCTGAGTGCATCATTACCAGTTCTTACACCCGAGTGCATTGTTACCAGTTCTTACACCCGAGTGCATCATTTACAGATCTGAGTGTCTAGTCATTACAAGAGATCTCTCATGAGTCTGAGTGCTCTTATCATTAGTTATATAGACTGTTGTGTCTAAGCATTCAAAACACAATCAATCATGTTCTACAAGATCTGAGTGCCTACAAACTGTAACACTGCAAATAGCATTCATAAAGAAGCTTGATCAAGCTTAGCATCACAACACTGCAAATAGTGTCTGTGAGAGGACTGAGTATTTCTTTTCTTTTTTTTATTATTATATATTCTTAGATATCAAAATGAACTACAAGCAATTCTACAAACATCCATTACATTCAAACACAGTGAATGATAACTTAGATCTATGAAGCATTCTTCAGCAGCAGATGCTACAGATGACTGAATTGCAACAACAATTTGCTGAAATGAACACTCTTACATTCATCATTTCTTCTACACCCACATCTCATAAAAAGCCTTCAAGAGAGAAGCTTTCAATCCTCAACAAATACAAGAAAAATCTAGCACTCTACCTCACATGGAAGTCAAAAGTGAACATCAAATTGAACATTGATGGACAAGCAATAGACTTGCTATCCAATCAGATGTGGTATATTCATAGCAGATTGAATGACAACACATTAGCAAAATTCCAACTCTGAATGAGTCATTGCCAGAATCATCAGTGTATGTCAGAGCTAGTCTTTCAACAACTTGACTCTCTCTTTCTCAATTCTACACTTCAAGTCAAGGTGTTGGACTGGCTAAATCAGACTTGTCAGATGAATATTGTGTTGGCAATTTATCTTTCTGAATTCAATCACAAGCTTCTAGAAGCAGGTGGGCAAGACTGAGACAACATCATCAAAATCAACATATTGTTCAAGAACTTGAACTTTCAATTGTATAATCAAAGTATAGAGCATCTGAAGCTCTCAATATACAGCAAATTCTGTGCTGATCTTCATCTGTTGAACAATGATCTGTCTCAGTTCCACACACTTCAAAATTGTAGAGGATTTCACTGAACAAATGTGTACACTTCAAACCACTCTGCAGCATCCCCCACCTCTGAACCAGAATCAATGAACTGAATCCCACATGTAAACACAAGCTGTCTGAGAGTTTCCAATGTCTCAGAGAAGAATATCACTGATCAAATCATCAGAGAAGTCTGCATACACTGTGACAAGTCAGAGCACTTCACAAACCAATGTCTGAATGCAATCACTTCAAGTAAAACCCCCACACATGTGAACACTGTGTCATCTGTGGATAGGCAAGAACAGGGAAAAGACAAGCTCTCACTCTAAAACACAGACAAGAGCTCAAGAAGCAAAAAGCTAGCTGAAGATTCAAGCAGAAGATGCAAGCAGACACAATTATGATCTCTGTCATTGTAAATAGCTTAGTCAACATACAAGCAATGATAGACAGTGGTTTTCTTCACTACACTCTTATAGACATTCAGCTGATTGAGAAGCATAAGCTTCAACATATTCTCTTTTTCAAACCATGTAAGCTCAGTGAATTTGACAGCTTCAGAGGATTCACCTTCTACAACATGGTAAGATTTAATATCAATATAGAAGGACACAAGAAAAAGAATGTATACACATACAAAATACAAGACCTTGAGTACAATCTAATACTCAGTCTATCATAGCTCACAGAATTTGAAACCTTGTTGAACACATACAACCACTGTCTTATTTTTCCAGAAGGCAACTGTGTTTACAAGAAGAATGTCAATAGAACCACTGATCTCACTCAGATATCAGCAGAAGCATACAAACTACTAACTCATCAAACACATGAGAAGAAGAACATCCAAGTGTTCACTGCTAGTATGACAGATATCAAGAAAGCATTAGAAAAGTTAGAACTCAAAAATCTCAAGAAACTGTGCAAGAAACTATCTGAATCATACAAAGACTTCACAGACATGTTCAATGAGAAAGAAGCTGAAAAGCTTCCCTCTCACTGAGAACTCAGTATAGATCATACAATCAAGCTCATCAAGAAAGATAGTAAGAACCCACAACTGCTCTGAAGTTCTCTCTACAGCATGTCACATGACAAGCTTCTCATTCTACAAAAAACACTCAATGAATTACTAGACAAAGATTTCATTCATATTAGCAACTCACCCACTGCAGCATCTGTACTGTTTGTGAAGAAATCAGAAGAAAGCTTACAATTCTGCATCAACTATTGAGAACTCAATAAGATTACACAGAAGAACTGATACCTCCTTCCACTCATCAATGAAACACTCAAATGAATAGAAAAAGCAAAATGATTTACAAAACTTGACATCTCTGCAGCCTTCTACAAGATAAGGATTAATGAAGGTGATGAATGGCTAACTGCCTTTCATATGTGTTACAGATTATATGAATGGACAGTGACCCTCTTTGAATTAGTGAATACTTCAAGTACATTTCAGAAATACATTAACTGGGCTCTATGAGATCTGCTTGATGAGATCACCTCAGTGTACATGAATAATATCTTGATCTTCACTGATGAATCATTCACTGAGTATTGTAAGCACATACAACAAGTGCTTGACTGCCTACAAAAAGCTGAACTGCAAGTGAACATTGACAAATGCAACTTCAAGACCAAGTCTACAATCTATCTAGAATTCATCATTGAAGCTGAAAAAGACATATACATGAATTCTAAGAAGGTGGAAGCAATCCTCAACTGAGAGATATCAATCTCAGTAAAAGAGACTAGAAGCTTTCTAGAATTCATCAACTTCTACTGAAGATTCATCAAAGACTTCTTCAATATTGTACAATCACTGATGGATCTGATCTGGAAAGATGCTGTATTTCAATGAACTGATGAAGTGGATGCAGCATTCAAAAAGCTGAAGTGTATGTTCACAAACACTCTGATGCTGCAATCATTCAATTCAGATAAGCATACAATTCTCAAAACAGATGTCTTGAGTTATGTAGTAGATGAGATACTAATGCAATATGATAATAAAGATGTTCTACAATCTTGTGTCTTCATCTCAAAAAAGATGTCATCTGCTGAATGCAACTACAAGATCTATGACAAGGAGCTCTTAGCAATTATACAATGTCTTGAGAAATGAAAGTTCAAACTTATAAGTGTCAAGAAGTTTGAGATTGTTACTGATCATAAGAACTTAGAATACTTCACAATCACTCATAAGCTCACTGAGAGACATATGCATTGATCATTGTTTCTTAGCTATTTTTTGTTCACAATTTATTATCAATCTAAAGTAGAGAACACTCTTGTGGATGCTCTGTTCTGCTGAGAACAAGATATACCATCTGATGACTTAGATGACAGATGGAAACACTGAGAGCATCAGTTAATCAATTCTACAATCATAGAAAGTTCTACACAATCAGACAAACTCTGTGTACATATCAACCAGTTCCAAGCCCAAGAACCCTCACTCAAAGAACAATGAAGACTAGCAGTAGAAGCAGATGAATTCTGACAACAAATCATCAAAATCATACAAAGCAAAGCATCTCAATTCCCCACAGACATATATTCAAAAACAGATATCTCAGCATATTTGATCAACAATGACAACTGCTTACACTTTTGAGATAGATGATGAATCTCTGATTCAGAATCTCTACAAACACAGATCATGCAAGAAATTCATGACTTGCTGATGATCAGACACTCAGAACACAAAATTATGTACAACATTGTTGCTCAAGAATTCTACTGATCAGATATGTTGAAAGACATACACTGATTTGTATGCAACTGTGATTGCTGCAGCTCAGTGATGATATGATGTGAATGCTGAAAAGAGATGCTGAAGCCTCTATCTATCTCTGACTGAATTTGATATAATATAGCTATCAATTTTGCAGTTTTCTTATCTGAGAGTGGAGGTTCTACAAACATTCTAGTCATTGTTGACTGATTCAGCAAGAGTGTAATACTACAGTTCTGTGACAAGATGAATACTGAAGTAGTTGCAGATGTCTTTGTCAGAAGCCTGTTCTATTGTATACACAGTCTGCCTTCATTCATTGTGTCAGATAGAGACAGTCAATTTGTCAGTGCACTCTGAGTCCACATATGTCAATTGCTAAGAATCAAACAAAAGTTGTCAACAGTGTACCACTCAGAGACTGATGGAGCTATCAAAAAAATGATATAAATAGTAAAGAACATTCTCTGTAAATTCTGCAATTATATACAAGACAACTGAAGCAATCTGCTGTCATATGCTGAGATTGCAATTAATAGTTGAGATTCTGCTACAACAGATGTAAGCTCATTCTTTTTTCTACACAGATACAACTTAGAGATTCTGAACTTCTCTGAGACTCTTCAAGAAACTGTGTACATCCACAGCCTCATACAGATGACAGAGAATATTGTGAGCAAACTGAAGAAAGCTTACAAATGAGCAGAAGCTTTAATGATCAGCACTCAGTAAGATTATAAGAATCAAATGAACATCAGAAGAAGTTCTGCAACTCAATATTATATAGAAGACAAAGTCTGACTGAATCTCAAGAACATAAGAACAGACCATCTCTTGCATATGCTAGATTATCATCACATCAAGTATACAGTGAAGAAAGTGTTAGACACACATGATTATCAACTCAACACTTCATCTGGCATTCACAATGTCTTTCATATGAACCTGCTCCGATCTGCAGCTGAGGATTCATTTCTCTCACAGAGAATCTTCAATTGACAGTCATCTGTCATCATAGAAGAAGACAACAAACTTGAGTGGGAAATTGAAGCAATTCTTGATGATAGAACCAACCACTGCTGCTGCAAATATCTCATCAAATGGGTAGAATACAATCATCCAACCTGGGAACTCATGTCCGCCTTGGAGGACACCGCCGCCCTCGACACCTACGAGTCCTCACTCACCTCAGTAGGGGGGGATAATGTGATGGGTTAGCATCTGTTAGTAATTAATTTACACAATCAACTTCTCTTCTGCATTCACTTGTTTCTGACTGTTGTGATCTTGTATAACCCTCAATGTTCTTCTGCTCCATGCTCTGTGCTCATATAGTTTCTAATGATTCTTCTGTGTAGCTCTTAATGTTCTTTCACTCTGTGCTCCATACTCATGTAGTCTCTAATGATTCTTCCGCGTAGCTTCTTACATTCCTCTGCCCCACATTCCACACTCATGTAGCTTCTAACAATTCTTATGTGTACTCCTTAATGTTCTTCCACTCTGTGCTCCACTGTGAAGTGGCTTCTGATATTCTTCTGCCCTGAACTTTCCTCTATAAGAACCCTCTTTGTATGACCTTTTCTTCTGATTTCTTTTCTCTTTCTTTCCTTAATCAATTTGTAATCTGTATTAGAATAGTGCTAGATCGTTAATCGAAGTACGCTCATTACAGCAGCTTCTGATATTCTTTCATTCTGAACTTTCCTCTATAAGAATTCTCTTCATATGATCTTTTCTTCTGATTTCTTTTCTCTTTCTTTTCTTAATCAATTTGTAATCTGTAATTAGAATAGTATTAAATTGTTAATCAAAGTACATCTATTACATTACAAATTGATTCTTCTGTATTTTAGATCCAAGTGCCTCATTATTAGTTCTTATATCTGAGTGTGTTGTTTAAGATCTGAGTGTCTTGTTATCAGTTTTTATGTCTGAGTGCATTGTTTACAGATCTGAGTGTCTAGTTGTTACAAGAGATCTCTTGTGAATCTGAGTGTCTCTATCATTAATTATATAGATCATCATATCTAAACATCTGAAACACAATCAACTGTGTTCTATAAGATCTGAGTATCTACAAACTGTAACACTGTGAATAGCATTCATGAAGAAGCTTGATCAAACTTAGCACTGCAACACTGCAAATAGTATCTGTGAGAAAACTGAGTGTCTACAAGTATTTCTTTTTCTTTTTTTTATTATTATATGTTCTTAGATATCAAAATGAACTATGAACAATTCTACAAACACCCATCACATTCAAATATGATGGACAATAACTTAGATCTATGAAGCATTCTTCAGCAGCAGACACTACAGATAACTGAATTGCAACAATGATTTGCTGAGATGAGCACTTCTGCATTCACTGTTTCTTCTACATCCACACTTCATGAAAAGCCCTCAAGAGAGAAGCTCTCAATCCTCAATAAATACAAGAAAGATCTAGCACTCTATCTTGTGTGAAAGTCAAAAGTGAATGCCAAATTGAACATTGATGAATGAGCAATAGACTTGCTATTCAATCAAGTGTGGTATATTCATAGCAGATTGAATGGCAATGTGTTAGCAAAATTTCAACTCTGAATGAGTCATTGTCAGAATCATCAACATATGTCAGAGCTAGTCTTTCAACAACTCAACTCTCTCTTTCTCAATTCTACACTTCAAGTCAAGATGTTAGACTGACTTAATCAAATTTGTTAGATGAATATTGTGTTGACAACTTATCTTTCTGAATTCAATTGCAAGCTCCTAGAAACAGATGGGCAAGACTGAAATAATATCATCAAAATCAATATATTATTCAAGAACTTGAACTTTCAATTGCATAACTGAAGTATAGAGCATTCAAAGTTCTCAATATACAGTGAATTCTGTACTGATCTTTGTCTGTTGAACAACAATCTGTCTCAGTTCTGCACACTTCAAAATCACAGAGAATTCTGCTGAATAAATACATACACTCTGAACTACTCTGCAGTGTCTCTCATCTCTGAATCAGAATCAATGAACTGAATCTCACATGTGAATGCAAGTCATCTGAGAGTCTCTAATATCTCAGAGAAGAATATCACTGACTGAATTGTCAGAGAAGTCTGCATATACTGTGACAAGTCAGAGCATTTTGTGAATCAATGTTTGAATGTGATTGCTCTGAGTAAACCCTCCACACACATGAATGCTGTGTTGTCTGTGGATAGACAAGAACAGAGAAAAGATGAGCTCTTGCTCTAAAATACAGACAAGAGCTTAAGAAGCAGAAAGCTAGCTGAAGATTCAAGCAGAAGATATAAACAGACACAATCATAATCTCTGTCATTGTAAATAGCTTAGTTAACATATGAGCAATGATAGACAGTGGTTTTCTTCACTACACTCTTATAGACACTCAGTTGATTGAGAAGTATAAGCTTCAGTGTATCCTCTTTTTCAAACTGTGTAAACTCAGTGAATTTGACAGCCTCAGAGGATCCACCTCCTACAACATGATAAGATTTAATATTGACATAGAAGAACATGAGAAAAAGAATGTATATATATATGAAATACAAGACCTTGAGTACAATCTAATGCTTGATCTATCATGACTCACAGAATTTGAAACCTTGTTGAATGCATGCAATCACTGTCTTATTTTCTCAGAAGATGATCATGTTTATGAGAAGAATGTTGATAGAACTGCTGATCTCACTCAGATATCAGCAGAAGTGTACAAACTACTAATTCATCAAGTGTATGAGAAGAAGAATGTCCAAGTGTTCACTGCTAGTATGATGAATATCAAGAAAGCATTAGAAAAGTTAGAATCTAAAGATCTCAAGAAATCACACAAGAAACTATCTGAATTGTATGAAGACTTTGCAGATGTGTTTGATGAGAAAGAAGCTGAAAAGCTTCTCTCTCACTGAGAATCTGATATAGATCATACAATTGAGCTCATCAAGAAAGATAGTAAGAATCTGCAATCACTTTGAGATTCTCTCTACAGCATATTATGTGATGAGCTTCTTGTTCTACAAAAAACACTCAACAGATTACTAGATAAAGACTTCATTTGTATTAGCAACTCATTCACTGCAGCATCTGTACTGTTTGTGAAGAAATCAGAAGATGGCTTACAATTCTGTGTCAATTATCAAGAACTCAATAAAATTACACAGAAGAACTGATACCTTCTTTCACTCATCAATGAAATGCTTGAATGAATAGAAAAAGCAAAATGATTTACAAAACTTGACATCTCTGCAGCCTTCTACAAGATAAGAATTAATGAAGATGATGAATGACTAACTGTCTTTTGTATGTGTTATGAATTATACAAATGAACAGTGACTCTCTTTGGATTAGTGAATGCTCTGAATACATTTCAGAAATACATTAACTGAGCTCTATAAGATCTACTTGATGAGATCATCTCAGTGTATATGAATGATATCTTGATCTTCACTGATGAATCATTTACTGAGCATTGTAAGCACATACAACAAGTTCTTGACCATTTACAAAAAGCTGAACTGCAAGTGGACATTGATAAATGCAACTTTGAGATCAAGTCTACAATCTATCTAGAATTCATCATTGAAGCTGAAAAAGATGTATATATGAATTCTAAGAAGATGAAAGCAATCCTCAACTGAGAGACATCAGTCTCAGTAAAAGAAACTAGAAGCTTTTTAGAGTTTGTCAACTTCTATCAAAGATTTATCAAGAACTTCTTCAATATTGTATGACTACTAACAGATCTGATCTGAAAAGATGCTGTATTTCAATGAACTGATGAAGTGGATGCAGTATTCAAAAAGCTGAAGCATATATTCACAAACACTCTGATGCTGCAATTATTCAATTCAGATAAGCATACAATTCTCAAAACAGACATCTCAGATTATATAGTAGATAAGACACTGATACAATATGACAATGAAAATATTCTACAATCTTGTGCCTTTATCTTGAAAAAGATATCATCCACTGAATGCAACTATGAGATCTATAACAAGAAACTTTTAGTGATCATACAATGTCTTGAAAAATGAGAATCTGAACTCATGAGTGTTGAGAGATTCAAGATTATTATCAATCATAAGAATCTAGAGTACTTCACAATCACTCATAAGCTTACTGAGAGGCATATGTGTTGATCATTGTTTCTTAGTCATTTTTCATTCACAATTCATTATCAATCTGAAGTAGAAAACACTCTTGTAGATGCTCTGTCCCACTGAGAACAAGATATATCATCTGATGACTTGAATAACAGATGAAAATATCAAGAGCATCAGTTAATCAACTCTGCAATTATAGAAAGTTCTATATAATCAGATAAACTCTGCATATATATCAATCAGTTCCAAGCTCAAGAACTCTTGCTTGAAGAACAATGAAGACTAGTGACAGAGATAGATGAATTCTGACAATAAGTCACTGAAGCTGTATGAAGCAAAGCATCTTGATTCTCTGCAGATGTATACTCAAGAATGAATATCTCAGTATATTTGATTGATAATGACAACTGCTTATACTTTTGAGATAGACAATAAGTCTCTGATTCAGAACTTCTATGAACACAGATCATGCAAGAAATTCATAACTCACTAATGATCAGACACTCAGAATATGAAATTATGTACAACATTGTTGTCTGAGAATTCTATTGATCAGATATATTGAAAGATATACACTGATTTGTACACAACTGTGATTGCTGTGGCTCAGTGATGATATAATATAAATATTGAAAAGAAATACTGAAGTCTCTATCTGTTTCTGACTGAACTTGATATAATATAGCTATTGATTTTGCAGTTTTCTTACTCAAAAATAGAGGTTCTATGAATATTCTAGTCATTGTTGACTGACTCAGCAAAGATGTAATACTACAGTTCTGTGATAAGATGAATGCTGAAGTAGTTGCAGATATCTTCATCAGAAGTCTGTTCTATCATATACATAATCTACTTTCATTCATTGTGTCAGATAGAGACAGTCAATTTGTCAGCACACTCTGAGCTCATATATATCAATTATTAAGAATTGAATGAAAGTTATCAATAGTATATCACTCAGAGACTGATGAAGCTACTGAGAGAATGATACAAACAGTAAAGAACATTCTCTGTAAGTTCTGCAATTACATACAAGACAACTGAAGCAATCTGCTGTCACATACTGAGATTGTAATTAATGATTGAGATTTTATTATGACAGATGTAAACTCATTTTTTCTTCTATATAGATACAATTTAGAGATTCTGAACTTTCTTGAGACTTCTCAAGAAATCACATACACTCACAGTCTCATACAGATAGCAGAGAATATCATGAGCAAGCTGAAGAAAGTCTGTGAATAAGCAGAAGCTTCAATAATCAGCATTCAGCAAAATTATAAAAATCAAATAAACATCAGAAGAAGTTCTGCAACTCAATATCATATAGAAGACAAAGTCTGATTAGATCTCAAGAACATAAGAATGAATCATCTCTTATATATACTAGATTATCATCATATCAAGTATACAGTGAAGAAAGTGCTAGACATACATAATTATCAACTCAACATCTCATCTGATATTTATAATGTCTTTCATACAAACCTGCTTCAATCCACAGCTGAGGATCCATTCCCCTCTCAGAGAATCTTCAATTGACAGTCACTCATCATTATAGAAGAAGATAACAAACTTGAGTGAGAAATTGAAGCAATTCTTGACAATAGAACCAATCACTGCTGCTGTGAATATCTTATTAAATAAGTAGAATATGATTGTCTGATCTGAAAATCTGTGTCTGTCTTGAAGAACACTGCTGCTCTCAACATCTACAAGTTCTCACTCATCTCAGTAGAGAGGGATAATGTAATGGATTAGCATCTGTTAGTAATTAATTTATGCAATCAACTTCTCTTCTGCATCTGCTTGTTTCTGATTGCTGTAATCTCATGTAATTCTCAATGTTCTTTCACTCTGTGCTCTGTGCTCATGTAGTTTCTAATGATTCTTTTATATAGCTCTTAACATTCTTCCACTCTGTGCTCTGTACTTGTGTAGTTTCTAATGATTCTTCCGTATAGCTTCTAATGTTCTTCTGCTCTGTGTTCTGCATTTATATAGTCTCTAACAATTCTTCTGTGTAGCTCTCAATGATTCCTCTGCTTCACACTCTGTGTGTAAGAGATGGTTGTAGGTATAATTATGGAAGTAGTGTGAAGTACACATGTAGAATGTTAAGAAGATAGCAATCTCTATTATTCAAAGCTAATCACTGATCTTCTAATATCTATGAATATCAGTGAGCATTATATAGATGACCACCACATGCTACAGCTGTTTATGATGCTGTGTGCTATATCTCTCTTTATTAATTCTGATGTGTTCTGTGTTCTTCTATCATCATATAGCTATTTTCTAATATAGATATCTCTGTTGCATCTATTACAATTATCTCCCTTCTTCAAAGGCCTGATCCTCAGAGCTTTTTAATGTGATGTGTGAAGTTTGTAATATATGCTGTGTGGTTGATATTGTATGAAATTTGCAGAATTGAGTTGGATTAATTGTTGAGATTAATTCTGAAGTGTTGCTGTTTCAGAAGAACATTTTTTCATCTCTGATGTCATTGCAGTTCAATCATGATTTAGACACAACTTCTGAATCTCTTTTCTTTGACTTTTACATTAAAAAATTGTATCCTAACAAAATCATCACCATCATCACCACCAATGATTTTTTATTTAAAAAGAATATATCAATTTATCAAACAAAGTATGCTGTATCTTTCTATGCAATTTTTATTGCAAAATTTGAAGTTTTGATTGTGTGGTTGTGTTTTTCATTTTGGATTGAATTTTGTGTTGTTGTAATCTCTTTGATCAATATTGCAATATTGATTTCAATCTTCAACATCTGTTTTTCTTTCTTGTTGCTTTTGCTTTTCCTTCTTCTTTGAATAAGGCCTTGATACTAATTAAAGTTATGATAGAATGTCAGAACCAGCTGTTTCTGTTGCTGGTTCAGAGTCTATAAAGAGTGATATACTGTCTGCTATTGAGAGCATTTGCTTGGATTGTCTGGAGAGATTGCAGAATCCCTCAGTATACTCTTGCTTTGTGAACAATGAACAGATATACTGTCATATCTGTCATATATCAAATAGAAGTTGTGCTGCTGTAAGTTTTCTTAAACTGAAGTTGTTATGAGTGCTAATGAGTTATAGATGTCTGAGTGCTTTCACAAAACTGATCAATCTTTGATTGATGAATTTCATAAGATGCTGCTCTCTGACAAAGTTTCAGATGAGAGATTTGCCATGTATCAAACTACTGTTGTGAGGTTTGTACTTGATGTGCAGATCTATAAGAATGCAGGTGAGATTCTAGAATTCTATATGAACTCTGATAATCTGTTATCACAGCAGAGTGTGACATTCAATCATAGCAGTGTTTCAGAAAGTGTGTTTTCATATTCTGCTATTACATTGATGTCATTCTCACTGAGTCAAGATCTTGATATGTTATTTGAGTTGACTGATAATGTAGACAAAGATGAGGAAGTGAACAGTCTTGTTGAAGTGTTAGAAAGAAACACAGCAGCATATTGCTGTTGTTGTATTTGATATTTGACAACATTCCCCCACCATCATTGTGAGTCTGCTGAGAATTGATGCAAAAAATGCAAGCACTGCTCAGTGATGAAGCACATCTGTGTTCTGATAAGTTATTATTCAAAACAGATGTTTTTACAGTATATAATATTAACTTTCTATTAGATGTCAGTGAATGCTGTTGAATTGACTCAGATGATTATCAACACTGCTGAGAATCTAATTGTCACTGATGTGAATACTTTGAACATTAACATTTTACAGAGCACTGTGACTGCAGTGATTAGATCTTTTGCTGTGAAGATCTGAAAGATTCAACAAAACAGTTCTTCTGAGACTTCAGCTGAAATGATGATTGATGAGATCTCAGTGATTACATTGTCAGTTGCAGCTCTCAAGTCATCATTGAAATGTTGTGCTTCATCAGTTGAGGAAATCCAGAATAACAAGCAGATTTGTTTTGATGACAATTTCTCAAATGACACTGATCAAGCTGAGACAGATCTGTTTTTTAATCTCTGAGTGGAATAAATATATTCAGTAGTTATCATCATCTTCTTCATTTTCATTTACTGACTGATTTCTGATAGATTTTATTAAACTGTTTCAAGTACTTCTGACTGTTCATCAAGTTTTTCTCAGATTTTCAAGAATTATCTGTGTCTGTACAATCTTTCCATTTGATAAGATATTATGTTTGACTGCAGTACTGATACTTGTCTAATATAGCTTCAACTTCTCATTTCTCTTGCATGTCTATAATTATCAGTTCTGCTTGCAGGATTTGTCTGTTGTGTATGTGATAAGATTTGAGAAGAGAAATATAGAATATGAAATGAATTTCTTTATATTGCAGTGTGAGTTTCAGTTTGTATGTCTGTGTACTGCAGATATCAATTATTTGAAAGAGACTCAAAAATTGATGATCTAGTTTGAATGAGAATTGCAAGATGAATATATTTTTTGCACACAGTATTACTCAGTTCTCTATCTTAAAGCTTTTTGATATATGATGCTGATTGTAATACTTTTTCTCAGCTGCTTTGACAGCTTTCAGACATTCTCAGATCTTGTTCTTCACTTGCTTCATCTGTTTCACTTGTTTCATTGCTGATTTTGACATGTCTGTGCTTGAGGGTTTCATGTCTATGCAAAGTTCAGTTGGTCGGCTGATCATTGCTTCAGATGATATCATTTTTATCAATGCATGGAAGATGTTGTTATATATCCATTGTGTCAGAGAAATTCATTCTATTCAATTATCTTGCTGATAGCTGCAATATGTGCAAAGATAATGTTCAATCACCTGGTTCAATTGTTCTGTCTGGCCATCAGTTTGTGGGTGGAATGCTGTCGATAATTTTTGTTGAACATGGAGCAGATAACACAATGTTGATCAAAACTTGCTATTTATTAATGAATCTCAGTTGCTAATAATGTTCACAGATAGATCAAAGTTCTTCACAACTCTTCATACAATAATATCTACAAGTTCTTCTGCATCTAGCTCTGAAAATGTGGACACAATTATGACTCATTTAGTGAATAAATCAACAAATATGACAATAGCATTATAGATTTGACTTCTCTTTTTATTATCTGACAGATCTTCAATAAAGTTCATGCTAATTGTATGTCATTTCTTATCTAGCACTGAATGTGATTGTAGCAACTCATACAGCTTGTGCTGTGATATCTTGATATATTGACAAACATCACAAGTTCTCACATATTCTGCAATCTCATTGCTCATACCATGTCACAAATACTTGCATTTGATCACTTCAATGATTTTGTCACATCCAAAATGACCATCTTGGGGATCATTGTGGTTCATTTTCATTATTTCATGCCTTACAGCTTTGTCTTGCAGTATGTAGACTTTATCATCTTTTCTGAGCAGATCATCTTTATCTACTGTTTAGATTGAATGATTATCTATACTAGCATCATTTATCTCTAGTCTTCTGTGAAGTTCAGATGTGCTGATGTCTCTATTCTAAATCTGTAGTAAGAGTTCAATGATAAATTCAGCTATCTCTTTGTAATAGACTGTCTCAGACTCAAATATCTTGACAGCTAGAATTCATGACATCAGAGTTTCTAGATTTAACTCTGTAACATCTGTGATTTTATTCTCATCCACAGATGTGTTTTTTATTCTGCAGAGATTGTTGTCATTGATAACTACAGATCTCTTTACTCAACAATTTTCATTAGCTTGCAGATCTTTTCATATCATCTTGACACATTGATCTAACTTTGTATTTTCTTTTGTTTTTAGTGACTTAAAGATTCTCTTATACAGCTTCTCTTGCAGAATAGAAAGTCTCATCAAAAGAGCTGTGTGTTTTACAAAATCTGAGTGATGACTTGATATATCTGCAGGATTATTTTTCTCAGAATAATGCTCTATTTCAAAATTGAATGCTGAGAGCATTTCCATTCAGTGAATCTGACATTCATTTAGCTGCTTTGTTGTCATGAAGTGCTGGAGATTGACATGGTCAGATAAAACAGTTATTGAATGTCTGCTATTATATAAGTAGTGATATCATTGTCTGAAAGCTTCTACAATCAGCAATATTTCTAGATCATATATTTGATAACATCTTTCTGTTTCTGTGAGCTTTCTAGACCAAAACACAATCAGATGTCAGTGATCATCATTCATTAATTGTGATATTACTGCAGTGATTGCAACATCAGATTCATTCATTTCTATACAGAGTTTTCACTGTGAATCAAAGTGGATCAACAACAGTGCTTTTGTAAAGCATTCTTTTAACTGCAAAATTGTGTGCTTGCAGTTTTTGTCTAACTGAACAGATGCATTATTCTTCCCTCTTTTTATTTTGTAATCTTTTAACAATTCAGTCAGAGATGCTGTTATTATTGAGAACTTGTATATGAATTGATGATAGAAATTGATGAATTCTAGAAATATTTGCAATTCATTTATAGTTCACAGTTCTGATCAATCTAGAATTGTGTTGATGCAGTGTTTCTTGACAGTAATGCTCTGCATGATAATCACAAAACCCAAAAATTCAATTTCTGTTGTGTGGAATGTACACTTACTAAGTTTGGCATATAGTTTCCATCGCCTTAACCATTTCAGCACATTCTTAACATGGACGACATGTTCATCAAGTGTGTTTGAATAGATTACAATATTGTTGAGATAAGCCATGCAATATACATCTAAAAGATCACTGAGGGCTTTGTTGATATAAGATTGAAAGATTGCAGAGGCATTGATTAGTCCAAAAGATAAGACTAGATATTCAAAGTGTTCATATTGTGTTTGAAATGCTGTTTTTCATTCATTCTCTGCTCATATGCAAATTCTATAATACACATCTCTAAGGTTCAGCTGTGTATATATTTTGACACCTGCTAATCTATCAAGTATTTCACTTATCAAGGACAGTGAATATCAATTCTTGACTGTTATTTCATTCAATCCTTGATAATTCATGCAAAGATGCAGGGTTTCATCTTTCTTGAGTGTGAATAATACTGGTGTGCCTGCTGAGCTCTTGAATGAATGTATTCAATTCTTTTCTAATGCTTTTTTGATATATTCTCAGAGGATGGAGAGTTCTTGAGGTGATAAGTTATATATCAGTTGATATGAAGGTTTCTTGCCAGGTTTGAGATCTATAGTATGATCATGAGATGTGTGTTCTGCATCAGATATGTCTTCTTGAAATATATCAAGATAATCTTTATAATCATCTGAGATATTTGGCTCAGTTGCTGCACTCACAGCTTGTAATGATAAGACAGTAAATATAATATTATCATCATTAATTAGTGTTGTGAATTCTTTAGCAGTATTCAGATGTATGTGATTAATATTTGATGCTTTTCTATAGATTCAGCATCTTCACACTCAGTTGATATCAGAGTTTGCAGCTTTCAATCACAGCATGCTCAAAATTACATCATATCTGCTAATATCAGCTTCTTTGAAATGGTGGAATCCTTCTTGAAGAATATGTTCATCATTGATAATCTTCATTGCAGCTCTTTGTTGTTCATATAATTTAATCTTATGATTATCAACTGCTTCCACTACTTTTGGTTTATCTTCTGTCTTTGAGAAATATTTTGATGCCCAGGTGTGGGACACAAAGTTCACATCCACATCAGAATCCACTAGCATTCATGCCATCAATCATCCCACTTCTGTCAGCATTCACATATTCATCATCAATAATTGTTTATCTTGCAGTCTAGTTGTTCATATTCTCAATGCAGCAGCTGCTTCTATAATTGAGATTGCTGATTTTTTGCTTATTGAACTTGGTTGTGTTTTTTGAGATGTAACATTCAACAATCATTTGCAATATGATTCTTCTTATGACAGTGAGAACACTCCTTCATCCAGTTATATTTATCTTTCTTGATTTGTTCAGTTGAACTCATTTGTTTCTCTTGTTTCCTCTTGTTCCAATGGTTGCTAGATTTATCAGAACAACACTGATTCTCTACAAATATCACAGATTTTTCTTTGCAAATAGCACACTGTCACTCTGACATATTTTCTTTGAAAGTCTGTAGAGTTTGAAGCAACTCTTTGTAGTTTTGAGGCTTCTGATTTCAATGATCAAGTTCTGTGCATAATATCTTCAATATCTTACTACACAAGTTATCCATTCTTTGTTCTTTGCTATATGAGGGTAAGTAGTATTCTCAGTCTTCAAGATATTTAGAGAAATCACATATCAATTGTCATTCTTGTTGCTTTGTATCTTGAAACTTTTGACTCATCAATTGATGCTGGTTCTGTGGATTGTTAATTTGCATTTCTAGATGTGATAATATATCATCAAAAGTCAACAGTGTTGCTTCTTCACATCTCTCATACAATGATACAAAATTCAACCATTTCTGCTTAATGTGGGTGTTAAGGTAGAGTTTAGCATCATTTATCTTGTGTTCTTCCTTTCAATAATATCAGTGATGATGTGTAAAAAGAGTCAATATGTGATCTTTATAGTTCTTGAATTCTAACATATTTTTTCCTTGATAATAGTTTTTAATCTTCAACCTCAGTGGTGTTTCATTATCATCATCTGTATCATTCACAGATTGATTTTGCAGCAGTTCTGTGGTGATATTCTGAGTTAATTGAGACTTGATGAGAGTATCTTCATGAATCTGTGTTTCCAACTTGTTGAGCTGCTGTTGTGCATGCAGAATAGCTAATTGCTGCTCTCATTCACAAATTTGATCATTCAACTGTTGCAAATATGCATTGTGATCATCAAAGACAGTAGAGGATTCAGGTTGGTTTTCAAGAGATCTTGCACATGTTGAGATCATCTTGTGTGTTTTAACTAATGTTGTGTGTTTTAACTAATGTTGTGTGCTTTATTGTAGGTGTGCATAACAACAGACCACTCAAATAAAGTTTAGAGCAATTAGAATTGTAAAAGATGATTGTAGATATAATTATGGAAGTAGTGTGAAGTACACATATAGAATGTTAAGAAGATAGCAATCTCTATTATTCAAAGCTAATCACTGATCTTCTAATATCTACAAATATCAGCAAGCATTATATAGGCGACCACTATGTGCTACAGCTGTCTATGATGCTGTGCACTATGTCCCTCTTCATTAATTCTGATGTGTTCTGTGTTCTTCTATCGCCACATAGCTATTTTCTAATATAGATATCTCCGTTGCGTCTATTACACTGTGCTTGTGTAGTTTCTAATAATTCTTATATATACTCTTTAATGTTCTTCTGCTCTGTGCTTCACTGTGAAGTGACTTCTGATATTCTTTCACTCTGAACTTTCCTCTATAAGAACCTTCTTTGTATGATCTTTTCTTCTGATTTCTTTTTTCTTTCTTTTCTTAATCAATTCATAATCTGTAATTAGAATAGTATCAAATCGTTAATCGAAGTACGCCTGTTATATAGTCAATGCAGAATTATAAGCCTTTTTCTGATTTCTTTGTGAACAGTATAAGTGCTGCAGCAGATGAGTTACTAATATGAATGAAGTCTTTGTTCAGTAATCTATTGAGTGTTTTTTATAGAATGAGAAGCTCATCACACAATATACTGTAGAGAGAATCTCAGAGTGATTGCAGATTTTTACTGTCTTTCTTGATGAGTTTGATTGTATGATCTATATCAGATTCTCAGTGAGAGAGAAGCTTTTCAGCTTCTTTCTCATTGAACATATCTGTGAAGTCTTTGTATAATTTGAGTAATTTTTTGTGTGATTTCTTGAAGTCTTTGAGTTCTAACTTTTCTAACACTTTTTTGATATCTGTCATACTAGCAATGAACATTTGAATGTTCTTCTTCTTATATGCTTGATGAGTTAGTAGTTTGTATGCTTTCACTGATATCTGAGTGAGATCAGTGGTTCTATTGACATTCTTCTTATAAACACAGTTGCCTTCTGAGAAAATAAGACAGTAGTTGCATGTGTTCAACAAGGTTTCAAATTCTGTGAGTCATAATAGACTGAGTATTAGATTGTATTCAAGGTCTTGTATTTTGTATGTATATATATTCTTTTTCTTATGTTCTTCTATGTTGATATTAAATCTTATCATGTTGTAGAAGACTGATTCTCTGAGATCATCAAATTCACTAAGCTTATATAACTTGAAAAAGAGAATACACTGAAGCTTATGCTTCTTGATCAGCTGAGTGTCTATAAGAGTGTAATGAAGAAAACCACTGTCTATTATTGCTTGTATATTGACTAGACTATTTACAATGACAGAGATTATGATTGTATCTGCTTGTATCTTCTACTTGAATCTTCAGCTAGCTTTCTGCTTCTTGAGCTTTTGTCTGTGTTTTAGAGCAAGAGTTTGTCTTTTCCCTGTTCTTGTCTATCTGTGAATAATGCAGTGTTCATGTGTGTGGGGGGTTTACTCAGAGCAATTGCATTCAGATATTGATTCATGAAGTGTTCTGACTTGTTGCAGTGTATGCAGATTTCTCTGATGATTCAGTCAGCAGCATTCTTCTCTGAGACATTGAGAACCCTTGAGTGATTTGTATTTATATATGAAACTCAGTTCATTGATTCTGGTTTGAAGATGAGAGACACTGCAGAGCAGTTCAGAGCATATATATTTATTCAGTGAAATTCTCTGCAGTTTTAAAGTGTGCAGAACTGAGACAGATTGTTGTTTAATAGATGAAGATCAGTACAGAATTCACTGTATATTGAGAGCTTCAGATACTCTACACTTTGATTATGCAATTGAAAGTTCAAGTTCTTGAACAATATATTGATTTTGATGATATCATCTCAGTCTTGCCCACCTGCTTCTAGGAGCTTGTGATCAAATTCAGAAAGATAAATTGTCAATGTAATATTCATCTGATGAGTTTGATTAAGCCAGTCTAACATCTTGACTTGAAGTGTAGAATTGAGAAAGAGAGAATTGAGTTGTTGAAAGACTAGCTCTGATGTACACTGATGATTCTGATAATGACTCATTCAGAGTTGAAATTTTGCTAACACATTGCCATCTAATCTGCTATAAATATACCACACTTGATTGAATAGTGAGTCTATTGCTCATTCATTGATGTTCAATTTGATGTTCATTTTTGACTTTCACATGAGATAGAGTGCTAGATCTTTCTCATATTTGTTGAGAATTGAAAGCTTCTCTCTTGAGAGCTTTTTATGAGATGCAGATATAGAAGAAACAGTGAATATAGAAGTGCTTATTTCAGCAAGTTGTTGTTGCAATTTGATCATCTATAGTATCTGCTGTTGAAGAATGCTTTGTAGATCTAAGTTATCATCCACTGCATTTGAGTGCAGTGAATGTTTGTAGAATTGTTTGTAGTTCATTTCAATGTCTAAGAATATGTAATAATAATATAAAAAAAAGAAAAGAAATACTTGTAGATACTTGATTCTCTTGCAGACACTATTTGCAGTGTTGCAGTGCTAAGCTTGATCAAGCTTCTTTGTAAATGCTATTCACAATGTTACAGTTTGTAGACACTTGAATCTCATAGAACACAGTTGATTGTGTTTCAGATGCTTAGATATAACAGTCTATATAACTAATGATAAGAGCACTCAGATTCACAAGAGATCTCTTGTAATGACTAGACACTCAGATCTGTAAATGATGCACTTGAGTGTAAGAATTGATAATAATGCATTTGAGTGTAAGAACTAATAATAAGACACTCAGATCTTAAACACAGAAGAATCAATTTGTAATATAATGAGTGTACTTTGATTAACAATCTAGCACTATTCTAATACAGATGTAACGGGCGTACTTCGATTAATGATTTGATACTATTCTAATTACAGATTACGAATTGATTAAGGAAAGAAAGAGAAAAGAAATCAGAAGAAAAGGTCATACAAAGGGGGTTCTTATAGAGGAAGATTCAGGGTGGAAGAATATCAGAAGCCGTTTCACAGTGGAGCATGGAGTGGAAGAACATTAAGAGATACATATAAGAATTGTTAGAAGCTATGTGAGTGTGGAATGTGAGATGGAGGAATCATTGAGAGCTATGTGGAAGAATTGTTAGAGACTACATGAGTGTGGAACACAGAGTGGAAGAATGTAAGAAGCTATATGGAAGAATCATTAGAGACTACACAAGTATGAAACACAGAGTGAAAGAATGTAAGAAGCTATGTGGAAGAATCATTAGAGACTACATGAGTGCAGAGCACAGAGTGGAAGAACATTAAGAGCTACACAGAAGAATCATTAGAAACTACATGAGATCACAATGATCAGAAACAAGCAGATGCAGAAGGGGAGTTGATTGTGTAAATTAATTACTAATAAGTGCTAATCTGTCACATTATCCCCCTCTACTGAGATGAGTGAGGACTCATAGATGTTGAGGGCGGCAGTGTCCTTCAAGGTGGATGTGGGTTCTCAGATCAGATAATTGTATTCTATTCATTTGATGAGGTATTTGTGGCAGTGGTGGTTGAATCTATTGTCAAGAATTGCTTCAATTTCCCATTCAAGTTTGTTGTCTTCTTCTACAATGATGGGTGACTGCTAATCAGAGGTTCTCTGTGAGGGGAATGGATTCTCAGCTGTGGGTTGGAGCAGGTTTGTATGAAAGATGTTGTGGATGTCAGATGAGGTGTTGAGTTGATAATCATGTGTATCTAGCACTTCCTTCACTGTATATTTGATGTGATGATAATCTAGTGTATGCAAGGGGTGATCTGTTCTTATATTCTTGAGATCTAGTCAGACTTTGTCTTCTATATGATATCAGATTGCAGAATTTCTTCTGATGTTTGTTTAATTCTCATAATTTTGCTGAGTGCTGATCATTGAAGTTTCTGCTCATTTGTGAGCTTTCTTCAACTTGCTCACAATGTTCTCTGTCATCTGTATGAGGCTGTGGATGTGTGCAGTTTCTTGAGAAGTCTCAGAGAAGTTCAGAATCTCTAAGTTGTATCTGTGTAGAAGAAAGAATGAGCTTACATCTGTTGTAGTGGAATCTCAACTGTTAATCATAATCTCAGTGTGTGACAGCAGATTGCTTCAGTTGTCTTGTGTATAATTGCAGAACTTATGAAGAATGTTCTTTACTGTTTGTATCATTCTCTCAGTAGCTTCATCAGTCTCTGAGTAATACACTGTTGATAACTTTCATTCAATTCTTAGTAATTGATATATGCAGACTCAGAGTGTGCTGATGAATTGACTGTCTCTATCTGACACAATGAATGAAGACAGACTGTGTATATGATAGAACAGGCTTCTGATGAAGGCATCTGCAACTACTTCAGCATTCATCTTGTCACAGAGCTGTAGTATTACACTCTTGCTGAGTTGATTGACAATGACTAGAATGTTTGTAGAATCTCTGCTCTTGAGCAAGAAAACTGCAAAATTGATAGCTATATTGCATCAAGTTCAGTTGAAGACAGATAGAGACTTCAGCATCCCTTTTCAGTGTTCACATCATGCTGTCACTGAGCCACAGTGATCACAGTTGTGTATGAACTGGTGTATGTCTTTCAATATATCTGATCAGTAGAATTTTTGAGTGATGATGTTGTATATAATTTCACATTCTGAATGCTCAGTTATTGATGAGTCATGAATTTCTTGCATGATCTGTGTTTGTAGAGGTTCTGAATTGGGAACTCATCATCTATCTTGAAAGTGTAAGTGATTGTTATTGTTGATTGAACATGCTGAGATATCTGTTCTTGAATATACATCTGTGGGGAATCAAGATGCTTTACTTTGTATGACTTTGACAGCTTGCTGTCAGAATTCATCTGCTTCTGCTGCTAGTCTTCATTGTTCTTCAAGTGAGGGTTCTTGAGCTCAGAACTGATTGATATGTATGCAGAGTTCATCTGATTATATAGAACTTTCTATAATTGCAGAGTTGATTAACTGATGCTCTTGATGTTTCCATCTGTCATCTAAGTCATCAGATGATATATCTTATTCTTGATGGAACAGAGCATCTGCAAGAGTGTTCTCTACTTCAGATTGATAATGAATTGTGAATGAAAAATGGCTAAGAAACAATGATCAATGCATATGTCTCTTGATGAGCTTATGAGTGATTGTGAAGTATTCTAAGTTCTTATGATTGGTAACAATCTCAAACTTCTTGATACTCATAAGTTTGGATTCTCATTTCTTGAGACATTGTATGATTGCTAGAAGCTTCTTGTTATAGATCTTGTAGTTGTATTCAGCAGATGATATTTTTTTTGAGATGAAGGCACAAGATTGTAGAACATCTTTGTTATTGTATTGTATTAGTGCCTCATCTACTATATAATTCAAGGTGTCTGTTTTGAGAATTGTATGCTTATCTGAATTGAATGATTGCAGCATTGAGGTGCTTGTGAACATATGCTTCAGTTTTTTGAATGCTGCATCTGCTTCATCAGTTCATTGAAATACAGTGTCTTTCCGGGTCAGATCTGTCAGTGGTTGTATGATATTGGAGAAGTCTTTGATGAATCTTTGATAGAAGTTGGCAAATCCTAGAAAGCTTCTAGTCTCTTTTACTGAGACTGATGCCTCTCAGTTGAGGATTGCTTCCACCTTCTTAGAATCCATGCATACACCTTTTTCAGCTTCAATGATGAATTTTAGATAGATTGTAGACTTGGTCTCAAAGTTGCATTTGTCAATGTCCACTTGCAGTCCAGCTTTTTGTAGATGGTCAAGCACTTGTTGTATGTGCTTACAGTGCTCAGTGAGTGATTCATCAGTGAAAATCAAAATATCATTCATGTACACTGAGACAATCTCATCAAACAGATCTCATAGAGCTCAGTTAATGTATTTCTGAAACATACTTGAAGTGTTTGCTAATTCAAAGGAGGTCACTGTCCATTTGTATAATCTGTAATGTGTATGAAAGACAGTTAGTCATTCATCACCTTCATTAATCCTTATCTTGTAGAAGGCTGCAGAGATGTCAAGTTTTGTAAATCATTTTGCTTTTTCTATTCATTTGAGTGTTTCATTGATGAGTGGGAGAGGGTATCAGTTCTTCTGTGTAATTTTGTTGAGTTCTTGATAGTCAACACAGAATTGTAAGTCTTCTTCTGATTTCTTTGCAAACAGTACAGATGCTGCAGTGGGTGAGTTGTTAATATGAATGAAGTCTTTGTCTAGTAATCTGTTGAGCATTTTTTATAGAATGAGGAGCTTGTCATGTGATATACTGTAGAGAGAATCTCAGAGTGATTGCAGATTCTTACTGTCTTTCTTAATGAGCTCAATTGTATGATCTATGCCAGGTTCTCAGTGAGGGGGAAGCTTTTCAGCTTCTTTCTTATTGAACACATCTGTGAAGTCTTTGTACAATTCAGATAGTTTCTTGCATGATTTCTTGAGATCTTTGAGTTCTAACTTTTCTAACACTTTTTTGATATCTGTCATGCTAGCAGTGAACACTTGAATGTTCTTCTTCTTATATGCTTGATGAATTAGTAGTTTGTACATTTCTGCTGATATCTGAGTGAGATCAGCAGTTCTATCAACATTCTTCTTGTAAATATGATTACCTTCTGAGAAAATAAGACAGCAGTTGTGTATGTTCAACAAGGTTTCAAATTCTGTGAGTTATGATAGACTGAGTATTAGATTGTACTCAAGGTCTTGTATTTCATATGTGTATACATTCTTTTTCTCATGTCCTTCTATATCAACATTAAATCTTACCATATTGTAGAAGGTGGATCCTCTGGGGCTGTTAAATTCACTGAGTTTACACAGTTTGAGAAAGAGAATACACTGAAGCTTATGTTTCTTGATCAGCTGAGTGTCTATAAGAGTGTAGTGAAGGAAATCACTGTCTATCATTGCTTGTATATTGACTAAGCTATTTACAATGACAGAGATCATGATTGTGTCTGTTTGCATCTTCTACTCAAATCTTCAGCTAGCTTTTTGCTTCTTGAGCTCTCATTCATATTTTAGAGTGAGAGCTTGTCTTTTCTCTGTTCTTGTCTATCCATGGGTGATGCAGTGTTCACATGTGTGAGGGGTTTACTCAGAGTGATCACATTCAGACATTGATTTATGAAATGCTCTGACTTGTCACAGTGTATGCAGACTTCTCTGATGATTCAGTCAACAGCATTCTTCTCTGAGATGTTGGGGATTCTCAGATGACTTGCATTTACATGTGGAATTCAGTTCATTGATTCTGATTTGAAGGCAGGGGATGCTGCAGAGCAGTTTGAAGTGTATGCATTTGTTTGATGAAATTCTCTATAATTTTGAAGCACATGAAACTGAGACAGATTGTTGTTCAACAGATGAAGATCAGTGCAGAATTTGCTGTATGTTGAGAGCTTTGAACACTCTATACTTTGATTATACAATTGAAAGTTCAAGTTCTTGAACAATATATTGATCTTGACAGTGTCATTTCAGTCTTGCCCATCTGCTTCTAGAAGCTTGTGATTGAATTCAGAAAGATAAGTTATCAACATGACATTCATCTGATGAGTTCAATTAAGCCAGTCTAACACCTTGGCTTGAAGTGTAGAATTGAGGAAGAGAGAGTTGAGTTGTTGAAAGACTAGCTCTGATGTATGCTGGTGATTCTGATAATGACTCATTCAGAGTTGAAATTTTGCTAATATGTTGTCATTCAACCTGCTATGAATATACCACATCTGATTGAATAGTGAGCCTATTGCTTGTCCATTGATGTCCAATTTGACATTCACTTTTGACTTTCACATGAGGTAGAGTGCTAGGTCTTTCTTGTATTTGTTGAGGATTGAGAGCTTCTCTCTTGAAGGCTTTTCATGAGATGTGGGTGTAGAAGGAATAGTGAATGTGAGAGTGCTCATCTCAGCAAGTTATTGTTGCAATTCAGTCATCTGTAGCATCTGCTGCTGAAGGATGTTTTGTAGGTCTAAGTTATTGTTTGCTGTGTTCAGATGTGATGGATGTTTGTAGAATTGCTTGTAGTTCATTTTGATATCTAAGAACATATAATGATAAAAAAAGAAAAGAAATACTTGATTCTCTCACAGACACTATTTGCAGTGTTGTGACACTAAGCTTGATCAAGCTTCTTTGTGAACACTATTCACAGTGTTACAGTTCATAGACACTCAGGCCTTGTAGAACATAATTGATTGTGTTTCAGATGCTTAGACATGATAGTCTATGTAACTAATAATAAGAGCACTCAGACTCATGAGAGATCTCTTGTAATGACTAGACACTCGGGCCTGTAAACAACACACTCAGATGTAAGAACTGGTAACAACACACTCAGATGTAAGAACTAATAATGAGGCACTCAGATCTTAAATATAGAAGAATCAATTTGTAATGTAATGAGTGTACTTCGATTAATGATTTGGTACTATCCTAATTACAGATTATGAATTGATTAAGGAAAGAAAGAGAAAAGAAATCAGAAGAAAAGGTTGTACAAAGGAGGTTCTTATAGAGGAAGATTCAGAGTGGAAGAATATCAGAAGCTGCTCCACAGTGAAGCGCGGAGTGGAAGAACATTAAGAGGTATGTGTAAGAATTGTTAGAAGCTATATGAGTGCAGAATGTGAGGTGGGGGAATCATTGAGAGCTATGTGAAAGAATTGTTAGAGACTACATGAGTGTGGAACACAGAGTGGGAGAATGTAAGAAGCTATGTGGAAGAATCATTAGAGACTATGTGAGTGTGGAACACAGAGTGGAAGAATGTAAGGAGCTATGTGAAAGAATTGTTAGAGACTATATGAGTGTGGAGCACAGAGTGAAAGAATGTTAAGAGCTATACAGAAGAATTGTTAGAAACTATATGAGGTCACAACAGTCAGAAACAAGTGGGTGCAGAAGAGGAGTTGGTTGCATAAGTTAATTACTAACAGATGCTAACCCATCACAACAGATTACAAATTGATTAAGGAAAGAAAGAAAGAGAAAAGAAATCAGAAAAAAAGATCATACAAAGAGAATTTTTATAGAGAGAATTTTGAGATGAAAGAATATCAGAAGCCACTTCACAGTGAAGTGTGAAGTGAAAGAATATTAAAAGCTACATGAAAGAATTGTTAGAAACTATATGAGTGTGAAGTGTGGGATGAAAGAATCATTGAGAACTACACAGAAGAATTGTTAGAAACTACACAAGCACAGAGTGTAAAGTGAGAGAATCATTGAAGACTATATGAAAGAATTGTTGAAGACTACACAAGTGTGGAACACAGAGTGAGAGAATATTAGAAGCTATGTGGAAGAATTGTTAGAGACTATGCAAGCACAGAGCATGAAGTGAAAGAACATTGAGAGTTACACAAGGTCACAACAGTCAGAAATGAGTGGATGCAGAAGAGAAGTTGATTGTGTAAGTTAATTACTAACAGATGCTAACCCATCACAGCATTTCTTCAGACACACAATATAGATCAAGAACATCTACTTCTATTGTTGACATACAGAAAATGATTAAACAAGTCAAGCAGCAGCAGTGTTGAATATCTAATGATCTCAATCTGTGGTAATTTCGGCTTATTATTCTTCCGTGGCGTATGCCACCCTCTATTATTAAGGATGGTGTATGCTACTGCACTAGTTATTTTGTATAAGAAGAGCTGCAAAGCTTAGAAGCTTTGAACAGCTTAAGCAATCTTTGAACTACATCTGATAGTATGTCTAAACTGAAGAAAGTATACACTTCTGAGGGTGTGATAATTCTGTCTATAATGTGAGTCATAGTTATCATGTCAGTGTGGTCATCTCTACACTCTAGAGCTCAATCATACAAATGAGTGGTGAAGTTGAAACACTTTCAATTGCAAAATTGATAGCAGATGACTCACCATCATATGTGAGGTGAGTTGAGAGTGTAGAAAGATGATGTAGAGATGAACAATGATTCAAAGAATCATTCTACTTGCAAGTTTAAGAAGAAGTCAGTCAGTTGTACAATCAGAAAGATATCAACAAAAAATCAACTACAAATGATATTCTTAAGACATAGAAAAAAGTGTATGATTGATGATAATCATCATAAACATCTTCAACCAACACCCATTTCTTGTATCTGAATTGAATGAAATGCAACTGATTTTTGAAGATCTACAAGAAGCAGTATGCAGAGTGACAGTTTTTGCATCTAAGAACAACAAACTTCTTGTCTGCAACATCTTGTTGAAGAAGATATTGACAATATGTAATCTTTATCAAACAGAGCTTGAGATGCAGAAGGAATGTCAGTGTGTGAAAGCTGCTCAACAACAAACAGTGAATGCTGTGAGCTTTGCAGATAGTCTCACAAATATCAGAAATGAGTGAGACACTCAGATGACTGATCTGTGCTGAGAGCTGAAGTGTGTATATCTCAAGATCAAACATTCAGCAATATTTGAGATTTCATTATATAGTTTAATCAACTCTCTGAATATCAACACCTCATCTAATGACTCTGACTCAGTGTATGCAGCACAAACAGTGTTCTCTGAGAATACATCAATCATCACAGAATATATCAAATCAGACAATCTATCTAATCTGTCACACTTTGATGATGAGTGTAAGAACAACACCACTCTCAACTGATTGAATCAGATGCATTCACACTATCACATGAAGTGTGAGCTCACAGAATAACAATTCATCAAATTACAGCAGATCTTGTGCACAGCATCTATTCTCAAGAAAAAAGCTAGATTTCTTTGAATGACAGCTGAGAAGTTGAACATGAAAGCATCTGACAAATATAAGTTACTATGAAAGTGAGATGATTTCATAAGATGAATTCTGCATAACTTTGAGAAACTAGATGTCAAAGACAAATGTTATGAACATTTTGTAGAATGCAAGCAAAAAGAAGACCTCATATTGTACTACATTCATTTCAGCTTGTATTATCTTGCAATGAATCAAGAGCTTCTGACACTTTTCTATCTACAAATCTTCATACACAGCTTAGACACTGATCTATACACTGAGTGGAAGTGTCTTAACCCACAGCCACAGATGATGAAGGAAATGTATGAAACACTACTCTTGAGAAAACAAGCAAGCAAGCTGTGAAAGCAAGTGATGGAGGTGCAGATGAATGCAAGAAGACTCATGTTTATACTCATCACTTCATCATCAAAATATTTGAATGTGATGAATATCAATCTCAATGCTATTGCAAGAGCTCTGAACCCTCTCAAGAAGAATTTGCCAGAGTGGGTAGTCTGATGTCACAAACACAGAGTGTGCTTTCACTGCAGTCAACAGAATCATAATGCAAGGGATTGCTGTAATCATCTTTAAGAGAAGAAGTCAAAAAACTAGAGAGATTAGCAGAATCAGAGACACTCACTAATCAACTACTAAAGATCTTCAAAGTAGATGAGTTGTCTGTGTTAGATGACTCTCTGAATTCTACAAGAGTTAAACAGAAGAGAGATGAGAGAGTGAGTGCAGAAGAGAAAGTGAACAAGCATCTGAATGCTGTAGAACTGAATACACTGATGTATAGAGAATATCTGAGACAGAAAAGAGAAGTGGCAGTGAAAATGTTATTGAATATGAATGCTTCAATGAAGTACATTGATGATTATATGCTAAAATAATTGTCTGATATATGATGAATGGAGAAATCTAAATGAGTAAAGCTTCTGAACAATTGTTATCTTATCTCATCTGTGAGGATAAAGATACTCTTGCACTTCAAGGAATGATCTTGCTACATCTGAGTGTGTGTGCTCTCAGATGTAGAATACAATCTGATTTTGGAGCTTGATTAATTTCAGAAGTATGATTTCTGAATTCAGTGGTGTACATATCACATACAGTTGACAGATTGTAAGAACCAAATTCATATGATCTTATTCATGAATATGAGGTGCAGATTCCACACATCAGAGATGAAAGATTTGAATCTCATCATTCAACATCAAATAAAGTGAGTGCTGTGTAAATCTTCAACTCAGAGCATTCTATACATTATAAGAGAATCTGAGGCAAAAAGACTGCTGTCTGTGAAAGATTTGAAAAATGAAACACATATGAAGACACTGTTTGAAAAATATAAGAAGATCTTCTGAATGAATCTTCTGTCTTCTCTACTGTCTGAAAGAGAATTCATCCACAAGATTGATACAGAGGATGCAAAACCAATAAATCACAATGCATACTCTCTATCATAAATATATCTTGAGAAATTACAGTGACAGATAGAGGAGTTGTTGAAGAGAGATCTTATACAATCATTCTTCAGTGTGTGGGGCTTCTCAGTTCTATTCACTAAGAAGTCAAATGAAGAATGATGTATGTGCATTGACTATCAAATGTTCAATAAGCTCACTGTAAAGAATGGATATCTGCTACCACAAATTCAACAACAATTAGATATGATAGAAAATATCTGATACTTGATGAAGATTGACCTACTTGCAGAATACTGGCAGATTTGTGTAGATGAACTATCAGTGCTCAAAACAGTGTTTAATATGCAATGAGAAAAGTTTGAATTTCTTGTGATGTCTATGAAGCTTACAAACACCTCTGCAATCTTTCAGATGATAATGAATACAATTCTTGCAAAACAGAACAGTCAATCATGTCTCATATATCTTGATGATATCTTAATCTTTTCAAACTCATACAAAGAGCATCTACAACATGTGGATCAGATGCTCACAACTCTGACAGAGCACAAGCTCTACATCAAATCATTGAAATATGTGTTTGATACAAAGGAGTTGAAGTTCATGGGACATCTCATGAAAGAGGATTGCATACATTCAATCCCCAAAAAACTAGAAGTTATCACAAAATGGTCAAGGTCTAGAAATGTACATCATATACATCAATTTTTAGAACTGGCATTCTATTACAGAAGATTTGTAAAGGATTTTGTATGAATCACTGCTCTACTGTCAGATCTTCTTAAGAAGATAGATGCTGAGCTTTGCAAGAAGAAATTTCATTTGATCATCTGAAACATCTTCTGCAAAGAGATCTTTCTTGAACTTAGAGAATGTATAACAACATCTTCAGTGCTTGTTCAATCAGATTGTACAAAGCTCTTCACAATTGAAATCAATGCATCAGAATGAGCCATTGAGTGCTCTCTCTTGCAAGTGAGAGAGAATGATAAATTACACTCAGTAGTGTATGATGACTGAAAGCTGTTGAGTGCAGAACTTAACTATTCTGTGCATGAGAAGAAACTTCTAGCAATCAAACATACACTAGATCTGTGAAATCAATATATTGACAATGAGCATATAACAACAGTGATCACTGATCACAAAAGCCTCATTTATTTGCAAATGACAACCAAACCCTTCAAGTGACTAGCATGATGAATATCAGAGTTCCAGATGTACAATCTTCAAATCAAATACAGAAAGAAAGTGAATGCTATTGTGTCAGATGTCATAAATTGTAGATCTGACTTCATGAGAGAAGGTTCAGTGAATGTGGCATAGAAAGAGTTCACACTAATGACACTGAGAGATTGTGATGAGATAGAATGATTGAAAGCCATGATCATCTGTTTGAAGAATAGAAGTGTATTGACTGATAAACATCTGATGAAGATAATAGAAGAGATGCTTTCAAAATTCAAGCTTGTGAAGTTAGAAAAAAATGTTGTGCTTTATCATAATCTCAGTTATGCAGAGACACTGTATCTTGAGCCTCAGTTTCAACAGAATCTGATAAGTTGTATACACAAGAAGTTCAGCCACTTGAGAAGCTCAGAACTTATAAATATTCTGAAAGATTGAGTATACTGATCAAGTATAAAAGAAGATATCCAAGCATACACACAGAAATGCCTGAACTGTCAAGTCTCAAAGAGTGCAAGACAAGGATTGAAGTGTGAGAGAGCACAACATCAGATAGAAAATATGATTAAACTGTTTGAATGTTGAGAGATAGATCTCATAGAGATATTGTCATGAACATCAAATGAGAACTGCTGGATAATAACAGCAATTGATTATATCATGAAATGATCAATTGTGTGAGTGGTGTCAGAGGTGACAGAGGAGATCATTGCTAAATTTCTACACAATGATATCTACATCAATTATAATATACTCTGTGAGATATTAATAGATAATGATGCAAACCTTATAGAAGAAGCTGTGAGGCACTTTATCAAACAATTGCAGATGAAGCATCACACAACAACACTCTATCACTCTTATACAAATGAAAAAATTGAATGCTTAAATGAAATACTAGACAGCATACTGATGAAATATCTAGTGGAGAAGTCTATGAGATTATGAGACAAATATCTGAGATAGACATTATTTGCAATGTGAGTTTATCAGTATGCAGTCTCAAAATGCTTGCTGTTCTATCTGCTCTATGAAATGCATCTGTGTATTCTGGGGGATACACAGGAGCAGATAGAGGAGGAGGTAGTGATTGCAGATGTGAAATCAAGAATGAGAGAAGTTAGCTATATCTGAGCAAAAGCAAATGAATTACTGCTCAACTGCATCATACAATTGAAAAGAATATGAGACTCACTAGTGAAAGAAATGAGTCTCACTGTGGGCATTTGAGTTCTCATATGAAATGAAGAATCTGAGAAGTTTCAATCAAGATGATTTGAGCTGTACAAAATCCTCAAATCACACTCTCTTGAAATGTATGCTTTGGAAGAATCAGAAGAATGAATTCTACACAATCTTATAAATAACTCTTGTTTTGTAGAGATGAAGATGAAGAATCTCAATGAGCTGTGATCATCTGCAGCACTATCATCAGCATTGAAGAAAAGAGAGCTTATGATAGAAAAGCTCAGAGAAGTTAGAGAAATCATTGATACTTACAAATCAGATGATATCACTTACTTGAACCTCTCAACAATAACTAAAAAAAAATGAGAGGAAATGGAAAAGACAGACATACAGCACACCTCAGTAAGTGACAAAACTGTTGCTGACTGTATGATATTGTGATGTAGACAGTGGATGCAATGTAGTCAGAGGTGAACTTGAGATAACTGATCAGTATGTGGATTGAATTGCAAGAAACAAAGAGATTCAGAAGAGAATTTGACTGTCTATGCTAGCTCAATTATAAAGATCTCAGAGAATGAACTGTCAGAAACATCAGTGAATGTATTGAATCAAGCTATTTCAGCATCTGAGAATACTCAGAGATTGAATGAGATTAGTTTCAATGAGTCATTCACTGTAGTTGTCTGAGCTTGTGAAGGGGGACAGTATAATATGCAGAGACAGAAGACTTTCATTGAAAAATATAGAATCTGCCACATCTAGTTGTCAAGTGTAGAACTGGTAAAAGATCATATAAGATTAATGACTAGAAAAGAAAGAAAAAAGAGAAAATCAGAAAAAAGATCTATTCACACACAGCTCTAATGACTGCTGCAAAAGCTTCACTCAACTTCTAAAAATATATAAACATCACAAAAACAAAAGAAAAAATATATATCAATGAAAATACTCAAATCAACAATTCTCAGAAACATCTGTATGCAACAAAAAGAAAACTAAAACTCAGTCTATACCAAGGACTTCAGAATCTCAAAACATATATATAGAAGTACAGTGCACACCTTCATCTTATGCAGAGTCTGACACACTGATTCAATATCTTCAATAAAAAGATTCACAGAGAGATCAACAAAACAATGAGCATGCATACACAGAGAAAAACTGATCAGAAGAAAGAAGAACAAGAAAAGAGTGAGCAAAGCAGTTAAGCAGACATCTGAATTTCTACAGAGACAGATGATAGACACTCATTCAACAGAAGTCAAAGAAAGAGAAGAAATGAAATTAAGAGCAGAGAAGAATGAATAAGTGATGAAAGAATCTGAGAAAAAAGCAGAGATAGACATATACAGAGTGACATCAGAAGTAACTGTAGAAGCATTAACAGTCATTCATCACAATGAAAAGAAAGAAGCATATGCTTATCAAAGAAACAGAAACTTCTCTTGAAGCTTCAAAGACAGTTGCAACAGAGACAGAGATAGTCAGCAGAACAGTCACACACAGAAAACAGAATATAAAATTGAAATGACTCTTTACTTCTCACACAACTCACACAAGAAACAGATGTATACTCATTTCAAATATAAAAAAGCATCACATTGCTGTTCAGACTACTCTGCACACATATTTCTTTTCTATGAATAATCAATTTGAAAGTCATTCATCAGCAAAGAGAATGAAGACACTCATCTGATAAGCTGAAAGTATACAAAGACAGAGAGACAATGTAAAAATTGATATAAGCAAATATAATATGAAGATTCTCATCTGTTATAATCTCAACAACACAGAGACTCTGTACAATTTCATCTATAAAAAGTTAGAAAGAAAATTATAGAAAAGAGACAAAGAGGGATATAACATACACTCAGCACAATCAGTACAAACAACAGCTGAATTCAAAAAATGCATAAGATTGCTGAAGATTTCATACTTGTTTCAAGCAAGAGATGCAACAGACAAATAACTGATAAAGCAGATTGTGTTGTACAGCACTTGCATATGAAATCATATTTTGAAGAAAGCAGTGGAAGCAGAAGAAAGATATGAAGAATAGAGAGAAGAGCTGTGAAAGATGTATAGAGCTTTTTGAAGAGTGAGTGAAAGAGAGGAATCAGCATAGAAAGAGGGGGGGGGATTGATGGAGACAAGAGAGATGGAACCAGAGACAGAAGAGATGAAGACATGAATAAAAGCAGAGAAGACAGCAGCAGAGGACAACACAGAGACATCCATCATTTCATCATCATCACAAACACTGTCATCACTGTTCACATCCTCATCAACCACTTCACTTACATTCTGATCATTGACAGAGATAGCCACATTGTCATCATCTACCCCCACAACATTGTTGTAAGCAATCTCCTCAATAGAAGCAAGATCACACATGGAAGAGACATCAGAAGAGAAGAGAGAATAATCACAAGCAAGACAGACACTCTGACAATGAGAAGTAGAAACTAATGACAATTAGCAACTGCAAAAATCATCAGATTAGCTTTTGACAAGATTTGATCAACAAGAACTTATCAATAAATCACACAATGTAATCAGAACAGTAGAAGACACAGCAATCAGAGGTCATATCACAGAATAGAGAGGCTAGACATTTGATAGAAGAGGATAGATGCATAGAACAATTGAAGCAGAGCAAGAGAGATCAAGTGTATGAGAGAGCAAATGAAAGAGAATAGTTGTGAATATGATATTGATTAGTAATGGGCTGATGTTGTTGTGATAGAGACTCTTGTGCACACAAAGTGAGCATCTTATCTATTGCAGAATAGTGCATTGCAAAAGTGGGTGCACACAGCATAACACTATTTCCATCACAAGGGTGTAGACAGATTTGGTAGGGGAGGATGTGATAATTTTGACTTATTATTCTTCTGTGATGTACATCACTCTCTATTATTAAGAATGGTGTATGCTACTGCACTAGTTATTTTGTATAAGAAGAGCTGCAAAGCTTAGAAGCTTTGAACAGCTTAAGCAACCTTTGAACTACAAATCAACTGATCCACACAGATGAAAATTTTGCTCTTGATAAAGAGATTCTTTTAATAGAGAACAGACAGCTACAGCAAGCTCTTAATCATGAAAGAAGATGTCACAAGTGTGGCAGAATCATGGAATTGCTAGATTCTTCAAATTCATCATTGACACAGTTCTTTTCATCAGCAAAGATGCAGTACATTCACAAGCAAATGACAGTTTCTGAAGCTGTCAAAAAGAATGAGCAGGCTTGTAAGAAGAATGCCAAGTTGCAATGCACTATTCTTAAGAAGCAGAAGAAGACAGATATCATGAAGCAGTGGATGCAATGAAATACTGTTCATCAGACAGCAAAGCAGCAAAAAGAGATGAATAAGACTGCAAGAGCTGCTCAACAGCAGATTGAAAAGAAGCTTAGAGATGTAAGAAAGACTCAAAAGCAAAAAGAGAGAGAAGAACAAGCTACTGTACAGCTGCAATCAAGATTGAATAAGAAAAAGATTGAAGAATTCAAAAATCACCTTTCTAATCAGAAAATCAGATTCTCAATTTTGCAAAGAGTGACTAAATTGCATTTTCAGAGCCCTGTCAGTGTGCCCATGGATCTGCTGCCAGAGGGATCTGACAATATTGCAATCTCTACTGATTTGATGACTGTCTGCTCACTGAATCTGCCTCCACTCAAGATTTCATGTTCTGGATGAGTTATTAAGCCAAACAAATGTCTACAAGATTAGCTATATATTTTTATATGTAATTCTATGTATTTATTTTCATCATATAATATTTTATCTTAAAATCTAATTGCGTTGTTGAGATATCGTTGAGATGATTCCATCATAGTAGTGGCGAAATGGCGAGCGTTAGGTGGAAACGAGCGTTAGGTGGTTGATTACGTTAGCTTATGCGGTCAGCCCTACAAGCCCTTTGGGCTCTAATCTAAACCTTCGAAATGCGAAATCTCAGCTCGTGGATGGAAAAAAAAAAAAAAAAAAAAGGTCATGAACCCTATCCAAGGAATTTATATGGCCATTTTTATGTGTATGCTTGGAGAAGAATTGATAAGATCTGGACAAAACTAAACCCCAACAACTTCTCTAGTGGCATCTGCATCTACATCTGCAGCTGTTATTCATCTTCCCCTTTCAATCATCGTATCGTGGAAGCAATTATGATAAATAGAACTGAAGTACAGAATATTATATATCTAACTTCAAAAGGGTTCGAAGAAAATGACAACAAAGATAGCGAGAACAAAGATGGGACGACGAAAAGGACCTATTTAAAGTAAAAGCCGAGACAAGGAAAAGAAATTAGGCTAGAAAAGCGCGAGAATAAAGGGCCCTATCTAGACAGAAAAGAGGAACAGTAGACATAACACGTAACACGAACTGATGAAAATGAACGAGAAACATCTCTAAACAAAGGATTACCCACTTATCAGCAAAACGGAACAAAACACAACTAGCTATCCCTGCCAGCGCCCCCACCCTTACTGAACTTGACTAACGATCTCACTAGCCCTCGACAAGCTTTCCACCATTTGCTGGCACTCCTTTCTCCGGCGGATGGTGTACTCGCTTTCACGGAGGAGGTCTTCTAGTTCTTCAGAGTGGTACATCTGGGCTAGAAGTTCGCGTTGCATTCCATCTTTGGTAAATCTGAGAATCTTGGTAAGTATACATGATAAAAGAAGAGAGCAAGAAACAAGGCATAGAGGGTATATGTTTTAGGACGTGAATGCACCACAGAGAGAGATAAAGAAATGAAAACGTACTGAACGAGGTTAAGCATAACGGCCTTGGGTACCATGTCAATCATAGTTCTCTTGACGATATTATAGTAAGAGCTTATTAGGAGTTCTATTGAATTTTGGCGGTGTCGACGGTCAGTATACGGTATCGTGCAGAAAATCTTGAAGCGTTTCATGTGCTTGAGGGATTAGGAGGGAAATGGAACATACTAATAACTTCTACCTCAGCGTTCTCGCGTTCAGACAATGTCCCTGAAGCCTTGAGGGTAGGGGGTGGAGCCTCCATCGCAGCCATCTTCTTCTTATTCTTCGACGCGAAGAAGCTGCCGAAGAAGCCACCGTTGGTATCCGACATGGAGTCGAGAGATGGGCTTGCCGCTCGTGGTACTGTGGATGGAGGTAAGGGTTTTCCAGTCTTGGGGTCAACCTGGGTTGGTTTACTGGCAGCATTCCGTTCGTTGACGATGGCCATTGCCTAATGTAAAAAGGGTGGTGAGTATAAGCAAGGATGGCGGTGCAAATAATGAGAAGAAAAAAAATGATATATGCTATTTACCCTATGCCCATTTAAGAAATCCGGATGGCCTGTATTGATATAGCAGGATTCCATCGCCACGAGATCCTTAACCAGTTTATTCGTGGGGTCCATTGCCTGTTTGAAAAATGAAATGACAACGCTATGGAATTTTTCCTTCAGCTGTGGATATCTGCGGAACGGTTGCTTGCTGAGGAGCTGGCCCAAGATCCGCACGAGCTCGTCGTAGACTAGTGATACGCATTTTAGACTTGGATCTTCGAGTCGCTTTATTTGCTGTTTCACGATAAGTTCGAAGGCGGTTGTCCCGATGAAGAGAGCCGGCGAGGAGCCCGAAGAGTTACACAGGATTGTCCGAATATCGACATCTTTGACTTGGTCAAATGGATCGACTGCCTTAACGCCGTTGGAGTAGAGTTCATGGAAAACAAAGCTGATACGTGCACCGCCTGAGAGCTCAATGCTAGACAATTCCTGGTAGTTACCATCCAGAACTGTCCGAAATTCAGTGCAGAATTCTGTGATTATATTGAGGACGATGTTTGAGCTATTTCCGAGCATGGAGTCACCAAGTTGGGCCAGTTCTACGCTGTATTTCTGGAGAGAAGCTGCGATACGGGCTTTGATATCGGGAAGTGTTTGTTTAATGTGCATCATAAGAATCTAGATACGGTTGTTAGCTTCTATCGCAGAGAGGGGCATTTTAGAATTATTGATTCAGTCCCGGCTTACCAAATTCAATTTTCTCGCCAGATATGGCGTTCCGCAGTAGGATGACTTATTCCTATAGGCCTTGTGGTTCTCAAAGAAATTTTTCTCGTGCTCCAAAGCATAGGAAATAGGTCTTTTATTCTCAATATCCCGTTGCCCACGGTTGACGACAGGGACATAGCCTAGCCGCAAGGGAATAATTCTGCCAGCAAGAATATCTACCACATCTGTGCCTGCATCCATAAGATCCACTTTCGTAAGCACACCAATGGTACGTTGCCCTTCCGGGTCCACTTCCCGCGCGAGTTTCAGGCCGTCAGAGTTGGCAAGGTCCTGGTTCGCAGCGGTGACGGCGAGGATAATAGCATTAGGCTTGCTGATCTGCTTCAACACCATATCTCTTATTTGTTTCTCGATATCTTTCGGCTGATCTCCCACGGGGACTTTGGTTAAACCGGGCAGGTCGACCAAGGTAAGTGTCAGGACGTTAGGGGAGAATATTCTCAGGTTAATCGGTGCTGGCGAAATGCCAGCATTGCGCCCAGTTTTCTGCTCCGTCTCGCGTACAATCTCATCTCTGATCTTGTTGAAATCGTAAAACTTCTGGCCAGGGATATGTAGGAATTCGCCATATTCGTCCAAGTTGGCTTCCTTATCGGTGGTTTCCAGTTTCTCATCCTTAACACCATTCGTCTGTGCTTTCGAGGAAGCAGGTCTGTTGATAAGTTGTAGGACTAGTGGCCGTCGAGTTACAATTCCTGAACCTCTAGGGAGACTAATTTATCAAAGGGAAAAGGGAAAAGGAAGTAGACACCCATCAGTTGGACTATTCTCCCGGAAGACAACTGGAAACGGCGCAACTCACAAATCTCTTCCGACAATATTTTCCAATACGGAACTTTTCCCACTCGACTGCGAACCAACAACCACTATCTGTGGAAGATCAATGGGGTTTTGTACCTAGATGAGAGCAGTATCAGCATCGTTATCGGTATCGGTATCCCATGTGTCGTCGCCTAGGGATGCAGAGTGGGAGTAAAGAAAGAACATACTCCAACGGTCGTGAAGACATCCTGCAGCTTATTTACTAGTGAAATAAGACTGGGGTCATTGACGTTTATGCTATTCAGCGGTGGAACCGACACACAATTTGCGAGTTAGCCAGCTAGATATATAGAGCAAAAGCGGCGAGAAGCAAGCCATATGGGGAACGCACGAGTAACCAGATGGGGTCGCCGACATGTCGGGCGAAAGTAACATTCAAGATAGCTCACTGTTATAGAAGATATAGAATAAGGCCAAAGATAGTTATCGTGAGAAGGAATACTTTTGGGTGTGGTGTGGTTTGGGCATCACGACGGAGAATGAATGATGAACTCGCATGATGATAATAATAGGCTGGTCATTTTATATGATGACTAAGCAGGCTGTTATCTTCCACACGACCATGATTTTGCTCTTCAAGATATCTAAGATGCTCTTAGGCATCTGCATTTTTTCAGCAGCACGAGAGGCGGTGACTGTTTGCCGCGTCATTTTGGTTTCTGACAGCCCACTCATTCCGCTCAAACTATTGTCGTACCATGCCAGTACTAGTATATATTGCGAAACGCTCTCTGACCGAGCGAACCCGGGCGCTAGGAGCCGAAGAAAAGTTACAAGGAAAGCAAAATTCACTGTCTATTGGAGTATCGGAGCAAATCGAAGAGTGCATCCATGCATTCACGGAAAGTTCCTCGGTACAAAGCAGGCGCGATGGAAACTGCTAGTGCGAAAGATCCTCAACGGAATAGGCAGATATATAACATATTTGTCAAGACGAGAGTACTCTCCTGATACATACTTCAGATTCTGCTATAATCAAGTTGTGTGTATGTACCCTGTTGGTGGCATAGGCAATTATTGAACGACCGTTATTTTGAACATGAAAAGAAAGGATACCCCCATAGAGAGGAAGTCGAACGAAATACTCTCTCTCCCTCTCTCTCTTTCCTTCCTTCAAACTGATCGGAATAGTATCATACAAACAGCTATATAGAACCACACAGGCCAGGCCAGGCCAGATCGAAAAGCCCCATCCATTCCTCGTATTATGGAACAAATTCTCTTGGGGAAATTAAATTATAAAAAATCAAAAACAAATGTAGGAAGCCGGATCTCATGGACAAATACTTGCCATCTATTAGGTCATCCAGCACAAACAATCATTGAAGGGACACAAAAAACTAGACACTACGCAAAATCACAACCGCCTTTAGTATTGTAGAAGCCATGGGCAACCCGTTTAGAACCAATCCCACCAGCTAGAACCCAAAAAACAAAATAAAATAAAGGAGGGACAGGTATGCGGGTCTTGCAAAAAGATAATAGGGCCTATATATAAAAAGGATGGATAGAATTAGAGGAATGGGAAGATGTATATGTAAACCGTTATAATCATGCAACCAAATTCCTCTACAAGTCAGATACCGATGCGAACTTCTCAGACATATCCTGAAGGATTTTTTCGTACTGCAATTCCATGAAACGTTAGATATCAAATACGATATTCGAGTGAGGGCAGGGGGGAATGGAATGGGGTAGGAGCCATCCATACCTTTTGGGTTACAGCCCGTTCATCATCGGGCACCTCAAACTTCATCCCCCGCAACGCATTCTGGATGTCTGCCGTCGCCTCGCGGACCTTGGCCCAACTCTGGCCTTGCGCGATGGCCTTCTGGCTTTCGTCATGATATCCCATGAACGCCTTCATCATGTATTCTGTTTTCCACAGAGGGCAAAACTGGTCGTAATCGCTGTAGCCGTTCTGCTGTAAGAAGTCATCTTTGAGCAGCGCCGCGATGTCCAGTGTAATCTTGTCCGGGTCGCCGAGGGCTGATTTGCCAACGAGTTGCACGACCTGGTCTAGGTCTTCGGAGTTGGTGAGTAGCTCCTTGATTCTATCCCGGAGCCGGGGGAATTCCGGGTGGTCCTTGGCGTAGTATTTATCGAGCACGTTGGTGTATTTGCTGTAGGAAACGGAGGTGTTGATGGATGGGAAATGCTTTCGCTGCGCAAGCTTCTTGTCAAGACCCCAGAAGACTTGGACGATGCCAAGAGTGCTGGACGTGACGGGGTCGGAGAAATCGCCACCAGGGGGGCTAACGGCGCCAACGATACTGACACTTCCTTTCCGCTCGGGGCTTCCAAGGGCGATGCTCAGTCCGGCACGTTCGTAGAAAGAGGCAAGTTTGGCCCCAAGGTAGGCAGGGAAACCTTGGTCAGCGGGCATCTCTCCCAAACGTCCTGAAATTTCACGGAGGGCCTCAGCCCAGCGAGAACTGGAGTCTGCCATCATGGCGACGTTTTTACCCTGATCACGGAAGTATTCCGCGACCGTGATACCTGTGTAGATGGAGGCCTCACGGGCAGCGACAGGCATGTTGGAAGTGTTGGCAATGAGGCATGTACGTTTCATAATTGGTTCCTTGCGGCCGTCAATGTTGATTGAAAGCTGTGGTACCAGTTAGTCCCGATCCTGAAAATAAGTCTGTGGGAAGCATCCTACCTCTGGGAAATCCATCAGAACTTCAGCCATCTCATTTCCACGTTCACCGCACCCAACGTACACTATGATGTCACTGTTCGAGAATTTGGAGACACTCTGGCTGATAACAGTCTTCCCGCAACCAAACGCACCGGGGATACACACTGTTCCACCTTGAACACTGGGGAAGAGAGCATCAAGGACACGCTGGCCAACAATGAAGGGAGTATCAGAAGCCAGCTTCTCGCTGACCGGACGAGGAACACGGACCGGCCATTCGTGGGACATACCGAACTCCTGTTTCTTACCATCAAACTCAACCTCTAGGAGCTTTTCATCAACGGTATAGCTGCCCGGACCAGCGATGCGTGTGATGGTCCCTCTCGCGCGAGGGGGGAGCAGGATCTTATGGTCGTTCAGCAAGCTGTTTTCCCACACGCTACCCCATATGTCGCCACCGGTGATGTGGTCTCCAACTTTAAAGTTTGCTGGTTTGAAATCCCATTTCTTTTCTCGGTCGAGGGCTGGGATAGAGATGCCGCGGGGGATGTAGATACTTTGGGATGCGTCTGAAATGGCTTTGAGGGGTCGTTGAATACCGTCATAGATGGTTTCCATCAATCCTGGACCAAGTTCTACAGATAATGGTTTCCCTGTTCTAACGACCGGATCGCCGACAGTTACTCCAGCTGGAAGGCAAGAGGATGCGAGTCAGTTTTGAGTCCGAGGTGTGTCGTTTGGAGGGGTTCTCCTGTATCATATTCACCTGTTTCCTCGTAAACTTGAATTGTTGCCTTATCTGCATCGATTCGGATGACTTCTCCAACGAGTTGGTCATAGCCCACTCGACACTAGCAAATGTGTATTGAGATCAGCAAATACGATTTCAGGTGGTGGGATTTTTTGGAGAAAGGATATAATATATATATATATATATATATAGTGGGTACTTACCAGCTCGTACATGGCGCACCCGATCATATTCTCCGCAACCACGACAGGCCCAGAGACAGAGTAAATAGAGCCATGTTTCCCCTCATCGGCGCCAGGCCGAGGATTCTTCGAGCTCTTTGGCGGCATCGTGGGAGGTGGGGATTGCGGATTATCGGGGTTGGGAGGAGGGGGGGGAGCTGGGGTTTCGTCGGAGGGGTTGAGGCGGTGGTGGTTGTAGTTGTGGTGTAGTGGGTTGGAGCTTGGAAGCCGGACGTTGCGTTGCAGCGCAGGTGGATCTTCCAGCGACGCAGCAATGGGCGTGGAGGGACGACTGTACGTTTGGTTTTTGGGAGCAATGAGATCTATGAGGGACGGCCGTGACTTCAATAACGATGGTCGACCTAGGCCCAGCATGTGTGAACCAGGGACTTAAATCCCGTTTTGTGGTTATTGAATTATGTGGCCTAGTTGTTGATTGGGGTACAAAAGTCAGTTTAGGTTCAGTCGACCGACAACTCCAACCGCATCGTCAAACATTTCCTCAGTCCCCCAAACAACTGTCTAAATGAACGAAATATCCATGAATTCGCAAAAGTCTTGAATATTATCCAAATATTGATTTCAACGTTTTTTTACAACTTCACAAGAAATAAATGGTTTGAGATTAGTCTGAAACCCAAGTATTTCTGTTAGTCAAGGGTTTCAAACTCATCGAGCACACCTCCAGAGATACAGACTTCTCTTGAATTCTCCTTTGGAGAGGATAGGCGAGCTATTATGAGACGATTAAGAACTCCCAAGACTGGGATTACTGCTATTATCCAGCACCACCTTGACATGTTGACGGGAACCTGCAACTGCATACCCACTTCTAGTCCCGTTGTACCTGCAATATGGGGCGGGTGGTTTATAACAACAACCTGAAAGCTCAGCGGCATCATGGCTGTTTTTGATACAGTAGCAAGGCGACTTGCGGCTAGAGCAACCCGCACACCAGCTGCGTACTTACAATAATTCTCTCAGTTGATTCAAACCCAACTCTCCAGATTCTGAGCCAGCTTTTATCCAGAACTATTGATTTCTTCCCTCTGAAAACCACCCTCTGCACAATCCTTGTATGCGATCTGGAGCATTGACTGAGACCATCCAATTTTGATTGAAATCGAAAGACTGGGAGGCAGGTAGGTCTGACTGCCTTTTGGAGAGTCTGATACTCGCCGAGGATCCCTAGTTTCCTTGAGGTCCTTCAATTTTGTGAGGAGATGTAGATATTGGAAAGGCATGCTGATGAATTTACTGCATCCCTCAGAAAGAATGGCATGCTCTGACATTTTGAATCCATTTCACTGTGCGAAAGAGCTTCATATTTCCTGAGATTTATTGAACATTTCTTGATGAAAAGTCCATTGATCATTGGCACTCTCTAGACGACAGGCTGGCTCTTCTCTCAGAGTGAACTAGATGGGTTGGATGGGCCTTATTCAGATGAAGCTACAGCAAACTCAAGACGAGTGCTTAGATATGCACAGTACTTGGCATTTTTGATATTTAATGAGCTGATGTGATTTTTGTCGTCAAAAATATGGAAAGGCAGGAACAGCACCAAACACTTATTGAAGGTACAAGACGTCAAAAATGACAAATACATTCACGTCTCGAAGATGGACCCTCCATGGCGGGCAGCGGCAGGCAGATAAGAACATTGAGCAGACTTATTCTCAAGTAAGGAGCTCCTATAATACGCTTATTGTGAGAACTGGCCTGTCGGCCACGAGTATGTCTTGTTAGATCCTCATGGGAGATTTCCCTTTTTCAGAGTCCCAGCTCTCACCCATTCTGTTGATGGTTAATGCTGAAAGGCAGTGTACTGTGGAAGGTGAATCTGCCATATGAAGAATTATATTTTTCTAGGGATGAGACAGGAGATAGATCTGGCAGTCAATCAGCCACCTGTCAACAATGGGTTTTCAGCAATGAGGTTCCAGAGGAGAAAAAGAGGTTGTATATACTGCATAGAGGGTGTGGAATATGTCCTTGCACACACTACTCTGTAGAAATCTAAACAATACTAGGGCTCCGATAACTTCCACAACCTCATAGGGATTGAACTCCTAATTTAGCAACCAAGGGTTAGACACCATTCCCCTAAGCTTAATAACCCCAAATCCTTTGGGAATTGGCCAACTGAAATGAAACGGGTTTTATCACCATTTCGAAGACGTATCAGGACTTTCCTCCCAAGCCAAATTTAATACCCTGCCCACATGATTAGGTCAAGGAACGCTAAAATTAGCCAGGACACAGCCCGTCTTTTCTCCCTGAAATTCTGTTAGACTTGTAGATAGGAAATTTCATTCCTTCTCTTTCTGCAGGTCTCCGATTAACAAACGAATGACAAAGGGAACTTCGTTCATTCATTATCCTGTCCTGAAGCAAGCATTGTTAATTATTATTGTCCTGAAACGCGGGACAAGTAGTTTTATAACCACCTATCAACCTCAGGCTAGGCCTGTTCTCGGAAGCGCCACGCCATATCACACTTCCCTGCTTCCAGTCCCGCGTGAACAAGTCTTTGGCTGTCAGGGGACGGACCGACTCAGGTCAAGGGAGAGGGGCAGAGAGTACATTAGCTCTGCATTATTTCTTTTGGCGCTGGGTTGGAGAGTAGTGATCAGAAAATATCTCGCTAGAGCCTGGTGACAGGATCGTGAGAGTGGGCTGTGTGCATATATCAGGTGCTTGACAGTTTATCATCATTACTATTTACGAGGACTTATTGCTTGCCACCGGCCAATTTGTCTGTATTTTTCGAAGTTGCCTAGACTCGAACGAAACGAGTAAGAAGCCCTCGGTATGCTGGGGGTATGAAAGTTAGGAGCAATCTTTGAAGAAGCTTAATATTGAGTCGGCCAGATATCATCTTAAATGGCGTGGTGCAGAGGAGATTAATCTATGTGTCAACACGGAATAGAAGAGTCCGAAAGGAAACAATCAGCTAGAGCTTGAACTGCAACGAATGTCTCTTCGCTTTGCGTGACAAGAGCCGTATTTGATGTGAGATGTTTGCTTCGAGCAACCTGATGGCGAACTCACAGGGAAGGAATGTAATATTACGTCACCGGGATACCTCCTGTATTTTTATTGTGTATCTGTATCTCTGATAAGGATCATCCGAGTGCTGTGTACGGAGTATGGTACAGTACAGTACAAGCACGTCGATGAAACAGTCATTGAGTTAGCCAATACACAAGTAAGTATAAGTACCCTCCCGTACAGTTATAATACAGCTTCATCATGTGCAAATAACTCATACTCAACTATTAATAATTGTTCCAGCTTCATCTGCTGCGTTTCTGGATCTTGATTCTCCAGTCTGTAACTGTGACTATTCTCCAGTAGAAAATCCATCTCTGGTTCTTATGAGTCGCTTGTCCAGGTTGTTTCGTCAAATTAACGATTGATGGAATTCCAGTTTGATACTGACCAAGCCAGTTAGCAACCGCTGGTCACTCTGCAGTCTTGGTTCCTCGCTTTCCACACCCCACGGAGACGACGACGACAGCAAAGCAATATTCTAGTTGGCCCCAGTTTTGTCAACCTCCTAGCCATCGACCATATCTCACCCTTACCATAACGTTCTCAAGGTTGCAATTCAGGTGTTGTTGCTGCCCCAGGGTTCCTCCCCAAATTTCTGGTTCGCCCAAACTATTATTACCTCATCCTGGTTCCTCCGATCATTTATCATTCTACTCAACATCAACTGCATTTTTGCAGACGTAAGAAGCTCATGCCCAACCCTCCCAAGGCAAGCCAATCAAGCATACCAACTTATCAGGCACTGCGAATCTAGCATCATTACGAATCCAAAGTTCAGAAAAGCTCGCGGCGTTTAGCCAGCTCCAGAGCTTCGAATCTGGCTGCACAGCGCTTTACGCTTCCTTTGACCAGAGAGGCCTATTCAGCTGGTTCTGTATAGAGCCAGGCTGAGAGGGCTAAGTAGCAACATCGATCTGGCAGACGAATCTCCTTCACATACTCCCGCCTCAGCCGCTTCCGGCCCCTCCAACCTTTCTACAAGCATCGAATCCGTACCTTCAACGAGCATCCCGACTCCTACAGGCTCCGTCACACACCATTCCTCGACCCCATCTAGTGCCCAGATCACTCACGAGAATATTCCTCAATCCCTTCAAAGCAACGAATTACCCTCGAGGCTTCCAGGCTTAGGTTTACATACCGATCGTAGTGAGACTGTTCAGCTTGGATCCCGCCCGACTAACCGCCGCCGTCGTCGGGAACGAACTCCTCCTGATCAACCTGAGAGGCCCGGGTCGAGGTCTGGAAATATTGGTAGACGCAGACATTTGGCTGAAGAGCAAAGTAGGGGTCGCAACAGGGACGACATTCCTCCTTCCCCCAAGCGCAGGCGCCTGGCTGATAGCAACATGCGTCCCGACGATGGAGCTTCAACTTCAAACGCAAACGGGTTTTCTCCCAAATCAAATGGCTCAACCGCTTCCTTGAAAGCCCCTGTTTCCACCTCAGTTAACGGCAGATCTCCTCATTCCAGTTCTAATGGCCAATCCCAAGCAAATGGTTCGGGCAAATCACCCGCATCTCTGTCACCTACATATTTTGGCCATGATCGGGAGGAGGTGACGAGGATCCTGATTCAAAGCTTACATGATCTGGGATACAACGAGGCTGCGTGTACTCTGAGCCGGGAGTCTGGGTTTGAGCTGGAAAGCGTCGCTGCAGCTTCATTTAGGTCATCAGTACTTGATGGACGGTGGGCAGATGCGGAGGATATTTTGCTGGGCTCGTATCATCCAGATGGAGGAGGAAATGGGGCCAGTGGAGGGGAATGTGGAGGCGGAGGGAAGGCTATTCTCCGCAAGGCCGACACCGATCTACTTTCTGAGCATTGCCCTCTTGTTTTAGCTGAGGGGGCAGATAGAAATGAGATGCTCTTCTGTTTAAGGCAACAAAAATTCCTCGAATTGCTAGAGCAACGAGATCTTGGAACGGCATTGATGGTTCTCCGGCAGGAGTTGACGCCGTTAAACCACGATATCGCTCAACTACATGCACTCTCCAGGTGTGTGATACTTCGAAACAAACAAGTTATGTTATATCTTCTCGCTAACGCTTGCTAGTCTCTTGATGTGCCCCGCAGAAAATTTACGAGCGCAAGCGGGTTGGGATGGCACAGTACTGCAATCACGGCAGAGGCTACTAGGCGAGCTATCAAGTAAGCTACCATGGAATAACAATAAAAAACGGAAAAGAAAAGAGAAAGAAAAAAGTACCCCATTTCACCGTGATAATGATCCTAATTTTCTTTAATCTAGGATCTATATCTCCTGCTGTTATGATTCCCGATCACAGATTAGCAGCTCTACTGGACCAAGTTAAACAGACTCAGATCAACCAATGTCTATACCACAACACCGCTGAACCCCCTTCACTTTATTCAGATCACCAGTGCGACCGAGCCCAATTCCCTTTGCGAACATCCTTCGAACTGAGTGAACATACGGATGAGGTCTGGTATCTCGAATTTTCCCATGATGGCACCAAACTTGCAACGACCGGCCGTGAGAACATCGTGATCATATACGATGTTGCAACTTTCAGCGTCATCCACAGACTAACGGACCATGGCGGCCCAGTTGCATATGCAACATGGAGTCCTGATGATTCCAAGCTCATCAGCTGCTCTCAGGATTATAAAGCTCGGCTGTGGGATGTGGAAGTATGTTTAACTCTCTACTTTCAAGCTTGGTTTTCTGTACTAACTGATCACATCTAGACTGGGCATTGTATCCTTACCATCGATCACCATCATGAGCCAGTAACTTCTGCCGCATGGGCACCAAATGGTGACTCCTTCGTCACCGGCTCCCTCGATTGCCAATCCCAACTCTGTCATTGGAGCGTGGCAGGCGAATCGCTCTACAAGTGGACCGGCCAATACAGAGTACGAGACTGCGCCATATCTCCCGACGGTCATCGACTCATCGCCATATCCACGGAGAAAAGGATCTATGTCTACAACTTCGAGACTCGAGCCGAGGAATATAATATGTCCATAAAACTCGACCTCACATGCATTAATATAAGCCTGGATTCGAGATATATGTTGCTAAACACCTCGGAATGCGAAATGCAGTTGTTAGACATTGAAACAAAGGAAGTTGCCCGACAGTATTTGGGGCAGAAGCAAGGGAACTATAATTACATTATCAGAAATAGTTTTGGTGGCGCTGCGGAGAATTTCGTCGTGAGTGGTAGTGAAGGTAAGCTGATAAAAGTCTGCCTCATACACCTGTGTTCCACGTTACTGAGAAAGGACGACTCGATAGATTCCAAAATCCACATCTGGCACAAGGAGAATTCGACGCTCGTTGCAACACTTCAGGGCCACGGTGCAGGTTGCGTCAATGCTGTATCGTGGAATCCAAAGGATCCCGGAATGTTCGCTTCTGCAGGGGATGACCGAAAAGTTCGAATGTGAGTTTTTTGTCGGAAAAAACCCCGTTGACATGCACTAGTTACAAATTTAACTAACACGCTGTTTCACCGCCAGATGGACAAGAGATCCACCAACCCGCACACCCGTTTCTGGGAAAGTACGGATGGTACCATCGAACGGTTCGGCACGGACAAGCGCACTACGGTCTACATTCAATCGATCCCCGAACTTCTGAGCTAGTCAAATCGTGTTATACCTGCGCGAACGCGCTCCTGAATATTCGAGATAGATATATAGTGGCTCTCACTCCCTTGCATAAAATCCTAATTCAACCACATACATGACTACACCATCCCCTTCCATGACATCAGAAAACAGCCCGTCTCTCGGCCGTCCCCACTTTATTTTTGTATGAATTGCATTTGTTTCTTTTGGTGCAATCAACAAATCCAAGTATCAATGAAGCCAAGTACTACCTCACGATCAAACACTGCCTCAAGCGCGCACATGCACGGAGAGTCATACAGAGAGAATGGGGGGAAGGAGACCTATCCCGCCACTCACATCTCTCCAGAGACAAATACACGGCATCCGATTGGAGATTATATATCTATATATATTCCTATTTCCTTTATCTTTCCCCTTTCCTTTTCCCTCCGAACCGCTCTTAATCACTTCCAACAACGCCACTTATTCTCTTTTTTGGTTGCGGTTGCGACTCTTAAACCCGATAGTCATACTCATTTCCACGGCCCCAAATTTCAACATAACTATTTCACTTTATTATTCCTTATCACGGATTTGGCATTCATGGACGCTGCTTTTGAAGTTGGCTCTCTTACTGGGTAGAATTTATTGAGATTTCTTTTTTCCTATTGATTTTATCTTTTTAATTTTGATTTTTCTTTTAGCATCATTGGTGCAGGGTTTAAGACGCGAGAGGGGAAAAGGGGTGGGATGTGGGCTTTCTTATTTGCAGTTTTATTATTCCATTTCCTCCTCTCCTGACCTTAACCTTTACCCCCTGCTCTCCACTACCTCTCCATCTGTCTTTATTTTTTGATTTGATTTTCCCTTTCCCCTCCGCTTTGCTATGAATGTATGTATGTAAGGTCTAATTCATCCCACGCCTCTTGACCACCCCTCGCCTTCATAACATTTTGTTGCTGTTTCGAACTCGCCAGCTCCGTTGCTATTCGATCCTTTGTATTCCAGTGGCGGGTTTATTTCTGTGCTTTTTATTTCGTTTTTTGAAGTTAAAAGCCAGGTTTGAACTGGAGCCTGGAACTTCGAGCTTGGGTTTGTCTTAATCACGGCTATGACTATATTGGAACGTGGTTGAAACATGTAGGAAGCAGCAACAAACTGTGATATAGGATAATATAGGCCTTTTTTAAGGTGGAATGATATGTAAATATGATACCTCAATGTCTACGTATTTCTACGGAGGACGGAGGGTAATACATTACGTTGATATGATCTCATTGTCGGATTCATATACTTGTACTATGTATGGAATCCGAGTTGTATACAGTAGTAAATATTTGTCTGTTTGTCTTTTCAAATCCTGTTTGTCTGTTGGAGAAATGCAGTCACTGTCAACTGATACCCCCGTACTATATACATAGCTATTGTTTGCAGTTGAGCTGCATGTTGTGTATCCATTTCCTTTTTTATAATCTTAATATTGCATCCTCTGTTACTGGCAACAGTCGATTAGAAAACGCCAAATGGGCCAATTAACGACTCTGACAGTCGGAGGTTTTCACATTTAGAGTGATAGCTGTCTTACGGTTACAATATAGATATATGTGTGCACGGATCACGTCCAGAGTTTCGCCAAAAAACCCAGCGGAACTGAAGGGGTCTAGATGCCTGGCTGCTTAATTGAGGAAATGATAGTTAGATAGTTAGGTAGAAACGAGAATTATCCGCTGTGTAGGAGAGATCGTATGCTCGTAGGAAGAGTAAACTGGCGAATAAAGCCGTGATGTCTCTACAGGGTTTAGGGGGAGCATCATCTCTTTCAATTAGCTTGTGCATTCTACACGTTCTCGAATAGAGAGAGAAATGGTTAAGTAGCATGAATGCCCTTTGTTTACTATTTTCATTTTTAAATCACCAAAGGTGTGAACCCTTGTTTTTTGCTACCTACTTAATTGACAGTCACAGCACTACCCGTATCACATCCAGTTCTATAACATAACAGAATATCATTGGAATTAAGATGTTCAATGGATTGGCAGAATCGGTGAAGGTTTCATTGCCTAGTTTTCATTATGGCGAATAGACCCATGGTAATAACTGTGTCATACTCGACGGTTCAAAATTGGGACTCTTAAGATATCTCAATTTGGATATTGGACTTAGGAAGAAGGAAGAAATCGAGGGTCAGATGGATTACGATCTGGGTAGTAGCATGTCATTGACAGCACCAATGGAGGAAGTTAGTGAGTTAATTTCACTGAAAAAGAAAAGGATTCCTGACAAAGAGGTTATGGGGCGGAGTGAGATGTCAGTTTCGATTTCACAAGAGCAAACTGTATTAGGGAATATCAATAGAGCGAAGGAGCCCGTTTGTGAATTCACGAATAATGTCCGAACATACCAATTTAAAATATACCCCGTTTCCTCCACAAGTTCCACTGGCCTTATCTACTCGCATCTTAGGACATTCAATGCGATAAGAATGAGCCGCGAGTCTACCCACCTCGGACCTCACTGGCGGCGAACGGAATCAAATGCCAATTTGAATTTTTGAAAATGCATTCATCAACAAAAGAGGAAAGGCATGCTCTACATTTGTGCTCCACGAAAGCGTAATTACGTGAGAAGGTCGGCAACTATTGGATTGTATTAGCCACAGGAACAAACGCGACATCGGCCTGTACCGAAGGGAAAATAACGTACCATTCATTGGCATCTCATCGATCTGGGTAGAGTAGTATAACTCGATATCTCTGAGGATTCTGACATCCTCACTCGTGACGAAGTTGATAGCAACACCCTTCCGTCCAAAGCGGCCACTTCGTCCAATTCTGTGGATGTAGTTCTCACGATTGCTGGGAAGATCGTAGTTGATGACTAGAGATACCTGCTGCACATCGATACCTCGAGCCCAGACATCAGTGGAGATAAGAACGCGGGAGTTTCCTTGACGGAAATCCTGCATAATGCTATCACGCTCCTTTTGCGGCATTTCGCCATGCATACTGGAGACGGTAAAGTTGGCTTCGCGCATCTTATCCGTAAGCCAGTCTACCTTGCGTCGCGTGTTGCAGAATATCACGGCCTGGGTGATTGTGAGTGTATCGTAGAGGTCGCAAAGGGTGTCGAATTTCCATTCTTCTTTCTCCACTGCAATGAAGTATTGTTTGAGCCCTTCCAGTGTCAACTCGTCACGCTTGACAAGAATGCGAACTGGGTCAGTCATGAACTTTGTGGTCATGTCGAGAACATCATAAGGGAGAGTTGCAGAAACGACCACAACCTGCGTGGCAGGAGGAAGATAACGGTAAACATCATAGATTTGTTCGCGGAATCCGCGGTTTAGCAGTTCGTCAGCTTCGTCAAGTACCAGCATCTTGATATGACGGGTTCGGAGGTGGCGACGGCGGATCATATCGGCAACACGGCCGGGGGTGCCTGAAACGACATGCTGGCCATGGTCCAGTTTCCGGATATCCTCACCAACGTTAGTGCCACCGATACACGCATGGCATTGGACATTCATGTAGTCCCCCAAGGCCATAACCACGGATTGAATTTGGGTGGCAAGCTCTCGCGTTGGTGATAAGACAAGGGCTATATACAAACTTGTTAAGAACTGGAAAATTCGTGAGGAAGGAGAAAACTGACCTTGAGTTTCCCTCAGAACTGTATCGATGACTTGTAGAATACTGATTGAGAATGTCGCAGTTTTACCAGTGCCTGACTGGGCCTGCGCGATGGTATCGCGGCCCTTGCAGATTTGGACGATTGCGCGAGACTGCACAGCTGAAGGCGATTCGTATCCGTACGCATAAATTCCACGTAACAGGTTTTCCTTCAAGTGCATATCCTCAAAGGTTGGCGCGACAGTCACCTCCTTTGATGTGGTAAACTCCATCCTCTCTATCACGGATGTTCGTTAGAGAAGAGCTGCGAAGAAAATAGGGGACAATACGTACCCTCCGCCGTTCTATCGATTCCGTCCGCCATAATGAGTAGTCAAGGATTCAAGCTAGGTAAATTAGAATAATATAGGCTTTCCCTTTGATGTTGGTTTGAAGAACGAATTGAAGCTTCGAGATTGTGCTCAACAAAGTTCTGCAGAGTTTGCTTTGTTTGTTAGCTCACGTGACGGAGTGCAGCCTTTGCCAGTTACCAAATGCTCGCAATTAATTCACCATCCAAAGGAACAAATTTCCAGAGCCGATGTCGAAAAGTAAAACGCCATAGAACCGTCGCAACCATGATAATAGAAGATCAGCGATTTATCCACGAAGATCTAGAGAGACTTGAGCAGGGGATCAGTGATCGGGTAGCGGACGAGCCCCGTAATGTAAGCCCACTCTCTACCTTTTGTTTCCCATATCACGCAGCTTTAATAACCAATTCTCTGCAGATCCGAGAGCGGTTAAACCGAGACCACCAGATTGCAGGTTTCCTTAACCGAATCCAGCAACAATCGGAAAGACTCCTAGATATCTACAAAGATGTGGAAGGACTGCGAGCAAAGGAGGTCCAGGCCATCTCAACCGGTGAGCCTTTTGATGAATTCTACAAACGTCTAGACGACATCAAAGATTTCCACCGACGATACCCTAACGAGCATGTTGAAAATCTCGAGCGAGCATACAAGAGAAGGCATCCGGGGGAGAGTGAAGGGTTTGGAATGGAAGTGGAAAATATGTTCACCGGAGAAGAATCGTATGGCCAGTTTTTCGATCTCACGAAACTCCATGAGGACTACCTCAATCTACCAGGCGTGAAACGGCTCACATACCTACAGTACCTTGACCTGTTCGACGCGTTCACACAACCTCAGCTACCCATCAAGCGAAGCAGCAAGCTCACTGATAAATATTTCCAATATGTCGGCGATCTTGCTGCGTACTTAGAGAGCTTTATAAAGCGAGTTAAACCTCTGGAACCTCTTGAGAAGCTTTTTAATGGTTACGATGAAGAGTTTGAAAAGCTATGGCAAGAAAGCAAAGTTCCTGGCTGGGAAGACGAATCCACAACGGAAGCCTCGTTTGTCCCGAAGACTGAAGGAACAGGTGAAGGAATTTGGTGTACAGATTGCGAAAGGGAATTTAAAAACGAAAACGTATACAAAAATCACCTCACTGGGAAGAAACACATTCGCGCTGCGGAGGCCCGTAAGGCTTCTGGAACTGCCATCAATGGCTCAGCACCGCGAACAAGCGGCGACGCTGCAATTCGTCGCTTGAAGGAGCGTGCAATCGCGGAAAGAGAACACCGTGTTCGATCGCTGGCCACAACCCTTAAGGAAGAGAGGAATGCCACGCGCATTAATGTGGAGCGGAAGCAAGGAATGACGGAGAGAGAGCGGCAAATGGAGCTCGATGCGCTGTTTGCAGAGAGTGCAGAGCCACCTGGGATCCGTCACGGCGATTCTGATTCCGACAGTGATAATGAGGAGAGGATATACAACCCCCTTAAGCTACCGCTGGCTTGGGATGGAAAACCAATCCCCTACTGGCTATACAAGCTGCACGGCTTAGGGGTGGAGTTGCCATGTGAAATTTGTGGTAACTTTGTCTATATGGGACGACGCGCGTTTGACAAACACTTTTCAGAGGCTAGACATATCTACGGACTAAGGTGCCTTGGAATCACACAGCAAACCAGTTTGTTCCGAGAGATCACGAAAATAGAGGAAGCGCTGAGACTCTGGGAGAAGCTTGAACAGGATCGGAAGAAGGAGAAGGAGTCTCGAGAAAACGTGGTGCAAATGGAGGATGCTGAAGGAAATGTGATGCCAGAGCGAATTTATCTCGAGTACGTATTCCCTGCGCTCTTATCTTTGTACTTGGAAGTGTGCTAACAATGTACAAAACAGTCTCCAGAAGCAAGGGATCCTGTAAAATGCTCCTTTTTGTTGCTAGGGTTTTTCATCCATGTATTTTTCCAAACTACCACTGGCGGTTAGAAATACGGGGTCACCACGGAGTACTGGTAGGCGTTTGAATGAAGGGCTTTCCTGACTAACCTATATACAACTGCCTCTCCAACCTGGTATATGTAACTAATAGCTGTTCCATATGGCGCATACTTGGGCTTTGCTGCTCACGGAAACGAATTAAATTGGTTGAACCTTGCCTGGGTAACCTTTCGCAACACACAGTCATGTGATTTGGCGAATTTTCGTGTTGCTTGAGGAAGGTAACATCGCTTTTGACGTTATTCAAAAATTGAAACTTAAACAATATCAGACTTCATAATTACACTGGGATCACGTACATTTTATCTCGTATTATTGTCTTTGTTTCCATATAATGCGCTGCTGAGCATAACGTCTCACTTATTTATTTTCATTCACACTTTGTGCGTGATGCGCGTCTTCAGGTAATATTTGGTGCGACTACATTAAGGCTTTGCTACCATTTTCTTTTTTGTCATGGGCTTTAAATTTTCTTATGTGTGCGACCTATTTACGAGCCTCGAAAATAATCTCACTCTGAGGGCTTCAACGGCGTCGAGGCATAGAAACCCAGACGTCGCAACCATTGCCAACTGGTTTAGCCAGCACGGAAAACAAATCCACGGTGGAGAAACGGACCGCCTTGCTCTGTTGTCATGTCTATTCCCAGAGAGGCGACCGGAGAGAGTATTTGGATTAAAGGAGCCGTCGCTTGTAAAGATCATTGGCAGGTCTCTTCTACTTGGGATTTCAAGGAGGCAGGCCCTGGATTCGTACAAAATCTGCGGGAACGGTGATCTGGGCCAGTGTGTGGAAAGGGTGATGAGGCAAGCGGAAAACGACAACCCCGAGGACTCCGGCGTAACCGTTGAAGACATTGATACTGTCTTAAATCATATTGCGTCGAGATGTCGGTTCTCTGGCCCGGATGTGAGGCGACGGCGAACCGCTGCTGGCGTGGATGAAGTTCTTGGACCAGTTTTACGACACCTGACAAGCCGTGAGGCGAAATGGCTTATAAGGATTATTTTGAAAGATCTCAGTCCTTTAACCCTTCCGGCACGTTTGATCCTTCAAAATTTCCATTTCCTTCTTCCCGAGCTACTACTACTACAGGATTCTCTAGGGGCAGCTGTGGCCTTATTGAGCCGTGATCCTATGAAGCGATTTCCATGGCGTCCAGATCCTGACTATGCTAAGCTTCTGGCTTCCTTCGCTTTTTCTCGTATATCTCTTGACGTTGGAGTAAAAGTTGGAAGGCCCACGTTTTATAAAGCCAGGGGCATCAAGCATTGTTGTAAAATGGCGGGAAAACGCACCATGAGCATAGAGCGGAAATATGATGGAGAATACTGCCAGATACATGTTGACCTTTCCAAAGGCTCGGGCTGTATACAGATCTTTTCGAAAAGTGGCAAAAACTCAACTATGGACAGAGTTGGCATTCATTCTACTGTCAAAGAGTGCCTAAGAATTGGAAAAGTCGGCTGTAAAATATCAAGGAATTGCATTTTAGAAGGAGAACTTCTTGTCTGGAGTGACGTGGAATCAAAGATATTGCCATTTCATAAACTCCGGAAGCATGTCATTAGGTCTGGCTCCTTCATTGGAACCGAAAATGACTCACCGTACGTATAACATATTGATAAGAACTGCATCTCGTGCAATAGCTAATTTAGAACTAGGCCACATTCTTATGAGCATCTATATATAATGCTATTTGATGTATTATTGATTGACGATCAAGCTTGTTTACCAAAGTCATATAGAGAACGCAGGGCCTTACTGAAGGAAATTTCCCACCCTATTGACGGGCGTGCTGGGATTGTGGAACAGGAGTATATCAATTTCTCGTTGCCAGAGAGTCAGGAGACGTTGACCACAGCCTTTGCTACGGCCATATCACAACGTTGGGAAGGACTCGTTCTGAAAGCCAGCGATGAACCTTACTTCATGGTCGAACAGCAAGAGCACTCCAACTTTGGGCATTGGATTAAATTGAAAAAGGACTATATTGCAGGGATTGGGGATACCGCAGATTTCGCGCTGATAGGAGCGAGATATGACGCTCGTGAAGCTGCAAAACTCCAGAGTATCAAGGGTGTTAAGTGGACGTCATTCTTCGTGGGATGCCGTGATACCGGTTCAAAATATCCCTACGATGCGCGGCCTATATTTCGAGTCGTGGACGTCCTCAATCGACATAACCTGAACATTCAACTTCTACGAACACTCAATCAATCTAGCCGCTTCTGCAGCTGTGATGTGGATGATGAAGATGCCCCTTTTATCATAAAAACAGATCAGATACAACTCCCCAAAGTACAAGTTCTGTTCAAAACCCCCTTCGTGGTTGAAATGGTTGGCAGTGGCTTTGAGAAGCCGGCAGGAGCGAACTATTTCACATTGCGCTTTCCCCGTGTTCTCAAAATCCATATGGATCGGGATGCTGAGGATGCTACAACACTAGAAGAGCTGCAAGTGCTGGCTGAAGCAGCCAACTCTGTCCCTAGGGATGAATTATCGCAGAACGCCGCCTGGTGGGCAGAGAGACTAGACGCGGTAGATGGAGAGCGGAGTTATATCATTGATACGTCGGAACATTCGCCTATTTCTGTGACTTCTATTAGCCAGCCAACTAACTTAGGAAATGCGCCCTCCGATACACCCTTAAGGAGGCATTTGGTTGCCAATGAGCAGAAGGTGGTAGCTTCAATGGGCAAGCGAAGGGAGATTGACGTTTCCCCAAGAGACTCTAGAAAAGTGAGCAGGAAACAACCCAAATTCGCGAGATCGCTCTCACCGTGTATCGCAATACACTCAGATCATACCCAAACCACAGCAAACACTCACTTGTCTCACTCACAAGATAGCGTAGGGGCTCGTCACCTAGCAAAAATTAGCAACTTATCCCAACCCAATCCGATTCCAACTTATGCCAGTGTCGGTGACTGCGAGGACGCAGTCGCTACAACAAGTCTTGGCAACAAAGCAGAATGCTCAACGACTCTCAGGAAGCTCGACGAGGATGGGTTATCCCGTTCCCCTCAACCGAGCCAGCAAAAAAGCGCAGGCCAAAATCCTTACCAAGAGCAACAATGTTTCGCTCAACTGGAGCTTGGTTTGGCGGGTAGCAGCCCATCCATCGGGCCGCTTGATACATTATCATTTCTCTCTGAAACTCCCATCCTACTAGGAACCGGGGTGTCTCGCGATAAAGTGGATTCCATCCCCTTGGATCCCAAACTCTTGACAACCTCGATCACGGAGTTCCTGAAGAAGTTGCTGGATCCTAACTTCGCAGACAAATCACACTTCCATCACTGCAATCCAGACGCGGCACAAAATTTTCCCAAATGTAGTGGCATTGTCCTCGTTGAATCCAATACCACCAAGGCATCACAAGCAGCATCTGACATTGCTCGAATTGGTAACGCACTTGCCGCCAATCAGCGAACCGGCCGCTTACCATTCAAAAGGGGGAAATTAATTTTCCTCCGCTGCGAAGCGATGTTAATGCACGGTCTATTTGAAAGAAATCAAGCAAGTCATTCTGAAAATATTCGAGAACGTTGGGAGAGCCATGGGAAGCAGTTATTTGCTGGGTCTTTGGAATGGGGAAATGGTGTTTCCCGGAAGCGGAAGAGAAGGGAATTTGACTTCAAAAGTGCGGATGTGGACTGTGAGGAAAGCAGCAGAACTGGAAGAACCAAGGCTAACGACTCTCCATCGCCACCAACTATGGGCGTAGATGTTCAGTTAAGTTGGGATTGGAGAGAGGTATTATCATTGCTATAGAGCCGGGTAGTTGGGCATTATGGCACAATACGCTTATCCTACTCCCTTCCTCCTGGAGCTTGATATTCGCCGTTGATATCGTCCTATGTTGATACGGGGGCCGGTAATGTCAGATGCGTTTATGATGTGTATATTGTTCACGCGTTCATGAGCGATATGTAATGGGGTTTTGATAATGAGCAATACAGCTCGACATTTATTTTGATCGTTGCTCATCTAATTGGCTGGGCCAAGATATGGTAGTGCACAACTGTCAGTACAAATACGCAGGGAAAGAACCTTGCATGGAATATCTGCGACTCGTTTGGTGTTTCATAACCTCACAAATAGACATACCATGACATCTACAAAAATAAACCACCATTCCGGACGTTTTAAGGGAATAAAACATGAGTAATAAATAATGCAACGAGACATAAAAGCCGTCATACCATCAATCATATATCATTAGGGAACGAGCAACATATGGGAGGGAGGTGGATTGCCAAATTTGCTAAATGCTACCACCCTCCCTTCTTGCCCTAACATCCCTCATCAATGCCTTCGCTTCTTCAATCTCAATCCCATCTTGACAGAGCTCACCGGCCAACAAATCAGCCCGGTCCAAGTCGCCATATTTCAGCGCGTAGCGCGCTAACCACAAACGCGCCTTACTCGTGGTAGCAGTAACGCCGGTACCAGCCGGCTCGTCATCCGGTTCATCAGTAGAGCGTTGGGTGAATGAAGAAACACGACGTGAACCAGCTCTATTTCCACTGTCCCCATCCGCATCGTCGTCGTTGTCATCATCAGCTAGGTCCTCAGGATCCACCTGTCCCGTTTCTTGCTGGAGCGTAAGCTCCATGTACGCTGCTGCCTCCTCTTCGTCACCAAGACGTTCGTACAGAGTTGCAATTTGATGTAACGTATCCGGATCAAGGATGCGTCTTGCACTTGATGCATTACCCCCATGGGATAGATGCCGTAAGCTGGCTGAGCCTGCGCTATTAAACGAGGCAACACCTCCAGCACCGCCTGTTTCATAATACGATCCTGCAACCAGAGCACGTCTAAGGGCCCGGATACTCTGCTCTAGACGGCCCATTTTTGCGTAGCATGAGCCGACGGCCTGCCACATTTTCGGATCGTACGGGCGCAGCGCAGCGGCGCGATGGTAGTAGAATAAGGCGTAGAATGCCATATCGAGAACCTCGTAAGCTTGTCCGAGGCCATACCAAGCGCGATAGTCCTTTCGATTAACATCGACCGCGCGCCTGTAGGATTCGATAGCAGCATGAGTGTTTTTCATTTCGATATATTCGTGGCCCATTAGGGTCCAAGCAGATAGGAAGTTACGGTCTAGCGTTAAAGCACGCCGAAAATACATGACTGCCTTTTCGTGTTCGGATTTGAGAGAGTAATAGTTTCCTACTACACAGCAAGTTTCTGGACGAAATTTATCCGTAGCCGTTGCTATTTGGGCAACGAAAGCAAGTTGAGGTCGCGCACCCATGACATAAAGGATGTTGGAGTAATGATCGAGGCTATCCAGACGGTGGGGATTGGTAATTAGGAGTTGAGAGAAAAGGTGAGATGCTTCCTCGAAATCTACCCGAACGGGTTAAGTTAAAAAAGGGTAATGAGGGTGGGATGCTAGGGCAGTGGTACCTTTAGAATGATAAAACAGCAGAGCACGTTGTGTTTTAAGGAATGCACTGTTTGGGAATATGTTCTCCAGTTCCGTTAACATGTGGTGCGTATCTTCCGTAGCTTGATAAAGTTCTTGGCTACAATACAGGTGGAATATAAGAGTCATTATATTTTGAGGGAGCTGGTCAGCGATGCGTTTCAACTAGAGCAAAACCATTGTTAACTTGGGTGGTTATGGAGTGCAAAGAGTAATATTAGGATGTACTTGCATCTTCGGTATTGGCAAGGAGATCATTTAATTCTTGCCAAGCTCCCCAATGAAAAGGGTATAAGTGAACACTCCTAATCAGCCATGTTTTGGCTTCTTCCTCGTTTTTTCCCTTAAGCAAAATAACCCCATATAAATATTCAAGCCATCCCTGTCCTTGTCCCTCCAGGCCCCTTGCCTTCCGATCAGAAAACCACCATTCCAGCCTCTGTGCCAGGCTGGAAAGTTCTCTGTTTACGGTCATGCCTCCATCTGCTGGGCCCAAGACCATTTCTGTTTCCTCAGCTTTCCGTTTCTCTCCCGCTAGATATTTAGCATATAGAGCTAAAAATAGGGACTTTTGGCTCAACCGCGGCAAGGGGCTTTGAGATGTAGCATTACTTGTCGACCCTCCAAAAGAAGTAGATTTTCCTTTCGCTTTTTGGGGGGTAACTGGGGCATTGGACTTTTTGTTTGAAGAGATGGGGGCGAGTGGGATGGCGGAAGTAGAAGGAGGCAAAAAAACAGCGGAGCATCGGTCATACTCCCGTGTGTCAAAGTACGATTTGGCAAGGATATATTTGTTACTTTCGCGAGCTTCCAAAGCAGCTTCTTCGGGGTCTTGTGTTTGTAGAAATGGGTTAGGCGGTGAGAGAGAAGTTATCTCCATTGGAGAGTCTGGATCTGTATCTGCGCCATCGTCGATATCATCGAACGAAACTAGAGAGTCTAGCATTTCCGCAGCCCTAGGTAATGTGGTAAATTAATCAATATGAGCAGCTACGGTCACTTTTAGCGTAGGAAGCTCTAGCATACCATTTTGCAGATTGGTATAGACATCGCTCTGAGCATTTAACTGCGGCATCTTCGAAGCGGTACCGGAGCTCCTTCAGGCTATCGGAATTGAAATTGGCTGCCATTGCTAAATTTTGCTAGGCTTACTCGTTGAATTTCAGAGGTTTTAGCAACTGCCTCCACACACACGGAGCGGTGGTTTATGCGAGACCAGCTTCCGTGCAGGACCAGCTGTTTGGCCCGATTGAGTTTGTTTTGAGCTCAACTCAAGCATGGTGGTTGTATCTAGGTTACCTACCTGGGCAGCCACACACGTCACGTGTGATTTAACTTTTATGTCATACCGGAAATATTTACATAGTAATTATTCCTGCTCTTGCAAATGCTGTACCCCTGTGTGGCCCTTGGTGCACCGAACGTATCCGATGACATACACTGTTGGGCGTTTGGATTGGTTCGTCCGTTCTACTGCCAGCATGGCACTGCTGGTGATTGAGCTCATTTGCCCCATTGGGCTAACAGTTCCCTCTTTATTATAACTATCATTGCTCACAAAAATGTAACGTGGTTGGTGACGTAGACAGGTTGGGGGATCTGCTGTTACGAACTGCTGAACAAAAGTCGTTCGATTCCCCGGCCCTCTGCTGGGGCGCTTGGTGATAGCGGACGTGGTGGGTGTCATCTCGGTACCCCCGTGAATATGGTGGTCAGATACTCATCCTGACCCCGATGGATTGAATTGGAGTATCACATGCACGTGGATGGGTGTTCCTGAACTGTAGGTTTTCATGGCTCCATATTGTCGGAATATCATGTCGCTAACTGAAATTGAGCGCTCTCCGTTTTCTCTTGGTGACCGCCAGCTGTGTGGACTGTTGCAAGCGGTGAGGGTGCACAAACGCCTGAAGCTTTGCTGAGCACGGATGTTCCACATATTACGATATACCAGCTGCTTGGCTATTGAGGATGCTTTTGGTTTGTCCCCCTAGAAAGGAGGAGCAAAGAATTCTGAAGTTTATTACTATGCCAATATTTTAAGGCATGATATTGAATATGACATGCTGGCGGCCTAGTCCTAGTTAACACATGTATGTATATATCTTGGACAACATTTCCCCCTCACGTCTAGCCGGTGAAGATCATTCCGGACCATCCCATTCGCTGAGCCGCTACGGTTCACGTCAAGAAGACCAAAGCGCTTCGCACGGCTTTCGGGATGACGAGCGTCAGTACCAATCATTTCGAGTAGATGTTAGTGCCGGAACCCGCTGGCGATGCTAGCTAAGTAGACGTAGGATTGATGATACGAAGGAGTATTCATGGGAGTTGAATTTAAATTTCACATAAGCTTGACGAATCATTTTTTGTGCCATCACGCGTTGTAATCTGTGACTTGGACAATATCCCTGCTATGGGCTGTGAGAATCAAGTATCTCCCACTATGCAATAAATTGTTTTTCTACACGATTTGGGAGCTCTATTCTCCTATTTCTCCGTCAGAACGTTGCCAAGCAAGTCGAGGAGGGTAATTTCTTGCTAGACTCTAATAGTAGTAATAAGTCCATCCCATAAGGAGTGAATGTGTAAATACATTTGTTCAATATGTACATCTCCTCTTGTCAGTTGCTATTGAAGAACGTGAACATGCATGCAATGTGCATGCGAAGGGGAGTGAGCACCTCTAAAGCATCCCAAGATTGCAACGTCCCAGAATCACTTTTGCCCTGAATACCACCCGGAAACACAATCTCCTTCAGTTGACGTCTGCCTCGTTATTCAAATAAATATCGACAGGTTATTGATTCTATTTCAATCTGAATTGAATTATTCAAGTAAAAGCATGCGCAAGAATTGGTTCTTCTGTGCTAAGATTAAAAACTGGGCACACCTGCGTACTCGTCAGGGATGCCGTCCACCAACATCACATCTCCCCATCACTTAGATGGCTATCCATGCAAGCCTTTTGTGAGAGCTAATTTAACTCTGGATATCGCGGGGTTCGTCAATTCCCAGGTTAACTCATTCAGTTCCAAATATTTATATTGCCATATTCTTATCCTCAACATTTTCTGAAGGCATGCTAGAACATACCCACCAGCCTATTCCCATGGAGCGAGTTGAGAATGCCTACACACTTGGACAGATAGGCAACCACAACGTCGTTGTTGCTATGTTGCCTGAAACTGGGACCAGCGCCGCAGCAACGATAGTGACACAAACCCTAAATGACTTCAAGTCAATTAGATTTGGTTTGCTAGTGGGGGTTGGTGGTGCTATCCCTGTTGAGGACGTACATGATATCCGTCTTGGGGATGTTGTAGTGAGCATGCCCGCAGGTACTTTTGGCGGAGTGGTTCAGTTCGATCGGGGTAAGATATATAAGGATGGAAGGTTTGAAAGGACAGGGGCGTTGTCGAAGCCTCCAAACTTGCTCTTATCAAGTGCGGGAAAGCTACACGCAAGGCACATCAGAGAAGGCAATAGTTTGATGAAAAACGTGTCCACTCTGCTCAGCAAGTTTCCCAAAATGAGAAAAGGACCTCTAGGCGACCCGGGAAGTGCCAAAGATTTGTTCTTTGAAGCAACATATCCCCACCCAGAAAAAATGAACACTTGCAAATCATGTCTTCCAGAAAAGCTTGTTAACCGTGAGCCACGATCTGAAGCAGGCCCTGAAATTCACTATGGTACTATCGGATCTTCCAATCTGGTAATCAAAGATGGCATCACCCGAAATAAGCTACACGATGAGCTTGGAATAATCTGTGTTGAGATAGAAGCTGCGGGACTGATAGATGAGTTTCCCTGTCTAGTCATCCGAGGCATCTCTAATTACGCAGATTCCCATAAAAAACAAGGAGTGGCAGCCGTACGCTGCGGCCACAGCAGCCGCATACATGAAGGAACTTCTAGAGACGATCCCTTCGTCCGAAGTTTACAAGGCCCGTCGAGCGGTGGATTCTCTCAAGCTGAGTTAGTTCAGGCCTTACCCCAGAACCCAGATTGAATGATGGGAAGCTAATCGCACCCTGCAAGTGGCAGAACCCGCCTGATGATTTTCAGCGGGAATTGCGCGACAAAATTCTCCCGGTTGGAAAAGTTGAATAAGATCTTCGAGCAAAACAATAAGTCATACGCCAAAGATATTGAATCCTTGAAGGAGAAGCTCAAATAGGTACAGAGGGAGTTCCGCGAAAGCAAATCAGGCGGCGGAGGCCAGTCCGGAGGAAGTGGTGGCCGTCCTGAAAGTATAAACCCTAGTTTAGTAAATGCTTTTTTGGGGGTCAATATTATATTCCCGAGCATCCTAATAACACTTTATAGGTGTGGGTGGGTACGATTAGAAAAGAAGTCGTTGATGCCGCGATCAAAGGGAAGCTTGACGAATTTAAGAACGACTGTTCCAAATCGAAAATGGAGATACTTGGAGAATGGACCGCTAGCGTAGTGGATCTTTCCTCGGTACAGTTCATCAATTTTTTGCGAAGGGGTTTCACTCTCCCCGTCTCTTATATGGTCCTTGGACTCCCGATCCTCGCGCTGTCTGAGCAGACACTAGGAGAGACGATGCTGAGAGAATGCTTGCGTGGTGCGACGATTGTGGGAAGAATAGTAGTGGGTATAGTGTAATAACAAAATACTGGACCCTGTGGGCTCTTTTCAAATACGCGGGGGTTGTTTCTGCTACGTTGCGCTGAGATGATGATTTTTTTTTCTTCCAACCCTATGTTTCCCAGTTTATGTCTATATAGGCAACGCTTTATAGTCCGAACGCAAGTAGGGTGGAATTGAACAAGCTCAACGAAAAGCTGAGACGCCAACATAGTTATATGTAACACCAAATTTCGCTACATTTTAGCGATGACGACTTCAATGGAAGGTTGAAGTGAAGTCGAGTGGACAACTTGCACTGGAAACCAAGAATGTTAGCATGGCCAGTCCTCCACCTGACAATTGGAACAGATGATTTTAAACCCAATGAAAATGCAATATCACTAATGGGAGCCAGAATTACCCGCGATCTCCTCGTCATCCATTTGAACAGTCCCATCATCTAGCAGCATACTCTTGAAATAGGACGTGCGGCAGTGCACTACTTCCTCTGGTCCCATATCCCATTATTCCCATGCAATTCAATCCTTCCGAGCTTGGGCCTTAAGTTTTTTGTCAGTTGAACCGTCATGGACCAAAGCCATTCTATCGTACACGAGATTTTCAATTTCCTGGTCCTCGGGGAAAATCAATCCATTTTTGGCGGACGGGTGAAGGAAGACATGACAAAGGCGGAGGTGACCTCATTCTGGAACTCGAGAGGTGATGTGATTTCGTCACGCTTAAGACGCATACTTAATCCGGGAGGTGTAGAGTAATGGCAAGAAGACCCAGCGACAGTAAAAATTTTGGAGGGTGAGAGTTTAGCAGAAAGGCTGACCACATAGGAGGGCCTGTAGAAAGAGAGTTTGTTGACGATGGAACTTTGGGAGAAGGCAAGGTGCCCTTTAGATGCAACGCCTCACGACTGGGAGATTAAACCAATATCCAAGCTTATCAGCAAGGCAGAGACTATACATAATCGCAAATCCCAAGAATGTAAATTCGAGATTGGAGTACAAGGACTGGGTGCCATTGACAGGCCTGACACATGATGTGAAGGTGCACATATGTAAACAATGCAAACAGTCAGCAAAAAGTCATCCCCGCCAAATTACTCTCTTTAAACTTCCCATATCAAAGAAGAGCCCCTCGCGACACCTGTAAATACAAGCCATTGACCTCCAAACTAGATACCCCATTCTTATTCCGCGTCGCGATCGCCATATCCACTCACCATCAAAGGAATAACACGCAATCCAATGCCCGGTCGAACCAACCGTGCAGACTTCGAGTCTGTCTTCCCCTCACTCGTCAAGGACCTAAGTGACCATGCCGTTCAGTACGGTCTTCCGTCTGTAGCACGGGAATGGTTTGAAAAAGTTTGTATTTCGAAAATTTTTCTCCAATTTTTACCAATTTTTACCAATTGGAGAGCCTGACTAACTCTTCTGGCCAACACCGCAAAAAAAAAAAAAATTAGTCTATCAATGCGAATACCCCTGGCGGAAAACTGAACCGGGGTCTCTCTGTTCCAGATACTGGTCTCGCATTGCTCGAAAAACCCCTGAATGATGAACAATTCAAAGATCTCTGCACCCTTGGGTGGATGACTGAGTTTCTTCAAGCTTTTTTCCTCGTTTCCGACGACATAATGGACAGCTCTGTCACCCGACGTGGCGAGCCATGCTGGTACCGCCGTCCCAACGTCGGCATGATCGCGATCAACGACGCTTTTATGCTCGAATCTGTCATATACGTTCTTCTCAAGAAACACTTCCGCTCACACCCCGCATATGTTGACTTCCTGGAACTATTCCACGAAGTCACTTTCCAAACCGAGTTGGGCCAGCTCTGCGACCTGCTCACCGCCCCTGAAGACAATGTGGACCTCGACAACTTCAGCATGGATAAATTCAACTTCATCGTCATCTACAAGACCGCCTACTACAGCTTCTATCTTCCAGTTGCCCTTGCACTGCATTATCTTCAGCTCGCGACACCGTCCAATTTGCGCCAGGCACACGATATCCTTATCCCACTTGGCCAATACTTCCAGGCCCAAGATGATTATCTGGATGTGTTCGGCAAACCAGAGCAGATCGGCAAAATTGGAACTGATATCCAGGATAACAAGTGCTCCTGGGTGATCAACCAGGCTCTGAAGCGGTGCTCTGCTGAGCAGCGCAAGGTTCTCGACGAGTCGTACGGTCGAAAAGACGCAACCATGGAGGCCAAGGTTAAAGCTGTTTTCAACGAGCTTAACTTGGAGAAAGTCTACCGTGACTTTGAGGAAGAGCAGGTTGACAAGATCCGGACCATGATCGCCAGGCTTGACGAATCTGAAGGCTTGAAGAAGGCAGTTTTCGAATCTTTCCTCGCCAAAATCTATAAGCGTGATAAATAGATTCTTTTTCCTTCTACTTAAATATAAATCCCTTTTTTGTTTGCCTTTCTGTTAACAGTTCACAGCCTCCATTTCACTTCCTATTATTGTGCTGGCATTGTTCATATGTTCAAGCAAGTAGAAGAAAAAAAAAAAAAAAAAAAAAAAAAAAAAAAAAAAAAACTCTCAGAACAGAAATCCAAGGTTTTACATCGGCCTTGCTGTCCTTTCTCGCCCTCTGTTGTTCCGAGGTCAGATTTCTCTCCCTCCCATCGGCTTGCTTTGTGACTTCTGCAAAACGCTGGATAAAAATTTGCAACAATTCCTCTGTTATAGGCCTTTGCCTTTTGTCCATAGGGGGGAGAAGTTAATCTTAAGCACGATTACCACACATATCTCCTCAAGAACTAAATCAGTTCACAAATCCCCCTCTCACAAAACACGTGATTCTCAGACCCTCTCTCCTGGTTCCTGCAGCTAAAAGTTGACAAACCAATGGAAGCTCCTCAAATAACTCACACAGGGAGAGGTTTGCTTCGTATTCCCCCAGACAGGCTGAACGACGTTGTGCAAGCATGCAACCTAGCGACCTACCGTTCGGCCACCCATCCTGGCATGTGGATTTATGAAACTGTGGCCAACCATGTTGCAAGTGGTGGTAGTGCATCATCTCCACAAACCGTTTGTTTCCCTTTCCCTTACTATGTAAATATATATGTACAGGGTTAACCTGGTTAAAGATTTTTAGTCGTTCTCATTCTCTAGCTTCTCGACGCGTTATCGATAGCGGGGATGGGTTTTCACTAGAGATGGTACGAAATTCATGTTTGTGACGCATGAACTGATGGCACCTCCTATGACTTCAAGGCTGAGAAATGCAACATCCGTCTCTTACATCCCGGATGGAAAATTGACATCAAGCTGAATTGGAATTAAACATTTCGTTCAAAACCCCCTAGAACAAGCAGCGCACAAGGCTCTTTATGTGGCCAGAGGAGATCTGTGGAGGTCAGGAGACTGAGTTCTATATAAAAGGATCCCATCAAATACCGGATACCGGCTGTATCTGTATCAAAACTAGCCGAAATTTTGCGGTTAACATCAAAAAAAAAAAAAAAAAAATGGAACCCCCCAGCAACAGGTTGTTCGTGCTGCAACTCCCATAATTTGATTTTGAATGTCTCCTCAGTCTATATGGATGGAAGCAAAAACAAGCATAAACTAAGAAGCCACCCAAACCAACCCAACTTGACAATCGACGATCTGCAGGCAAATACGAGGACACTCCATCCTCTGAAGAGCATCACGATATCTAAAAGAATACAATGATTCTCCCTCTTATGCTGTGCAGCTTGAGATGAGCTGCCAAGACAAACACAGCATGGAGGTCCAACCTTCAATGGCAGATCCTCAGCTAGCGGTAATTAAGAATCGAATAGGCGTGGGGCGTTTGGTGATCCAGCTACCAAGCTAGGTACTGATCAGCATGCCATGTTTTTCGCAACTTTTGAAGCCTCCCTGATAGGAGCATAGAGGATTCCAAAGAAAAGAAACAGGCGGCAGGTAGCTATTTAATAGAGGCTTGCTTCGTCCAGTCCTCTGGAGAAGGATAATTCTCTTCGAGTTGCGCCATCTTCAACAGAGAGGCCTATATATCCACGAGCTACCAGCTCCAGCATCTATCTCCACATTTCCTTAAAGGGCATAGCAAACATGAAATCCACACTGATCCTCATCATCTGCTCAATGTGCGCCCTCATCCTCTCCGCCCCAACTGCAGCGGGCGATCTATCGACCCTCACTATAAGGGCAGAAACTCCCCAGCAAGCCACAGACCGACTCCTCTTCTCCTCAACCATGGCCCAATTCACAGCAGCGCGCAACGCGAAAGATCCGCCCTCGCTGAATTGGGAGTCAGACGGCTGTTCCCACTCCCCAGACAAACCGGGTTTCAACTTCCTCCCCAGCTGCTACAGACACGATTTCGGCTATCGCAACTACAAGGCCCAAGACCGCTTCACGAGGGACAACAAGAAGAAAATTGACAAGCTGTTCCGCAGTGATTTGTACGATGAGTGCGCGAAGGAAGAGGATGATCTGAGGAAGACGGAATGCACGGAAATTGCTGATGTTTACTATTGGGCTGTGTCGATTTTTGGGAGGAGGAATGTTGAGGGTGTTTTGCTTGCTGATTAGTAAATATTAAGTCGGAGGCGAAGAGGTTTCGAAGGAATCGGTTCCTGATTGGGGAGGGGCGGTGGCAAGTGAAGTAACTCATCATGGATTTACACAAATATTTCTCTTCCTGTTACATTCCACATGGTTTTGTATATAACGCCGAGCGTTTTTAACTAACGTCCCTACCTTGAATCCTAATTGAGTGTCATATCTCTGTCACCACCCTAGGTGCGGAACATACGAAAGCCGTTCGGTTTGCATATGACAGAGATTCCATGCCGCTATCAGTCCAAGGAACACTAATGATCAGCAATGGAGAAAGAAAGGAAAGGCATGTTATTGGCAAAAAATTGTAATAAAAGGCAACGTGTGTATTGGAAAGAGTGCAGAAGAGCAAGAAGAGCTGCAAAGGAGCAGGGCACAAAATGCAAAAAAGTGAAAACGATAAGAGAAAACAAAAAGCAAGATAGCAATAAACTTAGCAAATCCACAGATGCATCATGTATGTACGTGTGTATATATGGCGATATAACATAACAAATACGGATGGTTAAAGTAGATATGGTATAAAGGGGGGGGGCGTATGCAGAAGGGCAAAAATTACAAGAAATGAAGCCACATGAGAGAAACGAGGAGCGAAGGGTGAAAAAAAAGCATAATATATCAAAGGCCCTTTTCCCAAGACATTCATCCAATATCGATTATAAGAATTCGAAAAACAGGGGCGAGGTTAAAAATATATATTAGCTAAATCCGTCCTCATCATCACATTCATTCATCCTATCATGATTTAACCGAATTGTCGCCATTGGTCGTTACCTCCCTATCCGGTGAGTGTGGTTGTTCGACGGGGACAGCCTTCTTTCGTAACGTAAGTGGGAATGGGTATTCTTCCGCGTCCTCTTCCTCACTGGATATCCGAAAAATATTTTGTTAATTAACTTCTATCTAAGAAGCGAAAGAAAACGGGGGAGAATATAACACAAATCTTCTCCAAATGTAGTCTTAAAATTGGAAGATCAAGGAACTCACGGTAACTTCCAGGCAATATAATCCTCGGTACTTAAACCTTCACGGCCTTCCTGTAGGGACGCAAAGTCACCAGGAGTCATCATCCCCGTCCGATCTCTCGGTGAACCAGGCACCGAAAACGGGCGGGAAATCTTCTGCTCGGTGCCTCCGATGATATCGCTGAAGTCCTCAGCAGGATCAAAGGAAGTTGGATACGCTACAGCAACATAAGAATAGTCAGATCTTGCATTGACAAGTAAAATTGAGTGCTACCAAAGGTAGTCGCTGTGTACGGCGTATATAAAACGTACCTCTCCGAAGCGCCAGCTGTCGAGCCTTCACATACTCCATACCCATACGCTTCCAGTCCAAAAGATCACTCAGCCGCTCTGTCCTGTTCCGCTGGTTGATGCGCTGCCTACGACTCTTGCACGCAAACTCAAACATGAAATTCGTAAGTTGGTTGACGGAATCGTCTACACCCTTCATACGGCGGTCGACGATATATATACCATAGTCCGAAGAGTTTTCTATTAGTTCCTCCATGTAGCATCCAAATCCGGACAGATTTGTAGTTATGCTGGGAATCCCCATTACTGTGCACTCTGCAGGCGTATACCCCCAAGGTTCATAATACGACGGAAAAACGCCCAGATTCGTACCCCGGACAAAATCGTCGTAGTCAAGAGGCAAGACCGGATTGGAAGAGTTGAGGAATTCAGGATGGAACACAACCTTGACACGGTCAGAAGGGTGATTGAAGAGTTGAACGCGACGCAGCTGGTTTAACACAGGGTCATCCGCATCGTTCACCATATTATGCGTCACGATGGGAGGAAGTTGATGTCGCTTCATTGCGAACAATCGACGGCGCAAAAGTACTCGATCCTGGCTGGTTATTAGATCTTTTTCGTCTGGCATATTATCGCCTTCCTTCCAGCTGAGGCAGCGCTCGAATAGCCGCCTTCCAATCCCCTGTTCTACCATCTCCAGAGTGTCGCGAAGCGACTTCACAACCGCTTGGCCCTTCAAGGCCTCTACCGTGAGCGACGATGTCTGCGCGGGCATGATAATAAATGCTACTACCGTCATATTTGATCCCGCTGTTTTCAGACGGTGATTGAGCCTGGCGAGGGATTCGATAAACATATCTACTCCTTTGTTCCGATATTCGTAACGGCCTGCGGTGAAGAAATATAGAGTATTTTCAAGGTCGAAATCGTTATGCCCATAGAAATGGCCACGGACGAAATCATTAATTTTATCTTTGGCATTGGAATGAAGATTCTGGAACTCGTGGACTGCAGAAAACTTCTTCACGTTGAGCCCATTTGGTAACACGCCATCAGGCTTGCGTTTCAGCAAATGCTCGCTCTCGAAAGCTGTGATGTGCGACACTGTAGTAAACACATCTGCTGAATGCGCCGCGGCACGTTCGATGCAGTATCTGTGGTATATCCCTCTTTTGCCGGCTTCCGCATCAACATCGAAGAATTGCAAGTTGTTGTAGAAGTCGACAGAGCCGGCGCACAGATACCTGCCTAGTAGAGTTGCGTGGGTGGTGAAAATTGTTGTGACGTCCATGTGTCGTTTCTTTGTCAATGGAAGGGCGACACCGGCTAGCCATTCGTGGAAATGTGCAACAACTGCTCGCGTCCTGTCTCTGGAAATATACTGGGATAATTAGTTAGTAGCAAGGTATATATTTTGAGAGGACTGGTAAACACTGTAGGCATAAGCTTTGTCCGCACATACCTCTCCAAGGAACCAAGCTACCAAATAACCAAACACGATAGCCTCGTTCGTTTCACCGTCCTCGGCCGGAGAAGGGATAGCCGCCGCGTTCCAAAGATCGCCCTTCCATTCGTCCAGATATTTGTATCCCGAACTTGTATCGACCAGAAGCACTCTTGGGGCCCCCTCAATAAGCCATCGTCCATACATCATGTCAACTCCCCGCTCCTTCATCGCGACCATGGTTTCGGCAAGATGGGGGTCAGTCGGTGTCAGTTCCTCGACTTCAACGACAGCCTATGGAATTGTCAATGGGAGTCGTACACTAGGCAATTTGAAAGAAAAAAGAATCAGGAATTAAATGACAAAAAGGGAAAAAAAGTATATACCGAAGCCCGATTCAGAGGCCCGATGAGCGTGTATCTCTCGCCATATTCTGCGGTAGAGACCGGCGCTTTGGATTTGAGGACCGAGTATATTCCACCAACTGGTTCAAGACAAGACAAAGGGTCAGCCAGACACTCAATTGGAAAGCATATTTCAGAATTAAACAAAGATAAACAATCACAAACCTCGATTCGCGACCTCCGTTGCAATTTCAAATAGCACATGGTTTTTGATATCTCGTTTCGGAGGATCCGACATGATTGTAGCAGTGCAAAGTCCGGGACAGCCCAAAAAAATAAAATAAAATAAAATAAAAAATGGTGATGGGATATATAAATGAATATAGGGAATTTACACCAACAAAACACTAAACGCTACAAAATGACGGGTAAAAGAGAAGCGCAACTGGGTGGGTATGTCAGCGCGACGATGTTTGTCGAGGGAAAATGGGTGAGATCGAGCGGGGACTCCGCTCAACTCAACTACTAGCTACTGTGAGAAGCAATGCGCCCTATAAGCCGGTCACCTCAATCTTGGGTGTTCTAGCATCGTTTAGAAGAGAATGAGAGGAAGAGAAGATAGTAGCAGAGAGAGCCGTGTAATTGAGGAGAGGAGATGCCGGTTGGGGACACGGGAGGAGGTGAGGATGAGGAGGAGGAGCAGGAGACGCCCCAAACAAAGACAGCTAAAAGTTGACATGCTAGACAATCTTTGACATGGGATCCTTGGCCGCGCCACCGACAAGAGACAATCCCCACCTCGACTCGCGAGCTCAACAGACGGACTGTGTCGAGCTAGCTCCAAGCCCGAAGTCTCGAAAATCTCTTCCCAGACACCAGGCGACACACAATGGTGTTCCTGGACGAAGCGAAGAAATCCGGCCGTTCCGCTGTTGTCGTTAACTCACATCGGGCTATGCTCTATCTCTCCTCGGATTGCGAAATTCCGCCTAGAAAGGTTTAACGAGCCATGAAACAATGGCTCTCTCGGAGAACAAAGTTTATCTATTTAACTATGCTGCTTGCAAGCTGATGAAGCCACACGCGTCTAGCTTGCCGTCCATGTTGCGCAGCACCTCGTCCAAGCTGAAGAAACAGACGTTTCCCTCGATCAAAAATTACCATTGAGTGGAAAAACCACAGAAAATCTTTTAACTCGCCGTTTGGGAATCGCTAATTTATGCGAAGGTGACGCTGGACCCTTCGTTCACGTCGCATTTTGTCCCACGCCCCTTATCAATTTCTCAGTAGCCAAGGAGCTGCATCCGAGACAATTCGGTATATAACTGCCGTGTACAGAGTGCATTCAGTCATCCAAGTCCCAGATGCACTTCGCGCGCATGTATGTATTTTATCTTTGGAGGGTTTTGAGAAGGCGAAACTAGCTATGATGCGCCATTGCTCACAGCGATGCGACCAAGGATGGGATCCACGAAAGAACAACCCCAATTTGTCTGCAAATGGTTTCCGCAAGTACCTTGTAGGATGGTCAGAGCCAAAAAAAAAAAAAAAAAAAAAAAACCCAAAACGTAAAAACATACGAAAGCCCGGATTCGCTGGTGGTCACCCACCCAACTACTAACAGGCCGGCGAGTGGCTTGAGTACGGCTGAGCGGACGGGAAGCCCTATTTTCCACTCCCTATGTTCGTATGTGCTTGTTCACAAAGGGCTGGTTAATTTATAGCAGGACGTCATGCCCCGCTCCATAACTGAATTCCCAACGGCGAAACCAAGGACCTTACTACATGTTTTCGCGTTCCTATGGACAGATGAATGGCCATAATCTGAAAAATTTACATGCCTTAGGAGAAGATGACGGCAGAGAAATGGTGTCTCCCGTGACAATTATATGTAGGTTAGAGCTTCTTGGTTATTATTCTTGGTATCAAGAGTGAGCTTTTTCACCCTTTTTGGTAAATCCAGGGCAGGAATAAATATATTTTCAAAACAGTTGTCATGCGATCGCCTCTGGACAAACCCAAAAATGGTTATTATCCTGGTGAGCGCAAAGTGGTCGCAGCAGATTTCCTCTAGTGCGCAAGCAGGAAGGAAAAAGCATATAGCAAGATTGATACCCGCTCACGGTGGAATTATTATCCTATCCTATATCATCTCATAGATGACATATTTCTCTTCCAGGCGTATCGAGACCGACTCTATTTTCAATACTAAAAGAAACTCTCCCCTCGCTAGACCTCGAACCCTCTGCCTCATCGATTCATAAACATAGAGAGTTTAGACCGCTGAGCTATCTGGCCTGTTTCGAGCAATTCAAGTTTGGAAATAGTTGGATTCTTATTTCCATGCGGGACTATGTATGTATTACCGGAAGGCGCAGGCTCGAACCCAGCGGAAGGTGTTCATGGAGCAACAATCTTCATAGTTCTCACCACTTACTATAAGCTGAAATCAATTCTTCGAAATTCGGGTGCGCCATACATACTGCTGCTAACTAAGTGAAGGGTTGTAGGGTTGATGTGAGATCATGTAACATCGACATAATGTATTACCAGTGTTGACTTTCGACGAAAGGTTGAAAAGAAAACGGATTTGCATTGGACGGAATGAAGATATATGGGGGTTACAATGCTTCCTGCGATAATTAAGCATTCTACCACATTAATTGTGGCATATTCCAACTGCTGCCCGTTTTGGTTTAAATCCATACATACCTTTGGAGCAATGACAACCTCTTTGGTGATATAAAACTTAGATAACTCAGAATAGTGAAGCAAATTCCGCAAAACGGTAAATCCTGCTAAGTTAAGTTCTGTTTCATATACTACCCATTTTTGACTTTCCATCCCGGCTGGATAGGAAACATGGTTTGAAGACCAGATAAAAAAAAAGATGCGGCTAATAGCCGCCAACACCCATGTCTCCACCCGCCTGGGCACCCTTGGCGTCGCCTGTTTCGGATACGATCAACCCCACAATCACCTTCTCTCAACGTCATCTCAATCTCTGCTCCTCCTTCATTCCTCTTCAGCCTCTCTGTGGCCTCTTTTTTCCCTGCATACGCCCTGGATTTATTAGCTGGACAAACTTGGAGATGACCACTCCTGTCCTGGGAAACTGTTCGTTACTGTGTGGCCGGGTTTGCTCTATCCTCTGGTGTCCGTCCGGCTCCGATTGCTCTTCATTATATTGTCATCGGAGCGTGATGACGAAGGGTGATAGTGTTGTAATGGTTGCAATGATAATATTGTATCGTCCATGTCTTATATATTCATGTTCTTAATTATTCAAATCGTCCTGTTTTCTTTGTTTCCTGCCTCTTATCTCTCCTTCTCCATTCACGTCCAAGGGGGCGGGCTTTGAAATGGATACATGTTTTGCCTAAGGATAGCAGTCAGATATCTAATTTTTTCACTGTGAATAACTTGTGCTTTTCTTATCATATACCCTCACTTTCCTAAAATTTGTGAAAGGCTGCAGCTGGTTGTGCAGGCTAGAGCGGAAAAACTTCCCACTGTCATTTTTTTTTTGAGGTTTCTGTCGTCGCATGTGCAGGAAACATTTTCCATCGCCTGTTAATAAAAGGTAGCGTGTTCGTTGGTTTCACGGACTAAGTTCATTTTTACTGCTTCGAATAATAGCTCAGCATAGTTGCACGACCCGAAAGCCGCACGATCCTTACAGAAGCGCGGGACGATGGACCTTTGTTGGCGACCATCCCAGAGGATCTCAACCCTCCTCTTGACCCAGTCGCAGGTTCTCCTTGCCCAGGTTAATCCGGTTGAGAGTCCCGTTGATATGCCTGGAAGGCGCTTTCGCAGTGCACTGCTGCTAAACACGTGACCAACGTTCAAACTCGATTCCGCTCGTCAAACTCCCTCGCGTGGATAGCTCAATTGGAGCGTTGCATCCGTCTTCATTTATGGTACAAAGGATCCCGGAGTACTGGAGATATATTGGTCAAGTTTTGGCGACTTTTTCGGCACTGTTGTGTGGGTTACAGGGTGTTTTTGTTGTATTGTGTGGTATAAAAGAGTGGATAAACACTGTCTACAGGCTAGCAGCCTGGCCTGGTCTAATGGCTAACTCGCGCACACGGTATAAGCCCGGCTTGCAAGTACCTGGTACTTAGCAACGCATACGGCCACACACCACGAGAGCACCATTTAGATGTCTAAGAAAAGGTACCGCTAGCGGGTGATGAAACCAACCCTTCGGGGCAGAGTTTCGTAACAATGAAGCCTTGAGGCTTCATTGTGAGCTTTTACAACCCTCTGAAAAATCGATTCTGTTCTCTTGGCCTTTCTGATTAATTTGATTGTGGTTTGAGCTCGGAAACCCCAAAATACGTGGTGGAAATCTAGATGTACTTCTTGTATGGGCATCCTTTGTACTCCGGTACTTTTCTCTGACAAACGGGGGCTGGGTTCGATTCCCATTCACTTCAGTCTAAGGACTAACCTGGCATTTCACTCCACAATCGTCCTCAAGCCCTCGTTCTTGTGGTATTATTGAGCACAACTAAGCAGATTTATCCTGATTTTTTCCTCCACTCAATTCTGGCGGATAGCCCCTGAACAAGCCGAAATATGCTCCCAGCCGGGTTTTCAAACTACGCAATTCCCGTCAGACCTCTCCCATCTGACGTATTTCGATGGATGTCCTTCGCGAGCTGAATGACAGAGGTATCTAGTTCCATAGTCCTTGATGAAATTTTTGTATGGGTGTGCGCTTAAACTACTCTTGCTGTTGCTGCAACCCGTGTATATATTCATTGTGCCGTCGCTGAATCAGCAACGCGCTGAGCCGCGATTGCGACCGTTGCCTTTCTCAGTTATGAGTCTCATTCTTCCACCTCACATCAACAACACGCCGTTGATTCTCTTCTTCATGGCATTATTCTCTCTTCTCCTCCATTTCTGCTTTGGCAGGATTGAACCCTATCGAGCTGCCTACGTTTGGGACCAGCGGCAAGCTTCTAGAACTCTTGTTTATTATCCGGATTCAGTTCGTAGTGTTTCTGCCTTACTTCGAAATACGTCTTTTGGGATAGCTATAGCTAATGTCTGTGTCGAACTCAGGTTTGTTTACTTTTGGTACTTCATTATCTAGATCCTCCCGATTTGGCTAGGTTTGAACTTAAAACAGGACCGTGGATCTCAGATCCAATCGGAAGGTTAGGATACCTCGTTCCAACGGTCGCAAGCGAAACTCTCTCCTCCTAACCTCCCATTACAGTAGTTAGACGATTATCTACTTCTAAAATGACGACAAAATAACGTTGCTGGAAAGTCGCCGTCGAAGGCCTAGTTTCCCGTCTTGATCGTCATCATGGGCCTTTTTGTTAGCTGTAGCTCCAAAAATGCCGCTCTTCTCTGGCCCTTCACTTCACTCCATCGTTCTATATCATACCATGCTAATACTGTAGAATTTGCTATTTTAAGGCCTGTACTTTGATATTCGCTCTTACCGACTATCCACTTGCATTCAGAAAGTGAACCAAATCCGTTTCGAGACCCCGCTACCGTCGGCCGTCTTCTGCCAGTATAACAATGAAGATGAATACTTCGTTCAGGCCTAAGGAAAAGTTGAGTTTGTTAGATCGGCTTAAAAATTGCAGGTGGCTATCGCTCCAATGCCGCAGGGCATTGGCGGTTGAAAAGCCTCCTCTTTGCCGCAATACAGTTTCTATAGAATATCTAAGCACGCCAGGTGTTTGCATCCACATCGTCGAGCTTGCTAGATCTTCTGTTCCAGCACTCGACATCAAAGAGAGTGAAGGCAGGCTAGCAAAACTCAAGCGCCGTGCTCACCTTTTGTTCCGGCGGAAAGATAGCAAACCTCGCGCCGCGGCGGGAGATGAAATCAATGCCTTGGGTGGCCATGGCGATTCGCAGACGCCAGCATTTACGGAGAAGTCAAATCGCAGAGCCCACTTCCCGTTTCTCCGCAAATTCTTCAGATCCCAGACAGCAGCCAACGCTAAACCGCCAAGCACATCTACATCCATTGACTCCGTCCAGAAACCTCTATTACATCAAAATTCACTTTGCTCTTCTATAGTCCGAAAATTTTCTCCTTCAGCAGCCTCTACAGCTGAGATGGATCTGAGTGACTGGGCCCCCTTGACTACCTTTCCCAAAAGCCGTCCCTCCGGCGCAAAACAAATGGAGACCTGGCAAATTTCGCCTGTACCCACCCGTGTCATATCCCGGCCCTCTGGCAGTGGGCGCAATATTGGGCGCAATATTGAACTTGGGCGTGTGCAACTCGCACCACTGGAGCGGCAATATCGCAAAAACCGGCGTACTGAGTGCCCTGTAACGAACTGGCTGGATGGCTTACCTAACGAACAACCCAGAATCCGTCGGATGGCGAGTGTAGATAATTTACACGAACTGATGACATCCCATTCGTCGTAGCGATACAATATACCGACGGGGAAAGCTTCAGGAAATGGGGCGGCGGAATGACGTCATTAATTTCATCAAGTGCACCTTTGAACAAATTTTGGTTGGGTTTCTGTATTAAATAATTATTAATTGATTAACGAAGGCGTTTATTTTGGACGTAAAAAAGATGTATGAAAACCACTAATGTCTTTCCAGGGTGTTGTGTGGAATTAATTCAGTCATCTTACCGACTATGTGTAGCTACAAATATATCTACCCCTTTCTGTCTTTCCGATGCCTTTGTCCGGCGTGAGCCCGCGAGTACTTTTTGGAGATCTATTCTCAATATAACAACAATGTGATTGTCCCAAGGTCCAAGAAAATCTATTGAATATATAAGTACCAGGATCAGTGCTGGCGGGTTATTCACCAATGACCGGCGATCAACGCGCTTAATTTTGTCGATCTACTGCAAGCCACAGCCGAGGGACCCACTAGTCAAGCTGTATCAATTTCAACAAATCAGAAAAGCAGAAAAAGGCCTATTCAAAGCAATAGAAGTTGACGAATCGGGGTGGTAGGATAGTAGGAGCTTGGTGTGCAAGTTGGTATCATAGAGGGGGGGAGGAATCTCCAGGGAGTACGAGCTTTTGGGTATTTGTATAAAAAGTACAGTACATACCTTCGCTATATTGTTTGTTTGAAATTTAGTTCAACAGCCACCCAGGCGATTAAAACTAGAGTGTTTTAGAAAATCTCAAAGAAACACAGTTTTCTCCATTGTCTCTCGTTTCGGGTTGGTGGCCAACGCCTCCTCCAAAAACGGAAAAACATGTTTTCTTTCTTCGGATACTGTTGTTTTAGATTGTGAAGGTAAATAGGAGAATTTAGGAGTGCGTTCAAAGCGGATGGCAAGAAAATAATATTAAAATGAAACACATTGCATGAAGCGGGGGGGTAGAAAATGGATTTTATCAGGCCGGTTATGACTGGAAGTAAAACGGTACACAATAATTTATGTGTAAACAGTTTTCATAGTTTCATCACGATATATCATTCTGTTGTTTCTTTCAGCTCCAGTAGAGCATAGAAGACATCTAGAAGTAGAGCTTCGATTAACATAGGAACATTTTAACTCGGGCGGTGACACCCCTTTCAAATAATCAAGGGAAGGGTTTTAGCCACTTGAATATTACCAGGGCAATGGATAATGTGGCTAAATCTATTCCTCCACAATTCCTACAAGAGCAAGTGGCAAAAAAGGAAAATGTCGAGATAAAGAATTATACATGATTCTAGCAAGACGCCAGCTGATTTTTAAAACCAGCTTTCTAAGTCAATGTCTCTGGCTCTTTGGCGGTTTTTGGCTTCATAGATTTGGAAGATGAGGGCTGACCGGTTTTGAAATAGAGGTAATATGGGGCTAAGTCTTTGATAAATAAGAATGGGAGTGGAAATGCATATTGAGACGCTGTAACACGCTTCCAAGGTGTTATAAATGGTGATTTGAAAATGTGGAAGTGCCGATGCTTATGGTGGGCCAGAAAGAAATGACGGAAAGGTGAAGGCAGCATAATTGTTGGGTTATATGAACTCACAGATTTAACCAGCTTTGAAGTTTCACATTCGGTGCTGGATTTCCCATACTACCACGGAAGCAGGGACTCCCCATTAGAAAAATGGTGGTGGACGTAGTACTGTACATATGTAGAAAGGTATAAGGCACAAGCAGATCATAAGGGTCCGATGAGACACGAGAAAACACAAATGCCCAAAAAATGGTAGGACACGAGGACGATGGATGGATAAGGTATTTGGGAAGGAAGAGCCACGCAGGTGGCAGGGCTACTATTGAACTAGAATTTAAATCATCCATGACTCCAAAGCTCTCGCAAAGCCCAAAAGGTAGTCTAGAGAGAAATATAAAATAATCGAGCGCTGAAAGACAGATATAAGTATCGATGCATATGGATGGGGAAGAATAAAGTAGATGAGTTCACCCAAAGCAAGGTGTTTAATCTCCGAATAAAATTAAGCAATGGGAAAAGATGAGCTGGCCATCATCCCAAGGGTTGACAAAATACCCATTGAAAGATATGAATGGTGAATAAGAGAAATAATATATAACACATTGAAATATAGGAGGTAGCTTGGTTACCGACCAATGCCCTGATTTCGCTCTGGAATTGTCGACCGAGCCCATTTCATGACTCATCCGAGTCCGGGTCTCCATTTTTCTCAACTGGCGGGGACAGTTGGTCTACCTCTTGAATTGGAGGAGATGGCGGTGACTCGGGCTTGGGGGGTGAAGCGATTGACTTCGCCTGGACAATCCCCAGAAGGTAGTCTCCTAGGTTGCCTGATCCGTCTATTTTATCCATTTTCGTTTTGAAATACTGAACGTCGGAGATCATTCTGGATAATTCTGAATGTTAGCTTTACAGGCCTACAAGGCTTTATAAAAAAGGAGATTAAGCAAAGCAAAGGACAGAAAAATGTTCTACCAACTAACCGTTCTTTACCACTCTCCGTTTTCAGTGCAGCTGCTTGGAACGCTTTCGTCCACTGTTCTCTATAGCTGGCGAAGACGGGATCCATGATCATCATCACTGTTGATTCTGGTAGATGCTTAGCCAGGACTCGATGGAGCGTACCGGTCTCCTTCGTCAAAGTCTCCATGTACGGACTGACGGCAGAGGTGTCCTGAACTTGATCCCAGTCAATCTTTTTCATAGAATTGGCGTGGATAGAAGCGCGGGAGCTCATGATATCAACTAGCTTTTCATGGATACCAGATTGATGTTCTTGGTAAAGTCGTTTGACTTTATCAAATTCAGCCATCAGTGTCGCGGAGGTGTGGTACCGGCGGATGAATTCACGAATGTAGGGGATAAGTGCGGTGATAAAGCTCAGTGCCTGAGAAGCGAGAGCAAGATGTTTCGTTGTTATATTTTTCAAGCCGGCACTTCTCGTGGCACCAGCACCGAGGATTAGCTGGGAAGAGCGGGAATTAAATAGCTTGAGGCATTCGAGGAAATTAAGTGCTATGTCGTGCACCATGCTTGGAATTCCCGTCATCAAATGCTCAAATTCATCAATTATTTTTAAAATCAGAAGCGCAGACCGCGGTAGAATATACTTCTGATCATCCACCACTGCGCCTCGTACTTTATCTTTTCCTGTGCTAGATACCCCGTTGCCATTCACCTCAGAGTTATCCTGCACCGTAGTCGATTCCTGGCTGCCATCTTCGGACTCCCAAATCCTCGAAGTTGAAACCCAAAGCTCTATATCTTGGGTACTCGCTCTGAGTATCCGAGACAGCAAGGCATTCTCTTCGTCACCAAAATCTTTAGCGTCCCACCTATCTGAATCCATTACTTGCACGATTTTATGTTTGCTGCTATCGCCAAAGTTGGATATAAATTCCTTTATCTGGGTATCAACCACGTTTTTCAAAGCCGCGCCACTTCGACCAGAAATTGCTTCACACTCGTCGGCAAAAAGCTTGTTCAAGCTAAAATATCTCAGAAACTGCTCCAGTGAGCCGTGAGCTATCTGCTCTGAGCGAACTTTCAAAACTTTAACCATTTGCGACTGAACAATATCGACCGCCTGACCGAGAAGGCTCGACATGTCAAGAACCTCCAATATCTCTTCCTGTGCTATAACAGGCGTGGCCCTGGAACGGCTAATTGCGTCTAGCGAACTCAGACTTGGACTTCGGCCGGGAGATCTTATCCCGCCAGTACTAGGAGGACTACTGAGTCCACTGGTAATATCCAGTAATACTTTAACTTGCACACTCAACCTCCGGAGGGATTCGCTAACGCTGGTGTATATTTTTGTTAGCATTAGGAATGCGTCGTCCGGATCGAGTGCCCGGAGATTACGCGCTAGTATCGATGACTTCTCTTGTTGATTTAGCCGGCGTCCTCCATGAGTCGATGAAGACATTATTGATTCGTTATCATCATCGCTTGAACTGGGCAGATGCCGCCGGATCGCATTTTTCATTTCGCGGAGAACAGCACTTTTGAATGAGGTTGCAGCAGGCGCGGTGTATTTAGCTCGACCTAGACCGGCCAGTTCTGTTCTTAACCCTGACCTGAATCCACTATCCACAGTCATATACGTTGGTAGACCAGATACGACTCTTCGATGACCCCTCCTTGAACGTTGGGACGCATCTCCTAGTCGGAGTAATGTGAGGTCGGGAGGAATACTCTCGACATGTCGTCTTAGGTCCCCTATCAAGTAATCCAAGAACTGTCGTTCATACCCGAGCCCAATCCGATGTCTCAGTTGGCTCAAATCATGTGACGCCCCTTCCAAAGCTTTGATTCCTCGAAGATCTAGTAGAGTCTCCGGTAGTTGAGACTCGTTCAAGCGATCGTCACAACTTGTGAGTACCTGCTCACCCGCCGTAAGTCTTTCGACATTGTCCAGTTCATCTAGCGCGTTTTCAATATCACCATTTTCTACCATTTGCTCACATCGCGCCACGCATGTGATAACTTCTTTGAGTTGGCAAACGGCGTCGGCCAATTTTCTCACGTTCTCTCGCCTTCGGCGTAGGCTAACGACTTTTAGGCCTCCCAAAGCCATATCGTTGTCCAGCTTTGCTAAGTCTTTTCGCAGGGCTTGAATTTTTTGAACAGAATCTGTTGCTTCTCTGTGGAGCTCTTGTAGCGAACCGAGGGCAGCGAAGAAAGAAGTAGAGGCAGTTGAAATGGAGGAAATAAGGTGGATTTCCACGGTATCGAGATACCATGATAATTTCTCTTGCAAAATCGCATTTGTTGCCAGTGCCTTTCTACTAGAAGATGGGCGTGAGTCGAAGGCGCCATTAGGAGCTTTCTCATCAGAAGGCTTTGGAAGGGATCGGACAACCTCTGATCGCTCAGAAACGATATCAAATGTCCGGGGGTTTTCAAGGTGGAAATCCTCATCAAAGTAAACGCTTGGAATAGTGGACAATGGTGCAGTAGCCGGACCCCGGGCCCGCTGGCCTGAAGACCTTCTTCGCGGGGTGGAATATTCCGACACCGGAGTGAGGGATGATTGCTGGCCAGATAGTCTCCTTTCCAATTGACCACTCAACAGTGTATAGACATCTCCAGATAGAGAGGAGGCGCTGCTCGTTCTAAATAGGAGCGGGTCTCTTTCTTCGCCATGCTCCTTTGAACCGCGTAAGGTGTCATATAACGATCCAACCTGGGAGAGGTATGGTTGAAATGCCTTGGGATCGACGTGAGGGATGTTGGTTAAAGTAACGGGTGGGATATCTCGAGTAGTCGGCGGTTTGTACCCGCTTGACAGAGCGGAGGCATGTGGTAGCAGACCAGTGCGAACTATAGGTTGCTGTAGAAGGGTAGAAATGGCTAAATAAAGAAATTAAGATAGAAGATCAGCATTGCTTTCGAAGCTACTTTACACACAAGACCCAAGAGCACGAATAACGAACCATTGTGTCCAGCTTCCGTTATTGACCCATGATGAAGTGAAGAGTCCAAAGCTCCTCCTACGCCCCCGTTAATCGAACTAGCGGTCGAGCTTCGCCTGGAATCATAACGCGGTCGATGAGGGAAACGTCCGCTAGGATCATACTGACTGGACGTATGCTTCGTAGGCGAGGAAACTGAGGCGATAGTGGTTAAGTTTTCCACCGACTTAGGCCGGTCGGAAGAGATCATATCGAAGGAAACACCACAGCTGGTGGTGACGAGCGGTCGTGACAGAAGATCATCATATAACTAAATCCGGGGTGAGACTCGACCTGTAAGGAAAAGCAGAAAGAACGCGACAACAAAATGAAACCATCAATCCCGTGACTTTGCGCCAGGGGTATATCGTCATCCACCTTGAAACCCAGCTGTCAGGCGCCCGCGGATATTGCTCCTTGATACCGGGTGATCTTGAAGGATAGTTGTTCTGCTGGTGGCTTAGTCGATATTGCCCAATCAGACGGCAGTCGGCAGAACTCCGAATCCTTCTCACCGCTTCGGCCCGGAGGCAGATTTATCCGTCGTGAACACGCCAAGAAACCACTTTACACGTGGGAGAGGATCAACGCGTCGCGTTCCTCACCTGAGGGAGAAAGATTTCTCATTGCCAATTAACAGCAGACAACTTCTTCAGACTCATACCTCCATCCATAACAAAGCCCCTAGACCCAGTGCTAGATTGTCATCACCATGGATAGAAGAACACCATACTCGTTGAGCGTGCTCCAACCGCAAACGGATGGGCTGGGGGAACCACGCACAAGAATCCAGGCACAGTTACGGGAGTTCATCTTGGCCTTCCAGCTGGATAATACATTCATTTACAGGTAAACTCTGAGTTTCTGTCAGCTATGTAGAGTATAGGGCATTTTTGTTGCTGCGATGTACGTCAATTAATCTGAGTATATTATAGAGACCAAATTCGACAGAATGTGTTGATCAAAAAGTACTATTGCGATGTTGATATCGCTCACCTCATCGCATACAACGAAGAACTAGCCCACAGGCTAACCACAGACCCGGCAGACACAATCCCACTTGTAAGTGCCGTGCCTATTTGTTGATGGATAGCGACTTATTTCCTTTTTCATTACAATTTTCGCAGTTTGAAGCCGCTCTCAAACAATGTACTCAAAGAATCGTGTACCCATCCGAACGAGATATCGAACTCCCTGAACACCAACTCCTGCTCCACTCGAGTGTATCACATATCACTATTCGAGAGCTGAATGCCACCAATATATCTCATTTGGTCCGGATCCCAGGTATTGTTATAGGAGCGTCTACAATATCATCTAAAGCTACTCGTCTACACATAACCTGTAAGAACTGCGGGGAACGTGAAAATATCATTATCGACGGCGGATTCTCAGGTATCACTCTCCCAAGGCAATGCAAGCGCCCTAGAGAAAAGGACCAAGACCCATGCCCTCTCGATCCGTACGTGATAGAGCACGAGAAATCCCAGTTCGTTGATCAGCAGGTGCTCAAGCTGCAGGAAGCGCCTGACCAAGTGCCTGTCGGAGAACTGCCTCGACATATCCTCATATCTGCAGATAGATATCTTGCCAATCGTGTCGTCCCTGGTTCAAGGTGTACTGTTATGGGGGTGTTTTCAATTTATCAAGCCAAGGGCAGCAAAAACGCAACTAAAAGCGCCGTCGCTATTCGAAACCCGTATCTTCGTGCGGTTGGGATAAGCACTGATGTAGACCACACTGCCAAAGGCAATTCTGTCTTCTCAGATGAAGAGGAGCAGGAATTCTTGGAAATGAGCAGACGTCCAGATCTCTACCAGGTCTTCGCTGATTGCATCGCTCCATCAATTTATGGAAATCAAGATATTAAAAAGGCGATAGCTTGTCTCCTCATGGGTGGATCGAAGAAAATCCTCCCTGACGGCATGAAACTTCGAGGAGATATTAATGTGCTGCTACTAGGTGATCCTGGTACCGCTAAGTCCCAATTGTTGAAATTCGTGGAAAAGGTGTCTCCAATTGCCATCTACACTTCTGGCAAAGGCTCGTCAGCTGCTGGTCTTACTGCCTCCGTCCAGCGGGACACCACAACCCGTGAATTCTATCTCGAGGGTGGTGCAATGGTTCTTGCAGATGGTGGCGTTGTCTGTATCGATGAATTTGACAAGATGAGAGACGAAGATCGAGTCGCCATCCACGAAGCTATGGAACAGCAGACCATTTCCATTGCAAAAGCTGGTATTACCACAATACTCAATTCTAGAACGTCCGTTCTCGCAGCTGCAAATCCAATCTTCGGACGATATGATGATTTGAAAACGCCGGGCGAAAATATCGATTTTCAAACTACTATCCTGTCCCGATTTGATATGATATTTATTGTCAGAGACGAGCATGAAAAAGGCCGTGATGAGAGAGTTGCCAGACATGTTATGGGCATTCACATGGGAGGGAGAGGAGTAGAAGAACAGGTTGAAGCGGAGATCCCAGTTGAAAAAATGAAGAGATACATCAGCTACTGTAAATCGTAAGTCATAGACTAACAGCCAACCAGCCATTAATACCCAAGCAAGTCCCCAATATTAACAAACTGCTTCAGACGCTGCGCTCCACGACTCTCCCCAGAAGCCGCAGAAAAGCTTTCCTCGCACTTCGTCTCGATCCGCAAGCAAGTACACAAAGCTGAACTAGATGCCAACGCCCGCTCCTCAATTCCCATCACAGTCCGCCAGCTCGAAGCCATCATTCGCATCAGCGAATCCCTCGCAAAACTTACCCTCTCCCCCATCGCGACGGAAGAGCATGTCGACGAGGCCATCCGACTCTTCCTCGCCTCTACCATGGACGCAGTCACACACGGTGAGGGCCAAGGCAGCAAAGAATTACTGGCGGAGGTTGGCAAAGTTGAAGACGAGCTGAAACGGCGACTACCGATTGGATGGAGTACGAGCTTGGCTACGCTGCGGAGGGAATTTGTGGATGGAAGAAATTACAGCGAGCAGGCATTGAATCGGGCCTTGTTTATTCTCCAACGACGGGAAACGATACAATTTAGATCTGGAGGTTCCCAGATTTATCGACATGGTCCTTGACTTTTTCTTTCTATTTATTTCTGTTTCTTTCTTTCTTTCTTTCTATTTTTTATTTTATTTTTTTTTTCCCCATACGTTTTGCTTACCCCTGGCTTGATATGTTACATCACATTTGTTGCACAGATTAAGAAAACGAGTCAAGAAGGCGGCTTCAGGATTTTTCGGCAAGTTACAGATGGTCAACGGCTATGCAGATGGTGTTTATGAGGAGTTCTACTTTTGTTTCACAACCCACATATGACAACATAAATAATATCACGACACACGACACTAAAATATAACAACGCAATAAATATTTCATCAGATCAAATCTTATGACGCGGATTATCAGGTTTCCTTGACTATTCATTTTCCAGAAGCTGCCTGGAAGGATGTATATTTTCAGAGGTTGGCTGCTTGCTGCTGTTCTCCCACCCTCCTCGGTTTCTTCTCCCATATAAACAATGATGCTAAAACCGACACGCCTGAAAACGCAGTTAAGAATACATTTTGCTTATTATACCCCTCCCCAAACGCCTACCGCACGGCGATCCGTTGGGCGGATGTTAAATCGTCAATTGCAGCGAGCGAGTCTGAGATGGCTCGAAGTTGAGAGGGGCTGATCACGGAGGCCATCTTTGGTCTGAGACAGTTGTTGAGGATTGTCGAGCTACATTGTCAAAAAGGCGGATCAATGGCAGTTCAGCAAGCAAGATACCAGGGACAATCAGTCATCGTATAATATTGCTAGTGATATCGTGCTGGCCAAAACGCGAACTTGTGTGAGAGCCCCCATTGCTACTCCTATTGGTTTAAACATCATTAGCTTTTCTAATATTCGTAACATGAGCTCTAATTCACAGTACCTAAATGAGGCTCCTTTATTACCAGCGGCGCAAGTGTTAGTATGGTAGTCAAACTCAACCCAAACCCAAGTCCCATAAGTGATTCGTAACCGTACTACTGCGGCGAGACCTCAAATGAATGGGTTGGCAGCGTGCATGTTAATCCCACTGCGATGAAGTGCAAAATGGATCCCAGAAGTATCAGATAAAAAGGGGGGATTTTGAGGTTAGAGGTGAGTATGCCGGAAACGGATGCGGCAAGTGGAGATGTGAGTAGTAAGGGGAGTAAGGCCAGGCCTGCTTCTACCGAGGAAAGTCCACTAACAGCTTGAGCACGTTGGGGGATATTGACGACGATTGCAACAAATGGGAAGCCGGTGAAGAAAGCAGTGCTTGATTCTCGTACATGTACATATCAATATTGGACACATCTTACTTAAGAAGTGACTGTTGAGGGGGGACGAGTTAGGTGAAGGGGGAACGAAGTTTACTCATGCCATCATAGCTGCCAACAACCTATTCTTGAGAGGTCGAAGTGGGAAAACAGGCTCCTGTAATGAAGTCGATTTTTCAAGAAACAATTCCCAGAAAACAAACAGAATACCAGCGATACCTCCAACGCAGAAAGTAGATATAGTAACAGCGTCACTCCAGGAATAGCGAGTGCCAGCCTCCTCTAAGGCGAAAACGAGTAGAATAGAAGATGCGAGGAGTAGAAACACACCAACAACGTCTACTCTTCTGAGTGCCGCTCCGGAGATCTTGGCCCGCAAATGATCTGTGAACTTCACGTCCGGTCGATGATGGCAAAATTAAGGCCACAATCCCAATTTCAGACGCATCCCGCCGGTGCGCTATATGAGAAAATCTGGTAAATATATCCACTTCAGCAGTTACAATGGACAGAGTGCTCGCACATACTTCAACAGAAATATCCACCTCCATGCGGAGTTGTTACTGATTGCTCCCCCAAGGATGGGACCGAGCACACTCGCGATAGCAAAAACGGAGGCTATTATCGCAAGATATTTCCCAAATTTTTCCGGGGGAACTAAGGTCGGCGCTATCACCATAATCATGGAATATATTCCAGATGGCCCCATGCCTTGAAAGGCACGGAAAATAATACTGTTCACACTCGGTTAGCGTCGTGAGAAGCTTCTGTCACGGCACTTTTTAGGCTTACAGTTTCACAACGTCATTTGTAGCACCGCAAAGGATCGAGAAGACAGTGAACAAAGACAAGGCCAGTAGGAACATAGACTTCCTGCCGAATACATCTCCCAATTTGGCGTATATCACGAGGAATCCTCCACTATCGTGTAAGTGCAAGGATTATAACCAAAGGTAGAATGTAATAAGAAAAGTGTACATACAATATTACCAGTATAGGTCAAAAGATAAGACGTAACAATCCAATCTCGCTTTCCAAACCCGCCAAGAGCATCGGTGATAGAAACCAGCGAAGTACTGACGATTGTAGTCTCCAGCGTGGCAAAGAACAGGCTCAGCCAGATGCTATATCTCGAGTGATTAGTTTGAACTGTTTCTTCCCATTAACGCAACTCACCCAGAAGTCAAGAGATACATTCGCCAGCCGCGAATGTATGGAGAATTTCCCTCATTCTCTGCATTTGGTTCTCATTGTCATGGTCAATTTTATCTTTGACTTGAGATATTTCGTGATCCGGGTTCCCTGCATCGGGATATATCCTTTCAGGCTCCGAAGCCGCCATTCGGAATAAATATGTGGAAGCTAGCTGCAGGAAGCGAACAAATTACTCATGCGTTCCCATTGGAAAAAACGATTGTGTCCAATATAAATATGAAGACTTGTATTCAGAGCGTTGGATAGGCCAAATGTCAACAAATCCATGACATTCTACCCTATAAGCTGAAGATGGGCAAGGAAACGATGGAAATGTTTCCAAAACCTGTGAGAAAAAGAAGCGGATATTTAATGCAATCAGAACAATCGCTGGCCCAACCAACATCTATAGTTAATTCAAGCAAATGCATCCAGGCCATAACTTCGTCTCCATTTGCTAGCATACGCGCTCAACCTCTGTGATCGAATGCTCAATTCAATTTAGTACTCTGTTGAGGCATTCACTGCAAAATGCGTTTGGAGACCTCTCAATCGAGGATAATGGTCGACATAAAGACGATAAATGTCCTTCTTTTCCTTCTGCCGTTCTCATCAAAATTTCACTTCTCAACATCGTCAGTGTCGTGTGTGACGAGAACTGTCAGTTAACAACCTTGATGTCCATCCCGTTGTGAGTAGCGAGATGTCCGCACAATCACCCTGCTGCCGGGCGTGATATCAGCAAGGGATTGCCTAGTTCATGCCGGAGGGATTTTCAGCTTGAGACCTGGACAGTACTGGAAGGGAGAGGAATAATTTGATCTCCACATTGTATTCCTCGGGTCCCAACGTCACATTTTCCAGCGGCAATAGTATTCAATCCGTCGTGACACTTCAAAGATCCTGCCAGCTCAATACCATACGATCTGGTTTCAAGATCCGAGCGTTCCCAATCCCACCTCCGTAGGAGGGCAATCGAAGATGGCCTCGTTAAACGAAAATCCTCAGGGGTGCAAACGTGTGATCGATTCAGAGAAGATACAATTGGGTACATAATTTGGTCGACTTCGTGAATGCATTGCGTGAAGCCTGCTGTGATACGTTGTGCATGCGAGAATCCGTACGTTTCGATTGCGTACCCTCGAATACAATAAATTGTCACGATAGTAGGAGATTTAAAAGCTAACTGCCATCAATTCTGAGAAATTCTGTTTCCTCCCGTCCACCGGGACGTTTTGTGCCATGTTCTTATAGTTTTTGGGCGAGTGGAAGCTAGCGGGGATGGATCTGCTCTTTGAGCTGTTGGTTCACTTCGGTAGCTTATATTTACTTATTTCAATTGGAGACAACTTGATGAATCACTGGTGCAAATTTCCCGTGATTTTCGTGCCGGCCGTCCAGCTCGATATCGTTGTCTTACCTACCCAACAAATGATATATTTGAACGTCCTAACAACGCCGTTACCCGCAGCAGGTATTTCCAGCCTGGGGGCCTTCACGATTATATTAGCATAAGAAATTGGTGAAAAAGTATCAAATATTCCCGGGAGCTTTCACGTCGTTCCGTGTCGCTCCTCTCTTGGTCCAAGACTCTTATTTATAGCAAGTACTGGGTTCGAGCTCCCTGACTAGCCACGCCATGGCTACGCCCTGCTATCAGGCAGATTGTTTTTAACAATACCAGCTATGATCTGACCCAGTCGGAAGCTGAATGATTTTTTTACGAATCTGTTTAATTCAGGACGGACCGTTTCAAATTACTACTCTTCCAAGGCGGTTACGGTTATCAACATTATGTGGTCATATCGCACCGCATCACAGGGCATTGCATTTCTGCAAAACGCTTGGACAGACATCGTTGTCCATTTATACACCCTGATGAAGACTCCTAACTTCAACATAATCAATCCGTGGTTCATGCACCGCTCCTACAGATCTAAAATAAAACTCATGATAAACATCATCTAGGGTTTGAGATACCGGGCATCAGCTCTACAAACAACACGGGAACACACAAGGCCAGCAGTCAAAACGACCTCAAGCTTCATTCCGATTCTGGAACCAAGAGCGCAAGGCCGGTGAAGTCCGAATTGTTTGCAACAGCCAAAACGGCTTGCATGGAACTAACCATGCATCTACTCGGGCTGTGTGGACTGATGGTGCGGTAGACTACATTTCCGTTGACGGGCAAAACTTATAATAAAATACTTGAAACGGGCAAAACCACCGGGCGATGCGACATCCTTAGGTATATCGGAATAACTGCGGTCGCACGGAATAAAATTGGGCAACGAAAGCCATTGCAGCGGGAAGATTGCTGATGCAAAACCGGCTGGCACTCCGTAGGTCTTGCATCTTTGGCGAAACATATTTGGCGAAGTATCTCAAAGCGAAAACAAACATATACTCCCCCCTCTGTTATGAAATAATGTCCATTAGGGCCAGATACGACTCGGATGCGGCTTCAGCCTCCCGAGCAGCAATGGACGAAAAATATCATGATGGAGGTGAAAGTTGATATCCAGCCAACTAACCCATGGCTCATCCATTGCACATACCTTCCCGCTTATCGGGAACAAAGGTCACAATATACGAAGATATACGACGCTTGTTCTACACTGCACAAGTAGACCTCAGACCCTCAATGCGGAACTACAATCCTTATCTCGGAGCTACAACACCGTTTCAGTTCCGCTGCCCTAGTTAACATACAAGGTGTAATTAGAGGGAACGCGACAACTTCGTTTGGAAACTAATCCTAAGATATCTAATAGCCTTACTTACATTCCGAACGAATTCATAGACGCAAAGAATTAAGCCTTCGACTTTAGGCCCGGGATGTCACTTTATGCCCAATCCCTGTCTATGGCATTATGCGAGTCGAGGGATATGTATTAAGTATTCGTATAAAGCAGGCCCGTGAGCGTATTCTGTGTAGCAACCTCCGCAATTGTCTCCATGTTTTTCTCTCATCACAGTGCTACACAATCGTCCGCTGAATGTGACATTGTGCGATGGCGTCGAGGCGTCCGAGCACGTTTTTTGTTAGCCATAGTTACTTACCTTGTCCTTGTGTGATATTTTTTCCCGTACATATCATATTTATAATTCGAAGGAGAGAGCGAGAGATAGATATTCATATATATAGTTAGTGTAGTTTGGTGATTGAAACATTGGATACCAGAGTGCGCACTAGCAAGTTATTGGGAGTTAGTTATACGGGATAATTGGACAGCAGGCATGGGGATTCTGGTCCATTTTGGCTATTTTCTTGTAAATGCACAATAGAATCCTGTAAGAATCCTGTAGTTAATAGAACCAGAATAAAATGGGAGGGTTTTCAATTTGTAGCCGTTAGACGGAAGAATATGCGTGTTTGGCAGCATCCAAACGGCCCACATTATTGATACTCATTGTCATCCTGCGCAAGTATGCATCTGAAAGCAATTTTCGTTACACGGGGCAGAGAGGGAGAATATGGGGATAGAGGTGCACTCTGCACTACGTTAGTTATTCTAAATATTTTTGGTTTTCTTGTTGTTTCGTCTTGATTGGTTCTGTTAGTTCCGTCGACGTAACCAACCCCGGACAATATTGACAGTATATATTGTTCTCGAGACCGCTCAAGAACAAGAGGAAACAATATCTTCCCTCGGGAGCATAGGCCATAACCAGTAGCCGCCGGAATGCACGTAGCCAGTAATCATCTTCTCTGGCGTCCGCCCATATGCGATCTGCATGTGAGTTTTCTTGGGAAGAAGCCGACCCAGAGAACAGGAAGAGGCCGAAGAAAACGAAAACCCCGAATACGGGACATCAGTTCTCAAAGAGATTTCCATACCCCCTATTTTCTAACGTAGCCGATAAACTCAATAGTAGAAAATATTTGTTAGGAGAGGGATGGAAAAGGGTGAAAACAAACTACCTGGGCTGTAGTAGATTGTTCCTTGATGCAAACCTTATTTCATAGTAATTTTAGAGCTAGAGAGTATAGATACGGCTTTATAGGAGTAGCCTAGAGAGTGAAAAGGTAGCCAAAATATATAAATGGGGAAAATGGGACAATATTCGTCGGTGGTTTTGGATATAGAATGGTGGCAGGAGACACAAATACAGCATAAAAGCTTCGCCCGCGGAACATGTTACACCGTATGCCATGGTTGACTGTAGACGACTTGTACTTCCTGTCAAGATTTCTTGTCCCAGTCGGATATCAAGTGAACTTTTTTTATTTATTCAACGGGGAGCTGTCGGGTTCCCGACAACTCTTTGAGTTTTCGTCCTACCCCTGCCATTGTCGGTGATGTTGGTTCGTGCACAAAGCACATACAGCGGGCTTGTGAGAGGGGAAGGGTGTGGTTGATCAAAGATATAAGAAGACAATCAAAAGAGTCTTTGCCTTGTACCGTCCCATCCATTCCCAGCTTCTATAGACTTTTAAGAAGCGACGAATGCCATTGACCCCGACGCCCTCTCGCATAATTACCACACGAGAACCTCATAATATCGAGAACGGTGCTGTGGTTAGATATTCTTCAGCAGAAGCGATATCGGTCAACGAAATCATGGCCAACTCAACCAATACATCAACTTTCCCCATCCAGCCGGAGCATGAAGATCCAGAGCCTGACGCAATCGCGATTATCAAGCGGAGTGAAGGCATAACCACCATCGCCATGAACCGGCCAAAGAAACGAAATGCCATAGACATTCCAACAGCGAAGAAACTCTACTCAGCATTCCTCGACTTTGAAGCTGACGCATCCCAAAAGATCTGCATCTTACACGGAAATGGAGGGACGTTTTCATCCGGCTTCGACCTAACCCAGCTGGCCACTTGGCATGGAGAATTACCGAATATGGCCCAGCATTCCAGTATCACTCGAGGGCAATTTGAACCAGTGCGTGGAGAAAATATAGGGCCACTCGGCCCAACTAGAATGCACATTCGAAAACCAGTGATCTGCGCTGTCTCCGGTTACGCTGTTGCTGGCGGCCTCGAGTTGAGTCTTCTGGGAGACCTGAGGGTGGTAGATGAAGACGCGATATTCGAAGTATCTTGTCGAAAATTAGGGGTGCCGCTGCTCGATGGAGGAACAGTCAGGCTGCCGCAAATTATAGGCTTGGGGAGGGCCCTGGATATCATATTGACAGGGAGAGCGGTAACAGCGAAAGAAGCTCTAGACATCGGGTTGGCGAGTCGGGTGGTGCCGAAAGGGCAGTCGTTGAATGAAGCGATGAAACTAGCACGGATGCTTGTATCCTATCCGCAAGAGTGTCTGAATGTTGATCGACAGTCATGCTATTATGTTGTATATCACGCACATTCGCTTGAAGACGCACTGTCTCAGGAATTCGAGGCAGGAAGCAAGGTGAGCGACATGGCCATAGAAGCCGCGTTGGCATTTGTTCAGAAATCGCGGAGACGGTCGAAGCTTTGAAATAGTGAACTCAGCGCAACTCACTGCCGGGAATACCTAAACTCTTTCGCGATAAAATAGTGGATCTCGCGGAAAACTAACGAGACAAAGCTAGGTCTTTTTCTTTTCCTTCTTTGGTGCTTAGCTATTCTGCTCTTTATCGGCTGTTAGTACTGTATAATGCTTCTCTAGAGAGCAAATGTATAGCGCATATCACACATTCTGCAGTCAATTTTGCAACTTTGAATTAAGACTTCTTCATGGATGGTTTCATACTATCTTCTTGCTTTCTTCCTGTTCATTTCCTCAAATGTTGGACGATTAATGATATCCGACCATTAGCTATCAGTAGTAGTATCAATTAATCAACAATAAAATGAAGTCCGCCGTGGAAGGGTTAAGATCCAACCTGGGTTAATGGCTAATAGAACCTGCATCAAGGTGAACTGAACAGGATGAATGTGAATTGGCAACTCTCTATCGCTTGCCTGTACAGTACATAGTATTGGGGAGTCAAGGTTGAATTAGATATTTAACGCTGGGTCAAGTGGAAAGGGGCCATTGATGACGTCATCCCTTCCACAAAAAGCTCCTCCGGGCTGTGAGAAGATACAAAGATACTTCATATTTGTATCAATTGCGGGATCAGAATGTGCTCTACGGATATTGCATCTTGAATGATCAATTCTTCTTACAATTGTGTATCTGCCTCGTACTTTCTCCCCCGTTCCTAAATAGCCTGTTGGTGATATTCATCCACCTCCATGCTTCCAAAGGCGCGTTGCTGACAACTCTTGAAGAGCAGTCCAACAACCTATATATATACGGTTATATATCATATCTTCCATCCAGTGGAAACCCAAGAAAATGGCTCCCGCAATCCGCATCATCGGCTCCCTAAACATCGACATGGTCTCCGTGACCCCGCGCTTCCCATCCCCCGGCGAAACCCTCACTTCATCCTCCTTCAGCATCCACGCCGGCGGCAAAGGTGCCAACCAAGCTGTAGCATGCGGCCGCCTCTCCCGCCCCAAACCAACCACCACCACCACCGCCGTTACACCATCATCAACAGCAGCCGCAGTAGCAGGGACCTCCCCACCCGCCACAGACCCCACATCAATCCACGTCGAAATGCTCGGTGCCACCGGCCAGCTAGACACCTACTTCCGCACCCACCTGCAACCGACCCTGCATGGTGCCGGCGTCCACACGGCCCGCATCCGCCAGACCGCGGATGCGCACACCGGCGTCGCTGTGATCATCGTGGACAGCGCCGCCGGCGGCGAGAACCGCATCCTCTACTGCCCCGGCGCCAACTACGCGGGCATGCAGTGCGCGCCGGACGTGCTGCAGCTGGCGCTCTCGCTCGCGCCGCGGGTGCCGGACGTGCTGCAGCTGGCGCTCTCGCTCGCGCCGCGGGTGCCGGACGTGCTGGTGCTGCAGGCGGAGATCCCCGTCGAGACTGTTGTGGGGATTCTGCGCCTGGTGGGGGCGTTTAGGGGGAGGCGGGGGAGGGGAGAGAAGGAGGAGGAGGCGGAGGCGTGGGCGGAGGTGGAGGTCGTGTTTAATCCGGCGCCGGCGCCGGAAGGGGGTTTGCCGGCGGATGTGTATGCGGCTGTTGATCATCTGGTGATGAATGAGACGGAGTGTGAGAGTATGGCGCCTGCGGGGATGGTGGGGGAGAGCCAGAGGACGGCGGCGACGTCGCGTGAGAGGAGGGATAGGGTTGCGCGACATTTCCATGCGTTGGGGGTGCGGCATGTGATTGTTACATTGGGGGCGAAGGGGGTGTGGTACAGTGCTAGTGATGCGGGAAGGGATGTACAGGGAGCCGCACGAGGGCAGGGAGCGGGGATTGGAGATGGAGATGCAGATGGAGATGGAGACGGAGGGTGGGTACGGTTTGTGGGGGAGGTGCCGGCGGCAAGAGTGGAGAGGGTGGTTGATACCACGGCGGCGGGTGATACGTTTGTGGGCGGGTATTCGGTGCAGATTGCACGGTGGAAGGAGGCGAGGAGGGCCGCGGGGCGGGGCGGGGAGGAGCTGACGGTTGAGGAGAGGAGGGAGCGTTATGGGCCCGCTATGGAGCGAGCGGTGAGGTGGGCTACGAAGGCGTCGGCGAGGTGTGTGGAGAGGAGCGGAGCTATGGACAGTATACCCTGGGAGGATGAGATTTGATTCGATTTGGTTTTATATATATATATATAAATATATTTTTAATTTCATTTTACGGAAATATATAATATAGTATGTTACTTAATAGAACATGGGAATTTGAAATGATTGGGTTTTATATATCTATGTCTGAGTGACCAGCCACCTCTCGCCTACCCTTCGAAGAAGACATATTAGCTCGATTAAGTATGAGAATGGGCTAAGCAGCCGACACCGGACCCGCCAATGGAAAACTTGTGCATGATTGAGGCGCGAGGTCCCCAACACCCAGGGCCGTAGGCTTCCTGGGAAACCTGTAAAGCATGTCGAAGATGACACGACCATGTCCAACAGGGGTGGCTTGAGTGCACACCCCTTCAGTGATACAGATGACAACTACTGTGCGAGCAGCAAAGAAGACAGTTCAATGAAGCTGTCTCTGGAGCATCGCAGGCTTCCCACACAGCCATATGATACTGTGTTGTATCATCGTCAATTTCAGATCCCAAGAGCAGCAGCCACTGCAGGTTATGAAAGTGTTGAACAGGAAGACACACCCTCTGGAACACAGATCATGGACTGGACACACACACACCCACACACACACACACACACACACCCACTCACGACCTTCAATTGAAGCTGAGAGGCATAGTTGCTCTATTCCATTGTTGGCCTGAGGGGGAAGCTGTGATGCTCTCATCTACAGTGACCCAAGTCGTTTCAAGATGATCATGCACCATCCAATGACCGCTTCAGATCTCGCAGGTGAGATGACCGCCAGGGCCGACACAGAAAAAAGATTACAATGAATGGAAGGTCGAAGGTCTGGACAAGGAAAAAAACGTCGCTGCACTCGAAAGGAGGACGTCCACCTAATGGGCCTGAAAAAGGACTTGCCTGGATAAGGTGGGACATCCACGAGAATAGAGCTCTTCCATTTCAAGTAGTTGATTCCATTCAAGATTCAAGATGGCTGCCTGCTTTCCTTCCAGCTTGGCCTTCGCGACCTTTCGAAATTCATCAAATCATAATCCCCTAATAGGATCCTGAGTTGATAGAGAGCTCGAGTTGCCCTCCAGTTTTTGTGTATAAGTATTTCCATTCGTTTGTCCTGTCTTTCCATGTATTCATTCCATCATCATCATCATCATCATCATCCGAACCATGGTATTATCGTTCACTTGACCTCCCATTTGAGATCGCATTTCAGCCCCTCTAGGTATAAGGGTATGAGTATCCTGGTCGTATTCATGTTCACTCATGTTGCTTGCAGGAGTATCTAACAACCCTGCAGCAGCACACGTTCTTGGAGGCATTTGTTTCCTCCTCTTTTTAAATCTTCAATTTTCCGAGATCAATGCTTTCAAACAGTTGCTTTTCGTCAGATCTCTTCTGCGGTTCAGCGATGCAGCTCACGAGACATTTTATACCTCGGAAAAATAAAGAAAATATGCGGAAGGTTGAAAAAAAACAAGCAATCAGGGCTATGTAACCCTTCCATAGGCCGTTTGCTGTACGCAGCGCTAGTCCGCAACAGGAAACCTGGCGCCAACACATGAAATAGGGGTTTGGATTGGTTCATCCCCTCTACTACGAGCATGGCGCTGGTGGTGATCGAGATCTCTTGCCCCAGTAGCCTAACAAAATATGGACATTCATACTTGTGAGCGCTCTTCATTGTTATCCTTCAGTTATTCGGCGCCTGACACAACTTAGCAGGCGATAGCACCCAACGAGACGGTGCCAACAAATCGACAGCTTCATGCTGGCTATCCCAGCAAAAACTCTCGCTCTTCGGGCCATCAAACCCTCACATCCAATTGAGAAGCTAGCTCTCATGATTAAACCTTGCCTCGCCAGACGGATTCACCATGGATACCACGCATCTTGAAACCCGATTTTACATGGCCGCACATGAAACTATCAACCATCTCTAAAACCACCCCTCCAGTGCCCTCAGTACCAAGCAAAATTTCACTGCGATTCTGGGCTATTATTCACAAAGCTCTGTATAAGTTCTCGGCATATTATTGCTCATGGTTTGGCATCCAATTTGGAAGTGTTGCAGAATTGCCCTTTGGACTCATCATGAAGTGGACAGAGCGAACATCTCTGGAAGAAGTTGCTGCAATGCAGATGGCACGCGCAGGTGGAATACCTGACCCCCAAGTTGCTAAGCTGCGGAGAACATCTCAGAGCGCGATTCAATCGGCCGTCTTACTCAATTCTGATGACAAGGTTGCCGGGGATAACCATGGAAAACACGCGTGACCCATTCGATCCTGATGTTGAGGAACCTTGGGTTCACGAGTTGAAGCTGTGTCTGGATTCGATGCGTCAATGGCGCATACCATTGCCCTATGACCAAAATCGTATCTGCTCTGTGCTTGGGACAGCCATCCACAGCACCCGAGTGCCAAACCACATCATGGGCCCATTCGCAAATGAAAAAGAGCTTACAAGGTATCTTCCGTCCGCAGCTTCAGCCCACGGTTTCAAGTCAAGAGCTGAATATGATGCAGCATGGATTCGCGCAGAGCGAATCGATCAACATCCACATCGAGTCACCTTCACCCACGGGGATTTTAAAGCACACAATATTCTAGTGAATGATGATGGGCGTTTATCTGGGTTTCTTGATTGGGAGTCCGGGGGTTGGTGTCCTGAATACTGGGAGTTTACAACAGCAATGAGATTTGGAAGGAAGAGCTGGTGGTATCAAGTTGCCATGTGGATGGGAGGCGATCAATACATGAAGGAGCTGGAGCTGGAGCTGGAGCTGGATGCTGACATCGCGGTTAATTTATTGACAGTCGATTCATACATAGGGATGGATGTAGGGAAACCGAGTTTGCTTATGATAGTTATTGGCTGGGTTCTTATTAATTATTCAACTGCACCCAACCCTTCCCCATCTCCTTCCCTTATCCCAGCTCGAACAGAAACACAAACAACCACCCAGGGTCGTCGTGCCAATACGAACAAAATTAGGAGCTGGAGGGATGATGAGGTACTAAAATACTGTAACTACCAACCATCTTCCTGCAGAGGAAAGACTAACCCGGTTGCACGCACCCTGCATGTACCGGACTGTCCAAGGCATGAATGAATGATTGGCAGTTCGGCCACCATTCCACCATTGGCTTGCAGAGCATCCTTCCAAGGGAAATGATGGAAATGATGGAAATGATGGATGGAATGGACGGATGGTCGAGGAGTTACCGCATTGGTATGCGTGTGTGGTGGTGGTTAGCGCAAGATGAAACAGGATCGATCTGAGAATACGGATAGTTAAATTAATAACTGTAACTGCGTGATGGAAGTGAACAAGTATCTATGGTAAGCGCATGAACAGTACCATAGTATCTACATTTTCCTATTATTTGACCAACATTATTGAAAGCACCTCTGCAATAGTTAATAGTTCCCGTTCATGATGAATGAGGGGGTTCCTTGCTTAACTATCAATCAACCACCAGTCAACATCGTCATCAGCGGCGATGATCTCATCATCTCATTCATCTCCCCAGATCAGCACGATCTCCAGCTCCCCAGGCAACTATCGCACACAAACAGCGTAGATTGGCGGAAACAATTTCCCCTCCCAAAAATGAGGGCTTGTCCGGTACATGTAGTAGTACATGTACATGTACATGTACATACACTCCAACGGAGCCAAAAACATGGAAACATGGAAAATTAATGCTCGCGATTCCCCCATCGTCCCATCGTCCCATCGTCCCATCGAACCTTCTTCCCCGCTTCCCTCTAGTTATATGCAGCGCGTCACGTCGATGGCGGTCAATGATACGGAAATATTACAGGCACACGCCCGTGATGGAGCGTGGCACAACCTTGGAAGGCACGGCAGAGTTGGATCACAATCCTCCGGGACGGACCGGGCTGGAGCTCTTGTAAAGAGGGAGCCTGGGGCCCAATGGATGGCTTAATGGACTGGGATCTGGGATCTGGGATCTGGGATCTGGGGAGAGGAAGCTCTGGAGGTGGTTCAGAGCTCTAACAAGTAAGTCAACTCTCTCTTTCCGTAGTTAGGAGTTACAGTACACAACGTAGCTCGCACTGGAGAAACAAACAGCCGTCACCAGCAATTCGCATCTGTGGTCCTAATTGCAGAAATTGACGCTGATTGAATCCCCGGTCTCTGCACTGTCCGAAGTTCCTCGTAGTTGCGAACCGTGAACTCGACACAACTCCAAACGCGTCTGGTCCCTGTTGATACCGCCGTCCCGTATTGTCACCGTCACCCGGGAATCGCGCCCCCGTGCCTGAAACCTGAAACCGAGCCAGCCAGTCAGAGCCAGTCAGCCAGTAAGTAGTCAGCCAATCCCCGAGTCTTTATGCTTCAATCTCCCTTCCTCCTCTGCTTCACCGATTCCTCCTCCCTTCTTCCCTCCCAGTCCTCCTCCTCCTCCTCCTCTCACAACCAATTGCAGCTGGTCGATCTTGGCCGGGCTAAAAACAGCACCACGCACTAGACTGGGTATCTGCTCCCTGCATCGCCTCGCAGCAGCAACAGCGGCAACTGACGCGAAGCCAACCAACTTTGCCCCAAGTCAAATCAATCCCTCATAACTGTCCCAATCCTCCCATCTTCCCCTCTTTCTCTCGAGTTGCTCGCCCACGCACAGCCAGCATCTCTTGTCCCTTAAAGCTCGCCGTCTCTTCTATTCTCGTCTATCTCCTCTCAATTGCGTCTTGGATTTGAATCTGACCATCTCTTCTGCTCATTGTTCTCTTCCCTGTTGCTGTGTTGTGATTGTTTACATCTAGCCAGGATAACAATACAACCAATCTCTGCCCCACGTCTGGATTGGGTTTCTGCTCTTTTATTTTCTGTGACAATACTACTATAGAGAGTGCTGGGTAGTCCATTCAAGGGACCTATTCAACTCTCCAAGGAGACCATTGCGTTGATTTTCACCGTCAATACCCAGTTGGTCGCCCACAGAGACGACCTTTGCGCACCCCCTCCTAGCAACACATCAGCGATATATATACAATTTCTCACTTGATATGGCTCTCACCCAGCCCGTTTCCCCCCCGGCGCGGCAACCATTTGGAGTCATTGACCCCTCACGGCTGCGTTTTCTGCAGAGCGCGAAAAACCAACAGAATGGTCAGTCAGAGGCGCCTTCTTATCTATAGTTGTAGATCAAATATATTCCAACCAACCAAAAACACGTCCATAGCCACTGACGATTCCCGCGCTCGATAGGAATTCCAACCCCTTATCTCAAACGACGTCTGGACACATCTGACCTGTCCGACACGGAAAACGTAGATCCGTCTGCTTTCAACACTCCAAGTGCGAAAAGGGCCAGAGGCACTGGTGATGAGGACGTCTCCAAAACCGCTCCAGGCACTGCGACCAAGTTCGTCTTCGTCGCTCCCCCGAAACCCAGCCTTGCGAAGAACCAGAAGCATCTCCAAACACCCCTCTCTCAAATCAAAAGGGCTTCTTCCCTTCCCAACTCAGCCCCGATCCGTGCCCTAGCAGGGCGCTCTCCGAAATCCAAACCCGCCAAGGCCTTCTCCCGCCGTAGCATCGGCTCATACACCCGCATTGATCCCCCTTCATTTACCAAAACTCGTGTCGCGTCACGGGCTCCCTTTTCCATCGCTGATGCCCTCCATGGAACCCTCAATTCGCTCAATACCAGGGCTATCAGCACGCACAGCACCAAACCGCAGACGCGGACGTTGCAGAGTGCTAAATCCTCACCCCTGGAGACTAATGTCAATATCGATATTATCAACAGCAGTCGCATCAACCGCAATCACCCCAAAGTCTGGGACTTTGAGATCTACATTGATACCGAGCAGGATGAGATGGCGAATCTCATGGAGCACTCAACATGCGTGCTGGATATTAGTGACGATGAGGATAAACTGCGAAAAAATGTAGACGATCGCGGGAAGGAGAATATTCCGCCTCCGCCTCCGCCCCTGGACTTTGCGGGGGAGCAGGATGCGGCTGTTGATGACGCAGGGGTGACAGTCGCTCCTTCTGCTGCTGCGGTTGCTGCTGCTGCTTCTCTTTCTGGCGCCGCCGCGGCCACCGTAGATGGTGTGGAGGGGCGGAATGTGGAAATGACGGATGAACCGCGTCCGCGCTCGGCGCTGGGCGAGCTGGATGTTACGCGGTTCGTGGCTGTGTCTGAGGAAACGGATGAGGAGGAGCAGGACGGAAATGGAAGTGAGAATGCATGCGTACTCAACACCATCGACCCAGCAGCGATCCCCCTCCCACCACCAACCGGCCAGGAAGAAAATTGTCAATTTCAAGACAAGAAACTCTCAGAGTCAGATCCAGACTCTCAATCTCAACGCTTTCCCCCATCAACTCATAACTCCTGCCCCTACAGCCCCTACCCTCATCACCATCATCACCAGCAACCTCAACCAAAACCCAGCCATCCCACTCTAGCCAGCCACGCCGCCATCTCCGCATTGATATCCAGTACGGCCCCACAAATGCCTTCCACCAGCACCGCCAAAAACCTCACTCCTACCTGTTCTCTTGCATCGTCGTCGTCGTTACCCACCAACAACGAGATAGAGATAGAGATTTGGGAGAGCGGGAGTGCGGCGGATGAAGCTGAGGCGGAGGCTAGAGGAGATGGAGTGATGGAGTGATATGGAGAGTTACTTGCTTTCCTTTTGCTAAAAAGGGTTATTTTCATAGCAGGGAGAGTGTGTAACTGTGTGTCGTATACGTACATAAACTCCCTTTTATCAGGTTTGCGTGAATATTTATGTTAAATTTTTTGTGTCTGTCCCCGTGTGCTCCATTCTTTCTTTAATTGTTTATTTTTTTCGTTTGAGGAGTTACTTTTTGGAGTTTGGATTTTGGATTTGACTTTGGGATTTGGGATTGGGACTCGGGGGTTGGGGTTGGATCGGGATCAGGATCTGGATCGGGATCAGGATCAGGATCGGGATTCTACAGCAACGTGTTGGATGGGTTGGGTGGGCCCCTTTCTTTCTCGATTTCGCTAGTGATTTGAGCTGCGGCGTTCTTCTGGTAACCGGTCACTTTGTTGTTGTGCCTTGTTGTCCTGTCCTGGCTTTTGTTTTCCCGTTTTCTCTCCGGAGTAGTAGTTAGTTAGTTACTTTGGTTCGTCATGCCTGATGTCCTTTTTCCGCCTCGGTTTTGTCTTCCCTTGTTATCTCTGTCTTTACATCTGCGCACCGCTAGTTAGTTCCCTTAGGAGCTAGCTAGCTGTTAATATAATCAATAATGTTTCTAGAATATGCAATATGCAATATGCAATATGCAGCGTCTTTTAAGTTAAGCTTAATCAATCTATGATCTTCATATTTCTTCATATTTTCTTTCACCCTCACCCTCTCCCTCACCCTCTCCCTCACCCTCTCCCTCTTGCTCGGTCCTTTTTTATTTTGGCTTTTCATCACACGCCTTGTTTTATTATTGGTTGTACTGTATGTGGTATATATATATATATACTATTTTCAACACTCCGCTTTTCTCCTTGCTTTCCTTTCTCTCTTCCTTCCTTGGTTGATTTACGTGTTCTGTACGGATATCGGGGGGATATATATATATATATATACATATGTATAGCTTTTTAACTTTGCGTGGTGAGGGGGGTAGTAGTACTAGTACTAGTGATGGAAGCAGTGTAAGGCGTGGTAGAGTGGATGTAGGTAGGTAGGTAGGTATGTATATTTATTTCCACACGGGGGAAAAAAAGGGAAAGGGCAAAAAAAAAAAAAAAAAAAAGGGAAAGGGAAAGGGATGGATCTATCTATCTGACTTTGTCCGGATTTCAGGCGTAAGAAAGGGTTAATTAATTTGTAATTAATTTTAATTTGCCTGCTACTACGACCTACATGCCGGACATCTCCACGTCGTCGTCGTCGTCGTCGTCATCATCTTCTTCTTCTCCTTCGCCCTCCTCCTCGTCCTCGTCCTCCTCGTCGTCCTCCCCCTCCGTCCCAGACTGGCGCATTTCCCCCTCCCCCTCCTCCTCGTCCCCCTCCTCCTTTCCTCTTCCAGCAGCCTCATCGTCCCACTTAACCTTTTTGGCCTGATTTCGCCCGCCCTCCTCCCCTCCCCCATCCCTTCCACCACCACCACCACCACCACCACCACCCCCCCACCCCGCCCATACGCCCCCTGTCTAAAAACACCTTCCGCCCCGGCGCCCCCCGAACCATCGCCCTCACCTCCGCCGCCAAGGACATACACCGCGCACTAACCCTCTGCCCCGCCTCAGCAGCAGCAGCAGCATCAACAGCACACCTCCTCCCCACCTCCGCATCCCCGCCCACCCGCGCCGGAAACGCCAGCAGCGGCGCGAAGTCCGCCTCCATCGCGGCCGGCGGCGTCGTGCCGGTCTCGAGCATGTGCTGGATCTTGGCGCGCATGATGGTCTTGGCGACGGCGAGGGTGACGTTGCCGTACCAGCCGGAGGAGAGGATGTCGCAGGGCCAGGGCGCGGGGGAGGTTGGTTCTGCCGACGGGGATGGTTGTGCGGGTGCGGGTGCGGGTGGGGGTGCGGGTGGATTCAGGAGACGGGCGAGGATGGGGTCGGTGATGTCGCAGATCATCCACATCTTGCCGTCGCGGGGCAGCGGGGCTTGGCCGGTGAAGATGTGGGAGGGGGTTGGGGGGTTGGTTTCGTCGTCGGCGGCGGGGACGGCGGAGGAGAGGCGCGGGCGGGTCTGGCGTCTGTTCGATATCGATGTTGTTATTGTCGTCGTTTGGTTCGCAGGTGCGGAGGCGGGGACAGTGTTATTGCTATTGTCGTTGCCATTGCCGTTGCCGTTGCCGTTGCCGTTGCCGTTATCGAGTTGCTCGGTGATGCTGGATGGGAGCGTGCGGAACATGAATGTCTGATAGACGCAGGAGGAGGGGTCGAGGCGCGGGTCGTGGCCGAATTTCACAATCGCGTCACGCCACGGGCCCGAGCGGAAGATGTATCCGACGTACGGCACGGCGAGGCGGAGGGCGTATTTCTGCTCGTTGGTGGCGAGGTGGTTTCGTAGGCCGCGGCGAGTCCAGGCCACGCGGGTTTCGAAGAGGGATTGGAGGATCGAGATTGTTTCCTGCAGCGTTTGGTCGAGGGTGTGGATTGGCGGGCAGTTTTCGCTGGGGCCGGTGGGGACCGAAGGGACGTCGCAGGCTACGAGGTGCGTGAGGACTTTTACGATTTGCTGCGTGTTGGTGGTTGTTATTTCGCCAGATGGGCCGATTGATTGCTTGACGGTGGGGTTTTGGCGGTAGCTGTGTTGGACATGTTAGATGTGTAGGTGATTTGAGAACAAAGAAAACGCAGGGGAAACCATACAGGTAGTTGAAGGGGACGTCTCCACGGCTTAGGACGGGAGGCGGGATGATGTCAACGTTTGTGGTAGAGCCTTTGGTCATATCAAATTGAAACTCTTTGAGTTTGTCGTCTGTATAGGAGGTTTAGCACAGACATGAGAAACCGGGAGGATAATGATAGACCTTCAGGAGAAAGATGCAGTAGCACATACATCGGAACGGTAAGACCTTCTCCCTGAATTTCGTCATAAACGGGCTGGAGGTTGTTGAGTAGACGAAATCCGGCATGCCTGGGTATTAAGATCAGCGTTGTAAACACGGCAGATATATTGTACTAGGCCATAAGTATTGGCAACCCCTACTACACTTTCTGCAACAAAAGAGGCACCATGATTGTAATGGAGGTTGCCAATGCTTATGGCCTGGCGCTGTAGATGGATGTTCTGTTTGCGCGTGCAAGAACATACCACGAAAGACATGCATCCGCTCGATGCGACCAACTGCTTCGACCTCATATTTTCCCACGCTATCCTGGAGTCGCCGTAGCAAGGCCCGCGCGGATAGAGCACGGGAGGGTGATGGAGGATTGGAAGAAATAGACCCACAGTCTCCTTCAGAAGCATCATGGTCGTTGCCGGTAAAGGGCTCATTCGAACCACGTTTGCGCTTGCGACCAGTCCTCTTGGGGACAGTAATCTTCAACAAGATGTTGTTTGCTAGATTACAGGTGGAGGACAAAGGCCTGCTCATGCCGTCCTCAGGGCATAGAAATAAGTTGATTGATGCATCTTGGCGAGGGGGGTTCAGAAGCTATATAATAATATATATATACATGTATATATCTCATGTCAATATTATGTTCGTATCGGCAGGACGAAGGGATGCTCTGAGGTTTTGCTTGCCCTTGAAATGCCGCCGTTCCCGTCGAGGGTTTGAATTCCTTTATCTAGGTTCTGCACCACGCATGGATGTTCAACGGTAACGATCTCGCGTTGTGGAATCGAGTACCAAGGAGCTGTGCGATCGCGGGCACGATCTGGTTGGGACATTGTTGAGGTCCCATCGAGGGTGAGTGGAGAGGGGAGGGTTGCCAATTGAGTAATATATTTTGTATGAGCTCAAGAGGATAACCAGATATATATGTGCTATGTGTATCTATATATTCCAGATAGAAGAGATCGATAGATTGATTTGTTTCCGTCAGTGCTCTGGTGGTACACTGCCGCTAAATTAACTATCCTCTAAAAGGAATAGCGGCATGGCAGTTTTACATGCTTTTTGCTACGCTGCAAAATCACACATTCATTACGAATTAATCTTTTTATATTCTTTTGTGATGAAGAAGATAGCGGTTTCGAACCCTGGACCATGTGCAGATTATACGACATTCTGCTGCCAGGCAATGAAGCGCTCAGAGAATGCTCAAGAGCTGGAAGATGGCCGAGTTCATCCGCCACGTGACGTGCCCCTCCTAGCCGGATCAGGCAACCCGCGCCAAGCCCACCGCGACCCGCAAGCAGGGTAAGTTACCTGTAACCTGTTACGGAGGCCGGCTCCAATGGGCGGCAGCTGGCCAACCACGCTACTCGACTCTCCCGCCCCGACAACGACGACAACGACGACAACCACAACCACAACCACAACCACAACCACAACCACAACCTCATCCACACCCTCATCCACAACCACCAACAACCACAACCACCGCTGACCGACCGGCTGCATCGACAACTCCCACCACATCCCTATCCATGTCCTGTCCTGTCTCTGCCACGCCCGCAACCATTCTTCTAGTCCTCTCCCCACCTCTCCTCGGCCATCGTCTCTCCTCTGGTTCTTTCTGTTTCTCCCCACCCATGCCTCGTCGCGCTTGATTCGACCCCCCCTCCTCTCCGGACCACGACCTGCCTGGGATTGACCCCCGCCCTGCTACCGTCCCCCCCTGAAGTCGCTCGTACTCCCTTCTGTTGCTTGCCACCCCGGTCGGTTTCCCCAGGCCACAATATCGAACCAACTACCTCTCCTTTTGTTCTGGACCTTGGGATTTCCAATAGTCTGGGTTTGGTTGTTGAGGTATGTTACATGACTTGACTGGTTGATTCCTGGGGGGGTTTTGGCTCGATCATCCCCAATCCTTTCTCACAACCATTCCTCTCTTCCTTAACGTTCGGCTGCCTTGTGTCATTTGCTCGTGAGAGTGTGCTGTGCAAACCTGCAACTCTTTCAAAATGCCCACTGTCGAGTCAAAGAATTGCTTTTTTTCTTTTCCCATCACTCGATCTCCACCCCCCTCTCTCGTTTCTTCTCTCCCTTTTCCTCTTGCTTGCTTGGAAAGAACACCAACTCGACATATCCTGGCCTCCTTTTGTGTTTTCATTTTTTCTTCAGATATGGCCCTCTTTCTTCACCTCGACTTCACGGCGATTGGGCCCCTTGCTCCGGTTTAACCCCACTTCAGTTAAATTAAGAGCCCTCTCCCCTCTCTCTTTCCTTATTAAATCCGCGTCAGAGAGGGTGCTCATTCGCATGTCGTCCACTCAACAGATAAAATATACCGCTCGCACCGCATATTCCGTTTCCCCTCCTCGATATTTACCCAGCTACTGGTCACGACCAATCCGCTTGCTGTCGGATAATCGTTGTCGACTGGCTGAACATTGGCGGGTATTGTACATGTAGCCGCCGCACCGATATAAGCTACCATGAAGGGTTTCAGACAAAGAGTTGTAAGTCTCCACCACACTCCCCTCGTTTGGATGTTTCTTTGCTTTTGGGGATGTACATGGTATCTTGGTTCCGGTTTGTTTCTGTCGCTGGATGAACTTGGCATTGACTGACCGCTTTAGCACGAACAGCTGTCCCGTGCGAAAGATTCAAACAAGTCTTCTAAGAAGAAGGACTCTTCCGGAACATCCTCCCCAAGTCAGAACACAACCTCAAGTTCGTCGGGCCCTACCCCTTCCCCGGCCAACTCCAACCATGGCACTCCTACATCCTCGACTACCACTGTGAATGATATCAAAGGCAGGCCCGGAATGCAGGGTGGTAATGGTGGTGGGATTCCGGTTGGTGTTATGCATAATAATGCTCAGGCTCAGCTAAGTGCCCCCCAAAGTGCCCAGCATTTTATGCCTCAGGGACAAAACATGGGGGGACACACGGGTCAGCTGTCTGGCAATGGACCGGGAACACCAATTCGACAACCGCAGTCGCTTGCTCCAAGTGTAATAATTAGCCCCAGCGCACCGGTATGTTTTTCCACTGTCTCACAATCCTTTTATCCCGTGGGGAAGGGATTGCGTTTATAGTATAGAAAGTTTCTTATTAGCTTATGTGGATGACTTGACTGCTGACGAACCACAAAACAAAATTAGCACATTCCTCCTCCGGGCTCTGCGGAGACCATGCCTGGAGATCTTCAGCCACCAAAGGCCGGCCAAAAGTCACACCTTTTTGACAGATTACAAACAACTCCCAAGGATGTCCCTGAGGGTATCAGGACACCAAAACGGCAACACTCCTCGAGATTCGACATATCTGATCAGCGCCAAAGAGAACTTGAGAAGCTTCCTGGCTTCCACGAGGTCCCCCCGAACCGGCGCCAGGATTTGTTCATGCAAAAGATTGACCAGTGTAATATCATTTTCGACTTTAACGATCCGACTGGCGATATGAAATCCAAGGAGATCAAGCGACTTGCCCTGCATGAATTATTAGACTATGTGGCAAACAACAGATCCGTTATTACTGACCCCATGTATCCCCGTGTGGTGGACATGTTTGCCAAAAACCTTTTCCGCCCTATTCCCCCTCCCGTAAACCCTCAAGGAGACGCGTTCGACCCAGAAGAGGATGAACCCGTTCTTGAAGTCGCATGGCCGCATATTCAGGTTGTTTATGAATTTTTTCTTCGGTTCATCGAGAGCCAAGATTTCAATACCAATATAGCAAAAGCGTACATCGATCATCAGTTTGTTTTACAAGTATGTTGAGTTGCGGCTGTGGTCTCGGAGCGCTTTCTAGATTTTACAAGTACTGACCTATATGGAAGCTACTGGAGCTCTTCGATTCCGAAGACCCTCGCGAACGAGACTTCCTCAAAACAACCCTTCATCGCATCTACGGCAAATTCCTCAATCTACGTTCTTACATTCGACGGTCGATCAACAACGTTTTCTTCCAGTTCATGTACGAGACCGAACGCTTTAATGGAGTAGCAGAGCTGCTCGAGATTCTTGGATCTATTATTAATGGCTTCGCCCTCCCGCTTAAGGAGGAGCACAAGCTCTTCTTGACGCGTGTTTTGATTCCCCTCCATAAAGTAAAGAGTCTGAGCATGTATCACCCCCAACTGGCCTATTGCATTGTTCAGTTCCTTGAAAAGGATTCTGCGCTCACTGAAGAGGTAGTTTTTTAATTTTCTTGTCCTTCCCTTTATTCCTGTTCCTTGATTTTAGCAACGTTGACTCGTTCGTTTTTTCTAGGTTGTCCTTGGGCTTCTCCGCTACTGGCCAAAAGTAAATAGCACGAAAGAGGTCATGTTTTTGAATGAAGTCGAAGATATATTTGAAGTCATGGACCCCGCAGAATTTGCCAAGGTCCAGGAGCCGCTTTTCAATCAACTGGCGAAATCTGTCGCTAGTCCCCATTTTCAGGTTTGTCCCCCCTCCCAAAATATATTTGGCTGAGTCATTTTTTTTGTTATTAAACATATCTCCATCCAGGTTGCTGAACGGGCCCTATATTTTTGGAACAATGAGTACTTCTGCAATCTAGTCACGGATAACGTAGAGACTATCCTCCCTATTATGTTTGCTCCACTCTACGAAAATTCAAAAGGCCATTGGAACAGGTGAGATCTCTACCCGCGAAGTTGAAAATGCGACAACCATCTTTACTTTTCTCACACCCTCCCGACAGGACCATCCACAGCATGGTATATAATGCGATGAAACTTTTCATGGAGATCAATCCACAACTATTTGACGATTGCTCCCACGACTACACAGAATTACAATCAACAGCAGAAGCGCGTGAGAAGGATAGACAGAGCAAATGGGACAGACTGCAAAAACTAGCCCAATCTCGAAAGAGCTTGACAGGTACAGGTACAGCAACGGAGCCATCTTCACTATCACTCAATGCTACTAATGCTGCGCCACCTACATCATCTCCACCACCATCATCTGACGGACGACCAAGCCCATCTCGTAATACGGACGATATGGACAAGGCAACCCATGATAGCCAACAACGGCTTAACGCGCTGAAACTGCAGGATGAATCGAATGTGAGCAAGGAGCGGCGGTTGCGGGAGCGGGATGGGCAAAACCTGAATTCGGTTAGTGCTTCATAAGATTTACAAGGGAAATAAGTGAGTTAAAGGGAGCAAGAACAGTGAATAGAGAAAGAAGATGAAAGGGGGAGAAAGAAAGAAAAAGATCCCTTGTATTTGCAGCGAGCCATTTCATGCATATCACGCACCTTTTCCACTTGTTATTTGTCAATTTTCCTTTCTCCATTTCCGCCATTTCAACTCTTTTGTCAATTCTTCCAAAAATTTCCCTTCTCATGCCAAAATGGCTGTATCCAAAAATGATCATATATATATTCTCATTTATTTTCTCTCTGCCTTTGTCTTTGTCCTTGCCTTGCACCGTAGCCAGAGAGTTTTTTTTTTTTTTTTTTTTTTTTTTTTGTGCTATTTTGAGTGCCCGTGGAGGTGCATGTGAATAACATTTTTCTAACATTTATACCGCGGTTTATTACCTCCGCTTATTTGATTCCAGCAGAGGCGCCGTCACGGATCATTCGATGACACTCGCTCACGCAGGGCAGGATCGGGATATGGGATTGGTGGTGAACATACCTCGAATGCTACTGCTGCAACAACTAGTGGTAGTAGCGGTGGTAGGAAGCGTGGGGAGCGGCGGGGTTCTCTTGGGAGTAATAATGCTACTAATAATAATCATAATAGCAGCGGCAGTGGTGGGGGAGGGGGAGGGTTCGCATCATCGACATCAGCGCCTATGCCTACGTTGGCCCGGAGCAATTCGATGAAGTAAAAGAGGAGTGGACGGATGGATTGATTATTGACTGATTTATTGTGATTGTTGATGGATTGTCGATCCTAGATCTGCTGGTTGGGTTCTGCTGGTTGGGTTCTTTTTGTCTTCTCTTACTTCCAGGGATGATATACTTACTCCGTTTCTTCACGTCGCTGCCTTCGCTGACTGTCCCCTTTTGGTTGTTCGCCTTTTATTATATATTTCTTCCTTCTCTTTTGCTATTCTGCTTCTTCTTCTTCTTCTTCTTCTTCTTCTTCTTCTTCTTCTTCTTCTTCTTCTTTACCCCTTTGCCTTTTTCTTCCTCTTTGTTCCGGGTGGCACAACCTGAACCGCTCCTCTTTTTTCACAAACTTCGCACAGCTCTGTCCAAACTTTGAAGAATGGAAGGCATAGCGATTAGCGTGTTGCGATGATGCGTTTTCTTATTTCATTTCTCGTATTTTACATATCTTCTACATTCTCAAAAAATCTTGATCTTACTACACCTACAAACACATTTCAAAATGTCGTTTGTTTCATTACATTTCCTCCCTTTCCACCCGTCCTCTGCCCGTCCCCTTCCTACACCTAGCAATTCATTCACGTGGATTGATTTTTTTCGATCGGTCATTGCCCGAGTGCTCGGGTACGTAACACGAGTTTTATATTGCCTCAACTCATTATTCGGTTTCATACTTCTCTTCCATTGCTCGTTTTATTACTTCATGTGTAGCGGAACGCCTTTTTCATAAAGTTTTCTCCGTTGTTTCTATCCTCCCCTCCCCCCCTCCTTTTTTTTTTTTTTTCTATATATATATTGCTCTTTTTGCGATTTGGCATTCGTTTTAGAAACCGTGTTATGCTATTGTCCGGTTTGTTAAGGGAAAATAAAAGAAGTACTATAACTGGTTTTGGCGGATGCCGGCGTTTCCGCATTTTTCTTATTCTCTTTTGTCCCGTGGTCTATGATGCCTATGGGACTAAAATTGGTGTCCCTTTATTCAACCTTTATCGATATGGTTATGTGCTCATGTTTCCTGTGACTATCCCATGTTTGACCGCCTTATTCCTTTTGTTCTCGCTTCCATTTTTTGCCCTTCTTCCTCTTTCAAATAGCTCTGAAATCTATGCCCAAAAGGATTTTGTAGATGGCATGAATTTACAATAATGAATGTGAAGATCCTCTGGCTAGCCGTGACTGTCTGAACCTAGGGCCAGGCGTGCCTCGCGCGGGTATTGACTGTTGGGGGGTTTGGATTGGTTATGGCGCTGGTGTGGGAGAGCTCTTTTGCCCTAGTGACCTAACATTGACTTTAGACAAGCATCTGACTAAGCATGACTAGGCGAGCAAGTAGCCGCGGGAATACATTTATCCAGCCGCGTTAAACGCCGTGACTAGTCCTATATTGGCCTAGTGAATTGTACGGGGTCTACGCCCTTTCCCCAGCTCTAATTCAATCTATCGCTCCTCTGTCCATTTGCGCCCGCAATCTCCGCTCTTCACCCTCCGACCTCTGCCTCCGCTTCCACGGCCTCCCACCATTACGACTCATGATTCTACTCTGAATTCTCCAATTAATATACTAATTATCCAACCCATTGGCCAAAATATGTTTTTGTGAAATTGCACCATTTTTTTCTGCGCGTTCGTACTTTTTCCACTCGCGTGGTGAGCCCCCGAAAAGCTGCCCGGAACAAGCCCAGAGGAACACACCAAGTTACCACGCCCGTTACCCCTCCGAATGAATCTTGGTAGAGCGCTGGGGTGAAAATATCTCGCACTAGGCCCCGCTGGAGGGGCCTAGCGTTTCTGATTCTTCTCGCTTGCTTCAATTCCAGGTGTAAATCCTCTCCGTGCAGAGAGAAGCAAGACCAAACGGTTACATACTACAATGGCCAACTCTCCCAGTATGGCTACGGCTATGGAGCGGAATATTGATGTCTATGCGACTCGGTTGGCGGATGTGACTATTGGTAGGGGGGAATTTCTTTTCTTTCGATCTTCTTATCTTTTGCCCTGCTTTTTTTTGCTTCCTCGTTTTTTTTTTTTTTTTTTTTTTTTTTTTTTTTTTTTTTTGGGGGTTATATGCCGTTCCTACTGGCTGCATCATCCGTATGCCTGCACTGCTAGGGATGCTTATCTTACGTTGCGTCAACCGCTAACTACTTCTTCCCTTTTTGGCTGCTTCTTTAGAAACCAAGACGAGGACGAATATCGCGATCGAGCTGCGCGACTCACTAGAGCAGCTATGTTCCGGTCCCAGTTACACCATCTTCCTGGCGAAGCTATGGCCGGTGTTCAAGAAGATACTCAAGGGCGAGCCGGTCTTTGTTAGTTTATCTTATGAACAGGTATGTGTTCTAATTCTCCATATCCCTCTCATACCACTTCCTTTTTTTTATTTCTTGTCTTCGTCTGCTAAGATTCAAATTCCTTTCGCTTGACTGTTTTAGAAACTGCGCAACTGCGTCCTCGAAATCCTCCATCGACTCCCCTTAGACCTACCTGATGTCGAACCATATGCCGGTGATATGGTCGATCTCCTACTAGAGCTCGTTCGAATTGAGAATGAGGACAATGCGGTCCTTTGTATGAAAACAATCATGGATCTGGAACGACGGCAGGCCAAAGCTACACAGACGAGAGTCAAACCCTTCCTGGAACTTATCCAGGAGATGTTTGAGACAATGGAACAGGTCGTTCGGGATACCTTCGATAGCCCAGCGTCAGGAGCGCAAGGCATGCCATCAACTCCTGGCGGGTCATCGCAGAATTTTCAATCCCCACGGCCCAGCTCCCCAGCCACCTCAGTCTCTGATCTCGTCCCCGATCAACAATCGAACCAGCAGTTGTTGAGAGGCATGCAGTCGTTTAAAGTCCTGGCAGAGTGTCCGATCATTGTCGTGTCGATATTTCAAGCACATCGTAGTGTCGTTTCCACCAGCGTCAAGGTCTTCGTGCCACTAATCAAAGGCATTCTACTCCTACAGGCGAAACCGCAAGAAAAGGCACATGCGGAGGCTGCAGCTCAGGGGATGATTTTCACTGGCGTGTGTAAGGAGATCAAGAACAGAGCGGCCTTTGGCGAGTTTATCACTGCGCAAGTGAAGACGATGAGCTTTCTCGCTTATCTGCTTCGGATGTATGCGAACCAGCTGCAGGATTTCCTTCCATCCCTTCCAGGTGTCGTTGTGCGACTTTTGCAGGATTGCCCGCGTGAGAAATCAAGTTCTCGAAAGGAGTTACTAGTCGCCATACGTCATATCATCAATTTTAATTACCGCAAGATCTTCCTAGATAAGATTGATGAGCTCCTGGACGAGCGGACGTTGATCGGTGATGGTCTAACTGTTTATGAGGCGATGCGGCCACTGGCGTACAGCATGCTTGCTGACCTCATACATCATGTCCGCGAGTCTCTCAATCGCGATCAGATTCGTCGGACAGTGGAGGTTTATACGAAGAATCTTCATGACGAATTCCCCGGAACCAGTTTCCAGACCATGAGCGCCAAGTTGCTGTTAAATATGGCTGAGCGAATAGCGAAACTTCAAGATAAGCAGGATGCGAGATATTTCTTGGTGATGATTTTAGATGCTATTGGAGATAAATTTGCGGCCATGAATCACCAGTTTGATAACGCGGTCAAGCTGTCACGGGCATCGAAGCTACAGGCAGAGAACACGAAGGAGTCTTACCTCGCGGAAAACGATAACCCACCGGACTGGGATGAAATCGATATCTTTTCCGCGGCCCCCGTAAAGACTTCAAATCCGCGAGAGCGCAATGCTGATCCCGTTGCAGATAATAAATTCCTTTTTAACAATCTCGTGAAGGGGCTGAAGAGTTTATTTTATACGCTGAAAGCAACTAATCCGGATAACATGAACATCGACGAAACCATTGTTCCCCCCAATTGGCCTGAGGTTTCTTTTGGTTACAAGGCGGAGGAGGTGCATGTGATCAAGAAGCTCTTCCACGAGGGGGCTAAAGTTTTCAAGTATTACGGAATTGATCAGCCCGAACCTGAGGTGCAATACACTTCTCCCCTGGAATTCCTTGCTAGCCAGTATATGCAGCAGATGGGTAAAGAGGAGAAGGAGCTTCTAGAAACCTTTGGCACCATTTTCCATTGCATCGACACCGCCACGTTCCATGAGGTTTTCGATACTGAGATTCCATACCTTCATGAGCTTATGTTTCAGCACTCTTCGTTGTTGCATCTGCCACAGTTCTTCCTCGCAAGTGAAGCGACGTCTCCGGCCTTCGCGGGGATGGTACTGCAATACCTCATGGATCGAATTCATGAAGTGGGTACTTCGGATGTGTCCAAATCAAGGATTCTGCTGAGGATGTTTAAGCTGTCGTTCATGGCCGTCACACTTTTCTCCTCACAGAACGAGCAGGTTTTGCACCCCCACCTCACCAAAATAGTTACCAAGTGTATAGAGCTCTCCGTTACCGCTGAGGAGCCGATGAATTATTTCCTCCTCCTCCGTTCGCTGTTCCGAAGTATAGGTGGAGGCAGATTTGAACTCCTTTACAAGGAAATCCTACCACTTCTTGAGATGCTTCTTGAGACCTTTAATAACCTTCTCCTGAGCGCCCGGAAACCACAAGAACGGGATCTTTACGTCGAACTCACTTTAACAGTCCCAGCCCGTCTTAGCCATCTACTTCCCCATCTTAGTCACCTAATGCGTCCCATTGTCGTTGCACTTCGGGCTAGCTCCGAACTCGTTGGTCAGGGTCTCCGCACTCTCGAGCTTTGTGTTGACAACTTGACTGCAGCGTATCTAGACCCTATAATGGCGCCGATCGTAGATGAACTGATGACCGCTCTTTGGGACCATCTTCGTCCAAACCCTTATAGCCATTTCCACGCACATACTACCATGCGAATCCTGGGGAAACTTGGTGGCCGCAATCGGAAATTCCTCAACCATCCGCCAGAATTGTCGTTTCAGCAGTTTGCCGATGATATTCCTAGTATAGATATTAAACTTATCGGCGGCTCAAGCAAGGAGCGTGCTTTTCCGTTGGATATTGGGATCGATTTGGCACTTGGGAAGTTGCTTGAAGTACCCAGGACGCCGGCGGCGAAGGCCTCTGATGCTTATTACAAGCAGCAAGCGTACCATATGCTGAGTTCCCAGCTGAAGCTCTACATTGGGTTTGATCACCCGCCTGAGGACCTAGCTGCCCTAGTGAGACTTCAGGCGAACGATTTAGCCGAAGGTAGACTAACTGCAGGTCCCGATATTCTGGAAAAATCCGAACGGAGTGGCTCGATTCCGAAGAGGACGGTTCAGGAAGAGACCCTGAAGAAGCTGCTGAAAGCCTGCATTGTTGCTACAACCATTCCGGACTTAAAGCAGACTGCGACTCCATTCGTCGTGGACGTTTGTCGCCATTTCACCATCATCGAAGTAGGACGATCGCTCGCGCAAGCGAGACACGCTCGGAAGCCCTTCAATGTTAACTCTGGAGAGGGCCCCATGTACCTTGACACTCGAGTGCTTGCGGATGCCCTTGTGGAGTGTTTTTCGTCAGAGCATCCTAGTGTCCGCGACGCGGCTAAAAGCGCTATGCTTGCTACGCGCGACGCGGCCGCTATTCTCTTCGGTTCTCCGGAAAAAATTGCCAAACTGTCCTTTTTCTCTCACCTCGCGCGGGTATTCTGCCACAACTGTCATGAGGAAGAGTGGTTTACAAAAGCAGGCGGAAGTCTGGGAATCCAAGTCTTTGTTACGGAGCTTGACTTGGGCACGCCATGGTTGGTTGATCGGCAGGCGGAGTTCGTCAGGGCCCTGATGTATGTTATCAAAGACACGCCGACGGATTTACCTGCCAGCACGAGGATACAGGCGCAGGATACGCTCGACAAAATTCTGCGCAGGTGTCAAACTGGTGTGTCCAAAGAGGATTTGAAGAATGAGAAGAGTAGGCTTTCCAGCCTTTGCGGCTTTTTCAGCTATGAACTCTCACACATGAGCAAACACGTTCGCGAAACTTCTCAACAGGCTTTTGAGACTATTGCCCAAGCTATCGGTGCGGAGAAGCATGAGCTTCTCGCTCCTGTAAAGGATCGACTTCTACAACCGATTTTTAATAAGCCCCTTCGTGCTCTGCCGTTCCCTACAGAGATTGGGTTCATCGATGCCATCACTTTTTGTCTAGGCCTTCATCATGGAATCGTGACATTCAACGATCAACTGAATAGACTGCTGATGGAATCGTTGGCACTGGTTGATGTCGACGATGAATCTCTCGCACCAAAGCCAAATGAATTCAAAACCGCAGAACAAATTGTAAACCTCCGAGTCTCCTGTCTTCGTTTGTTGTCTATGGCAATGGGTTTCCCAGAGTTTGCGAGCGGCCCGCAGAATACGGGTCGTGCGCGTGTCATCGCTGTCTTCTTCAAATCGCTTTATTCTCGCTCGCCGGAGATTATCGAGGCGGCTAACTCTGGTCTGCGTGATGTGTTGACACAGACAAATAAACTGCCGAAGGATTTGCTACAGAACGGCCTTCGTCCCATCCTCATGAACCTGCAGGATCCAAAGCGGTTGAGTGTTGCTGGCCTTGATGGCCTAGCGAGGCTGCTCACTCTGCTCACCAACTATTTCAAGGTAGAAATTGGCTCTCGATTGCTGGACCATTTAAAGGTTATTGCCGATGATGGTATTCTCCAACGGGTATCATTTACGCTCATTGAGCAGAGCCCATCCATGAAAATCGTGGCGGCTATCTTCAGTATTTTCCATCTCTTGCCTCCTGCTGCGACAACCTTTATGGAGCAACTGGTGAACAAGGTACTGGCTTTGGAGGAAAAATTGCGGAGGACCTCGAACAGTCCCTTTAGAAAACCGCTCGTGAAATACCTGAATCGTTACGCGAAGGAAACCTGGGATTTCTTTCGCATCCGCTTGAACGACGAAAGATATGGCCGCTTCTTTGGCCAGATACTGATGAACCCGGATAGCGAAGCCATCCGATCGGCTATCGTGGCGGAGAGTGATTCATTAGTTTCCGTTGCATTTGGACAGGAGTCCGTCGACAACAAAAATACCACCGTCATTAATGCCATATATGTCATCTACGCTGTGTGCTTCCATGATCCAGCCAAGAGCTGGCTGAAAAACCATCCTGAGCTTAAACGACATCTCATGAACGCGGGGCGGGACCTCGAAAGCAAGCTTCGCGCTGACAAGCTGCCGCCTAACGAGCGTCTCCGAGTGGAACAATGTGAAGGTCAACTTATGGATATTTTCTTGTCATACCTGACTCATTCGCTGCAGGACATGGATTTCCTTTTTGAGATCGTCAATAGATTATCTTTACGCGAACTCAAGACAACCCTGGCTTTTCCCAAATTCCTTTATCAACACATCATCACAAATGAATCGATTGATTATCGGCGTTCTCTTGTGATGCGCTGTTTGGACCTGTACGGCCAGCGCAACGTGTCACAAAAGATGAAAACTTATGCATTTCACAACCTCGTCAACCCCATCTTTGCAATGGACGTTAAGAACACCTGGGGTCAGCATTTCACATCGGGCCCGAGATTAGTAGATAAGGCGATGACCGAAGCCATCCACAATAGACTCTGGAAGCCACAGCTAGGTGACATCAGCGAAGAGTCCAGCCAGCCAGGCGTGGACCATTCGCGCATGGAACTTCTCCAGTTGTCTTCCTTGCTCATCAAATATCACCATACAATCGTGCAGGATACCCGCAAGGATATCATCAAGTTTGCCTGGAGTTATATTCGCCTGGAGGATATTATCAACAAGTACGGCGCCTACGTTTTGATCAGCTACTTCATCTCGCACTACGAGACACCGTCCAAGATCGTGATACAGATATACGTCGCTTTGTTGCGAGCGCATCAAAACGAAGGCAAGGCGTTGGTGACGCAAGCTTTGGAAATTCTAGCCCCTGTGCTTCCAAGGAGAGTAAATTCAGGCGGAGATTCGCGATACCCCTTGTGGGCTAGGTGGCCCCGGCGGATTCTGGCTGAGGAGACAGCGAACCTACAACAAGTCCAGAGCATCTTCCAATTTCTCGTTCGGCAGCCAGATCTGTTCTACGAATCTCGAGAAAACTTCGTTCCACTTATTGTCCCGTCTCTTATCAAAATCGCTGGTCCCCCGAACCCGTCCAACGAAAGCAAGAAACTGGCGCTAAACTTAATTGGCCTGATCTGGGCGTGGGAAGAAAGGCGTGTCCGAGAGGTTGCTTTGCTTCGAGCACCTATCACAGAAGAGACACAGACAATATCATGCGGCGCCTTGGCACCGCCTACAGTGAGGGAGCGACCGGAATACATAGTTCCCCTTGATCTTCGCACAGCCCTTGTCAAATACCTTGTTACATTTATTTGTGGCCTTCCGGAACGGTACCGGGTCCCCGCGGCCAGGTTCCGGGAAAAGAGCAACTCACGGCCTGCACTCCCTATAATCCATGGCGAGATGATCAAGAAGGCTATGCAGCTATTGACAGGTCTACTGTCCCCTAATTACTGGGGTGATTTGGATATCGATTTGTATCAAAAAGTGACGGAGCCGATTCTCACTGGGGATAAAGCTGACAAACCTGATGAGAAGCACACGACGAACATGATCAATGCTCTGCAGGTTATTCGGATCCTTCTCGCTTCTAAACCTAATGAATGGGTGGTAAACCGCTCCACGCTCTTACAAAAGTTGTTCGAGAAACCCCTGCGATCAGACAATCCTGAGATCCAAGACTGTTTACACGGAGTCAATGATGAGACAGATGCCGCGCCATTGCCACCACCAGTTAAGCATGTTTTGGATGCGATGCCTGCGGATGACCATCCCGAAGATGAGGATGCGATGGATGTTGATACTTCCCCTTCTGAGTTTGTTACGTACCTCTCCGCAATCGCCACAGAAGCGTTATCTGCCAGTAATTACATTGCAGCCATTAACATCCTTTGGACCTTGTCCAAGTGCAAGCCGGCAGAAATCGATCAACATGTTCTTCACATCATGAAGATATTCTCACTAAAGCTTGCCAAAGACCACGTTTCCGCGTACGCAAATAGTGGCAATAATAACTCCTCTAATACCACTGGAAATACAGCCAATATACGGCCTGGTGAACAGCAACATCCTTCACCTGATGATGCGGAGTTTGAAATCGGTGTCGATTTGATTTCGAAGACTATCGATCTGCTTGCTGCAAGGATGTCCAACCTGGGAGAACAGCGGAGGCCGTTCCTCAGCGTGTTAGCTCAGCTTGTCGAACGCTCTCAGGACATCCGCCTCTGTACTAAGATCCTGCGGATGGCTGAATCTTGGATCTTCAACTCGACAGAGTCATGGCCGACGCTCAAGGAGAAAACTGCAGTTTTGCATAAGATGCTCCTATTCGAATCCAGACCAGACCAGACACCCCTCAAGCAATTTCTGGAGCTGGTCATACGCATCTATGAGGATCCCAAGATCACAAGAACTGAGTTGACCGTTCGGCTGGAACACGCTTTCCTCATAGGCACACGAGCACAAGATGTCGAAATGCGCAATCGCTTCATGTCCATTTTCGACCGTAGCTTGACGAGATCGGCAAATACTCGGCTCAGCTATGTTCTCACGTCGCAGAATTGGGATACACTTGCAGACTCCTTCTGGCTCACACAGGCTTCCCAATTGGTTATTGGCTCTATCGACATGAGTACACCTGCTCGACTCCACCCAGAAGACTTTACTGTTTCACCCACAGCATTCCTATTCGGAAGGTCGGACAAAGATCCCAGAAAGGACAGCTTGATGGTGGACAGCCATCTAGAGTCTCTGTTCTCAGATCATAGGAAATTCTGCCAGGAACTGGGCGATGTCAAAGTTCGTGATATTCTTGAGCCCCTCTCGCAGCTTCAGCATGCAGATACCAAGGTTGCATATCGGATCTGGGTAACCCTCTTTACGATTTGTTGGTCTACGTTGAATCGGGATGAGCGGAGCGACTTGGAAAAGGGGATGGTAACGTTGCTCACGCGCGAGTATCATCGCGGCCAAATCGACGACCGGCCAAATGTTATCCAGGCACTTCTCGAAGGAGTGGTTAGGGCCAAGCCACGGTTTAAGATCCCACCGCATGTAATGAAATATCTCAGTCGCACATACGATGCTTGGTATATTGCTGCGTGTGGGCTTGAGGAGTCGGCTATTATCCCACTGATTGACACACCCGCCGTTCGTGAAAGTAACCTCGATGCTCTGGTTGAGATATACGCTGGATTGCAAGAAGATGACTTGTTCTACGGCACCTGGCGCAGACGGTGTAAGTTTGTTGAAACCAATGCTGCACTCTCTTATGAACAGCAGGGGATGTGGGATAAATCGCAGCAGCTGTACGAGTCAGCACAGATCAAGGCACGTACTGGGGCTGTTCCATTCTCGCAAGGGGAGTATTTCCTCTGGGAAGACCACTGGATTATTTGCGCGCAGAAGCTGCAGCAATGGGACATATTGAGTGATTTCGCGAAACATGAGAACTTCAACGACCTTCTTTTGGAAGCGACTTGGAGAAACCTTGACAACTGGCAGGGTGAAGCGAATCGTGATCAGTTGGATTCCTTGATTAAATCTGTTTCTGACGCCCCAACTCCTCGACGGACGTTCTTCCAGGCGTTCATGTCCCTTCTCAAGTTTCATGGAAAGCAAGAAAACCCTCAAGATTTCAATAATATATGCGATGAATCTATCCAATTATCAATCCGAAAGTGGCACCAGCTTCCTAAACGGATTACAAATGCACATATTCCGATCCTTCAAAATTTCCAGCAGCTAGTCGAGCTTCACGATGCCAGTGTTATCTGTACGAGCTTGACCCAGACAAACGAAAGGAATCTAGATACCAAGTCCGCGGAGCTGAAGTTGTTGCTTGCCACATGGCGCGATCGACTGCCAAACGTATGGGACGATATTAATGCTTGGCAAGACTTGGTTACATGGCGACAGCATATTTTCCAGTTAATCAATGGGACCTATCTCAGCCTTCTCCCACAATCAAATACTGTGACGAGCAATTCCTACGCTTATCGAGGTTATCACGAGACAGCCTGGATTATAAACCGCTTTGCTCATGTTGCACGGAAACACCAAATGCCTGAAGTGTGTATCAACCAGCTTAGTCGCATCTACACACTACCCAATATTGAGATACAGGAGGCATTCCTCAAATTAAGAGAGCAAGCGAAGTGCCACTACCAGAACCCGAAGGAACTGAACAGCGGACTCGATGTTATTAATAATACGAACCTGAACTACTTCAACGCCCAGCAGAAAGCCGAGTTTTATACCTTGAAGGGCATGTTCCTAGCCAAACTTAACCATACTAATGAGGCCAACGAAGCGTTCGGGGTTGCTCTATACTACGATCTACGACTCGCCAAAGCTTGGGCTGAATGGGGTCAATACAGCGATCAACGATTCAAAGAGTCTCCTAAGGAATTGGAACTCGCAAGCAATGCCGTCAGCTGCTATCTCGAGGCGGCCGGCTTATACAAGAGTTCCAAGTCAAGGAAGCTTTTGAGTCGTATCCTGTGGCTGCTCAGTCTAGACAACGAAGAAGGGAAAATCGCCTCCGCCTTTGAAAATTTCAAGGGTGATACACCTGTATGGTACTGGATTACCTTCATCCCCCAACTGCTGACAAGTTTATCCCACCGTGAAGCAAGATTGTCCAAGGCAGTTCTCAGCAAGATCGCCAAATTATACCCTCAATCTCTATTTTTCTTGTTAAGGACATGTCGTGAGGATTTAGTTTCTATCCGCAAGTCGCATGAGCAGAAACAGGAGAGGCTCAACCGTGCGAAACAGCAGCAAGCATCCCCTAGCGTAAACATCAAGGATAGCTCACCAGAGTCAAAGCCTGGAACGGCGGGGTCCGATGGTACTACATCTAATGGTGCAGCGGATGCACAGGCTTCTCCTCGACAGCCTCATCTTGGCCAAACTGGCCAACCCCGACCAATGGGACAGCCGGGGCAAGCCGGACAACCAGGGCTAATTGGACAACCAGGTGCACCGAACTCCTTGCAGCAAAAATCCGACCCAGATACTGCGCAAAAAGAGCCACTTAAGAAACCATGGGAATACGCAGAAGATGTCATGGCTACCCTTAAGACCGCGTTCCCTCTCCTAGCACTTTCGATGGAGACAATGGTCGACCAAATCCACAAGAACTTCAAATGCCCGCCAGATGAAGATGCGTACAGACTCATCGTCGCATTACTCAATGATGGTCTTGCTTATGTTGGCCGGATGCCTGCTTCGTATGCACAAGACTTCAAGCTTCCACCAGCGACTGAAGGCAACATTACTCGCTTTGCGGAGACCATCCTTCCCGCTCATATCCGCAAGTCCTTCGAAGCTGATTTCGTTGTCAAGAAACCGACGATGCATGAGTACATCCACAAACTACGACGGTGGCGGGATAAATTTGAAGAAAAGCTTGATCGACGGCCACACACCCAATCCCTCGAAGCATTCTCTCCTCACCTCAGTGAGTTCAAATTCCTCAAGTTTGATGAAATTGAAGTGCCTGGGCAATACTTGGAACACAAGGATAAAAACCAAGACTTTGTCCGCATCGATCGCTTCCTGCCGAACGTTGAACTTGTGCGTGGAATTGGTGTCTGCCATCGACGTTTGAAAATGCGTGGTCACGACGGCAGCTTACATTGCTTTGCTGTTCAACATCCTGCTGCCCGCCATTGTCGACGAGAAGAGAGGATTTTGCAACTCTTCCGGATCTTCAACGGCATTCTCTCTAAACGGAAGGAGAGCCGACGCCGCAATATTTACTTTCATCTCCCTCTCATGGTTCCTCTCGCTCCTCATATACGTCTCGTTAAGGATGATCCGTCGTATATTTCACTGCAGGGAATCTATGAGGACCACTGTCGACGGACTGGCATTGGAAAAGATGAGCCTGTGCTGTTTACCATGGAGAAGATGCGGTCTCTGGCAGAGATGAAACAAAATGTGAGTGATTCTGGGTCTCACTCGTTTACTCAATCCTTTATTGACCATAATGAACAGCGCACACCTGAACAATCCTTAGTTTTGCGGTCCGAAATCTTCTCTGCCATCCAACAGAAATGGGTCCCCAACACGATCCTGCTCGATTTCTTCCAGAAAACATATCCCAATTTTGCTGATTTCTGGCTCTTCCGTCGCCAATTCTCCTATCAATATGCCGCAGTGGCATTTATGACTTACACCATGCACATGACCAATCGCTACCCTAACAAGATCTCCATCTCCCGCGCCACAGGGGACGTCTGGGGATCCGAATTGATCCCCAACATTCACACTGCCAAGCCCCTCTTCTTCAATCCCGAACACGTACCTTTCCGCTTTACACCAAACATCCAAACATTGATGGGCCCCTTGGCCACCGAGGGTATCTTTGCCTGCGCAGTCATGGCGATCGCCCGCTGCCTTACTGAGCCACGGCATGAGCTGGAGCAGCAACTTAGCATCTTTGTCCGCGACGAAATGATCTTCTGGTCAACCGCGCAGCGCAGTTCGACAATTGAGACCCAGCTGCGGGAAATGGTACAGAGCAACAGCGAATTTATTGTCAATAGAGCTGTTAGCCTTGCGAGCCCACCTGAAGGAAACTTGCCTGCCAATCAATCTGTCATTGATCTTATTTCGAGGGCAGTTAATCCACAGAATCTTGCGCAAAGTGACGCGTTATGGATGCCTTACTTGTGATGTTACCATTCGCTAGTTCCCTCTCCGTCTACTAAATTTCCCTTTTTATGTGTATATGTTTTTCCCCCTCTTTTCAACGTTTTGTCCTTGTAAAGTTCCCTCTCACCATTTTAGCTGTCTTTTAGCTGCTTTGGTTTTATTCTCGCTTTCTGTTGTTGTTTTGTTACATGTTGATTTTCCTCCTCTCTTCTACTGGAAATGCAATGTAGAGCACTCTAGATGATCTGGAGGTGGAAGCAAGCACAATTTCTGCCATTACTTTGTCTGGCGTTCTTAGGGGTCTGGAAGATTTTATTCTCTGGAGGCTTGAAAATAATCGTTTATTATTTTATTGTTTATATTTTGCATGTTCAAATGGAATTTCCATTTAAGTTCCTCGATGAATGTTATACATGTATCATAACCCAACCGGCCGGAAAATATTAAAGAAAATTTCATATACTCTCCCGATATATGATATGGCCCAATGCATCCCATGAAAATGATCTAACCACAATGATAACGCCCAGATACTGCTCGGAACCAGATGCTAATACTACGGATCAGAAATGAACATCAAACCAACGGGGCCTTCTTCTTAATCCCAAGACCTGCATTAAAAGGCTTCTTCTGTTTTCGGACTCTCGTAAAGGACGGGGGTGGCATATCGGACTTTTCGTTGGCCAACGTCCTCCCATTCGACGAATCTGCTTCATCATCCACTAATCGCTTAACCCTCTCACCACCATCCGTCATAAATGCCCTCCTCGCAGCCTCTTCATCCTCCCTTTCGGCCCTAAGTTTTGCCTCCTCCGCCTCTCTCTGTACCTTCAGTAGCACCGCTTCCTCGCCGGCCTCTCTCTCTCCCCGCTCAATTCTTGCATTCCTTGTCCGAATCTCATCTAACGCATCCGCTACAGCCATCTCGCGCTTCGAATCCTGCATCTTCTCCTCCAGTTCCATCATTTTATCTTTTTCTTCCCTCTCCTCCCTTTCTCCCTCCTCCCTCTCTAGCCTATCTAGCGTTTCATCCATTGTTTCATTAACCTCGTTTTCCTTAGCTTCCCTCCAAGGTTCAAAATTGCGCTTAGCACCACGTTCGCACGTATAGTCCATGTTTTTGGGGTCAGTTTTGAAGGTGATTTCACTGCTGCAGCGAGTGCAGCGAATATAGAAGCGATAGATGGGGATATTCAGGTATTTCTCCTCTGTAGTTTCTTTGCGCGCATTGAATTTGCGGCCCTTGTAGATGTATTCGCCGCAATTTGTACATTTCAGGCTGAAAGGCGCCATTAAGCGGACTGTCAAGAGCTTGGGGCCGGTTGCCCGCAGGTGTTTGGGTGTTCGTGTTATGACCGACGGGTCGAAATCCGGGGGGTAGTATTTCGTGAGCACCTTGCGTTCAGACATGGTGGTCTAAGTAAATGGGTGTTTCCCTTGAAAAATATATGGGTACCGAGTAATGTATGGTTGTATATCCTGTGATATCACTTTGATTGAATGGGGAGGCGAATCACTGAAGTGGAGTGAATCTTGCAGTCCAGAGAAGTTGCATAGAAAGGAGAGCAGTGGTGGTACGCCACCTGGAGTTCCAAAATCACGTGGGTCGCAACTCATTTCACAACATACGGTTCTCCCGCAAAACGCATGGAATGCTGTTCAAATAATTATGAACATATTTCTTGATTTATTATTTTACGATATTCAAGAGAAATCTCACTTTAATCGTATGTAAACAGATATGTTCTTGAATGCGCTCTCAATACACAAATACATACATTACCGTACTGATACCTCCATGTGATGTCAACAAACGCACAGACCACATCTCGATTGTTCTTCCTCGCAAAGAACCTGGAATGCGAGTTTTTTGCGACAAGCTCAACATCTTAATACAAAAAGGTCTCCACACCGTAGCCATTTGGGGGATACGCCCACGTGAATTGCTCTATTTTATCTGGATGGAGTCACGGTCTTTGAGCGTTGCGTTTTGAGGCGTCTCGCGCTTGACACTTCATGGAGTCTTATCTCCGCAGCTGGCGGCAGGATGCCTTGAACAGAGGCCAGCATGACGCAGCTATCTATATAGGCGACAAAGTGCTTGCCCTTACAAGTGAGACTTCTAAGTCCCTAGGTCGATGGCATGTTTTACCTTGGGGACTGACAATATTCCCAGATAGTGACAACGATGCCTTCTGGCTTGCGCAGGTGCATTTCTCAAACGGCAATTACACTCGAGCACTGGCGTTATTATCGAAGAAGGATTTGATCGCCCGAAGTTCCTCATGTAAATATCTGGCAGCTCATTGCTATATCAAGCAAAACAAATTTGACCAAGCCCTCACCATTCTTGGTGACAATAACCCTACCCATCTGATAACCAGCTCCAGCAATACTCGGCGGAAATTACAACATCTGAACGGGAACTCCAATGTTACTTTGCGAAATGGCAAAAGCGCTTCTTCTCGAGCCGATCGCATTGACAGAAGTGAAGAGAGAGAACGGGAAAATGCCAAAAATATCAAGTTTGAGGCTGCCATGTGCTATCTACGGGGATTGTGCTTTGCGAGACAAAACGCTTTCGATCGAGCCAGGGACTGCTATAAAGATGCTGTGCGGATTGATGTGCAATGCTTTGAAGCATTCGATCAGCTTATGAAAAACTCCCTTATGTCTCCAGCGGAGGAACTCGAATTCTTAGAATCCATTGATTTCGACTCCATTACTTATTCTACCGACCCGTCAGTAGCACAAGAAGCCGGTGAATTTACGAAACTCCTTTATACCACTCGTCTATCGAAATACTCATCCCCGTCTGCTCTTTCTTACGCTACAGAAACACTATCCACACATTATAATCTTGCCGATAATCCCGATCTTCTACTCTCGCGTGCAGAAACCCTCTATACTCAATGCCGATTCCCTGAGGCATTGTCTCTTACATCCTCTATTCTCTCATCCTCTGAAGATTCTGTCCCTTTGCTCGTCTCTCAAGGGAGTCAAGGCCATAACCTTGGCCATTCCCCTGCCGTTTACCCCCTCCATCTAGCCTGTTTATATGAAACGGGTGCCACTAACGCTCTATTTCTGCTTGCTCATTCTCTGGCTGACAACGTTCCAGAGGAATCATATACATATCTCGCTATTGGTATATACTATATGTCCGTTTGTAAAATATCTGAAGCTCGGCGCTTTTTCTCCAAGGCCTCCCTTCTGGACCCTCATTCAGCCCCTGCCTGGATCGGGTTTGCCCACACATTCGCGGCAGAGGGGGAACATGACCAAGCAATTGCAGCATACAGCACCGCTGCAAGGTTATTCCAAGGAAGTCATCTTCCACAACTATTTTTAGGAATGCAACACCTTGCTCTCAACAATATGTCTCTAGCTCATGAGTACTTGTCTGCCGCCTATTCAATGTCCTCTGGCTCATTATCTGATACCATTCCATCTTCTAATGAATCAGTTTCTCAATCACTTCCTCCATCTGGTGGCGATCCATTGGTACTTAATGAATTAGGGGTCGTTTTATACCACGAGGACAACCTTGAGGGGGCCGTCGAATTATTTCGCCAAGCCCTAGCCTTAGCCTCGTCATTAAATTGTGAGCCAGGGGCATGGCTCGCTACGAGAGCTAATCTAGGACATGCTCTACGTCGTTTGGGACATTTTGAAGAAGCACTCGCCGAGTTTGATGAATCCCTTCGAATCGGAGCAGGTGGGTCTGTAACTGGTTATTCAGCAGCAATCGCTGGTGCAGGAGCAGGTGGCCTTGTATCTGCTGGCTCCACAAGTGTCGGTGGCTACGAAGATAGGGGCCTCACCGGGTCTTTACATACGGCGCGCGGCCTGGTATTACTTGAACTAGGACGGACTATGCAAGCCGTCACTGCGCTACATGAGGCGGTTCGCGTCTTAGGCGCGAGTGGCAGCGATGCTGCAGCCGGTGCTGGCGTTGCAGGAACTTTACTCTCAAGGGCACTTGAAATATGGGAAATTGAACAAGAGCATCAGGATTACGTGCCACCGCCCAACACCCGACAGACTTCAGCTGGCGCTAGTAGTAGGGACAGGAATCAGCCCAAAGGCAAGGAGAAATCAAGGGACAAAACAATGACCCGAGCTAAATCACGTGGATTGGACAGACGGGTTCCCTCCGAGGAAGAATGGACGAACGACCGGGGTGGCGTTGTGGAGGACCAAAGCCAATGCGTTGAGATGGAATTAGATGGTGAGGCGGATAGTTTGCTGAACCCAGCTTTGAACCATGCTAGAGCCAGGAATAGAGGTAGGGAGTGGGACCTCGAAGACGCTTCAGGGGTAGCAAGGCGTGGGGTCGGCGTGACCGCCACCCAGGTGCCAGATTCTGGTGTTGTTGCTGCTGAATCTTCAAGATCGCGTACGACCAGGTTTGCCGGGAGGCGTAGGAGCCCTTCTCGTCGGGGGCGTGGTGGATGATGGATGAAACGATGCTCAATGTTGTCCGCGCGTCTTTCCAGCGACGGGACAGGAGATAGTGAACTTTGAAACCTCATTACCTATATATTATAACCCTCCCTTCTGTATGTCTGCCGTGTTGTGTTGAATTCATGGGACCATGGGATGAGGGGGCTAGAGATGTTGATAGCTGATACCCATTGTGAGCTTTTCCTTATTATTTATTATGGAGTATGAGTATGATGATGTATTGCCCTGGAGTGGTTAGTGTTTTGCATTATATCCCTCATATATATACTTCATGCACCAGTAAGCTAATAGTGGGGTGCTATAGATATTGGTGCATATATAAAGAGAGAACTAGGATTGGGAAATACAGAAATAAATATGAATTAGGTCCTGGACATGGCGTTTCGTGCATGGCAAGATGCTAGAAAATATGGCTGCTGCAGTTGAAGCTGTGTATATGTATAGATAGATAGATCCAACATGAGGCGATCATGACAATCATTAGGTAGCCCTTGCAGAAAACATATTTCGAATGGGAGCTATGTGTATGCCAGATGGATAGTGCTTAGTTTCCATTCATAACTCGATGGGTTTTTTTTTTTTTTTTTTTTCCGGCTGTTTGACGCAATAGGAGAGAAAAGCAATTCAACATATCGATCATAAAATGCCCTTTAAAAACTCGACCGATTATTCCCTTGAATTAACAGGTGTCATATAAACATTCAGCGGCGGTTTCGTATAAAAGAGGAACACTTTTTGCTTTGCCAGCCAGTCCGCGCTCTCTTTCGCAAGTCTCATATCAAAGTTGTAGATTAATCGCGCTAGAATGAGGCGCATTTCCGCATACGCTAGGCTGCTCATATGGTATAATAATAACCAGTCGTCAGCGGTTTAATCAGTCTGATTTCTTTCAAATTCGGGGGGGAAAAAATAGCAGATGGGAAAGAAATCTAGGATGGAATGGAACATGTGGGAGGTATTGGGAAAACGAGTTTTTGTATTCTCGTTGTTTTTGTGTGCTGGACTAACTTTCTACCGAGACAACTTCTTGGTCCAATATGGAAGGGTTGGAGCAGATCGCGCTTGTCACTGGCATATTTGGGATCGCCTAAGAAACGCTCGGGGTGGTAGGCGAAGGGGTCTGTGAAGTACTTCTCGTTGTGATATGTTGCCCAGTGGTGGACCGCGACCACAGTCTATGTCCGGTGTATGATAGATATATCGTCAGTCTAAATACGAAGATGCAGAGGAGGTGGACAGCGTCCCCTCCATTGTTATGCCAAAGGAATGAACTCCCATACATCTTCAGGGATGAATTGTCCAGTTATCTCACAGCCGCCTTTAGGAACAACTCGAGGTAGCCCGAGTGGCACTGGTGGATACACTCTCAGTGCCTCGTCAAGACATGCAAGCATGTAGTTGAGGTCATTAACGGAGCTCATGTTAATTTCGTCCTCGCTTTTGAAGGCTGAGCGGACCTCTGCTGTCAACCTTTCAAGGGTTTGAGGGTTCGATAACAGCAGGTATGTCACGCCGCACAAGAGCGTTGCGGTAGTTTCGGAGCCGCCAACGAGGATAAGTCTGGCGTTTCCCGAGAGCGCATCCAGACTCATATTCTAATGAAGAGGGAAGTTCAGGTTAGCGTGGAGGCAGTTGGGTAGTATTTTGGAGCTGGGGATAATTGATCCTTCCAAAGTCGGATGATTTTTTATTTGTATTTTTTTTTCTTTCTTTCTTTCAAAAGGTCATATATTATTTTTTTTGTCCTTCCTCTGAGAATAACTTACCCATTCATCCTTTTTCTTCAGCAGTCCCTCGATTAAATCGGGGCGCTCTATACCCATTTGCATTCGCCTGAGGATTTTTTCCTTAGCAACGTTCGCCTGACTTTTCAATGCCGACCTTGGGATTAAGTTTAAGAAAGTCTCTTTAGCTAGCGGGAAAAAACTAAGACATTGCAAGAACACTGCAATCTTCCCTGATGCCAGCATGAGCTTGACAAAAGGATGGAAGTAAGCGTTTTCGAGACATCCAAATGATTCACCGAACGTCAGATCCCCGATGACATCGAACGTGGCATAGTTATACCACTGCGTCAGATCGAAAGGCTTAGAACCCCCTCTGCCCCGTTCATGAAATCTTTTCACCAAGAGGTCTATGTGCTGGGTTATAAGAGGTTCCTGTTCCCTCATTGATTTATCCGAGAAACCATGGGCAAGTTGACGACGTAGCCGACTGTGATCATCGCGATCTGCATTGATAATGCTGGTTGCTTTTTTCCCTCCTGTAGGGCGATAATACTGCTGGAACTTTTCCAGTTGTTCTTCGCCGCTTCTGCGATTTCCCAAGATATCCTTCCAAGCACCCGGGCCGGAGATAGCCAGCTCATTAGGGGCGATCCGTACTATGTCACCGTAAGTCTTGTGCAGGTCCAGAATGTCAAATTCTAGAGTCCCGCGAAGGCTTTTGTAGATATATGGAATCTGGCTCATCGCATGGCTGGTTGGGCCAGGGAATGAGCGGAGGGGATGGAAGAAAACACTGTAAATAAAACGACTAATTAGATATAAGACGACCTTGAAATATCTGCGTTAGCGAAACAGCAAGTTATATATCTTGGGGCATTACCTATTTGCTTTGTCCCACTTGGAAGGAAGTAACTTTTTCAACTTACAATTGAAAGGCTGGTAGCCGCAAGTATAACTGGACTCTGTGTGAGTGCTTGGATTTTCACTATCACCGCCATGATCGCTACCTGTTTCAATGGAAACAGAGCCAGAATGAAAATGACGGGAAGGAAAGTATTAAAGCGCTGGTGGGAATTACAATGGATAATTCCCTGATTTGATCGTTGCCCCAAGGGAAACCGTGCGGCAAGGCAAGCTGATAAATATCTCCGGTGCTGCCTGAATGTATCCGGCCCTTGTTTAAAAGTGAGGAGGTGACTGGCCTGCGACTCCGATGTTGATTATCATCTACGAACCATGCATGATGTGGTTCGCTCAGATTCATGGATTCCGCTCTCAATCGGATTTTCTATGAGTGCGTTAGAATCATTGAAACCCTACTGGAGACCACCAAATCTTAGGGAGCAATTTGCGCCCCACCGCTAACTTCTCCGGGCTTCTATCCAATGAGGTCAGGCTGGTTATTCATGCCAATTGTAACTAGTTAGTTAGCTCCTGTGATGAGAGAACTCGGATATTGACTAACATATAGCAAGAGGGGTCTGGAGGAGGGGAAGAAGCTTGCTAAACAGTTTTCTGCTGGGAATTTCTTTTTTTAAACACAGGCAAGAAACGAGCAATGAGGGAAAATCTGGAAAAAATTTTTATTATTATTATCATACAACAGAGTCCAGATCCAATACATGGATCCCAGCGATATGAATGGGCAGCTTAATTAGCCATGACACGAATTTTCGATACTTTTTTTTTCTCCAAGTCCTTGTCTGAGGAGATGTTAGCGCGGACGTAGGTTATATAGCAATGGTCGCAGTGGCATCGATTCTTATCGTGTAACCTGCTGTTACCTTTAGTTATATGGGAAACCCATTGCCCATTACCCATCAAAGCCAACCAAGGCATCGCGGGTCGTCCAACAACGATCATATAGATATCCGGATCAACCATACAGACGATTCAGAGCTTAAATGTGCCAAGAATCACAGCGGATTGCTGAAGAATCGCGGGCGGGAGTTCATCATGTTGCGTTCCGTGATTGTCTAGAAGACGGGTGAAGAGGCATGGAATTACTGCTATATTTGTCTATATATATGTGGGCATCCCTATTGCTCGCTAGAATGCCACGTGACCACACCTATTTAAGCAAATGCTGCGCCCGCTAGACAGTTACATCCATCAATATATATATATATAGCTATCACCTCTCTCGCGCTCTGGGGGTTGGATATCTATCTCAGACCACACCAACGACGCTAAGTACAGTACATTTCCCACAGCAAGGCTGGCGCTTGGCCGGAGTTTACCGAGTCGCTTAGCCGAAACCTAATGTTTGCCGGACGCTAAAGGCCAGCCGACATCCGACAGCCGACAGCCGACAGCCGATATCGGGAGGATTCCAAGGTTGTGTTGCGGGAACGAAGCTTGGCCCAGGGCTGGCTGGATGAACTTGATGTTGGATGTGGAGAGCCGGAGTCACATTCAACGTGTTGAAGTGACTTCAGCAGGACGGTTTAAAGAGGAGAAGCAGCGAACAAAAGATAATATCTAATATCCTCACGGCTGGCATCTTCCGCAGTCTTACCTACCACCTTGATTCCCATTTCCACTAGTCCTCAGTAACCTCTGCCGACTTACCGATCCCCCCCTGTCACAAATGGCTCCCCGTCTAGAGGGCAAGGTTGCCATAGTCACCGGTATGCGCATGCCATGTTGAATCGCATCACCTCACATCCTTTATTTCCAAATCGATTTAGCTCTACACATAGCTAACAGACGCTCGAACGAGCACTAACAGGTGGTGGCTCCGGATTTGGCGCCGCAATTGCCAGACGCTATGCACAAGAGGGTGCAAAGGTGGTCGTTGGTGATATCAACGTTGTCGGGGGCGAGAAAGTAGCCTCTGAAAACCCAGCGAGCATTGCATTTATGAAAATGGATGTGACCAAGGAAGAGGACTGGAAGGCTGTGGTTGATCAGACTGCGAGCACGTTTGGCCAAGTGGATATCCTGGTGAATAATGCCGGCACGACCTATAGAAATAAGGTGAGTTTTCGAAACATGGCATATACGCCTCTCCTCCTGCTTTTTGACGATGGGAATTGAGGGGAGAGACTGAAAGACTGAAACATCCCAATATGCTTGTTGCGCCCAACGCATGCCATACCAAATGGATGGCCATTCACACACATACACCATAGTTACACCCACCGACCTCCATAATAACTTATTTATGGCACACAAGCCAGACGAACAAAAAGACTAACATATAAACCCCTTCTGCGCATCCCACAGCCCTCAATGGAAGTAACAATAGAAGAATTCCAACGCGTCTTCGACGTCAATGTAAAAAGCATCTTCCACGCCTCCAAAGCCTTCATCCCCAAGCTTCTCGAACAAGGCAAGGGCGGCTCCATCATCAACATCTCCTCCACCGGTGCCTCCCGACCCCGGCCAGGCCTGGTGTGGTACAATGCTTCCAAAGGCGCCGTTTCGAATGTCAGTATTTAATTCCTCCTTTCCCTCCTATTCCCTTTCCCTCCATCTCCATCCACTACAAATAAATACAGAGCCAGTTTAACTAAACCAGGAACCCCCGCCCCTATATATACACACAGGTAACAAAGGGTCTCGCAGCCGAGTACGGCCCGAACCAGATCCGCGTCAACAACGTCTGCCCCCTGCTCTCCGGCACGGGCCTGTTCGAGATGTTTGTGGGCGTGCCGGACACCCCCGAGAACCGGGCCAAGTTTATCTCCAACGTGCCGCTGGGCCGTTTGACGGAGCCCGATGACGTGGCGAATATGTGTGTGTATCTGGGCAGCGAGGAGGGGGCGTTCATCAATGGGACGGATATGATTGTTGATGGGGGCAAGTGTATTTAGATAGTGCGGGTTGGATTTCTCTGTGGTTTATGTAAGCTAATAAGCTGTGTGTGTGTGTGTGTGTGTGTGTGTGTGTGTGTGTTTGGGACGGGTTGTTGATTTAGGTAAGGTTTTCATTTTGCTGACTTTCCAGGTGGTTGGAGAGGGTGGGATATTTCGATTGAATGGAGCTATGCTCGTCGCATTGAAGATTGAAGGGACAGTACGTGCTTCTACATCTGCTTGGCTGTTAGTAGTTGCCTGTATTCTCTGTGCCACCGGCAAGCCTGCTCATTTTATTTATTTATTTATTTTTTTTATTTTTTTTCAATACTTAATCGATGGCTTCTCCGAGGAACATGATATGTATATATATATATTTGATACTGAAAAGGAAGAAGATAAGGAGGAAAAGACTAGGTAGGAAAAAAAAAGGAAGGGAGGGGAGGGAGAAAGCGCGAGCGACAATAATATATCACTATTAACATTTTCACAGATGGCTAGTTAACTTTGAGATAAATAGCGAAGAAAATATACACAAAAGAATTCTCCTCTCCTCCTCATCTCCTTGCTAACTTTTCCTTACTCCGACCCCTAACCAGGACAGGACACACACCCAGTTTACTGGCCATACCTTGCTCGCGTAGCATACGATATGAAAAATAAATAAAAATATAAAAAATAGATAATAGATAATCAATGGAAAGCAGTTCAGATAGACACCCCACATCCCACTCCCCATTTTCTAATGCAAATGTCCGTGCCCATGACGCTTATGAACCTTTCGCACAGCTTTGGCACCAGCAGGCGGTGTGGCACCAGCAGGAAGTTCAACAGTAGTCGTAACCTTCTCTTCCATGATGACAACCTCGTAAATGACGTTGCCCTCGGTGTACGTGCTCGTGGAGATGGGGGTGGCATTTCCGTACTCTTCTGGGGCGAAGAATTGCCCGGGGGCTGGAGCTGGGGTTGTGGTGTGTTTGACGGGGGGAGGAGGAGAGGGGGCTGGTGGAGCTGGAGATGGAGGCGGAGGGGGAGGAGGGGGAGGGGGTGGTGGTGGTGGTGGTGCTGGGCCGGCGGCTGCTTTGTTCTCTGGAGCGTTGACCTCGGGGATTTGGATTTTGGGGATCTTGACTTTGGGAATCTTGGCGTAGGCAGGGCCAGCAAGAATCTCAACGGCTCCTGGAAGGCCGCCTTTGACGAACGAGCAGTCTTCATTTTCGAGTTCGGGGGGCATCTTGAGCTTGCATTTGTTCTGGTCCTCCTGGGATTGAAGATCGAACAGGGGGCAATCTTCGACGCGGCCGGAGAGATTTGTGCAGGTTTTCACAGCTTTGCTGAGGAAGCCGGGCTCCCAGGCTTCGATGAAATCGGCGTGGTAGCCACTTCCCTGAGGGTCGCCGTTGGCGAGAACGAATTCACCCTCGACGCCCTTGAATTTGGCCGTGTCCCAGATGGTCTCGAAAAGGAGAGATACGACGCGGGTCTCAAAGCCCTTGGGGCAGACACCGTCTTCGACCAGATTGGGGTAGGCCATGTGGGATTTGTGGTCTGGACTGTCAAGATCCTTGCCGTTCCAGCAGGATGGGAACATCATCTCCATGCGGAGGCCATCAGGGCAATTGGCGTCAATTTCACTCTTTTTCGGCAGAGTGTGACGGAAGAGGGTAGGCTCTGGTGTCGCGTGGTAGTTCAGGCAGTTAAACCCAATGGCTTTTTGGGAGAGGGCAAACTGCGATGTTTCAGGACCACTCCAGGATGACTTGGGGGGGTCCGGAACTGGCCAGGTAAAATTGCGTTGGAAAGGGTCCCCGGCCAGCATACGGAAACCTTTTGGGAAGGCCTGCACGTTCTCCCCGCGTTGCAGATAGTAGCTGTAATATGTGGAAGTATTAGGAGACATGGTTCAAAGAAATCGTAGCTTGTAGGTGTTGTAATGCTCTGAAACTTACACAAGCATGCCCCCAACTTGGGGAACCAGCTCTGTGTCTCCATTGGGGTGTCTGAAGTAGGCTGCCGGAGTCCAATAAATGGATTTATCCTGTTTGATTGCACAGGAAGTGCAGTCCGACGCCAACAGTTCATCGACGGTGACAGTCTTTCCGAAGTCTATTGTTAGGCAGTTAGTATTAACTTCCCACCAAACGTGGAGTTTTCTATATCAGTACATACTGCCAGCACCGTGGATAACGTGTGCGTGAGAAGAGACGGCGCCGGGATTGACCAGCGGATCGAGGCGGGCAACGCCTAGACGGCCCCGACATGGCAGACGCCAGAATGCCAAAGCCGGGGAGATGGTCGCCGCAAGAACTGCGGTGAAAATGATGCTCAATTGCATCTTTGCCGTATATATAGATATCGATATGTCGTGTGTGGTTTATGGTATTAGAGTCCAGACTCCGGAATATTGATGTATAGTTTTTGAATAAGTCCAGACGTATATAATGAAAGTGGAGGATCGATTGGAAGCCTGCAATCTCAATATCCCTCGGTGTGAAACAGTAAGGAGTGGCAGAAGAAGCGATAAGGAAAACGAATGAGTTGATAGATTGGTCAAAGGAGTGAGCGGCTAACAAGTCATCCAGCTGGGGGGGTCTGATGGATGTTAATTAATACATCAAACACCCGACACCTGTATATAGTGAAAGAACAGTGGATGTTGTTTGTGTTTGGTTTCTCGGTGAATGGACCGCAATCCAGTGGCGATGCGGAGCCCGTCTACTATCTATTCTGTTGCTTTGTCTATACACTCCTCAACTGGGTAAGAATAAGGTAGTTGTTTCACTTCTGAATTCCAGGCAACGGGGTGGTGGATTGGATCTTTGATATTTATTCGTGAGGGGAGGAAATTGCAGAATCGACGACTGAAACGAACGACAAAATTACCTCCTCTTTGAAGCGGTAGATGCACGAAGGCAAAAGAATGAATAGCTTCACCTAGCTGTCTTCCAAAGACAGGAGATGCAGCCCTTGGGGGAGTGGTGAAAAGGGAGTGAAGGTTGAGGAGGGAAGAGAAGACACAGCGGAGATAGCGACAAGAGATGGAGCAGAAAGATGGCCAATTTCCCCCTTCGTCCACCAGGGGAACAGGCGCACTCAGTCGAGCCGCCTGATTTGTACGGGAATTTCAGATTGAGACCGCTAACATCTTAGTGTCGCTAGGCACCTGGGCAGCAAGGGCTCCCTATCCATCCCCACCAGCAGCGCGGTTTTAGTGCACAGCTGCCAGAGCCCACGGTCTCACACGCTGTCAGCAGGAAGGGGGATGAAACAAGATCCAAGCACCCGGCAGAAGGGTTCAAATTATCAAGCGGGCACTTTTTATATTTCCTCGGGTTTCTCAACGCTGCTTGGGATGTCATCCCCGTTCTCAGGAGCCTGATAACTATCCTCAATGAGCCTCAGCGTTTACTACTCCCCAAGCCGTTATCCAGCGGCCCCAAGGAGGATCGTTCCAAGGTTGGTGTCACTGCCGTTGCCATGATTTGCGACCGGATCAGGTGTGATTGTCGAGCATCAGGATCGATCCTAATCTGCCTTGTTCCGCGAATGAGCAGGCGGCTTTTCCCATTCGTTCACAGATCCCCTGCTTTTTTCGCCTCCCTAGCAGAAGGGGAAAAGAAAGGGAAATAAAGACAATAAAATGCAAGGATGCATGCGAATTTTCCTCACTCCTTTGTCCCAAGGCATGAGCAGAACTTTCCACCGGAGCGACCCGCGGCTGGCAGCGAGGAACAAGGAGACTCCACGTCCCCTCAAGAATGTTCCCTGGATCCACGTTTGTTGCATTGCAGTTCAGGTACTAGCCAACCACCGTCTAGACATCCCTCGCCTTGGCCCTGGATGACATCTCCTGTTGAATCCTGTGATTGGGAGTTGGGAACAACTGATGAAACCGGTCGCTTTCGGCGGGCGCCAACCGCTGCCAAGTGGGCCCTCTCATCCCTGGTGGGATAAACTTCCGGATTGATAATTCTATCAATGCGAGGACTCTGTAAATCTGGTTGCGTTCTGCGTCCTGCGTTCATGTGCTGCGGGCGCAGTAAGCCTTATGGATATGGTGGATTTGAACCCCCTCGCTAGAAGGGCTTTTTTTTTCCCCCCCTAAGAATAATAAATATGTAAAAAATAAGTGGAGGAGGATGGATCGAGAATTCTCGCTTCCGGCTCTCTGCACAGCCAAGAGGCACTACGAGAGAGACGGTTTGTCCGGCTGTCCACAGTAAAGAATGAAGGAATGCAAAAGTCTATTTATACTTTTACAAGCTCTGTCCCTTCATCGATGGTTTTGGATACTGGTACGTTTTAGCTATCAGTATTAGTTGTGATGGTGCCAGGCTCGGGCAGGCCCTTAAACCACCAGATCAAAAAAGATCACACACAATAACAGCAGCAGCAGTTATTGGAGCCTGTACCCTTTCGTTAATGCTCCCGGAGATGCCGAGGTCTCCCTGCCCTACGTCGTGATATTAAATATCTGCAATGACATGAACTGAAAAGAAAAATATAACAACAAAAATCATTCTTGCTTTAGCAATTCCTGCCTGTCCGTCGTATCAACAAGTGTGTACCCTTTGTTGATAAGCTCATCTGCCGCAATCCCAGCACACCAATCCTTCATTACCCCAGCTTTTGGGGCATATCTAAAAAAACCAAGGACGTCCCCATCCCCATTCCAGATAGCACTTCCACATATCCCTTCTGGGAGGGTGCTTGACATGTCCTGCCCCATATAGTTCCAAATTGTAAATACCCAGTGCTGGTTTGGCTGAAAAGAATCGTCAATAGGGACTCGTTGAAATGAAGTCATCAACAAGTTACCCAATACACAGCCCGTGTCGGGTGAGTCTAAATAGATAGTATTTCCTTCTGGGGGAACCTTGGCGCTGGCGAAGCGTTTAAGCTGAATAGACTCTAATATAGAATTCTGAAATGTAACATTAGAAAACTTTTCAGTCTCTCGCAATTTTACAAGGGCGACATCTGTATGTGTGACATCCATAATCAGTTCACCGATATCGCGCCCTCTAGGAAGTGGATGGTTGACTATGAGGCCGCATTCGTCCGGGAAACCATGAGACGCGACCGTCATGAACTCGTTCCCAACAGCATCCCTCACGAGAACCCCGGCTGTTGTTGACAGAAACGTGCCTGGCTTGCTTGGCAAGTAGTCCGATGTTACCCTGAGCCCAGGTTGAAGAGTACTGTACTCATTATTATCGTGGTTATTTGGGGTTGGGTCCGTGAGGCGGCAAGCTGGAAGACTTGCAGGTCGTCCTATCTCATCCTCATAGATGTAAAAACACCTAATGTTTGCAGCCCCACTTAGCAGCTTCGTGGGGTCAGTATTGCGATGTTCAAGTACGATGATGACATGACTTTTCAAGTACATGACCTCGGTGATCGAAATGCCTTGTTCCTGAAAGTAAGTCTTGATGCTGATAAAAAGAGGCTCCCAGTCCTGCATGCCTCGACCATTTAGATCTTTAGAAATCGACGGGTTCTTCACGTAAGCAGGAATTCCAATTGGCCGGGGTATATGCTGGGGACCTATTTCTGGTGCGAAACAGACTGGAACTCCCGCTATTGTTCTTGGCCAGGGCTTGGGGGGCATTTTGGTTTGAAGGAAGATAAGAAACATGCTATCCATGGCTAAACCGCAAGTTTCCGGAAAGATGCTAGATAAGATATTTCTATTTTCTTCATTATAAAATGCATCTGGGTTTTCTCGGAGGTCGAAGGGGAGGATAATATGTTGCAGTGGTGGGGGGGGAGCTTGTTCGGGGGATGATAACTCGCGTTGCAACAGTGGATTCGTAAAAAATGTTTGTCTTTCATCTAAGACAATAAAACCATCAGCGCTTAATGAGTGGGATGTATCGAGGCTTATACTTACCAATACGAGCTTGAGGGGCAGATGTTGGCCATCCAAGAGGATTCGGGACGCTTGACCGCTGAACAGTATCCGCCCTGTGTTTCCTAGTGGGACTAGTAATGACCGCGATTCTTTTCGCAGATGATTCTTCGCTGGATGGCGTGATTTTGCGTTTCCTGTTAGGGGAGGGAGTCGAAACAGGCTGGCCCTTTGGAGTAACTATGATCGGCGAAATGAGAAGCATCTCGGCGGTGTCCGAGAGCTTCACAGGGGTGCTTGAAGACGTCATAGCTAGCTGATGAGTGAGAGCACGACGCGTCGGGTGAGCGAGAATGAATATTCGTAGTTGTTGATTGTATTCGCAAAAGAGCTGAGGATAAAGATGAAAAGGAACTTTCGTCGTCGAGGATTCTCAGAGGAGGAGCGGTGTAAATGGTGGTGGTGATGGTGATGCTCGATGAATCCAGGAAGCAAGCAACCTAAGTTGGTATTCTGCCAGCCATACTCTCACCGCCCTTACCACTCTTTCGGGATAGATTACGTCATGGTAAAATTAAAATTATGGAATGTAATGGTTTTAGATATACGCCCGTATTAAATAAATTCGGCTTGTCAACTTTTCGTTTATCAATCACAACTAGGTGATATCTAAGTGAAACACCCTTTCAACATCCCACACAGTCCGTGACTCAAATTCATTCCTTAGTAGTGATTGTATGCGAAACATCAACCGTTTTCATGATCCCATGGCCAGTGAAGGAGTGAAGCCCGTGGTTGTGGGAATGCTTAGTGCCTGGCTCGTCAGCTCGGATTGCAGTCTCAACCTTCAAGTCTGGCTGTGCATGTGAGGCTAGGATTTCTTGGTCAGACCCTGCATCATTAAAGCTGCCTTGGGACCCAGCTATTTTGGAGCTGGACCCTGTCAGTGTGTCCGTTCCGGCCAGCTCGCAGTCATAGCTCCTGCTGCCATTTCGCGACATGTATTCGTTCGATACGCGGTTGAGTAACGCGGCGAGCGACGGGAGACAGGCGCAGATTATCCCAATGCTCACCTCCGCGTTCCTGTGTGTATCAATTTCTCTTTAGTTTCATAAAAGCGATATTAAAGGGTTGCGGTTTAATATCTTACCCCCAAAGGTTGATTTGCATGAACACATAAGTCTGATCTTTGGCATTCCCCTTCTGAACTATCAAAACCAATCTCACAATGCTCGATGCACAAGCCAAACCACCTGCCCCCAAAATGCCAATGACACGGATTTTCTTCTTAAGAGACATCTGCAGCGAATGGGTCAAAAGAAGCGGCAAGACCAAAATTGTCAAGTCGCTCACGACACTGATAATTGCATCCGCTAGAATAATGGCTCGTTCATCCAAGCATGACCCATTCGAAGCCTGACCCATCCAAAAGTGGGATATGGGCATACAGATGCGGATTTTAACGATGATCGCGGGAACGTAATATGCGAGCAGTACCCCAAAGTATACATATATGAACCTTACCGTTTTGCGGTAAGGCGCGAAAACTCGGGTTAGGATTAGGAGGATGGATGCCTTCGTGAGAAATGCGGCTGGTCCGTATATGACCATGGTTCCGTACACGGTCTGTTTTGTTGTACTCAATTGATGAGCAGTTGATACTGTTTATCCAATTCCCTTTTTTTACGCACCTTATTGAACGGGACAAGATCTGCCTTTGGGACATCCCATTGGTGATACCCACCACCATATTTGCCCACTACAAGGGGATCAGTCAGTGCATTGGATGAATTAAGCAATGCGCCATACTTCAAGGGAGACGAACTCAAAATTGCAATGATGGAATAACCAATTCCGAGAAACTAAAGCGGTAAGTCAGCCATATTGCCTCGACAGATGCACAGACAAAGTTGGATGCACAAACCCAAGCAAGCGAACAACACCCTTTTTGCATGTGTTAGCTCCTGCTCTTGTCCTTGGAACAAACGATGAAGGGGAGACAATTGTCCGAACCAGCAGATATAACTTACAATCTTCCCTTCCGAACCCCCTATTAACACAAACCCGGACATACATCCTCAACAAGAAAATTATCGACGTTAAGGAGATGCAGAGACCCTGCGTGATAAGATTCCACATATGTAATGCCTCTCCCGGCCCGTCGAAGTTGGACTCGATGCCCGACGGAGGCGTCAGAGCTGCCTCTGTTTGAGCGGCCGCGGATGCCATAGTTTCGCCTCTAGTGACTATGAAAATACCTCACGCTATCTCTTCTTCAACGTCTTCCCCTTCTTACTCTTCCCCTTCTTCTTTTCCTTCCCCCCGTCTCAGCAAACAGAGTCAAACGAATGACGAAAACAAAATTACTTTTCGACGACTCACAAATCAAAACCATATACTTTTGAATCAGAAAAGTCATGAAATCTCAACAAACGAATTAGAAAAGGAAATAGAAAAGCGAGGGGACAAGAGGAGCGGTAGGATTGGATGGACGGATAGGGGATGAAGAGAGATTTTCCCGTCTGAAAAGATGATAAATATCAAGGTCTTTTCGTCTCCGTTTGGTTGATATTTGTCGTTGAAACAGTGTGATGTCTTTTTGCGGATCTCTCTCACTCCTCTTTTAACCACATCCGGTCCAGTCTCCGTCCACGCCTAACAAAAATTCCGATATTGATCCCACAATTTCATTATCAGCGGTTATGTTTGCCAATGCAGGAATGGAAAGGAAAAAGTCATTTCTCTGTCGTGTTTGGAGGACATGGGGCGCGAAGCCGTCTCCTTCTTATCTTACGTCCAAATGGAGGAGAACATAGCGTTTCGATAGCTATGTGTGTGACACGCTCACCGAATGAGAAAAAAATTCAAAATTTACCAGAAGCTTTTATCATTAGGGCTGATGCAGGTATGTACCTCCCGCAGAGCGACTCCATCTGACCTTTCTGTATCTGTTCAAGCAGACAAAAAGATATAGTAGAGCACTAGGGTCTAGATGCGCGGATCATACGTCTAAGTGGACATATTTCGCTAACTTTTTGTCGTTGCTTTCCCAGTCGAATTGATGTGATCGAATTTGGCCGTAGGCTACTTTCAACTACACAGATGGTTTAGCAGTGTGTTACCTCTTGTGCTGGGTTGTGCCAAAGGGGAACCCTGTGATTCTTTTGTTGATGTATTGGGACTGAACGAGAAGTGACCCTGCATTTTGTCCCCAATCCGATGGCATTGATGGATAGCTACACATTTCGTCTCCCCTATCCTGTGTATCCGTGAGACTATGGATTAAAGTTATATTTTCTGGGCTATCACGCCTCTACCTCGAAGGACCCGATTAAGGATTCAGTGGCCCGAGCGTGTTTTAGATCAGTGATGTGTGACATAAACAATAACGGAGCGCCCTTAATTTTGCCAGCAGCCAAGGAACCGCCAATTTACCTTCGCGCCCTGTATGCTGAGGTGGGTGAAATACGGCGAAAGGAGTAGGGTGTACAAGGGCCCGCAGAGCAACTACTATGAGATACAAAATGCTAGGACCGAGAGGGTTGAGGTGCAGAATCGGCACTGCTCCCGTTATAGTGCAAGTCCCGCCGGGCCCGGCTTTGGCCGCTTTGGGTACGGAATGATCGAGCTCTCGGGAACTCCGGGAAGTACTGCAACTATGGTGAAGCACGTACTATGGCAAACCACCTATGAAGTTGCTTCTTCGGTGACATTGGGTAGTCCTTGGTTATGAGGGCTGGTTATAAAATGGACTGATTACGGAGGTGTCCTCGGCTGTATTTATCTGTGTTAAGGAGTTGTTTATGAATCGGCCCCTGACAAGATTTCAAGCGGATGGGGATATTTTGCTAACACAACAAAGCCAACTGACAGGAAAACTGTGTTGACTCATCTGGCAAATTTGCGAAATCCTAAGTATCTCTCTCGCGGCCAACTTGAGATGTCAACTGACAGCATTCATACATAACATCACATATACCATATGTCATGCGTGTCTATAATATTCCGACGACCTTCCCTTCTACATGCAATATGCACAAAATCCCCTCATCTGGTGGTGAGGATGGCCTTACCATGTACATGTACATATCCGTTCTTATTACAGGGAAAAGGTCTTCAAAACCACCAACACACTCTATAAATGTAGGAATCTTTCTCTCCTCTATAAAAAAGCTGTATCCTCCAGCTCTGTCATTGAAATGCTATTTAAATGCACAGTACAGCTACATGCCTCCACTGAGGGCCCTGACATATCCCTCCGGAGGAATTGGTTACGATTTCACGATACTTGGCATCAAACCCTGGTAGATATATAAATTCAGTCCGGCCCTCATCCCGAAGCTTGTGGGATAAGCCAGCCCAGCTAGTCTAGATTTAAAATGCACCATGTAGGTGTGCTCTGTAACCGTTGGGCTAGTGCGGGGGAAAACAAGTCGCACGTTACTATGCATGTGCTGCGTATGTATGACTATAGAGTACATGCATTATAATTCTCATAAACTAGCTATATTTTGATAGCTGTTGGGTTTATTCTTGTGGAACCCCCTTTTCCTCCTTTTTTTTTCAGTCGTGTATATACAGTTCATGTTCCAAAAAGGGTATATTTCAGCGCAAAGGGATAGAGATATTGAAGGGGGCCTTCATTCCCGGCATACTAGAGCTGGGTTTCTAGTTGTAGGTGGGTTGTTTTTAAGTAGAGAAATTGTTACATATTTTTCAGCGTTTGTCAAAAGCGGTATTTGACCTAATAAGCCTGTTCTGTGTGGTGGGCCAAACAGTGGGGAGCCTACGCTGCATACAGTACATTACCAAATTCTGATAGACACATGCACAAGCGTTGGTAGATGATTAGAGATGATGGTGGAGGGCAGAGTGAGGTCATACGTCGGGTTGGCGATTTGCAAAGTCTGTGTCTACCAATCGTTAGAGAGTAAGGGTGTATGTAATTGGTATATTATCTGCTCGCTCAATATTGAGGAGGTGCGATTGGAAGATTTTTTTGGTTTCTGACGGAGAAGAGGTGGGAGCACGGAGGGAGTGACCACTGTGTTATATAAATTGTCAAGTCAACTAGTAGGGGTAAAAAACAAAAGACTGATATTTTTGTCCATTTCCGAAATTAATCTCAAAGAGTTCAAATCGTTTGTCGGTAGGCACTAATCTTGGGGAAATACAATCCAAAATAGTTCTTTAGATGATGCAGATCTAATAAGAAGGCGGAGAGGTCTCAAAAGAATGGCGGATATTGTAAAAAAATAATTCCAAAAAAGGGAGGAAGGAGGGGTTAAGGCGAAAGCTTGTCGGATTAGGATTATTCTCCGTTTCCGTACGACGTGTTTCAGTATAAAGTTATGAAACAAATCCATCGAGGGTGCTCATTTAGACAATCTGATCAGAAAATCGCGATAGCATTGGGCGGCGAAGAAACACCACCAGGCATATTGAGGGGAACTGACGAAAGGAAGAATGTCCATCTGCCCAGTTCTTGGCAGGTGTGCGAGAGTGTTTCGAGGTCGAAAAGTTCCCCTAAAACGCGGTAAGAAAAGGATCCCCACAAAACAAATTAGAGACGATCGAAAGCAAGTGAAGGGGGGTCGACTTGTAGATCAGAGATCCCCAGCCTGCTTACCTATTGGAACTCCCCAACCTGCAAGTAAATACTCGTGTAGGAAGATATCTGGGTTCTGTGGAGGATACACCTGGAAAAAGAAGAAACAACTTTGTCAGCTAAGAGTTTTTACATAAATTTATTCATATTTATGGAGAAGGCCACTGTAGGTCTGTTATCGGTCAGCAACGCATTTACCTCCCAGCTGATAGCATCGCCTGCAACGGCGGAGAATCCCGTGTCCCAAAGCCAACGGAGCATTTCAGTCGTAGCTTCAACGCCCGCATGTTCTGGCTTCGGATTTACCGAGTACGCCCGTTTTTGGTCATCAGTCATGACATTGTCCCACTCATTTGTCACTCCGATCCTGATGAATAGAATATCTCCACGTTTAAACGTCAGGTTACAATCGGCAGAAATCTCTAAGATATCCGATAGGCGGATTTGATGAGTGGAAAAAGTGCTATATTTAATTCCTCTTTTTGCGGCATAGGATGCGTAGTCAATAAGAACTCCGCGGCCTGTGAGGAAAGGATGATAAAAGGTAGATTAGCACGCTTTTGCGAGCACCACAATGCTGCTTCATAGAAGCAAATATGAAGGATAAACGGACCTGTAATTCCTTGACGAGCCCAGTATTGCATCCCGATACGATCGTTTGATCGATTAAGTATTTCACTAGCAGTGGTTCCCCCATAGAATACTCGTTCCGCAGATTTTCCATCGGTATCAGGTACGGGTTGCGAGAAATGACGTAGCCCGTCCCACTGGCTGCTTTGTTCTAATTCAACTGTTAATGAAATAGCTGTTTCAACAAAGACGGGACAATTGTCAGGTAAACGCACGAGGGTTCATGATGTAAACATCGTCAAATGCAAGACCATTCAGAAGGGAGATGATATGATGCTGGCAAGGTTGCCGATTTAGATTCGCCAGTTCAAGTTTCGTCATCTCCCAACCAAGGGTCACCCGCACTCCCGTTTTGATTTCTGCAGCTGCTTCGGCGACGACTTCTGGGGTCAAAAGGGAAATTTTTCCTAGGCCCTCTTCCAGGCTCCCTGGTGCGCCTACCCACACCTGGCGAGGGTTTGGGAGTTTATCAAATGGGATATCGAATGGCGATATCTGGGCCATGGTTGCCAACGGTTGCCAACGGTTATTCTTAAACAATATGATATTTGTGGTGTATGGGATAGCTTAACTGCGGAAGAACCGAAAGACAAGATCGAGGTTTATTCATGTCGTACAATCCAATCCCATCATGTGTAACATCGTTTTGGGCCATAAGGAGATTAGATCCAGACAGCACATTGGTATTGACAACAATAATGACATCCTCAGTACCTTTTATATACCTGAACATGCCCCTCAAAACGGAGGATAAATAAGTGGTGAAATGCGTTTTCTTGGGGGTGTGAAAAGTCCCCAGAATCGTTTCCAATGACAAAACAAACTGAGGAGCATTCACTGTGCCAATTATAAGCCATACTTGGCATCATCTCCACAACGGGAGAGTATTCCTGCGCGGGAATTGCGCGGGAATCCTTATTTCTATAAAAGCATAATGATTGAATCATGTCATGTTCCTCTTGGATAATAAATGACGGCGCGCATCCTGAGTGTGCGAGGAAACTAATTTTCGCCTTATGTTTGTTCTGCTCAGTAGGTAACTCTATAGTTGGGAACCAATAGATGAGGCATGAAGCCCAATCTCAAGAGTCCGTACGGGATATTTTTATCAGTCACTATGCATGGCTAAATCGGGAAAATACACCATACATGATCATAGATGGATGTGACTTGGTCCCCAACACATGGATTTTCTAACAACGTTCAAATCAGTCAAGTTAACGAACGGGAAGAAATCATCTCCAGCCACGAGGGAATGACCGTATTGGACATCATATTTATTTCCAGCTGTTCCCAAGCAATTGGCGGTAAAGTACTGGGCTGCAGTTTTCGTTGGATGTTAGTGCATGTATCACAAACTGAGGTAGCTCAGCAGCCTCGTGTTGGAATTGATACTCTTGCAGCTCTGGAGAGCCACGATACAGCAGATCATCCAGGACTCCAGGAATCAAAGTAATTTAGACCAAACAATGGCAATAATGCGAGAAATCGCGAGCCGGCTGCTATCGTCGTAGTTGGTGCCATGGTGGTGCTTCACGTTGGAAAGAGTGAGTTAGCTAGTCAAGGCGAGTTGCTGAGTCATCAGGGTGCCTATCAAAAGACGACAAGCAACGGTTTTTTGCAATCATCGGGCTCCATAGGGTGAGTTTCGAGCGGGTTTTCAAGTTAGTCACATTGCTTCCACTTGCGTTTTCCATCAGGTCTGTTCGCAAATAGACTGGCGGGACATATTTTATCCTGGCTAATTCAATTTAACCTTGCGCTCGTGTCTGTCACCGATTTCGAGCCAGCCGTCTCCTGTGCAATAGATATTAGTACCCACTGTGCATTGATGGAAGTGTGCACAGACTGTAAACCTGCTGTCAGGCTATGCTAACAACTAACCTGATGCATTTTCTACTCCATCAATCCATGGGAGAACTTCGCGTTTGCATAGTTCCTAGGACATATGCATGCGCAACACATAGGTTCAAAAGGTGACCAAAGCGATTGTCGATTCATTGCATCGGAAACTTGAAACACGAGGATATTCAAGGGTTTATTCCTTTCACCCACTCTCTTTTCCTCTCCTTTCTTTTCTTCTCTTTCGGATGTTCAATTGCTCATTTCCACCGGAGGTGCCTTTATACGCAGTTCTGGCTTTGCAAGGCAAAAGACAGATATCCTAAGCCAGGTATAATGGCTGAACCCACCGATTACACAGAAACTCGTGGCTTTGATGGCCATGTGTCGAGCAAGTTTTGACAGTTACTACGTTTTTCTTTTTATTTCCAAATTTGTTTACTTACGGGGTGCCCTGCTATTCTTGGAAGCTGGTTCGTCTTACCAGCCTGGCCCAGTGCTGCAAAATGCGTGGCTGATACCTCTCACTTCGATACATGAATTCTCTTTCTCTTGTGCGTTCTCAGTGGTTCTCACATCGAGTTCTGACAAGATCTGATTCTCACTTTCTATTTCTTTTATTCTTTCTCTCTTTCTTTCTTTCTCTCTTTCTCTCTTTCTTTCTTTCTTTCGTACCTGGCATTGTGCTCTCGAAGCCCTACTCGGGTATTGCAACGACAATAGGAGAGTTAAACCCGTACGACATTTCAACCAGCTTTGATTCTTTAAAATAGCCTGCACTTGTCTATGCTCTTGCTATTCTCTAAGGCGCCATCCTCCATTTCCTTTTTAGTGGAGCGTTTCTGGCTTTTGTTCCGTTGTTGCCGTTTTGTTCATGTCACCATTCTGCTCCCCAATCCCTATGATATTTTTAGGTGTTAAGAGCTCTACTACTCCCTTCCACTCACCCCCAATTCCATTAATCTCTTTAAGCTTGCGCTCAATATGACAAATTTTGGAGCGCAGACCAGCCGATATAATCGATTAGTGATAGCGTTTGTTGCATTAGGTTCCTTCGTACGTGATAACCCTGCTTGGGATTCCAACGCCCCAATGTATTTCCAATCCTGACTCATGCTAACTATTCTGCCTCGAATGTCTTTCTAGACATATGGATACTGTGCCTCTGTCATAGGCAGCACTATCGGTCAACCTGGCTGGTACGCTTTTTTTAATCTCCCATTACAGGGCGAGCCCGGTTATACCGAGATCACGACCAGTGCGATTGCTACAGCGAACGGAGTTTTTAGTGCTGGGGGTGCTGTGGGATCTTTGTTTATGATGTGGTCCTGTGAAGCTGTAGGACGCAAGGCCAACATTCAACTTGGATCGTTCCTTGCAGTACTCGGCGGTGCTCTACAGGGAGCGGCAGTTAATTTGAAGTATGTTTGATAACCTTCCGAACTGTCTGGCAGTAGCGGCAGTCATGACTAACTTTGCGGACAGGATGTTTCAAGCCGGTCGATTTGTCTCTGGTACTGCGATTGGAATCCTCGTCACCGTCTGTCCAATGTATCTCGCAGAGCTGTCGAGCCCCTTTGTACGTGGCTGGTTGGTAGGACATCATCCAATATTCTTGGTTTTCGGCTACATGCTCTCCAGTTGGGTTGGCTATGGGTGTTACTTTGTAACAGCGCGAAACCCCACTTTCGCCTGGCGGTTCCCGCTATGCTTGCAAACGTTAAGTTCCTTGGTCTTGCTTGCAGGGTCACCTTGGCTTCCAAGATCTCCTAGGTGGCTAATATCAAAAGGGAAGCTCGACGAAGCCTGGGAGATCATTTGCCGCCTACGGCAATCAAAAGATGATCCAGACAACCTGGTAGCAAAGGATGAATTTGTGCAAACTAAGGAGCAACTTAAACTTGAAGCCGAAAAACTTGCCGCAACAGGTCACGGCGTGTGGACTGCTATTTTCAAGAAAAAGTCATACAGAAAGCGCATGCTCATCGGGTTTTTGACGCAGTGGGGAGCTGAATTTGGTGGGCCCTTGATTATTGTAAGTTCTATTTTCAGCAATTACTACTTGCGCTGGTGGCTCAATTCATTGCTCACACCATATTCAGAATAACTATGCAGTACTCCTGTATCAAAACCTAGGCATGACTGGCCATATGCCGCTGCTCCTAAGCGCACTTTGGCTAACCACGGCAGGCCTTATTTACAATCCTGGTGGCGCATGGTTGCATGATAAAGTCAATTCTCGACGAGGAATGTTTCTAGTTGGCTTCATTGGCATCGTTGTAACGACATCATGCTTGGCAGCTATGACCGCCAGGTATGCTGGCACTCTCAACCGCGTTGGCAATGTCTTGGGAATTTTCTTTATATTTTTATATCTTGCTTTCCAAGGGTAAGTCTTGTAATGACCTGCCGTGAATCTATAACTAATTTCTCATCTTAGTACCTTCTGTGACACTACTATGTACCTATACGTGTCTGAAATATTCCCCACTGAGATTCGTCCCATTGGAATGGGGTTTTCGCTCTTTGGGCAGTTTGCATGTAAGGCGCTCGAGCAACTGCAACTCTCAACGCTGGAATACGTTTACTAACGATTGCGCAGCGACTATCATTCTCCTCCAAACCGCTCCAATAGGATTTGCTAACGTAGGCTGGAAGTATTATCTCGTTATTATTTGCTGGTCAGCATTCTTCATCCCAAGTATGTTAGAATTCCCATTTGTCTTAGCTTTTGGTCTGCTGACCGTGTCAATAAATACCAAACCCAGAGAAAGGACTTCTGACACAAAATTAATAGTTATCTACTTCTTCTTCCCCGAAACAGCTCGTCTGACGTTGGAAGAAATCGCGAAAAATTTCGGTGAGGAAGTTGCACTAGTCACTACAGATGCAATAGATGAAGAGAAAAGAGCACTCGACCACAAACTCCAGAGCGCTGGAGTGACAAGATCGACGACTGCTACCTCTCGGTCGTATTCGGATGCTGCAGAAACTACTGAACAGTGAGGTGACACAGTGTAGTACAAGGGGGATTCCCTGGATTATCCTGTTTAACCCCTTCTTTTTTCGCTCATCCAGTTTCATTGTGTCCGCTAGGGCAAGCTTAGCGGGTGGCTGCTTGCAGTAACCAGATACATAAGTTACCAAATGCTGCCGCTTCCCTTATGTTGTCCCCGTTGCTCCCGCCTTTGTTGGTGGTGGTGTCGAGGCGTTAGTGCTGCAGCTCATCCGATTCTAACAAGCATACCTTGGGAAACGCATGGGCTATACTCAATTTGGGTGCAAACTTAACCAAGCTTTGAAATCATATATAACCGAACCATATTCTAGAACGCAAGACAGAAAATATATGCAGAATGATGAATATTGGATCCGGGGTCTTTACATTCCCATATCGTTACCTCCGCAAATACCAGGAGACTCATATTGTACGAAACAACATATTATCCAGCTCTAGATAGAAATTATAAGCTCCGGGTATCTACACGTCTACACGTGGAAATGTAGGGAGTTGAGTTTTTGTATTGTAGCTAGCTTTCTTTCGACGTAGGCTAACGAGAAAACAGTACGACCTCCGCAAGTACCCATTGGTTGTATTTATTCTACCACTCATTATTTTATTTTTTCCCAAGCACAACACAAAAGGCAGTCAGAATCAATGCTGTGAGATCTAGTATGAACTGTGGTGTACTAGTTGGTACTTTGTCCCCCGTACCTATACATGCTGATATACGTAAAACCAATCACTACATACAGTAAGCCTTTGTACAGTACAGTACATACCTGGAGTATGACCAACTACATTTCAAACCCCTTATTATTCTCATGGATATATTTGCTTGCGTGCTTTTGAAGTATACACCACCGTGTACCTATGTACACAACATAAGCAGTAGATATACTGCACTGCTTGGACTATTTTCCCTTCCCCTTTAATATACTTGCACATAGGAGGAAAGGTATATTAGGAGCCGCTTATGTTACTACTTCGTTATGTTGGTTTCCAACTTGGAATGTGGCTGGATTGCACGGCAGATCCGGAAGTTGAGACATGGTGTTATGTGAGTGGTTTTGGCTATTTAGATAATCCTGTGTGTTTTGTTGGAGGGAAGAGAAGGGCATTTCCATCCTGTGGCTGTTTTCATAGTGTATGTCGGAAGAAAGTCCTTTTTGGTGGATATAGATATCGGGCATACTTGAAGCTGAGCAGGACATGTTACCTCCACTTGTTTAATTAGCTCCAACCAATTTCATGAGAACATAGACCCAGTGTATATTTCCCATTGCGTATAAATTATGAAACTAAAATTAAAATAAAATAAAATAATGTAAGGTGTACTGCACAGAACGATTATTGAACAAGGGGAATAAAGATGTATATTAGAGAGAAGAAACAAAGCAAGCCCCGCACCACAAGAACCATCTTAACTGCCATTGTTGATAGAACTGAAAATAGAAGTTGAAAGGAAGATTTCCCACAGTACACATATTATTACAAGAAGATATAACGGAAAAAAGCAACAGTCGACTTCTCCGCAACCATCACATAAGTTCGGAGTCAGCCCGAGAGAGGAAATAGTCTCTTCCTTTTAGGAGCGCGACAAGCCATCCCCATACAACAAAGAACCAAATCTGGCCTGTACCCGACCGTGACCCAATCGGCACAAGCATGATGGTTTTATCACTCTCTGAATATTGGGGTCTTTTCCCCTTCAATTTCTCTATGTCAGCGTGGAGATTGGGGACTAGCACAGAGACTTGGCCATCAACTTTCAACAACATGCGAGGCGTGTGGGTAGTGATATCGCCAACCGCGTAAATTGGTAATTTCTCTTTAGCTGTTCCATTCTTTCTCTTTACGCGGAATTCCGCATCGACTGATACCCAGCCATCGTTGTCTTTTAGGTCGGCGGGGACAAAGTCGCTATTGGGAACGACGCCTGTGGTTGAGATATATACGTCCGCAGTGATGGTTTCACCTCCCTCCAATGTTACTGTCCATTTTTTAGAGGAGGGATCTTGGGAAGCGCTGCTGACAACAGTGGATGTGCGAATATTGACACCCATGCCGGAGAGGATTTTATGAGCTTTCTTGCTTGCTGCAGGCTTCAAGGTAGGTAGAATCCGATCTGTCCTTGTCAGGAGTGTGATGGATTTGTCGTTTTTGCCATGGAATGCTTCCGCTAGCTCTCCACAAAATTCGACCCCGACAGCGCCGGCTCCTCCAACCACTACTGTTTTAGCTTCTGATATAGCCTTCTGTGCTTGTTCGATGGTAGTCTGCATAGCATCTGATCCAGTCGTTTTAAACGGTGCAAGAACACTGGATTGGCCCCTCGTTGCCCAGGTAGTACTGCCAGACGCTATAACGAGATAATCGTAAGAAATGATCGATTCCCCATGTTCCTTGTTGTCAACGCCAGCGATGGTGACAGTTACGGTCTTCTGATTAACGTCTATTGAGCTTGCAACGCCTTGGACAAACGAGAAGAGTTTCCTATCGTACTTTTGGAACAATTCCGGAATATCGAAAATATACTGGTCCGGTTTGAATGCATCTGGTTTTGCTAGGATGCGGGGAGCGGCGACGTTGAAAAAATGCTTCGATGAAGGGTTGACCAGGATGACCTTCACATCTGAAATGTTCTTCAGGATGGCGTGTGTTGTTTTGATCCCGGCCCACGAAGCACCGACGACGACGACGACTGTTTTCTTGGGTGTCATTTTGTAATCGGTTAAATTCTATAATCCAGCTGTTTAAAAATGGATCAGAGGTAGAGATAGCTGTGCATAAAGACTGCGATAAGGTGAACAAACAAAATGGAATGAAAGAATTCTGATGCTGGCACAGAAGAATAAAAGGCTGGATTAGCTTGACCGAAGAAGCTATAATCAGGAAATGTTGAACTCCACAAATAATATAAAAAGTTTTTGATGGGGCGCAGTCATATAATTTTAGCTCGGATATCCAGTTTCCCAAGACAATTTTATTGTCCAGTGTTCTATTATTTACTTAATTGACCTGGGAGGGCGACACACTGTGATATATATAACCTGGAGAGGAGCCAAACCAGATTTTTGGGTTGAAATAAACTCAAAAGTCAATTATAAATTTAGCAACAATCATGACCTATGACGTCAAAGTTTCGGCAGATGGTTCATGGCGTTGAACGTTAAAATAAGTGGCATGGGACGAGTTAGGGGTAGTCAAATGATATAACATCCTAGCAATGGTTCGCCCATGGTCTTGAGTAAATTGAAAGATATGAAAATCAACTCCCTTTCGGACGTTGATGAGATGTATTTAGCTTTTCGAAACCAACCTCCAGCCACGTGGAAATCGGTGCCTGGAACAGACCCGCTTCATTCATCCTCGCAACATTCGGAAACTAATAGTTGAAACTGACATCGGACATCACAAAGTCTTGAGTCACAGGCACCAGATAACCGCATCGTCCTCTTTGAGAGAAATTTCTGCATTGACTTTTATCTCGTAATCCGTTTGAAATATAGTGTGAGAAATAGAAGGTCACCGACTTCGCTGGTCCGGTCATGAACAGAAATTTTGATACTGTCATGATAGGTACTAAATCAGAAATAACAGTGTGGTCAGGGTATCATTTGTGCGGAAAAGCGGGCCAACTGAAAGTTGCGACTGCTATAGCGTCTGGGATTTATGTACTGTACAATAGATGCATCAAAACTAGCAGCAGCTATATTTTGCACGTTCCATAGGTAGTGCCATGTTTTTATGCACGCCATAAGGGAAGTTGACACTACAGTCCCATATGCCGACGAAGTGACTTCATCGCTATTGAAAGGGTGGCGTTTTCCGTGAAAACATACCAAAGAAGTAACGTGAAATTCAAAGGGAAGCACGTCCATTCACTGAAGACAACTATCAGTCAACAAACAGAGAAAACTAATGAGCAGCGAGAGTAGATAAACCTCTGCTGGGTTTATTTCTAGCTCTCTGTATTCAAATCAAAAGAGCGAAGGAACATACGTCTCCATAAGGGAAATTTTGAGCGTTCACGTTCTGATTCGGCAAATTATGTCGATTGGACATCGCGACTGTCCATATAAGAAAGTAGGTTGATGATATAAGGGTATATTGGGAAATACATTGTAGATAGGTTTTCATCCACAAATGCACGAGTCAGAGTGTTGGATGAATGTCTGTTTTAACTCAGCGGCAAGGTGGGACGATCTAACTAGCTGGCGTTAGTCCCACCTTTTAAGCTTCAGCCTCCCCAGCACGACGTATTTTGTCAATCTGCTCCCTTTTTTTACGTTGATGTCCAATCTCCTAGCTTACAATATTATGAAGTAGAAAAGAGGCGACTAGCTCCAAAATATGGGGAAGTACTAGTTCTGGGAACGTGATTCAGAGCTCGTTTCACAGTCACCGTGCAGATACCAGTATCATGCCCTACAAAACCCGGGATTGCGTCCACCATGTTTGCTACAAGACAAGCTGGACATAATCGGGGGATTCAGCTCGTCGTATATCCAAGCAGTCCAATAGACACATTTACTCACCAAATCATCCAAATCGACTCACCGTTGTCCCTTACGCTCCAAAACAGAGCGTCCAGAGAGCTTATAAAGTGGTGTCCGTCAAAGGCGTCCCTGTTGTCTTGGTCTCCAAAACCTATAGATGATTTGTATTTGGTCACCATATTTGGTGAGCCAAACCGACTGAGCGAAAGCCAGCAAGCGATGAATATTTTCACAATTGCGCAGGATTTCTAGGTGCATGTGTTTACGTTTATAGATGGACCCAGCTCCTCTTTCCTTCTTAGGGAGGGAATAGTTTTTGATCACCTATTTTGTGCTTCTACTTTTTCGGGGTGGGCTAGCCAGACACGATGAATTGGGGTTGGTTTAGCGTTTGGATATGGACTCCGCGATACGGGTGAGTACTAGGAATGGGAATCCAAGAAAGGTTTTGAAATACCAAGCTTAAATTGATAAATATTGAAGCTATAATGTGCCACCGAGAGTAACGAAGTAATGGACAATATTGCGAATAGTTGATTCTACATCATCCATGCAAGATAGTAAAACCAGCCTATGAATGTAGTAAAAGAACTGAAAAAAGCGCCGAATTTACAGTTGTTGCCTTGGTGAACAATTTTATTTTTGAAATCAAAGGTTTTACTGACCAGAAGAGGAACACACTCTGTATCCACTCAACGTCAATAGCTCGGAAATTACCTCTGAGATTATACTGGGCTGTGGAATAGGTAGATCTTAGGATGTATTTGATCATCATAGCGATACTAGAATATCTTCTAGGCCCCCAAAATTGTTGCTGAGCCATCCGTACCGGGCAGTATGATGGAAGACAAGTCCGCCCCTGCGCTTAGGCTGTTCCCCTAGTGAGACCCGATGGTCTCTCATACTTCAGGGGTTTTCCATACGGAAATAGTGGTAGACATGATATCCAGGTATGGCGGATCAGATACGCTTAGGGGCCTTACTTTATCTCCCGAATCCAAATCCTCGTAATGCCTGGCGCATGGAAACCTGTTGCCAACAAAAAGAAAATGACAGACCTTGAGACGGGAGTGCTCACAAAGTTGCTTACTAGATATACCGATCCCATCTTAAATGCCGTCACGTCAATATTTGCGAATTTGCAAATATAGGAGGTAGGTCTCATGGTTATCAACTATAACAACAATTAATATTCACTCCAAAATAGATAAACTAAAATAGCGCCAAGTGAAATAAATAGAGCACCTCGGTCACTGCAAAAAGAAACATACTCCTGCCTGGGGTATGAATATTCACAGTGAATCCGATAGCAGGAAGAGAAAACGCAACCACAAGGATAAATAAAAGTAATACAGATTCCACATCGACCAGGGTGAAAGAGCAGAGAATAAAACCCCGGAAACGCTAGCTTGGAACAGGAATGACGGTCTGAGGAAGATTCCGTTGCGGGCTTGTACATACATCTGTGGTATAGGGCTTGTCAGAGGTATGGGATAAGGTGATTGATATAACAGGCAATACAATATGATGCAGTACATCGTTGAACAGTGTGAACATGGACGATGGTTCATCATGGATTTGTTCAGCCATGTAATGCATTACTGCAGGGGAGAGAAAGCGATGTGCAATATCGTAGATAGATGGAGGAGCAGTCCATTCAATATAAGGAAAAGAAAGTGGGTAGAAACTAGAGACGTCGCTAGGAACAAGCATACGAATAAATAAAAATATAGCGAATTAAAGCGCTCAGAGCCCCAAATAACCTCTGATAATTACAGAGCTGTAAACAATATGACATCTCTAACGGGTGTTTTCGCCGGTACTCGTTTCTGCATATTTTTTACACAACCCGATTTGAACTCCACCGCTCATCACTAGATGCAACGTTCTTCTTGCGCAAGATAGACCCGAGGCCATTGAAGGCCTTAGTCCCCGCACGGGAGACAGATTCACTCGTCTCATACAAACGCTTAATACTTTTCGAATGCGCCTGTTTTCTCAACGGAACTTTTAAGCTATCCACTGCTGGGGTTGTGGATGGACTCCAAGCGCCTGTGCGATAATTCCAAGATAAGTTGTTGACATCAGTTTGAGAGTTAGATCTCGAGGTCGCAGTCGAGGATGAAGACAGATTGCTCAGATTCATTGTGGGTATGCTTCCACGCGGCGCAAAGGTGTAAGTGTTGCGGGGGTTGAGTTTGACTTGATTCACACTCTCGCGTGATGGAGACCGTTCAGATGGGGTATTATCTGCTGGGTAAAATCGTTGCCTGTATCGGTGGGTTGCGGATCGGGGTGAGGGATTATCTGAGGACGCAAAGTTCGGCATGCTGGTCGTACTGGTCAAACTGTTGATCGAGTGGGTTCGTTCATGGAAACCTCTTCTTTTTGATGCTACCTGTAACGTGCCCGAGCTAGGTATGTCAGGGAAAGGAAAGTGTGTAGATCTCTCCATGGGAGTGACAGGTGCCGGTGAAGAGCTCAGTGAGCTTTTCGTACTCTTACTATTACGACGAGATGCAGTGTATGTCGGACATATGGGGCTGGGCGGGAGTCGTCGATCCGGTAAAGTGGAAGGCCTAGGGCTATCTAGAGATGATTCGACGGACGCTGGTGATGACATATCCGATGAGATCGCAATTCCCATTATTTGGGGTACGGGTGGTATGTTGTGGTTCATTTTGATCTTACTAGTTCTTCGGTAACTTGTTCGGTTGGCGTTTTCTCTGCGTTTGACGTTATCTGCGACATGTCTCTCATTTGTCTTGCAACTGCCATCAGGAGATTTCTGCTCCAACATCCTAGGTGATGGTAATAAAGTATGACTCCGTTGAGGGGGTGACGTTACACCCGGTGATTCCCTCGAGGTAACAGAAGAATGAAGTTCGGCCTCAGAGTTCGAAGAGAGCGCGCTACTAGAACGCCAGCTCAGGCTGGAAAGGGAGTGAACGGATGCATTCGAAAATAGAGGTTTTGTAGGAAACGTTGACTCGGAGGCTGGCTGGTTGGAGCTCCGTCTTTGCGTATATTTTCCTATATTCAAGCCAGAAATGCGTTTTTTAAGATTTCTGCCGGGGCTGCGCTTGGAAGAACCTCCACTTGCGAGAGGGACAAGTTCTTGTATCTTTTGGGTTTCTGTTATTCGTCCATTCGAAATTTGAGCAGTTGGAGATTCTATAGATATCAAATGGGGTTTACGCTCTGGTGCATAGAGGGATACTGGAGTTGCAATGAGAAAAGATGTATTGGCAAGATCATCGTCATCGGATGAAACTGTGTCCGAATAAAAAGATCGGAGGTTTTGAAGAGTGTCCTCTTCTGTAACAGGTTTAGAGAGGGGTTTTCCCTCTATGAATGGCAAAAAAGGTGGAGAATTTGATGGAGAATTTGATTCGGACGTTGGTGTAACTGGTGAGACCAACTTCGTTGGCTGTGGATGTATCTGAGGCATTAGGGTAATGCAACTGGCCCTTTTGACAGTGCTAATCGAAGCCGCTCTCGAAATAGTTCCTTCTGGTGTTGGAAAAGGGGAAATTTGCAGGGCGAATTTGTGCCCTGATGTATAGCTCTCATGGGCTACATGGGCTTGGGATGGATTGACATTGATCTCTTCAAATTCGGAGACCCCAGTATCACTGTCATTTTCTATGGGGGAAAAACCAGGCTCTGGCTGACCAGTCGCTTCCGCTTCAGACATCTCCTCTTCCTCGGATTCATATATCGGGTGCACATCCACCGGTCGAATATGGGCGACATTTATTGAAGTTCTCGGATTGCTGAACTTCATATATAGTTCAGTAGAACTCATTGCTCGTTCAGCAACGGCAGCCATGGCTGGTGAAATCGGAGAAAATCCTCGCCAGTTAATGTCGACTCAATTTGAAGGACAAAAACCAAAAATATATTGGAACGAAAAAATCGAAGCTTATGTATATATGTCGAGATAAGGGCAGAACAAATTATAACAATAACCAGGACATGGGGTGTAACAAGAACTGAAATACTGGAATCCGGTTAACAAGCTGCTGGAGTGCATTGGTTATAAAGAGGTTGGCTCACCAAAGCAAGGCCCATGAGTTCATAAGATGGAAGAGCTTCAGAAAAAAAATAAATGTACGTAGTATACAACAATCTCAGGTGTACAGAGCTAAGGTTGCTCTATAACACGAAGGAACGGCGACCATGTCTGGGCTGTAAAGGAAGGAAACCCAAACACAACAGTGAGGTATGAAGTGTATCATGACCCTACTGGAGCGGGTGTGAAGACTTCGGCCCAGCTTGAATCCCAAACATGAGCAGGGGGGGAATGGCGAGGGTCATGAGTATATATCCTAGGATCGTTCGAGAAATTCGCCTCCCCCTCTCCAACCCCCCAACAGGGCATGGTGCCTGAATACAATTGCATTTTCTTTGGAGAAAAACGAAGCACAAGCAAATGCTGACCAGATGGCTTGAAGGGGCTGCAAGTAAAGGCACTGATTGGACCACGTTTGACTCTTAGGCCGAGATGGTATGAGGGTCGAGAACAAAATACAGAAGCAAAAATGCGGAGTTTTCAACTTGAACCAACAAGCCAATGGTGCTTGAGCCATGCATCGGCGGACAGGGTGGTATTGCAACTGTCAAAAGGTTCTCTGCCGTGGTTTGTGGCTCCGTGAGTTCGGTGGTCAACCCAGCCAAGCTACGCGAAGCAGCCCTCCAAGTCATCCGCCTCGCCAACGTGCCAATGAGAGATGCGTGGATGAGAGATGGCTTCGAACATGAGACATGTCGAGAGCACCAGTTTAGGCCAGGGGAAGCGTCTCGATCGCACAGCCATCAATTCCTGTTCGACTATTTCAAAAATAGTTTAGCCATAGCCGTATCATGCGGGCAATCCATCAGACTTCTGAAGCCGGATTCAAGATCCTCTCTGGACTTCTGCACAAATTATGTGGTGCGTCCGTAGACCCCGCTGTAACTACATCCGAAAGTCCCACACAGCAGCAACCAAACAAATGCTTCTGCTGGACCAAGTAGCCTGATCGTGATCGTGTCCCATGTGCATGTACTGTACATAAAGTACATGTATGTATGTACATGTACATGGAGTTATAACTTGCTGCGTGTCTCCTGTCAGTTTCCTGCACTGCAACACATCTGTTCAGGGTTCCTCCATCTTGGTGGTGGAAAACTCGGCCTGCAAGTGTTCTGGTCAACGAGACAATTTCCGATTGATGACAGTCTACAGCTCTTGTTACCATTTAGGGCAGGGCAGGGCTAAACCCTATCTCCGGCGATTTACCCTTCTTATCATTATCGTCCCCTGAGATCTGTCGTCTTCAACGACCAGTGTCACTCTACATCATCAAAGAATTCTTTGGGCAAATCCTGCTCCCGGCACTGGCACAGTGCGTGAGTATCTGTTACCTCCTTGGCTGCCTCGTTGAAGGTGTGTAAGGCCTGTAACCTGATTCGTCTGCAGCAATTTTCTCGCCCAAGGGCGACAAACAACAGGCACCTTTCGCTTCCAACTGGCTGCCACGTCCACCCAGATCGTCCTGCACCAGGTTTATCAGGCAGGACAAAATGCTTAATGGCCGGTGTGGCTGCAGATCCTCCGATTTGCCTCCAGCTGGTAATTTCCAACAGGCTCTGATGGGCCGGGCAGATTCACTGAACCAGCAGCACGGCCTCATCTTCTGGCTGTGCTCCTTTACGACGACTCCAAGTCCCCCTCCCTCTCCTGATTGCTATATTTATTCCTTCCCGGTTGTTCTGAACTGATGACCGAACAAGCAGCACTGCCAATCGCGTTTCAAGAGTTCTAGCGCGTAATAGCTCCGCTAAGTTTTAATGGTGTGATATAGATTTTGCGCTATGCACACTCCTGCTATGATTGATATTGCTTTGACCTGAACAGCTTCTTGAAGAAACCAATTCTTCCACTTTACCGCACAGTCAAAGAAATGTAGCAAGCAAGCAACCACGTTTCTTCAACAGTGATTTCGTTGGCAGAAATTCAAAGTAGTCGATTTCAATGTTTCCTTCTGCACTAGGGTATTCCTGAGCGGAACACGGTCCCAAACATAGTATCACCGTAACACGCTACTAGGGTTATTGCGTTGGCGGTATTGTGTCCTGGGTTCGTTATCAGAGCAAATTCGGAATGTAATTTAAAAAAAAAAAAAGAAAACTAACTACTCCGTACATAATGGATCCTCTTCCCAAGCCGACTATCTCCAGATATTTACTGCCACAATCAGGTCGCCGAATATCACCGCGGCTATCTAGCTCAAATACACCGATGAACTAAAAAGAGACATGCAGAAGATTGAATTTGTGTATATATCCTCTCGAACAGTCCCTTTTCGCCTGCATGAGAGGCTTTAGTTATGTGATAAGTCTATTCTTGCTCGTATAACACGAAACAAGCCATCTACATCACAGAATCGAAACCGCCCATGTAGCAGGTCTCGGAAAACAAAAATCAAGTTCATATGATGGTCTACTTTCCAATTGGAGAAATTGTGATGAGACGGGAAAAAAAAAAAAAAAAAAAAAAAAAAAAAAAAACCCCAACATTTGAGGCAATTCACCAAGCCGGGATGATTGAAAGGAAAGTAGCTGTTGTCTAGTTCTATATCCATGAAAAGGAAAGCGGCGACGGAGAAGAGCTGATTGATATACACTCAATGGATGGAATAAATAATTTATCTCCCAATTGCTGATTGCTGCATAAGCGTATGACAGTGTTCCCGCTCATTCTAGAGAGATCACAAACCTTCTTATTTCTAAACTTAAAGATGCGGGATGATGGTCGAGAGTGAAGGATGGAATGCAGCATGCTTGACAAGACAAGAAAAGGGTGGGGGAGGGGGGGGGTAGTTTGTGCTCCAAGCAAATCCGCAGAAAAAAACCAAGCTCGCACAACTCTCTCTCTCTCTCCCTCTCTCTCTCCCTCTCCCTCTCTCCGGCTCTCGAATAACAAAACTTCAGCCGTTGTAATAGATCCTCCAGATTTCTCCCGAGTAGTAATGCAACCTGCACACATCCAAGTAAGTATATTACATCACCCACCAACCTCCTCACCTGCTTCGCATTTGAAGCATGTGATGTGTGATATGAAAACACACGGTGCCCAAGAAAGACCCTTCTTTACATCCATGCACCCATGCGAATACACCGGCGATAAACTGGATTGATGAATGCGTGGATGGATGCAGTTCTATGTGGTTATCAAAACAATACACTGCATATACAAAACGTGCATATTTAGGGGTGAGGAGGAGGAGGAGGGTGGCTAGGGATAGAATATAGTTGTGTCGCAAGACAAAACCCACCCACATTCACTTCGTCAATTCTAGATTTAGGCTGCGAGGTCAAAACCGAGGCACGTATATATATATATAGATATATAGATATATAGATATATTTATTTACTTGTATATATATGTCCTGTCAAGGGTAGCACATAGGTGCGTTTGTCAGGCATCTGATATTATTATTATTATATTGCTCAATACCCCTTTTATGCAGAAGATGAGGAAGGGGATTAATCAAATTGAAATGTAAAAGAAATGCAAAGAAAAGAAGAGCAAAGAAATAATGAATCAAGAGGGAATCAGGGGGGAGAATCCATGAAAATACACGAATTATTGTACTCAAGAGAGAGGGAAAGAATAAGAGGGATTGAGAAACATATGCAGAAAAATAGCGACATCAGGAGACCACATCCATATCCATAGATGTAGAAAACACAAGGGTAGACCCCTTAAAAGAACAAGCAATCAGAAATAATGCAGCAGTGGTGAGTGTTAGTGGGCCTTGATCAGAGCGTGAATTGTCCTCCACTGAGTGGTAAGATAACAGACAAGGTAGATAGTATAGATGTAGATAGATATACTGAGACCGCATCTCAGTTTCCTGACACTTTCCAAATCTCCACTCCATCTCCCACCCAACTCATGAGCATGGAATATGCCGTTGTTGTACCAGGAGAGATAGATGGGTGGTTATTTGATGATGATCATTTCGGGAGGAACAGAGCGAATTGTAAATCTATTATAAGCAATGGCCCCGACGTATGCTTGTTGGCTAGTCTGCTTATTTGCGTTTCCTTATTGTTCGTCGGTCTGATACCGAGGATTGTGGGTGATGCATGCACCGTGGAACTTGTCAAACACGACTGAAGAACTCAGTAGCAAAAAAAAAAAAAAAAAAAAAAAGAAAAAGAAAAAGAAACAGATGAATTAAAGGAAACACAAATCCAACTATTCATATACATACTGAGTATAATCACAGGAAGAAAAAAAGAAAAAGAGAAAAAGAAAAAGCAAAAACATGAGGTCTCCAGTACACACGCTACTCCTAATATGAATTAATTGATTTTGTTCATTTTTCCCCCCTCCTTTTCATCCGTTATCCCATTGTGATAGTGTCGAAGCATGACAAAGATATAAAAATAAAAATAGGCCAAAGAAGATCGGCAGAGTAAGTTTGTTGTTGGCGATATATACGTATGATTTGGTGTGTGATATAGCGACGTCAATATGTTCAGACAGAGAGATAAGCAAGCACGAAGAACAAAAAAATTATACATACAAAAATACTACAAAAAATGTTAAACAAAATTGCAAAAGTAAATAAAAATCGAAAATAGAGGGGAAAAAATTTAATAAAAAACATGTGAAAAGAAAAAAAAAACATTAAACAATTAGAATTGGAAGTAGGTATTGTTGGAACCCCCAAAATTCGGGTCTTTTATCTCGAGTTAAAAAGACCGGGGAGAAAAATAGAAAAGAAATAAGAAAAGAAATCTCGAACAACGGCATGCAAATTAATCTCATCCAATGTGGCCAGATGGAAAGCAACAAAGGTTGATTAATTAGATTTTGACCAAAAAAAAAAAGTATGTAAATATAAATATATAAAAAAGGGGGAAAATGAGGAAGATCAAACGATAAAAGACCCACACTCGTTGAATGGCGGTTGGCGATTTGCGGCTGGCGAGCAGAGAGGGCGTCGGGCTAAGAAAAATTAAGGGAAGCATTAGAGCTTCTTCTTTTTTTCCTCGACCAATATTGTTTCATAAGTTTTTATGCCGGTATTCGCCATTTTGCTTGCCTATGTTCAATACCCTCTATTTACCTTCTTTTCTCTTCGTTGGGGTGTTCCTCCGTATATTCCAAAACCGAAAGAAAGCCATGAGATAAATTTAGCATTTAACCTAACTAGGCCTTTCTGGACCGCGTGACGGGGCCTCCGTTCGAACGCGCTGTGGAGGTCGCTGAGCCATTCTCGAGGTGGGCATAACCATTGCCATTAGCAATGCCATTGGTCTTCTTCGTGGTGCTAGAAGCAGGTTTCCCGCCAACCGAAGGAATCTCCAGATTGCGCATATCGATGACGGCCTGTTTTCCAGTGTTTCTACGTGGGCGGCCACTTTTGCCTGCTTTCTTGTATGTCGCGAAGTAGAAGGAGATGAAGAGAAGGAGGTAGGAAGAGAGGATGATTAGGCCGGAGAAAGCGGCGAATTCCTCGCCGGCGCAGTTGCCGGCGTTGGGCATGTAAGGGAAATAGGTGGAGGTGAAGTAGGTGTAGGAGGCGAAGTACACGAATCCTGATGGATGTATTAGTTTATATATAGCTTTGGTTGATTTGTTGGAGTGGAGTGGCGTTGTTAATTATTACTCACCCAAGTCAATGACGAACTGCACGATCTGGAGGATGGTGACCCATTTCTTCCACCAGATGCGGATGCCGCGGGCGCTCTGGAAGTAGTACCAGTACATCACGACATGGACCAGGAGGTTCAAGGTGATGGGCACCCAGGAGACTGCTGTGTGGCCGATCAATTGCGTGTAGCAGAGGAGGGCTGTAGCGCCATGGTGGTAGGTATGGAGGAAGGTGAGAGGCTTCTTCTTGAGGACGAGGAAGACCGTGTCGAGGAGCTCGAGGTATTTCGTCAAATAGTTCAACTAGAACAGGTGTTAGCGCGCAAACTTTCAAGGTCAATTGAAGAGATATATAAATAAACATGAAATATGAAGAGCGTGTGCCATACATAGTATAGAACAACCAGGGGTTCTGTCCAGCCCCCGTTGACATTACAAATGGCATAAAAAATGCCATTCCTCCATAGAGTCGACAGCAATTGTTCAATAAACAGAGCCAGCAAGGTCCCACTGATTAAAGTTAGGTACAGATTGTGTATGAGGAAGATGCCGTTCAACTTCATCGCGGGGCGGTTCCTCATGATTTCTCGACCTCCAAACACAATGATGTAGTAGGACGCGAGCGAGATGAGAGTTCCGTTCAACGTCGACATGGGCGTCTGACCTTGGGTGAAGCTGAATTCTTCCGGTGAAAACCCCGCGGCTGCCGTGTAGGCCTTGGAGAATAGTGGCCATAGCTCAACACCAAAGGGGCGATCGAGGGACGGAATCGGGATGGAGCGGAGGTCGAACGACATTTTGCGGAGATGAGTTTATGGTCAGGAAAATGCACGGTGAGTGATTTCGGAGGTAAGGACGTTCCAAGGAGCAAGATTCAGTCAATGCATACACGTATACTCGTACACAATAAGATAGCCCAAAAAAAAAAAATTTATCGCGACGTGAGATGATTTTTAAATGGCGGAAATTAATATATAAATGTATATAATGGAGTATAGAGTTCGAATCCAAGTGGTGATCCAATCGATATACGGGAGCAGAGGCACACCAAAAAGAAGAAGAGGAAGACGTTAACAAGAATAAGATGAGAGAAAAAGATGTCGGAAGTCAATGGACAGGATGAAGGAGCGACAAGAAGAGGAAGATGGCGCCGAAGAAAAGTGAGCGACGGAGAGAATCAGCAGAAAGGCGCGGAGATGAGATAACGCGTGGAGGAAGAATGAGGAGAAATATCGAATAAAGATAGGGATAGAGAGAGAGAGAGATGAGAGAGAGAGAGAGAGAGAGAGAGGAGAGAGAGATAGATGGAGATGGAGATGGAGATGGAGATAAAAAAAAAAAAAAAAAGGAGCAGCGAAAAAATGTATGGTATTGGTTGGTATGGTATGGTAAACTAAATTTCCACCAAAGCCGACGAACTGGAAAACTGCGATCTGGGAAGTGTAAGTAACAGTTGCAGTGCACCGAAAGAATAAATTACAGTTCCTCGATCCGACCAAGCCGGCAAAGGGGCCAATATGCACAGAACATCGGGTCAGAGAGTGGAGATGCGCTGCTTGGCAGGCTCTGGGCAGGCAATTCTGCGTACCGTATCGACGATACAGCGCTTGTGATGAGTGTGATACGCTGTAATTGGAAAATACAAGAGGAAACGATTGAAATATAAAACAGCCCAGGAAAAAAATTGGAGCAGACTCAACTAGTGATTGATAACGGACTCCATACTGTGTCGGGATGTTCTTGAGGGGAAAGATATGTTCCAAATGAGTTATTGTAAGGATCAAGGTTCATGTATAGATTGATAGATAGATACGTATATGGTCAAGGTTCACCAGGCAAAGCTTAAGCGCCGGTTTGCGCACCCAAACCATCCATTGAATGAATCTACGGCAGCCCATCTTTGATATTTCTTCATAAAAATTCCTAACCTAGCAGTCCTAGGTACGGAGTATTTAGAACCATGTTCACGCTTTGGGTTTGAAATCCATGCCAACGGTGAGATGTCTTCCTCTTGGCATCGCGGAGAAAACCTCAACACAGGAGGTACTAGTAATTCGAAATGGGAACGATTCGGTTCGCCATCGCAAAATGGGATAGCCAGCTAACCCATGTGTTATTCTGCTCTCGACATTACATTAGTTACCAGTATTGTATGTATTTCATAATGGATGTGTTGTCTGAGAAATTTGGCTCCATGACACCAGAGCAAGAGAGATATACATAGTATACAATGCCACAGACTGAGGAGAACGCTGCCACAGGCGAAGAAGTCAACATGTCCACAGTCCCCCAGACAGTTTTTTGGTTGTCGCAAACGACCAGCTATACAGACTTACAGACTGTCCCGATATGGGAGTCCAACCACGCTGGGCCAATTGCTGACCAAAGCCGTCCGGCCTAAGCCTCTCCGGGACTGCCCACAGCAAACTCCGCCAACCACCACAACCACTTCAACTTTCTTCCCGCTAACATCATCCAACATTCCACCTCACCACCATCAACCACCACCACTACCACCACCACGACGCCTCCCACTCCTCTGCAACATACACGTCTCCTATCCTGTCCAATCCAATTCAATTGGCAAACCCCCGTCCCAATGTCGTCCTCCACCCTCTTCCGCATCGCCTCGCGCACAGCACCAGTCGGCTTCTTCAGAGCTTCCTACTCTGCCCGATCAAGAGTCGTGGCGCCCATCTTCGCTTCCGCGGCTGCTCCCGCCATTGTCGCCTTTGGGGGAATCCACAGCTTCAGCTCGTCTTCGAAATGCTCCAGCGCAGCTATGGGTCATGAGGAGGAGACCTTTGAGGAGTTCTCTGCCAGGTAAGAAGGGTTTTCAACAATAAAACAACCATGTATATGTATATATATATATATGTATATTCCTTGGGATCGACTGCAAATGATGAGCCATTTTCATTCATCGTTTAAGAAAATATGCAATATCTATTGTGATTCCATTTGGTGTAGACCCCCACTAATTCCTAATTCCAATTGTTCAACAGATATGAGAAGGAATTCGATGCTGTACAGGATGTCTTTGAACTTCAGGTAGTGAAAACTCCCCAGCTCTCTCCTCCCCGAAATACAATCACCAATTGGTATCCTGGCCCAAAGAATTCAACGCAATGCTAACAAAATCCCCCCTGGGAATCATACAGCGAAACCTTAACAACGCCTTCGCCTACGATCTCGTACCCTCCGTCAGCGTCATGACCGCCGCCCTCAAGGCTGCCCGCAGAGTCAACGACTTCCCTACCGCCGTAAGAATCTTCGAAGGTTCGTTTTACTCCGTACTGACGATAAATATCCCAATTCCAATGTTTACGGTTACATTTTTATATCCTCAACAAGTACTAACATAGAATTGGTAAAACACCACAGGCATCCGAGCCAAAGTCGAAAACAAAGCCCAATACGAAATGTACCTCCAAGAACTCAAGGGTCTACGAGAGGAACTTGGCGTCACACTCCAGGAGGAACTGTACCCCAAGGAGCAGAAATAAAATCACCACTGTTTCTCTTTCTGCATCTCCCCTCCCTCTTTCCTCCTTTCTGTTCTTGCTTCCGTTTCGAGAAGTTCAATAGCATTCCCCTACCCCCTCTCCTCTCGCTGCTCTATCTCTGCTATCTCTCTCTCTCTCTCTCTCTTCCCCTTCGTCTCTTCCATATGTACTACCTCCATACAACCCAGTCGCGTCCTCACTCCCTCTTTTCCGCCTCGGCTAGACAACGCGCACATTTCCAGCGGTGAATTGCAAACCGGAGACTGTGGCTACCATTGTTTCAATATATACAACCCATCCAACCGAAACACAAAACAGCACCAAAAGCGAATAGAAAAGAAAGAAGTAGTAGAAAGGAAGAAGTTGGAAAAGCGCATTGTGGGAAGTGTGTACGTAGTTTACCTAGAGATGGAACCTGTTTCCGATTTCTGAGAGCGGTGACGAGGGGTTTAGTTGGCAAGAGGAATGAAAAAGGAGAGCGCAACGAAAAGAAGCAGAACAGAAAAAAAGAAAGGAAGGGGTGGGGGAACGGAAAAAACCTGCATATATGTGTAACCATATGAATCCATAACCATAAAACAAAAGAATTGGGAAGGGGGGGCGGGTTGGATGACGGGTTGGATGAACGGGTCTTGTTTTTATATAAGTTTCTTTTTCAGTTACTTTATTTACTCTTACTCCATTTTCATCTCAACCTTGCTATGTATGTTCTCTCTCTCTCTCTCTCTCTCTCTCTCTCTCTCTATATATGTATATTTTTATCTTATCGCTGTAATGGAAGATACATTCATTTACACATAATATATCATTACTGGAATAAACTTCCCAATGAAAAAAAAAAAAAAAAAAAAAAGGAATCGTAATCCGCAAACTAATCCGCAAAGTTTGTAAAACTTAAATCTTTTTCAAACGCCCCTATGATTTTATTTTTTTTTTATACTCTAATGGTTGAAAATGAAGAAAATGAAAGCGAAAAAAAAAAAAAGGGAAAAAGGGACAACAAAATATGAAACCTAACGTGGTAATAAGTAATAATAATTTTTACGTTTGAGGATAAGAGTACAAAGTCGGAAACTTCGTTGGGTTGGAGGGGGAAAGGTACAATTTTTAAAAAAAATTACACATGTATACTGTTATAATATTAGTGAAAAGATGTCACAGCCAAAGAAAGTGTATAATAGCTGTAACCGGAAAGATGGGATGGGATGAGGTGGTAAACAGTATGTATGCAAGAACTCGGGGAACTAGGCAATGAGGTTAGGAAACGAGGAGAGATAAGACAGGCGGACAGGAAATGAGGAGGCATCGGAACCCCGTACTTTTATCCCCGTCATTTTCTTTTCTTCCTCTTTCTCTTCTCCCGGCACATACCCTCTTGGATGTCCGTTTATATATAATGTAGATCGCCCCACCACACTGGCTTCGTTTTGATAGTAGTGAGAGATCAAGAAACCCTTCATTCCCACAGCGGCGGATGGATATACTCCGCCGCCCGATCCATCAGATTCGGTAGCGACCACTCCCCACTCGTCGTGCTCTCCGGGGTATATGGCTGGAGTGACTCGGTCTTCGTCGTATGGGCGACAGCCGCAGCAGAACACCCGATTGACGACGAGGGGAATCCGCCGTTGACAGGAGGAGGAGAGGCGGAGGACGGGGTGGATAAGGCGGTGGAACCGGCGCTGCCATTGCCAATGCCAACACCGCCTTGGACGACCATATGCAGCGGCACCGATGACGAGGCTTTTTTGTGCTGAAGCTGCATGCTGAAGACTGCATTGAGCCTTTGTAAGGCACGCAGCGATTTGATTAGGGGCTTTGCCCACTGGGTCTGTGTGTCGGCTGCGACGGAGATGGGGACAGGGGCAGTGGAGGCGATTGAGACGGACACTGGGTCATAGCTTGGGGTGGATATGTTTGTGATGCCATTGATCATGCCGGATTGCTCTACTTTGACAGGGCGGTATGCCTGTCCCGGGGAGGGGATGCCGGCGGAACCGGCTGTGCTTGGGGCGGGGTTGGTGGGGGGACTGGCATTCAGACCACCCTCAGACGTTGCACGTTCTGCTATGACTGATTCTAGCCGGCGGAGCAGTTGTAGAATATGAGCGTCGTTTTTGGATTCTCCGATTACGGCGAGGAGGAAGGCGGAGCTGATTGCTCGTTGAAGGCCGATCCACGTTCGCCCTGCCTGGGAGTTGAAGGAGTACAACTCTGTGTAGGCCTCGATGGTGCGGGCGAGGGCGGCGATGCAATCCTTGCGCATGGTTACCCAGGAAGGGTCCTTGGATTCAGAGTTCTTCAATGAGGGTCGACAGAGTTCTGACGTCACGTATGATGAATGTAGTTTCAATGCCAATCTTTCGATATGGTCAAAGGGGGTGAGGCAGTGCGCCGGATCGCGAAGATGTGGGGCTGCATCTGACATGATATTTTGAAGTTCGTCCCTGTAAGCCTGGATGACGGGAATGCCCATTTGTGAGTGCGGTGATAGCATACGGCCCTTAAGAATTTCCAGGGTGAGTGAGATTATGCGGCTGAGCGTTTCGAAGTATAGGCGATGCCCTGGTTGAGAGGTCACATGGTAGGGTATATCAGGTTGGCTAAACGCCATTGTGGATGGTCTGTCATACGACAGGGAGAAGTGGCTATCTTGCCATGCCATCGACCACCTGTGCAAGTAAGTAAACAGTACGTCTCAACGACCCACAACGTGACCAAAGGGAATGGAGAATTCTTACCAGATTCTTCGCCGAATGTATCTTTCAGCAGTTGGAAACCTGTTTGATTCTACATGTAAACCCAAAGCAAGACCCATTCTTAGAGTCATACCTGTAAGAAGGATATTAGGATCGTTTCACACTCTCAAGCAAATCGAAATGAAATCATGGCCGTAGGACGTCACACCCACCTAGCAAAACGTATGATACACCGGGATTCATATTGTAGGAAAGAACGTTGCCAATAATAAGCAATGTTTGTATAGCTTCCAGCGTCGGCTGGGATAAGAAATTCGTCATTCGTAGAAATTGATACGAACAGCATACTAAACATGTATTAGATCCTACTGTTTAAGGGAAAAAGAAAGAAGGAAAAGTCAAGAACTATGAGAGGGAGGGGATATTCAGTAGAAGAGCGTACCGTAAACCTGGGAGGTCAACTCCCTCTCCTTGCTAGGGAGATCGGATGATTGACATCCTGCAGCCAGTGCAGCAAACAGCAATCCAACAAAAGCGAGGCTCATCCCATAAGGCCTGTCCGTTACCTCGCTAGATTCTGGCTGAAGACCACCCCATAACGCTCGATTTTGAAGGAGGGTGCTCAAATTCTTTTGAAACTCTTCGATGTCCGGAATGACCGGATAAATGGTGGCGCTAATATCACAATAACGTCCAATGAACCTAACATAGGAGAACCCAACAGAACCACACAGTTAGGAAAAAGAGTTGCCGGAAGAACAGAGAGGAGAGCGTTGCTAAAAGAGAGAAAAGAAAACAAAAACAAGGAGGATTGGTAGTGGGGGAAACATACATCTTGCACTGGTCATCGTCTGGTAAAACCGCGCAGACGGCACCCAGGTCAAATGTAGATGTATCAGTCGACCAGAGATCTACGAACGGATATGTAGCTGACTCATTATCGAGCCCCAGCTTTGGAAGAATGCCGCCTTCAAGCAACGCCTGGGAAGCCTCTTGCGAAGAGCCCGATCGACCAAGTAGATATGCCAAGACGGATCTCGAGCCCAGATGCACGGTCCCATTCCCAAGCTCATTCGACGCATGGATTCCTTCGCGGTCAGGAAAGTTATCCCCCGAACGACCAGCTGAACTAGCACTTGGTATCGTCGATGGGACAGCCTGACCCGATTCCGTCTGCTCGAGACCCATTCGAAGCGCGGAGATCATATTTTCCATTTCCTTCAACTTGGCACACACCGTATCCCATTCCTCCTTTGGAATCATCACTTTGCCCGTCGCGCCGGGAGCACCAATTTGCAGATCTGTTGGACTGATCCGGGGGCTCCCGGCCGGTCCTCCGTTGCAGGTTGCGGATGATGTTACAACAACTGGGGCGAATGCATGGGCTGTTGCAATCTGCCGCTTCTTCGAGGGCCGTTCGTATGAGCATAGATCTGCATGGTCTCGCTTGACGCAGCCGTCACAGGGCAGGTTGCGGTCGCATTTGACCTTTCGGGTGTGACAGGGGTAGCAGGCTTTAGGTTCGCGTGCCTTGCGCTTCGTGCGGATAATCGCATCCACCTGTGCCTGGGGAAGCTCAGAGATGGGGTTCGAGAAGGAGGGAATCGGGGAGGGCGCCACGGCACGAGTATTAAGTTGTAGAGACATCACAGAGTCAGCTGGAAGAGTTTTATCGTTGAGGAGCAAACACATTGGACCCATTGTGATTTCACGGATGGGGCTCTATACGAAAGCCAGGAATTCGGCAGGCCAATGCGTGGTTACCAACGGCATCGCGCTGGGAACGACGATTTCTGGGATCTTGGCGATGGATTACTTGACGTAATCACCGCCGAACCAGGGACTTTGTCGGGTTTAACGAACAGTTGTTGAACAGGGACTGAGAAGCGCTTTGGACGGGCCCAACTTCATATATGTGAAACGCAGATAGGGTAGGTGTATGTAGGCTATGAACGAAGGTGTCCGCACGCCGGATTTTTAAGACGGCGCCCAACAGGATGCTATTCTCGTCTATGATCTCACCCATTGATGGCGCTACCCAGGTCCAGGACGCAGCTAACCGTTGATCCAGCTTCCAGCCACCAGACGCAGCATCCAGCGTGAACACTGGCCGACCCAATGGCAGCGCGGAGCCACCGGGTCAACGATAGTCCGGGTGCGCCATGGGCGTGGGGATCCATGTTTCCGAAGTCAAAAAACGGTTTCCAAGTTTTATTTATAGAATTCTAGCATACTCAGTATCTATCTACGTCTCCTCTACGGTGGTATCAAATGCCGTGAGTTTCGCCAACGCAACGAAGGGGAAAATAGTGATGACAATTAAAAAGGAAAAAAGAAAAAAGAAAAAAGAAAGAAAACTCCGCTGCAAGAATTTCCTTTTGATGCGACACTCTCATGCAGTCATAAGGTGTTGTTACTGGAAACGTGTTGCAGAGATGATGAATAAACAACGAAGGACCGGGTTGAGTCTAAGATAGCACGTTTGAAGACATGGAAAGGGAAAAGGAAAAGGAGAAAGATGAAGACCTTGCCGCATATGTCAGACGAGGAAAAACAACCGGCATTTTCGTTCTCTGCGAATCCTGGTTGGTCACCAGCGCCATGGTATCTGGATCCACATCATACTGGATACACATCATACAGGGACCCACGGGTTTGTGCTGCCATCATTTATTTCCCCAGTGTTTCTTGTTCTGCGTCGTTCACGAAGGCGTATTTGGAGTGTCTCCGAATTGCATCGCCCTTGTAATAGAAACAGAATGGGATCGCGCAGCAGGCCAAGCCGAGGAATGCGATAAGGGAGCTTGCCCACTGGTAACCCAGCTTGTCATACATTTGGCGAGTAAACAGCACGACAGACGCACCCCACATGGATCGCAGAAAGGTTTTGGCGGCAAGCGCGGAAGCAGCCTGGTGCTGGTAGGTGTCCACTGTCGGAAAGCTGGGTGAGCATGACGTCATCTACCCACCGGGGAAAATTAACGCGAAGGGGGAAAAGTAAGGATTAGTAGTACCTAGGTAATTATTACACGAGTTGTACAAGAAGATGAACCCGAATCCAACAGGGAGGCCGCCTAATGTCGGCCCAATCCAGTGCATTTGCGGATAGGAGGTCCATGCAAAAATGAACATTCCAATGGGAATAAACCAGCACGACATCATCATCGGAACCAAACGTATCTCTGCAGGTGGTCTACCGCCATACCGCGCACTCAATTTTAAGTAGTGCTTGTTAACCAGTGGAGAGAAGCAGGCGCTGGCGAATACCCCGATTGAGAGAGGAATAAACATGAGTCCAGTAACACTTGCGGAATAACCTTTCCCTCCGTGATAGACGATGGGGAATCTGAAAAAGGGGAAGAGGTGAGCCCTACTTCCTGATAAGATCAATTCTAGGCTACGTTATGGAAAAACACTTACGCAATAAAAAACATGTAGAGGAGGCCGTAGAGAATCGACATATAGATCGAGAAGAGTAAAACAATAGGTTCCAAGAAGAGAAGCTGGAATGGCCGGAAAAGGAACAACCGAAGCTTTTCGCCCAGTGGTCTAGAATCTAGATCTTCTTCTGTCACATATCTCTCGTTTTTCGTCTCCTCCCTTAACCTTTTGGCTCTCATGGCGAGAAGCGTGGGCGTGTAGGTCTCCGGGACGGTAAACGTGAGCAACACCCAAGCGGCCCCTGACAATATGAGTTGTAACCAATAGAGCCATCTCCAACCTTTCGCATCGGACAAAAAGCCGCCGATAAGCGGCCCTGCAGCAGGGCCGATGAATGGCGCGGCACTGAAAGTTGCCATGGGAACACCTCGCTCTTCGTTTCGCCACATGTCTGCCAAGGTACCTCCAACCAGTGTCATGGGTGCGCTGAATGCCACACCGGCAATGGCGCGGCAAACAACGAGGGTTGCAAAGTTCTGGGCTACCGCACAAGGAATCAAGAAGACAACGGCGACCAGCAATGTAGACGTGTATACTGGTTTCCGGCCAATCATTTCTGACATGGGCGCAAAAACCATCGGTCCTGGAAACCGCAAATATAAGCATGCTGACAAAAGAGTGTGCCTTGCGCTCCCGATTTGGAAATGGGGCAAATTTAAATTCAAAAAAAAAAAAAAAAAAAAAAAAAAAAAAAAAATTAATGAAAACCCACCAATACCAAACCCAATAACGAAGACTGTGATCGTAAGTAGTGCCACCACCTCCCCCATGGCGAATTCCTCTGCTACCTGGTTTATACCAGCCGTTATTACGCTACTGTCAAAGGCGACGACGAAGCACGTAACAGCCACCACCATCGTGATGTACCATTTCCGCGCTTTACTCCAGTTCTTTGGGTTCTCTGGATCGTCGAGTTTAAATGTGACAAGCTCGTAGTCCTCGATTTTCCCAGTTTCATGGGATCTGACTGGCTTTGTGATCCGGCCTTCCGGGGTTTCTCGTGTATATTCCTCAAGCGTAGCGGTCTCTCTGAGAATACGGGATGGGAGATCTGTGGGGTCAATCGTGTTTGGAAGTCCAGCAGAGTAAGTCGGCGTACTCCGAATCGCATCAACGTGCGGGGGTTCCTCCATTTTGACAATGTTTTCACCGTGGGTGATATTTTTCCCCCCAGAGATAAACAATACTTAGAAACAGCTGAAACGGACTGGGCACCCCTAGCTCTATATATACCAGGCGAAGAAAAAAAATTTTGGCCAGGGAGAAACGGCACTTCGGCCATGTTGGTGACTTCATTGTGGGAACAGGAGAGGGACGAGGGGTTCTTAACCTACCGATTCATGCTTATCATTGGATATTATATAAAGTATCGTAGGGCCCGTGAATTGCAGGGATGTTTCTCTTTCGGCGCTCGGCGAGCGCTCGGATAAGTGCTCGGGATCCCATTTTATTTTATACAGACAACATTTCGTGGCGAAGGAAAGACTTAAGTGGATAGCCACCGAGGCTTGAGAACTGGCAGGCACGGTAAGCCGCATCATGCGCCGTTGGGATCGTACATAGTATTCGGTTTTACCCCTGAAGTTCCGATTCTCGTAAATTCGGCTAACGAATGTATCCTGACATGGCCAGGTGTAAAAAGAGGAACAAAAAAACACATCCAAAGCGGATATCAGTTATAGCAGCCTCAACAACTTTCTTTTTTAGCGACAATGGTCTGCTGCCTGAAATAACTAGACAGGATTTCCGTGGCCCTTTGGAGAATCGAATATCGATCCGAAGGCAGATTGTGTATATCATTGTGCATGCACAATGGTTAACTATATGGACATTCGGGTTGCCGAACGGGATCCAGTTAAGCGTAGGGCGCTACCTGAACCGCGGTCGTCATCTGGTGGGCTATGAAAAAAAATAAATATGGGTCTTCCCGGATCAAGCGGCCCAATAGTCTCAACACATCAAGTGGATAAGTAGACGCCGCTCTTGGGGACGGAAGTTCAAAATTGAATGTTTTTTCGGGTTCTAGTTAAACGTGATTAACAAAAAAATTGAATGTGGGTAGAAATGGAAAATCAAATTCTCTCAACACAGCAAATGCTGAGCATCAAGAGTTGAATTTTTAAAAACGATATCTTCATGTTGTATCCAAGATTGGATTTTTTCACTTGGGCTTTTCGGCCGGAAAACTTGTTGGCAGGCGGACAATTTCTAGTGCTCGTTCATCATATTTCAACCCTCACTCCTTTTATCTTGCTATATTTCTCACACCTTAACTGAAACCCTAATCCTAAGTCTGACGGGAAAGGGAATCAGGAATATCATGAAGAGAGAGTTTGTAGTGTGTTTTAGAAAGGCCAAATAGCATGCCAGAGCTGAGCATAGTTCCGAAATCGAGCCCTGGCGGGGTTCAGGCAAAAAATCCAAGCTCTGTCCATCTTCAACCATAACCAGGGATGTTTGCTCAGCAAACGCTGAAAACTGACCAGATAAGTTTCAAGTGAGATTGAGAAAGGATGGCAAGAAACAGATCGTGTATTAACTTGGGCTCTCAGGGTAGGTATCTGTAGTTCAATGAGTATTGAGGAACCTTATCAAGTAGGTCTTCATGCGATGATAGAGAAGCAGATTGCTGCGCTTCGTTCGTTCAAACCTTGTTTCTGTCAAAGGAGATTCAGCCATCCGTACGGAGTATAATCGTTGAAATTATGGGCGTCTCGCGACATTGAGAATCTGTTTGGCGAAGAAGTTTAGCGCGGCGCAGGCGGTGCGCTATCAGCACGTGACACAGCAACTGGCAAGTCTTGGAAGAAATTCTTGCTCTTGGCGGGGAACATTTTTGCCTTTACGGACTCACATGTGTAGCAACGGAGCTGACATTGCTGCTGATGGCTGGTTAATAGACAGCTAAACTCTTCCTTACGAAGGTCCTCGTCTCGGGGCGTTCCGCTGTCGAACCCAGCTGCTCTCATCCTGCCTGTTATCCAATTCGAGTAAGTCAAATTGGCGCGGGGTATTATGGCCTCCGAGTAGGTCTCGTACACTTGCTGACAATCTATGACTATGGTTAGATGGCCTTTGTTCATATACCCATTCGCATTGACCAGCATTCGTAATGGCTTCCTTTCAGGCCACTTATCTCACGATTCCTGGCTCAATTGCCTTTACTCAATCCCGAAGCCGCTCCATTGCAGCAACAATCGGTGTGAAGGATGTGCGGGCCCAGTGGATTCATTATGTTCATGCTGCTGGGGATTTGCAGCAAAGCGAGCGCGCGATTCTAGAACAGCTTCTTCATTACGGAGATATTGTAGGCGTCCCGGGCTCCTTTGAGTCAACAGACGGGCCATTCATTGATTATCACGTTAGCCCGCGAACGGGTACAATTTCGCCGTGGAGTTCGCAAGCTACTGGGATATCTCATGTCTGTGGCCTTAAAAATACTATCAAGCGTATTGAACGCGGTTTGCGAATCTCGTGTCTGCTTGCTGAAGACCGAAAAGAATTGGATAAAGCTGCTTTGGACGTTCTTCACGATCGAATGACTCAAATGATAAGCCAAGATGAGCCAGATCTTCACCTCATGTTCTCAGAACACCAACCTCTTCCCCTTGAAACGATACCGCTTTATGGTGAGAGCAAGTCCCCGATTGAGGTGCTACAAGAGGCAAACACCCGACTTGGTTTGGCATTGGACCAATCTGAAATCGATTACCTGGTGGATGCCTATGCGTCTGGTGGCCCAGTGGGACGGCCTCCTACCGACGTCGAGTTGTTTATGTTCGCGCAAGTTAACTCCGAACATTGCCGTCATAAGCAGTTCAATGCTACCTGGATCATCGACGGCAAGGAGAAGCCTCACACTCTGTTTGGAATGATCAGGAATACCCACAAACAGCATCCAGAATACACTATTAGTGCATATAGCGACAATGCTGCTGTCCTGGAAGGAGAAGTAGCTGGTTATTGGGCGCCCAACCCACTCAATGGAGAATGGACTCAAACAAAAGAGCAGGTTCATTTCTTGGCCAAAGTTGAAACACACAATCACCCCACCGCGGTGTCGCCTTTTCCTGGCGCTGCAACTGGATCTGGAGGTGAAATCCGTGACGAAGGATCTGTCGGCAGAGGTTCAAAACCGAAGACAGGTCTTACTGGTTTTTGCGTTTCTGATCTATTGATTCCTGGACATAAGCAGCCTTGGGAACTTGACGTTGGAAAGCCCAATCATATCGCAAGCAGTTTGGATATTATGCTTGAGGCTCCAATCGGAAGCGCCGCATTCAACAACGAGTTTGGAAGACCATGTACTGCCGGTTACTTCCGAACCCTCCTTACCAGAATCGATATCGGGAATGGACATTCAGAACTCCGAGGCTATCATAAACCCATCATGATTGCGGGAGGTGTTGGAACTGTAAGGCCCCAACACGCACTTAAAAACCCACACGCTGTCAAACCGGGTTCATTTTTAGTGGTCCTTGGCGGACCGGCTATGCTCATCGGGTTGGGTGGAGGTGCAGCCTCCAGCATTGCATCTGGAGAAGGATCTGCTGATCTCGACTTCGCTAGTGTCCAGAGGGGAAATGCAGAGGTCCAGCGGAGAGCACAGGAAGTTATTAACGCCTGCACGGCCATGGGAGCTGATAACCCCATCAAGTTCATCCATGACGTCGGGGCAGGAGGTTTATCTAATGCTCTACCTGAGCTAATTCATGATGCTGGCCTCGGAGCAAAATTTGAGCTCCGTGAAATTGACACGGCTGATAGAGGCATGAGTCCTATGCAGATATGGTGCTGTGAAGCTCAAGAACGATATGTTATGGCTGTCGGTGAGGAAGGGATGAATAAATTTACCGCGATCGTGAAACGGGAACGCTGTGGTTATTCCGTTGTTGGCCGCGGGCTGGGACAGCCTGAAGAAGACAGGAGGCTTATTCTTCTTGACCGGGATTCGAAAAACCAACCCGATCCAATTGATCTCCCCCTTTCAATCCTCTTCGGCAAACCACCGAAAATGACGAGGAACGTAACATCTAGACAACTTTCTCTTCCTCCTTTCGACTCTAGCCTTCAAACTTACTTGCCCAACATCCCTAAGGATGGCCTGCTTAGCGAAGCCGTTACTAGAGTCCTCAATCTACCAGCTGTTGCTTCGAAATCGTTCCTCATCACCATTGGCGATAGAACCGTAGGTGGACTCACGGCAAGGGATCAAATGGTTGGGCCTTGGCAAGTTCCCGTGTCAGACGTGTCTGTTACGGCAACATCATTGCTGCAAGGGATGAGAACTGGTGAAGCTATGGCTATGGGAGAGAAACCGACCTTGGCCCTAATTTCACCAGCTGCTTCTGCAAGAATGGCCGTCGCAGAATCTATCCTGAATATCGCTGCTGCAGATTTACTTGGTCAATTGTCCCGTGTCAAGCTCTCGGCCAATTGGATGGCAGCCGGAGGCCATCCCGGTGAAGGTGCTGCGATATATGAAGCTGTTGAAGCCATTGGATTGGGTTTATGCCCACAGCTAGGTATTAGTATACCTGTTGGGAAAGACTCGATGTCAATGAAGATGAAATGGAGGGATGAGAAATCTAATGAGCCACTTGAAGTTACAGCCCCCTTGTCTGTGGTGATCTCGGCGTTTGCGCCCGTTGGCGACATTCGTAAAACTTGGACACCAGCCCTCCGCAGCTTCGAGGAAGTGGGAGAAACCGTGATTATGTTTGTTGATCTATCATTTGGTCGTAAGGCCCTTGGAGGGTCCGCACTGGCACAGGTGTTCGGACAAGTGGGAAATCAATGCCCAGACGTCCATGATGTTGAACTTCTGAAAGACTTTTTCGACGCTACCCAACAGCTCCAGGAAGCCGATATTGTCCTTGCATACCACGATCGATCCGATGGAGGCCTTTTCACAACTCTTGCCGAAATGATGTTTGCTGGTAGGTGTGGAGTTCAAATTATGCTTGATGATATATGTCAAAGCTCCGATACCCACCACGCTCTCGAGACTCTTTTCAATGAGGAGCTTGGTGCAGTATTCCAGGTCCGTAAGAAGCATGAGACTCAATTCCGAAGCTGCTTTTCAACTTGTGGCCCCCCACCTGGATTGATATTCCGAATCGGTCGGGTATCCGACAAATCCAAGCAAAACCTGGCCATTTATCATGATTCCACTTTGATCTATCGGAATTCCCGAGCCCAGCTGCAACAGACATGGACCAGCACATCCCACCAAATGCAACGACTCCGCGACAATCCCACAGCCGCAGATCAAGAGTACGAAAATATCCTTGACGACAGAGATCCTGGCCTGTCATACAACCTCACTTTTGACGCCAAGGAATCAATATTGCCATTAATGACTAGCCTTACCTCACGCTTCTCCCCCTTCTCTACTAAACCTCGAGTTGCAATCCTCCGCGAACAGGGCGTTAACAGCCAAGCTGAGATGGCCTTCGCTTTCAACATGGCCGGCTTTACTGCCATCGACGTGCACATGACAGATATTATATCCGGACAAGTGTCCCTCACATCTTTTGTCGGCATCGCAGCTTGTGGCGGCTTTTCATACGGTGATGTCCTGGGTGCAGGCCAGGGCTGGTCCAAATCAGTGCTCCTGCATAAAGACACCCGGAACGAATTTCAATCCTTTTTCCAGCGTCCAGATACTTTTGCTCTCGGCGTTTGCAACGGTTGCCAGTTCCTTAGCCGTCTCAAGGAACTTATCCCTGGCGCCCGGCACTGGCCTAGCTTCGAACGAAACGAGAGCGAACAGTACGAAGGCCGTGTCTGCATGGTAGGCATCAGCGATCCGGACCCAGCAACTCCCAGCGTTTTCCTTCACGGCATGCACGGCTCCAGCCTGCCCGTTGCCGTCGCGCATGGCGAGGGCCGCGCATCGTTCACAAACTCGAGTTCGGACGCAGAGAGCCTTGTGAATCAAAATCTCGCACCGATCCGCTATGTGGATAACTCCTCGCTGAAACCTACGATGAGATACCCTTTCAATCCTAATGGTAGCCCAGGAGGTATAGCGGGAGTCCGAACTCCGGATGGTAGAGTCCTGGCTCTTATGCCGCATCCAGAGCGGACTATCATGGCGGGGATTGGAAGTTGGATACCGCCCGACAAGGTAGAGGAATGGGGTGATATTGGTCCATGGGGGAGGTTTTTCTTCAGTGCAAGAAGATGGGTTGGCTAGATTACACAAAAGCTGTTTTTCTTTGCTTTTTATTTATTATTTTTTTTTATTTCTTTATGTATTTTTTTTTTTTTTTGAGCGTCATGTCTTCCTTGGCAAGTTCCTTCGATGTAACCCTCCCTTCACGGCCATCCTGTTCAGCTTTTATATTCTTGACGCTGAATTATATCAATTCTCAACATTTATCCTACCGCAGCCTGTCTGTGGCTCTTTGCCTGCATACCTCTATATCCTTCACATGTCTCAACGCCAAACAGTCCCGTACCCATTTTCATATAGTTACTTGTAGAAAAAAATATATAGACGCCAGCTTTGATTTAAAAGAAGCGAACATGGTTTGATGCAAATTTTGAATGATAATCTAGAGTTGCTAGGGTATCCAGCACCGATATTTCAGGGAAACTTCTCATGGAGGCCCAGGTAACCAGCTTTTAGAGACATTGTAATCAACGGCTATACACTGGATATAGCAACATGCATCGTGACCTGTGTAATGCCGAAATTAAGACAAATATATCACACCCGTACTCTTCCTCCACTCCAATTTCTCCGCAAGAATCTCCCAACTGTTGTGACCATCTACGCGCCCCATGCCCCGCAAACCTGCCGTAATGAACGAACACAACCGCTCAAATTTATCCCTAACAGCGATTAATCGCTTCCTGTACGACGTTTCAAGAAACGAGACACTGGTTAAATTTCCCTCGTCCTCCATGCTATCATCAGTATCGCAGATACCGTCATCGTCAACAGAGCTAGATTCATCATCACGGGACCGGGAATGACGACTCCTATGGCTTCCGCTCGCCCTATATCGATGCCCAGTAGAGGAGCGGAGTGATCGACTATTTCCCTGGTCGAATTGATTGTCGCCATGACGCGAGATTTGAATATCAGAGAAATGTATACATAGATCAAGAAGGGATGTGACTGCCTGGTAAATCGGGGCGAGGTTTGGGGAGAGCAAGCATTGATCTTCTAATGACGAGGTGTATGATTGGTGAGCAGCTATCATCCCATCTACATCTTTCGCCTTCGATAGCGATTCCTTCATGTTTGCTGTCGAACTGCAAATGACAAGCTGTGTGAGATGTGCGTAGAGGACATTCAAAAACCAGACGAGGTGGTGTCGAATGCTGTACCCGAGAACATCGTCTTTCTTCTCGCTTTCGGTCTTTGAATGTAATGATCTTAGAAGACGCTGCCGCTCCACGACATATTTGGCTCGTCGTATTTGCATAAGGAAGGTCGAAACACGTCGATATGCTAAAAGTGACTGTTTTGTAATAATATTAGCCACTGGCCAAGGAAGAATATAGTCCATGGCGATGGCTTTCAAGATTTGGACGGAACGACAGTGGTGTTCAAAATCTCGAAGTCCGAGCTGCTTTGATCTGATTATGAGACGACTGGGATCGATACAGGCTAAGCTGCTGAATGCTCCTTGAGCGAGCTCAGTGAGGAAGAATCTATCATTCCATGACTGAATCCCTTTATCAATCAAATCGAATATTTCATGATCGATTATCGACGAAAGTGACATGTCTTTTCCCAGGTATATGTACTCAAGTGCCTCCAGGGAAACCCAGAGGCCACACTGTTCGTCCAGTTGTTTCCGCAACAAGTTCGAAGAAAAAGAGTGGTTGGAATCAATGAGTCGATCAAATGAGCGCTCTAGAAGTACTGTAAATGGCACCAAGGGAGAGAAGAATTCTGAAGAACAAATATCCTCATACGAAAAGTTTTTACATTTGGGGGCCTCTAAAAGCTCTGGATCTATGCCGAGGCGGCGAAGGAATATCATGCTTCTTCCCGTGGTAAAAATCTTCTTTGCTGCAGGTTGAAAAAAACTAGGTGCGTAAAGTTGTCCATGAGCTTCGTCCAGTGTAAACCATTCGTGCCAAAGCGTCCTTAGGTCAGTGAGTTGCTTTCCCGAATCGGACACAAAAAATGAACCTAAGGTCCTGTCCAGAAGTCCAGTTTCTATCCACAGTCGTATTGGCCTTGCATACACTTCGAAGCATTTGAAAAATATCTTAGCCACATCCTGAAAAGTTCTATCGTCTCCGCATGCCTGTTTAGAACAAACAAGTTCGTAGAGTAAATCCAAACACAGGAACGGCTCGTTTTGCGACTGATCGCCAAGTTTGTTGATGATGTCTGACAGTTCTCGTAGCAGATATGTTTCCTCGTATATATCTGAGTAGAGTCGAATCAAACTCAGCGTAGAAGACTCAGTTGTTCTTGAGTATTCCGCTTCCATATGCGATAAATTTTTGGTAAAGTTACTCAAGTGAAATTCCACTTCGCGCTGAAACATTTGCATAAATTGAAGTTTCTGGGGGCGCTTAACAAACAGCCGAATAACATGTAATTTGGCTCCTTGGACACCAAATGACCGAAGTAGGTTCCCGAAGGCAACTGGTGATACGTGGCGCAATCTAAATCTCCGATCAACCTCAACGTTACCATCCAAATACCAAAACAAAACGGTGGGCAGGTCCTGAAGCATAAATATCGTCTCTCTTATTACTTGAAACTCAGTAAGGCACAGGTCATCCTCATTCATCGGCTGACTAGTTTGCGCAACCCTATTTCTCCAGAGTTCAAGATCCTGGATGCGTGAAAGCAAGGTCTCATCTTCAACTGGTAAAAAAGCGCTATCAGGGATCTTAAAATCATCCAATGGAGGCTTGGGCCGTTGAGGGATAATTCGGGGGATAGATATGTCGCTCGATAAGTCTGATAGATCATCATCGGAGGAAAGTGCAGCAAAATCGATATCCAGCCAAATACCTTCCTGGTCACTGGGAGGGTCCGATGCATAAATATCTTTCCACGTTAAAGGCGGGGGCGAAGCTGGTCGTTGAAGTAAATCCAAGTCCTCGATTTTGGAATGTATCGCAGGCCTATCCGAGAGTTCCAAGAGCAAAGACAACAGTTCAGGGGCCCGATGGCTCCTCCTTCGATTTAGCTCTTCCAGGCGTATACGAAGTGCGTCGGACAGTGCATCCTTGTTTAAAACTTGAAATTTTTCTTGGAGGCCGTCAAGTTTCTTTGCAACATCCAAGTGGTCTGTTCTTCCAGCATTGTTCTTCTTCAGGGTCCTCTCAACCAGGGATTTCAACTTATGAAAGTGACGGCTGCCCTGCTACAGGTTAGAAACAGAACAACAGTCCATTGATAATCGGCTTGAATACTTGCTTTGTCGGACGTGTTTGTAATTATGATGATGAGCTCGTCAGTCAGTGCCCCGACATTTGCTGATAGAGCCATAGCCTGCCATATTCTGTATCCAATCTTAGATTAGATACTCAGTCCTGGGTGGCAGGCATTGATATACTTACGCGTCTATTTACTCATAGTTCTGTCGAAGTTGCCGTGATGATAATGATCTCGCGAAACATAACTAGTCCGTAACAGGCAGGAGAATTTGTTGCTGATTCAGCTGATTCCAAAGCTTGCTCTGACCGCAGACAACAATCTGAATATCCCTTCACCCTTACTCTCCTACCAGTCAACGGCCATGCGCACAGAAGCACCATGGGCCTTGCACGACCGCTTCGTTTTCTTTTAGCGACCTGCTTCGTTCTTACCCTTTTTCTCATCTTCCATGTCTCCAAATCACCCCCGACTCTGACCGGAGAAAAGGGGAATTACGACAATGGGCTGCTACAAGAACCGCTTCTAGATCGTGAGTAACTCGTGTGCTACCACATCGCTACCACATCACAATCCGACACGTATTGACAAGATCCGTAGCTACCGGAGAGCCTCCTGAGCCACTTTGGCGGGCAAAAGATGATGCATATGCGCCCGACAATCCCAACTCTGCTCGCATCAATGCGACGCTCCTCTCCCTAGTTCGGAACGAAGAATTGGAGGAGTTGGTATTGACGATGAGGGATCTGGAAAGGACATGGAATAGCAAGTTCAATTATCCTTGGACGTTTTTCAATGACAAGGAGTTTACGGAAGAGTTCAAAATTCGAACCCAAGCAGAAACGAAAGCGAAATGCAATTACGGTACGGATAATTGCGCAGAATTTCTCCCGGCCTCCCCCTTGTATATAATCGCGATCTAATCCTGTTTTTTTTTCATTTCATTTACCAGAATTGATCCCAAAAGAGCACTGGGATGTTCCCGATTTCATCAATATGGACCTTTACGACGAATCCTCCAAAATCCTCGAGGAGAAAAATATACAATACAGCAACCTGATGTCATATCATCAAATGTGTCGCTGGAACAGTGGCATGTTTTACAAGCACCCAGCTTTGGAAAACGTGCAGTACTATTGGCGAGTTGAACCTAAGGTCCATTTCTTCTGCGACGTCGATTATGACGTGTTCCGCTACATGCAAGACCACAACAAAACTTATGGCTTCACCATCAATCTCTATGATGCTCCTGAGAGCATTACTACTCTATGGCCACAGACGCTTAAGTTCCTCGAGGCACACCCCAATTACCTACATAAAAACAACGCAATGGACTGGTTAGTGGACAATAAGCAAAGACCAAAACATCACAAGGAGGCGAACGGCTATTCCACCTGTCACTTCTGGTCCAACTTCGAAATCGCGGATATGTCCTTTTATCGAAGCCAGGCCTATGAGGATTATTTCAACCATTTGGATCGTGCTGGAGGCTTCTTCTATGAAAGATGGGGAGATGCACCCGTACATTCTATCGGCCTAGGCCTATTCGAAGACAAGAGTAAAATCCATTGGTACGTCAAGATTTCTTTGCTTTTCTCACTTTTTTTTTCTATTTTTTTCTTTTCTTTTTTTTTTTTTTTTTTTTTTTGGCCTTCACAATGTTCTCCAATATCACTACGCAGTCAATTTCCTATCCTAATGTCCTATCCTATCCACCGCTTTTTCATTTAGGTTCCGTGACATCGGCTACCAACACATCCCATATTTTAACTGCCCGAATTCTCCGAAATGCAAGGGCTGTACGCCAGGGAAGTTTTACGCCGGTGAACCTTTCCTTCAGCTAGAAGATTGCCGGCCAAACTGGTTCAAATATGTTGGGACTGATTGATCTGGCCATCTCTGTGGAACAACTTTACTTCCGGAAGTGACGTTAGCGCGACACACGCAAACACATCCGTATAAAGACGCGTAGAACAAGACAAGAAACTTGTTGGCTCCTCGATCGCGCGTTCTCAATCTGTTGAAGTTAAAAGGGGACTACTTCCCATGCCCCCTTTTGCTCCCGCAGCGATGTGAATGTGGCATCTGCCCACCGAAACTCCTGAAAGTGAGAAAGACAAAAATATAAATAAAATAAAAAATAGCGGGCTGTTTCTTTCACCCACCTCCCCTGTCCGCTTAATTCAAATCCACCTCGACAACTAGATTCCCAACACAGGAGAAAGAATTAAAAAAACCAAAAAACTAACCCCATCATTCCCCTAGCCCATGATACGGGGACGCGATCCGAATGCCAGAGAACCCGCTGACAGGTCGGTATATGTATATATATGTTGATTCATTTTTTGTATACATGGAACATACAATTTTAATCAGGGCATTTCCATCAGCATACAGCCCAACTCGCCAACATTCCTTGTCTACATATCAAACGGTAGAAGAAAGAGGGTAGGCAAAAGGACCGGAAAGGGGAGAAGAAAAAAACAAAAAACCCCTGTTCAAAACCCTCATATATTATCACACATGGTATATCGGATGGAGAGAGAAAGGGCGTTAAAGGCAGGAGACGGAGTTGTCGTTGCTGTCTTGTTCTTTTTGGCATTTGTTTTGAGCCCACATGTACCCCGTTATATCCAATCAGCGTACTCCATACGGAGTATGCCTGTTATTAATACCCCATAACTAGTTAATATACTCCGTAGTTAGTTGATACTTAACAGAAGCATTATACAGCATCCCGTCCTCCCGTTCCTGCTACTCTATAGATGCTTTTCCTACATTCATAGCCCACAACCAGTACATACATACATCCCACGCTGAGATTAAAACCCCACCGCCCGTGCGTGCAAGGGACTCGGGTTCGGGTTCCTGCATACTTCCGAGCAAAATCCGCGGTATGAGAGCGCCACACCAATTATAGTGGTTCACCGCCCAAAATATTCGTTCCGTCAGCGCGGTTCAAAAATAGGGCTTCAGAAAACTTTCGGAAAATAGTCGGACGACGGTTACTACTATGACTAACCGTGCGGTTTGGTTTCATGGTTTAAAGGGAAAGCTAATATACATAGTATGTATATTTTCGTTGTCCACGTGGCATGGTGCTGGTAGAATGATGTTTGTTAAAGGGGTAGGAGGACTGGAGAATAAGACATGTCGTCTGTTGGGATGACTGAAGGTAGGATCATGGGGATTACATATTAGTTGAAAGATATATAACTATTTATACAGGTTGACTCTAGCGACACAATTTATCATTGACCAGCTAAACACTCCTAGGAATTGAAACAAGCCGAAAGTCTAAACTTCTATCCCGCCACACTTTCCACCATCTGTTTCGTTTTCGCCCCCCCTTTTTTTTTTGGTGGTTTCCCGCCTTTTGAAAGGCTTCTGCCGCTGGTAATTTTATCATGCGATAAACGGCCGGAAACTACAAAAGGAAACATAGCAATGACATATTAGGTTTAGAATACAGGTTTAATAGGGCGAACGAAAGCTGCTCATGCTTTCGGGTCGGGAGGCCAGGTTGTGGACCATACCAGAGCGTATGGCTGGGGGTAAGAGGAGCGGGTGATGCGGAATGCTTTCACAGTGATGTCCACATTTCCCTCTGGAGGATTGTTCCACATAATTTGCTCAACATTGTTCACTCTATCATAACCAGAACCGGTGCCCATGTTTCCGTGGCGTTCTTGGCCATCGGGGGCTATCGCGCTGAGGTCTAAGTCGTTCTGAAGGCGTGGGCCGGCTGGATCGGTCCATACGAGAGTTACCTTCAATGTTCCATTTGGAGGAACGGTCAGAGTGAGTGTAGGTGCGTTCTCACCATGCCCCAGTGCCTTACCTTCCAGATAGCCTCCACCTTTTCCACTAGCTATGCAAATGGAGTTCGTGAGATTGAGCAAGCCCCATCCGGAGCTATTGTTGGGAGACGGGCCAGCTTCACTGGGTGAATACTGCCCGACGAGCTCCATAGCACCATGCAGGATCAGAGCTTTCAGAAGTGCGGCGGTGGGACTCTTCAAACCGTTTTTGGCAAGGCATTCGCGCACACATGCGACGCAACCAGCAGCCAGAGGAGTTGCCATGCTTGTGCCTGCCAGGAACATCCACAAGGGATCGCTGCTCTGTCCAAATCGAGAGGTCATCTGGGCGCGTCGTGAGAGAGTGGACAAGACGGCGGTTCCCGGGCAGACCACATCAGGCTTGAAACGACCCTCTACGGTTGGTCCACGGCTGCTGAAAGCAGCCATTCCTTTGGGGTTGTCGGCCATTCGGTCATTGCGCAGGGGGTCCGCTGGCCAACGACTGCCGTATGTGACGGGGATGTCGGGACGGTTATTTTCACTAGCGCCAACAGTAATGATGTTCTTCGCAGATGCTTGTGATCCAACCTGGCCTTGGTCGATCTTGCCGTCGCGGTTGGCGTCTACTCCATCGTTACCACCAGCAAAGAGGATAACCATATCAGGATGTTTCCAGACAAAATCGTCAATCTGCCGCGCTGACGCGTCATACGGAAGCTGGCCAAAAGGAGAAACTGATCCCCAGGAGTTTGTGTGTATGCGTGCCCCACATTCTTCGTACGGAACGCGGAAAAGCTGAGTCAAATCCCGCGGAATACCACCCAAGCCATTAGACCCATCAAGGACAGATTGCAATACAAGGTGAGCCTTGGGTGCGGTGCCCATAATCGAGCCTCCCATGGACTTCGACTCGCCATTGCCAAGTACGGAGCCGGCTACATGCGTGCCATGCCCGTCTGGGTCATCGGACCTGCCCTTTCTCCCCATATCGTAGAGTTTGTCGACCCGGCCCTTGAAGGCAGGATGTGTATCCTCCTGATCACCGATATCAAAACCGGTGTCACAGGCTACCACAACCTGACCCTCACCCTGATAGTCACTTGGCTCAGTATACGTGCTGGTGCCGCTACATCCGACGATTTCGCGAGCCTTGTTGTTCCAGAGAACAAAGGGATGGACCTGCTGGATGAGGTATACTTGGTCAATGGCAGCTATATCATCGAGATATTCTTGCTGCACCTGAAGACGGAAACCTTGAGACAATGCTTCCAAGCATTTCAAATCAGCACGAGCCGCCTTCGCGACTGCCTCTCTAACAGAGTCATCATTTGGATCGACATCGTGATGAACAATGATATCGACCAATTGCAGGTGACTGGTTTTGGGGGTAGCAGTAAATGCTGACAATTGTTTGACCTGTGGGGTTCTTGATTTCAGACTGCCTTGCACAACAAACTGATCACAGTAGGTATTGGCCCAGGAGATAAATTCCAGCGAACGAATCTGTGTCAGGTCGGTACCCTTGTAGCTGCAAAGGTATGTACCTTCGGAGACGTATTCCATGATATTGATGCCTAAGGTCTGAAGCGCACCATGTTCCTCAGTTGACAGACAATCAGAGCTTGCCTGGATGAGGACGTAGTCTGATTTGGAAGCATCGTCTGCGATCATGCCAAAGTCCATCAATTGGCGGGACTCTGTGCTCGGATCGAGTGTATTACCGTTAATGCAAATGGAAGGCATGGCTGCTGAGGATTAACGGGTCAAACACTCAGTCGGTTGTAGGGTGATAGAAATAATAGGTGGCAATTATGCTTGATATATAAATAAGTAGTGTAGAGAAAGATATATAAATAGGTACGGTAGAGACAGATATGTATGGAGAGTCCAGAGAGACAGGATAGGGAACAGAGAGGAAAGGAGGAAAAAAGGGAAAAGGGAAAGGGAGAAAAGGAGGAAGAGTAGCTGCAATATAAAAGAACCAAACAAGCTGGAGAACGCGGAAATCAGCCGTGGAAGGGGGAGTGTGGCTCTGAGGCAGGTGGCAGGAGGGAACCGTCGTCAATGCGTCCTTGCTTCATCGCGATGGGACGAAACGCGCACTGTTTATAAAAGAAAGGAACAGACGCAGATGCAGACCGTCACGTCGCCACAATTCCTCAAACTGTGGCTGCTGATCACCCAATATAGCGTGGTGGCGATGAGGGTCCATGAATAGAAAGAATCTTGTATGAGTTCAGGAGCCAGGCTTCCAGCTGATGGTTGGTTTAACTATATATAGGCAAAGCTGTTAGTGAGTCATAGGGCATTGTTCTATATATATTTTGTGCTGACTGGTCTTCGGATGGCAATAGCTTTTGTTGACGTGAACAAACTTTTTGAATGTTCGGTGAGAGATGTTTCGGAGCTGAGTAGCCAATGAATTCCCGTCTTGTAAGTGGAATCCGTTCGTACACGATTGCAGGAAAAAGGCTCGAGTATCAAACGTGTACCGCTTGAGCAACCATCAGGCAAGATGGCTTGTGGTAAATTCAGCTCCAACGTTATTGAAACGGTGTATGGCACACTTGATGAGCCTTAAGAAACACTGCAAAAAAGCATGAGGGGCGATATCGAGGATCCCGATCACCAGCGCTCAGCCATCCCGATCGAAGCTTTGGCCATCAGGAAATGACTGAAGATGAGCAGGTTTGTAGCAGGTTGGCTGCCTAGCCAGTTGTGTGCGGTGGATAGCATTTGGATACAAACCTGACCTCTGGCAGGAGACGAATTTTGAACTATCCACTGCATCTCTGGACAGCATATTCCCTCCCAACTAGTCTTAAACTCTGAGAAACCAGCACTTGCAATCTGCGTGAGAGATTACTTTTTGACTTTGATAGTACCAGATGTACAGTTCGCCAGCCAACTCCCCGAAGAGCAGAAGGGCCACAAATGGAAATCACGGTCACCCCTTAACCCCAACAACAACCAAATTCCTTGGGCTTTGCTGATAGTCAAACACCGCCTCCACCCACGCCTCCTTCACCTCAGTCTGCTCACGCAGAAACAGCCACCGATCCACCACAATCACTGATTCCACAACCCCAGCACTAAACGCCATGAGACTCCACACAATGCTAAGGTTCTTCCGATACACTGCATACCGCGCCTCATACCCTTGAAACACTGTTTCAGGCAACCCGCATACCTTTTCCCGAATCACCTCCCCGTAATGCGCATCCCGCGATAACTTCTGAATAGCTGCGTGCGCATATGCGGCAAACGAAACGAACGCAGCCTTACGCATCGATCCAACAATCAACGGCGTACCGCTGGCCCCCTCCTCCGCCTTGCCTCCGCCTTCCAAGGGTACATCGCCAATTGGACCCCCAATCCCGGGAACAGGCACAACGCCATAATCCACCAGCACCCGCTGCAGCAGCGCGCGGTAAAAGTGTCTTATGAAAAAAGTCTCGCTATCCTCCGGGCCCCAGTTATAAGGCGCCTGGACAGCCATCATGCGCGCGGTGATGTTCAACTTGATACCGGTGCCGCCCTCGTGTCTGTACGTTTCGAGCTTCTTGCTCATAGGAAAACCGTGTGGGTCGTAGGCATTTGAAGTAGCTTCGAGGCGAGGGTGGAGGGAGCGGAGGATGGGGAGTTTGTAGGTTACAGGACCGAGGCGTTCGGTCATGAGATTGTAGCAGCAGCCGATCATGGCGATGGCGGTGACGGAGGGGTTGAGGATGAGGGAGCGGATACCGTGGTGGACGAGGTTGCCACAAGAGTGGAGGGAGATGACCATCACGCGGGCGGGTTTGGTATTGCTTTCGGAGCCGGGCGGCGAATTTGGATATTTGCATGTACGTTGGCTTTGTGGATTTTGACCGTTTGGACTTGGAGGAGATGATGGTTCCACGACATGCCTGACTATGGCCTCCAGGTATCCATTTTGGATATCATGTTCGATATAATCCATAGACCCTTTAGAATCATGTTTCTCCTTTACCATAGCGTTATATGTAGTCCGGCCATTACTGCGGCCAACACATCCCTCCATATCAAGTTCAATCACACGCTCCTTTCCCTCCTCAACCCGAACCTCCTCCCCATTCCGTGATGTCGACACAGCAGAGTCAGACTCTGCCGCAACCTCAACATCACCACTCGCATTCTCCTTCTTCCCTTGGTTCTTATTTTTGGTCTTATTCTTCTTCAACTTCGCAAGCACATCCTTCCCAATCGCGCCGCTAATATTATTCTGCCTGCGTTCAATAGCGATAATCTGCCGATTATACAACGGGCTCGCTAATGTCCTGCCCAGGTAATTCTGCCCGGAGCCAAAATCGACAATATGAGAGATGACCTCCGCCCCACCTGCTTGCTGCTGGATATAATCGGATAGTGCGTCGACGTAGCGCGCGAAATGAGCGACTTCATGGGCTTTTTTGGGTTTCATACCGATAGCAATGTGCTGCGGGATGGTATCGTGATTACCATTATTATGATTATGATTATTAGGATTATTATTGTTGTTGGAAGGTTGGCTGTTACTGGTGTTGGATATTGGGATTGGCAATCGCGGAAATTCACGCCGGAGGCAATGTCGGCGAACATCATTGATATATCGCAAAAGACTCTCGGGGGGAAGCACCGGCGCTCCTCTCCAGAAGCCGCCAAAATCATCTCCATGCGAATTGGCCGGACCTGTAATATTCCGTAGCAGCGCGTCTATATCCTCTCGCATGAGCAAATCTAATATAACTCCAATATCATGGTGCACGAAGAAATCCCTCCACTCTTGCGGGAGGACGGTTGTGTAGAGATCTGGAATGCGGGTAAGGAAGTCGAGGATATGCACGCCCCCGCACAGGTTGCGGAATATAGTAGAAGTCGTTATGAAGGAGAGGAGGGAGGATATGTAGGTGTCCGCGTCCGGCCAGCAGGCGGGGAGCGGAAGGGGGGTTTCGGGGCGCATAGTGCATGGAGGGGTATCGTGGGCTTCTCAGATGGGCAGATGTTCTAGCGACATTGCGAGTATATTCATGACGATTTGTATAAGATACAAGAGAATGAAGTAATGTCCGTCGAGGAAACCGACGGGAATCTAATTGATGGAGAGAAAGAGAGCACCAACTGACAGAAAATAGAAAATTGTAAATTTTTGAATTCGTAGTTGAGCTCCGGACTTGGCGCCAAGCTTCCCAAAGCGACAAATCATCCAAACTTCCAACTCCAACACCCGCTACCTTATTCACATCCAGCATTCCCTACACCTCTATACACATACACATGGCGTCCTCGATAGAAACAGATCCCTTCCTCCAGGTCCAAGCGTATGTTTATTCTCCCTCCCTGTCTTCCCGTCCCTCTCCAGAAGCTAACATCATCCCCACAAACAAACCAGTGATGTCCTCTCTGCTCTCAACAATACCCGATCCCTCTTCTCTTCCTACCTCCGCATCCGCTCCATAGCCACCACCCCCACCTCCCCAGAACTCGAGCAAGCACGCTCAGAGCTTGAAACAACCCTCCACGATCTCTCCACAGATCTGAAAGACCTCGTCGAAAGTGTGCGCGTTGTCGAGCACGATCCATATCGCTACGGCCTTGAGTTGGAGGAGGTTGGCCGCCGGCGCCAGTTAGTTGAAGATGTCGGGCGGGAGATCGAGGGGATGCGCGCGGAGCTAGTGCGGGTGGTTACCGCCAGTGCTTCTGCGACTGCTTCTGGTGCTTCTAGCGCTGTGAGGAGCAGGCAGGCTGGTGCTGGTGTTAGCGGACAATCACTACCCAGCCCTTCACACTTCGAGCTCCACGATGATCATTTACTCGGCGACGGCGATCGGGAAGACTACTATGCAGAATTTGAGCAGCAGCGGCAGCAAGAGCTGATGGCGGAGCAGGACCAGCAGCTTGACGGCGTGTTTCAGACGGTGGGGACCTTGCGGCGGCAGGCGGATGATATGGGTCGAGAGCTGGAGGAGCAGGTGGAGATGCTGAAAGAGGTTGACACGCTGGCTGATCGAGTTGGGGGCAAGTTGCAGAGTGGGGTTAGGAGGGTGGGAAAAATTATAAGGCGTAATGAGGGTATGAATCCTTTCTGTTTGCTCCATTATTACATCAATAAGGCAGATTATTGCTAACTATGGTTGATCCTCTTGGCAGATACTGCGTCAAGCTGCTGTATAGCGGTGTTAATTATGGTGTTGATCCTACTACTAATTCTGGTTATTGTGCTATAACTACAAACAAGAACGGGGACTGGAAGGGCTGACTTCCTTTGGTATACATTGTTCAATAAAACTAAAGACAAAGACGAAAGCTAAATACCCGACTTTTCACGCAAACCTCGAGAATATCCCATTAGATACCAATCATTCAATCAGAGAAAACGACAAAGGTGAAACAAAAGGGGAAAAAGTTCAGGTCTTGACCTTTTTGCGAGGTCTATCAGCTTCCTCCTCGTCATCGTCATCATCGTCATCATCGTCATCATCGTCTTCCATACCATCCATGTCGAAATCAAAACCCGAATCGATGCCATCTCCCATCTGAAGTGATTGTACTGCATTCACACAGTTAGCAGGAGAGGAAAGCAAGGAAAACGGGAACAAGAAACGAAATATTTATCAAAACGAGGCATACCGTAATACTTAAACGCATTCTCCCAGATGTCTTCGCTGAGTGCCATGGCAAGCTCATGGCCATCAGGGAATATCTCAGCATCCATAAGCCCATCCTCATCGCCGCCATCATCATCCACCTCCTCGCTCACATCATCAGCATCCTCACCGTCTTTTCCTTCGTCACCACCAACCTTCTCTCCGCGGGAGATCTTCCCCCAATACTCCTCATCTGCCTTCACAGCCTCCTCCGACTCCTCAGCCGAGATATCCCGTCCCCGATACCCAAACCACGCAAAGAAGCTCATGGTAGGCTGGTCCTCATCGTCGTTATCGTCATCATCGTCGCCATCCTCATCCTCATCCTCCTCATCCTCAGCATGCAAGCCCGCCATGGCCTCCGCCTTCGCCACCTCCTTCACCACCTTCTCATACTCGGGTAACTCCAACCTCTGTTCCGGAGTAACTTTCTGCCCCTTTCCGCCGGCCACCTTCTCCTCCGCTTCAGCAAGGTCACACGCCGCATCCAAAAGCCCCTTGGTAGGATCCATCTCGGCTTTCCTCCATGGAATCCTCACAGGCTGCGACACTAGGCCCTCCCACACCGACCTCCTCCCACTCTTCTCCGAAACGCCAATGCTCTTCCGCCAGTAAAAATCCTTGACGAATTTGCCGTCGCCGCCAAACCAGGGATTCTGCTTCGGGCTGGTGTCGAACTCAAATGTAAAGCGGACGTTACGGGGTTCGCCGGCATCACCGGCATCGTTGACGCTGAAGCGCTCGACGGTGAAGTTCTTAAGGCACTGGCCGATGATTATTTCGTCGGAAGGGAGGATGTACTCCTCGAGGTTGGAGAAGACCCGTGGCCAGAATTCGGCCTCGGAGAGCTTGCTGGTTATGAGGGCGTTGCGCCGGGTGTAGAGGGGCCGGAAGATCGGAACGGAGGCGCGAACTGTAATTGTGATACATCATTGTATTAGATTTTAGCCATTTGTTGCTCTGTAGAACCAAAATTTATCTATCTATATATATATATATATATATATATATATATTTTTCCACCAGACAGATTATGTATTTCTTATATTTCTCCGCCTCGATTCCCAAAGATATATATATTGAGTGAGACACACCCTAGGCAAAGCAACGCAACAGGGCCATGGCTAAAAGGAATATCAATCAATACGTACGCGCCTGAACCTCCGCCTCCACGAACTCGCGCTCCAGCAGCGCCATTTCGCGCGTGGTTTCTTTGGAGATCACAGGGGTGTCATCAGTCATGAATTCAGTGCGCTTGAGGAGCGGGACTTCGTCGTCGGAGGCCATTGTATGGGCGTCTCTATTAGATATCGTTGGTTAGCGACCGGCTTGGTGTCGTGTTATGTCGTGTCGTGTTTGGGAGATGAGTAAAACTTCTCGTGCGGTGCGCACATTCTCCAAAATAAAACAGGAGGAGGAGGAACAATTTTGATAGGAGTTAGGGGGGGAGGAGGGGGAAAGCAAAGATGAAGCGCCGATAAATGCTGGTGTGTTGTTGGTGTTGGAAGTTAAATAACCCGCTTTTTTGTCGCAAGCTTGATGAAAGTTTTACACACACCTTCGTCCAGTTTAATTATAACCAAACAACAACACAGAATTGAATGGAATAAAGAAATAGAAGGGAGGTATATCGAACCACACAAAACAACAAAAAATACGCAAAGTGGAAGGAAGAAAGTGATATCCCATCGAAAAAAAAAAAAAAGAAAAAAAAAAAAGAAAAAAGAAAAGAAAAGAAAAGAAAAAAGGAGGTAAACAGAAACTTTGTTCGCGGAAATTTTGGAGGAAAACCTTTTTTCTTTTTCTCCCTGCAAGGTTCAGCTGCTGCTACTACTGCTAACTAGAGCTCCCTAAGCTATGGAAGCTCCACCTAACAATAATAGGCTAATGCACTCAATTCCTGCTGGATACCTGCGGCATTGTGGAATCCGCGCTAGCCCTCGATCCTGCGGCCGTAACTTTGGGTACTGCGTCTACAGTAAGTAGCACTGGTTGAGAGCGGCTTCGTGAACGCATTCGCTCAGGGCGGGAGAATTGAAAACGAGGAGAGTTAGATGGAATGTCGAGAGCGATTAATAATTATTGCAATGCTATCTATGGTTTGGTTGAGCTTGTGGAATATTTTCGATCACAACTTGGGTTTAGGCACAGCGGTTAAAAGGGGGGTTTCCAAGACGGCAGGGAGGGATATCGCAAAAAGCGTGGGAAATTGGTTCTTTTTCTCAATACCACAATACCACGAACGTATGGTGTGAAAAAAGAGTCTTTTTGGGCTCATTAACCATACATACATAAAGAGTTAAATAAACAAATAAATAAACATAAGATGAATGAGGTGAGATGAGATATACCCACACTCGTCTTCCTCATTCATTCATGCCCTTTGGGGCCAATTCAACAATATTGCTAACCCAAATCAGTCATTCAAAATCTCAATATATCTCAAATTTCAAATCTCGCATGTCATATCTCATATTCTCGTATGCTCATATCCCCCATCCAAATCGAGGGCGTCACCCCCCAACAATAAGACTCAATCAAATCAAGCCTATATCATCCAATCCAACCCATTCGCCTCCTCCTCAACTGGGAAGACCTCCCGCGCATACTCCTCCATATCCCTCCACCCTTCCCACAAGCTCCTCGCCTCGTCCACAAGCCCCAGCGACTGAATACCCCCATATGGCTCTCCAGGGCCCTTTCCCGTGCCATGCCCCTGTCTCTGTCCTTGTCCCACATCAGCACCAGGCCCCCTTATCTTACTCGCTTTTTTCGTCGTCGCCACAGTCGTTGCAGATGTTGCTGATCTGGTTATTGTTGCTGTTGCTATTGTTGATGGTGTTGTCGGTGTTGTTGTTGTTGTTGTTGTTGTTGCGATAGCCTGACTCCGGTGCTGATTGTGCCCGGCGTTTATAAACTCCGGCTGCGGGAAATAGGGCGCCTGCATCTGCCCGAATAACACTTCTATGCCCTCCAGGTGCTCGCGGTAGCCAGCGGGGATGGAGACTTTGATGTCGATTTTGGGAGAGTAGGTGTACACGCATGAGCGGCGGAGGGCGCGGGAGAAGGCGGCGCAGACTTGGTTGGGGGTCAGGGTTTCGAAGGAGAGTGCGATGCTTTATGTATTTTATTTGTATTAGACATACATAGCTTGAGTGTTGTTTCGATGTGGTTTTTATAGATTGTTTATTGGAGGATTTGTAGGTGCAGTTTTATTAGTTAGAAGGGTTGACGTACCGATGCCCATTCCACCTCTTCGGCCCATCCTTGAAAATCTGCAAGACAGTGGGGCCAACGTCATGCTCCGCATCGAGCCAAGGGAGAGGGATATCCGGATGGAACGGCGCGCGCCATTCAAACGAGCCATTCTCCAACAGCTCCATCTGGAACAACGGGTACGGCAGGCTGGTGAAGTTATTGTTGTAGATGCCGGCATAGACGAAGGTGGCCGGCAGCCCAAGCTGGCGCACGTAATTCTCGACGGCAAACTTGCAGCTCCAGAGGGGCAGGGAGATCCAGCGGGACGGGTTGTGGGCGGCGTGGTCGGGCATGGAGCTGTAGATGTAGTGGGTGATGGAGCCCGCGCGTTTGGCGGCGTCGGCCAGATCGCGGCCGATGGCTACCTCATCGCCAGCCTGCGAGGTGGTGTTTATGAAGGCGAGATTTGCGCCGTCGAAGAGGGTTGTTATCAACGGCGCATTGTTGAGGAGAGGGCCCTTGAAGAGGGTAACGTTGGGCAAGCTGGCGAGCTCCTGCGGGATGACGCCTTCGAGGGTGTGGATTTGGGCACGCACGCGATAGCCGACGGCCGAGGCAACGCGGATCAGGGAGGCGGCTTGGCGGCCAGAGGCATTGACTATGGCGATTGTTTTGGTTTGGGGCATATGGATTGATTGGAGGGAGATCGAGGCTGTAGTTAGAGAGAATCGCCCGGAAAGGGGGCCAGAAAGAGGCCTTATAAAAAGATTTATTTTGGCGGTGGGGCTAGCTAGTGGGGAGATAGGGGGGATGGAAGAGGGGAGGAGAGAAGTTTATGAGGGACACCATCACACCAGGGCTCTACCTAGGAGCGGGAGAGGTGAAAAAGCCTCATCAATTGCAGAGCATGAAGGGTTGGTGCCACGTATGTAGAAGAGGAGAGGAATAAGGGTGAGACTACTCGTACCGACAGTCGGGACCTGATATCGGGGGCCAGAGCTAGTTAGCGTCTCTCTCTCCGCAAAGGAAGTACAGAGGAAATGAGAGGAACAAGGAGAGGCAGCGCGCCGCCGAACTGAAGAAAAATCGAGCTGGTCCCGTGCATCCTTTCTTTGCTTTTTCCTTTCCTTTCCTTTCCTTCGGAGCGGGGGAGAAATGTATGATTTGTATCCCGTTCTTCGGGGCTCTGGAAGCGCCAGATAATGGCTTTGGTTCCAGATTAGTTGTATTTCTGCCGAGATCAACAGCACTAAAATGCCACCATCAACAGCGAACCTGTCGAAGCAATCCTAGCAGTTGGTTATCACGAACATGCTTCGCTATGTTTACATACCAAACGCTGTATATTAGGGTTAGGGTTACATATAAGACCCGTGTATCATCCCACAGATTGGACAGCATCGAGGTATCCGCTCTCCTCCATCCATGCTTCCTCACCTTCACCTTCACCTTCATTCGACTGTCCAATCCAAGAGTTCACCCCAGCTGCATGATGCATTGAAAAGTGGCCTAGCGCTTGTTTCGACTTGAACAAAGGTAACCTCCCCAGAGCGCATCATACTGCAATCCCTTGTTGAAGATGTAGAGCAAGGCAAAAAACATCCTAGACCGCCAACGCGAACAATGTTATGCGGGAGAGCCCCAGCGAGATTTATTACACTACGCACAGATTGAATTGATGCTGCCACTAATAAAAATCTTCAAGTCCTTCCGACACGGTCATCCCAACCTTTGACAACTACTAGGACCTCCATAGTACTAAAAGCAACTTCAAGAGTGATCCCTTTTGCTTTCGGTAATAAAGCTTTCTCAAAATTTTACGACGACTAGACCCAAGGCGATGCTGAAATTGGTCCACCTATGACCCCGTGTTACGGCATTAGAAGTGGATATGGTGTGAGCTGCATTGGCCCCTCTGATGTTCTGCGCAGCTGAAAATTCGGTTGAGAACTTCACATTTACATCGTGCAGAATCTCATCGTACACACAGAACTTCACCTGCACGCGAAGACTCCATGCGCCACTTTCCCACAATTTCAATCGCCATGGTACACTCATGGCTGCTTGTTTTTCTTCCGGCAATTCTAAAATGAATGAAACCAAGAGTATCGCGGATTCAGAGTATGAACATTGAAACATTGAATTGTTTTGCCTCAGGTCGTTGGTTTTGGAACGATCGACAGTAACTTCCTTCAGATCGTACAGATCGTAGTGAAGTTGCGACGATGGCCGGTTTTATGGCCTGCTTCGCTTCTATCCTGGTTTCTTTTTGCGCGTCTATCCTAACTCTCCTGGTTTGAGGGATGTTCTGAACCTCCCTGCTCCGAGAGTGCATGTATAGCGTTCTCGTGCATCAGAGAACCCTTTCGGAGTAGAGTATATCCTCACAGAGAAGCAAGCCAGTGTAGCACTAACTGATGTATGGGAGTGGCATCATCGAAGGAAAAACAGAAGGTCCAATTCCTGGCCAGGTTGCTGATATTGAAAACTATCTCGCAGTTCTGAAATTCTCTAATTCAGGTTGTTGTGTGATAAGGGTGGCCTTCCTAACAATTCAAATTCGGGTGTACCACTCTGCCTTCATTCAACCAGGAATAACTAAAGCGCGGAGCAAAATCTTTGGCATTGGACCGACCAATCACATTCTTATTTCTTTGACTTCGGAAATTGCAGCTGCATAAACACATAGTTATGCCTTCAACACCTTAATACCTCAAGGTCCTTCTATAGCGACCGACAATACCAGCCTAGCCTCTCCAAAATGCTCTGCGTGTTGGAAAAGCTATTTCAAATGGCATTCATGTTCTTTTGCAAACTCAAGTCATCCTTGCGTTGGTTTTACGGCATTGGCGATCTCCATGTGCAGAATATATTTGTCAACTCAAAAGTCCCAAGCTGATATTGCCGGGATTATTGACTGGTAGTCTACGCTGTATGTCAGCTGTTTTCAGCGTCTGGCAGGGAATTTTGTTTCACAGTTCTGTAACTATGAGACGCGCGGATTCCATGTTGACCAACCCCTCCGAAATTGGGGTTCGTTCGTTCGGTTAGGTGGCTGCCAAAACAGGGGTAAGTTCAAGCCCCATAACCTCTCCAATGAGGGGCAAGATTTGAATGATTTGAACCGCTATTGAGATTTCCATTTCAATTTCCAACGTGTGCAAAAAGGACTATTAACTCCACACCTCCGTTCAGGTAGCTGTAGCTACCAAATACCAGAATAATACCCAAAATTAGGGCATCATGTCAATATAGCCGTTGTGCTAGTCTGATTTATGAACCAGATGCCAATATCAGTCCATCTCATACATCAACGGATGTAATACTTACTGTGTATGCAATGAATGACTCCCCCAAGGATTGCATTCCCCTTTCACGATTTCGTCACCTACTCGCCCCACCATCACCTGTAGTGTGAGGTGGGGCATGCTTCAGGATGGAAGGCAGAGGGAACAATGGGCAGCAAGGGCCTTTTCCCATTTGATTGAACACTTCTCTGGAGATCGAGAGGTAAAAAGTATGTACATGTACAGTACAGTACATGGACAGAACATGCAAGTGGACATGGCACGCAGAGGAAAAAGAGTGAATGAGGTATATAACCTTATGCAGGCTCTTTGTCAAGAAAGGATAGCACCGAAAGTGGGGCATCAGAGCAAACAAATAATGGCAAATTGACCCTGCGGCATTTCCCTTGACAGCCCTAAGCCGCAAGTCATGGGCGGATAGTGCCACTGCGCGCAGTGATATCTCTTGCATCAGCTTTTCCTGACATTTTTTTAATGCCTGGTTGTTTAAGCAACGCTATTCGGAACAAGAACGCGCATACGAATCATCACCAGCAGCGAAGGTAAAGAGAGCAGTTCGCATGAGCCTCTCTGTAAGTAGCCGACTCCCTCAGTCTTATTCATACGGAATATAGCAGAACGCAAGCAAACCACGCTACCTTGGTGCAGGAATATCAGCAAGCGTTCCCAAATTATCCGACGCTCGTGTAGAACAACTATGGCAACAATGACCTACCACATTACTTGAGGGAATATCTAATCATCGTTTGTTTCCTGGCTCTCCCGGTGTTTCATCTCGGAGGAAGCAATTCACTGAGCTGGAACTTGAGTCCCTGATTGGCGTTAGGCACGAGTTGCCCGGGTGGCAGCTTATATTTATTTGTTCTTCGTTCCACCACAATCTTGGAACAACACGATCATCGCGTCCACTGTTTGCTTATCTACTTGCTCAATCCTCAGTACCTGCACAGGAGAGGGGGGCCACCTCTGGAACAGGGATAGGCCGCGGTGAATGTTGTCTATACAGGCCGTTGGTGCAAAGCTAACCTATCACCACCTCGCTATCCAATACAAGATACGAGCCTGACGCCTGCTTCTAGTTCTCGCAACTCTCAGCTACGCGCCTGGCAGCGCTCTCATATAATTATAAAGACCTATCTCTATCCTTTAGTTTTCGATGCACGCTGGAATGGCCAAGGCGCAAACAGGTGATGGTAACCACCATATGCTTTGCCCGGTAACTACCAATCCACCTCACAAACATCAGTTCCCTGAGAAATATCCTTACAACACGCCCCCACCTAGGTCGAAAAGGCAGAAACTCAACAATATAGAATCAGCACATTGGGATAACCTGTCAAACGTTTGGTTCACTAAAAGTGCGTTAAGAGAGTTGGACCGAAGAAACCATTGCCAGAGATCGTCCCAGAATCGTCGGCCGCTCACTCGACAATTTCACGCGGAGCTGAGGAAGAAGCCCCGTGAGCCTTTTCAGTTCGCTCCTGACTTTCTTCGCCATTGCACTCCCATTTACCTAAAGAAAATAAAGAGACTGGCTAGACTGGGAGGGCCTGATCTGTCCGACCTTAGATATGTACGTAAACTACAGAACCTTAACTAGTTAGTTAGTTACACGCCAGTACTGACAAATTTTAGTATACCAATAATTCCCGTTCCTGGAGCCGAAAGCGACTTGCAGAATCTCAGCCTGCTGCCTCTATCCCACCCCCCACAAAATCCACAAAATCCATGGCCACCACCGCCTATTGTCGTAACTTCCAACAACATTTGGCTGACCATGGCATCTACTCTCACAATTTTGAGTACCCCAATGGCAGAAGACCGGCGAAGCCAAATAACTGGAAGGAACTCAATGAGGTTTTAGCGCAACCGCGGCCTTCTCTATCAAATTTCTCTGAGGAGGAATTTGAAAAGTTTATTTTAGCAGACGCACGTGCTTCGAAAGAAAATCTAGTGATTTTATCGGTGATTCCTCTTATTGAAGGCAATGATGGTGGTCTTGATTTCAGTGGAGGAGGGTATCCATTTGGGAAACTCGCTCCTTTAACTGATGGGATGCTGGGTCATGCTAAACCAAATCGCTTTTACGGTGCTTCTCCTACACAACTCAACCCTAAAATACGGAAAGAGCTTAGTAACTATGTCGTTCCATCAACCCAGGGTGACCTCCCAATACTCCCAAATTTCTTCTTGGAAGTAAAAGGCCCCGATGGATCCCCCGCTGTTGCTAACCGGCAAGCCTGTTACTATGGTGCACTAGGAGCTTGCGGCATACATTTCCTTCAGTCATATCAACAAGACAAACCAGTTTATGATAACAATGCTTATACTATTACTTCAACCTATCTCGGCGGCCATCTCAAGTTATATGCTACACACCTCGTACAATCCCCTGATCTGGACTGCCCTCCTGGATACATCATGACTCAGCTCAAAGGTTGGTCGATCACCAGTGACCTGGAAACATTTGTGCGGGGGGTGTCCGCGTACCGGAATGCTCGAGATTGGGGCAAAGGAAAAAAGGGATGAATTTATTAAGTTGGTAAATGAACGACACGCAGAGCTTGCAGCGCAATCTCGAAATCAATCAATATCTCAACACCAGATGGCTTGTGACCCACCCATTACCCCGGATGAATCCGATGCATCAACAACACCTGGTGAAGCAGGGGTACCAGGATGTGAACTGGGGCGCCACGACCCCTGTTGAAGATACCAAAAGAGAAGAGTCTCGGATTCATGGTAGAGCCCCGCAAAAGCCGAGAATTGGACGCGATACAGCTGGGAATCAGGTTTCTGGACTTCTAAACTGAGGGATAGCGCGGAAGAACACTTTGTTTTATTTTATTTATTTTTTTTTAATTCCTTAACCTGCTTTTCTCACTTGGTTTCATTTTAAAGAATTGTGTTAATGGCTTGCTATAAGTTCCCTGAATCCAGTGTTTCTCATAAACATTTGGCAACCAGTGCATCGATGCTGTAGCAAAATGGCGTCAATTCCACATGGAAATTGACATGCGACGTAATTTGGACGTAATAATACTCTCCATCTTTGTTCTCCAGCAGTGCAGATCCGCACCTCACCCAGGAGGTAACTTTCGTCCAAAGCCATTTATCCTGACACGACAACTGTTAATAGAAATAGGCAACAGATGTTTGAGGCATTCATTTTTGAATGTAAAACATCATGCGCTTACAACGACAAGAAGTAATTAATGATGGGGAGATTGAATGAGTCCGTAGCGCCACCGTCTCCTTTCGGTTATTTTTCCGTTGAAAAATTGTCGATACCACCATGGCTTGTGCAAAAATATTGGGTTGCTGGGGGAAGGATCCCTCGGGGATGTTCTGTCGGGCCGGCCCCTATTTCCATTTCGGCCCAGCTTCCATGTTTCCATCATATAAACATGTATACAAATATAGATTAAACCATTGATAAAAAGTCACTATCTAATTAACCCCATAAGCAGGTGACAATCCATACCGGTTAATGAAAAAAAAAAAAAAAAAAAATGTCGAGTCTATGAATCAACACACGTAAATAATACAGTTCGAGAAGCAGGCGAACAAGTCAATCCTGGTGATCTGGGAACGTGAGGATAGGCAGGACGTCGGACCGTAGTCTGGGTTGTGGAGTCTGATAACCGTGATATAAATTAGCATAGCAGTAACTACCAAGGGGAAGCTTTTCTTGTCATAATATCCCACAATTCTCTGTGCAATTCTTTTAACTCTGAGAAGAGAACCCTGCTTTGGAAACCGTTCTCAACTTCTAATTGTATGAACATAATAAAACCCGAGACAAGAGGAAATATCAAATATAGGATGTGGCAGTCTTTGCGGCTTGAATGGCCTTCCCATTGACATAGGCATCTATAAATGCCGACCAGTCAACCCTGCACATTAATAACAACCTTCCCAAAGTGCTTCTGGTCCCACTGATATTGATACGCCTCCTTAGCATTCTCAAATGTAAACACCTTCTCATCCACCACCGGCTGGATATTATTTGTCTGAATCGCGCGCACCATATCCTCCATCTGCTGCCGCGATCCAACAAAGATCCCCCTGACAGTACAAATATGCACCAACGGATCCAAAATACTCGGTTCCTTCTCGCCCTTTCCTCCTGTACCACCCAGAAACCCAATAACAGTAATAATCCCTTCCTTCCGCACAGCCTTTAGCGACTCCGCCATCGTGCCCGGGCCGCCAACCTCAATAACATGATCCACCCCACGCCCACCGCGCGTGTACGACCGCGCAATCTCCCCCCATTCCGGCGTCGTCTTATAATTAATCACATGCTGCACGCCCATCTTTTTCAGCCGCAGCGCCTTCTCCTCCGACGATGTCGTGGCCACCACCATCGCCCCAGCCGCCACCGCAAACTGGATGGCCGCAAGACTCACGCCACCCGTCCCCTGCGTCAGCACCACATCTCCCGGCTTCAGCGGCGTCAGGCCATACAGCGCATTCCACGCCGTCAGGGGCGCGCAGCTAAGCGTACTAGCGGCGATAGGGCTAAGGTTGCTGGGCGCCATGACGAGGCCTGTCTCGGGCAGCACGGCGTACTTGCGCAGGGTGCCGTCGAGGGTGCCGCCCAGGCCAGAGCTCATGGAGTCGCGCGTGATGGGGTTTGACTGGTGCGTTTGGTTGAAGAGTGTGCAGACGCGGTCGCCGCGCCGGAAGTGGACGACGCGAGGCCCTGTGGAGAGGACAATGCCTGCGCTATCAGAGCACGGGACTCGTGGGAGGGTCATGGGGAATGGGTAGAGACCCTGTTTTTGTATGTAGTATATTAGCGTGCGGACTCCGTAGAGTGGATATACAAGGTTACTCTTATGTAAGGGGGGTTTGTAGGAGGAATGGAGGAGGTGGGAAATTCCTTTGTGATGATGAGGTCCCGGTAATTGAGGGACACTGCCTGGATCTGGACAAGGCAGTCATGGTCGCCTAATGCTGGAATTGTGACTTCGCGACGAAGATGTAGGCTGTTGAAGCCGGTTGTGCCTTCGACGAGCCAAGTGTCAGTTTTGATGGGCTGGGTCATGGTGGCGTTTTTCCTTAAGCGATACGCTTGCTCGACAATTGAAGGGTGAAACAGTCCAAAACATAGAAATATAGGGAGGTCGTTAAGAAACAATTATAGCAAAGAGAAGTCCATTTTGAGCAGGTCATGATGTCATGAGAAGGAGGAGGACCCGATGTTCCCGCGAAACTCAATCCTTTCATTCCAGTCAACAGACGAATTCTTTGAGTGCTTTACTTCTCCTTGCTTGCGACTACTTTGGTAACGAATAGAACCTACGGGTTTGGGTTCATTTGGGTCCTGATTGGGGGGGTTGGGACGAGAAGACCGTTTGCAAGGATAAGTTGTGGTGGACCCGTTAATATTTTCCCGGGTACCGCAAATGGATTCATGTCCAACACCCTAAGAGTGAAGCACAGATCAACCTGGTGTAAACAATAATCATCATCATGGTAATGTCTGTACGCAAAAGGGCTCCTCGTATATTGCATGCTGGACTGTTTGCATGTTTTTTTTTATAGTTCTTTGATGGCTTGACTCGGCAGTTAGCCTAACCAAGTCAAGTTAGAGTCAATAATTCTCCGGCCCAATCAAATGCGCCAACCACCACCTTTCGGGCATGGGCGTTAATTACCGTTGAACTGATATATATAGAGGAAAAATGTGTGTGCAGGACTTCTGCTGGCAACATGCTGCTCGACGCCGCTTCACAAAACATGGATGGATTATGATATATCCATATATCTTCGTTTCTTTTAATAGCACACGATTCTTATTGATGTATATGTGTAACTAATGTGTAACAATCGCTTCCCATTAACTCCTTTAGATAAAGTACCAGCAGAGAACCCGACACAAAGATACCGGCCCCAGAAGCAAAACACTTTCCTCCCTCTAAGCCCCCAACCCTTTCGACTTTAATAAAGCGCATTCAGGGAAAAGGAAGCCAACCCAAACCTCATCTGTAAATTCACAACATATTTTCTTTGGACTTCCCTCTCGCTTGCCCATTCATTTTCCCTTCCTCTTCTCCTTCCACACGTCCATCCACCTCCACCCCAGCAAGCCCCCAGATACCCAACCCCTGCCCATTCCCCAGCCGCTGTCTCGCATACAACTCAGCCACAGAGCGCTCGTCAGCATGTAAATGGGCGCCCGACTGTCGCAGCAGCTGGACATGTTCACTTAGGCCGGCGTTGGCGGCGAGGAAAAGCGCGGTTCGGCCCATGCGGTTTCGTAAGTGGACGGATCCGCCGTGGAGGAGGAAGTGGCGTAGGATCGAGAGATTGGGGGATATTGCGGCGAGGTGCTGTTGATTTTTTTTTTACTCTTGTGTCAGTGTAAAGGTCTGTACGGGGTAAGGATGCTCTTTTATGGTTTGTTCGGATGGGGGGAATTTCATCTCCCCAGAGGAAGGTAGGAGGGATTGAAGTTGGGTGAGTGATTGCATGTATGTTTTGGCAGGCGCGCGGGGGGTATATGTTTATGATGGATCGTATGCGCATGGAAACAATGGTGGGGGATTTAGGGGGCGTGCTTTTACTACTTCTTCCTCTTCCTGCTTTCCATGTCCTCTCCCAGGAAAAAACACACACTTGGGGAAAGGAAAGGATGGAAACTATAGCTGACGTAAAGCAGGGAAAGAGAATTAAAAAATTAAAAAATAAAAAATAAAAAATAAAATAAAAAAACTCATAAATACCAATGGAGTATTCCCTGAATAATCAGCATCGTTCAAAATCCACTCCTCCTCACCACGGAGGATATCCTTCACTTTCTCGAGGTCTCCATGCGCAATCGCATAGCCCAGTGCAGCCAAACTCTTGACTCGTTGTGGTAGAGTGCCGTCTGGGTGTTCGAAAAGTGGCTGTGAGTGTTCAGTAAGTTCTCCATGAAGGGAGATGGACATGTCGCGCGCGACAGATTGAGGGGTTGCCCCGGGAAGAGCAAGTAGGTAGGCAAGTTTAGTCAATGCAGCTTCCGTCGTCATATCTTGACCAGCAACAACGCCGGCACGGTAGAGGGTCATTCCTGGGGCATAAACTGGGCTGACAAAACCGGAAAGACCTTGTTATGGTGGGTGAGCTCCAATTTTCAAAAAAGGAAGGAAAAGGAAAAGGAAAGGAAAGGAACGGAAAGAAAATGGAAGAAATACATTGCGTGACATTTACAATAACAATCCCGCGCTTTATCGCAGCCGCGAGCACGTCTGTCATTGTATTATCCTGACCACCTGGCGCATTTCCGGCGCCAAACGTCTCGAGCACAAGACCCTTTAATCCCTCCAGCCGCAACACGGCGTCCACCATCTCTGGCTTAATTCCAGGGAATATCCTCAGACAGGCCACATGGGTTGTATCCAGGTTGACCTGGATGCTAAAATGCTCAATATGCGTCGGCCTACGTACAAGATCCCACGCCACATTCGTCTTCATGGCCGTTGTGACAGCCAGGGGCGCGAAATTTGGCGAATCGAACGCTGCAAATGCGCTCGCGGACACTTTGGTTGCCCGGTTCCCCCGCAGCAGCTTATAGTTAAAATACAAACATACTTCCGGAATCATGAAATTGCCCGCGATCACCAGCGAGCCGAGGAGATTGTTCGTAGCGTCGTTCTGCAACTCAAGCATGGGGGCCTGCGACCCGGTCAATATCACTGGTTTCCCTAGGTTGCGCAGCATGAAACTGAGTGCGGAGCATGTGTAGGCCAGACTGTCCGTACCATGCAGGACAACGAAGGCATCGAAGAGCGTGTAGTTCCAGGAGATGGTGAGAGCGATCTGGGCCCAGCCCTTAGAGTCGATTGAGCTGCTGTCGAGCAGTTCATCGAATTCGAAGACTGTGTAGCGGACGCGGCCGCCATAGGAGGTTGGTGGGGTGCGGAGGCTATCGTGTAGTCGCCGCTCACCTATACCGTTAATGACGACGTCGAGGGGTTTGGGGTTGGATTTGTCATTGAAGATGGGTACAGGATCCAGCGCAGTCTTTTGAAAGCCGCGTGCGGGGATGAAGCCGGAATCAGAGCGCTGCATGCATATCGTGCCGCCTGTCATTATTATTAGGACGCGAGATTCCGGGCGGATTGGTAAACCCGCTCCATTATGGATTGGGCGTTGCTCCGCTGCTGTCATATGTCGACTGGATGCTGTATATAGAAAGATATAGGAGCGGGTATACGCGTGAGATATGCCCGTTTATGTTGGAGAAAAGGGTTGCGGTAAGGGGAGGCCTCTTTGGAGCAGCGGCACCCGTTTCTCCCGCGATTTCAAAGCTCCTCTTCGCAGAATATTCACAGATATGTGTCTTCGATTAATCACATCAAATCAGAACCGCCAAATCTGTGACGTGATAAAACATATATCAAGATTGCAATAATCGCTGGTAGTCAGGAGGCATAGGAACAACATTTCCTCCTATCTGTACACAAGGAATCAACTTTAGATTACCTTAGGCATGTGCAGAGTCAAAGAAACGAAGTGAAGAACTAGACATGGTGATATATCCAGGCCATCGGAGCCCAAAAACAAAAGTTGTATCTAGCTGCGATGTGACTATGCAAACCGTGCCCGCAGCAATCACAAGCGGTCAGGCGGTCGAGAACGCAGTATCTGGAATTAGCCCTGGACAGCCAGCAATATGGATAGCATGGAGCGGTGAAATCACAAGATCAACCATCAGAAGAAAGTGGATCTGATAACAGGGCGGATAGAGATGAAAAAGTTGGATGTTGTATTGGGGAAATTATCAAGCAAATTTACATCATCGCGGAAAAATTTTTGAGCCTGGCGTTTTCTACCATTCATGGTTCTAAGTAACTAGTGAAGGTTAACTACAAACGGTTAGAAATTAACTTAATTTTATTGTTATGTGAGTCAAAAGTAAATAAATAAAATAAAATAAAATTAAGAATAATAATAAAAACGGACTGCTACAACCTCATGGGTACCAACACTCGTACCCCCACATTGCTGTCGCACACGATCTTCTTCATATTATCCAGCAATCTGGGGTGGACAATCAGCAACCCTTGCCCCCCAGAAGCAGCTGCAGCAAAGAAATTTTGGATTTCAAAAAATAACAAGGAAAAACACTCGCTCATCATGATATACATCCAACCCCGCCCCTGCCACTGTTCCATCCTCAATCGCATCCGCTAATGCATCCTCGTCAATATTCACACCCCGCATCCCCCTTCTTCATAGCCCTAAATATCTCCTAGTTCAGAATATGATGCGTCTCCGGCGTATGCGGACATGCCAGCACCACACAATCCGCTACTGCCAACGTTCCTTTCAGCTTACGATGATACACCGCACCACCCAGCGGCGCCTCAAGATCTACACCCTTCCTCAATGCCCAGGATGCGATTGCGCGGCGTGTTCGCATTTGGCACCACATTGCCCTCGACTTCAAAGGACCTCGCGCCGCGCAGTTCGAGCGGCCTACTCTCGCTGAACGTCGTGTACCGGAACGCTGCAAGTAGCGGATTGGGCGGCCAGCGTAAAGTATAGATTGGGTTTGGTTGCTATGGGAGTGGCTGTTCTAACCGTTGCGGCCTGTTTGGTGTGTGTGTGGGGGGGAGGGGGGGGGAGAGGTGCAAGGCACGGTTGGTACAGATCTCCTTGCTCTGTGCCCTTTTCTTGATGCAAAAAAAAAAAAAATAAAAATAAAAAAACCGTGGGAGCTGCGCTACTTTTATACAGAACGCGATATTTATACGTAAGTGACAACATACCTAAAAATTATCGTAGGGCCCTACTGCCAGGATTTATTTACATTTGATTAGTGGATTATATCAATGCAAATGGACGCCATTCTCGGCCGCGGATACAAGGGCGGGGAATTCTGGGGACTGTCAAGCGCCGAGGGCAATGTTTAGCTTCGTATCGATTCATCAATTGGACTTCGCCTGCTTCTTATCTCTCTTTGATACAATAGTCAAAGTGCATGGTATCTACAGCAAGAATTGGGGAAACTGCCAAACTTCTCTCTCGGTAGATCAAAATTAATTTTTCAAACAGTTCATTTCTATTCACTCTTTCCACTCAATGCAATTTTCAATGCAGCCCTCTCGTCTCAGGCAAGAGAAATAAATGTGGCGATTGGCAACGGCAGCAACATCGCAAGTGCTATAAAAAGGTATACATTTTGATTAGGGTTGGTTCTTTCAGGGGAGGAATGACGAGCTGCATGGTTGGACAGTGCTTACCATTTCTGTGAAGGAGGTCCAATTTTCCGGCTTGAAGACCACTCAAAGCCCTGGATCGAGGTTGAAACTCCAAGTTGATAGATATTCCAACACGTCGACCTGTATTCCGACCATCCTCACCGCGAACTTATAACGTTGCTAAGGTGTGAATTTCGTCACTGCAACCACCCATCGAAGCGATTTCCTCCACTCCCCATCAAGCGATGACCAAATTTCCCGCAGGAGTGGAACACTCCACCCATCGACCCACCATATCCCCCTAAGGTGGTGCAGGGCGACGCAGTAATGAGCCAGTATAACAAGTGCCATGGGCCTACGTGCCCTCATAAGCTCCAGGTAGAGCGGAGGCACCGTTGTTGCCCATGTAATCACTGGATTAGGCCTCGTCGAACCCCCGTGAATCTGCTTGAATATGAACTGAACCTGGTCTATGGCAGTCTCGTAAGCATTCTTCTCATTCTGGACAGTGTATTGTTTGTAGTTCTTATTGTGTTGGCTGAGCTTCTCTAACGCTGTCATTGCATCGTGGGGTAGCCACGGGGTGTAATCGTCTAGTTTCATGATTACATCAAATGCACCGTCCTTAATCTGATCTGCTGCAGTAGAATATGCCTGCTGCATACCTCTTGCAAGAAGGAAGACAAGATGGAGCTGGCTGATAGAGTTGCAGGCATCCCCTGAGTTCAAGACCTGCGAGGACCCAAATGCGAAGACAGTAAGAAGGATCGAGAGCAGGAACACAGCCTTGCAATTTTCTTCATTGATATTTCCTAGCAATGGTTGGGATAGAGCCACAGCCCGAGAGTGGTGGCCAAGGGCGAGGACCAGATATAGCTGTTGTTTGATATTGGGGGCGTTACACCCTGGTCTTCGTCCAAGCTCAAGACCAGATACCGCTAGAATTCCATGCATTAAGAACGGATATGTGGGCGATTCCCGCCGAAGTGCTTCCTGCCAGACAATTTTGTATTCTAAGTTGGTCGAGAAAGGGTGTATGTCGATGCTGTACCAGTTCATCATCAGCTCAAGATCCGCGAGATTGAGGTCTGGCACTGGCGCTGGCACTGGCGCCGGTGCCGGCTGTGGTGCTGTTGCTTGTGTTGGCATGGGACTTGACGATGGAGCCAACACACTCTCACTACTGCTGGATAATGGGCCGGGCATATCCAGAGATGTGTCGGGAACCTGATTTTGAGGCAGAGCGATAGTATCAATCAAGTGTTGTTGGCTAGGAATTGCTAGGGTCTTTTGCCGCACGATAGTTTCCAGTTTCATTCACTTGCGAATCCTCAAGGAATCTGCCAGTTTGTCACATTAAGCTCAGGTCATACTCCATTACAGCAGACTCGTGCCATTATGGTCAGTGGTACTGTACAATGCACGTAAACGCGGACTTGAATGTTTTATAATGGTTGACGTGGCTGAGTGTGACTCTGTTTGCCGGATGCAAAACGACGAGTGCAATTGAAGCTGCAAAATGGATCATGGTAAAATTGAGGGTGAAAGTTACTTCACCAACATACCTAGGCAAGCAAATTGCAAAAGGTATGGCCCTGAAGGTCCTGAAAATTCAATGGCTGGTCCTGCATGGAGATGCCTCTGCGGTCCATTCCACCCCTTCACAGCTCACACTAACAGCATAATCTTCAACCAATAATGGTATAATTAGTACAATAGAAGGGTTTCTTCCCACAGGTAGACATCCATTTCGTGAGAAGTCAGAAAGGGACAAAATTCATAGATAGATGGAGAGAAATAAGACAGAAAACGCTGCCTGCTCTCGCACTCTGGGCTATCCCTCTTCCGTGAGAAATCTGCGGATTTTACGTGGACCGCCGTAGACGTTGAGGGCCTCTGCCATCCACCTCATCATCCCATATAGCTGCAACTTCTCTCCTCATTTCTCACATCACGCTCACTCAAATATTGAGTGGGTAGGTAGATAGCTATAGCTAGCAATATCTACTTGCATAGAGATTGATCGGATATCAAGCAGGTAGGTTGGCAGGCAGGTAGACAGATAATTCAGGGGTAAGAATAGGGGGTATCTAAGCCAATTGTGAATCAATGTCAAAGGTAAGTCTCCGCTGCATAAATAAAAATGGAGATTATCCACCAGCAAGTTCCCTGAAGCTGTGCGGAGACTTCGCTTCGCCCGTCTAATTAATCTCATTTGTATACAATTGTTACACTGATTTAGTTTATTTCTTTTGTTTTACCGTTGTCATTCTTTAATCTCTTTTTATTCAATAAGCTTGTGTGAATTGTGATTTTGTAAGAAGTGTCTTTTCAGTGTTGATTGATTCTGAGCTGGAATTCTGTATTGTAAATGAAAAGGAGTATTTGTAAAGTAAAGCAGTTAGAACTAGAAAATTCTGAGCAATACCCAGATGAATGCCATAGTCTCTGACTGAATAACTATACCCTAATTTGAAGAAGAAGAATAATAATAATACTGAGGGAAATATAACTAACTAGAGAGGAGCCAGAATAACTTAGAAGGGTAGGCTAGTGAGGTGTAAGCTGTCATGCTTAGAAAAATTATGCCTACAAGCCTCCTGAGCTACGATAGTTCGAAGAGAGCTGTCCGGGAGCAAGAGAACCTTCTCCCGCGTTTCCATCCGGGCTGCCCCTGATATCTGTACCCCACGGTTATTTGCCAAAGTACGTTTTCCGCCTCTGTAACCATCCTACTGCATGTCTAATTTTATTCTACAGATAGAAACAGACATATTGTTGCTTCTCCGTAGGTAAATTTTCCGTCCACCGCATTGGGGGAAATACTACGGAGTACGGAAATTTATTATATACCTTTATAGAACAGATTCTCTCTTCTCTCTATATAATTGAAAATAAAGTTTTGTGAGATTTACAATAATATAATGTTCTAAATTCTTATAGTTAGGTTTATAATATTCATTTATTTGAATTCTTTATTTCTTCATCTTTACCAACAGTTTGATGATTTGTATACTGAGATATTTTCAAATGAGAATGAATAATGTTCAGAGCTCATATCATATATGTGAGAAATTTGCGGTATTTTATGTTGGGCACTAGTTGCCCAGGCGGCCCTCCACCGCACGTGATTACCCCTATATATAGTTAGCTAGCGATCGCACAATGAGAAGATTAACCATCCCACATTTTAATGAAACATATAGTTAGATTACTCTGTTTCATTCATTCACTCATCTTCTATCTGCCTGTCTGATTGCCTGTCTCTGTATGATATCAAGCTCTTGCGATATATCATATCTATGAATGATAGTATCTATCTAGCGATGATATCACCATATCAACAGTTCAGAGATAGAAGATAGAATATTGTAGAGGTGATTTAAAATGTACTGTACATATAGAGATTGACTGTATTAGAAAGATGATTTTAGAGTGAGGAAGATATCACTACTACATATTATAATGATAGATGAAGATGATTTGAAAGTTCTATAACGAAGTAGTCTATCTCTTCTATTCTAAAAATATTTTAAAGATCTGAAGATATGATGATAATGATCATGAGTTATTTAAATGTAAACCTATAGTTAAAAAAAAGTAGTGGCTCTTGGCCGGGTGTAATCATGATTATCAACCCCCCAGAACCTTCAGAACTGTTTGATCCATTTCGCCAGAATATTTTGTAAGTTTAATCTTGTGAGCTATTCGGGTAGCCAGAATGGGCCCAAGGGGGCCTGCTAAATGCGAATCAAACGCATCTCTGGGAGAGCACCGCATTTTTATATCACACGCATGGATATGGCCGAGTTCGCCTGTCTGCGTGAAACAAACCACTAATGATACGCTGTTCGACTACTGTGTATCCATAGAATTCCGAAATTGAATCCTATGGTGACGACGCAGGTATTGGCTGAAATGGACAGAGTTCGACAGGGGGACATCTCCCGAACGTCTACCTCGGCGTTTCACGGATGACAGGATTGTTCTATACCATAACTGGTATTATTAGGCTTCATGACGGCTCGCTACTATCGGCTCACGTATTACTTGACAGGGGATACAAACCTTCGTGCGAGATACCAAACTCATATACGGAGAACTGGCTGCAGGTCTTCCAGAAAAAAAGAGCATCAGGCACGGTTGCTGTATTATTATTATTTGCAAATGTGGGCGCAATCGTATCACTGAGGAAAACAAGATCTGCGAGGTGTTCAGGGTAGAAAGGACCTTGAGACTGAGTAAGACTGCATGTACTGTACGTAGGGATGCTCAGCATCAGATTGGCTCAGCGGAATGATCTATGCTAAAAATGACCAACAATTCATGATGTTGCGACATGGATGGATAACCAAATGAGGAGGATGAGGGACGAAAATGTCGCATTGGAACGTTTTGTAATTCCTGCCCAGTGAACCTCAATTACCGCATGTAGCCGTCGTTTTCGGGTGCCTTACCCTAGAAGCTCAATCCCGCCAACAAAGGTAACTTATCTGAAAATTTTCAGAGGTCGTACGGAAAATTATTTCCTCGGCTGAACCCTGTTGATCCCCCGTCACGATGCACATCTCTCCGGGTTTGAAGTGAGGTGCCCACATATTCGAACTCCGCGGAAGCTAGAACACGACATCCGGTGTGGGCGTCAAACGCGCTGTCAAGTAAATGTCTGATGTCTGTTGTTGAAGAGGTTGTTGGTTAAGAGAAGGCCATCAAGAAGCAACCGTATATGCCCAAAAATAGCGTGGTCAATCCTGGACCCGGGCTTGTCAAGTCGGCCATCAAGGGCAATGCCGCTGTTCTTTCATACCATTATTATGTATCACTGTTCGGCGCGCCGTTTTGCGCCACCATCTTCGGACACGAAGGAGCGAAGAAGAAAAATCGAAAAAAAAAGGAGGGCCCGGAACGAACCGGTTGAAATCGGAACCTGGATCTAACTAGCAAGCCGTGTTTGAGTACCATAACAAAGATAATCATGAATAGAAAAGTCGTAGAAAATCAGACACCCAAGCCTGTGCACATTTGCCTTGATACATATGGAGAGATTGAAAGCGGCTGGTCGATGAGCTTTATGCTGTAAGACACACAAGTGCCCAGAGATCCATAAAACTCACAACTCACAATGCAGAATGCCTTTCTCGAATCCAGGATAAGGGGAGGAAGGATCCTGGGTTGATTGCTCGCCCATGAGCCCCACCTGGTTGAACCTGATATCAGTGACATGGACGAAGAACTTCTTGGAGGCTGACTGGATCCCAGCACTTCGGTTGGCGACAATGGGATGAGAAGCACGAGGTTGCGTGAAGATTACAGGCGCTACCTCCAAGGACCTCACATGCAGACTATGCTCTTGTGCGCAGGAAGTGCATCCATCTATGGTCTGGCAAAGCTTTTTGCAGGGACTCTTACGACCAACGCAGGGGTCGCGAGCACGTGACCTCAGCCGCGTCGCAGCACGAACTGGCGTGGGAAACACCGGCCATACTTTAACTCAACCTCCCTCTGTACCCCGCCGCCCCCAGAGGATGTCTCTGCTGGAGGGCGAGTGCAAAGCCGGTGAGAATCCAATTTCCAAGGATTCCATCTCGTATCAAGAGACAGACTCTCGAGGAAAGGTCGCTGTTGTGGCCTCCCAGGACAGATCAGGGGTTTGTGGCGCACAGGGATCTGCCTCTAAGAGCCGAGTTGATACAACCCAAGGAACACCACCAAAGTCAAATTTCCACAACGATGGCTTGCAACCATCTCCTGTCAGTTTCTCCCTCCAACCAGCAGCTCAACAGGAACTGAGGCCCTAAATATTGGCTCTCGCCACTCCGACAAGCTTAGTAACGCCATTAATATTGGCAAGAGAGCTACGTGAGGATCTCATGTGCGTCATCCGGCGCATCTCTTGTCGTTCCTTGAGTCCTTGGAGCATTCCATCGAAGAACGGCCCGAGCCCCGAACCACCGGGATTCCGGGATCCCGGGCTGAATCCCCCCATGCGCCTCTGAGATTGTTTCGCCAGACCGCCTTTAATTCCTCGATGTAGGTCACCATGTGTGCCCCAATTTTCACCGTGTGGCGATGAGGGAAATGTTGGGGGGATTGGATTGGGTGATTCGTACCCTCTATACCACCATGGTGCTGGTGGTGATTGAGCTCTTTTGCCCTAGTGGCCTAATAGGAAATGGCCCTATTATTGTCGATGCTGACATGCCTCATATCGCCTCCACATTCGCTTCGAAGGTGGATGATAAATCATCAGGCATAAGCGCTACCCAGGGGTCATCTAACTAGGGGACGTTTTGGAAATTGAAACGAATCAAGACCACTTTCCACGTTTCTCCCATTCTTCCCCGCTTTTCAGCCAGCGCCCATCTATCTCTTGGCAAATCTGCAGCTTGTCACCAAAACTAGGTGGGATAAGCATGTACCAAGCAATTAGGAGCCCGCCCGGCGCCCAATCACGATTCCAAGCCGCATGGGCCCTGGCGGGACGGCGATCACTGGGCGCAATGTACCCGCGCCTCAAGTCTAGTCTCAACGACTCTCGACTCCTCTTCTTCAACCACCGTAATGATAATCTCAATACATCGGATTCTTGGCCCGGAGCCTTTGCGTATTAGAAGTAGATGATGGCATGAATAGTCAGGCCGACTTCTTGTCGTTCCCGATTAATTCCTCCCATGGTCATTGAGATATCCACTGGCGGGCGAATAACTTGCATTCTGACCACCCGCCTCCGAGTTAGCACATGTCTGGCTGACTATGGTTACAACGGAGCATGCCAGCCAAGACTCCAGGGGGAGGGACACCATTTTCCGCCACAGCCCAACCGCGAGTATCCTGGGCGGGCTGAGACAACACAACTGCAGTCTTTAACCGCAGGGAAGCGAAATGTCCCACGCGAGCAGGCTCCAAAAAGTCGATTGAATCCTATCGCTAGGTCTCACATCATATTAACCAATTCTATCAAAATAGGTATTCTGTAGCTTGGCAAGCGAGGTTCCCCAGCAAGCTTTTTCACGACACCACGCTTTGACTCGGCAGCTTGATACTTTGTTCAAAAATGCAGCCAAGCTCCAGGGAAGATTCCTGGTGGAGATATATCTTGCTACTTTTGGAATTCTTGTGCATGTACGTACATGTACTTGGTGCATATGGAATCTCCAATCCAGCAAGTAACAAGGCAGTCAATGTGCTGCCCTGCTCACATACCGAACCCGAAATGACATTTTCGGAGATTACTATTCGTCCGTGGGACAATGGAAATGGCAAACCACAGACTTAGCTACGATTTTCACGGTTGCGACTTAATTTGGGGATCCCCCTGGTCCAACCTTAACTGGTCGTCCATAACAAGAAGGTAAGCCCAATTCATTCTCAACGTTCCCCCAAGTCCTCTGTAATGTAGACATTATTGCCACTGCCTTCTGCTTTTGTTGCTGTCAGTTGGCAGGTACCTCTGGTCGAACGGTTACTTCTCAAGTTGCTGAACAGCACATAGCCTCCCACACTTGATACAACACAAAAGGTGTACCCTTTAAGTTCGGCTTCACAACAGCTCCTCCGAGTGGATTGGACAGCGGTCTCTGCGTTGGCGCATAAAACCAAAAAATTTCGCAGCATACGACGTTTCTCAGCTGGATCAGATGTTGTATGGATGGATCCTGTACTAGCTAGTTTTGTTATTCCACAGTTAAGCGGTACATGTCAAGGACGAGAGGGACGAGTAGGAGCTCCTGACCCTAGCCAAAAGCAATATGGATTGATATTGCTTTGGTTACCACACATCGATCATGGTCCCATTCTAGTCTCAACGTCAATTAATGACCCTTGTTGACCTTGACCCGATTGGCACCACTACTCATATAATTGATGAGGGGGGACGAGACAGCGTTGCAACCCCGCTACCGCCTCCCCATGGGGACCCTAAGCGAAAATCTGGAGGTTGTCAACGACTGTCCGGAGACAATGTCTAAGATTCCTACATATATCGGCATATACCCTCGTTCGTGAACCAAGACCTTTTCCCTCTCTTTTCTCTTCTCACGCCTAGCCCGCGAAGTGACATCCAAACTACCAAGTTCAACTTGGTTTTCACACAATCGCGAGGATGGCTAATTCCCAAGAAGTTGAGGTTCAGCATGTCGCTAGCAGCGGTGCATCTGATAAAGTCCCAGTTGCTGGCAACGAGAAGGCAGTTGGCGCCGCTGTCTACAACAGCGCGCATGGCAGCCTCGACGATATCAATCGACAGGCTCCCACGCCCGACGAAGTAGAAACTCTCCGCCGTGTCCCTGGAAAGGTTCCGTGGATTTCTTTCTCTATCGCTTTCGTCGAGTTGTGTGAACGATTCTCCTACTATGGAACCATTATCGTGTGTGAGTTTTAACCACCCAGCTCGCTTGATAGCTCTGTCATAGGCTAACACTACTTTCCGCATACAGTTGTCAACTTCATACAGCGGGACATGCCTGAGGGCTCTACGACTGGTGCTGGTGGTACTGATCGCATTCCTGGTGCATTGGGCTTGGGACAACGAGCTTCCACTGGTCTAACTCTATGTAATGGCCTTGCCAAACAATATCCTATCCACATGTGCTTGGCTGACCTCTGTATGCAGTTAATTCCTTTTGGTCCTACATCATGCCACTGGTTGGTGCTTATGTTGCCGATGAACATCTGGGTCGGTTCAACACGATCATGTACTCGATTGGTATTGCGCTCGTCGGACACACAATTTTGATTATATCAGCAATTCCACCTGTGCTCAAAAAACCGAATAGCGCTATTGGCTGCTTTGCGGTCGGTCTCGTCATCATGGGAATTGGAACTGGTGGCTTCAAGTATGCCCGTTCAAATTTTACAAACTCAATGCTGTATTCGAGTCGTCCAATCTGACTTCTTGCAAATAGATCCAACATTTCCCCTCTGATTGCAGAGCAGTACACAGAAGAATACATGTATATCAAAACGACAAAGAAAGGCGAGCGTGTGATCGTGGATCCCTCTGTCACTATTTCCCGAATCTACCACTATTTCTATCTCATGATCAACATTGGAGCCCTCATTGGCCAGATATCCATGGTTTACGCAGAGAAATACGTTGGCTTCTATCTTTCATTCCTCCTCCCCACTTTCATGTTTTGCCTATGTCCATTGGTTCTCTATCTTCTACGCAACAAATATAGTCGCAGAAAGCCAGTTGGTTCGGTGTACGGCAAAGCCTTCAGGGTGTGGAGATTGGCCACCAAAGGCGTTGTATCATGGAATCCTGCGAGAACGTTCGTGCCCACAGCTACTCCTGTTCATTGTTCGCCTGTTTGGCTATTTACTGACGGATGGGGAATAGATACCGCAACATCCACGACCCGGATATGTGGGAAAGAGCGAAGCCAAGCAACATTGCTAACAAGCCAGTCTGGATGACATTTGACGATGCGTGGGTTGATGAAGTCCGTCGTGGTATCAAAGCATGCGCTGTCTTCCTCTGGTACCCTCTTTTCTGTACGTATTCCCAAAACCATCCTTTTCATACGTTGGAGAATATCCCATGTATCTAACACAATACTTCCTCATCAGGGCTCTCCTATAACCAGATGTTGAACAATCTCTTGTCCCAAGCCGCCACAATGGAGCTCAATGGAGTACCTAACGACGTCGTCACCAACCTCAACCCCTTCACTCTCATTATATTCATCCCACTCCTCGACAGATTTTTTTACCCGACACTCCGAAAGCTTGGAATCAAGCTCACTCCAGTGAAGCGCATCACCATCGGCTTCGTTCTAGCAGGTTCCGGGATGATAGCCGCCACAGTCATCCAGCACTACATCTACAAACTTGGGCCCTGCGGAAAACAAGCAAACGAATGCGCTGCCAAAAATATCCCGGCGCCCATCTCCGTCTGGGTACAAACCATCCCATATGTCTTGGGTGGTGTTTCCGAGATCTTTGCCTCCGTCACTAGTCTTGAGTATGCCTTCACCAAGGCACCCAAGAACATGCGTTCCCTCGTCCAAGCCGTGGCTCTATTCATGAATGCCTTTTCTTCTGCCCTCGGCCAAGCTCTCGTCGGTCTCTCCGAGGATCCCTTGCTCGAGTGGAACTATGCCGTCACCGCCATCCTTGCCTTCGTCGGTGCCGTCGGCTTTTGGTTCACCAACCGCAGTACCGATAGAGAGGAAGATGCGCTCAACAACTTGCCAAATGGTGGCTGTGAAGTACGCACCGATGATCTTGAACGTAAGCTTGCGGAAAACTAGTATTAAGAAAAGAAAATTTCGGCTAAATTGAGTTTTCTTTTTACTTTTCTCTCGCTCTTTTCTTTCTTCTCGTGATGGATGGAATGGCCTAGGACGTTCGGCACACTTGTGGTTTATGTTTGATATCCATTTTGTGCATGTCTCTTCTTTTGATTGCTGCATGGAAATGGATTGGGCAAGTGATGCCATGTGTTTATGCATATGTGTATATGTATACATATATATATCTGGCATATAAATACAATCCCCAACCAAATTTTCGTCATCACCATTCACTTTACCCAAATTCGGTGATAATGATGTTATCCTTCGATAGATTTTTATTTTGTAATTTATTTATTTATTCATATTCATCTGCGAAAACAGGGCCTCCCGGGATTTTCTCTTTTAGGGGGTATTAATCGCGATCACCCCCCCCCCCGGTACACTCCCATTTCCATTTGTTCGTGTCTAAAATAAACATATTCGCGATATTTTCCCTTCTAGAAGGGCAAGGCCATTTCCGTTTAGCCAAATTAGACTAGAGGTGATACTAACACTCAGCTCCTTTTCTAACAACGGTAACTGGCCTTTATCATGCTGCGTGGGGTCTCCACCACCACCTTCCCCGTAAGGAATTAAAAAGGGGATTCAAGAACGATATCTTTGCGTGGTCAATGTGTGCCGCTGTATGAGTACTAAGTATTGAAAAATATCCCATCTGTTCAAAGAGCTCCCGGGCGCGCGCGTGCGCGCTGTTGGTTGTAGATTTGTCTGGCACACATGTGAAATTTTCCTCGAAAGCTCCATTCGAAAATCGTCCATGGTTACAAGGTATATAGTTCAGGTCAAGAAATGTCGGAGACTTGGGCTAAATCTCCCCCTGCTTTAGCGTAGGTGCTCAGGTTGTTCGTTGATGGCGTTGTGGGATGCAAAACCTTGCGCAAATAGAGTCTTAATTACGCAGTTAAGCCATGGGGATGGCAGGAGTGAAAGAAACATCGACCGGCGAAAAGGGGCTTGAGGGATTGACATAGACCAAGGGGGATAAAAAATAAAAATAAAAATGGAAGCGGATGGAGAAATAGGAACCCTATGATCATCTATTCTTCTCTCCAACCCCCAAAGGCCCGCTTCTATAATAACGCATATACGCATATATAAACTATATAATATGGTATAGAAAATCTCTCACGCATACCATCGTAACAACCATTCGTTCATATCGACCAGCCCACACCGTACAGTGCCCCGTTCCATATCGTATTGTTACCTCCACTCGACTCCAGTAAAAGCAGAAGCATATAATAAAGGAATATAAAGGTGTCCAACATGTTACAAGAGTCAATGAAAAATAAAACAAGAGAGGAACAGGAACAAGGGAGGGGGAAAGGGAAAAAAAAAAAAAAAAAGGAAAAGCAAGGAAGCGATGTTTACATGATATACTTATTCAATAGACGAAAAAACGCCGGACCGTCTAGGATTCTGGGTGATCGATCGCCTCGCGGCAATGTAAAAGCAGAAACCGATCGTGAACATGAACAAGGGAACAAAAAGTAGCGGCCCTCCCACCCCCTTTCCCTAGGGGACCCTAGAGAACAAAACCTACACACGCAATATATGAAAAGAGAAACGGAAAACGAAAATCAAGTCCTCGGAGGAGGAGGATTTATCCAGCTGCCATCTCTATTCCAAATTCCAGCGCCGCCATAAAGCCCAACCTTTGAACCCTTCAAAAACGCAAAGCGGAAGAACAGATCCTCAGCCGGATCCTCATCTTGGTCCTGCACTGATATAAGAGAGGTATCGTCATCCTCATACTCTTGTCCATCGACACCAGCTCTCTCAACAACCATCCGCACTGGTCTCGACATATCTAGCCCCCGATGCCCCTGTCGATGCCAGACAAACACTCCGTTCACATCCTCGTCCAAAAACCCACGCCACCTCTCCACATCATTCACCAACACACTAATGCCATCAACGCCCAGCGTCTCCATACGCTCCGGCTCCCATAGCTGGAAGGTAATGTTGCCATTACCTCGGTTCACATTGTCGCCGGACGGCAGCGAGATATGGACGGAGGAATTGGTGACGTTGGGGCTTGTGGCGCCCCACCAGCCATGGCTGCCCCCAGGCCCAGGAAGCTCACCCAGTGCGCTTGGCGTTTCGATGATGGAGGCAAAGCCCCATCTGGCAACACCGTTGACGAAGAGGCCGAGAAGCAGGCCTTGGTAGATGATCGAGGGCCGGGTGGGGAACGCTGTGCCTGGCATAAGGAGCATGCCGAGGATGTAGTGGTGGATACGAAGGCGGAATTGGGGAAGGGCGAGCAGGAAGATCAGGCCGCCGCCAATGCAGAGGTAGATTTTTAGATAGTGGAAGAACAGCCCGCCTTTGCGGATGTGCCACGCTTGGCCGAGGACGATGGAGATGATGATGGTGATCACGATGGCCAGGGCGATGGGGGCACCTGGCTGGGATTTGATGTCGTGCGGGGTAAGACGCTGGATGGGTATCCATAAAGCAAAAGTGTAGTTGTTAAGCGCACCGATAAACGCCGGGCCTAGGTATAGGATTGTTTTACTGAACTGGTAAACGGGGGGGGAAGCCAGTGGTTGTAGTAGAGGGCGCGCGCAGTAGATGTAGAGCACATATGCAATGAAGCTTGCAGGTAGAAGTCTTGAACATAGGAGCGAGAATAGATCTGCAACCCTATGTAGGTCTGGGGGATCAGACACGAGACCCACATGAAGAATGAGCATAAAAAAGGTGGTGAAGAAAAATACAGCGGGGGAGGTCGTGAAGAGAGAAACCAGGACAATCGCAGCTGCGGTAATAGCAAACAGCGGCCATCGCAAGTCTCCGGGGCAGTCTGACTGTGAATCCAGCAGACGAAGGAATCTAAATGATTTCGGAAAAGTCGAAGGGAAGCCAACCGAGGAGACGCCATGCGCCTTGCTGGCGAAGTATGAATGGCCGGCGCCAGTCAGCTCGACGACGCCACAACCTCCTGTGGAGTCGCTGATAACACCAGCATGGATTGCAGCCTGGCATACTTTGCTGTCTGCTCGATAGATCGCATTCTCATAATCATAAACCGGGGTGCCAGGCATAGGACCACCAACGATCAGAGGCTGGTAGTTGACAGTCACATTTCCTACCACGTACGGCTCTAGGACGAGAAGGCTACTGCAAAATGCAGGACACCGAAAGGCATAGGTCGAGCGGTTAAACGGCCGGCATTCATACCCATTGAGTCCGCACTCGTTACCTGGTGCCCTGTGATTTAACGAGCCGCGTTAGAATCCAGAGTGATGGGGGGGTTTTTTTTTAATACCTTCCAAGAAATCTATTCTAATAATAGCGTAGAATATACAACGTACCAGTAGCTAGCGCCACAGCTGATAGGAACGGGCTTCCCAAAGCCCTCGATATAACCACCAGAAGCGGAATTTCTCTGCACCAGCGCCCAGGGGAGAAACCAGATAAAATACACCGCCAGCAGCAGGCAAATCTTGTATTTTCGTTTGGGAAAGAACCTATCAACGAGTTTTATAGGAATAGACTGTATGTTAGGGAAGAGTGGGTTCAAGAGAAGAACCCGGGGTGGATCGGGGCCTTTGAGCCACTTCACAGTCGAGCGGGCAGCCTGGCGGAACGGCAACGGGACCCATTTCCAGTGGAAAGATTTGGAGGATTCCGCCAGCCAGACGGGCATGGGCAGCGTGGTAGGCGAAGCCTCAACACCCCCTGACATGCCGAGTTGCTGGATTCCATCAGGTTCGTCGGTATAATGTTCGTCTTCGTCATCGGTCAGTGGGGCGATGACGGTTCTGCCAGATAGCGCCTCTTCATCATCCCACGATTCTCTGGCCATAATTTGGCGGTTCTGTAGAAAAAGTGAATGGGCGCGGATTAGATTAGAGGACTACTCTACTCCGTACAACATAGACAGATATGTGCTCTGTATGGCATATCAGAATACTCAACCATAGGTGAGAGAAGGGACTTACCAACTCACCACAAAGCCGAGACAGCCAACAAAGAAAGACAGGATCAGAAGCAGGAACGGATAGACGACTGCGGCACAGGCCAGTGGGGTATCACGACGCTGAGAGGGCGGGATAATCGCAGAATCTCGTAGAATAGCAGGAAAATGGAAATACAAAAGTACACAGCGGGTGGCGAAGCGAGGCGGAGTTAGTCAGCCGGCGGTTCCAGGTAACTACATAACTACAAAGCACTCCGTACTTCATCCATAGACAGTTCTATCCGACAACTTCATGTGTCTCATCAGGCATTTATGAGCATCTACTCTGTAATTTGTCGGAGAACATTCTATTTCTTCCACTGGAGTCGATCACTTATCTTTGGCCCATCGACTCCTCTCGATTTGCACTCGATTTCCCGTCTCTGCTGCATTGTCCTGATGATCAAGGGCTGGCCCACTGCCTATCAGCGCCATCATCACTTGTTGCCTACTGACTCCATCGAGTCTGGACTTATCTGACACGCTAACTCACACGCTAAAACTACAAATGGAAATCTCAGTCCAAACCTCAAAACCACCCCAGCCCTCGGCGCCGCGAAAGCTCTGGGACCTTGGCTCCTCAATTGACATCAAGCCCCCAAAACTCATCCCAGCCCTTTTGAGAGCAGATGTCAAACTGCTCTGTATCAGATTTACCAGCTGCAGTGTGCTCCAACCGCCTCCCTGCTACATAGCGCCTTGGCTGGCTACCCCGTGCAAGGCACGGATACGCTCCTGTGTACTCCGTACGGAGTAGCCAAAATCGATAATCCTCAGCCGAATATGACACTGACCCCAGCTTTGAAATCAAGAACAAGACCAGCCTGAGGCTGCCAGAGGAGTCAATATCTAGATGAAGATCGAGAAAACAGACAGATGAATAAACTCCAAATAATAGCTATCATTCTTCAACTTAAAGCTTGCCTATGTGACTACGAACACAGGACCCCGGGTTTTAGCCTTGTAGCGACTAGCTACCTACCAGAAACAGGACTGTTAGACGGTATTTCATCACTGTTGGTAAAATCCAACCACAGTTAGCGATTTCCGGTTGTATGAATTTCGTATTATGCCCGGCCACCTCCCGAGCAGCATTCATAATTTTTTTTTTTGTAAAATGGCAGCCAATAAATGCGCAATTGGGTCTCTTATACCTAAGTTTTCATACGGCCACCAACAGGACACCAACCTGAAGATCAAATATCCCAATCGCAAGCCGATGGAAGCTAAGGCACCGAAGAATGAATACCCTCCAAAACTGGCGCCGGTTGATCTGTCCCATCACTTCTCTGTCGCGGCGAGAAATCGGGTGGGAAGCGACGTGAAGAAGTTCTACAAATACTTTGCGATACCGGGCATCCACAACCTTGCGGGAGGTGAGCATCAATGCATCATTTTATATGGGTTACCTAACCATCCATCCGAAAGAGTTGCAGACGAATAAGGTAGGTAGCTTTTTACTCTGCAAATCGCTGATACATATATCAAAGGGCTTCCCCACCCATCCTATTTCCCATACGATACCCTGGAGGCCGCAGTTGCTCTTCCAACCCGAATCGATCCATCCATTGCCGATGGGCCCTCAACAGTCGCTGAAAGGGACGAGATCCTAGTATCAACCCTTCCCCCAACAGCGCGACTCACCATCCCAAAAGAAAGCGACAACACCAACCCCACAACTCGAATCGACCTAACTACCGCCCTGCAATATGGCACTGCACAAGGCTACCCACCCCTCTTCTCCTTCATCCGCCAATTTGTCCGCGAAAACATGCACCCAAACATCCCTTACACAGGCGGGCCAGAAGTGATCCTGACATGCGGTGCCACGGATGGCTTCTCCAAGACCATCGAGGCACTGACGAATGTCTGGGATGAGAATCGTGATTGGATCAGGGATCGAGAATGTATCCTGTGCGAGGAATTTGTGTATATGAACGCCATACAAACGGTGAAGCCGCGGGGTATCAATGTCGTGACTGTGGCTATGGATTCGGATGGGATGATGGTAGACGGGGATCGCGGGTTGAAACATATTCTCGAAAGTTGGGATTTTAGTCGTGGGAAGAGGCCGCATTTGATGTATACCGTGACGTACGTTTTTTTTCCCTCCAAGCGACATCTTTTGTGAGGCGCCTATTGTTTTCTATCTTACTTCGTTACTTATATTGTAACATGTACTAAAGTTGATGAAAAATTTTCTATAGAATCGGCCAGAACCCAACCGGCACCGTCCTTCCCCTCCCAAGACGCAGAGACCTTTATTCCCTCTGCCAGAAATACGACATCATCATCGTCGAGGATGACCCGTACTGGCACCTTCAATACCCGTCCGCTGCCCCCGAGCTGGAGGCTCACTTCCGCGGCAGCAGCTCCTTCAAATACCGACCCCAGCCCCATTCCAATCATGCGGACACTACACTTGCGCCCAATTACAACACCCACGGCAAATCATCCGGCTACCCCTTCCTCGACTCTCTCATCCCCTCATACTTGTCCATAGACACAGACGGCCGCGTGATCCGGCTCGATACATTTTCCAAAATCATCGCGCCCGGCTGTCGGCTGGGCTGGCTGACCGCACAACCGAAGATTGTCGAGCGGATTCTGTATATAACGGAGACAAGCACGCAGCAGCCATCTGGGTTTGCGCAGGCGATGGTTGCGGGGTTGATCATGGGTGGTGGTGGCGGGAAGAAGGATGAATTAGACAGGGTTGGTGAGGAGGGCTGTAGTGGTGATGCTGCTGGTGGTAGGCAGTCCGGAGCCTGGAAGATAGAAGGATGGGTTCGGTGGCTGGAGGGGTTGCGGGATGGCTACGAATGGCGCATGCGGACGATGTGCACGATTCTGGAGGAGGGGAGGTCGATTATTGAACAACCCCCCTCGGCTGGTACTTCCAGAAGCCACCGCGGCTACTATGATAGTGATAGCGACGAAGATGACGAAGACGACTGGCAGCTCCTGCGCAAAACCCCACTGTACTCCTTCCAGTTCCCGCGCGGTGGCATGTTTGTCTGGGTGCGCATGTGCTTCGAGACACACCCGCTCTGGTCTTGCGAGGGTGTATCCGCCGAACGACTATCGGCCGCGCTCTGGAAGCATCTGATGAAAAAACCATACCTGTGTCTGGTAGCACCGGGGGCGATGTTTAATCCCGCTGGTGGCAGAAATGGTCAGCGCGGCGGGAGCGACGAATCGTTCAGGTATTTTCGATTGTGTTTTGCGCCGATTCAGGAGGGGGATGTGGCGGCATCGGCGAAGGGGTTTGTGGAGGGTTGTAGGGATTTCTGGTTGCGGGGGGTTTTGGAGGACGATGACGATGACGACGACGACGAGTAAGGGAGGTGGGGGATTTACCTTGGCCTTTTACCTTGGCCTTTCATCTATCTCTAGATGGATATATTTTTTGATATATATATCTTGGTTGATGCCATGCCACGTTCTTTTTAAAACACTCATCAGGTATGCATATTCTATGCCGTGGTCTATTAGATAACTTAGATCAAAAATATTCAACCCAGTCCACTTCTATCTATTCAATCTAAAACAGCTCTTTGCACTTGCGGTCTATAATGTGTATATATACCAGTAACCATATACAGTCTCCAGCGTAGGTCACAATGGCTGCGAAATAGAAAATCAACCTCTAGCCAAGTAGCCCAAACATCAGCATGTATTGTCAGAATTTTACGCGGCTATATGAAGTCCATTCATGTACTGTACCATCTGCACATCGCTCAACATCTAGTTTCATTGTTGCAGCCACACCCAACCCCGCTAAAATGTTTATCCGCAAGAATTTTGGAATCGAATAAACCACCGCATCAACAATATCGCCATGTGACGGGACGGTAATACATGGATGAATATTCGGCATGCTATCGTGACCCTGCGAGAAGCTGGAAGCCTGGTTCAAACGCAGTCTGTCCTTGAATACTCGTCCCGATCCTTCTCTCCACCGAATGGCCATTTGCATATCCTCAATGAAACATCCACAACCATGACCTCGTGCCCGAACGATGAGCTCGCTGAAGAGATCAATTCCGTCAATGCAATATACGACCCTTCCACAATAACGTTGACATCAAACCCGTCCAATTCCCCTCCCCGTCGGCCGAATGAGCTACCAGTCACAACCACAATAATCCTCCGGATACCCAATCGGCCAGATTTCTCGTTCCTTCTTGGTTTCGACAGCAAATACCCCTCTAGTCCTCCCCGAGTCATTGGCACTGCGTCCACCAGTTCTCGGGGCGAAGGGAAAAAATGTCTCGATGTATTGAGTGGCTCAGTGCAGAAAGTGTGGCAAGATGGCTTCGTCTGTCTTTATGATCTTATAGAGGAATGCGTGGAGCGGTTCGGAGATATGCGAGGGGGAGAGCTTGAGGAATCCGCCGCCGCTGCTGCTGCTGGCGACGAAACTGCGGACACCTCTACTCCAGTATCTCCAACAGTAGATACAACTTCTTCGCCACCATCATTACATGCGTCATTTGGTCTCGAGAGTCCCCCAGACTGGGTCGTTTCAGAACCCATGACGGAGAAGAAATCAGTGTTCATTGCCCGTGTCGCCCGAGTCCAATCGACAGAGACGGCGAAAAAATATCTCGATTACCTTCTTGGTACGGAGAAGAAGATCGCAGCGGCAACGCACAATATCACAGCCTGGCGAATCAAGCAAAAACCCGGTCAGGGTCCCAATGGGGTTCCTTCTGGTGAGGAAACTATCTTTCAAGATTTCGATGATGACGGCGAAACCGCTGCTGGGGGCAGATTGTTACATCTTATGCAGTTGATGGATGTATGGGATGTGGTCGTCGTTGTGACCCGATGGTATGGGGGAGTTAAGTTGGGCCCTGACCGGTTCCGAATCATCAATACAGCCGCCCGTGATGCCCTGTTAAAGGCTGGATTTACGAAGTTTGAAGGAGGCACTTCCCAGGAAAAGGGCAAGAAAAAAGGTAAACGATAAATAATTATGGTGCCTTTACATACTTTCTATTTTTCACGGCATTTTCACTGCCTATCAAAAAAAAAAAAAAAAGAAAAGAAAAGAAAAGAAAAGAAATTATCTATATCCTGTATAAAACACCCGATTTCTCACATCTATAGCTTGCTTGATGGAGCAACCAACTTCTCTACCTCAGCGAATTGGTAGTAGAACTCGAGGCTCTCAGGATTGGCTAGTGTGCCCGACGGCTTGATCACTTTACCAGACACAATCTGTTTGACTGGAAGTTCTACCTTCTTCAAGTTGACAGTCGTCTTGGATTTTGGTCAGCATGCAACTTCGATGTGTCCAAAATAGATTTGGCGTATACTTACCGGAATCTCCGGGGTCTCAAACACATATTTCGGCACATGGCGAGGACTCAGCCCGCTTCTGATGGCGGCTTTAACATCGTCTACCATTTTTTTGGTAAATGGAACGCCGGGACGCATGAGCACGAATAACATGACTGTTTCATCTGAGTCGCGGGGTCGACGCTGTCCCACGCAGATGGAGTCGGAGATCACATTGGCAAATTCGTTCTCGAGAATGCTGTATACTTCGGAGGACCCAAACCGTACGCCTGAAGGATTTAGAACACCATCTGCACGTCCCAGGAAAAATATTTGCTTCGTGGCAGGGTGTATCATGACGAAATCACCATGGGTCCAGACATCTGAATATGTATAGTTAGCCAGGAAAATCAAAAATTCCAACAAGAGGGAGCGCGTCAGAATTACCATCAAATCGAGCAAAATATGCGTCGAAATAGCGCTCTGCGCCGTTCTCGCCCCAGAACATGACGGGCATGTTAGGAAATGCTGCTGTCGCAACCAGTTCGCCTGGAACTCCTTCCTCTAGCGGAATGCCTTTCACACCCTTCCCACCCTCCACAGTCTGATCATAAACTGCAATAGGTGTCCCAAGACTAGGTCCCTGGCATCCACCCACATACAACGGCGTCAAAGCGTTTGAAGTTCCAAATGTGCCTGCAATATCTGTACCGCCAGATATATTTGAAAGCTGCACGTTGGGTGGGAACCCTTTGTCATAAAACCACTCGAAAAGAGCGTCGGAAAGCACCATCCCAGTGCTTGTCAATACCTCCAGATTGCTAAGATCAGTGACCTCTCGAGGATGAATGCCGTTCCTTTGCAATTCGTACATATAGCGTGGGGAGGTGCCCAGGTGGGTTACTCTGGCTCAATAAGCATGCGTCTCGTGAAGTCTATTTTAGGCCTGGAACTTACTTCTGCTCTCCCGCCAATTTGATGAAGGAAGTTACACCAGGTAAAAAGGGGCTGCCGTCGTACAGGACTACTCTGCATCCATGCATCAATGGCTGCAACGCACTGAGATACATTATCCAACCTGTTGTTGTGTATTGCAGAGCCACCGAAGTAGGATTCATTTCTCGATGCAGTATACCTTCTTTTAACCCGCTCAAGACAATGCCTCCGACAGAATGCACAATGCATTTTGGCGTTCCAGTCGTTCCTAATTACATTCTCGTCAGAGCCTCCAACCTTCGAAATCCACACAAATGGTTGATACAAGATTCATACCTGAGGAATAAACGACCAAGAACGGATCCGAAAACTTAATTCTCACAAATTCTAGCTTATCGCACTTTGCTTTGGCTAAGAAAGTTGCCAAGGTTTGCGCTCTGGGCACCATGTTCACATCGGCGGGACGATCTTGGAATCGAGGCTGTGATACGATGCCTTGAAACTCCTCCACACCTTCCATCCCACGAACAATGGCATTCATCTTCGATCTCAAATCGATTGTTTTCCCATTATACACTGTCCAATCGTCCATGAACAGCCACTGGGGTTTGATCTGGAGCAAGCGATCCAGAATCCCCTTGGCACCCATATCGGTCGAGCTCGACGAAAATAAGCCTCCCAGCGCAGTCACAGCTAAAAATACAACAAGAGTATCGATACTATTGCTTGCAACAACCGCCACCCGATCGCCCTTTTTCACACCCGCAGCCTTCATAGCCTGGGATAACTTTCCAACTCTCCTCCTGAGTTCTCCAAACGTAATATTCCGGGTCCCCTCCGCACCACCTTCCCGAACCTCGGTCACTGCATCTTTACTATCTTCTTTACCAGCCGTGGACACTCCGGATGATCCAGAAGAAGTGAAAAGCATGTTCTCTGCGAAATTCATGTACGTGCCCGCGAACCATTCCGGGATGCTGTCCATGCGTGCCGTCTCATCGACGACGCTTATGTAGGTACCTGAGTGGATAGGGTTGAGATCATGCCAGCAGAATTCCCAGAATGCCGCGCGGTTGTTGACAGAGTAGTCGTATAGCGAGAGGAAGCTCTGGATATTTTAGTCTTGCGTTAACTAGCCCCCTAACCATGTTGGTCTACATTTTTGCTTTAGGAAATGCACCAGCCGCCCGGGAAGGGGTAGTGGCGAAGAAAGAAAGCAGGGTAAAATGAGGGGGCATAATACTGCAAAAATCCAGATAGAATATAGGAAAGATAGGAATTCAAAACCAATTCAGCCTTCATATGCAGCATGGGGGCCACGTACTGGAAACTTCAACCCTGTCTTGCGCTCTAGCCGACATCGAAACTGGCCCAGATTCGACGACTCGGGATTGGGATGCTCCCATAACTTGCGTGGTACCGCGTAAGTCGACATGTTTATATATATAAGGGACGATGGTTGTTTTGGGGGGGGAAAGCAGTCACAAACGAGTGACCGGAATCAGCACCGTTGTAGTAGTAGCAAGGATAATAATAATTATAATAATATACACCACAAAGCTTCTCCAACTCCGCAACTAGAACAAGGCGATTTGGGAACAAAAAGCAAGAATTCCGGCTATGAAGACCAAATATAATTCAGTTCTAAGATCCCCCGCACATCGCCACTCTCTTTCTCTTGACACCCTCCCCCACATACCCACGGTTTATTGTGTGGTGCAGGTCGGTCTGCTTCACCCGGCACTCGGCTTTCATCTTTCTGTTTTCTTATCTATTGTCCCAGTAAATCGTTCCCCGGGTTTGTGTGGCGGGAACCCCTAGTGCCGACTTCCTCGGCTTCAGGCGGTTTGGTATTGCCGGCCGAGGGGAGCAAACTTAAGGAGATGAACTTGAAAACAATCTTGCTTCTCCTGGAGGTTTGGAGTTTGGTATCTGGGGCCTGGTAAGGCATCCATATATCTATCTCTAGGAGAGTAACATATATGTAGCTTATGTATTTAGAGCGTTGGCCAATGGCTCCAACATTGACGATAGCCGAAGGGGACACGATCCTCCGTGGGTACCAAGGTTCTGACCATTATATGGAAGAAGGTTGTTTCGGCAAATACTCCGTACATATGATGAGCCACTTACCGTCGCATTCCCGATCGATTTGATATGAAGCCGGCCATCGATCACCTAATTCGACTGACTATAATATGGCAGGCAAAAAAAAAAAAAAAAAAAGGAAAAAAAAAAAGAAAAGAAAAGAAAAGAAGAAGAACCGAAATGGATATCAAGCGCCAATTTCATGCTTGGTGAGAAGTTGTGAGAAATTGAACAAGCGCTCTTGCTCTTAGCCCCGGATGAACGCAATAGAAAAAGAGATTCCTGCAAGATTGGACAGATCTAGATAGGCATTTGCTCCTGTTATATGTGGACTTTAATAGAGAAGTATGGGAAGATGGGGTAGAACTCGTTTAAAATTGATTCATGCTCTACCTTCTTACTGCTTCATTTCAAAGTAACGGCGAGATGTCGCATGGGGGAGCACCAAGCGAAAGAGAGGAAATGATAGGAGGAAAAGGGCCCTCCCTAGCTTCATTCTTTTGAGGATTCATGGAAAATTTTGTTTGAGGATTCGGCATGAGGGAATCATGCCAGGAAGCCTATCGCCAATGGGAATATATTCAGCAATGGGTAGTGGAACATTTGGATTGTGTGCATCCCAGGATATTTAAATGCCCAACCATCTGGAGACTCAGTCTAGTCCATTTTCACTTGAAACACGGCCTTGATATTCCGTTGGCAAAAAATAAGGTATAATAACTTTAGGGAATCAGTATTTCCTGTTGGTATTGGCCTCCGGTCAAACCCCAATCGTAAATATTGTTTTCAATTCTCATCCATCGCAATACATCATTCCTGACTCACTGTTCGATAAAAGAGTCTCATAACTTTCTTAATACCGAGTGCTTCTGTGGCACTAAGTACATGGCCATCTGCAAGAAACGACCTATGCTATATTAGCTAGCTGGCCCGTCGAAGCCCAAAGTGACTTTACATTGCCACCAAAAGGCGGCTCCCTTTCTTCAGTAGCTGGTGGATTCCTTGTGCTGTTTAGCCACGAATCCAAGAAAATCAAATTCCTCACAATTTGGTGTCTGCCCTTGAAATTTCAAATGAAGGATGAGCATATCCACCTCCATTCCAACCGACTAAATCCGTGGATGAAACTCTGGAATGATTCGATTGCTTTGCTCCACTTATGAGCTTGAGAGTGGCTCGCAAGATGACCTGGCCGAAGATTCGAAAAACGACATCTGATATGTGATGGGAGGCCTCGAGCAAGAGAACTGGAGCAGAGACCGTACTCAACTTAGTGAGATTCACGGAACGCACGGGAGAGCTGGGGGTGTCTCCACCAGGTTGGCGCCTAACAGAAACACGCATCCATCTGGGGCTGCGGAGCCCCAAGTTTCCATGCTCCTAATGCGTTAGGGAGGAGATGGAGAATCCAGCTTGAAGGAGGACTCTGGTCGATCCTCCATTTGCCGTCCCATGGCCATTCGATGCCGATGGTGTGATGTCTTTGTTGAGACTATCCTCCCGTGACAGGTGGATTTTCAGGACCGTGGGGTCGCGATACCCGGTAGAGATAGATGAGGCACTTGCGATGTGTCGAGGAAACAGATATTCATCAAACCTAGGGAGCGATATCATTGACGGAGCACCATGTTCTCGTAAGAACAACAACAATAATAATCCAAACGTCTGACGGCGAAATGATCACCACATGGCGGGAGCTCATACGCTCTCCGTCCGTCACTATGGGCCACCAAACCAGAACAATGTTTCTCCCTCATTGTGTGGGAAGAGACTATCCGGAAACGCCATTGAAACCCGGAAGAAATGAGAGCGAGAGGGGGGACTTCGTTAGATGCAAGCCTCATATCCACCAGGCGATAGGCTGACGAATATCCAATGAATAGCCACATGTTGCTTGTTCAAAAAATCTCCTAACTAGAGGCTTGAGTCTTCGAACGACAATGATACTAGAGCTCAGTACAGAGTAGTGGTGACTAGCGTTCGTCGCGTTTCAAAACTGGTGGATGAATCATATTTTCCCTACACTCCAGACGGTTTTCAAAGGCTTCTCGATGTCCAATCGTCGACATCGAACTATCGAGATGCCGGACATGGCAAAATGATCATGTACATGTACTGTACATACTAGACGGATTGTCGCATTCGTCGATAACTAGTGGTTCAATGTTTGATATAGATGCACGAATCACGAAGGCTGGCCAAACGGCACGATCAGCGAGCGATCCACGCTGTCACACTGACTCTGGCGCTTCGCAAATCATCCGATGCGATTCGGCACGCCGGCCTGTGGTGGTTGGCTATTCGTTGACCACCGCAGCGCTGGCAGCCCACGTTGGTGTTATCACATTTATATGACCTGTTGGCTGGGGAGCTGCTTTCACGTCAGCTAGTTAGTTAGTAGATGTGTGCTCTTGCTGGAATACAGGGGGTCACTACTCCGTAGTCAATCTATCTTTGAATTTCAGTCAACGATGAAGAATCAAAATATTCATTGGCATTTTTAGCATTACTTCCTCCTGTTTCTTCTTCTTTCTTTTTTTTTTTTTTTTTCTTTCTTTCTGCATAGCCAAGCTGAAACATGCGAAGTTGCAAGGTTACGCCGTATGCACACAGACGAAGCCGCTTCGCTCTGAACGCCAATTACACAGAGAGAAACCCCTGGATAATATCCGTGGACAAATAACAAGGACCCTGGGATTATGCCAGGGCCAAAAGGTGGATTTGTCCCAGGAAATCTCAGTCTTCCTTGGTCAAGCTTTTTGATATATCATGATCTGATGGGGCATATATCTATATACTCTGGTACTGGGTACATGGAGAGCACATCGCCACAAAAAAAAAAAAAAAAAAAGGATCCAAGCAAGTACTGTGCAAAGTATAGGTAGTTCAGCATCTACACTGTGCTAGATTTATTATACTCACCGTATTTTCATACGTTACTACATTCCACAGGAATTTGTGCTGCTAGTCGGTGAATTATGTCCCACAACACTGCAAATCTGCCACCTACTTATGAAAGAAAAGAATAGAATAAAAATTAATCGCTAGTTGTTTTCGTTCCTAATAACTTATCGAGATTGAACTCGTTGTTCTCGCGGCTGCCAACAACTCACCCCACGGATCCATCCCACGATGTTGGCCAGTTTTGACCTTGTGTACAGAGTAGTTATAGCACCTTGTCGTGAGCAACCCACCTTACGGGTTTTTGGGTGAAAGAAATTCGCCGGGGGTTTGACCAGGGGTTGGATGGGATACCAGCTCAGCTTAGTCGACAGGCTGGGCAACCGGTCATTTCCAGGGTTCTGTCAGCTTATTTTAGTGGGTGACGAGGAAAAAATGGAAAAAGTAAAAGTAGGATCGTGAATATTTCCTTGGTGTTATCAAAGAAAGTATAAAATAAAAATTAAAATAAACAACTGGAAACTTTCGGGATTGGAATGGTTGTACCACATAGAACGGGCGTTGGTTCCATGGTTCGTTTTTTTTTTTTTTTTTTTTTTTGAAGACAGGGATAGGAAAGGAAGAGGAAGCTTTGTCAAAGTCGGCGAAGGACCGAGACCGTGCGAATAATTATTGCTGGCGATGGTGGTCAAGAAACACCCCAGTGATCAGGAGTTGGCTGGAAAATCTGACTTGTCCTGATTCATTTTCATCATTTCTTATTTAAATCCATGAATGAGCTTAACTTATTCTAGAAAGACAAAAGTGAAAGGGATGGACACTTATGCAGCCTTCAGTTGGTTCGTGCTTGAAAGCATTTTCCACACCGACGGTTGTTTCAGGTTTTTTGGCGGGTGCGCAGAAGTTGAAAGTGATACTGCTTTATTCAAGGAACCACAGGCCTGGGAATTACTCTGTCGAGGCAGCCATCCTGCTGGTATCGTTGTGATGGGTTTGTAACCTCACTCGATGTGTGTGATTGGGCATCTTTGTATCGACTTAAATGGCGCGAGTTTCACGAAATATGGGAGTGAAATCGTGTCAGAGAAGGATGATTGATCTTGAGTGCTGAGAGGAAATTAGAGTAAATGTAGCTCGCTAAAAGGGCTCATTATTATGATCTCCTTCACCCCTCGAATCCCAGTCCTTTCGAGAAGTGTCCGTGGGGAAAAAACTTGAAGTTTGAGGGGGAAAAAGAAAAGAAAATACCCTGGCATGTACGGATAGCACCAGAAGGATCACTTTTATTCGCCGGCTGTCAGGTTTCCTGGACTAGCGGCCAACAAGGAACTAGCGGTTCCTGGTCTTTGGCGTGAAAGATTTGGGGCCGAACAACCAGGCCCAATCGACGCTGCGCCCCCCTGGTGCCTGAAAACAGTCTTCAGGTCAAGCTTGTTCGGATTGAGGATGTCTCGGTGCTCATAGGCCAGAATTTTCAAATGTCTCCAGCCAATAAAAAAGGAATGACTGGCATCGGCGATCCCGGGCGATGGTCCGTTCTTTGTGCCTGGCTCTTGAGCGTTTTTGCTGACAGGCTCCATTTGTGGCTTGACATTTGTCCAGATGTCGGACAAGTCATGAGCGGAGAAATCGTCCCACTCTTTGTTTCGAGCGAGTGGTTTTTGATTTTTAACTTCTTTTAGAGATGAGGCAGACATCCATTCCTTTCAATCTCACACGAGATGAAGCCGAAGATTTGACTGCGAGAAAGGCTTCAGCTGTGGCGTCGCTCTTGCTTGGACCCGTGCTGCGTCAAACGGTGACTTTCAGGAAATATTACTCCGATCAAACGGGGCCAGGCATGGGCGAAGCCGCACACACTGCCGCCAGCGCCACAGGGCCAAGATTATACCCACTGGAGGCTAATTCTCGGCTCTCTCAAGAATGTTGGGTCGCCAGTGCTGGTGCGCTGTTGAACATTTTGCAAGATAAACTGATCGATGGGAGTGGGCCCTGAGGATGGGCACAGTCAGCTTGAGAGGGTGTTGCCCCATCTGACCTTGGCTTTCCATTTCAGCAGCGTTGTCCCTCAGTTACGCCCAAATTGTAGGAGGGTGAAAGGTAAGTCGTATCATGATGGGACGTCTAAATGGCAGTAATTGGCCTGGCTGCATATTTAGCCTGGATTGGAGCCATTTGGTGGCAGCCCACGGTTCCACGGGCGCAACATCCGTCCGTTTTGTACTCCACCACCCACCACATCAACGACTCGAACACTGGTTGCAGCCTTGGAAGCGAGTCGCTGTGCGATCTCTCTGCCATCCTCCCTGGACTCGACGGAGTACCCGCAGTGTGAATGTTGGATCGATCCCTTTCGCCTGAGGAAGAACAGCCTCAGACTCAGAGGGACACTATCGAGTCCCTTGATTGTTTCCAGTTTCGTTTCTCTCATTTCTCCTCACATCTCTCCTCCCAAGTCCCTCCAGTAGGATGACTGCGTCAAATCACTCGATCAGGAACGAAACATCATGCCCTGAGTGGCCACTCGCCAAGAGGGTGAGGACGCTATGCTCCACCCAAGCGGAATCGGCCAGCTTAGCTTGTTTCGAATTCTGTTCTGCACTTCGCTTGGCCATCCCCCCGGCGGATGTTGAAACCAGCCAAATGCAGCCCTGGCCAATTGCCGTTGGACAGAAGCACCACTCTGCGCACACTTACCCCTCGCCCTTGACAGGCACGCATGGCCCCGGCTGATGACTAGCCAGATGAGCATGGATTTTAGCCCTGAAGACCACGCCCCGTCAGGCACAGTGCCACTAAGCACCTTATCGATACCATCCATGGAGGTGGAGAATCAGCGCCGGCCTTCCATTTCGCCTGTGTCGCCGCAGGTCACCGGAGAATCCCAGGCTCTCCCAGGAAGCAGTTATGCAGCGACAGCGTTTTATAAAAACCTCGCTGCCCTCCGCCAAGCTTGTGTTTTTCCTTCATCTTTCTCTTCCTCACGCTGGACCGTTTCGACACCTTCCGCATCCCACTATTTTCTCTCTTTAGTCCCGTTCAGGGTTTTGTTTCTTCGGCTTGGGCTAGTTCCTCGTCCACACAGTCTCTCCCTGTCTTTCCATCACCGCAATACATTGCACATCTGCCCCTGGGACTCTTCTTCTCTGCCTGTGGCAATTTGTTGAGAGTTTCCTATCCATTCCTTCTGAATATTTATATTATATACACAGCTTTGGTGCCAGGAAAGTATACATACCAAGTAGCTGCTTCAGGAACACTCGCTGAAAAACAGTCCTGCTTCAAAGAGGTACAACTCCCCCTTTTTTTAGATTCTGTTTTTGGTCTCCACTTGCGGGTAGCGTTGCTTGTGTTATATCCCATATACCCCAGTTGCTGTCAGCGTGCTCGTGCTTGGACTGTTCGCATCCAGACATTTCCATTGTAATGGGAAAGGGGTGACAGTGCGGTATATCACTGCCTGATGGAACAAGCCGCAACTGTTGAGAATGACAAATATTTATATCCAACACTTTCCTCACCCTCCCTCGACTTCTTTTTATCTTCTTCTGTCTCCCCTGGCAGATCATTTTCACTCATTTACATCACCTCATCATTGTTCTGGACCCTTCCTGCTTGTTCCTCCTACTGACTTGTCTCTAAGACTATCTTCTTTGTCTGCTTGACTCCTGTCTCCTGTTCCCTCCAGCCGCTGTGTTGATTATCCCGCAGTCCAAATCGAAAACAGGTTCAGCTGTTTCTCTCTCGAAGCTTCTCGTCAGGAACGAGATATCAGATAAAGATTTCAGGAACCCTCGAGCACTCGCATAGTAGTGCGTACATTCCTTCAAGAACCAAGCCAACAAAAATAAAAGCGCCTTTTTTTCGGAACACTTCTGCGAAGCCATTCCGACAAATCCCACAACAGCACTGCAATTAAAATCAAGACATTCGAAATAGATTAACAACGACCTAACCATGCAATTTCCCCCGAAAGTTGTGGCTGCTGTCGCGGCTTTGTTGTCTGCAGGCACCGTCAATGCTCATATGAAGATTGGCTCTCCCACCCCATTCAACCCCGGTTCTCTGAACAATAGTCCTCTCGATGCTAGTGGAGCTGATTTCCCTTGCAAGTTTGGCGAGTCGTATACTCCCGGCGCTCGCGTAGTGCCCCCGGAAAACGTCTACGCCATTGGTGAGACACACACCTTGAGCTTCATCGGGAGCGCCGTGCATGGTGGCGGATCGTGCCAACTCTCTCTCACTCAGGATCCGATCCCTAACAAAAAATCGGTCTGGAAGGTTATCCATTCCATTGAAGGAGGCTGCCCCGCATCGGCGGATGGCAATCTTCCTGCTAACCCCGACGGACACGGCGCCAGTGTTTTCCATTTCAAGATTCCCAGCAGCATCGCTCCAGGTGAGTACACCTTCGCCTGGAGCTGGCTGAACCGCATCGGCAACCGTGAATTCTATATGAACTGCGCTCCCATCACTGTTACCGGAGGCAAGAAGCGCCGCTACACCCCGACCCCTCGCTCTGAGGCTTCGAAAGTGGCTCTCGCAAAACGCCAAGATCTGCCAGATATGTTTGTCGCTAACATCAACTCTTGCCACACCACGGAGGGTTATGATATTATCTATCCTGAACCAGGCACTTCTCTCGAGCGCGATGGCGTCCCTTCCAATTTGGCACCAATGGACAAGCCTATTTGCGTCTTACCCGATGGCCAGAAGATCATGCCTGGAAGCGGCGGTAATCCTGGTTACCCAGCACCTGGCCCCTCACCCACACCTTCGCCCTATCCTTCCCCCAGCCCTTCGCTGCCACAGCCCGCCACAACCCCACTGAGGCATGCACAATCCCCTCCTCCAGCTGTCTCTCCAGGTAACTTCGCAACAGTATCACAAGTCATTCCTGGACCCTCTTCCGCCCCAGCCAGTCCTCCTCCTGCCCCTGCCCCAGGTGCAAACCCCCCCCCTCCCAGTAACAACAGTGGTAGCGGCATGTCTGGTGCTTGCTCAAACGAGGGTGAATGGAACTGCATTGGTGGCACTCAATTCCAGCGCTGTGCGAGCGGTCAGTGGACTCCCGTCATGGCTGTAGCTGTAGGGACCCAATGCACATCGGACGCCGGCACGTTTGCGATCACTGCTGCTAAGAAGAAGCGCGATCATGTCGCCAAGATCCATCGACGACGAGGACACTCTTAAGTGATGTTGTCTGGGAGGGAAATAAATAGGGATAGAAATAAAAAGCGGGGAGAGGCGGAAAAGGCGCAAATAGGGAAAAGCGAGCTGTAGATATCATCTTCTTTCCCCCTCCCCCCTTCTCAAGAGTACTTCTTGTGGATTTTTCCTCTTTGCCTTATCTATTTTCTGATCTACTACCACTTGACAGCGCTATGACGTCTGTCCGGACAGGGATTGACAAATTAGACTTGCCCACCCCTTGCATATTTTTGTTGATATTCTCTTCGTTGGCATGTCTCGCTGATTCTGGCATTACAGACTGTCTGGCTTAGGGGTTAACTTGTTAGGCGTATTTTATTTTTTTTCTTCTACTTGCGTTTCTTTTTAAATCTGGGATGCTCATTTTGTCGGACACGGGACTCTTTTTTCTTGTACTTAACTTCTTGACTTCACATTTTTTTCTTTTTTTTGTCTTTTACATTTCAAACATTTGTCTCTACATAAAAACTTTCTGAACATTTTCATCAACGAGCGATAAGGTTGTTAGGTGATACCTCTTGAGAAGCAAAATGTATATCAACACAAGTGCCTCATTTACATATACTAACTCCCACAAACCGTGCCCCGAGTGTTACTCCACTCAAGTGCATTTTCTTGTACACGAGGAATACAGAACATGTGCATGCATGTCCCATGCTGCAGGACAAGATCCCGAACCCTCTGATTTTTCACACCTTGAGCATAACACTATATAATAGTGTATAATGAGTTCCCCCAAGTCACCAATCGCCGCCCCGCTCTTTCTCTTCGACTCTACCTTGCCCTATTATCTTGAAAAATATGATCCGTTGTAAAATCCATAAAAACGTAAATGGTTTTATAACAATAGGTATTCATATAACTACTTATATCTATGTATTCTTAATGGTGGATGATGGAGGTGGAAGGCTGGTTAATTGTGACTTATCTACGGAGTAGCAAAGGTAAGTTCCAACAAAGAACGCTGTTAACATTCTGACGGCTGATGGAGACGGAAGGTTCAGGGATCGAAATACTTTTTCTGTGGGAAGTTTATACTGGATTCAGATAGCTATAAATAATGAGTTATTTGGGATATTGGAACAGAAATGGCAACTTCACAAAATATTAATGGTCATTGGACAGACAATATAAAAAGGGTGACAATGCGGAAGAATAACAACTTACCTAGTAGACATGCGCCCCGTCGGGCTTCACATTTAGTTTTTTCTATACTGACCAAATTTGATTCTAAACAATATGAGAATATATATAAAGCTCTGCCGTTCTGCTAACACAAATTTGAATGTTCCTTCCGAAAAATATTAAAGCAGTTTCAGTTTTCAATTCTTTGGTTCCTCTTTAAATTGTTGGATATAATAACTCCCCTCCCTTGTTGGACAGTACCGGGATGTATAGCTTATCGGGCGTACATAGCATTTCACGCGCACCGGAAAATTTGTACGATAGGTTCAGCGAATTAGCTATAGATTTCATAGCCAACTTACTTGAAGACAGGTTGGGCAAATATCATCAAAGGAAGTTGATCATGCTCTTTACACTTAAGTGGTGCATGTGGAAGCCTGTTCCCAACTGGCCAAAATAGAACCGAACGTACTAATCTGCAGTCGCCGGTTTATGGCAATCGCTTGTTAATACGTATGTTCGACCGAAAGCATTCGGTTTAGTATATTTCTATTGAATTATCATCGGATTGATTCTCTCCTGATGAGGCAGAAAATCGAAGGAGGAAATAGAAATAGAAAATATGGAATTGGAAAGGGTCCACTGATCACATGATCATATTATTATGTAAGAAGCCAAGCGACCCGATCGGGAACTCAGGGCTTAGGGTTTTGAGAGCCGCCTTTCCCAAGCGAGAAAACCCACATTGACGGATCGTGGGTTCGACGACGACAACCTCTGCTCTCAACCATCATCGCCAACCACGATCAGCAACCTGTCGACAAAATGGCATCTCGCCCCACCGTCACCGTCGCCAATGCCGAGGGCAAGCCCAGCGGTGCGACCCAGCCTCTGCCCGCGGTGTTCGCGTCACCAATCCGTCCCGACATTGTTCAGTAAGCTCCCGACGAAGGAAATCGTGAACGGGAAAGAGAAACTGATGATGAGATTAGGTCGGTACACACTGGTATCGCGAAAAATAAGAGACAGCCGTATGCTGTGAGCGAGAAGGCTGGCGAACAAACTTCAGCTGAGTCTTGGGGTACTGGTATGTGAATTTCTTAAGGGCGCATCGATTTTGGTGTGGACAACGGTCAAAGCTGATACAAGGTCACTCTACAAGGCCGTGCTGTCGCTCGTATTCCCCGTGTCTCTGGAGGAGGAACGCACCGTGCTGGTCAAGCTGCATTTGGTAACCAATGTCGCGCCGGTCGTATGTTCGCTCCCACTAAGGTCTGGAGAAAATGGCACCAGAAGATCAACCTTGGCCAGAAGTAAGTTTTTTGCAAAACGAAGCTCAATTGACGCTTGGGATATCGAAACGCGAAATGGAATCCAACGAATGTCAAACCCCCATAAATCTAATGCTATTCTACCCAGACGATTCGCCACCGCTTCTGCGCTGGCCGCTTCCTCCGTCCCTGCGCTCCTCTACGCCCGTGGCCACCGTATCTCTAACGTGCCTGAAGTTCCCCTGGTGGTTGACTCCAAGGCTTTTGAGAATGACTCCATCGTTAAAACCAAGGCTGCCATCACCCTTCTCAAAAACCTCGGAGCCGGCCCAGATCTCGTCAAGGTAGAGGAATCTCGCAAGCTTCGTGCCGGAAAGGGAAAGATGCGTGGACGGAGATACCGCCAACGCCGTGGACCTCTGGTCGTCTACAACCCGGACGTCGATGGAAAACAGCTCATCAAAGCTTTCCGTAACATCCCCGGCGTTGAGACCTGCCCTGTCTTCGCTCTTAATCTCCTCCAATTGGCCCCTGGTGGACACCTGGGTCGCTTCATTGTCTGGACCTCCTCTGCATTCGCTGCTCTCGACACCATTTATGGCTCCACCACCGTCCCATCCGCCCTCAAGAAGGACTTCCTCCTCCCATCCAACCTCATCTCCAACGCTGACATCACCCGTCTCATCAACTCTTCCGAAGTCCAATCCGCCCTCCGCGAGCCAAAGGGATACGCCAGAACCAAGAGAGGTGCCGTCCAGAAGAAAAACCCCCTCCGCAACAGACAGGTCCTCCTCCGACTCAACCCATACGCTGCAGCTTTCTCCAAAGCGAAGCTCGGCCAGCAGAGCATCAAGTCGGGCAAGCCTGAGCGGGCTGGTGAGACTTTCCATAAGATTCTGGCTCAGGAGTAGACATGTTAGGGTTCCCTTTTGTTTTCTTTTTGTTTTTCATAAACAGAATAATGTGAAAATTGTGCTTAGCTACCGGAGCAGCGCGGCTTTTTATACGAGGTTGCTCATTTCTTTTCTTGTTCCTCTTTCCTGAACGTCGGGAATTCTGTTCTCCACCCGATTTGTGCTATCATGTTAGGAGTGCTACATGAACGTAACAAGCAGAAATAGACATGATCGGGATTTGGGACCAAAATCTTATATCTCTGCTCTAAGACTCTGTAGACGCCACCAATCCTAAAGAAACTTGGCAGGTGGATAAAGAAGGAGGTCGACATTCGACTCCATAGCCCTCATCTATCTTTATCAGCAGATAGAACCAATCCATCCGTAGAATCGGGGTTCAAGTCAGAACTCTCTAGTTGACGATCACTCAAAACTACATTTGGAGAAGCAGCCGAGTTCGCGGTGGAATACACGGATACTTCAGCATGCTCAATCACCTGTCTGTTTGGCAGCCAATTTGAAGTTTCCCTATTGCCCCTCCACAGATCCTAGCATCGTACGTACATGTACATGCTCACTTCTCTACCAAAATCCGACCCACGCCAGCTCACCAAGAAGTTGTCTGTCTGGTTAAAACACTGCTCCAAACCTGTTGAAAAGTCGCTCAGACCCAGGCGTCCCCACTTAGTTCCCTAGACCATCCATTCACAACGGAGTTCATGCCAGTCAGAGGCGGGGAGCAGCGGGAGCAATATTGATAAATTGGCATTTTCCTCGTAACGCGGCTGACGGCTGAGGACGGTTCGCTTCCTCTATCCTTGCCAGCAATTTGGGCGCCCAACAGCCAGAGAGGGAAATGATTTCTCCCCTTCCCACAGAAGAGCAAGATGGTATTGTTCCTGGGACTTGTATTAAGGGAAGTTAAAGCCCTGCCCGACCACCGAGCCCACGTCCGCTCTCTATTTGTTTCCCAATATTTCTCGATAGGAACTGCGGCTTGGATTTGAAATTTGCAAAGGGAGTGCGGGGATATTTATAATAATCATAATATTTTAATTATAGTTCTTTGAACACAAACTTGGAAGTTAGCGCTGAGCCTGTGCATACAACCGCCATTACCGAACGTGTTTAATCGGGACTTTTGCCTCGTTACCCGTACCCCAGACCAGGGCCCCTGACAGGTTGGCATTCCTCGGATAAAAGGCGGCATCAGGCTTGTTCGCAGTTGGACAGGACATGTAAATACAGAACCGGCTCCAGGCCTGCAGGCCGTTCTTTGAGCTGCCCTCGGAATGATATTTGATTACCTGGGCGATATTCGCCTGAAACGGGAGAGGCAAATTTACCCACACTCCATGATTCTGCTATACACACATCAGGTTATGGCGTAAGGCAGTAGAGAACTTGAAGCAAAGCCCATAGATGGAGGAGGAGGTGATAATTGCGGCTCCAGCATATACACGAAATATAACTGGAGGTGGCCTCACGGACGCTCTGACGAGAATAGCTACTCCATAACCCTCTCCTAATGTAAGTATATGGCTTTCACAGCAGACATGAAGTAGTGGGAGTGGGTCTGGTTCCTTTGTGGGCACCTGGTTAGACTATCCATTCCAGGGAACAAAAGCCTGTGCTTGATCTTGCTGGTCGGCGCAAAAGCTGATCCTTCCTGCGGGTCCTCTTGCGCTGTGACACCGACAGTCAGTTTCCAAGGTTGCGGCCACAAGGCAGAGCTGCGCCGTGAAGGGTCAGCAACCACATGGCCGGCGTGTCTCAAGCCTCCAATTCCCTCGATTCTGCACTGGGCCACAGGCAGATTGAGCCGTCATCGAAAGCTTCATTGGCGTTTTCCATCATGTCTGGACCATACATCGGCATCAGGTCCCTCCTTCAATTTCTCTCTGTTTGGGTCTGCCGGTGAACAAATCCCTTTCGATAACGCTAACTTGATATCCCGGCCAAAATTTGTCTCTCGCTTGCCACATGCTGATTTAGGGTTCTCAAGCCCCTGAAGTCTGACACCCCGCTGGGGAGCCTGTATGGATGAGCAATCATGGTCTGGCTTAACTGCCGGATAGCTCGCATTAGGCCAGAACTTGAGGCCCCTCCAATCTTCTGTCGGCTTCTTGCATTCTGTCATCCAAAAAAAGAACGAAAATTCTCCCGAGGTTCGCGCACCTTGGAAGCTGTGACCAGAAAACGAGCGACACTTGCTCGAAGCTGGTTCTTGACGCTAATAATTAGTTCTCAACACTACGGCGGCCGCTTCAAGCGCTCATCCATCATCCTGCAAGCCTCTTGATTATCACTTGGCCAGTGGACACCCCTCTGATTATGCTTCCCCACTGTCACTAATTGGTCAAGCTGAGGGGCCATATCTGAAAAGTGCCGGCGCCCAGCTCAACGAAATCCCTGGCTGAACTCTAACTCCGGCACCCCAGGCATACTGGAGGCCAGTGCTCTGGGTGCTAATGACTGGGTCGAAGTTCGCTTGTTGAAATGTCCCGCGAATGGGAGCAAGGGCGAAGTCACTTATCCTGGTCTGCGTGAGCTGCAACATTATTTCATCTGCCGACACATTCAAAATAGCCATGGTTTACTGGAGCACCATCTTTACTTCCCCCCCTTCATCTTCAACATCATCATCATCATCATCATCAGGTTGTGATCTGCATGGCCCTGTCCAGTCCCATCCCATGGCTTAAAGCCGATCGTGTGCCGTCATTTGTTCCGTCCCTAGAATTTGTTTGAGGAGCGCACGCTTCGAAGTGGACAGGCTTACATATTCTTCGATATTGGCAGAGGCCTCCAATGTCTATTTCTACCTCTTCAAAGCTGTGGCCTCAGAATAACCGGAATATAGGAAGGGGCTTGTCAGGGTCCAGGAGAAACCACTGGAGTTTTTCTGTTTTTGATTTGCCTCCAGGTATACAGCACCGTGACTGGTCGTGTGAACTAGATCTCTTTCACTCCATTCTGGCTCGATGAGAACCAGCGACTAGCCTCTGAACGAACTGCAAGCAGTCGGCTGCAGTATAGAGTTCAAAAAGCCTCCTCTACCGATATCCCGGATATAGTACCCAAATATTTCCGCATACAAGTCTAGATTGAAAAGCATCGAGTCATGTCGGGGTTTCCCGTGGGGCCGTTCGGGCGCACCTTACCTTCACCTGAGGACAGCACCACATCGCAAGAATCGCAAGATATCTCAACGCCATCGAAGAGGTTAATCAATTACCAGCTTCCTCCGCCCCGCAAGACTTCTTCTTGGGAATTTGTATCCGACGACTCACCGGCTCCGTTGGAACATATGGAGTCCCCTGTTTCTATGGCGGGTCGTAACCCAACCCAATATAAAAGTCGATATCCAGTGCAGGATCAACTGCCATCAGTCAGCCAACTTCTTACACCAGTGTCGTATTCCTATCTGGGAAATCCACACCGTCCTTTCCCAGGTCGCGGAAATTCGCCGCCTAACAGCAGCAGACCACACGAATCCACAATTGTTGAGACCCACGATGAGCGCATTCAGCCAAGCGGTCATCCAAGCCATGAGACCACCTCACGTCAAAGGAGGCCGTCTACACTCGGGTCGGTCGAATTTTCCCACGGACAAGGACAGAATCTATCTTATTCTCGCCACCAGCTACCTCCAATTTCGCAAGTCGGATTGGACGCAGCAGGCATGCGGCATCATCTGTTTACCGAAAACACTAGGAGCAGCTCTGAGACTCCTCTAGCCCATCACAACCATAGCCATCTTCCATATCCACACGACCCATCTAATTCTGAAAATTCTCCAGCATCAGGGCCGTCTTCGTTATCCTGTGAGCTTACTTTCCGCTCAGGCTCACCACCTAGGCCAAATCAACCGCGCCTGGCTCATGTGGTAGACGAGCGGTTTATTGAGGGTGAGGGTATTTGTTACATCTACTCTGATGGTACCCATTGCCCAAAGGTAATCGATGGTGAGCCTGTTAATGCCAATTGGGGAGTCACAAAAGCTGGAAAGCCAAGAAAACGGCTGGCACAGGCGTGTTTTACCTGCAGAGATAAGAAAATCAAGTGTATTCCCAATATCCCCAAGTGTGATCAGTGCCAGAAGTCGGGGAGAGAATGTAGATTTGAAAATTCGTGAGTTTTAGAGTCCGTTTTTTTTCCCTTCGCACCGTTCATGATACCTAACAAAACGCATCTTTGCTTTGATAGACCTCGGGGAAATCAAATTGCAAAGAGCTCGCAGTGCTCTACAGGCCATCACACTCCAGCAATATCACTTGATCAACGGACTAGCTCCTCGCCAAGTAGGCATCCAACTTCCTGTATTCACACTGGGAGTCCAGTCCGGACCATATCGTCGTCTGCAGTATCTTGTGACCCAGGCGCACTGATGCACGAGGTTGGCGGATTAAGCCCGAAACCCGACAGGCCTCTGAAAAGGAGAAGGCGAGCCTCAACGAACGCCATTGACAATGTCATCGGCCTCGACGGAGAAGACTACTCTAAACAGGCCAAAGATATGGTGACAACTCCTGATCCATACCCCATGAATGATATTTTATCAGAAATGGCTGCGATGGATCTCCACGATCCAATGTTGTCGGAATGGGAAACAGATCCCTACCATACCCACCCGGAATCAACCATGCGCTATCTCAATATGTACTTCCATTATGTTAACGGTGCAACCTACTGTATATTCCCTCGCGAGCCATTTCTGAGATGGCTGAAGTATTGTCCCAATAAATCTCTTGATGATAAAATGCTCTTGTATTCTATGCTTGCTATGGGGGCTATTTTCGGCAATACAAAGGAGCAAAGAGCAGACGCAATGAGGTTTGCGAGAATCGCAAGGCACGCGGTGGAGAAAAGTCAAAACAAACCAACCTTACACCTAGCTCAAACTCGGATTATCCTTGGAATGTGGCATTTCACGATCGGCGCGTCGGCCACAGCGTCTGACTTTACCGGCTCTGCCATGCGCACTATATGCGGCCTGAAACTCAATGTTGAACATGGTAGTCCCGCGCCACGGAACCTGCCAGAGCGGGACGAGTTTTTTCAAACAGAAACTATGCTTGAATGCCAGAGGAGGACTTTTTGGGCGGCTTTCCTTATGGACGTTAGTTTTCGCTCCATATATGCTCCATATTTTCGCTCCCTTAGCTAACTGATCCTTTTTCTTGCACAGAGACATGCCGGGCCCCCAGTCCATTCTCCAACAGTGCTCAAGCCGCAAGATATCTTTCTACGGTTGCCGCTAAGAGCAGACTGGTACGAGAATCAAAAATGGGCTAATATGCCCTATTTTGAAAATGGTATTATCCCGGCAGACACCTCGTTGCCCGAAGAGAGGAATGCGCTTGACCCAATGGCTTTCTTAGTCGAAGTATCTGCTATTTGGGGGGATGTGCTTGAGCATATCTACCGCGCCACTTACATCTCGCCATCAAATTACGCTGCGCGTTTCGAAGAATTCTACTCTTCAACAGTGCAACGCACTGATAAATGGCTCGCAAGTCTTCCACGGTATTTTTCATATAGCATTGAAAATATGGAACTGAACATCCAAGCCGGAAAGGTAGATACCTTCGCAAGCGTGCATATTCTCTACCATGCCACAATGATGAGATTAAACCGATACGTCCGCCACCTAGACCTACCTGAGCATATAGTCGAGCGAAACGTCCGCCGTTCCTACAGCCACTCCGTCGAGGTCCTCCGCATCGCGTATGATCTTAGCAAACATCTGAATGCACACGAGGAGGGTGGCACTCTGCCAAGTAATCCACAGCCTCCCCAGATAACATTCTCCACACCCCTGACAGGCAATGCCATATTATCAGCCACAGATGTCCTCTGCGCCTGTGGCTCCATTCGAGATATGTCATACTACTCAGCCCTCATACACGGAGGCTTAAGGGTGGTTTCTGAAGTTTCGCGGTTCTGGCATGGTTCGCGAGAGCAGCTGCGAGTCATTGAATGGCGCCTGGAGCAGATCACAGATGCAATTCGTACACAGGACCGGTCGGGCGGGAAGCGTGGTTTCTCCGTTCAGGGGCGGCCGCTTGACCTCATTGTGATCGATAGGCTGATGCCTGCCAATGACGGTGTTGGTTCCAATGCACCGTCACCAGCAATACAGGGCAAAAGCAACCCTTATACTGCAACCGGGAGAGGAGATTTGGTCTATTGCCTCCCCCGAGAGACCTATTTCCATGCGCTCGGACTCCATGATATATCTGTCGAGAGGGGTGAGGTGCTGTGGATTCCATGTGAAGAGTAGGCCTGCCTTATGTTGAGGCAATGAAATTTGGCGCATGGTTCCTTTCATGATTGAACTATCCGCCATATCCCTTCTTCTGAAAGGCAGATACCTTTTCTCCTTACCGCCGACTTTTTTTTCACGAAGCGTGCATGTCTTTGAACTTGGAAGTTGTCGTTTATCATCTTTATCCCTCACCTATATTTTTCGATTGCTAACGGTCCAACATTAAGCATCTTTAAAGGCCTCCCTCCCCCCCTAACATCTTCCCCCCAGTTTCAATACACGTTTTGACCCACCTAAACCCTCGTCGTGCATTGCACTGTTATATATTTCAGTTTTCCAAACCCTGAGTCATAGTCCATACGCAATAGTTACCCTGTACAATTCTGTTAATACTTTAGCTGTTGTATATTTTCCAATTCTCAATCCCAGTTTGCCGATGGTTCGCTGGTCTCAGCTACCCTCCAATTTCCCGACCATAACATTCCCCCCCCCCTTCCTTTTTGTCTGGATTATAGACGCTTTGAGCTATTTATACTTTACTTGGATTATAGAGCAAGCGTTTGGCTTCAATTATTACATGCAACTGGCCACAGCTATGATTTTTTTTTTTTTCTTTTCTTCTGCTCCTCTTATACTTGGAGTAAGCTTTCTCTTGTAAACAGCATATCGAAACAAAACAAGAGGAAAGAATAAGAAAATTGCCAGAACGCCTCCTCGATCATGATATGGGGCGGAAGTTAACGAGACAATAAGATCCATCATCAACACCCACTATAGCTCCAACAAAAATGACATATCTAATGCTTAATGCTTGTCGCGAGGACTTGCTCTGTGTGAAGGCTGTGAATGAATTTCAACTGGACAATCAATCAGCTGCCGTAGGCACAGTGGAACTTACTATCCACCTATTTTCTTTGTAGTGCATTACCATAATAGATCCAGTCGCCGGCATCCCTAGGGGTTTTTAGCTATGTATAGAACATAGGTTTCTATAACAGCTAGCATGCAGTTGCGACTCTTTATTCAGTATCAAAAAGGCCTGAATGGTACAGTGCTTTTGCGTGTAGTTGTGGCTGTGAAGTTTATTTGCCCGCCAGAAAGAGGCCAGCGGGTAGATTGCCCGGGCCGACCACGTCCCGATAACCAGCCTCCAAGCAATGCGCTGGAGCAAACCATAACCTTCCCCGCCCTGTTAAATCCGATTAGATGGGTGGATAAAATGTGGACAATGCCACAGACAAGCCGCTCTGACAAGTCTGACGGACAGAAAACGCGCAATGGCTCAAATGTCTCTGCCATCAACGGGGCGAACATGCCGAAAGCCGACGATGAAAACGGAGGCGGCCATTGCTCCGATGGATCAGAGAATGATTATGACCGATTAAAGGATTACCCGGAGACCATTGACTATTACAGCTTGCTCGCATTAGCCCGAGATCCTCCGCCGACGGAAGCGCAAATACGCTCGGCCTACAAAACGTTGACGCTCAGCTTCCACCCGGACAAACAACCCGAAGCGCTAAGAGAGGCAGCTACGGCGCACTATAACAAGATACGTGACGCATATGAGACCCTGTTAGATCCCAAGAAGCGAGTTGTATATGACATGCTGGGTGAAGAAGGAGTGCGGCACACTTGGGCGGAGGGAGGGCTGATGGGTAGAAATGGATACGCTGAAAGCCAGCAAATCGGGGTGAAGGCGATGGATGAAGCTGAATTCCGTCGCTGGTTTCTGGAGGCCATGAAGCGCCGGGAGAGGGCTATTTTGAATGACCTGGTGGATGCTAGTGTAAGTTGAATGAGCCCCTTCAGAAAGCATGAGAGAACTTTTTCGGGGAGCATGCGTTTATTCTTCTCTGGAAATATCCGACCTGACAACACCACTGTCCCGGAGTCCTTTTCTGTTCTTGACATTCTGACATGACCAAGGGAGTGATTCACCTTTCAGTGGATGCGACATCTATGTTCGAGACTACACCGGACGGAGATGTCTCGATACGTGTACCCAACCTGAAGCCATCAGCGTTTTTACTTGGATATTCGCTTCCTATACCACTTCCTGACCTGTCTTGGTTTTACTCCTCAAAATCGGCGGCGAATGGAGAGAGAAATGAAGATAGAGATGAACCACCAACGGGTGATGGATTATCTGCAAATCAAATGCCTACTAAGTTGCAACTACAGGCTTCAGTAAACGGTCGTTTTGGAAAGACGGTTCAGACCGTCAAACTTTTAAACCCGGAGACAGGAGAAAAATTTGACGGACAAGTAGGTGTTCACTTATGTTTTTTCAATGTCTAGTTTTTGAAAACGACGGTCACTTACATTCGTAGATGCGAATACCTCTAACAATTCGCAATGCGAACGTTAATTTGGGAGCTACATTTACACACGTCATTAGCAATGACCCTTCCAGACGAGGTATCCTCAAAGGGCCGCTATTATCGTTTCTCGGTGATGCAGTGGTGACCATCAATACTCCTCTTCTGCCCCAGCCTCTTGCTCAAGCAAGCATCAGCAAACTTATAACTCCGATAGAAGGAACAAGACCATTTTCACTCACCGTGAAATCTACGTGCTCGTCTTCTCCGTTGCTATGCCCTCCCGATCTTGGCCTAACAATATCACGTATGGTAGGCGCAGGAGGTGTGGTTACCTGTGACTGGTCATCGGGATCGCTTTCATGGCCAGAATTCCTTATGGGTATTTTCATGGATGCTAGCAAACGCGACCAATACGTGGAATTTCTGAGAATATATTCGATGAGTGGCATTTCGATCGGATACACAAGCTTGCCGACAATACTGCTACCTGCAGACCCACATGACGATGATCACGAGACGGATGAAGGTGATAGGGATATGCTTTTTCCAGACCATGACCATAGCCACCCCAAGCAGCCTCAGCAGCTGCCGAAGCCCAATGAGACCTGGGGTTTCAACCTCGGTTCGTCGCCAGCGGGCGTTAACCTAACCATGCAATATGGACGGACGATTTTTGCACGGAAGCCAGCGGAGCCATTACGTTCCGAGTGGAGTAGCGAGGGCTATTATCCCAGCAAAAGTCGGAGTGGCAGCGGTGCCATACGGCTAGGACTTCGCGTGGTGATTGAGAGTGATCTCAGCATGGGCTGGTCCCTGTCTGGCTCACGGAGAGTTGGCGAATTCACCCGCATGGGATTGACAGTGTCTACAATTGGCGGCATGGGGCTTGGTTGCAGCGTCTCATGGAGTAGATTGGGGCAAACCTTCAAAATACCCATAGCTTTATGTCCTGTTGACAAAATTACCGGTGATCTGTGTACCTTGGCGGTCATAATGCCGGCCGCGGTCTATGGAGCGGTTGAATTTGGATACCTGCGTCCCAGGGCTCGGCGGAGGGAAAAGCAGGAAATCGCAAAGATGCAAAAGAGACTTACAAAACTGGTTGCGAAGCGGAAAGCAGAAAGCGTGCAGGCAGTTTCAATGATGAGGGATCAGGTCTTGCGAAGGCAGGATCGGGAAGCTGATCGAGACGGGTTGGTGGTCGTTCACGCTGAATATGGATGTCCGCCAACCTCGACCTTGAAGAATAAGAAGCAACAAAACGGGACCACTGCAGTTGACGAATGCTATGAAGAAGGCATGATAGATGTCACGATTCCGGTCGCGGCACTGGTTGATCAGGGACAGTTGGTTCTATCGCGCCGAGTCAATAAGGTCTATTAACTCCCCAGCAAACCTATCCGCCTCCGTTTCCCCCCCATTTAATCAGGCAGACATAACAAACACCAAATACTAATATATCAGCCATTGCAGTCACATATACCCGGGTTCTATGATCCATTCCCATTCCGTCCAAAACTGCTGCGGGTGCGGTATCGGTTCGCTGGCAGGGAGCATCTGGTTGAAGCCTGGGACTCTGAAGGAATAACTTGCCCGATGAAGTCCCACTTGCTCTGATTACCATAATACAGAACAGAGCTTCTCTTGGTTGGTTCACCAAAGATCTCTCGACTTGTTTCGCGTGCCAGCTCTTTCTTTTCCTTTTTCTCTGCTGTCCTTTGCCTTCCTTTGCCTATTTCTTTTCCGGCCAAATTTTGAAGCCAAGGCTAACTGCATCCGGCTTTTTAGCAGACATCTGGGTGTTATGTATGTACAGCAAAGGATATATACTTCTCGAAAGGTGAGCACTTTGCGACACCGTCAACGATGAGAGGATCTTGCTGCTTTCCGCATTTTCCTTTTGGCTTATTTCTAATTTTCTTGGATATTCACCAGCAAAACAGGAATGATTTTTGTGGGGGCTCAGTCCATTTATTAACACACTCTCTAAAAAAAAAAAAAAAAAATACATTTATCATTTATTTTGCCCCTGGCAGGGAACGAATTGAGAAGGATTTCCAGCCATCTCCCGCTCTCCCATCCCGCCAAGACACTACCAGAAGCAATAACTTACAGATTTTCTTTGTCTGCAATTGTTTCTTAATTGCTCACTCGACGCCGACGTTTAACGTCGGGATTAACATATTTGAGTCATTTGAGCTTCTCTTCTTATTCGCCCTCCAGCGCGGTATTACCAGAGCGGGAGTCGGAGCAAAAGGCTTGATCAAGTTTTAATTTTTTTGGATATATTATTACGATTGTTGATGCCTGATGCCTTACTTGGTCTCTTATACCCTGTTGACAAACAAAGGAACCTCATATTTATTTGCCCTCCACTTGACTTCGGGTTCACGCGCATATTTGACAGTTGCATTGTTGTTCCAGATCAAAAAGCACAAAAGTTGGAATAAAAGAGAGAGGGGCGGAGGGACGGGGGGAGGAAAAAAATAAAAATAAAAAGATTCCTATCACGTTCCATCGCATCGCCTCGTCAAGGTTTTCTCATTCGTCTCTAGCTACCAAGCCAACTGCAAGGATGATGCTCCCCGTCTTTGTTGGCTGTTTTTCATCTTTTTTTCCCGTTTCAACTTTCATCTTCTCTCAATCCCCACCACTCGAGGCGGTAAGAGAGCCCAGCCCTTCCATCAAAACTAACTTTTTCTCAACTGGAGAAGAGAAAAAAAAAAGAAAAGAAAAAGAAAAAGAAACAGGGTAAATAATAGAACGCGATGCAACCACACTTCCATTTTTTAAACCTTCGCGCCATCCAATCCCTTCCCACCGCGACCTGTTGCTCCAGGGCTCTGTTTGCCTTTTGTTGTTGGGTTGGTATATAGCTCATCCTGATAGGTTCCACAGGGCAACAACAACGGCCACGGCAACGATAGAAACGACCAACAGCCCCAGATCTTTCTGATCATACCGCCTTTTTGTTCTCTAAGATGCCTGTTATCCCGGACTTCTTTGGTGATATCGCCGTATCATGTCATGGTCTGAGAGGTGGCGATAATGTAATAACACATTCGGCTGCGGCCATGACTTCCAACCAGACCTTCCTTGTCTCTTTCTCCGCCGTCCCCCAGGCTGATAACGGATTAATATACCAGTTGCCAGAGGAGCTCATTAAGATAGAAACAAAAAAACGAGCATGAAGGTTTTCAAACAGAATGGCAATAATGGCAAGCAGGAAGCAGCAGAATGGAGATACCCAGGTTTTCATTTCTGCACTGTATATAGGTATTTATATTTGTATATATATATATATATATATATATATATATATATATTATATATAATATATTTATACAATATAGACCTGCCGCCTAATAGTGTTATGTTGCACGCCAGCATCGACCCATTCCGCCTCACTATCCCCGTCTCCGCAGGCCAGTCAACAAACCCTATCCATCTGCCAGACGGTCTAGATACATCCCAAGCCGCTCGCAGCTTGGGCAGTGAATGATAACCGAACGTCATCTAGTTTTTCACTCTCGATTTCTCTCTAACAACAACCTCTCCATTTTTCCTCTCCTCTTATCCCTCCTCTCCTCAATCAAGCCTTTTTTTTCCTCTTCGCCCCCTCACCCTCTTCCCTTTCCATTTGTTCCCCTATTCCCCCCCACTGCCCACTGCCTGCATTCCCGCAGACGTTCTACTGCTTAATAAAAAAGGGGACATACCGGCCATTTCTTCCCGTACGCCTTTAGCACCATAGTGGTTTTAGGATGTGTATGTGGTGGGGCACGCCTTACAAGGCATATGTGATCGAGGATGCGCCCAAGACGGACAAGGACAAGGACAAGGAGAAGGAGAAGGAGAAGGATGTGACATTCTGCATGGTGAATCCGGGCGACCAGTTCGTGCTGGCTGACCCAGTCGTGGTAAGTCTCTCGATCTGTATACTTGTAATATGCATATGATTCTTCATGCCCTTGTGTTGCTCTGTGCGGGGTTGTATTTTATAAATGGATATATATATATATATTTAACTACGTATTTTTTCCTGCTGCTCTTGCGGTGTGCTTTTGCTGCCTGACTCCCTGCTGCCTTCTCCCGCCTGTTTCTCCTTTTTCTGTTTTCTTCCTGTTCCCTTTCGTCGTTCACTTGCTTGCTTCTCATCTGGTGTTCTGTCACCGGCCCAACCATCTGTCTGTCTGCCTTGCTCGTCACACTTCACTTTTCCTCTTCACTCGGTTCATCTCCTCACTCCACTCGAACTATCCTGCCTGGCTTTTCTCCTTTCCTCTCCTCCTCCACTACGATCTCATTGTCTCCCTTTCTTCCAATCTCTACCTTTTCTCTTCCTCACCATCACCTCGTTCTTTCATCACTATCTCCTATCTCTCATCTCCATCCAAAACACTGTCTGTCCGCTCCACCCCGTCGCCATGGCGTTCTTCTTGGCTCCCATCCAGTCCGGGCAGCATCAGCAGCATCAGCAACAGCAGCAGCAGCAGCAGCAGCAGCAGCATCCCCAACCCGCTGTTTTCCAGTTTATTCCCATGCAGAATCCCGCCCATCCACAACATGCTGCGCTGCAGGCTGCCCATCCCTTTCCCGGCCATGTCATTGAAAACCACAACCCAGCCCCAGTGCCGCCTGCCGCACCTGCTATCGCTCCAGCTCCAGCTCCAGCCCCCGCGCCCGTGAATAACGCACCGAACCAGGCTGTCATGGTCGCTGTTGTTCCCCCTTTTCATTCTCCTTCTGCTGTTCCTGACTATGACTACTATACTTCCTACTCCAATCACTACTATTCTTATTACTATTGATTTGTTTGTTTATTCCTAGTATGCACTGCCTTATTTCCCATTTGTGTTCATCAGGATCTCCCACATTTCTCTTGCTTTTTTTGCACCTGTTCCTTTCCTAACCCTCTACATCTCTCTCGCGTTTGCTTCCCCGTCCCCAACTATAAGCAAATACACGACAGCTAACCCATCTCCACCCCAACCAGCATGGACGAATCGGTGCCCAGCCAATTGCCGTAGCCCAGCCACAAGTTCCGAACTGGTTTGGATGGGCAGCCCCTGCAGCCCCTGCAGCCCCTGCCGCCCCTCCCGCTCCCGTCGCTGTTCAGCAGCCGCAGGTCCAGCAGTTGTTTGCCCCTAACCCCCAGCAGCTCCATGCTCAGAACGTGGCCGCTGCACAGGTCAATGGTGCCAATGTCCCCCGCCAGCTGGTCCCATGTAACCCGCCCCCTGGACAGGTTTTGTGGGTGCACAACCTGGATGGGTCCTGGACTCTCCGCACCGTCACGGATATTCAAAATAAGTTGCATGGCCAGTGGCACAGGTCCAAGTCTGGATATCCATATTTTCGGGTCCATGCTAAAATTAGAGCTTAAATAGGTGGGGTGGAGCTATGGGAGGAAGGATCATGGGGGTTTATGTTTATGGGGGGGTTTTTTTTTTTTTTTTGGTAATTTTTCGCCCTTCAGGTTGGTATGCTCGATGATGGTTCTGGGTAGGTTTTTTATTTATCACCGATACACCTTAGTTTCTCGTTGTTAAAAGTCCCTATCCGTCTCCTGATTTTCTGTGCCAATTCTAACATATCCATTTCCCAAAGGCCCCTGACACCCTCCTTGTGGATTTTCCGTCGAATAACTTCCACCATCCTACTTTCCGTCTCCGCCAATACATCATAATTCACTTTGAGCAGCCTCCTCAAAAACACAAGGCAACCTAGGGAAAAATCACAGCAAACATACACACCTGACCCAACTAACCACCTCGAAATCATCATCACCATAAAGTTCGAGAGACGAAAAATCACCAATTACCCTGCCCCTCAATGACTCAGCATATCTACGCTCACGAAGTAACGAACGATCAAACGAGGTCTATTCATTTACACTGACCTTCCCTCCCGATATCGACTCCCCAGTCGTATACCGCACCTGCACACCTGACACTTTACAATTACATCGCACTGCTCTCGAGACTGAAATGGCGAGAGTGTAGGGGTAATAATGACTGTGCATAGGGCCTAAGGCAGGCACAAGGGGTTGCTGGGAGGAGCTAGGTGATGGAACTGGATTTATTGACAGCGATAATTGCATTCTTCTTCTTCTTCTTCTTCTTCTTCATCATCATCTTCTCGTCTCATGCTCAGTATCTGTGATTTTATTTTTTCCTCATTTGTGGTTTTTCTATCTAGTTTGCATTGACGTTTCTGAATCCCCTTTTTTAAGCCGATTGAAAGTTCTCATTTCTCCTTTCTCCATCCCTCTCGTCCCCCACTAGCTCAGCGGTTTGATTTTTCGTATTTTTCTATTTCCCATATTACGAGAGGTTGACATTCATAAGTTAATATGTTCCAATGGACAATGCAACATGCGACATGCAAAATTCAAGGCGCAGGCAACGTATTACTGTTTCGCACCTGATTATTTTTTCTCTTTTAGTTCCCCTTACCCAATCCCCATTTGTTTCTCTACGTTTACTTCGTTCTTTTCTTTTATCAATTTGATTTAGTTATAGTAAGCACTTCTTTAGTAGTAGTTAGTGCTCAATGGATGCAAGCATGAAAGCAGAGTTTCGCGTTGAAGATTGATAATTCCACGGTAATTTTTTTTTCTTTTCTGGTCCAATTTCCCCCAACCGCTAAAATTGACTCTCACAGAGTGTAATTATACGTGTACATGCCCTTCCTCATCTGCCTCCATACACAGTAGACTTTGCCTGATGAAATTTTCCATGACGACAGCCCAAAGGCTCTCCATAATATGCCATTGCCATTGTCCTTGCCCAGCGGCATGGTGGCGCCCTACTGAGCAACCTTCTCCACGGCGTTCTGGGATCCGGCTAGAAATACATAAAACCCGTTCAGTCTGACTTCAGAGCTTCCTTGAATGAAGCCTTTCCACATACATGTTTCGCACCCCCTTTGCTTCTTCCCTTTATGACTGACATTCGTCCTTACCTCGAGTGTCCAGTTTTCGACGTTGCAGGTTGTGCAAGACGCTGCGAGTCAGGTAACTAGTGTGGAGATCTACGGATTGATAGGTCCTCCTCCTCCTCCTCCTCTTCCTGCGCGTCTCCCGACACCATTTCCGGCCGCGCCAACAACGGTTCAAAGATACTTTTCACAAGCCAAGGTTAGTATTAGTACTTGGTTGTCGCCCAGATCTTTAGCCACTGGAGCACTCGCAGGATGTGCAGGGCGCCTTCACATGAAAAGGGCGTCCCCCATGTTAGTGGGACCGTAGACGTTCTGGTTTGGAGTGTACTCGCATGATCTCTAGAGCGTTGAGAAGAAACTGAATTGTCAGCTGGCTTTGGAAGTGGAAGATTTCTTAGAGTTTTCTCCATAATGAAATTGGATTGTAGATTTATCAATCCTCTTGAGGTTTTCAGGCCCGGCTGGGAGATGCGGTGCGGGAATCTATCTCAGATTTCCGAGGAATTTTGTTCTTCTAACAGGAGCTGCAGTTCAAGAAGTACGTTTACAGTTGCTGAGTCAAAATACAAACGAACAAATTAACAATAAAAAAATGTCAAAGCCGTATATAAGGAAACTGGTAGGAAGTTCATGTTGTGTCTCAGCCATATACAAGAAAACCTGGCCATGCAAATTGGTGAGTAAGCGGCAAGTATCCATTAATGACTTATGTGGAGAGGTGAGAACAATTTCGACTCTCCGTAGGAACTCAAGGACAAGCTAGCTACCTTTTTTGAGATTTAATAATACGATGTCGGATCAAGAACTTGGTAACTTTAATCAAGAACTTGGTAAGTTATATTATCGAAGATTCTGGAATAACATGAAATGTCACCATGTTTAAAACTTACCAATGATCAACTATTACTCAACAATATCTTGATCATGTAAGCAAGCATACTCTTCCCTATAAATACTGCCTAAATGTCATGTAATTATCAGAATTAGTATAAGCAATTCAATTCATTTTGTTGATATTCAGTAATTGAGGCAATATTCGGACTTATTCAGTTCCGACAGTTATGAGCCCGGGTTGCTACCTATAGCTATTTATCTTATCTAATTCTATTGATATCTATCCATACCGACCTCCTTATCGGCAAAGATATCTACCTATATCTATCTTAATATCTTGATATCTATATCTATATCTATCCGATCCTCATCAACTTATATATCGGCGAGAGATAACGGCATATTATATATCGATTACATTTGTACGACTCGATATCGATTATATCCATCCAATTCTATATCAATTATCTGTTCGACCCTATATCAGCTTTATATCTATATACAACAACCAAGATGTCAGCTGAAAATTCATCGTTAAAGACAACACTCTTTTTGAATTCTTCCAAGAACTGGAACTTATGGTACAAGATGATACTAGGACTTGCTGCAGAACTTCAAGTACTAGATCTGGTTAGTGAGGAAAGTTCCAATAGAATGAGTGAAATACCTAGACCTACTCCCCCAGAGTTCCCTACGGAGCATACCTTGGAAGCAAAGATTAAATGGGAGATGGAGAATACCAAATATAACAATGATATCAACATCTATTGAAGCAAACTCGAAGGCGTTAGCAAGATCAGGCAGGAGATCCTCAGAACAGTGGCAGTCAGTGAACTAGAGATAGCAACTTCTGGAAATGATCACATTGATGTGAAGGATCTTCTAATTGCTCTCAAGAAAAGATTATCACCTAGAACAGCTGATCGTCAGTATGAGATACAGAGGAAATATCAGAACTTACAGAAGCTATCTAAACAGAATCTTGATCAGTGGTTAGATGCCTGGACTCTGATTGAAACAGAAATCAAGCATTCTGGTATAGATGGCACCTTCGATATATGGGAGGATTTCTTCCATATCAACATGTCAATTGATAATCTGTATGCTTCCATTCGAAAGAGAGAAGTTGAGATAGGAGGTAAAGAGAACTTCTTCTTTGCAGATGTGGTCAATGACTTCTGTTCTGAATATTGCAAGAAGGGATACAGCAAACCAGGACTGCTTGTGTCCAACCTTGCTATCTTTAATGGCAGACAAGCAGGACAATTGAAATCAAAAACTTGTGTCTGTGGTTCTAAACATTCCTGGGTCAAATGTTATTATCTCAATCCAAGTCAGAGACCAGAAGGATGGAAGGAGAATGAGCAATGATGTAAGAAGATGGATGAGGCACTTAAGAATGAAGATATCAAGAAGAAGATAGATGCAGCAATAAGCAAGGCAGCTGCTTCTAATGCTGAGATGATAGAACCAACACTGAGAGGAATGGTTCTAAAAGATCAAGAACCGATTAACAACCACTCTATTGATCATTCTATCAATCATTCTACTGATCAATCTTCGATCACTTCCGATATCGTACCTGTCGACCGATTAACAAGATGCCTAAATGTGAATGTTGGGAGCTCTCCTTCCAATCAACGCCCATATCTCTGAGATTCCTGGATATTCAATACTGGTGCTGAGCGTCACATCTGCAATAATCGATCTAGATTCCTAACGGTCGAATCGTCAGAAGAGCAAGTTTATACAGGTGATTTGACAACAAGAGTTATGGGATATGGAACTGTTTGGATGTATATGACCAACAGTCTAGGAAAGCAGTTCAAAGTGATTCTTAAGAATGCTGCATACATTCCATTCTCACACACCAATCTAATCGCTTGGAAACCCTGTTATCATATAGGAGGAATCTATCTCGATGGCAAATCATTTAGATTGCAGAGAATTAGTGATGACTTGATCTTCGCTTGTATAGAAGTGTACGATGGACTGCTAGTTACTGAATATCACAGAACTAGTGAGAATGCCTTAGTGCTTGCTAATATTGCCCCAACTAGCAATTCAACAGAATCTACTAAGATATTGAGATCAACTTCTTCCTTCTACACTCCGAAGAGTTCTACAGCATCCGCCAACATCTGGCACCAATGTCTTGGGCACCCCTCGATGAGAGCAATTGAACATCTACCAACTGATGCCAAAGGGGTTCAGATATCAGATATTAAGGAAATTGTGAAGATTACAGATACAGAGGACAAAGAACTTTGTGAACCTTGTCAACTTGCTAAAGCTAAGAATCAAATATCATGCTGTCCACATATATGATCAAAACTACCCTTTGAACGACTCCATGCTGATATTGTGCAAGGACCTTCATACTGCTACAATGAAGAATGATGGCTCATACATTTTGTATGTGATTATCTTTGTTTCCATATTGCAGTAACAGCCTTAAGAAAATCTGATATAAGGAAGGCTTTCAACAAAGTTTTAAAGTGGATTAAATGCCAATTTGATTGTGAAATGAAGATCATATGAATTGACAATGAGAAAGGAATCAAAGAATCTGATATCTTTAAGGACTGGGTAATTGAACTAGGTCTAGATATCGAATACTCTTCGGAATATATCCATGAACAGAATGGAGCTGCTGAACGAGCGGGAAGTATCATAACCACTAGAGCAAGAGCTCTCAGGATAGAATCTTTGCTGCCTCAATCACTATTCTCTGAGATAGCAATTGCTGCCGTTTACCTGCTGAACAGAACCTCTACTAAGGTATTAGGATGGAAATCACCTCTATGAGCACTAGAAGAATATCTTCATATCGAACAACATTCTTGTGCTCACTTACGTGCCTACGGATGTCGAGCGTACGCGAAGATCCCCAATGAGATTCTTAATTGAAATCGGTCACAGAAGCTTGATCCCAGAGCTCATATTGGATATCTTGTGGGATATGATTCTACAAACATCTTTAGGATTTGGATTCCTCACCTAGATAAGATGATAAGAGCAAGAGATGTTATATTTGATGAAAATAGAAGATATAACCCAGATGAACCCCATATTGAAAAACAGCTGTGAGATTGGGTTACTCAAGAGGTTGAATTCTTGGATATCGAAGTTCAAGAATCAAAAGTTGGCACTCCTCAACAAGAGAATAATCTATGTTCAGATATTGATATCTTTCATCCTGATGAGATTACACCATGTACAGAGAATGTTAATAACGATAGTGAAGATATCAACAAGGCACTGGAGACTCAACTTATGGCAGATATCTTACCTACACTGGATTCTACACCTGAACCAGATTCCAACATTATCGAACCAGATCTTTCTATCGATACTCATCCAATATCATCTAGCAATCGGGCATCTAGAGCGAATGAAATCAGTTCTGACTTCAGTGAATCCAACATAATTGAGGGAAAGAGAACGCGCAAGGCAACCCATCATATAGCAGTATCTATTGCTAAAGATAATCCAAATTGAATGATCAACACTGCCTTTGCAGAACTCCTATCTAGATCAGAATCTGCTAAAATTCATCGATCTCAGTTACCCGACCCACCTAAGCATTGGAATGATGTCAATAAGCACCCCTATTGCGATGAATGGATCAATGCTGCCAAATGGGAATGGGACTCTATAACTCAGCGAAATACCTATGAAATTGTTAACAGACCTTCGAAAGATATCCCAGTGATTCCATTGCGATGGGTGTTTACCTACAAATTTGATGATGATGGTTATCTTATCAAATTCAAAGCTTGTATCTGTGTCTGAGGTGATCTACAATCAATATCTGATCTAGATACCAAGGCTCACACCCTAGCTGTGAGAACCTTCTGTATCTTGCTTGCTATTATCAATGCCTTTGACCTTGATGCTGAGCAATTGGATGGTATCAATGCCTTTATAAACAGTTCACTGGATGAGCTAGTTTATGTTGAACTACCAGATGGTTGGTGGAAGTTGAAGGGGGTATGGAATCTCAAGAAGGATGCCTATGTCCTATGCCTACTGCATGCCTTATATGGTCTAAGAAGATCACCCCTGCTATGGCTTAAAGAATTATCTGCTACTCTTAAACAGTTAGGATTTGTTTCAATCCCTGAGGATAAATGCTTATTCACCAATGGATGGATAATTATATTCTTCTATGTTGATGATACTGTTGTAGTATCACACTCTGATGACAGAGAGGAGAAGGACCAATTGATCAAAGATCTTAAAAATACATATGAATTCCAACAGATGGGAAACCTTGAATGGTTTCTTAATATGAGAATTACTAGGGATTGGAGCTCTAAGAAGTTATGGCTCTGTCAAGATGCTTATATTGACAAATTGGTTAATACTTATCATCTTGCTCATGCTCACAAAGCACCAACACCCCTATCTAGTGTACCACTAGCACCTCATCAAGGAACCGCATCACTGGAGGATACTCACTACTATCAACGCCGAATCGGATCATGTATCTACGCTGCAGTGATGACTAGACCAGATATCGCATATGCAGTTGGTAAGCTTGCAACATATATGACCAATCCTTCCGAGCGCCATTCTGCAGAGATCGACTGTGTTATCACCTATCTATGAGATACAAAGAACCTAGCAATTGAATATAGCATACCTGCTAGTGATGGATTATCAATGAATGTGGTTGAAGCAGCTAGCGATGCCTCTTTCGCGGATAATTCAGATAGAAGATCAACAGAAGGATATATTTTCAAACTTTTTGGAGAACCTGTTGATTGGAAGTCAAAGAGACAGAGGATAATAACAACTTCCACCACTGAGGCTGAACTACTAGCAATATCACAGGCAGGCAAAGAGTCAATCTGGTGGAAATGATTCTTTGATCATTTGGGATTCAATCCTGGGCATAAGATTTCAATCAAGTGTGATAATCGACAAACAGTTGGAATCCTTACTAAGGAAGATCCTTCCATTACAACTAAGCTACGCCACGTTGATATCTACGGCAATTGGTTACGAGAACGAATACAATCCGGTGATATTCATGTACAATGAACGCCTACAAGCAACATGCCAGTGGACGGATTAACCAAGCCGTTATCACAACAAAAACAAAAAGAATTCATCAAACAACTAGGATTGGTTGATATAACTGATCTTGTCAATCAAACAGCAAAATAAGGCATAAAAATTCAACAAGATTGGACAGAAGGAATTCAACATCCTCATACATCATCTTTATTTATTTCTTTTTCAGTTTGATAATTATCATTTCCTCTACATTATTTTCTATTCTGATAACTTATCCAGCTTCATGATATTCAGCTGAAGGGGGTATGTCGGATCAAGAACTTGGTAACTTTAATCAAGAACTTGGTAAGTTATATTATCGAAGATTCTGGAATAACATGAAATGTCACCATGTTTAAAACTTACCAATGATCAACTATTACTCAACAATATCTTGATCATGTAAGCAAGCATACTCTTCCCTATAAATACTGCCTAAATGTCATGTAATTATCAGAATTAGTATAAGCAATTCAATTCATTTTGTTGATATTCAGTAATTGAGGCAATATTCGGACTTATTCAGTTCCGACATACGAGATGCCGTTGAAGCTGTTAAGTGGCTTCTTGGTTGCTTGAGATTTGGAAGATGAAGCAAGCGCGGGAAGGCGGCTAGTTGGCCAATTATATTAGAAGGCGCCTATTGATTAGCTTAGTCATACGTTTCCGGTAGTCCAAACATGCCAACTGCGTTACGGACATCTCCATCACTGACTGCCCCATGAGCCCGCTCTCGACAACGAGCTTACCCTTCCCCCCTACAGCCATTCTTGTTCAGATTATTGTGGCTTAAATTGTTTACTATGGCGACATCTATCGCGCAGGGGCTCTTCAAATCCCTGCCGAAACCGAAATACACCGGCGAAGACGAAGAATTGCCGCCACATACCCAACCCAAAGGCCCGCGAATCGTGGGAGCTGGTGCTGTCAACGAATCGCAAGTTGTTCTAAAAGTACGTCGCTATATACAGTCTATCATTGCCACTAATAGGGAATAAATGCTCATTTACTTTGCCCATCTATTATAGACAGCTGGCCCACCCCCGTATGGTAGGCGTTCAGGATGGCGACCTCGAAACCCTGAAGACTTTGCAGATGGTGGCGCGTTCCCCGAAATCCCAGTGGCTCAATATCCCCTCGATATGGGGCGGAAAGGCACCTCATCAACGTCAAATGCTTTAGCTGTTCAAGTTGATGCGGAAGGGAAGGTTAAATATGATGCCATTGCAAAACAGGGCCATGGCGAGAATCGGATTGTCCACGCCTCTTTCAAAGACCTAATACCTCTCCGCCAACGCGTAGATATGGGCGAAATATCTCTAGCTCGGCCTTCACAAGAAGAGGTGGCGGAGCAAATGGAGAAAACCAAAGCTGCGCTGGCAAAATTGGTGACTGGGGCTGTTGCGGCGCAGAAGCCAAAAAATGTCAAGGGCGGGAAAAGGAACGAACCCACGTTCGTGAGGTATACACCCGCAAATCAGATGGGTGATACAAGCAAGAAAAATGATAGAATTATGAAGATTGTAGAGAGACAAGTTGACCCCATGGAGCCCCCGAAATTCAAGCATAAGAAGATTCCTCGCGGTCCTCCGTCTCCGCCACCGCCGGTCATGCACTCACCACCCCGGAAACTTACTGCAGAAGATCAAGAAGCATGGAGAATTCCCCCCCCTGTTTCAAATTGGAAGAACCCTAGAGGCTATACTGTTCCGCTGGATAAACGATTGGCGGCCGATGGACGTGGTTTACAGGATGTTTCTATCAATGACAAATTTGCCCAGTTTGCGGAAGCCCTCTTTACAGCTGACCGTCATGCCCGGGAGGAAGTGAAACAGAGAGCTCAAATGCAACAGAAGTTAGCAGAGAAGGAAAAGGCACAGAAAGAAGAGCATCTTCGCCAACTAGCTCAAAAGGCACGCGAGGCAAGGTCGGGTGGTACAAGTCGCCAGGAATCTCGAGCGCGAACACGTTCACGATCTATTAGCGGCAGCCGAAGTCCATCACCATATTCATCCCGTTCTGCCACGCCCAGTGAAGATGAAGATGCTGCCCGAGAACGCGAACGTCGGCGTCGGCAACAACGACAAGAAGCTGAACGTCAGCTTCGTCAATCCCGTATGGGTACTGAGCGTCGGATCCAGATGATGGCGCGAGAACAAAACCGTGATATCTCCGAGAAGGTCGCACTTGGCCTTGCAAAGCCAACACAGAGTAAAGAGACGATGTATGACTCCCGACTTTTCAACCAGACGAGCGGATTCGAGAGTGGATTCAATGAAGATCAGCCATATGACAAACCCCTGTTCGCCGCACAAGATGCCATCAATAGTATTTACCGCCCTCGGGCACAAGCGGACGACTTTGATGACGAGGAGGTGGCCGGCGCGGAGATGAGTCGAATAGAGCGGAATAGCCGATTCGAAGTCCTAGGCCGTGCTAAACAAGGCTTCAAAGGCGCGGCAGATGCAGAGGTAAGATATGCAACTCGCCCGCTTAGTCCACTTATATATCTATTCCACACATCGTTCATTTGAACCAATAGTATCACGTGACTGACGATACACCTTGTTCACAGGCTCGAGATGGACCAGTTCAATTCGAGAAAGATACCTCCGACCCATTTGGCATCGATGGAATGATTGCTGAAGTTACTGGTGGAAGCACGCAGAAAAGATACGGTATTCAAGAAGCTGAGGGTGCCAAGGAGCGCGGATCGAAGCGTGCCCGTGTGGACGACGACGACGACGACCATGATCGAGGGAGATAGAAGAGGGAGCGATTTACGGCATCTTCTTACCTTTTCTCACAATTCCCCCCCTCCTTCATTTATTCCACCCATCTTGACCGGACAGGCTTCTTGCATATTTGTCTACCTGTGTACGACTATTGAAATCTTTTTACGTCGCTGGCATATAACCCCTTGTTTCTGTTTGATATCAAATTCTCTGGATCCCCCACGCATCCATGGAGTGGCTATATACTATTAATAGTCTTTCTTTTGTATGCTGACAGAGTGCTTCATTCAAAAGCCATCTTTAATTCAAATTGGCTGGACTTCTAGTTCCTAAGATTCCTTCGTGCTGCAGAAAGGAATATATCTTACCAAGATTAAACCCTCAGTTAATATTCTTTGATATATTGTGTGCATCTGCTCCTCGAAGGCAGTTTAATGGTTGCATAAAAATTATACTATGAAGACGACATATATACACTCTCTCACATCTTGAAGAGAATCAAGAAAAGCAATTTCATAATCAAATTCCACAAGAAGTGTTGCTCGTTATCTTTGCTGTCTATGCTAAATTTTCCTCACCTACTCCTTTTACTCCACCGCATGCTTTGATTCTGGTACCATAAAGGGAAAATAAAATTCAGAGGCATCAAGAACACATAGTCCAGGTACCGTATGCATGCATAGTACAATATTTCACTCTCCATTAGAGAAAAGATAATGGGTCAAGACATGTATTTTACAATGACAATACTCAATCAAGCCAAACCAATCCACTCTCCCCCTTCCCCACCATCGTCACTATCACCGACATCATCCATATCTTCATCCCTGCATACGCCGTTTTCCTTGCCCGCAGCAACCACACCGTCTCCTCCACCCTTCCCAACCCTCCTCCCATTCAACACCGGCTTTGAAAGCAAATACTCCAACGCATACCCATTCCCTTCGACAAGCCGCTTAATCTCATCTCGGATGCCATCAACAACACGATTCACGGCACGCAACTCCGCCGCCAGCTGGCCACTATGATCCTTGAAATAGTGGCCATGGATGCTCAGTAACGCCTCGATCCAGCGCAAATTGAACTCCAGGTGCGGTGTCTCGTCGACGCAATTGGCGACGAAACGAAGCATGCGAGGGAGGTAGATAGTGGGTATGGAGGCGGTGATGAGGCGGATGTCGGTGGGAGGGATCGATTCGTAGACTTTTCGGATTAAGGGCGCTTCGTTGAGGCGGAAGGACATGATGAGGGGTTTTAGGAAGGAAGTTGGGGTTGTTGGTGATGAGTCCGTTAGGGGGGAGGTGGTGGATGCGGCTTTGGCTTCGGCCAGGGTATCGAGGATGCTGTCGGGTGTGATAGAGAGGTCGAGGTCGAAGGGGTCAAAGACGAAGGTTGTATCTAGACTGTAGACAAGCAGGCCTTCCGTAGACGAGGCGCAGAAAGATTGGCCGGTTGGCGAGAAAGCGACGGAAGTTACCCGCACTTCGGGCCGCGTGGTGCGTGCGCCTGCGTCGCCGCCACGACGAGTGCCGGGGAGACGCTTGTCGATGCGATCTTCCAAATCTGACGCTTCACCCGCTTCGTCTATGAGGCCGCGTGGACCGGCTTCGGTCATATCCCTGCTGTTGAGGAATTCCTGTGTGCCGTCAAGAGAGGTATTGATGGAGACGGTGAACTTCTTGCAGAGTGAGCCAGTGCTGACGTCGTAGAGGCAGATGTATTTGCTGTTACCCGCGGCGAGTAGGCAGCTTCCATCGGCTGAGTAAGTTATCGTGTTGTATGACTTGGTGCCTGCGGCATTGGCAGCTGTTCGACGGTCGGATATTTTACGGCCTCCTGATACGTCGCGTCGACCATCTATTCCCCCCTCCTGCACGGCTTCTTCGACTGACCAGAAGGTCAATTGACCATCAAGGCTAGAGGCAGCAATTTGTTTCCCATCCGGTCGGAAAGCTACGCTAAGCAAGTCGGCTTGTAGTTCCAGAGGCTCGCTGGTCTGCGTGCGGCCAAAGATGCTCCATATTCGGATTGTGTGATCCCAGCTACCGCTAATCAGATGCCTGCCATCTGCAGCAAAGGATAGAGAAGACACCGGTCCTTGGTGCCCAGCCAGTCGGTCTAGAAGCTGGCCCGTCTGGACGGACCAAATGTGGACATCAAACGAGTCCAGTGAACCAGCACACACGACCTCTCCACTGGGATCTACCGCCAAGCAGGAGAACCCTAATCTTGAGGGTGCCGTATATGTTCTAAAATTTCGATATCGAATGAGATCCCATGCTCTGATTGAGCCATCTAATGATGCGGTAAATAAAACATTTCCTTTTTTCGAGAATTGACACGCGGTGACGCCGCTGGTATGCTCTGTAAAGGTGACAATACAGAACCCAGAATTTGTATCCCAGACTTTGATTCTCCCATCATCTGCCGCGGTGATTATTTTTTGTCCATCTGGAGAATATACGAGGGAGTTCATCGAATCCAAATGGCCTTGCTGTTTCAGGATATATGACTCAGACTGCCATTCCCACACAAGCAACTGCCCAAGTTTCGACGATCCAAAGGCGATCCATTCGCCAGAGTTATTCATTGTCACAAAATCAATATTGCTCTGTGAGATGCTAATAACAGTTAGACTTGATTTTAGTTGTACAGACAAAGCACAAACATACCTAAGTTTATGTATTTGGGTAAACTCTGGTAGTTCATAGAGCCCAAATAAACCATTAGAGAAGCCTGCAACCAGAAGGTTAGAAGCTCCATGGTATGCTGCACATTTCACCTTCGCATTGCTTTGCATGAAAAAGTTTTTTTTTGTGATCCTCCAGCGCATATCCGAGTTTTCTGTCAATTCCTCTGGGTCATCAGACTTGCTACAATATTGCCATCGAAAGAGTGCGCCATCCTTGCTCACAGTGTAGATCTAGAAACGGAAAAAGTTCAGCGCTGGCTTGAATAGATATACTTGAGTGGTTCCAGAATATCCCTTACCGACTCCTGATCCTCTGTAAACCAAGCATTTAGCACAGCTTCACGGTGTCCCGCAAGAGTTGTCGGTTCAAACCCTTCCTCCGGATCCAAACTCCATATCCTTGCGGTTAAATCTTTTGAGGCGCTGAGAAAGAATCTCGAATCGCCAGACCAGTGTATATTCTGCACCGCATCGAAATGTCCTACATACTCCCTATGCAGAACGAATGGTGCGAATTCTAGTTCGCCATTACCATCAGCACCAGGTGTAGAAGGCGTTTTCCAGACCTGGATTCGCCGCCCCACTCCAGCAACAAAATGGCGCCCAGAAGGTGAAAAAACAAGCGTGGTGACTGTAGACTTGAACGAGAAGTGATGGATAGTTAATCGACGGAGGAAATTAGTTAGTATAGCTTTTCCATGTTGATCAATGGAGAGGAGGAGGTTGCCTTTGGGAGAGAGGGCAATTCGCGAGATGTTGGTGCGGTGGGCGAAAGGAAGGGTATATGATTTATTTCTACGAATTACCAAAGTTAGTCTCTTTTGTCTTTTCTCCGCACCTAGCTGTAAAGGGTGCGAGGGTCCCGTACTGAACGAGATCAAAAACTGTAACTCTATTGCCAACCGGAGAGAGCAAGCAAGTGCCGTCTGGAGTGAAGATGAGGTTTCCTTGGCGATAAACGGTCCCCAGAAGGTTGGAAAACTTAGGAGAAAATTTAGTTATCGTTATCAGGAGTTAGTAAGACTGCAAATAGAGCTTCCACATACCTTGAAATCAGTCTTCATCGTCCTCAGCTCGCGCAGTCACCATCGGCGCATTATGCACTCCACCAGCAATTGTGGGCAAAAAAATCATCTGCTCAAGAGATAAGGCCCCGGATAAACTGCTACAAGATAATCCGAGACGCTAGCCGTATGCGACCTAGTGTAGCCCGGGGGTGGTTGCTCGCTTGAAATTAGCTTTCAGGGGCAGCAGAAACGAAACGGACAACTTCACGCTCTTCTTCATCTCGCTGCCACCCTCTGCAACCCGCGCGATTCTCCTTGTGTTTCTGTTTCTAGTTGTCTTGTGCGGAGCTCTGTGTCCATCGTCCACCCCTTCCAGTAATTCGACTTCCTTTTTCTAAGTATAACACCCTCTTGACGCTCAGTAGTTATGGCTCCTCCAACTTCTGAGACGGCTTCTCCCATTGGAATTGCCAATGTAAGTAGTGTCCTATATCCAATTATTGATATTATGAAGAATCTGACACATTGGTTGTGTATAGCTTCCAAATCAACGGTATGCCTCGACAAACACTATCATTTTCGGGGGGAGGGGGGGGCTTGTAGTGCTAACACAATAAAACAGGCACAAAATCGTTGCCAAACGGGGAGCTGCCTTTACTATTATGGTACAACTTATCCCCTCCTATTATATATATTTCGTCCTTGTTAACATTTTATAGGTTGCTGGGGAATCTGGATTGGGCAAAACGACATTCATCAACACACTTTTCTCGACCACAATCAAGAACTATGCCGACCACAAGCGCCGACATGCCAAGCAGGTTGATAAAACCGTAGAGATTGAGATTACAAAAGCTGAACTCGAGGAGAAATTCTTCAAAGGTATTCAATTCAGTTCTGCACTGCTCTGCACCGCGTATGTGAGCTAATTATGTCCCATTTTAGTTCGCTTGACGGTCATTGATACCCCCGGATTCGGCGATTATGTGAACAACCGCGACTCGTGGATGCCTATCATCGAGTTCCTTGATGACCAGCACGAATCCTACATGCTTCAGGAGCAACAGCCTCGTCGTGTTGATAAGATTGACCTCCGTGTCCATGCTTGCTTGTACTTCATCAGGCCAACCGGTCATACCCTGAAGCCCCTGGATATCGAAGTCATGAAGCGTCTGAGCTCGCGTGTCAATCTGATCCCAGTGGTTGCCAAAGCCGATACATTGAGCCCATCTGACCTTGCCCGCTTCAAGCAACGCGTAAGAGAATATCTATCCTACGTAGGCTAATGGAGTGAACGGTCAAAAGCTGATTACTTTTCGCATTTCAGATCCGCGCCGTTATCGAGGCCCAAGGCATCAAAATTTACCAGCCGCCTGTTGAGGAGGATGATGAGCACGCCGCACAGCATGCTCGTAGTTTGATGGCTGCCATGCCATTCTCCGTCATTGGTTCCGAGAAAGACGTCAAGACCAGTGATGGCCGCATCGTTAAGGGTCGCCAGTATGCTTGGGGTGTAGCTGAGGTTGAGAATGAGGAGCACTGTGATTTCAAAAAATTACGCTCCATTCTCATTCGTACCCACATGCTTGATCTCATTCACACCACTGAAGAATCCCACTACGAGGCCTATCGCGCCTTGCAAATGGAGACGAGAAAGTTCGGCGAGGCCCGCCCCAGAAAGCTCGACAACCCCAAGTTCAAGGAGGAAGAAGAGAACCTCAGAAAGCGCTTCACCGAACAAGTCAAGGTCGAAGAACAGAGGTTCAGACAGTGGGAGCAGAGACTCATCTCCGAGAGAGATCGTCTCAACAAGGATCTGGAAAGCACTCATGCTGCGTATGTTTTTTTAATCCTTCCCCAGTAAACATGGCTATGTCGTGCTAGTGCTAACCTTGGAACAGCATCAAACAACTCGAACAGGAACTCGAGCAGATGCAAGGCTCCGCTGTCCGCAGCCATGGCCGGCGTTAATCTTGGATGGGTATATTGATGTTTGCCGTTTGGTTGCGATGGAGGTAGATGGAGGTAGATGGCCCTCCGTTTCGAATATAGGCTTTAGCACGTCTGAGCCCAAAAATTATCGACCTATCAAATCCCGGTTTTATTTGCGACCTTTTGGGGGTTTGTTTTCTTTTTCGAACCTCTTATCCTTTAATCATTTTATTCGTGTTTCTTTTTCTTTTTTTGTCCCACACTCGACTGATACCTAGCGTATTTTCTACCTCCAAGACCCGAAATAGTTTCGTTTGTTATACGTAGCGATTTTTTTTGTTACTTTATTATTTGAAATATCCAACTTTAATTCTACAACTTTCTTTCCCCTTTGTATGATTCAGTTTCGAGATCTCCAAATCAAATAAAAACCACTGGGTTCGTTGAATTTAGTTTCCCGTGTCTGGTTTGTTATTAATAAATTAAATAAGCTCCAACCAGTTCGCCCAGACCAAGCTCCATCCCCGCCTTCAAGATGTAAATGAACTCAACCACCTTTCAAAAACGTCGCGATCAATCAGATGCCACCAACGCGGAAGTTCCCAACCTCCCGCCTCCACACAATAAAAACCCACAATGGTACGTATATATAAATGTTCACTACCTGTCTTCCAGGCCCCAAGTTTCCCAAACTCACTCTTGATACCCTGACCCTCAGCCAATGTGAGAGGAGAGCTAACCCATCAACCCCCATCACAGGTGCGGTAAACGCAATCTGCTTTTCCAGCCCACCAGGCACATACCTGCTAACGGGCTCTTCTGACCGCTCCATCCATCTCTGCCGCGCCCTCCCGGCCTCCTCCACCACCGTCTCCGCCACAACACCCGTCACCACCACTCCGATCCAGCGGTACGCGAAGCATGGCTACTCCGTGTTGGACCTCGCGGTAACGGCGGATAATGCCAAGTTTGCCAGTGTAGGTGGGGATAAGCAGGTGTTTTTGTGGGATGTGGAGACGGGGACGACGGTGAGGAGGTGGAGTGGGCATGATGCGCGGGTTGAGGCGGTGGGGTTCGGGGCCGAGGCAGATTCGATTGTTGCGAGTGGTATGAATTATTTTATTTATTATACTTTCATTTTTGTCGGGGTCTTTGTTGTGTTCTAGGTGTATTACTCTACGCTACGAAGGCCGTTGTTTGCGCAGTGCTGGTTCGTGAGGGGCTTGAGATCTCTATCAGCCATTGCGCGAAGCAAGGTCAAGCATTACTATTGACTCTGACTTGATCAGAATCAGCTGCGCTCGATTTACACCTCTATCACATTAAATACCCGAGCCAGGCATCAACTGGCATTGCATTGTGAATAGAGAAACTTGTCCTCCACTATCCCTGTATTAGGAAACTCCCTATAGTATAACATCTTAACTCAAAAGCTCAATTCCGCTAACCATCTCAAACTCCCACGCCACAGGAAGCGCGGACACAACCCTAAAACTCTGGGATACGCGTTCCCTAACCTCAAAGCCCATCCAAACACTCTCCGAAGCCCGTGACACCATCTCTTCCCTGAGCATCCACTTGCCCACCGCCAGCATAATATCAGGCAGCTACGACGGACGAATCCGCAGCTACGATTTGCGTATGGGCATGGTGAACGTGGACGTCATGGGCCATGAGGTGACGAGCGTGCGCTGCTCGGAGGATGGCAATGTCGTGCTGGCATCGTGTCTAGATAGCTGGATTCGGATGGTTGATCGATCGGATGGCAGTGTGTTGAAAGGGTTTGGGGGTGGGGGAGGCAAGGCGGGGGCTGACCCTGCTACTCCTGCTAGTGGGGATGGAGGGCCACACTATGTCAATAGTTCGTTGCGGATTAGATCTTCATTTGCGAAGGGGGAGAGCGTGGTGTTTAGTGGTGGGGAGACTGATGAAAATGAGAGCGCCATAAATGTCGAGAGCCATGTATTTGCATGGGATGTGTTGACTGGGGATGTAATTGCGAAGGTGGGCGTGGGCGAAGGGGTGAAGGCGGTTAGCTGTGTGGCGTGGAATGAGAAAGCGGGTTGTTGGGCGGGCGGTTGTTCTGATGGTGAGTTTTCGCAACCCGATTTCCTCTTTTATATCTGCCTTGGGAATTTCACGCCTTTCACAAAGAGACATTGTCGGTTCAATGCTGTTCGCTTTTGCTAACTTTTGATATTAACCCAATAGGGACTGTTCAAGTATTTGGATGACTTCAGCATTACTTTGCATCTTCCCGCATTTCACTCACAGACATTATTGCGATACCTATATATATCGTTACGTTACCATGATCTTTATAAATCACCTCACATTCTCAGGCCAACCCCCGCCCTCTTATATCATTCACGACCGGGACCCTAACAGAGGGCATCCCATTTCATATATCTGCTATCCAGTTATCTATATAAATCAACGTTCAAACTCTTACCGCCTCCAACGTACAGCTAAACCAAAAAGAACAAAATATAACCGTGTCCTGTGCTCTATGTTGCGGGCGGATATGCTCATTTACTAGGCATCTCCATCAATCAGACCACCCCTTTTAAATGAAGAAGTATGATATATGGGGTGGTCTCTCTACCTGGCTTATTGATTTAATTAGTGTAGATATGACAAAGATGAAAGGAAGCCTATCTCAACGAAGGGGCCGACACCGCGTGGGCTTGAGACGTAAGAAGTAAAGCGTACCCGGATTCTTTTTTTTTTTTTTAAATTTATTTATCCTATTTTGTCCATTAACATAGGTATCAAACATGTAAAGGCATTGATGATATGCTATGGGCCCCGATATATTCAATACAGTTGTCTCCAAAATATGAAATAGGTCAATTGATCGCTCAGGTTCGCTCATGTCCACATTCCAACAGGACCTAACATTTTTCCCCTTCCCTTAGACAATTCTTTTTTGCTTTCTTTCTTTTTTGCCTTTTTTCAGTTTTAATCCTATATATACATACCATATGTTTACTCCTTTCCATCAGCCCATTCGTCCAAAAAAGAGATCACAATTTCTCTTTGCCAAAACCTGCCTTTCGGATCAATCTAGCATTCACATAAGATAAAATCCCACTACACCAAACCTACCCCCTGTTCCCACACACACTTATCACAAACTCAAGCGCCAATCTCAGCCGCATCCAATGAAGCCATTGCCCTTTCCAGCTCCCTCTCACCAACGATGACAGTGCCAGCTCTCACCGTGCTGAGGAAGCTGATATCAACAGCATCCAGATACGACGAGCCCGCTTCTGACGAGGCTCTACGAAGCGGCTCGTGGGCGCCCTGCGCTTGCCCACCGTTTTTCTTCTGATTCATCGACGTCGTCATCCGCCTCCGCTTCCGCGACCAGAGCGATGACGTACTTTTGTCATCATTTTGACTCTTATTGTTGAACCGGGCAAGAGGGGAGGAGGCATTCCTCGGAATCTCCACGGCGCTAACACCATCGCTGTGATTACCAGAGCTGTCAGAACCATCTCCACCACCGTCATGATCATGGCCATCGTCACTCTCGCCACTGGTTCTGTTAGGTTCTCGACTTTGCGTCGCAGCCGCGAGCCGGCTAGCTACGCCACAGACGATCCCAGTCGCTTCCAGCGGGAGATCGCGTAGGTCTAGCATGATAGGGACGAGGACGTCGTCCTTCGAGATGAGGAGGAGGTTATTGCTGCTCTCGTCAAGTGAGAAGTCGCTGGACAGCTGGTTTGGGGGCACTAAACAGATGGGATCCAGCGAGAAGCGGGGCAGGAGTCGTTTTTCGAGCAGTATAGACGCGGCCGGGTCGGTGGCTGTTAGAGTGAGGGAGAGGAAGCGGGGTTTATCGAGGATTAGGGTGGTGACGAGGCTTGGGCGGAGGATTGAAGGGGAGGAGGATCGGCGGGCAGATGACGAGTATTGGGCGGCGCATTGGACGATGCGGAGGGATTTGTCGACACGGGCGTGTATGTTGTGTTTCCGCAAAGCGGCGAACGTTCGGGTCTGTAGCTCTGAGAGCGTTGGCGGGGGAGGGGTTAAGGGCGGCGATTGTTGTGCTTCTAGCGATGGGGGGGAGCTGCGGCGTTGCGGGTTACTGCTGCTGTTGACGAAGGCATCGGAGGACGCTTCGAAGGTGAAGCCGCGGTTCTCGAGTGCCTGGGTTACATGGCCCTTTGACCGGCGGGGAACGAGGATGTAGTCGGAGAAATAAGTTGACATGAAGAATATGGACCTTTTCAATTTATTAGTTAAGGGGGTACTGCACTTTACAACGGAATATATATGAGCTTACACTCCCGCCATGGCAAGAGGACTGGTCAGTTCCAGAACTCTTTGGCCGGCATCCAACCCCTGCCCATCAACCTGCATCGCGATGAAATCCTCTTTGCTGATTGAAATTTGGTTCGCTTTAGAAGGTCCATTTTTGTTGAACTCTTCTGCCGATGGGCGAAAATACAACTCTGCCAATTCTCTCGAACAAACAATTGAACATTCGACTGGCGTGATGGAAACGTTGAGAAACGCAGGATGCGTGGGTTCGGATTTCCGAAGATCTCTCAAGCCAGGTTCATCCGGTTCATCCGGGTGTATGTCTTCAATAGGAGGTACATCGTGGAAAATGAGTTGGAGTATTGGTTGCAGGAAAAATGGGTATAGATCTAGGGGGATGTGTATGAGAGCGAGGTGGTCGTTCTGGACCCCGATTTCCAATGTCAGCACAGCTGGCCTTGCATATTCAATACCAAAGATAGCGCAGGCTAATTCCACGAACAGAAAGCACATTCTTGTGCTCCAACGAACGCTGGGATCCTGGAAGGGGGATTTACTAGTTCAAAATTTGGGGGGAGGGGACTGCTTTTTGAAAGGTAGTGAAGGGGCAAAGCAGAATTAGAGGAGGTTATGAGTTTTGAACATGCTGCGCGAGACTCACCAAGAACTGTACCTGAGCAGAGAAGAGAGACAGTGACTGGGACATGGCGGCGGCCACGTATACAGTCTAATTTGACAGATCCACTTGGGCAATGCTGGAGGACCCGATTGAATGGAAAATGGACCTATGTACGTTGTTCGAAGCGGGCAGGATACATGCTCCAACAGGTGGAAGGGCGAGCGGGTTTTAACTGGAATGGAGGGAAGGTATTGGGACCCGTTCAATCGGAAAAGTGGAGACCAGGCAAAAGCGAAGGCCAGCTTGGAATTGATTGAATGCCCACCAAGCAGTTGAATAATTGACAGGACAAAGGGATAGATGGTCGGCGCGAGATGTCGTGGCAGGCCCCGGATGTCCGCGAAAAATGGTCAAACTGGATACAACGAAATGATAAACGGGATAGGCTGAGAGCTGACAGCAATAGGTCCAAACAGATTTCCGAGGATCTTTGAAACAAAGCGATCTTCTTGTGCTATCGAATTGCTCTCTCACAGGGCTAAACAAATATAAACGTCCCAGGCGAATAACAGGCCAGAAGATATCAACGTCGCAACGACCACCAAGAAATCAAGCAGTAAAGTAGCCCAGGATGTAAAGATCAAGCGTTAATAGAAGTAGAAGCGATGCTGCCAGGGTAAAACAATAAAAGAATATCCAACCCCTGTATGCAATTTCAGCAGCTAAACCAACTTTTGAGAAAGTGTTATCGTAAAAGTATGTAGATATGACTAGGGGGAATGCAGGAGTCAACGGCGGGAAAGAAAAAAAAAAAGAAGTTACATCAAAATATAAAATGACAAATGACAAATGGAAAATGGAAAATAGTGCAATCATGCGCAAGAAGCTCGACAGCTGCCGCAATCAAGATCTTCAACGCTGGAGCGAACCCTTCTTGCGTGCTTCCAGGGCTCGCTGCGGGGATGTCCAGGGATTTATTTCTCCAAGCACTGAAACACGCTGGGCTCCCATTCAGACACGAACGAGGAAACAATGTTCACTGTTCAATATGTATACAGATATTTCCTTCACGTTCGCAATAACGGTTCCACCCGTCTGCCGTGCTCCTGTTCCCTCTTCCGATGCCGAGAGAGAAGGGTTGGGCGACATATAGTCACCAGTAATCCAATAATCGAGCAATGTCGCCCGCCACCACTGCCCTTGATCCGATAATCTATTTTGCTTTTATCTTCTAAGTTAAACGTGGAGAATCTGGCAAAATATTTCGTTTTATCTTTATTTTTAATTGTTTTGCCACTGGATCGGGTTTCTCGAGAGGGAATCCTTAGGAATTATTGTGCGAGGGAGGGAAGATGGCGTAATGATATTGAAGAGTGAGGGAGCCCAGGGGAACAGAACAGCCGTTGGAGAGGTTAAAGAGAATAAATCGATTGATTTGAGCACAGTAATAAGGGAAAGCAATAATGAGGTTGAATGGGGAGAAGGGATCTCATAATCAGTTGGCCGGAGGCGTGGACGGGGACTGGGTATAGGAGACAGAACAGGCCATCCGCATAGAGATACTCCCGCACTTCGCACTTCGTTGGACCTAGGTAATCTCACCTAGTGTTGCGAGTCGCATCTGGGGGCACAGCGAAAGAAAGTGAAAGAGAAAGCAAAATGACGTTCCTCGACCTCAATTACCTAGACAGGACGAGGATGGCGGTCGTGGATGCGACTAACAGGCTGCGTGCATTCATTGAGTGTTCATGGGGCAAGCTTATTATTCAACGAACGAACTCTGTTCCTTGCTGGTATTCATCAAGAAGGTTTCTTTTCCCCCCTTTATGCTTTGCTCGTCAGTCGTCACACTTTGGCCTCAGCAACGTGGGAGGCAGCCGAAGGACCAAGTGGGGACGACAAGATATCCAGGTTAGTGAAGCACTGTTACTGGCGGCTCAGAGATGTCCTGCAACTTATCTTGCAACTTTTCAGTATGCAGGACATTAGTTCGTTGTCAGCTTAACTGCGAAGCGGAGCCAAACCCACCTGTGGGAGATGGCCAGCAGAGAGCAATAATAAATAGTGTTCCTTAACTCAACCAGGCAGCCTCGCAAACCAGGACAACGATCCACCTTTTACTCACTCGGAGCGCGAAACGCTGGGCAATGGCGAGATGGCAAGCATGTTGCTCGTGATATCATTATTATTGGGTGTGTTGGTCCAAAGGAACTTGAAATAAAGAACATGCTGTTGTGGAGCCCTGATCGCCTCTATTTTCTTAGCCCCCAGATTCAATGGTTCCCTTGGAAGAAACTTAGATAACGGATTTCTTCTTGTTGACAGAGAGAAGAGATAGCGATGAAGGGAAGATAGATAAGTTAAAACTCCCAAGCTAGTCTAGCTGGTCAGCGCTAACTGTGCAGGGCGATAGGGGCTCTAAGACTCAATCCAAAGTCGATATCAGGGGGTTTTCTACGAAGGACTTATTCCCATCTCACGCCCTGTAGGCAAGATCAACAATTGCCTGCGCTAGAACCAAGCCATTCTCCGCCACAAGCAAGATTCAGATCATGAATCGACCCTATGAGATCTCAGGAACCTCAAAACCACGAACATATCCAGCTTCAATGAGATCAATGGACCAGACATAGGCAGAGTGTCAGCCTGGAGACGTTCCTTAACAGAAGTCCAGGGGGCCATGCCATATTTGCATGTCTTGTTGAACGGAAAGTCTTCCCGTCGCAGGCCCCTAAAACCACACAGGCCGCCTCCTGCAGGTATCGGCATCTGCATTGCGCATTGCATTTCCATTGCATTTTCACCAAGCACAGATGCACTAAAACACAGCTCTACAGACTATTGTCAGTTTTCATCCATTGGATCTGTCTCCATTTATTTTCTTTTATTTTTGTTTATTTTTAATTTTTTTTCTTTGCGCTCTCTTTCTGTCCCTACCTTACGGAGTACAAAACTGAAAACCCCTCATCCAGGATTCCTTCAAGAAATCTCAAAAGCAGAGAATGTGGGGCAGGATATCAACAGCAAAGGTTCCACTAACAAGGAATGTCACCACAGGAATGAAATATTTCAACATCTCAACAACATTATAAGAGTTTGATATCAAATAATGAATCAGATATAATAGATTATATAAAAGTATATAGCTAATTCAGTAGATACTTGTTTGGTCTCATAACTTATTTCAGAATATCAAATCTCAAGAGAAAGAAAATTCAGAGTGCAAGTAGTCATTAAATCTGAAGAAATTAAAATTATCATATCATCTGAGGGGATTTTATTGATACTCGTATTCTGACGGAGCTCAGAGTAACTAGTCTAGTCACTCTTTGCAAAATCGAGACTTTCTTAATTAGAAAACAGCTTTTTTTTTTTTTTTTTTTTTTGAAAGAATTACATAGCAGCTCATGCTTTCTTCTCTTTGGCTGGTGGTTCTACATGCTGGGGATGTCTTCCTTAGGCTTTTAGGGCTACGAGATTTAGCATTATTTGTTTGTTCTTGTCGAATATAATTGCAGTCGATTCAGAAAAGCAAGTTTTTATCATCACAAGAAGTAGGGACCAATGTGACCAATTTCCCCATCCATTCTTCAAACCATTTGTAAAACTCCCGGTGGCTGTAGTACCATGACAGGTGCAGGGTATGAAACACGTTGATAACGGTCTAACGAGAAGAGATCAGTACGTTCGCCTTCTAAACAAAGGATACGGAGTGAATGCGTCCATGATACTATATACACAAGATCGGTAACTGCAGAAGGCTCTCTTCCTCGGGAGGCCACCGCTTCATAGGGGGATAAGAAAAGAAAGGACAATTGAGACCCCTCCTTATACATCATAACCATCATGTCATAATCATAAAACACGTTCATGACTCCACCATAGGACATCATATCATGATATACGGGAAAACACAGAGGATTAAGAATGTCTACCCCAACACCCTAGTAGGTATGTATAGCATGTACAAACAGGCCTCCTTTCCCTACCAGCACATGCATATGAGCCTTCAACTCAACCATGAGGGAAAAAAAAAAAAAAAAAAATCTCAATTCTGAAAAAATTCATTCCTTCAAGTCTTTAGGTGGATGTGGCTCCCTGGCTATTGTTGACACCTCTACCACCTCTACCACCTCTACCACCCCTACCACCACCTCGTGCGAAACCACGACCACCTCTACCCCGGCCACTTCCACCACGTTCTAAAGTTGACGGGGGAGGAACATTATTGTACGACTGAGGTCGGAAATTCGGATTGTGTTGGATAACTCCTTCAAGTGGGTCCGTTCTCTCAACCGAAACATAGCCACCGGGAGTCGCAGGCGGAGCACCCATATCCCCGCCTCCATCTCCACGTCGTCCTCCATGCCCACGTGGATTATATCCATTCTGATGGCCGGTGAAGTTAGCCCGCCCAACCCGGCCGCGCATATCAGACGGCTGCGGTGATGAGGCAGTGTTTTGATGGTGATTGCGAATCGGCAATGTTTGCTCCGACTGGCTGTAGCCACCACGGCCTCGGAACACCCCATTGCCCCTGGGAGCACCAAGTTGTCCTGTAAGAGCGCCACGGAAGCTGCCTCGCAGAGGTGGCGGGGCGCTCGCATGTTTCAGCTGGCCCTTTCCACCTGGTCCGAGCGGCGCTCCATATCCCTGGACTGTCAGCGGTTGGTTTTGTTGCTGTTGTTGTGACCTTCCTTGTTCTGCTGCAGCGCGGGTTGTCGCGATAAGTTGCCTGTTGGTCACGTTCAAGACGCATGATGCGGGAACTGTCGACCCGCGGAATGGCGAGCATCTGTCACCTAGGGTCGTCCCGCTCATGAAGGAGACGTCAAATACGATGTCCAGGAGAAGCGTTCTGGACGTCCGCGTGAGCCCAACGATAGTTCCTCTCGTCGCGATGGGAACCTTGCCAGATTCCTGTGCATAGACCACCCTATCGCCAAGAGAAAATGATTGATTGCCAAGTCGATGTTCGGCATCTGCCGGTTTCAATAACGCATTACGCGGGACGCCTTTAAGCCTTTTAGCTTCAGCTGCTGGTCGTGTACGGAGGAGTTCGTCCGCAGCTTGTTCGATGGATTTCACAAGGTTTGAATCGAGCTGTTCAGCTTCCAATGGTACACGATCGAAATTCTTTGCCTCGATTGACTTGAGCCACGCCTGAATCTCCTTGATTTTGGCGGCCGCGGTTTCAGCCGGGTAGAAATCTGTCGCTTGGAAGCCATCTCCTTGTGGCTTTCGTTGAATGCCTGCAATGAACTCAGGGAATTTGATCATATATTGCTGGAGAAGATCGATGGCTTTTTCACTGAATTCCCAGCCAGTGGGTCCACGTCGGGAGTACCCAAGAACTTTGAGCTTCTTCGCTTCAAATTTCAGGTTCAGGCCAAGGTTGATGCGCTGGCCATCCAAGACCACTGTGAACGAAGACGTGATTTTAGCCAGAGCCAAAGGGTTCAGATTTAGACTACGGGCAATCGCAAATGACGGACTGTAGGGAGAGAGCTTCTCAGCAGCTCTCGTCAAATCTCGACCAAATTCTGGTTCTCTGCCTTTGGTGACGGAAACAAGACCACTCAATTTTCCGGCTTCATGCCCAGTGATATGTACTGGAGCTCCGTAGTTATATTCGCCCAAGAAAAAAGCCCTTGTTCCCTCCGGGAATTCCTCTTCGACAGGTAAGGCTTCTCGTTCGATAAACCTATCATCCTCGCACATCACGCGGTCAACAACAAGCTGCAAAGCGTAATCCGTTTCAACACCTGGAATATCGGCGAACTCCTTGACCGTGGCACCTTCGGCTGTCTTTATTAACCCCTTCAGCATTTGCACGTGGACCATGGACTCGATCTCGCCAACAACCATGCCCAGCCTTTTGCTATAATATGACTCAACTTGGTGGGCTTTGCGTCTCCACTGATCCGTTTGCGATGGTGTATGGGGAATCGAAACAACATGCTGCTCTCCGTCGACATACATGTAATCGAAAAGTTCGTCAGATACGCGAGTTACTTTGGCCTCTTGAAGGAAAGGGTAGCCAACGTGAACTCTTTGGCCAAGCTTTTGTTTCGCTAGTTCAACACTGGATCGATTTTCTGGCTCGCTGAGCGTCACCACCATGCTCTCGTTACGACTCTCTTGTTGGAACACGGAGACCCCGTGGAAACCTAGTTGGCCATTATGTGGCAATGTTTTCAAGCTAGGGAATCCCGCCAATGCTTCGTGCCCTAGTTTAACCCCTTCCACGAGGCCAACGAAAGGTTCCAGGCCTTCCATTGTTGGAAGGTCGAACACATTTTCTATGCAGTGACACTTAGCAATGTCGGGAAACACGCCAGCAAGTGAACTGGGATATATGTATTCGATATCTGGTGAATATGTGAATTTTAATGTAACGCCAAATTCATTTCTTGCATTCTCATCTGGTGTCAAAAGGTGCTTCTTTGTAGCCATCGCGCTAAGCAAGCGCTTTTCATCGATAAACGGGATCTTGACAACGGCTTCCCATTCCATCTTTTTGCCGTTCATGTCAAGTTCGAAGTCGCGGGGATAAAAATCAATGATCGGTGATTCCGGGGAAGTCATCAATTCATGGTAGGCGGAAGGCACAATTTGTTTACTTCGGTCCGGTAGAACGCCCATTAATTGTTCGAAAGGATGGAAGGGTTGCCCAAGGTCGAAATTCATATCAGCTTCCAAACCAAGTTTGACGTCAGAAATCATCGGTGAATAGTGATACTGATAGAACCAAGGCCACGAAGCAACTCCACGATAATAATAATAGAGAACCCATTGAAGGCCTTGTACGTAATTTTCCGTCAACTGCCGCATTTCTTCATGGTTATCCATGCCCCATCCGAATTTGGACTTGTAGTAGTTGTCCTTCCATTCCTGGAACTTGAGTTCGTATTTTTTTTCAGCAGCTTGTTGGGCTTCCTCGGCTGTTGTCTCCTTCACCTTAGCGTTTTCGTATCTTTTCATCACGCGAAGAAGTGCAATCTGGCCCTCTTCGTCATCGCCGTCACCATCACCAGAGCTCCCGCTAGTTTGAGTTTCCTTCGACGGAAGTTGAACCCGCAAGAATCTATCGCCATGCTCGTTGGACACTGTAGTCCAAGCAAGACGTAGATCGTCTGCTAACTGCTCTACGAATTTTCGATCCCTCGCAGGCAAATTAGAGGAGAGGTCAAGAGGAACAGATTGCCCTTGATCATTCACCGGGCGATGAGTGACATATTTTTTAATTCGGTTGAAAATGTGCTTCTGGGCAGGCGAGATCGCAAAATCCTTAGCATTTGCAGGTGGCTCCGAGCTTTCCAGCTCCTCGCCTTTCATTTTAGATTTAATCCAACGCGCATCTGAAAATTCTGCTTCAAAGAAGCGGAATTCTACATCAGATAACGAATCAAGGAGCACCCCTAGTCGCTCCAAATTGATTGTCCCTTGTTCATTTATGTATCCTCCCAGTTTCGGTAAAACTTGTTTGTAAACCTTGAACATCCATGCCAGCGCCCCCTCGTTAATGTGTAGATTCGGCAGATTCGGCAAGAAGTCATTTCCCACGAAGAAAGCCATCAGAATGAAATCGTCGATAACTCGTTCCAAATCAAAAGGAAATTGCAAAGCGTTCTCCTCCTCCAGCTCCTGAAACTCCAGCTCTAGGTATTCCCGCACCATACATAGGTGCATAAGATAGAAATTCTGGTGTTCTAGCTCCTTCGACTTTTTCTGACTTTGCCTTCCAAACGTAACTTCTTCACGGAGTAGGCAAAAATGCGGATCATGACTCAACAGGCCCAACATAATCAAGTCCGCATCTAAACCGTAAAGACAATGTCGTATATCTGGTTGGTACCCTGGCTGCGCTTTCGACTGTCGGATATATTCCATGATCTTATGCTCTCCTTCACCAGGAACCTCATGACCGGACAGAACGATCTCCACGCCCTGCCACTCCACGTCCTCCGAGACTTTCTTATTGATGAAATACTTCAGCTGCTGCGTCAGTTTGGCCATGAACTCAGTTCCCGGCGTTATGCAGTTGCTATCAAAAGCTTCCTCCTTGGGCATTTCAATCCCTTGTTTAATAGCCTTCTCCTTGGCCAGCTCAGCATCCAGCGCGGTTCGGAATCGTCGCGCTCGTTGTTGGTTCATTTTCGCGCGGGGCGCGACTCCATCGATAGCCATGAAAAATAATTGTTTCGGCTTGATCTTCCCGTACAAATGTTCAATATAGTTGAAAATAGCGATGAACATCTTATCTTCTGTCATGCGAAAAGTTGGGGAATCCGAATCCTTGTGGGTACAGTTGTGGATAATGCCATTCATGTCGAGGTATAGGCAATCAAACTCGGGGATTCGGTTTTCCGCAATCAACTGCGATATTGCGGGGTATCGCTCAGACATCCATCTGAAAAACTTTGGAACACCCATATTTGTGACTTGTTAAATTAAAGATAGGAAAACAGTAAAAAAGCGGAAAATACGTGGAAAACAGCCGTGACGTGACCTGGATCGAACACCAATAACGAAGGAGGATTGAAATTAACCCATATACACAAACTCTAGAGGAATGAAGAATAGATGGGCTCTCGGAGCTCCGAATAGAGAAGGAAACAGTAAAAAGGGAAAACGGACGTCCATTTAACAATTCATCATCTTGAAAAGATCGAGATGGAAGAGATTGTCACGTGGATGACTCTCCCAAAAGAAGACTAGTGGACACATTAACGCGACAATCGCGTTTTCTCTTTGGATTTCTGCTTCCCAACAACAGCTTCCAAGGTTTGATAAGACTCTACCGGCCCAGAGAAGCTCAATTGGCAGGGTAACTGTTTTGAAGTCCTTGAGCCATATTATTTTTAAGTCACAGCTGCCTCCACTTTTAGGAAGCGCGCGAAGCCTTCACTACAAAGCTCACCATGGATGATTATGACCAAGGTATGTGAGGATCTCTCGGTGTCGCGCAAGATAGCTACTGATTTTGGATACGACAATTGTAGTGGGTATAGAGGAGGAACAAGAAGAAGAGAGAACGGAGGAAAAGATAATCAATGAGGGTATCGACTCCCGTCTATTTTGCTGCTATCTTCTGAAGATCGCTCAACTGACATTTCCTTCTTCTAGAGTACAAGACGTGGAAGAAAAATGCACCCTTTCTTTATGATATGATACTTAGCACAGCACTGGAGTGGCCTACTCTTACTACACAATGGCTACCAGATAAACAAGCGTAAGTTTTCTTAGGCAGCGCTTCTACTTCTGTCTCGGAGATCCATTTTGCTTATACCCCGGATAGTCTTCCAGATAAACCATATTCCACCCACCGCCTACTCATTGGAACACATACGTCGAGTGATGCTCAAAACTACCTTCAAATAGCGCATGTCCAACTACCCAATCCGACGGCTCCAGATGCGGAAGATTACGATGACGAGAGGGGTGAGATTGGCGGTTATGGAGGCGGGGGATCAAAGAAGGCACCCATGGAGGTGAAATTTAACATCGTCCAAAAGATCGATCATAAAGGCGAGGTGAACAAAGCACGATACCAACCACAAAACCCAAACGTTATCGCAACAATGTGCACAGATGGAAGAGTGATGGTTTGGGACCGATCTAAACACCCCAGTCTTCCCACAGGCAATGTCAGCCCTGAGTTGGAGTTACTTGGACACACGAAGGAAGGATTTGGGTTAAGTTGGAGTCCTCATTTGGTTGGCCATCTCGTTACTGGAAGTGAAGACAAAACCGTCCGCCTTTGGTTTGTGTTCCCACTCTTTAAAAAAAAAAAAGAAAAAAGAAAAAAAAAACTGTTGAAACAGCAATCGTTGCTGAGTTAATCATTTAAGCATCTAAGGCTAATACCCTACAGGGACATCACACAACACACAAAGGGCAACAAGGCTCTTAGACCTTCGCGAACATACACCCATCACTCCTCCATTGTCAACGATGTGCAATACCATCCTCTCCACTCATCTCTCATTGGCACTGTATCCGATGATATCACACTTCAAATCATCGATGATCGCGAGGCTGACACCACCCGTGCGGCTGCGGTATCCAGGGACCAACACAAGGATGCGATAAATGCCATTGCATTTAATCCAGCTAAGGAGACAGTCCTTGCTACCGGATCAGCGGACAAAAGTGTTGGCATCTGGGATCTCCGAAACCTCAAATCGAAGTTGCATGCGCTGGAGTGTCACAATGAATCAGTGACATCTCTAGCTTGGCATCCCTTCGAGGAAGCGGTGCTTGCAAGCGCTAGCTATGATCGGAAGATTATGTTCTGGGATCTCAGTCGCGCTGGCGAGGAGCAGACGCCTGAAGATGCTCAGGATGGGCCACCAGAGCTGTAAGTTTAGCATATTACTTTTATCATTATTATTTCCCTGTTTCAACCGCCCCTGCACACCTTGCTCCCGATCAAACGGGCCATGTCTGCCTGTACGGCATGTTAATAACCGTATACTAACTCCATTCCGTTGAATAGATTGTTTATGCACGGTGGACATACCAACCGCATCTCCGACTTCAGCTGGAACTTGAATGATCCGTGGGTTCTGTGTTCAGCAGCTGAAGACAACCTGCTTCAAGTATGGAAAGTGTCTGATGCGATTGTGGGTAAAGACATGGAGGATATTCCAACTGAGGAGCTGGAGACATGAGTAATTACAGGAGTCATTTTGCTCAGTTACAAGTGACACGACTTGGTTCCTCCTACTGTTTTCTGGCTTGGACCGGTGGCTCGTGGTCTATTCAAGGTGGTGGCTTTGACGCACGGTTACCACAACAAACTTTATCCTAGAAAAAAAATCACGCTTCAAGTTTTACCCTGCAGATGGTGGTGGTACTATCTTCGGTGTTGCCTTCAGGTATATGAACTTCATGGCTTTTTATCTTTTTATTTTCCCCATATGTATTTGTAAGGGGTCGGCAGAGGGCTATTCGACTAGTTAAGTCTTACCACCAGAAATTCTCTTTCGGCACCTGTTTTGGGCTAGCCGCAAATTTATTCTAGAAAACCTGATGCTGACTTTGTCACATGCGAGTGGCGCTTTTGATGTCATTGAGAGAATCTTGAAACAATTAAAAAATAATTTAAACAAACCAATTTCTAATCGATCTCTATGGAGTAATCGATTTCTAGTTGATTTTTAACTGATCAAAAATTGACTAGAAACTGATCAGATCCTTATATTTTAGTATGCTTGTAGCTATGCCTAGAAAAACTCACTGTAAGTAGTAGTAGCTCAGGAAGGGTATACTTCATCCTCCGATCTCAGACATCTATCTTTCTTGTTTTTGGTTGGGGTTTAGGCATATCTGCCTGTCTTTTGCTTGTTATCTGAGGGCTGCATGGGCTGCATGGGCTGCTCCTTGATAAGTTACTCTGATTATGGATGGCATGATTTTCCTTGTTTAAAATAGTTCGGTCCGGGTAATAGTATAATGATCATACTAACTAACAATAATAATAATAATAAATTACTATTGTAAATCAGCTAATAATCGACTAAAATTATATGAATATATTAGTTATTTTCTATCTATTTTACAATTGATTTATTGACATAAAATGTCATTTCTCGTTGAATATCTATAAAATGACAGAGCGGGAAATTGCGTGCACGGGCCACAGAATCGCAATCCTGACAGCCGTCCAACGAATCGGCGTCTTAGTCATTGCTCACTACGGGATGGAAAGTTATCATGGTTGTCAGAAAATTCCAAAAATTTTGACACTGATAATGCTCCCACAAATATAACATCTTTGTCAAAGGTTCTGGAAGCTGAGAAGTAAGCGATACATGTCCTTCACGGCTACTTGAAATCGGATTCATTCTCTTAACGCAAGACTGAAAAAAATTCCCCCGAAATGACCAAGGACCCTCCACCGCTGGGCCCCAAGCCAAAGTCCGCTGTCCCTTCCAGTCTCTTAAACGGATCAGCCTCTGTCCGCGCGAAAAATGGCGTGCGTGAGAGCGAGCGTGAAACGCTCAATTCATCAATTAAATATTCATTGTCATGGAAACAAGTCGTTGATCCGGATTTTGCGTCTCCAAAACCAATCCTGGCGGTAGGGAACCCAGCGGCGGCCGCCGTAACTGTGCGGGAAACTGTAATGCCCACTACCAATGGGTATATTGAGAACGGGTTTCTGGAGAATGAACATGAACATGTATCAGCGGAACGGAGCGACGCTGAGAATGAAAAACCGCTGCCCGCCACTCACAAGCCGCTTGACATTCCCGCGGCGCAGAACACCAGCCCCGCCACCCGCCCTCCTCCCGTCCCCCCCCCTCCTATTAAACGAAATTTTAGCGAACCACCCCGCGATCCTCGGGACCATACGAAACCTCGAAATTTATCTTCCGCTGTTAGCAGGCCTGCGAGCCCTTATACGCTAAATCCTCCAATTGATTTTGACGGGCTTAGTTGGCCGAGTACGTATCCCGGTTCCGGTAAAGGAATGGCTTTCGTTCTTCCCAATTAACAATTTACTTTTATTTTGCAGGCGTTGGCACTCGCGAGCGTCTCGAAGCGACACCAGAAGAAAGCGAAAAACGAACACAAAAACTAGCAAATGCAGTCCGGACGGTTCTGGAATGTATTGGAGAAGACCCAGAGCGCGAGGGCCTTCTGGGTACACCGGAAAGATACGCAAAAGCGCTGATGTACTTCACAAAGGGCTATGAGGAAAACGTGCGCGATCTAGTCAACGGTGCTGTCTTCCATGAAGACCATGATGAGCTAGTCATCGTGAAGGATATTGAAGTTTTCTCACTGTGCGAACATCATTTGGTCCCGTTTACCGGCAAAGTATGTTATTTCATTGCACCTACCCTACCCTTTTCGGGATTCCCAATTCAGAAAAAGTGGATAAATTAGATGAAACGACAGCACATGCTAACTCTAAATGCGAAACCCTCAGATGCACATTGGCTACATACCCGACTGCCGTGTCCTCGGCCTTTCTAAATTCGCCCGCCTCGCAGAGATGTTCTCACGCCGTCTCCAGGTCCAAGAACGTCTAACGAAGCAAGTAGCCCTCGCCATCTCCGAAGTGCTGAAGCCCAGAGGTGTAGCTGTGGTTATGGAGTCGAGCCATCTCTGCATGGTGATGCGCGGTGTGCAGAAGACCAGCAGCACAACCACAACGAGTTGCATGCTGGGCTGCATGCGGGCGAGCGCGAAGACCCGAGAGGAGTTTCTTAGCTTACTCAATCGGAAGTAATTTTTTGTCCTCAAATAGGGCATAAATTGAAAAAGCAGAAGAAGCAGAATCAGAAATATGGGTGCATGAAATAGAAAAATGTATAAACAGCCCAGATTTTGTATATCCGAAATGAATCAAACGAAACACCACAAGACAGCATCGACATGCAACTCTCTGAATTCCAATATCCCACGCTCCAAACTATGACGATAAATTTTCGCTTTCCGATTCCGAACACGATCTATTGCATTCCCCTCTTCAGACATATCTTATCTTCCCGATAGTTTATTTGCCGTTCACCAAATTTCGCATCATGATAGACATCTTTTCCTTTTCTTGCCCTCATTTTCTTCATTTGTTTTCCTTCAACCCGGAGTTTTTTTTGTTTTATGCTTGTTTTCTTTCAAGAGCCATTTGACAATAGACGCTTTATGAAAACGCCGGGAATGGGTTGTTGCTCATAGTGGTAGTGGTTAGAAGGCCACTGCCAATGCAGCCGCCTTCGTTGCGGGAGGGGGAGGACGCGGAGACTAAGGTCGAAAGCTAGGTTATCCAGTGATGTATGGTAAGGGCGTTGCTGGCGGTTCGTGGGCGATGAGGCGACGGAAGGGAGGAGGGTGTTGATTAGGTGGCTTTCTCTTTTTTGACATTAGCCGTTTCAACAGGCACACTGTTCTCATGATATCATTATTATTGTCTCATACGGAGGTCGGTTTCAAAAGTTTCGTTCAAGCCAAGCTACTATCTACGCCACGGATATACTAGTTGAAATATCATAGATACCACTAATGAGAAGCAATTACCCCTCATTTTAAATAGCAGATAATCCCCCAGAGATTGATGAATCAAATTTATCTTCTCTTTTATTTCAATATGGCTCCCAATACAGATATCTCAACCTGTGCTGTGATAGTGGCTCTGAAGTCTTTTGGTGGTAAAACTACAAAAGAAATCAGCAATTTCACTCAGCTATCTATTCAAACCATCAATTGTATCTATAGAACTGCTCAAGATTGTGGCTTTAATCCAGATCTTTCCTATCTTTATATCTGTGATGACTGATTAAAAGATGCTCCTCGCTCTGGACGACCCACAAAACAGCAGTCAGCCCAAGAACATATCCTCGCCAAGGTACACCATGATTGATATGGGAGAGAGAAATCCTGTGCTGATATAGCAGGTGAACTCAGTCAGAAGGGAATTGATATATCTCCACCGTAGATGAAAGCAGAAGAAATAATGAGAGGGAATTTATATGTAAAACCTAGTATAAATTCCTAGTGGCAGTTGTGGCGTTTTTAGTGCTTGAACGAAACTTTTGAAACCGACCTCCGTACAGTGCCTCGCAATAAGTTTGAAACTATTGTGACTTCTCATCAAAATCCACTAGTCCAAAAGTGGTTTAGTAGTTGCATTGTTTATTGCAGAACTAGCTCTAATTAATTAAATTACATCTGGAAATCAAGGATTTCCACTCAATAAAGAAAACGTGTGAGGAAGAAGATAGAGAAAATGAATGAGAGAATAGAGAATGGTGTAGATGAGTGGAAAAATAGGGGTAAATGGATGCATTTGAAATATAACTACAACTAATTACTACAAGTTAAAACTACTTTTGGACTAGTAGCTTTTGATGAGAAGTCACAATAGTTTCAAACTTATTGCGAGGCACTGTATATCAGGTTGGGTATTCATCGTCATTATGTTCTCCTGCTTTTGTAGGCGGGTACTGTCTGTATTCATTTCATCTTCACTGTCTAATTTTGCTGTTGGCTTTTCTTCTTTTCCTTTCCTCCATTTTCCTTTCTCCTCCTTGAAACCCTGTTCAATGTTGACTGGATATATAACTTCAACATTTCCTGTATTCATCTGTATTTGTAACCCCCCCCTCTCCTACTTGTTTTCCATATATTTTCCCTTTCCTGAACCTAACCTTAAACTTCAAGGAAGATATTCATTCAGCTTGCAGGAGAGAATTTACCGGGATATCTTATTGTATATATGGACCCGTCACCCGCCCCTCATCCACCGTATCCCTTCTTTTTCTCCACTCGATACTCGACACCTGACATAAAGGAAATATGTACTCCTCGAGGCAAGGTGTGTGAGGGGACGATGACTGTGTTTCCTGTTTTTGGTTTTGAGAATTTCAATCAAGGGGCCAATCATGCCATGCTTTTCCCTTTCGTTTTGGAGTTGGTTTTATTGCATATACCGTTGAGGTAACTGGCTGTGTATCTATCATATACATAAATGTGGTACATTGAGAGAGAGCTAGATGAGACAGGAAATATCTCCAATACCTCGCCTCGCAGGTATACGGTCTTTAGCAAAATCGCTAGATGGGAGGAACCATCAAAGGCAGAGCAGCAGGTTATGTGTAATACATCTTTGGCTCCATCCAGCAGAAAGCAAGCAAGAGACACAGCGGGAGTGCGCGTTCCTTGCGCCTGCAGAGCCGTGGGAGAGTTGTGAGGAAAGCAGAGCCCTCCATGGCAACGGAACAGAGTCGTCGACGGCTTGCTATGGAAAGTAAACACTAAACAGGAGTCACATATCTCCAGTGTCCAGCGCTAAGTACTACCAACGCATCAAGTATTGTTTTACCACCACGCTGGACTCCCGGCCTCGTGTTGGTTCGCTGTCCTTCTATGTTTCTATCATCATCCTTTCCAATCATTCCGCCGTTTATTCGTCTATCCCAGTCCCTATCGTCGCGGTATTGAGTGACTCTCAATACCAAATATACTCTCACTCTTCAGATAGCCTCCTTAATTCTTCTCTGCGGACACATACTCGGCTTGGATGCCTATTCTTGAATTTCACACGCGTGTTATTCGAATTGGCCCATCTATCTGCGCGTTTGCATACCCCCATTTCAGCCAAAAGTTGCACATTTTTTCACCATTCTGGGTCGTTCTATGTCTGGTGACAGAACCCTATTCAATCGTCAATCTTGTATACAATACCCATTCTACCCAAATCCATCCATCTCATTCACTATCTCGCGAGCAAGGAGAAGGATAATGCTTATTGATCTGAATCGTTGCCAAATTCGTGATCCAAACTTTATTTCATTCGCTGCTCAAGACACCCTTTGCGCGCGTTTTGATAATCTTTACTTTCCGTTAGCTCTTTGGATAAGAGCATTATAAATATTTGCATTTCAGTCTTCAGGCATTTACATAGCTTTTGCCTGTCGAGGTTGGGCGAATATGAACCTGCAGCAGGGTTATTTACCCCAGGCTCATATGGCTGTGAGAGTAGGGGGCTTGGGCCAGGTCTCCATGCAGCAACAAGAAGCATATCAGGCTCAGTACCAGCACCAACCCCAGCACCAGTGTCATCTCCAGACGCAGGTATTACCGGCCCCAAGATTCCAACATCCGTTGGATCCACCACTTCCGGGGCTGGGGATATTTTCACCCGCAGCTGACCTGTCACAGCAACAACAGCAACAAAATCAGCATCGGATATACCCGCCACAAGCGCCACCACCGCAGCTGCACCAGGGCGGAGATGGAACAGGACACAGAAGGACCTCATCATGGCCTCAGAGAATAGAACCGCAGATGCTTCCTCCACAGACTAGAAAGAGCAGAATGCATGGGAATGGCTGGTCACAGCACACGAGGACCGGCTACAATTCCAGTCCCATTGGTGGCTCAGGAGAGATGGAACGGTTCCAACAACCAACAAATAGACTACCGCCATCTCACTTAAATATGGCAGCTTACGGCAGTGCAGTCCCTGGGCAAGACCCAACGCTAGGCCAATACATGGGAAATTATCCTATGCAGGGAATCTCGCATCAAGCTGGTTACGTTGGCCAGGGAGCAAGTTGGAGAGCGCCTATAGGAATACCTGCGTCCGTAGCAAGGCCTGGTTGGACGCCAAATCATATGAGGTCGCAAAGCGACGGTATGTACAGCTTGGACGGCGACAGATATTTTGAGGAACCTCATGGTCCATCTGCCTCATGCCAGTTGAGGCAAAATGGCGGATTGCAGCGAACGCCCGGTTTCGGAATGAGCATGCAATGGGCGCAACATGGCAATAGAACACTTGCACTGCAATCGCATTTGGCGACGATGGGGCCCGCACCGTCAGTGCCGCCGGAGCCTGCGCGGATTCGGCCGGAAGAATGGAATACAAACCATGCGAGCCCGGTGACGCAGATTTCTAATAAGATGTCACACCGGACCACAACTCACGCCAACCCACCAATAGAAAGTTCAAATGGGATGTCAGCAGAAGAACATGGCTATAAGTTGACCCAACCCACTCCTCCTGTTTCGCCAAGACCGATAGCAGCACCTAGGAATCGCACTTGCGAAGACCCACTACTCATGCTGCTGAGAGCTGCTGAATTGATTTTAGGCCCATTGATACCCAAAGGCATGTCCATGATTGCAAAGGAGGCTGGTGGTGAGAAGCTAACTGGAAGGCAGAAAATGCTCCCGCTCCCCGTTTGCTTCAATCCTCTGTTTGCGATGAGGACAAGAGACCATCCAAACGAGCAAGCCGGGAATCGACTGTCTCTGCCTGGTCTGGGGAATCCCCGTCGTAATACAAAGGCTCAACGGCTGCCGCCCTTGGCAGAGGTGCTTCGCAATGTCAACCTAAATAGTGCAGACTCTGATACATCTCCCAAAGATTCAAAAAAGGAGGAGGCCCTCAATCCCGAAACCCTAAGACAACTCAGTTCTGAATCTAGGGAATCTGATATGTCGTCATCTGATATTTCCCAATCGCCTATTCTTAAAAAACGCAAACTTGAAAACTGTTCATGCCAAACCCCGTGCCAAACTCCAGGGCTTGAGGGAGTCAGACAGCAATATGAGAAACCCTTCAATATTTTCGAGGAAATTCTCAAAAGACCGGATCTGACCTTGCTCCTAGCAAAGTATCTGCGTGTACAGGAGCTTTTGCTTTTATATCGTATTTCAAGAGATTTCCACAATGTGGTCAACACTCGCTTTACAACTGTAATCCAGGCACAAGCACGTGCACGCGCTCCAGAATCTGCAAAAATATTTCCGCCTCGTTGCTATGCAAAACTTTGCATTCCAGACCCAGGTTTACGTCCCCATCCTGTTGCAAGACGTGCTGCTGTAGGAGAGACACGCAAAGTTCCATCGTTCCGATGGCTGCTCATGGTGTGTTTTCGCGAAATGGTCTGTCATGAGATCATCACTATCCTGGCAGAGGATGGGGTCCCTGTACCAGACCGTTGCGCAGAAACCATGAAAAAGATATGGCTCCTCATGGATATTCCAGACAACGCACGACGAATAGGACTAGCTCAAAACCGTGAGATTTTCACGGACGTCGATCTCTTCTTCGCTACATTGTTTTTTGTCAAGCTCGACATGCGTTTCACGGATCCAATCACCGGTAGCGGGAAGGATGGGATGCGCCGCTTGTTGCTCGCACAACCTAGCCTTTCCATGCTTTGGCGCACACTGAAACGGACAGCATTGATCAGCAAGCTGGACGTAATGCGACTATTCGTCCGTTGGAAGTACCAACCACGCCAGGATCAACGGGGTTTAAGTATCTTCGGCATTCCAGCGCACGAGGTGGGCATCGTGCAGTACCAAGGATGGGGCCGGACACGCAACCGAACGCTGCTACAGAGACCAGACGAACTGCTGCTGAAGGAATCAATACGCAGGGGTTTAGAGTTGCAGCAGAGGTATACGGATATGTTTCTGTGGGGGTATATTAATCCAAATACGATGCAGGATTACCCGCCGGTGTTGCGCCGGAGGCAGATGGAGAGGATGGAGGGACTGGAAGAAATGCTTGTGCCTGTGGAGGACAGGGGGAAGGTGGAGGTAGGGAAGGTAGTTTCGAGGAGGGTTAGGGGGTGATTAGTATGATGGGTCGATTCATTCCCTGCTTTGGTAACTGTCTTGTTTTTTTTTTTTTTTTTTTTTTTTTTTGCAAATTTTTTATGTTTTGTTTTGTCTTCATATCTTCGTGGAGTCCGCGCTATCTTCTTTGGGGGAATGATGAGTTATTATTTCATTGGTGATTGCTGGAATGAATAAAGGCCCTTCTTCGGCTGACGGTTGTAACTAATAATATGGGGTTCCTGGGAGTGTTTTGTTTTTGGTGATTGGAATACTTGGAGATAACATTGGGGTCTCTGAATAGCTAATGGAAAAATAAATGGAATAATGGGTTGGATTTATATTTGTCTTTGGATGTGGTTTTAATCTCGGCCGGAAAAATCTTCGGCGTAGCTTTAAAAACCAAAAAGACAACAAAGACCAACCAAACTAAAATGTACTGTACCATGAAGCATTATCAATCCACACATTCAAATGCTCATAGTGTAATGCAATGTCTTAAATCATATTTCTCAGGCCCTAACCCGTCAACTAGCCCTAATATCCAGAACACCTAACCTTCACGTAACCCATAACTCTGTGTTGGGGTGCATTTGTATTGTACCCTAAGTCACTATGGAGCGGGCGGGAAGTTGATTGAAATGATGATTAATCATAGCACGTGGGCATCCGACTTGGTCAAAGGGAACCTGCAACTTGCAAGAGAACAATCCCAACCCAACAACCACTCCATCACCGCCCAGCAGCAGGCGGGCTTATTAGACAGTCCAACCCCGGAATACGGTTTGGAGGCAGAGGTATGTGGTTTGTATCTCGAGTGCCCGAGTCTATCGTTCGTTCGATGTCATCGTGACCCCGTCGCCCTCGTTTGTTCCTCCTCGAATAACCTAGGTAACATTAACTTAGTGATTTTGTCGGTGCGTTCGGGGGAAGAGGTGTCAACAATGACGAATATCTACATCATGAGGACGGCGATGCACCACCCAGAGTGTACGCTATGTGGATCGTCGGGGATTGTTTTTCGCTGGCCAACGATGGATTGATAGATGGATGGATGGACGGGTGGTGGGATGGGATTGGTATCCTTTCGTACTTTTGTAGTTCGTGTCGTCCGTTGCTGCACGACAGTCAACACCACCAACTGCGCAGAGCAGGCCTCCACCCTTATGCTCTTTCAATCTCTCGCGAAGGGAAATGCTATTTGAAAAACACCACAATTTCGTGCTGCTGAATCTCATCTGGTTAATATCTGGTTGATTCATGCCGCAGGGCGGCCCGAGGATGGTTGACGGAATGAAGATCTATGCTCAAATTGCCACTAGAAAGGCGCGGATGATCCTCCGTCTTTGCGACAGCATGCCATGCTTGGTTGGGGTGGCAGGGAGGTTCATTTCCTCAATGGGTTGTAAAATGACCGTGATCAGTTTGAGTCTCGAACACTCCCCTTGTCATATATATTCGCGACGCCCAATTCCAGCCATCAGCCTGCCCCGCAGTACATCTGTTTGGCCTTTCCGTTTTGGCTTCGAAATATCCTCGCTATGTGGATTACGGAAGGACTACCTTGGCAGTGCAATGGGATATGCAAGATATTAGGTACGTCACTAACTGCGTTGTACGTTTCCTCGTCTACTAAACATCTTATCTGGTGCCGTTCCTGCTGCTACTATTAGACCGGAGTTGTCGCGCTTGAGGGACCGCATACAACCGCACTTGAACTAAAAACTTTTACATGAGGGGGACTTTTAAAGAACGCATGCCGTCGACGGTTGAAAGTGTGAAATCCACATCGACCAGGGGGACATTTGGTGAAAACTACTACCCAACCTCACATAGGGGGAAGGGTTGCATGTCGGATCGGAATATTCTGCTTCTCTTTTCCATACCGTAGATAGATATGTGTGTGACATGACGCTGTTAAAGCGCAACAGCCGTTGAAAAAGAACAAAAAACAACAAAAAGAAGAATATGGTGGTGCTCTCGACCATGAACCAGAGACTATTCGCAAACCAACGAGGCCCCCCCTCTCCCCCCCCCAAAAAAAAAGAAAACTCCTGAGAAAGCTGGGACTATGAAGAAAGTGATACTTATTCACTTTGACGGGCTCTCTGGCTCTCTCTGGGCAAATGAAACCCACTGGCAGGGAGGAGGAACGCAGATGGGACGGGAGCATATTATGGGAACATCACAGGGCAATCTCTGTATTTCTGCAGCGGTTAAATGGGAGGATACTGTCTGGGCATTGTTTTCTGTGGGCGCTGTTGTTGTTTGGCTGCCCGGGTTGCCCTCAATCCAGGCACAACCGTAGACATTTCTCACTCACCCACCAACTTTTTGCAACGGGCGGAACCTTTATTTGGAACCCACCAAGACGTCCACAAGGAACACACCACTGGACAACTACGCCTCTTGAATGCTGCATGCAAGCTGCAACCGCGGTCTCACCAGGAGATTATCAACCCGCGAGAACATGAAGTCATCCAGACTGTGATACAGTCTTGCGATTCTTGCCCGTCCTGACGTTGATGAGCAGCATTTGGAGTCCGACGACCCATACCAAGACCACACTCAAGCATTCCAAGGACCACATTGCTACAGTGGCAGGACTTCAGATATTATTGAATTACATGTAATTCCAGGGTTCGGATAGGGAATTCAACAGCAAGAGGGCCAAAAAAAAATCCAGAACTGCGCAGTTGGCGCGCCCAGCTGCCCGTTGCTGACTCCGGCCGACGCCAAGACCCTCGACGCCGCTAGTGCCAGAGGAATCTCTAGCATCCACTCCTTCTCTCAGCACGGTGTTTCTTTACCAACGGTTCCCCTCAACCCAACCGCTGCATACCCATCCCCTCAGCCGATTCTGCACCAGATGCCGCTAGCGATTACATGGCTGGGTCCCGAAGGAATCCGCTGATGAAAGACCAGTGGAGAGCCGACGACGACCACATAGCGAGAGACAACCTACATCCACATCCTAGAGAAAGGGACCGAGAAAGAAACCGCGAACGGCCTGAGCGGCGTCCACGATCACCGCCGCCCTCGCGTCGAGGAGGAGGCCGTGGCCACGAAAGGTCCAGAGGGCGTGGTGCCTCGTTCGTTAGCAATAATCCATCGTCCCGTCGTCCCCTATCAGGTCGGAGGGGAGATTATAAGAAACACCACAATAGCGATCATAGTAATACTATTAATAATAATAATAGGAGCCGGCAGCTTTCTCCTTCCTCTCACGACAAGATTGCATACACTGATCAGCGAGACTCTACGCGTCAGTCAGGGGGCCAGGTAAATTCTCGAGGTGACCCGAAACATAGCTCACCACCACAACCTCCTGCCCCGCCACCCAAACGGAAACGAAGTCGGAGCATCTCGCCATCACGACTGCAGCCGCACACCCGCCCCAAGCGGCGAGACGGTCGTAATCCAGACCGCCCTGAGAGAGGCCGGGGTCGATCTGATCGCAATTTTTCTCCCAGAAGAGCCCCCATTCCACGTGGGAAGGATTATCAACCAACGGATCTCCGTTCTGAAGCCTCGGCATCTGATTACTTGCAGTCTCGCCGCAGGCGTTCCAGATCGCCAGATTCATTTATAGGAAGACGCAGTCTATCCCCTCGTCGCGTTTCTCGGAGTCCCCCACCTACCAAGGGCTACCAGGATCATTCTCCACGTCCTTCGTCTCGTCACTCCTTGTTGTCAAGAAGCTCAAGGCAATCCCCACAGCCCACCTATCGAAAAAAAACAGAAATGCAATCTACGCGTCCGATCCAGTCTGTTGTAGATGACTCACGACGCTCCCCGTCCCCTCTCCGCCCCATCCCGAGTTTTGACGCTGGGAACCCGAAACAAAATACCGAAAGTGATAGTCGGAAACGGGATACTTTTCAAAAGCACAATATGCGCGGCGCGGAAATTCGTGGTTCTCGTCGACCATCCCGTCCGCAAATCGATACTCGCGGGTCTTACAGTACCTCGCCACAGTATGTGACGCCCACAAGCTCCCACCTTGGGTCTCCACAATCAGGATCCCCACATAGTGGTGGTAGAGGATCTTGGTCGGGTCAGCAGCAATACCATGGGCAGCAAGGGTTAGTATGCCAGAAAAATGCGTGATATTCATTATGACTTGAAGCTAATATTTTCATACAGACAAATGGGCAGCTATTCTCCACCTTATCGTCAGGCGACTTATCCCCCACCTCAGGGCGGGCCGCAAGGACAATATTACCAAGGCCAGCCTTATTCGGCCAGCGCAGCTCATGGACAACAACCAGGATACTCTAGTCAGCCATATCGAGCTGGACCTCCTGGATACCGAGGCACTCAATATAATCCAACCCAGGATCGTCGATTCTCCGTCACAAGTTCTCAATCGTATGGGAACGCTCAGTCACCGTCCCAAACACAAACGCAGCAGCAGCAACAACGGGGGAGGGGGAGCCACTTTAACAATCTGCAATGGACCCCGTCCACTAACCGCGGCCGTGGGGCACATGGACCCCCCGGAGGTCCCCTTCAACAACCTCACATTTCAGACGAACGCTTGTCGCCTGAAATTGACGAAGACGATAATCCTTTTCGCCCATCCAAAGATTTACAGGTGGAAGATGAAGACTCAAAGCCCAAGCCGGAGAAGCAAGATTCAAAGAAGATGCCACCCCCAAATCGACAGCATAGTGTTTCTTCACAGCCTAAAGAAAAAGAATCAGGGAAATTCAGTTTCGCGTTCAAATCGAAAGCTCCTGCTCCAGCCACTCCTAAGCCGGTACCAGATCTTGCACGAAGGATGCGTGAACCGCCCCCAAAAGCTATAGATCCACTTAAGAGCAAGCAATCGAATGTCCCTCCACCGAGGGACAAGCATATTTCCCGTCCAGATCGGAAAGACGACAGACGAGATTCGCGGAGAAACGACCGCCGGTTTGACAATCGCGGAGAAAGACATCGTGATCGCCGGGATGAGCGACGGGGTGAACCTCGACATGAGAGATGGCAAGAGCGGTCACCAGAGCGTAAGAAACCTAAGAAAATCCTCAAGCGGATGAAACCCCGGCCGAGTATATCTGAAGAGTTCTCTAAGTCCGACTCTGTCTACTACCGAAAACCCGGAAACGAGTCAGTCATCGGAGCAGGAACATACGGCAAGGTGTTCAAAGCTATTCATGTTTATACTAAGAACATGGTCGCACTGAAGAAGATACGTATGGAGACTGAAAAGGATGGGTTCCCTGTTACAGCCGTCCGTGAGATTAGGCTACTCCAGCACCTCCGGCATGAGAACGTCGTCTCCCTGCAGGAGGTTATGGTAGAGAAAAATGAATGCTTCATGGTTTTCGAGTACCTGTCTCATGACCTGACTGGTCTCATCAATCATCCGACTTTCTCCCTCTCAGCCGCCCATAAAAAACATCTTGCGCGGCAAATGTTCGATGGCTTAAACTACTTACACCACCGCGGGGTGCTTCATCGAGATATCAAAGCCGCCAATATTCTCATCAGCAATCAAGGACAGCTGAAATTTGCCGATTTTGGCCTCGCGCGGTTCTTCTCAAAGAGTCGTCAGCTAGATTACACCAACCGCGTCATCACCATCTGGTACCGTCCACCAGAACTCTTACTGGGAGAAACTCGGTATGGACCAGCCGTCGATATCTGGAGCGCCGCCTGTGTGTGGATGGAGATGTTTACCAAGAAAGCCGTGTTCCCCGGTGAGGGTGGCGAGATCAGTCAACTTGAAAAGCTGTACAATTCTCTGGGTACTCCCACCCGTGCTGACTGGCCTGACATCGTTGAAATGCCTTGGTTTGAGTTATTACGTCCAACAGAGCGGAAACCACGCACTTTCGAAGATGCTTATAGAGATGTCTTGTCTCCCGCAGCTTTGGATCTTGTCGCCAAAATGTTTCAGTATGATCCTGTGAAAAGACCCTCTGCCGAGGAGGTTCTGACACATCCATACTTCACTACCGAGGAACCCGCCCCCCAACAGGCTATTGAGTAAGTCCAAATTTCCACTATACTCACTGCTTCCCTCCTGATTACTAACAGCGTTTCTCTAGACTCGCATCTGTCGAAGGCGACTGGCACGAATTCGAATCCAAAGCCCACCGCAAGGAGAAAGACAAAGAAGCTCGTCGCGCAGAGTATCAGCGCGAAAAGGAAAAGCGTAGAGTGAGTGGTGGCGCTATTCAGAATAGTGATGGGCGGGACACCAAGCGGGCACGGTTGGAAGAAGATATCTCCTCTCAGCTTCCGTCTCTTGAAAATTGAAAATAGAGATCCTCTGGTAATCGATTATTGCTCCATACGTCACTTTTTGGGTCAAAAGGGGAAATGTCACTCGAGAGACCTAATTTATGTGTTTCCTCCTTGTCTTGTTTATTTCTTTCAACCCAACTTTTAACACTGTAGTTTTCCTACCTTCGACTTTCATACTTGGAGATACAAAAAGGAAACGTGATATAGGCAATATCTTATTGATTAATGTGACTTGCGCATGACCAACTTCTTCCCTGTTTTGCCAAGTGCTTGCGGTGTTCCCTTTCCTTTTGCTCAAATCTTCCCTAATCTATGCGATTGTAACTTGCTTGCAGCGCAGACATTTTGTATCTGTTTTCTCTATCTTCCTCTTGTCTCTTCCATTTCTCCTCTACACTTCCAGTATTATTGATTTCATAGCACGGAGTTTCCCTTTTACTCTTCATTTATCAATCACATTTTTCTATCATATTTCTTGTGATGATAACTAACTACGCATTTGGCGCAAAAAGTACTCCGCCCTCAAAAAGTCCGGATTAAAATGGGAAGTGTGGAAATGAGAAAACTTGATAAAGAAAAGCGCTGTTGTTTTCCGTGTCATATCAAATTCTACGAGCGTGAGTATTTGGATCCGATATATTCGGCCGCCGGCCATGGTCAAAATTCAATGCTTCGAGAAAAAAATATATATATTTGCAAACTCAATTATATCCTGTACATGCCCAGGACATACATATGGCCGATTGTCAAAATGAGTTGAAGATGTGATGTCATGCATTCACGCTCAAGGTATATACTAGTATCTAATAGCTAATAGGTAGAGATGGTGAGGCGGTACGAAGGACCTCAAATACACCACCGCTCTGTTAAATCCAATATATATCTATTGTAAAAAAAGGAAGCAATGATTGTAAAACTTGTCCGGTAAACGCCCACGACACGTAGGTAGGGAGGGTATCTCAATAAAACCCGATGAATCCTTTATTTTATTTTATTTTGTTCCGTTTTCCCACATGTAGGAGTATCAGACTTAAAGCCCGACCAACTACTGGTATCCACTTACGCTTAATCCCGTTCACATTTTCGCCCCATTATCATAGCTAATATCGACCCCAAACCCCCCGTGAATCACCGCTGCGATCAGCTGATGCGCAATCGCCGTCCTAGGCGGCAATCGCAATGCACCCTCTCTATACCCCAGCCCGGGCTTCCCCTCCAAATCGCTCGTGCCCAGCTTCAACGCCTCCTCGGCCTCCGCAATAGAGAACCACCGCGCATCCTCGAGTTCGGGATCATGCTGGAGGGAGATGACCTCGTGCTCCGGCTTCGCCACTTGCGCGATTGCCCCGATCATCAGGTTGGCCGGGTAGGGCCATGGTTGCGTACTGTGGATGACGACACGGGACACCACCACGCCAGATTCCTCCCACACCTCGCGACGCACTGCGTCCTCGACGGATTCAGCCGGCTCGATGAAACCCGCCAGCGTCGAGTACCAGTGTGGCGGGTACCGCTTCTGCCGGCCAAGAAGTACGTGCTGGCCGTCGTGGCTGACAACGGCGACGATGATGGTGGGATCTGTGCGGGGGAACGATAGATTTGAGATGCTCGTGCGCGTGCTGCAGGGCGGGCGGGGCCCCTTGGTGTCGTGGGGTGGGCAGGCGCGCTTCGTGCCTGCTTGGATAGACATTGTTAAATGGCCGCAGGTGCCGCAGTAAGCGTTGCGCGTATTCCAGTCAAGAAATGCACGGGCTTGAGCGTATATAGCTGCTACATCTGCCGGAAGAGTGGTGACGGTGCGGCCGCGGAAGAAGGAGAGGCCGTTGGCTTCCATGGTTGAGATAATGCCCTTGGCCGGCTGCTCGATTGTGCCGCGCGGAGTGACATCTAGCGCGAAGAAGGGGGCCCCCGTATACGATTTATAGCTCAGTGAATTTTCCTTCTGCGTTTCGTCTAGGCCTAGGAATATCAGGAGCGGGGTTGTGATGGAGGGCTGGAAGTCTTTGAGAGCATCTGCTTCGGTCTTGTCGAAGACGTCTTCGGCAATGAGGGTCTTGACATCATTGTACGAAGCATAGAAGATTTCTGAAGGGCTGCGAACAAGGGGGTTGAGGTCGTTGAAGAGTAGAAAGCGTGTTGTTGGGTGTCTTATCGCTGCTGATAAGAAAGCGCCATCTGTTCGGAGGAATGATACCCGGTTTAAAAGCGAACCTGCAAGGGGGGATATTAGGATAAACCTGTATATAGTTTCGTCACGGAGATAGAAAAGGGGTGGGCGATATAACTACTTGCCCGAAAAATAGTTCACTGTCTCCTTGCCGAATTTGCGGGAGAGCATGGAATCTAGATGGATATGCGAGGGTGTGGGGATGTCAGCGACAGCGTCAGGGAAAGCGGAGGACATAGCTGTGGCTGCCTGCGCCGGGTGAAGAAAAGGGATCTATCCGTGATCTCTTTCCCCAGCAGCTTCAGCCGGTAGAGCAGAAAAACGCTGGAGTCAGTGTCGTGATGCGTGATTCTACCCCCACAGCAGACGATGACTCAGCGGATTGACCTCGGCATTCGCAGCGGCGGCCGTCGACTGTTCTGTATACACGCAGTGTTCGATTGCAGCTACGAGTCGGGCACCAGACAGTCGAAATGCCAAATCGGATAGCTCTCGAGTTAGAAAGGATGCCCTGCTAGACTGAACGAGTTAGGAATTCCGATTTTACACCAGGGGAACGTGGATTGGCCGCCCTCGGGTTAAGAGGGGCATCTTGGATAGCAATTCCCAATCATCATATCACCAGTTGCAGCAAAAATCTTTGCTGTATTGAAGATGGAACCATCCTGTGTCAGGGAGATCTTGAAACCAGAGAGGTTCATTAGAATCCCCAAAACGTTTTGAGAAAGGTGTCAAGATCCATGCATCAATCTTAGGCTGGCTGAAGTTCCCGGAGTTCTCGTATCACACAATTCCGGTCTTGAAGAGGTGTAAGCCACTACCGCAGCGGAAGTTTGGAGCAGGTGCAGCGATCGAAGAGACCTGGATTCTGTTGATATGCACGTCCCGTACATTTACATCTACAGCACTCTGTACATTACAATCTGTTCGCTGCCAAAGGGCTCATCGATTGCCTCAACATTCATCTGTCGCCAGGCTATTGCTGCTAAACATGTGTAAGAGAATGCATCCACAGCCACCAACCGATAGCTTGACGAAGTGCCGCGTCGGCGAAGGATTTATCGGAGAAAAGAAAAACAGACTAGACGGCGACACATGCAAGTGTCCCGTTCCAGTTTTCGTGGTGCGGGCGTGTCTCGAACATCGACTCCAGAAGCGGGGAAAACGTCAGTCAGGCGGAGGCTTCGGGATATGCCAAAAGCTGGATCTGTTCACAACGACATGCGGCATGACGATGATTCGCCGGATTATGCAAAAGGGATGGCGGGGTTGGTCATACCTGCGAGCGAGGGAGAGTTGAGAATTGTGGATTGAGCGGAGGTGGCATCCAAGCTTTGCTCTTCAACGGGCGCTCTTTGGCAAATCATAGGATCAACACAGACAGTTCTCCAGGCACCGAGGCGCAACATTGCCGATATGAAACAGGAGGCGTCACTCGTCGCTCTGTGAGGTGAGCACTGATGCTGACGGCCTGGTGGTATAAGTTAGTATGACTGGCTCTTGTATGTCTCCAACCAGCAATCCAGACTCAGCAAGTGATGAGTTTAAGCCTTCCGCTAGCAGGGGCAGCGGTCGACGGGCGTCCGCCACCCACAAACCAGCGGCCAGGTTGCTGACAACTGTACTCCGTATGCCTTGGGTGCTTTGTTTATGAGGCTTGCATATTCTCCATTTTCAGTCAAAAACCTGTTAAACCTCCCCTTGCCTCGGCATGATTCGGCATCTTCTTTCCAAGATCTTGACTACGAAAAGATCTTTCAAGGAAGAAAATTCCAGGCGCGCCCCAAAAGTCCGCGGACTCCATAGCCACTAGGAATTTTTTGTAGTGCAAACAGCTTATCTATCCACTGTACATAGGATATATCAGAATCGTCTTGCGGAGAAACTTGCGGAGAAACTGCGCAGCAAGCAGATGCGACAAATGGGTAAAGTCTGTATCAGGCTAGGAATATTTTAATACATGCGGGCTAAGAGTTTGGCGCGATGGCGTCGTTGAGGGCTCCTTTGAGTTTGAGTTGAAAATACAATGATATGTATGGAGAGAATTCTGTTGTGATGGAACAATGAGCTCTACCATATTCGGATTTACAAACGGACGGTTGTACTCAGATGCGATTGCCTGTACAATCTGCTCCTCTCACCGTTTCACAAGAGTTAATCCAAGGATGTTCAAATTGGCAAGGAATAAACTACAGTACACAGAGCAAGTGCAACAAACAACCAAGCGAAACTCAAAATATCGTAAAATAGCAACTGCCAACATTAATTATCATCAAAGCTAAATATCAAAATACAAAATAAAAGGGGACAGGAGAAGGGAGACTAAATAAGCTGTGATCACAACATGCAGACGGCGTGGCCACTAGTCCCAAGAACTCGAAAAAGCAAACAGGTGGAGAAAAGTGGACATGCATTAATCCTTCCAGAACCAGCCACCCTTCTTCTGGTCACCATGATCATTAGTCTGTCCAAGGCTTTGTGGCTTGTTGTTCTCGCTTTGTGACGGCAATTCGTCAACCTTTTCCACGTGAACTGTTTCATTGTTTTCTTCTGTTTGGTCAGAGAACCGCTTCTTTCGAGTGATGGTAGTCTGGACAGAGCCATCGGGGAGAGTCCTTCGCGCGGTGGTGGTGATGATGGAAGTTACATAAGGAGAAGGGGAATGTTGCTGTGAAGTTTTCATCGGGGATGCTGCATTGGACTTTGCGTCTGAGTCACCCTTCTCATTGTCGAAATCATTATTCTCAGCCGCATGATGCCATCGCCTTTGTTCTTCCAATAGCCTTCTCCTTCTTCCTAGGCGATCTTCAATTAACATCCCCATGAGTGGGCTCACTAAGGGTATACTCTCTTCATCCGATGGCTCGTTCGCCTGGTCCAGAAACTTCTCGTAAAGGTCAAGTTCTGTGAGCCACTTTTCTTCCGGCGCATCGTGTTTCCGATCACCATACCCGTTGGAAGAGTCGGACTGGGAAACCTTCCATTTATTTGCTTCATCAGTGGACTGCTTGTATCTGTAGTTGAAATAGTCGATTGGTCCGTTTTTGACATGGGTCCAATGAGGACCAAGGCTGCCCCTGCTGATCATACCGGATACCCAATCCTTTGGCTGTTCTTTTCGGGCTACCGCACCTACGTCACCATTTAACATATCTTGACCATTTTCGACGCGCAACAGATCTTCAAAAGCCTCTCGCCAACGTGGGGTTTCAGACTCCTGGACATCATGAAAGGGTACTAAGGCAGGGCGCAGTGAAGAAATTGGATTCTCATGTGGCTTGCATCTTATATTTTGTTGACGTTCGAGGTGGAGTGGAGAATACGGTGAAAAAAGAAGGTACGAGATGGGCCATCCCGGAGAGTTTGGAGAGCCTAGGAAGTCGAAGGAGTAAGGGAAGCTGGGACGGGGTAGAAACGAGAAGAAATGCAACGGGTCAAAGGGCCACAAGTTCTCCAACGGCGATTCAAAAATCGAAGACGGAAATTGGTGCTCAAAATGTCGTCGGCTTTCTAACCACCGCTGATCAAACATGCCATCCCCATCAGAGCGCGAAGATTTCACGGTATCATCACGCCCACAGGTGCACTTCTCGGACCTCTGCCGTGAGCCGATCCTTGACTGTGAGTCCTGAGCATCAACGCCAGTTTCTTGTGTTTGGAATCTGTGACGATGGAATCTTATTGCGGGATCGCCTCCTTGGAAATACAACCAATCCCTTGGAGAGGGAGGTGAAAACACAGATGGAAGTCCTATAAAAGATTGCAGTAACGCTGAGAATTGCTCATCAGCATAGCGGCGAATTGCTATAAAGGGGTTCTCTTGTTCGTTGGGCTGGCGGGGTCCGTTGGAAGGGTTAGCTGTATGGGAGCGACTGCGGTCAGTAGAGTCCGCCATCACCACACCCGCGAATCAGTATCAAATAGAATTGGAATATAAAATTAAGTAATCGTCGAATTATACGCCAAGAATTAGGCGTTGCCTGGTGCTGTTGCGTAGCGCAGATTCACTTGGAGGTTGAATCACAGCACATCATGCTGCGTGAGGACGACGATGAGGTCGTTGGGTTCGCGGGATCAGAGTTTTTCCGGAGCGAAAAAGTCGCCCCAACCGGCAGCCAAGACTGCACTGCTTATTAATCCATAGGAGCCGAATCACCTGGTTGAGCCAAGCCACATTGTCCCGATTAGGAAATATTAGACTACGTTCTTCTCGACCTCAGCCGCCAGCCAGCGAGATTACCCAGAGCCAAGGCGTTTTGTCTCCTCGCTGCATTGATGTCTCCATCCGCCCACGGCAATTTATAGATTGTGCTCCAAGCGAAATGGCTCGGTTGCGCCACAAGTGCGTCTTATCCCTGTTGCTGCATCCTGGCAAGTGAATCACTCACCCCTCTCCCCACAACCCCAGCCTGGTCAGTCGTGAGAGTGGAGAGGGGTGGTATTTTTCCCCAGCTCTCGAATATTTCTGGAAGGTTGGGCTCCCCAGTGTGCTATCCTTGCACCTGCGATGAATAATCCCTGCTGATCCTCAAGGGTCGGAATGCACTCTTGAACGAGTGTTCACGATTTCCCCCTCGTTGTGCCACTTGCGTGCCGTTCAGTAAGATTTTAGCCTTTGGTGATGGAGGACTTGGAAGAAACCTCAGACAACCCTCAGCTTTTGGGCCTTGCGTTTAGCGTCCTCGGCTTCTGCTGGGATGAAGTATCCCTGTCCTCCTTATCTTCCGCTTCTCATGTGCTCGGCGATCTATAATATTGCTGTGTCCACCCTTCTTTTATTTTCGTGGTCTTCCCCAACTGCTCTCGTTGTCATTTCATGCGATCCTCTCCAAGGCCTATGGCCTGTGCTTTTTTGACTCTCTCTAAGTCGCCCAACGGGCCTTAACTGAAGTATGAATCCTTTCGGCCCTCTTCCTATCCATCGACTTGAATCCAAGGGGCAAGCAGAATTGCTTGCCAGGCTGGATGACCTTCGCGATTTGGGGTTTCGCCGCCAACTGGCTCTACCGCAGTTGGTGGTTTGTGGTGACCAAAATAGTGGGAAGAGCTCAGTATTCCACGCCATAACAGGTGTCCCATTGCCAACTAGCACTGGACTCTGCACCAGGTTTGCAACAGAAGTTATCCTTCGGAGGTCCGATGAAGTTTCAGTTTCTGTGAAAATCCGACCCGGCCCGGATGCCACTCCGGACCATCGACACAAACTAGGAATATTCTCGAGGTCACATAACTGGCTTCAAGACATCCCCAAGCTTTATTCGGAGGCCAGGCTCATAATGGGCTTAATTTCGGATGGAAGGTACTCATTGGATGTCCTACAACTGGAAGCTTCAGGCCCTACCTTGCCAGACCTGACCGTGGTTGACCTGCCTGGCCTTATCAATAGACCAGGGCACCATCAAAGAATGGAAGATGTCACTCTTGTGCAAGGTTTAACTGAAGCTTACATGCGGAACCCTCGAAGCATCGTCCTGGCTGTTGTGTCTGCTGAGCGTAATATATCTCAGCAAATCGTGTTGCGCATGACGAAGTCTTGCAGTCCTCGCACAATGGCAATCATAACGAAGCCAGATCACCTAGAACCCGGCTGTAGCATTGAGGAGAACTACTTTGCGCGTGCTAAGAACCAAGATACACCTCTGCGTTTAGGATGGCACGTTCTTGTGAACAACGATTCTAACGAGAAGAGAAACCGCCATTTTCAACGGGATGACATGGAAAATTTGTTTTTCACCACCACAATGCCTTGGAAAACCCTTTCTCAAAACTGTGTGGGCATTCAATCACTTAGAAGTAGACTGGGCAAAATTCTACTTGGGCAGATTGAGTCGCAGCTTTCGGATCTGTCTACCGAACTTCAACAAGACCTCGAAACTAGCCGCCTCTTACTCAAAAAACTTGGACCGGACCGGAAATCGGATACAGCTCAGCGACTTTATCTAACTACTATAGCCGAACGATTTCAAGCCCTCACAATATCAGCCACGGCTGGTGAATATCACGATACCTATTTCCGTTATCACCCACAAACCTCTATGCGACGATTAAGATCCGTAATCCGAAACTGGGCGGAAGATTTTGCTACAGATATGGAGGAACGTGGCCATAGCTATAACTTGTATGACGATACAACCTCAGATGGTCCACCGCCAATGCCGGAGCCAGCTTCTCCGGATAGCCCTCAGCCAGTTCCACGATCATCCTTTATCCGTGGACTTGCCGAACTTTTCAAGCAAAACGGAGGCCGTGAAACAAAAGGATTGGTTAATTCTCAGGTTGTATGCGAACTATTTATTCGTTATTCTCTCAAGTGGACTCCGATGGCGAAATCCCATGTATACGAACTATGGAAAAAAGTAAAGCGGTTCCTGGATGATCTTCTTCATCATATCGCAGGAGCAACCGTTGGCGAAGCCATACTCAGGGAAATACTGGAGCAGGAAATGAGCAATAAATTGCAGGCACTTAACAGCAAAATAGACGAATTAGCAACACCCTTTAAGCAAGTTGTTCCGTCAACCCTGAATCGAAAATTGGCTGCGAAAATTCATCGGCTTCGCGCCATAAGTGGCCCAAATGGCATGGACGATAATCTGGAAGACGGCGCTGATATCAATGTTTATTCTGAGATTCTCGATTGTATGGAAACTTATTACTCCGCCGCATTACCAGTATTCATTGACAACGTTGCTTTTCTTGCTGTGGAAAATTGTCTCGTGGAAAACCTTGAAAACCTTCTCTCTCCATCTATGATGGCACAATTGTCAACTGAACAAATTGAACGCATTGCAGCTGATTCCGATGACACCAAACTCGCACGAAAGCAGCTCGCAGATAAAGTTAAAGTGCTAGAACTTGCTGTGAATTCATGTAGACGTTGTGAAATGGCGGGGCTTCAGTCTTCTGCGCAGAACTATCGTGAACCATCTAGAAACAACTTGAATGATTACCTCACGGCAGACACTCCTGATCCACCGCTTGACGAATCCCCAACACCTGACATCAGCCCTCCAGAAACAGTCAACCACTCTAAAATCGAAGACAGCTCTCGAACAGAAGAGTCTATTGCCCTCAGCCGATCTTCCAATGAGTCCCGTCGCAGCGTCTCTGAGCTCTCTCAGACTGAAGCAACATCCCCATCCCTGATGTCTCCTTCCCTCATGGATACCATTTCAACACGCGCCAAAAGTCCTACGAGGACTGAGTCCAGCTCTGGAGGTAGCCGGAAGGGTTCGTTGCTGAAATCTGGATTCCGAAAACGAATCCTGAAAAACAAACCTGCTGGCTCGATAACTGAAGATAAATCGAGGACTTCGACCTCGACTCCAGACTCCGAGCGGAAACCTGATACGAGTAAGAAAACCTTTTCGCCGGAGACACCTAACTTTTTCATATATAGCATGTCAATTTCTTAACTTCTGATGTGTAACGTTCAGGCTCGCTCCATTCTTCTAAATCGAAATCACGCCCGAGGTACAATTATGGTACGATGTATCAATGTAGCTATTATCACTACTCCATGTAGATACAAAGGTGGGCAGGGATAGGTCCCACTCCTACCTTTGATATCCCCTCCCTCCCCTAACAGGCCTAGTTGAATTTGTTTTCCCCTTATTGCATTTCCATTTCAAAGTCGTATTGTGTTTGCAACGATATCCCCTCCCTTTCATGTCCTTGCTCTCTATTTCTGCTAGCCTTTCCATTGTCATCATTTGCCGGCGCAATTACCAATAGGCCGGTGTTCTATGTGTCGTACGCAATGCTTGGATCATGTCACTTGTCTTCTGTCTCCTTTCAAAAGAAGTGGCCTGTTCGTTTACTTTATTTTGGACGGCGTGGGATGGTGGTATATGAGGAACATAGAATCAACGTTCGTTTACTTTTTGGTGCTCGCTCTAGTCATTTTATTCTCTCTTCGTTCTGTACTAATACCGATATACGCTCGTTTACTCTATCGATCATATAACCATATAAACTGATCTATTTGGTTTTCCAATGTTCTGTATATGTATATACCTTCGTTACTCCATCAACTCGCCAACCTTTCCAACCACAAGCAAAAATCTTCGTCTCTATAAGAGCCGGGGGAAGGAAGAGTAAAAAGGAATTCGTCAAGACCAACCAACCGTTGATATCATCCCATGGAAGAGTTGGGAGATTCAAGATGTAAAAAATTTGATTCGTTCACAAGAACAGCCATAACTATTTACTACAGAATAAATAACTAATCAAGAGTAGCTAGCAAATTTGTTCGCAGCCGGGGTCTCAAGTGGAATTACCAGGGAAATTAAAACTCATTCATTCCCCTGTTCCCATATCCATGGATGCTGCTGCTTCGCATATCGGCACCCATGTCAAAACCCCAGGGAGGGGGGGGAATGGACACCAAAGATAATTTTCTCGCAACCCAGTCAACGTCTAGAACGGACAGAGGTCCGTGGCCTTATCTATCTGCAACCCCCTCCCACGCCCGGTCATCCCCAACATGACGAATCCACATCTGGTTGTCCTGGATCGAATCGATAACTATACCAGAGAGAGGCGCATGTTAGCAATTTCTTCCCTTTCCTTTTTTTTCTTTTGCAAATATTCAAATTGGTATTTTGTTATTAGTAGTAATATTAATTTTAGTGTTTGGCCATCCAGTTCCAGCATTCATGGATGAAGAACGCGGTAGTTGTTAGTTGTGCAGGGGAGTGAGCTGGGAGGATAAGGCTAGATGAAAAACCGGGCCTTGGGAGTTCAGGAACAAACAGGCTTGCTAGGAGGGAAACGTGGAGAATGGGGTTCGGATTTAGGCGCTCGGGTATTAAAATATGATTTGTTTTTTATTCGTCTCTGGCTCTCTGGTCCCAGTGACGGGTTCTGGAACTTTGGCCATTTCGGGTAGACAGGGGCAAGACTCTAGTTCAAATGGGCGATGACCAGAGCGAGCGCTGGTTTGTCGCGATGTAACTTCAGGGTGAGGTAGGCGGGGGCGGGGCAAATCAGGGTTTAGAAAGGTCAAGACACGGAGGTAATATTTAAATAATGAAACCAGGACAAAATGCACTTTGCAAAATATTCCACGAGGCGCGAGCGAGTTGAAGAGTCTGAGTCTTCAAAAATTTGGACTGAAGGAACTCACCCATGTTCGCTAACTTGATCCACATATCTCCGTTGACTAAGAACACCTCTCGACACTCCTCATCCGCCTCAAACGGTTTACAAAGCTTCTCGCCAAAAGCAAGTGTGCGGATGAATTTTGACGCATGTCCGTCATCTTGGGGATGATTAATGGCTTGGGCGAAAACTTCCTCCCACGACAGCTTTGGCTCATAGTCTGTAATCTCCTCCTGTCGTAGCTCCGCTGCACCGCGAGAGGCGTACGTCGCCAGGTCCATACGACCTTTCCATTCCAGGATGCGTAATTTGTTCTGCTTACTGATCCAGGGCTGAGAGACAAATGAAGCCAAGAAAATTGCGCTGGTGACACAGTGCATGTAAAAAAAGTCGAATTTAACCCTCTTTCGAGGACGCTGCGCTGCACCGGCGAAATAAGCTGTTGATTGTTGAGTTACTATGTACCGGGCCAGTGGGGGAAAAATCGACAGGGAAAACATTACTGATGAGCCAGGGGCGCATGCAGGCACGCAGCAATGTTGATGGATGGCCTCTGTGCATTGGGATGGGAGCATTGAGAGTAGTAGGGGCAATACGGTTGTGTCTGGAGATCAGGGTGTCAACGTACCAACAGCGTTCAACAGTTCGGCTAGCTTCAGTTCCAACTGGTCTGGGCCCACTGAGAATTGGCTAGTAATTTTGATGATCTCGTCTGGCGCTCGAGCCAGCATTCCATCGATCTTGTTCACATCTTCCCAGCGCACGGCTTCCCGGATTTGGGTGTTGGAGCGAATTTCTTGCTGGAGATGAACGAGAGATTTCTTGCCCTCCTTCCCAACGCCACCTGCTGCCTCTTCAGCTGGCAAGAGGAATGTAAGATTCGATTCATGAACCGCAGTTTCCGCAAGAGCCTCTGCGACAATGGCAGGCTGATTGAACTCAACGCCGAATCCGAGTTGGATAAACGGATGAATGAGCCCTGTAAGGGGAGCGTGTTCATTAGTACGTCCCGGAACAGAGGGGTCAGACAGGGAAAGGGGTGGATGAGAGCGAAACTCCCCGGGCGCCATACCAGCAAACAGCCGAACGAGCATATCATCCGCAAGTTTATCCGCAGCAAAAAGGTACTCATTTACCACTACTTCCATCCCCCTCTTTTCAATTTGGCGCTGAAAATACACCAGGAAATTAGGATATTGATCTCGAATTCCTAGGAGAGCACTAAATTGGGCCTTGTCGCCCAGTTTCTGTACTATCGCTTCATCGACTGGGCAAGAAGGAAGCTGGTAGGCAGCAGCCCGGTCAAAAATCTGCTGTAGAAGGTCTGCGGAGGCTCCCAATGCGTAGGCGGATAAAATGTGGTGGGCAAGATGATCTGCCTCAGGTTAGCATCAGCGGATAGGATTAAAGCTCAAGACCCTAGTAACAGGAATAGGGCGGAATGTGGGGTGATGGGACGGTTGCATATCCATTAGAACCAGGGTATGTAAACTGGCGGGGTGTCTCCCAAGTGGCCCATCGACTCATTTTGTCTCTGACATGAAAATATAACAATGCTCAATGTAACCTGAGGGGCTTGCATATCAATTTTGACAAGCGGACAGGACTCGGGAGAAAAGTTGAGTTGCAAATTCAAAGAACCACACATACTGTGAAAACCCTTCGCGTTAAAGAAGATATGGTATCTCTCTAGATCCGCCTGCAGCGTTTCTGAAACCTTTTTTGCAGAATCAGCGTTCTGGCGAAGCCCTAGAATCCCCGTATCGTCTGTCGAAACCTTGATACGAGTGGCGGTCGCCATGGCTCTTGGACTCAAGTCAAGCTTCAAGTTTTCCTTAGTGAGCGCGGGAGTGAAACACGACTTGGATTTTGGAGAAAAAAACGGCTCTCTCTTCGCTATCTGAGTCACTGCTTTAGGCGGACCCGGGCCCAAGCTTCTATCTTGATACACGGTTCCCTGTTGCGCTGTTCGGAATGCTCGGGTAGGTATGTGGGCACAACAAAGCATACATCGAGCTACTTGGTGTCGATACCGTTGAGCAACACTGGTCATAGGCAAATAATGTATCAAACCGCCGGGCTCTCGTTCTGCAGCTTCTCCATACGACCCTCGAGATCCGCACAGTGAGCCTGTTTATATATGTGTGGCTAAGTTGGATGCAGCCAAGCTAACGGTGTGGAGGGGTCGTTGAAACCAGGACACGAGCCAGCCATTCCGTCATAGCTCCATCGCTTGGAACTTCACAGCTACTCGCGGACAAGCTGTGAAGTCCAAAGGGTATTGTTGTTGATGTCAGCGAGTTGTTCCACACAAAGGATGTACTGTGCATGTATACATACGAATGACCGATTCTCGATTTATGTTCGATGAGTAAACATAGTAGTATAAAATAAATCGATGCATGCCCCGTGTGGCGGAAACGAACTCATTTATGATGATGGAGGATGCTTGTGCTCCTCGAAGTCAGTAATCGATCCATGGATGCGCTGGTTGGCGGCTTGCAGGAGTAGTTACATGTATGTACTGTACATGTACATGTACATGTACATTACATGAATAGTTCATAGATGTTGTACTGTCAGACAGTACGAGGCCGGAGCTAGTTTACTACGCATTTCAATGCTGTAGATATGAACGAAGGTGCAGGATATACAAAGACTTCAATTTTATCGACTCTATTGTTAGTACATGTACTGTACATACATACCATCAACAGGCAAGATAAACCTAGTCATATCTCGTATGTTCATCGGATTCATTCCCTGGCATCCCATCATAGATCCCAAGCGGGCAGACTGGAGCTGTCGTCAGGAATCTAGAAGAAATAGAAATGGACCAAAAACAAGAAAACCCAAGAAAATAAGTTCCCAAATCTACTTTTTATCGAGGCCAAGAGCTTTTTTTCTCTTCAGGCGGTCGCGCTCAATTTTCTTGAATAGCGGGTGATGTCCCACCTTCTCCTTCAACTGTTTATTCCTACTTTTATTATATTCGATATACGCCATGTCCTCACCGCCGGCAAGGCCGCTCAAAGTCGCCGCACTACGTTTCACTGCAACTTTCTTCGCCACACCTCGCGCTTTCGGTCCCCCTGAGCGTTCGCTGAAAAGATCGTCCACTACTTCTTCTACAGCTGCGGAGGTTTCGTTCTGCAGCATGACTTCTTGCAGAAGTTCTCGACGCTCCGTCGGAGTTGCGTATGCGAGTCCTTCAAGGTTCTCAATTCCTTCAAGGTGCGTGATCACCTTAAACGCGTATCCCTGGTCAACTAAGAAAGCTTGACGTTTGGAAGAGTAAAACATCTCGTCGGTATCTTTCGATACAAGGGAGTAGAAGAAAGCGTTGAATCCCTCATCGTTCCTTCGTTTGGCACGTAGGATACGTCCGAGACGTTGCGCTTCCTGACGACGAGAGCCGTAATGTGACGAGATCTGTATCAAGCAAGTCGCTTCAGGCAGATCTAGCGAGGTATCACCAATCTTGGACAGGAAGATTGTATTGACTTGTTCATTATGCTGGAAGTTCTCTAGAATTCGCAATCGTTCGTTCTGAGGCGTTCCGCCGTATATGTAGGCCTTGTTCAATTTCAGGGCATATCGTTCGAGAGCGTAAACATTGTCAGAGAAAACAATGACTTTGTCTCCACGCTTTTCGTGGTAATCAATCAAAAATTGACACGCCTGGAACTTCCTCGGATTCATGATATAGAGTAATGCTGCTTTTCTAGATTTCTCGCGCATATACTCAGTATAGAATTCCGTTGTCATGGGGCACCACACCTCAGCACACTGGACTTTGGCGATGTGCCCCTGTTCAGCCAACTCCATCCAGTTGGCTTCATACAACTTGGGACCGATCAAAAAATTCAAATCCTTGATCTTATCATCCTCACGAAGAAGAGTAGCTGTGAGCCCAAGTTTGGTCTGAGTAGCAATGGCCGAAGTGACCTTCCGGAACATCGATGCTGGAACGACGTGGACCTCGTCCAAGATCATCAAGCCCCATTCCCGAGATTGCATCCAATCCATCATTTTCTCCGCATCGTGGGAACGAGCCCGTGTTTGAGATACCATGGAATATGTGGAGACTATAATTCCAGTATTTCTCCGGAATTTTTCCTTGTTGTCAGAAGTGAAAACGGCAATATCACTAGGATCAATATTAGACCACCGAAGAAATTCGTTCCTCCACTGAACAACGGACATCGAGCTAGTGCAAAGGATAATGGTTCCTTTCTTGATGGTACAGGCGGCTGTTATGCCAACTAAGGTTTTCCCTGCACCACAAGGCAGGACGATGATTCCACTCTTAGCTCGTCCGTTTCCAAACATTTTACTCAAACTTTTCTCTTGGTAACTGCGAATTTGCGCATTGGGCTTCAGGTCGATATCTAGAGTAGGGTTGATTTCATCGTTTCTAAAGTCATATTCTTCAAGAGCTGGGCAGCCCATACTTTGGCATCGAGCCTTAACAGATTCCACGGCCGTGTTTGGGATCTCAAAGCTGTGGACCTGTGCTGGGTCGTCGTCATCATCCTCTTCCCTTAGATCAACCAAGAGGCCATCCTCTTTTGGCCGCCCATTTGTATCTCCCTCCATTGGCTTTCGGTCTGGATTTTGTTTCACCCCAGCCGCATCCTTAGTTCCGGGAATGACCAACCCTGCCATTTTGGGAGCAGCCTGCTGTATTATACCCTCCGAGTTTTGCAATCTCTGAGGCCCAATAACTTCATCTTGAAGCAACATCTGCAGAGTGGCAGGATCCGAGCTCTCCACAAAGAATCTATTGTATTTCAAAACAACTTTTATCTTTCCATACGACTTGGTGAAATTGACGATGAAAGACTTGATAGTTTCCGGTAGCGGCGTTTTGGACAAACGATCCAGGAAGTTAATGATATCTCCCGGTAGTAAGCCCACTGAGACCGCAGCATAAAGACTGTTTCCAGTTAGTCGATACTCGTGCAAATGCGTAGGTCTCGATAGAGGCTCAGCTATCGTCGTAAGGAAATCTTGTGCCTGGGGCGCTAGAGGTGAGAAGCTTTCCAGCGTGATGGTGCCCTTCAACGGCTCGATCCATAGCGGTCGGTTAGCGTGGTCGGGCTTCAAAGACAAGGATGAGAAGTCTTTATAGCCGAAATGTGGATCCTGTCGTTGGATGTCCGCTTTCTTCTTTTGACTAAAGGCCTGAAGAGAAAATTTCTCGACAACCTCTGCATTGGACAAGTTTTCATTTCTTTAGCAACGCAATACAAGCTGTAATCAACAAAATTTCCTATGGGCAAACTTTCGACTCACGTTTCAGCCTATCGCCATCATATTCATCATCGTCCGCAACCCCGGGATCTGAGTACTCATCGCTGCTCCGGACACTCTGGGGAGCCGAAACAGGGACTGGCGTGGATCGTTTGGATGCCCGTCCTGAATTACCACCTACCATGGCCGGTCAGCGACAGTTAAAGCAGACCCTAGAAAAGAAGGGATAGGCATACTGCCAGCTGCCTTCCTTTTCGGAGGCATACTATCGCAAATCACGTCTGGCGAAGCCGCGACGAACCCTCAAGTCGAGCTACGACAGGGAATGGACAGCACTTGGTACAAGGGGTTAGTATCCGAGATCAGAGCCAAAAATACTGGCCCATGTGGATATTCAGAAAAAGCCAGTAGCTTCTGAAACCACGTTATACCGGTGATAGTAATACTGTGAGCTCTTCACCGGTTGTTGTTGGCAGCAGCGCAGGAAGAAGCGCTGAATTGCACACAGTTGGGCTCAGGTTTGATAGTTAACTATCGGCAAAGGCGCCAAGCGGATGACTCATCATGGATGAGAGTTAATGTCCCGTGATAAGATTCGGAGAAACTGTTCGAAAATGTTCTGCTCGGGCGATTTACTCAAATAAATATGTATTTATTTACAAGGTTATTCGCCCAGCAGAGAGTCCTATGTACTCCTTCGATTTGTTGTTGAGCTACGGTCTTCACCACTAATGTTGAATGGACGAGACTATCTCATCTCTGATTGGTTGGCATAAGACCTTCAGAGACGTCAAGCTCCGGTCCCGCCACACTCTTGTTATTAACTGCAACGCCAAATTTGCTAGCACTCAATTGAACAGTGAGCAGACAACAGAGAGGCCTCAGTTAGTGAAATGAATACTGTGCGTTGCGGAATCCCCATCATCTGGTATATTAATAATGCTAAATGTTGGATGTAGATTAGATCCACCTGGTACGTTCTACCTCATATCTAGTACCCAGGGCAGCAAGCCGCTTTCCCAACGTCATACAACATTTTTTGGGCAAATACTATACAGGATCTAACCGGCATGTCCATCGCACGACAAACAGGGTGGGCTGGGGCTCCCTCTGTATCGGTACGTAATTCCATCCAAACCCCATTTACGCATGTGCTCTCCAATCCTCCCAAACCCAAGCCATTTCCTTCTCTAACCATTTCCCTCCCTGTCTTCTTCCTCACCCCACAGCCGGCGGTGGCGCCTACTACTTTGCCAAAAAATCCATAAACGCCGACCGCGCCCACCGACACGAAGAAGCCCAACGACGTAAAGAGGAAGCCCTCCGAAGAGAAAATTCCGTAAAATCACCGTCCTCAATCGCACCGTCGACGACAATGCCACAAAAGTCCTCACCCTCAGCCGGCCGCGCGAAATTCTCTCCACAAGCGGATGACACGGGCAATCCAAGCCGGGAAGCTGGACATGACCCTGCTGCGACAAGGCATGAACCCGAGACGCTGGCGGAGAAGATTGATGAAAAAGGAAAATACGAGGCAGCAGAGGCATATACGTCGAGGAAGGGGAATCGGCTTTGAATTTGTGGCTTTGAGCTGACTACAAGGCTTTTTTTTTTTTTTTTTTTTTTTTTTTGAGAAGCATTTTGTCATTTTATTTTGTTAACCAGTGCTGCGTATGCGAATGGGAAAGAGGGCCAAACAAGGAAAAGGAGGTAGTCATATAGAACTGGAAACTTGACTATCTGGAAACATTTGGGGAAGGTATGTGGTGTATTTGTATTTGAATTATATTGTAGAAAAAGTTTGTATGGTTAAATTTGATCGAACCGCGCTCTGAATCCTCAGCCCTCCTTGTACAGATCTTAACGGATGTGAAGAAAATGTTAATTGGTTTGAAAACCCATTTCCAAATCCAAATTTGATCATGTTTGTTCTTATGCCCAAAGGTTCGTAGGTCGCGTCCAAAGTCCATGAAAAAGAGAGCAGTCATACCTATCCCAATCCATCCCAGTATTCGAAACACCTGAGGTATTTGTACTGTACTGTACTATCTATAAAAAAAAAAGGGAAATATAAATGTAAATCAAATAAAACAAGTAGACGCAGCAAGATATTTTCCCAATAACGCAGCCCCACAAGCCCTCATGCGCAAAAAACAGAAGCTATCCCATATCTCAAGTGTTACCGAATGACTCACTCCCATCCTAGGTAAAAAGCAGGCCTTAGGTCAAGACATAAAGCGTAGGCGGTCTCTGTATATTTTACAGATAACGCCGTCGGTAAAACGTATTTATAGTTTTAATCGCGTTTTCTAGCGGGCATGGAAGCAGAGGGGTGGATATCTAGGTAAAGGGGGTAAGTTTTCGAGTCCCTCGTCAGTTTTGTCATTGAGAGCGAATAATAGTTCGCAAAACATATATATCGCCGATATTTGTTTAAGAAATCCAATCCAAAGGCAAAGGAGAAAGTGAGCAATGAAATGGCGAGCAGCCCAGACAAATACACAAAAGCATTATAGAAATTGATCTACTCAACTTATTCGTATGTGGGCTTCCATGCCTCTTTTCGCGCGAGCTCTGGATCGCGGGAGGGATGAAAGGGGCCACGACCAGAGAGGTGATCCCCGACATCGTCAAGAGCCTGTGAGCGCGAGTCTCAGGCTTTGGTGCCTGGGTGGAGAAATGGCGGATCGAGACTCTGAGCATCTTTTGGTGAGGAAAAGGGAGATGTTGTTTTGGGTAGTGGATTGCGGCGCGGGGTCAACTGGTTTCAGTTCAGCAGAGGAATTCTTGGGACAGTGATGAGTACTAACACAGAAGTAGAGCACAGAAATACTGCCCCAGCACAAGTTCTGCTCCAGCACAACTCCTGCATTTGTCCTGAGAACTTTTCTAAATTTACAGACCCGATATCTTTGCGCTGGGTTCTAACATGCTTTAAGTTTTGTGAGAATAAACAGAATCGCGCTGGCATTATTCTCAGCAACCAAAGCTTCGGTTGTTGTTTGGGCACTCGATTCCTATTACAGACTAGCGCAATGCATCTCATACCCAACAAGCGGCAAGGCTTCGCCTTTTCTTGGCGTATGGAAGTGCGTGTTTCAATTTTGCCCGCATTTCGGGCCACTTATAGAATTGTATGAATAGACATTCTGTTGATGTGAAAGTAGAGGCCCTAGTCGGGAGCTAATTTAAGACGGGCTCGTACGAATATATTGCGCTTTGCCCCTCTCCTCCCTCGCATTTTCAGTGCCTGATGTACTCATGCCAAACCCCTTTAAATTTTGCTCGTTATTGATATCGCAATGAATCTCTCCAAAGCATTCCCACTTTTTATTCCTCATAACTAATAGTGCGTTTTGCATCCATGACAATGGTAAATGATTCCTATTAGCTACCCATTTAACATATCTGACAGTTTTCTTTCTCAGACTTTTCTCCATGCTCCCAGCCAGACTGGCCTCGCCTAAGAGAATGCAATCTTGGGCGATGACTAATTGGTACCTTTGTCTAACAAGCCAGAGATAGGGGTATCTGTCATAAAGCCTTCAAGAATGGGCATCTTTTCTTTCTGGACTGCAAGAAGTTGCAGGCTGTTATCTAATCTGTTGTTGATAATCATCAGATGATTTGAGAGTCATACAGTTTGCTCCATCAAGGGGTGGATTTCCATTTGTGTATAGAGTGAGATATCAATTGTTCATATAAATGATGACATAGATATCAGCAGTGCATTTATTATCACTGTACTTCACACTCTTTCTGAAGAGAGTCTCTCTCTGTCTGCACCTCTTTTTAGATGATGCTTGATAATCTTTATATGTCTTACAAATTGTATGAGAATAGTGCTTCTCCTGCTCATTGTCAGTTGTGAATGGAGCTTCCAGACTAAAATTGAAGCTCATACAACCTGTTCTTCTGAAGGTGGCCATGTACCACGTGAATCACCAGTAGTGAACAGTAGCACTGTATTGAAGTAGGTTTGACCATATTCCGTACGGCGGCCACAATCCGGGGGAGGGAATGGCTGGCCTCGCTCAGCCATGGATAAGATCCATTGAATAAGGGATTCTTCTTTTATGAAACTTGAGTTTCCAGTTCTTTGGTGGAGTGAGTGTCAAACGCGTGCTATATGACCATGAAGTTGATAGTATCGACCGGAATAGGGAATATCATATAATTAATTTTGCTGCGGCATTTATGCTTGAGCAATAACCATCATAACTCAGGAAGGTATTAAATGACCTCTAGCCTCAGGCCCATACAATTAGAATCGCCTTCTGCAATGAGCTGCATTAATTTGTGATAACTAGGTTGCTTCTCTCTCTTTCTCTAGAGAGGTTCCTTAGATACATGCTTCATTTAAGTCGAGGAAGGAACAAATAAGGGAAACAAATGATGTAAGAAAGGAAAGAAAGACTCTTCGGGCGTTCCGTAGGTGCTCTGTAGCATCTGCTCACAACTATAAAGTTCAACATCCTGGACAGAGCGTAATGGACAATGGGCATGTTAAGTACAAAATGGGAAAAGCTCATATTGTTCAATTTGGTTGAGAAAAGAAAGAAAACAGGAAGGTATGTGAACATCAATTTGAGGTGATTCATGAAAAGGAAAGGAAAAACAGCACCCTTGTAAACAGATTAGATATAAAGAGAAGAGATGTTGAAGTCATCAGGCGGTTGAGAATATGATGCCTTTTGCAGAAGCTTGACTACCTGCTCGTGGCCATTGCAAGCTGCCCATGACAGTGGGGTTTGTGCATATTGATCTTTAGTCTCAATATTGGCATTCCTTTCAAGCAGTAGTTTCACTACCTGCTTATGATCATTCTCAGCTGTCCATGAGATTGGAGTCTGACCAAACTCATCTTGAGTCTCAATATTGACTTTTCTTTCAAGCAGCAGCTTTGCTATCTGCATATGGCCTTGACGAGCTGCCCATGAGAGTGGGGTCGATTCAAATGGATTCAATTCAGTCTCAATATTGGCATTCCATTCAAGCAGCAGCTTCACTACCTGCACATGGCCTCGGTAAACTGCTCATGAGAGTGGAGTCAATTTAAATAAACTATCTTTGGCTTCAATATTGGCATTTCTTTCAAGCAGCAACTTTGCTACCTGCACATGGCCATTCTCAGCTGCAGATGAGAGTGGAGTCTTGCCCTCCATATCTTTAGTCTCAATATTGGCATTCCTTTCAAGCAGCAGCTTGACTATCTGCTCATGACCTAGTTTAACTGCTCAAAACAGTGGGGTCTGCTCATATTGATCTTTGGTCTCAATATTGGCATTTCCTTTAAGCAGAGCTGACATGCATTTATTCAACTCAAAGTACACTGCCAGGTGCATTCCTGTTATCTTTGTCTCATAAGTTCTGCATCCATTGTATATACCAAAACCTGGCTACATGCAGATACCTTGGCTGAGCTGTGAAGAAAATCCAAAATTAAGCTCTCCTCTTGAATTGAAGATTCCCTGGCATGATAGCCCCAGTTCTGTGCAGCATAACTGTAAAAAGGATATAACTGTAATCGCTCAGTCAAAGCATCTTTCGTCAGACAGCATCCAGTTTCAAACACTTTAAATGATAGGTAAGTGACACAGGTTTTTGTAATATCAGTGTGAGCATTCGGAAACCAGCTCTCCCAAGAGCGCTCAAGGAATTTCTGGGTAGTGTAGTGGATCAAATGGATAGTCCCACCCTTGTCGCCGGCAATGATCAATCCAGCACACACTGAGACTGTAAGTTGAATAGGTGCAATATTATCTGTATCAAGCTCAGATGTATTTGGCTCAATGGCTAGAGCATGTTGAAGTTCCATAGATGTCAGTTGACTCTTTGCACAGACGATCCATTGAAGGGCTCTCATAGCGAGGTCTTGGTAATCCGGTGGTTGACTTCGGATTCTTTCTATAGCGTGCTTATAGGAAGTATCTAGTGCTATGAAGTTTTCGTTGTCATTTGGTGCATTGGATGTTGCCTCTATCTCTTGAAGCGCCTGTTTTATCGCCTTCATATTTGTTTTAAAGGCCACGGAATCAACGTAGAGCCGTGCGAGCAGAAACCTAGTTTATGTTAGCAAACTCGGCTAATCATCCCCTCTGAGAATAACACATACATGCCGTCAACAGCTTTAGCGATCTTGGTCTTGATCTCTTCTTGAAGAGACTTGTCTTCTGAAATTAAGGTCGAGCAATTCCGCAATCTTCCGTCAAGATATTTTTGTACATCTGTACCACTGGCGCGAATCTCAAGCCTGATACTTCCGTCGAATTTTCCCTCTATTTCCTGGATAAATCGCGATGTGGCGAAAATACTCGCATTGGTGTTTGTCTGGAGGTTGAAAATCCCTTGCAGGAACATTTCACGACCATCAGGAGAAGCTCGACACTCATCCAGTGCGTCAATGACAATAAATGTCCTTTGATAAGAAACTACAATTTGCTGTAGTGAACTCCGGAGCTCATCAAGAGAAGGACGGGTATTTACACGTTTATGTCGATTATAAAGGTCCTTTACAACTTCAACTACAGAAGGCTGTCCCTGAAGTAATTGCTTTAATAGACTTGCAATGAGATCAGCCGGCTTCTGTTCCTGTTGTTGCTTGAAGTTGCAATATAGATATGCGATCCCAACGGAAGGGCCATTTTGAAATCTCCTGTGAAGGTCGTGGACAACAATAGATGTGATAATTGTTTTGCCTGCCCCGGTATGCCTGGGCAGAATAGAGTTTATTTGGGTTCTTTCTGACCCACTGTTGGAATTTATCTGATTGCAATAGCCATTCTCCGGTACATTCCTGTCGTTGGGAAATCAAGTCATTTTGCTGGGGAGCATAATTCATTGTGTGAGCCACTCAGTAATGGTTTGATGATCTTGGTTTTGTTGGTGAGAATGAAGTTGGTTGACGATATTGATCACTCCTTCAAGTTGACCTGCGAAACCATGGTTTGTTAGAATTGCTGAGGCTTACGAATACTCTGTCCAAGAATCATTGATGTTAAACAACCAAACAAAAGGTTTAAAAAATTGATGGGCCTTACTTTTGATTGTGGGCATCTTCTCCACTTCCTGTGTTGGTACCCACGAGAGGAGTTCCTTGGCAAATGCCGCTGCAACAGCCGCTGCGTGTTCTTGCCAGGTTTTGTTCTTATGTGCATCTGCATAATGACAGATACCTCGGATGACAAGGCATGGGAAATTATTCATCAGTCCTGCTGCCCCCATTTCAAAGCAGAGTAACTTGCCTCCAAGTCGTTTATTGATATCGTCCCGGACCAACGCATCTTTGATTACCTGGTTGCCAGATGCGATAAAGCCGTAATGCACACGCATGTCCCGCGGTTTTCTGCGGATAATTCCTCTCGGATCACAGTGACTGCAAGGATCCCCTTCTCCTTCCTCCTCTTCCTCATAACCATCCCCTTGGCTCTCCTCGTTGCTGGTGTCGGAAGTATCAGGTTTTTCAACATGCTTGCAGCTTGCTCTAAAGAGCACATCTCTCAAAGACTCTGACCTGGTATATCTCGGCGCAAGCCTAGGCCAGTTGTCCTTCAATTCGTCGAGGTAATGTGGTAATTTAGAACCTTTCATCTCACACTCCCTTTCTAATTTGGTCAATGCAGTAAGTAGCTCGGTAGGGGGGCGGTTCAATGCTCCGGTTCGTTTGAAGCCCTCTTGTTGAGATTTCCCAAAATCCCACTGCACAACTCCGCTAAACTCATAAGTGGGCGTGCTGACCACAACATCGCCAAGCCTGACAGATTTAGGGACTCCTCCACCGATACCAACCATCAACCCAAATTTAATTGATGGGAAAGTAGACGTCATCCAAGTTCGCGACTGTTGCTGCATTGTTGTTGCCGATTTCGCCTTTTGGCAAACATGCTATTACAATGTTATGCACGCCAACACGACCGAGGATATAGGCATTGTGGTCATTAGGGTGCTTAGGAAGTTCTTCGTGTATTTCATCAAGCATTGCCGCCGCGGCCGTTAACTCCTTAGGCAGCGCGCAGACCCAGCCCACGGTGTAGTCATCATGAGTCCGAAGCTGAGTAGCCATCTCTGGAGTAGACTGTTCGAGAGGACGCATCTTGTAACAAGATGTATTTAGAGAGGATAACGTGGGAGTAATAAGTCGATCTACTTTGGTTGGTTTTGTTCAGTAGGATAGGTTTTTTATCAAGTTCTATCGAGTTGCTGGAATGCAGATCAAAAAGCTGACACCTCACTCACGGTGGAGACGATATCGTCCGAATAGGGAGATATGTTACGATGCGTAAACGAGAGTTGCGAGAGAACAAAGTAGGCCAACATGCTGAGATCAAGATATCAGGGGGGGCAGCCAGCCGCAAAGCGGGGTTGGTCATATATGCAGAGGCTGAGTATGACAGGGTCCAATGGTAGTCCAATTACGACCATATGCCTAGATAGTTCAGTGACCTCCAAACCGTCTCGCAAGCGTCAGTATCCTAAGCCCCATCCATCCGACAGGTCACGATTTCAGAAAAGCAGAAGCTCGACGCGCCGGCATCATCATATTGGGATAACCTGTTAAAGATTTGGTTAACCAAAGACGCATTAGAGGAGTTGGATCGAAGAAACAGCCGTCTGAAACCACCACAGAACCAACATAGACCTGTCACTCAACAATTTCGCACTGAGCTGAAGAAGCGCTGTAATCCTTTTCAGTCTGTTCTGGACTTTCTCCGTGAGTGTGCACCCGCTTTCAAATCAGATAAAGCGGGTTTCCAGATTGGGAGGACCTGACATCACTGACCTTAGAAATGTACGTAACTACAAATCCATGCAAATACATCATTGCTGATAATATTGCCCAGTTTTCTAAACCGGAAAATTCCTCGAAAAAGCAATGAGCTCAAGGTCCCAGAGTAGAAAGCGACGCGAATGTTCTCCTCCATCAACAAGCGCAGATACAAGGAGTGCCAACAAGTCCACGAGCACCACACCCTATAATCGTAACTTCCAGCAGAATTTAATTGATCATGGCGTTTACCCTGACGGATATGAATATCCGGATGGCCGAATACCAGCAATACTGGGAGATCAATGAAACACTAGCTCGACCCTGACCCTCCCTTTTCCCATCAAAGTTCTCTATGAACATTTCCGGAAATTCAAACAAGCAGATACCCACGCATCTAAAGAACAACCGGTCACAATGTCAGTGATTCCTATCATTGAAGGTGGTGTTGATGATTCCGAATCCGCCGGGGGGGGATACCCACTAGAGCTTCATATGATTCTTAGAGACTTTCACTTCGCTCCATCTAATAAAATTAAAATAGTCATTATTTTCTTTCTTCACTGTGAATCTATTCTTTCTTTTATACTAGAGCTCACTTTTGTTTCCTAGTTATTATTTTCTTTTATAAAAAGAGAAGGGAATTGATTTGTTTTCTTTTCTTTTCTTTCTTATTTTTCTTAGAGAATAGAGAGCAATAGTTATAACCAGATTGAAGTACTCAGTAGTTAGTTGATAATATCAACTCTTCGTGTCTAATCCTTAGGGTTTCACCTCCAATCCTTGGGGGATAGCGGAGCTAGAAGGGCTTACATCAGTCCCACCACCCACAGCTGGTCCAAACGTTAGGTGGCACGTGCCTGGGTAGCCCTACCTAATGCCTAACACATAGTCAACGACGTCGAACTTCACAGCTTACCGAGCTACGTTTATCGCCATATACAGATGGAACAAAGTTCGCTTTACACAGAACTACTCTTGTCATGACGACTCATCTAGTTGCCATTGCAAAAGCCACTTTCTCAGCTGGGCTTTTGCGACCAGATCCCACCTCCGTCCACCGCGATGAGATCGCCTTTTTCCAAGAATCACTCGACCGCGTAGTGACGCACTGCTCTTCAGGAAACATCCAGGTTTGAACAATGACTCCTCATGTCAGCGCTGAATGGGTTGGTTTACTAAATCTTTGATCGGGGTACCTCCACTAGACTTGCACATCGTGGCTTCTGAAAAATGTGATCCCTTCGTCAACAAGGATTGGGGCTCTAGGCAAATACCTTGTTACTCTATCTGGATCCTTCGAACATGGCGATAAATCACTGGCTGCTGGACAGGGAACGACTGAGCGCCCAAAGAATTCTTCAAAACGGAAACGATTGCATATCTTATATTTACTAAATGACCTGTTGCATCACACAAAATACCATGAACAGACAACGTCCGCCTTTTCAAACCTCAGTGGTTCCCTTCAGCCTTTTTTAGTTGATCTTATTAGCCTGGCAGCAAGCTTTGGACATGAGAACAATCCAAAACACCACAAACGATTGAGCGATCTGCTGGATATATGGGCTAGTAACAGTTACTACAGCGGCGATTATATAAACAAACTCCGTGAAACAGTGCATAATTCCTCTTCTCCTGACTTGCTGAATGCAAAATCTGCTTCCAATGGCCACGATTTAGATACACCGAACAAGACCTCTCCAAGGGACGCTCCCTACGTAATGCCAGCGACGCACGGAGACCCGTCCGCGCCATATCATGAACTCCCAGCGGGGAACCTAATGCCACATATAATTCCCAACTCAACAGTCCCAATCCGACCACAAGCAGTAAAGCCTCTTCAGTTTCTTGCAGGACCTGCAGATGAGTCTCTAGCCACCGCAGTGAGAAACTTTCTAAATGACGTGGACAAAATATATAACCCTAATGAGGATTCGTTGGATGGGAGAATTCATGTAGAGATTGATGAACTTGGCCAAGCAGTTTTCCGCGACCCATCAACGGGAGAAGTTGTCGACGGGGAAACATACTATGGTTGGTCACGTTCATTCTGCGAGAATATGAAGAAAAGGAGGAATGGTACCCTTGGGCGTCGGAGCCCAAGTCAAAGTCTCAGCCCCAACCGGAGCTATAGCGCAAAGAGACGGCGACGATATAGCGATAACATCACTGGTGATGACAGGGGACGCTCTAGATCGCCGGGTTCATCCATATCTGACAGCCGCAGTCGAAGCGCCTCGTACTCGCGCTCCCTATCCCGCTCCCGTTCCCGCACGACGCTGCACCGCTCAGGACGCCCAAGATCACGGTCAAGATCGAAATCTTACTCTCCTCGCCCATTATCACCACCTCGCATTCCTCCGAAGCACCAGAATGCGCTTTTCCCTCCCCCAGGAACAACTCCACATATCCCCCTTCCACAAATGCCATACCCCTTCCGTGGCTCGCAACAATTACCACCTCCCCACCCTCCACCGGTACCCGGTCCTGGTGGTATGTTCATTCCCCCACCTCCTCCAAGGCCTCCAGGCTATCATGGAGCCTGGCCGCCGCCGCCACCACCTCTTCCTTCTCAACATTCGAGCACGACGCCACCATTCCCACCACCTCCACCCCCATTGCCTATGACCATGAGCTACCCAGGTTTTCAACCTCCTGCTGGTGCCGTTGCGCCACAATACCCTCCTAATCCACATCCACCCCACCTGCCACACCCTGGATCTTACCATCCCCCGGCCCCCCATACGACCCAGGGACCGGGGCCTGGCCACCAGCCTTATCCTGGTGGAGATGCGAATGAGTCTGGGGAAAGTGGGAGTCGGGGAAATGATGCGAGTGGAAGAAAAGGCTGGGGGATGGGGGGTTGGTATTGATTTGGTTATTTAACATTATCCTCTCATGCTGTCAAACCAACGCCATTATCTGTTCCGCAGCCCGAATTCAACGAATCATGATCCTGTAGATGGAACCAACCAATGCCAATGCTTCCCCATACAGGGAAGAGCCAAGTTAAACACCAGCCAACTTTTGGGAACTGTCTACCAAAACATCCCGCGTAACAATGAGAAAAATTCTGGTTTACAACTCTCTATCCCTGTGTAGATGCTCAAAAACTAGATTTTCATTGGCTCTGAATTCTCGAAGTATGGTATTTCGCCATTCTCAACATGTTTAATCTGAAAAGTTTGGCTTTTGAAAATATCACGTTAAATTTCAGTACATATAGTGAACGTATCCATATCTTAAATAGATCTACACCATTCGACTCAAATATTTCAAAGACAATAAATAAATACCACTGTGTGTCGATTTAGTCTGATATTGTCTACGAAAATCGAGCACAATTGAGGTATTTGGGGTCGCTGGGAGTTACTTCTCGCATCCCACCCCCTCCTAAGATCAAAAAAGACCACCTTGCAAACTTCCCGGATCCCATTCACGAGTGGATAAAGAGCCCAATTTTGAGATATGAAAATCTGTATCTGCGCATCCAGCTATTGTTCGAGTATGCTTCGATTGTCAGCTCCGACCCGAGGGGGCTTGGGGCTGAATAACAGATTCAAGGAGCAGCGTATGACAGCGTATCAGCCTCACATATTTAGATGAAAGAAGATATGACCTTCTTCAAGTTTTATATAAATCCTACTGTCAGTGCTCCAGATACCTTAAAGCCAACCCCCTCATCCACATAGTTAGCTAGCATAATCAAACCTGGCAAGATTGATCAACCAATATATATAGCACACTCAACATCCCATCGCGATCCCCATCGCCATGTCCCAACCCAATTCCCTCAAAGTACTCCTCCTTCCCTTTCCAGGCTTTGACACCTTGGACCTCTATGCTCCAATCGAGGTCCTGGGCAAGGGTGCAGCCATCGGTGGGCTTGAGATAACCTTTGAAATCGCCACCGTCGCCCAACCAACTCTCAGCGCGGAGAAAGTCCCTGTCTATCGTACCCTCAGCATTTCCCAGGCGATGATGCAGCTCGACCAGTATGAGATTGTTGTCCAGCCTGGCGCCGGCGTTTCCGAAGTAGAAAAGTACCTGGAAACCCCAGAGCTACTTGGACTAGACCCATCTAGCGTGAGGGAGCATCTGCAACTGCTCCTGACTTTTTCGCAAATGACTACGCCCTCTCCGCGAGGCTGTAAGCGCGTGTTCCTGTCAATATGCACTGGGGCGCTAGTGGCGGGGTTAGCAGGGGTATTCAGCAACATGGTCGTCACTACCCATTATGCGGGTCTTGAAAAGTTGGGAGAGTATTGTAGGATGGCGGGTCAAGGAACTGTTATTGAGCCCGATATAGGCAACGGGGGTTATGAAGGCTACTCGAATGCGCAGCAGCATTCGTGGAGGTGGGTCACTTTAAACCGACCCGGGTTTGGAGTAAACGTTATCAGCTCTGGAGGGATTAGCTGCGGGCTTGACGCATCATTGTACTTGTTGAGCGAGCTGGAGGTGATGAAGGATGGGCAGCGAGAGAAGGTTGGAGTTGCGAAGGCACACAGGTGCGCGCGGATTATGGAGTATGCATGGCGATGGGCTTAGTAGGCTGTCCTCAACGTCCCTGTTTTCCATTGTCTTTAAGTCCTATCACTCTACTTCTTTCTGGATGGCAATATCAGAGGCCTGCGGAGGAAGATCGGAAAGGGCTGCCAACAGATTTTTGAGTTGGAAAATAGTCATGTTAGTTAAATAATCAATTCAGACATTGATATCGACAAACACACCAAGCTCCTCAATCCTTAATTCTTCCAAGAGACAACTCGCGGATGATTAAGATTTCAGTTGTGTCATGGCTGCTTATTTCTCTCTTGCATATCGAGAAGTCAACCTTGTCTATCTCTGATTTCTGTCACTACTCACTATCCCCCTGACATTTCCAAGCTCTGGATTGGACTTGGTTGATATTTCTGGAAAAATTGAGAAGGAAGACCTGCCCATATACGCGGCAGCGAAGTATTAGCTGACTTGAATAGGTCAAAATTTGCACAACGGGTATCAAATCGCTGATCTACGGTATGTATGTATGTACTGTACATACATTCATACCTATATTTGATATCCGAGTATCGCCATGAAGTTGCTGGATATGAATTGTATATCTTCTTTAGCTAGTTAATAATAATCCTAGTGATTACATACAAAATTGGTAACGGTCAACTATTTAATGTTTTCCCAAAAGGCATCCTCATTCTCACGAGTGCTTCGATACTAGAATTCAGCAACAAGAAATCCACTGAATACCTCCAGACGGGCAAAAACCGAATCATCTGCTAATCTTCTTAATCTGAACGTTTTACCATCGAGATAGATCTTTTCTATATGATAACAGGGCTTCCAGGCGACAAGATTGGTATGAGAGTTTGGGATATAGGCAACATTTCTAAGGGTAATGTTAAACCGCTTTCCTCCCTCATCTAGTTGTCAAACCACCAGTATACACCTCCTCGTTAGCCGGTTCAAACGATACGAATCTCGATCGATTATTACATATATGTTGTTCAGCGCCAGTAGCAAATATCCAGGAATCTCGAAGATAGTTTAATGTGGGATGTCGGATGTGATACGCCCAAGTTCCAGCAATCTTTTCCTGGAATATTCAGCTCGGAAGTCATCGACCATATCTGCGAAGCGGGAGTTCCCTTTTCCCTCTATCTCAAATTTCTTTTTTCGAAAAGTGACGTACGCGTTATCGATTGATCGATTGGCATGAAAGAAGTCCTGCCATAGATCAAAGTTTCCTTCTATTCCTGCTCGTCGAATCTTATGTTCAATCAACATCCACTCATCTAGCCACTTATTTAAACCTCTTTTTGGCGGTTTGCGAAGATTCTCATATCTTAAACGTGCCTCGTACTGACGCTCCGCTATGCTTGGGCATAACCTCTTTTTGAGAGCAATTCAAAGCTTTTTGACATCGATAAGCTCATTTTCACTTAATGCCATCTCAAGCTCTCTAGGTTCCACTGTTTCAAGGATGTCATGTTTGATCCTGTTTACACCATCGACCTTCACCTGATATTTCACCATTTCGTTGTTATATTGTGCGTTCTCCATTTTCCATCGGATTATTGCTTCTGGAGTAAGTTCAGTGGGGATATCTGGGGGGGAGAGGGCTGAGCTAATTGACTAATATGCCGGGTTCACTTGCCATCGGAATTATATATGATATTTCGTTGTCTGCTCAAACATATCGTACTAGTCATCTATTGGATTAGTTAGCGGTGTCAGAGGATAGCCTCCAAGATAGTTATCTTGGCGAAGTGGAGAATATTCTACGGAGTAGAATATTATCTTCTGCTCGTAGTTGATCCCTTCCTTATATACTACCTACTTTACCATGTAATTATCAGGATATAGATAGTCAAGTCAATTCAATCATTATCTATCAATATTCAGTAATTGGGTCAATATTCGGACGATTAACCACCGTTCCGATCCCAGATCGAATCTCGTCATTGACCTTAATTAAGTACGACAATATCTAAATCTTAGTTATCCATTTCATTCCTTTATAAATATTACTATCATTCAATGTGTAGGAGATAATATCTCATGATATCTCACATATCAGAGATCCTATATCACATCTTCGCTTTTTTGAAACCTGAACACACAACCGCTGAATCTTAGCACTGCTTCACTCGTACAATCGAACATTCTCCTCCTTATAAATACTGCCTGTTTATCATGTAATTATCAGTGTCATCATAGCCAATTCAATATTCTATCGATATGCAGTATTTGGGTCAGTATTCGGACCAGAATGTAGCAGATCTCGGTGAATCTAGCTTCACAGATGATTCGATGAAGATAACAGAGAACAGGACATTATGTTAGATGTCTACAGAGCGCCAGAGGTTATTCTCAATATGCACTAAGACAATGCTTTTGATATTTGGAGCATTGATATGATGGCCATGGAGGACAATTACCGTTATATTTCCTTCATATTCCGGTGGCATTATTATTTGGTAAGTTGCGTTTTATCTTTTTCTAGGACGAAAATGACCAACAACCCCTGGGTACCAAATGGTAATACAAGCTGGCTCGATCTGTATTTATATTATTTTATATATCCAGGCTCAATAATAGCTATTTCGAAAGTAAGCAGGGGTGCTGTTGCTCGACACGGGAATGCCTCATAATGATTTTTCACATTTATCAGATCCTCACTGTTAAAAATGCCCCTAATTCTCATCTGATTCCTCATCGCCGACTCTCATCCTGGGCTAATACCGACTCTTTACCACCCCTAATCAGCGTTGGAGCTAGTGACGGTGCACTCGCAATTTGTTCAGTATCCATGGATGTAATGGAGTGCTTTTAGGTGGGATGAGAATAGTGGATTGTAATATCATAAAACAGTGGCATAACCGGGCAGCCTCAGCTCGTCCACATTCAACGATACCCCTACGATGTAAATAATCAATCGAACCCACCTCTCATAAATTTCAGCAAAGTCCTTGCCGCCGTTTCCTGATTCATTTCATCCCCCTCGTTCCAATTGGTTGGCTTTTCATCCGTCAGCACAGAGAGATCCACAGGCTCCGATAGATCAGTTGGCGCTAGCTGCGCCATCAAGGTGCTGAGTTTGATTCGGTCCTCAAGGCACTTTCTCCTGTCTCTCAAAGATTCCCATGATGCATCTGAATAGGAAACTCCGGCATTTTGGAATAGGGGAACCATGGCCTCAAAACAATCCAGTTTCGATATGCTAGCCATATCCAAAGACGATGACTTCTCAAAGTCCGAGAGCTGTTTGCTAAAGGCAAATTGCGCTAGAGCCAAGGGAGTACTTTCCCCGTTTTCACATTGCTGATTATATTCCGTATCGGGCAACCCTAAGTCCTCTCTATCACTTTCACTTAACTGATCTACGCGCATTGGGATTTCCGTATCAGCCCTATGAGCTAAAAGAGCAGTTACCATTTCTAGATTTCCTGCAACACTGGCTATACAAAGCGCAGTTCCTAGGATCGGGTGAATAGAGTTGATATGCTCTGCAGTATGGAAAGCTGTAAGAACCGCTTGAATAACCCTGGAGGAAACTTGAGACCTGTCGTTTATCACGTTGAAGGGACAAAGCGCGAGGGTATGTAGGGCCGTGAGCTTTCGCTTCTTGTTGACTATGAAATCCACTTTAATGGCAGGCTGTTTATATTAGTTCCCATCAATAGACTAGAAACTTGATAGAAATACTCACGTTATTAGAATTGACATCTAATTTCCGAAAGATATAAGCCAATGATTGCAAGGTGGCTTCCGTATGCATCAGAAGTAGTTCACCAAGGACAGTGACCCACTCTTCTCCTTTGTCAGACTGATACAATGCATTGATATCAGCACCGTTCTCCAGAAGCAGATCGGAGAGGTCGAAGTAGCGATTTTTGATCGCCAGCGCTAAACTCGATGGACTTCCATCTGGTAATGGTTCGATAGCCATCCCTGACCGGATAAGATACTCTGCTATAAAGGTTCCATTATGAGATGTTCGTGGACGGCTAGCAGATATCTGGAGCAAAGAGAACTGTCTTCCATTATAACCGGTGCGTTTTACTCCCGTTTGTGCGCCACGGTTGACTAGAAGTCGGAAAATGGCTTCATGGTTCATCAAAACTGCCTCCTCGATAGGTCGGTGGCCAGGAGAGCCGTTTGGACTATGTCCTAGCTCCAACAGTGCCTCCACAATATCGTAATTTCCTAGCTTCACTTCCTGACATAACTGCATGCCCTCTATTAGTTTCCCGGAATCTAGACTTCTCCAATCCCGAAGTCTTTCGTGTCTTCGGTGTAAGATCTGAAGCGTCTGAAGCATCCACTGCTGATAATTAGAACCGCAACGAACCAACCTGCTTTGTAAAGTAGTTGGATCAAATGGAGTTATTCGTTTTTCATGAGCAGCTCGAAGCATGTCAATCTCGTCAAATATTGGCGTCTTTTCTAGAAGCATTTGGTCGATGAATAGGAGCAATACTTCCAGAATATGAGGAAGAGTAAGTACAGCCGCTAGCTCCGTGGGAGTTTTGACATTAGTGTTGTTTTCATGTCCCACTTTGGCTAAGGGATTTGCGCCGAGTTCAAGGAGGACTCTTACAGCAGGAAGGCTCCTCATTAACACAGCCCTCCCTAGTGGTGTTGTTACAATGCCAAAATTGTCCTCCCAGTCAGCATTTATCATTCTAACGTCTTTTCGCATTGCACCACTGGCATGTTCTATATTAGCGCCGGCATCTACTAAGGCTTTTGCAAGAGGTCCCATCTCTTCAGGAGTGAAGCTACAAAGCCAGTGCAAAGGAGCTTCTTCACCGTATTTTGTTCCCCCTCCATTGGCTCCGCATCCAACGAGATACATGGCACAGTCAAAGTGGCCACTGCGACAAGCACATGTAAGAGGTGATTCAGCCAAGGATTTATTTGGTAGGTCAATGCTGCACAAATACGTTTCAACCATGTACTTCAGCGCTCTCAATTTTCCGAGAGTTGCAGCCAAATGTAGGAGACCGTGGCCCTTGTGGTTAACAAAAATTTTATCAAACTCAGATTCTTCGGCTGTTGTGAACTCTGTTTTGTTGTTCTTCCCGAAAAAATTCAAAAAAGGACGTGAAAGATTCTTCCGCAAACAGGAATTATATGTCGTTCCAAGTTCATCCTTGATCTGACCTTCAAGGATCGAAATATCATCCAGATCGTAGCATCGGCGTAATTTTCGAGGGACAAAGTGAGGCATTCCGACCCCACCAGCTACAGTTCTCCTGACCCAATCCGCCTCTGTCATCATACTTTCCCATCGTACCCGTTCATCTGTATTGGTTAGTTGCTCAATTATTTTTCTTCCGTCCTCAAGACAGTTTTGATGACCTCTTATAATGCCCCATCGAATGTACTCTTGTAGCTCATCCAGCGTAAGAGATATCGGTACAGAAAGCGCGGCACTAACGCGCAATAACCAAGCCATCGCCCAGTAGTCGACATCACCCTGATCACCAGCATCGGCAGATTCCTGCAGCCAATGACACGCTTGTTTACCGTCAAATGTTACTCCAAATCCAGATAGGTAGCATTGAAACAGGTAATATGCAGCTTTCCACGGCTGTAGGCCATCAGAGGTTCCTGTTCTGTTTTTTCGAGCTGCCTCCCTGAAATCGTCGACAATCTGCTGCTGTTGAACCCAGTCAAGAATTTCCTTTAATTTCTCAGGTTCGAATAAAAATTCCCCTATATCTGGATGTGACAGCTTCTGTCGATAGCCCGGGGTATTTCTTTGGCAATCATAATCGTTACCTAAGTTCCCAAGAAAGAAGCCAATGTTGTCAGCGGTCATTCCGTGCGACCCCGGCGGTTCAGTACGCTCGATATCATCCCTCTCATCATTCGCAGCAGCAACTTTCTGAAGAAATGAATCTATTTTGTTAAGATGCATGCCTCTTAGTGCTGACTGGGCTCGAGGGAGACACCTATCCTTTGGTTCGGCCAGGATTGTTTGCGCTAACACATACAAGATCAATTCCAGCGCGCGATCACTGATCCCATTGTTCGAAGAATAGCTCTGAACACTGCACACTGCTTTTAGAAGGATTTCATCGCTGAGTTTCAGCTCCTGGATTAATGTCTCAGAAGACTCCGTTGGCTTGGAATCTAGTCCCAACTCCGTTGCGATACTTTTTCCGTCGATAAAGGTTCTCCACACCAGCAGCCCAAAGGAGTAAACATCCGTCTGCTTTATTCCGTCAGCAGAGAGTCGCTGTGAAGATTCGGGTGCCTGGTACGGGTAGGTTCCCATAGATAGACATGACAAGTCACGTTGGCCAATGTCCATTACCGCTCCACCAAAATCTGCCAGCTTTGCAGTGTATGGCTGGCCATCTGGTATGTCATAGTTGTTGGCAAAAATAAGGACATTTTCATGTTTCAGATCGCCATGGACAATTCCGCATGCGTGAAGAATTGCAAGCCCACGAGCAACATCATGGCAAAGTTTCTGTTTAATGGCAAAAGGCAGCGGAGGATTGTAGACCTGGACATCACGAAATGAACCGAATGTGGCATATTCGATAATGATCTTCGGATATGCAGAGTCTGATTCAGCGGAGGAGCCCCATCCGAATCCCAACAAATGGACAATGTTGGGATGGTATCGTAGCGGTTTATGCAACAGCGCACGCAGTTCAAGAGCTACATCACTCCAATTGTTCCGTCTGTTGCTAGAACTCGTTTATCAGTTAATGTCTAGACTCAAGAAAACTTAAGGCTAAATAAATCATAACTACCAACCGTAATTGGGGCCTTTCGCGCACACTCTTTATCGCAATATATTGTCCCCATTTAGAGAATTGTTGAGACAAGGATACATCATGCTGATGAACTCCAGCTAGCCATTCAGCACGCTCTACGATGAAAGAAGCACCTGATCCAATTTTATGCCTGGATAACGATTTGATCCTGTTGTTGTCATCGACAAATATCGAGTTATCCGTGCGAAGTTCATTTTGTAAATATGAAGCATGGCATATGAAAGATGCAAGACTTCCCTGAGGCGACCATTCTGAGTCCTGCGAGGAGTTTGAATTGTGCGCCTCTGCCTCGGGTAGAGCAGGGTCGGGAGCCTCCGTAACCTCCGACTCGAAAGCAGATGGGTAGAGTAATGTTGTCATGATAGCCTCATGGAGTGTATCCAATTCATGTCACCAAGCACCAGCACATGAGATACCAGAAAATTGTTATCAATTCCAGTCGTTCTTGTCATTTTCCCACTCAATGTTGAATTGGGAGCCCTCAGAATGCGGTTTTACCCCTCCAAAGTATTCAGCCTCAAGGAAATGCGCAAGTAAAGCCACTCCAAGCCCTCTCGCTTACGACCAGCCCAGCAGTCCAGGGGTTGCATACTGCGTACATGTCAGATACCATTGTGGCAACCCAGACCAGTGAAAGTCCTCGTACATGGATGCCCTCAATTTTCTTTTCTTTTTTTTTCATCCGCGTGATAGAAATACGCACGGGTCTGGTCTGGCCAGCGCGAGGCACGAATAAGAGGTCTTGTTCGCGCTTGGCAGAGCCAAGGCTGAAACGCATCCAGAGAGATGGACAGAGAACTTATCAAATGTTGACCATCTCCTAAAAATGTATGGAGGTTTGGATAAATGCAATTGAAGTGAGGTTGAACGTTTGATGTCGAATTAAGGTTGCCGGACCCTGATCCAGAGTTAACGTCATACATAATCAGCTAATATTTATCGCTTACATTTCGTTCCCATTGACAATGCTCGACCCAGGAGCCATCATTGCGTTAACTCTCCTCGCGTATCAAGGGGCTGACCATGCATGGCATATATTCCAAGATGCCTTACACTACTCTTCAGACTCAGAAGACTTACTTCTCCAACTTGAACTTGAACGGTTCCGCTTCCAAACATGGGCGAAAAATGCCGGGCTCGCAGAGGGCGGGCTCTCTCCAGGCTTGCTTCCAATATATGAAATTGTGGAAAGAACACTACAAGTAATTGGTGAACTATTCAAAAATGCCGATGAGCTACGTGATAGGTATGGTCTCTGTGCCTCACGGTCTGAAGCGGTGGAGCTGGACAAAGTCAAGCGATTCATCAGCAAGATGAGAAAATCAATTCGAGCGAGTGGCATTAAACTCGATTCTGGAGCAGAAACTGAAGCAAGAAATGAAATTGAGCAGCCGTGTGAATCTGAGGCAGGTCGGCCTATCGGACGGGCAAAACGCTTGCGATGGGCTGTTCAGGATAGGAAGCAGTTCCGGAAACTGATAGCCGATCTCGAATCATACGTTGCAAAGCTCAGCCAACTACTTTCGGAAACGCAGCAAAGATCTGTAATAGACGATCAGAAAAGGATTGATATTGTCTTTGTGGGGAATGCCAATGATGATGGGTCTCTTCAGTGGATCCGAGATGCTCTTGGACAAGAGCCACAAACTTCATCGATCCGTGCATTGGTGGAGCGAAAAGCATTGGTTGATGGGCGGCTCGCAGAGCCACACTCCGGTCCAGAAGCTCTCATCCCTTTGATGATGACAGAATTTTCGACCCCTGCTGGATATCAGACGCAGAATCGTTTCGTGGCTAAAAGTATCCAGTCCGGCGACTATGTCCTTCTAGAAAAGAAGTCCTATGATAGCGATATATCCATGCAAGACAAGCACATTCTAACGATGAGAGTGAGCCGCCTCGTTCTCCTGTTAAGTGCAACCAAGTCTCCAGATTTTCAAACCTTACGAGCAATTGGGCTTATTCTCGATCCGACAAATCATTGCTGGTGGATAGTCTTTAAATTCCCAACAACGATCATACCAGCAATTATCCCGACCACGGTCTCGATTCAACCAGTATCGCTTCTTTCTCTGCTGGAATCGAAGCTGCGACCATCACTGGAAACTCGCTTTCGCCTCGCCAACAAGCTTGCCATTACACTGTCTGAGCTCTATAGCAGCAGCTGGCTACACAAAAATATACGCAGCGATAATATCATTTTCCCGGCCCTGTATGAAATGAAACCTAATCAGAAAAAGGAACAATGGCCGCTCGGCGCCGACTCTAGTCTGCTTTTATCACCACTAGTTGCAGGTTTCAATTACTCTCGACAAGAGACGGAGACACAAACAATCGACAAAAACCGGTTCCGTGACGATATCAGGCCAGTGATCTACAGGCACCCGAACTACCAAGGTGATGCGGCCCAGGGATACCGGATTGATTACGATATCTACTCTTTTGGACTCGTGTTGGCAGAGATCGCGTGGTGGGCGCCTCTGTCGTCATTCCTAGATGCGAAGTTGTCCAATGATTCTGCATCATCGACAAAGAACCGCGTTTCAAACACTACAACTACAGCTCCAACTAGCACCTCCGCTACTTCAGTTCAACTTTCCTCCACTATGAAACGGTTCCAGCAACCCGAAGCGCTGGAGCTGCAAAGACGTGTGACCTCGCGAGCGGACCGCGAGTTACCGTTTCGAGTTGGCACGGCATATTTTGATGTCGTGAAATGGTGCTTGGGCTTCGCTGATCGGCATAATGACGTCGACGGCACCATAGACGGGAGAGCTACTGCTGATACCGTTGCTGCCACTACTGCAAGTGAGGGCTTTAATGATTGGCACCCAGCATTGGAGTTTTATAACCGGGTTGTTGTACCGCTCAAGCAGCTTGCTAACTGACTGATGCTTGTTGATTACATGCATGTAGTTTTGATGACGTCACATCAAGGGGGGTTTTCGGCCATGTATCGTAGCGTCGATGAGTTTGTAAGCCCGCCCTACTTTTATGGTTCTTCCAAGTGTGCAGGGAAGTGAAGGATACAAGGTCGTCATTGATTGACTGGAAGTGTAGTGAGCTGATTGAGTAAAGGGGTTAGCTAGTAGATGCATCTGGGCGAAACTGACATTTTTGCTAGGATGTGATATATCGAATGGTTTGAGAAATTATTGGCCTTTAGATAACGTGCAAGTATTCCTATTTTGCGATTTTTTATTTGCTTGGTTTGTCAATCTGAGCTCAGGAAGTGGATTTGCGAATCCTTGTTGGTGATTATTGCTGATCATGGTTGTAACCCTGACGAGTGGAGTTTAGCGATCATGGCAAGGTTCACCCAACATCAATTATGCACTCAATCCCTCTCCATTTTTCCCCGGAATTGTTGAACAAGTTCCATATATCTGAGACTCCACATAACCACTTCCGTCCGACAATATATGTACGCACTGCATTGTTGAGGGGAGGGGAACACAGTAGACGGCGAAAAGAAAAGCATCGAGAACGGGCTATATGTAACGCTACAAGCTATATGAAATCAAAGAAGAAACAAACAAGCGAGAGAGCGCTCAGACATGTTTTGTTGGGAGATAACACTATGGGAACTAAAATTGAAAATGCGTGCCAAAGTGTCAAAAGAAAGCGAAATAACTCCGTCGTAGACCTGTAGCGCAGTGACATACCCCCATAGCCAACACCAATGTTGCTCCTAGAAATTCTGGATGGGACCAAGCACGAGTGGACAATGTCCTTGAAGCTCTTAAGGAGCAGAGCATCCCCAAAAACGGGAAAAAACGGCAATGACAAGGAGAAGATGAGGCAAAGTGGCATGATGTACCGCGGACGGTAAGAGTGTTGGCAAATAAATTGGTGAGGACGTATCCAATTCCCATATTTTGCACATCAGACATCTCAGATGACATCATTCCCTCCAGAGACACTCTTTCTTTCCATAGCTTTAATAATGTCTTTGATGACTTCAAGATGAAGGCATCGAATTTTGCTTGTTGTGCGGACTGACCCGCGGCGAGCGGTCGGAATTCTTGTTCCGATCATTGCCGTCTTTTCCATTCACAGACGGAAGCCTTTCGATCTGCCGCTGTGTATGCCGATGCATGATTCTGGAGTAATCCTGTAGCGGCGTCGGTGTATTGTGCCGCGAGTCGGAGTTCATGGTGGATGAGAGTGGGTCAGCTTGAGGATCGGGTGACTGCCCGTGACGCTCCGCCGACGCAGGACGCGATCCCGCGGTGGACAAGCGTCTATAATCCTGCATATGAAAAGAAGAAATGGATATTTTGACAAGGCGCAGGAGGGAAGGATGCCAGATGCTGTTGGACGCGCGTTGTGTTATGTGAGACTTTTTTTCCATTTAGTAGGCAGAAGTGTATCAGGGGCGAGTACCCCAAGGTCAATAAGAGAAATATAAACATGAATCACTTCAAGCAAACAAGCAAACTATCGCAGATGGTTACTGTTTTGGAGGTTGAAAAGCAGAAAAGCAAAGAAAAAAAAAGAAAAAAGAAAATATCATCACTGGAATTTTGATATGAGCGTGCATTTTCAAGAATCAGGTATCAAATGGGAGAAAATATTTAGAGCAAGCTTCATGGGACTAAACAAAGTGTGTATCAATGTTGGAGTAAGACCCTAATAGAAGCAGGTCTAGCAAGAACTTGGTTATTGAACTGCTTGAGCCACTGGAAATCAGAGACAAACACATCAACGAAATGCTGTGGTGGCGTAGGAAAAAAGTGAAAGGAAAGGAAGAGTGATATCACTCCAGCTCGAATGGGAAAACCGGAACAATACAGTCACTTAACCACGGCGGGAAGATTGGGGGACAAGTACCTACATAGATCTCTGCGACGTTGAACATTCAAAAGGTGAAAAAGTTGTGGCAAACAACTTACCGCGCGACGCTGTTGAGAAGGGAACGTGTGAAGTGTGACTGATCCAGAAAACAATGAAAAACCACCTAGGTTTTGGGTGTTATATGTGAGGAAATAAAGTATTCATGAAGTTATGTCTTCACTGACGGGGCGATGATGATATAGTTTGATAATCCAACCCAGCAAACCAACATAACGGTTTCCGCTAGGCAAATTTAATAATTTCTCGAGCGGGAGTGCAGCCACTCACCCCACCATACTTCGTATTCGTACATAGGCACGATATTCTCAAGGCTGAACAAGGTTGAATTGTCGATGCCAGTCAATTAAACCCGCGAAGTCTGGTCTGATAATCCTCTGGCCAGGTGGGGAGATGGCCTATCAAAAACCTCCACATGTATGACGTCCAGGAGCAAAGTATGCATCACAATCGATGGAATTTCCTGTTGTTTGCGTCTTTCATTGACCATGAAAAGGCCTAATGGGCGATTATGGGGACCCACGGAACTCGCCATATGGTGGATATAGCTCCATATCGGGTCTAGTGAAGAACTTGTAACCCACAGTAGAGAGGACTCAAGTCTATTGTAATTATATTAAACAACCCCGAGCAAACGGAGGTACTTGATCCCTACACGGAGAAGATTAGCCGCTTGCACGATTCTCAAGTATTCGCCTCAATGACAACTGGAGCGTATACAAAATATATCATGTAATCAAGAAAATATAGTTAATTAATTATGTAGTTTAACTAATCGGTGGGCTGTATCTGGCCAGGACTCTTTGCAAAACATGATCTCGGGGAAACTTGAGGCCAAACAGAGGTCGCGAAGTCAATGAGGTCATGGCATCATCATTGCCACAAATATCACGTGATTGGCTACTTGACACCGTTTGCTCGAAGCTGATGAAATTGTCTGCAAAAAATCCTGATCTATTTTCCAGGAGCGGATGCGCAATGCTAGAAATTATCAAGGAACCAGCCTGCCTTGCACCGCAATTTTAAAAATAAATTAAAGTGACCAATACTTCACCCAAATATAACAGGAATTCACATCTCACAGAGATAAAATTGTATAAAAGCCCTGTAAACGAGACTCCCAGCGGGTTATATAACGCGTGCAAATAGAAATACCAATAATATATGAACATGAACAACCTTATTCTCATTTATGCCATAAATTAATATAAGAAAAGCCCATGTCATCCGATCGCTGAACGAAAAAAAAAAAAAAAAAAAAAAAAACTAAAACCCAATTCAAACAAGAGAGAAAGATCCCGGCCGATGACCACCTTATCATACGTAGCCTAAAGAAAGAGAAACATATCGAGCATTAGCAAACCTGTATCCGGCAAAGAAATAATCACGACCCACAGCCTAGGGAACTTAATCTCAAAGCCGTGAAAGAAATAAGAAGAAGCAGTGGAAGAGAATGTATACCTTTCCTCGCACCCTGGAAGAAGAACCGAACAATAAACACCTGCAGCCCGGCCATTGTCATCATCATCATGCCCTCGATGAGGCTGAAATTGAAAATCCGCTGCTCAGTACTGCGCACAGTGCTGAAATTGCGATTTTCGCGCGTCCGGAAGTACTTCTGGTTACGGCTGATTGTTGACAGCTGAGCTGAGATCTTGAAAATGGATTCTTCGACTGCAGACGCTTGTTCGGGAGGTGCTCCTTGTTTCGAAGGGAGTTGGGCCTTTATTTCGTTTTCGACCTGTAAGTGGAGAAAAGAAGCATATGAGGATTAGATAAAACAAGATCCAGCACATTATTATACGGGGGTAAAGGTGGGAGGTGCGGAGAACAAAAAGCATACCGCAATCTCAAAATCTACCATCTTTTCCGCAAACGTAGACATCTCATTGTCAAAGCAGAAGCGGTACTCGCCTACGGTCTCGGCGTTGAAGACGAAATCACCCTGTCTCTCTCTGTGCCCGTCGACAATTACCTTCTCATCGGGCCCCACGATTGAGTAATCGACATCGAAAGAGCCACCCGATTGGACCTGCCAAAATATAACACAGAATTCAGCCGCCGTTCCCATAACCTGATGCTGCGAAGAGCAACGACAAGCGATTCAACCCAGCGATCGCAATTGGCCCCTTATATCAAAACCCATTAAAGTAATCAGATATACTTACCGCGAAATAAAATGCAATCTTCGCTGGCGGAGAATCTACATATGAGTAGAAGCAGGCCTTCTCACTCGCATCAAGCAAATATGTGAGTGCGGTCGCGGAGACGAGGGTGAGCCCATGGGCCAGCGAGCCCAGCACAACGGTACGTAGCCGCATTGTTCAAGTTCCAATGGGCCGGGGCTTAATGTGATATTGTGGATTTGAGAGCGAGATATTGTTGCAAAAAGGGGAGGATGATGCTGTGTCGACAGCTACCCTGAATTTGGCCTATTTGGCCGGAACAGGGGCTGTATTTGCATTGTTTGCATCGCTAACCAACTAGGTAACGCCAAGCTTTGGCAAATGCTTTCCTTGATAGCTAACTACAATGCCCCGTTGAGGCCATATATTGGCGACCCCCAGTACGTTTCTGCCACACCATGATTGTGGTCGGGGTTGCCAATATTTATGGTCTGGCACTGTACCTTAAGCATAGCTTGTCTTATCCAGGCATGAGCAGAAAGAAATTTGATGAAAAAGGAAGATAAAACAAGCAGAACGAACTAGAAGCGGTGAAAATCGATATATAACCCATTGCTCCCCTATCCTCCATTGCCAACTTCCTAAATATCTGTACATGTATTTTTAACTCCGTGTGGGATGTAATTAGGATGCTGGCAAAATGCAATCCAGCAGCTTCTCTGTTTTTGGTTTGAAAGAGAAAAGAGAAAAGAAAGAAAAACGAAAAGTAACAAAAATTGGCAGTTGACTAGTTCCGTATCGCAACGAAGCAGAAAAGGAAAAACAATGTCGAGATATGGAAGGAAAGACAAGATGAAGAAGTATAGAGATAGATATAAAGATAAAAATAAAAATAAAACGAATACCATTGATGATCAAGTTAAACCGCCATAGACCGTAAGAAAGAGAAGGAAATGAAAGGAAATGAAAGGAAATGAAAGAACATTAAAACGCCTGGCCTCTTCAATTATGCATCTATCGAATAAAGAAACTTTCGCTTCTCCAGAAGCTTCTGTTCTTATTTACATGATCCAGTCCGAGCACATCTTGTGGCTCGGTGGCTAAATCGGCGAGAACGTCATCTGGAAAATAACCGTGAAACAAAGTTAGTGACCACAGAATGAGAACACCCTAGACCTGGTAGTTCAAAACCTATTGGGGAAATATGAGGAAACGAATTTCCAAAGGAAAGTACGTACCATCTTCAATGTATCTTGGGGTACAGAACCCTTGACGTAAAGCCATGGCAAACTTGATTTTCTCAAACTGCTTGCCTCGAATTCCTGTTCGTTTCGAGAGCCGTTCCTTGGTCTCCTTGAAGATCTCGCCCTATAGTTTAGAATATGAATTAGCAATGCACATTCCCTCTGTGAGATAGGGGGTTATGGAGTAGTAGTAGTGGTAGCTAGACATTGAAAAACAATATATATACGAACCGGTTTCACAACAAATCTAAAAGGGACTCCATGTGGCTTATTGGGCTCCTTATCAAAATTGAAGCAATCAATTTTGAATTCACCTTCTTGCATGTCAAGTTCCTCCTGTGGTATCCGCTCGATATAGAGAGTAACATAGTCCGAGAGGCTGAGAATGCTATAGTTTTCGGGGATCTCTTTGTAAACTTTTCCGCCATAGACCTCATAACAACGTAAATTTTTGGACATCTCTTCATCGAGGTTAGCCCTCTTCCGGAAGCTTAATAGAAGATCACCAATATTGCCGCTCTTAGAAACAAGAACGTCAAATGGTTGCTGTAGCAGTAGATCCTGTTAGACGGCCAGAACATTACCAACTGAAGTGGGGTAAGCGAACCTCTTTGGAAATGCCATCCGGAAGCCAAGTGACCTTTATTATCTTCTTCGTTTCATATTCGCTTAAACTGGTTTCCAAAATTTCGTAATAAAGGGCGTCTGGTCGATGCGCAGCATATCCGTAAGCGGAATACTGGCTGGTGAGAATCTGCTGGAGATTTTGGGTCGCATTCCGTTTGATGAACGGCTTAGGTTTTCCACTATTCTGGAGTACAGGCGCAAATCGTATATGAGTCGGATCGACATTCAAATGTTCCCCAACTTTCGTTGTCCATTGCTCGTATGTCATCTTGCGGCTGAGCGTCAGATCGAAAGTTTCGTTATCATCTGGCTTTAGGGGAGCAAATTTGACTGAGATACGATTGAGGAGGTAATCGTAGTATTGCCTCGCATCTGTGTATAGGACAGTAGGAGGGAGTCTAAAAGCAGGATTAGTTGTTAATACCGAGGAAAACAGGAGAAATGGACATTTAAGGTATTTCATACTCAGAATCGTTGACTTGGCGTTGGAAGCAGATGATATCCCCATCTTGTATTTCCGATTGTTGGAACGTCTGTTTAGATTTCATTGGCTCAATCATGGAGTGTTTGATTTCCTAGTTGCTGTGGTAAGTTGCGAGCCGTAGAATGTGCTGGGGAAAATAAATACATACCTCATATAATATGAATGGGGTTCCTGCAGGCCAATTCATAATCTCCAGTATTGGCCCGGCCAGTTCTGATACTTTAGAGTGCTTTCGAACAAAAGCATGACCTACTCCAGTGAGAGTTTGCTGGAGAACATCAAAGTGTTTCAGGAAAACGAGGCTCGTCGCGTTATTGCCTGAGGTTTCTGGCCAGGTTACTTTCCCATCCGTACCTATTTCTCCTACCTCGACAAATAGCCGGAACTGATTTCCCTTGGTACCAAACCGAGTGAACGCCTCCTCAACAGACATTTCGAGATCTTTCAGGGGCTGATCAGGACGTGTTGTTTTATTTTGACGATTCACCATTACCCATAGCCTCACTTGATCTGGTGTCAATCCCTTTTCTTCCGCGATCTCGGCCGCAAACTCGCCAACTTTCTTAGCCCTAAGGACGCGGTGTATTTTCGCAGCTGCGGGATTGTCAGGTTCCAAATCTAAGCTGGTCAAATCGAATCCGTGATGAGACTTGAAGGACTCATCAGTTAACAATCCAACGTTCATATAAAGATGTTGCTCCTCCCGCTCCTTTTTCTTCCGCGCTAGCTCAGCACGTTCTTCATTGAGACGCTTTTCTATTATGATTCAGATGGGTTAGCAGTCAGCGCCTAGGTATTTATTAAACGCAATACACAATGGAATGACGTACCGAGGTGTGCAGGAATGTCATCTTTCTTCAAACTAACAAGTACATCATCCACGCGAGATTTCCTGATATAAACCAACATGTATGCGTTCATTGATCGTTTCGTGGAGAAGCCTCGCATGTATGGTTGTCTAACCCCGGCTGTTCCGTTTGCGAGGTTGGGATATTCCCCACCAAAATTTTCCTCGAGAGTTTCCTTCATGGTTGCGCGAATAACTTTGTCGTCGTCAAATCTATAAAATAAACTGTCCTTAGTTGGTCGCAGATATGCATAATAGTGCCCAGCATTGAAGTCACCGCTATGCACAAGAACGCCGTGTAATTGATAGATCCAAGGTTCTGATTTATCTGCATCCTCGGAAAGATACGGTGCCGCGTCAAACTCTTCTGGAAACTCGAGTCTGTCGTTGATTTTCATCATAGCGTCTCGGTTGATGTCATATTCGAATCGTTTGAGATGAAGGTGAAGAACGGGAGGGAAACTCTCAAATATCACGCCCTTTTTCGCCTCCTGTAGTTTGTATGGTTCCCCAGCATCATACTTGTTCTCTCCCTCTAAGGTTTCCACCTGGATGTAATCTTTGAAGCTGTCATCCAGCGTCCGATTCCCTCGAACGTTCAATTGGATATCCCAAAAGTCCTCTATCCTGGACGACTCGTAGTCAACGTGAATGCAGGATATATATGTCTTTGTCTTTCCAACGAAAAGAGAGGGAAGTGCTTTTTCGGCAGGAGTGCCTTTCATCTGTCCTTCGAGTTTGTCCATTAATAACCTGGAAAGTTCTTGGACATCCTGTTGTTCAAAAGTATGTCTCGATTCCCAGCCAAAGGAGGACGTGAGTTCGGCTGTCGACACTGGAAGATCGCTAGTTTGCAGATGGTAAAATAGTCGCTGAAGGGTCCACGCGGAATTTGACCTATTGGCATCGTGTTCTGTGGGTATTTGATATACGGCCTACAACTTTGTATTCAGCAGCTGTTGTGAGCACGGAAGGAGATGGAGCCTCACCTTTCGGAACGAGTTTGTAAAAAATAGAGACTGTAGTAATGAATTTAGATAGCAGGTGGCACCCTGGTTTCTGAGCCCTACCATCCCAGTTTCTTTCTTCGAATCGTAACTACGGCGGTCTATTAGCTTAGTAAGGTCGAAGTAGTATGACACGATATACAGACTTTTGGAAACTATGCCATAAAACTCCTGTTGGATCCTTCACAACGCGGACATATGCGGTAACGTTGGCGGCTTCATTCTCCACCAAAGGAGTACCTTTATCATTGATGGATTGCTGGAATAATTTCCGCAGTTCGCAAAACCGTGTAAAACCCCAGTCGGCCTCATCCGCATTAAAGCGGTGGTGTGCGACTATGGAGCCGGGAAGTCAGCCAGGATCCAGCAAGTACAATATATCCTATTTCGGTGATAGAAAAAGGGCTGCATACCATGGGTGATATATAGCGAAGGGTCATTTTTATTCCAGAGAACCAAAGCAAATTGTACACAAGCATACCAACCATCCGGGGGTGACTTCTCGAAGCCGTGTTCGAGGTAGAAAGACGCATGTTCGACACCGTTCCCGAATGGGAAAAACAGGACGCGCCTATATATTTTTCGGGATTAGAAGGCAAGCTTTCACTTTGCGAACGATCGCATAACGGGCTGGGACCTGGAAGTATCAGGAAAACCCACCATGGAGCTCCTCCACATTCAAAAACCGGACCGTGCTCCTTCCGCCGCAATTTTGTCCAATTCTCGATGTTCCATGTATGATACGTCTGCGCTTCTGTTTCCAAATCCGGATTCTCAGGAAGCACCTTTGCCATCATCGCCTCAACTGCAAACAGAATGAATTGTTAGAACGTAGACCAACCCAAAGAACACCACACCACATCATATAATCTGTTATGGTAGATAGGGCGTAGCCGGCGGCGGGCGGTGGACGGTGGATAATGGGCGGCAGTGGGCCAGAGATGAGAGCAATGTCAGGCGGGGCATCGCAATCGATAAGGAACCATAATGCAGAAAACGAGGATTCCGATAACTCGTATTGCCAGGGCAGAAACATACAAGTAAAGAAAGGGGAGGTGGAATGGGGTCAAGGACATACAGTCGGTAGCCAGAGGCTCCGGTTCGGGCTCACTGGCGGAGCCAGGTGGAGACACGACGACGACATCAGAACGGTCATTGCCGTACTGGTCGTAGTCATCGACAACCATATCATTATCCGTAAGCTGCATATTACCCATTAAAGAGGGCATGTCAGCTGCATTCCCATCGCGGTCAGCCATAGTGGCTACGGTTGGCCGTTGAAGGGGAAAGTTGAGGCACCACATGTGTGTAGTTTTCAGCGAAGGATTCGTTTGACTGCACTCACATTGTCCATTTGCTAGCAGTATATGGCTGGGGCAATGGCGGGAAGCAGCTCTCTGCCTCGTAGTCCCCAAAATTCAAGACACAGAATCAAAGAAACAGACGGGTAGGCACTTGTGTTGTCAGCAAATGTCGATGGTGCAACGAGTTCGAGTATGGAGAGTAGTTTGGTGTAGTTGGCGTAATGACTTTTTTTTTGTTCTCTAGCTTACCTCTTTTAACTCATCGTTTGAGCGTCACAAGGCTGAGTGGCGGGACTTTCGGTCCTGAGAAGTCTATTGTGATTTATCCTCTTCATCGGTCCAACCGAACACTTGTGAACGGTACCAGTATTTCTCTGCATAGCTTATTTATTCGACTTCATCAGCTTTGTGCTATTTTTCTACTTGGAAACAAGGCCGTTGCGGGTGGACACACTACGGTTCTGCCAACAACATTCAATCACTGATATCCAGCAGCATGATAAGATATATTCTCGATATTCTCAATATTTTTCAAGAAATACATACCAGCGAAGCGGCTCTACCGCCAATATTAACTGTGTATGTGCTGGTAAGTGAGTGCTACAGCGGTGGACCGGTGAGCATCCGCGAAGGATATTTGTCCTCTAGTTACTGTCCATTAACCATCGCCTTGTTTAGCTCAAGTGTCAAGCGTCAAGCTTCTATTTAACTTAGCACATAGTTATCTCTTATTCGAAAACAGAATATATCTTGGTTCGGTCAGTTTTTCACCACATACTCTGTCTGGGTGTATCCAACTGCGGTGCAACATTTACCATAACTATGTCAAAGCCAACTGAGATTAGTTACAGCCACGATGAGGTCTCATTCATTTAAGTTTCCTTGATTCAATGCTTGCAACACACATATCACCAATAGAAACCTTGATGGAGGAGTTAGAGTGACTGCTTTGCACTGAAAACCAAATGATCGGGCCATGGCATTCATTCAGCAAAGCATGGATTCAACCTGCGTCATCTATCCTCATCCATTGTAGCGAGGTTTCCCAGATCTGACAAAGACGTGAAACAGCATGATATCCTGCAAGTCTTCACAGCATTTACCTGAATTTGCACATATAACGACATCTGCCTGGCAGAAGAAGCCTCAGATCTCATGTCATTCCACAATCGGTAGGCCGTCTTGGAGATTGATGAAGAGGGCCAAAACCAGTATTGAAAAGAGAGTAAAATCCAGAACAAAAGAATAGTGAGAACGAAGAGGGTTCAGGATCGAAGATTGCAAGCAAGATAAACATGCTTCATAAATATTGCAAAGATGGATCCCACCACCTTGAGACGAGATCCGTTTGAGGCCTTACTCCCCATTTATTGTCAAGAATTCCCAGTCAGAATTCATCATTATTTAGGGCCGAGATGATGAAAGTTTGCCTTCGCGTATGACCACCAGACCCATTCTCGAGGTGTTCCTTTGTGTAGATGATTCACGGAGGAACTTTGTAAGGGGTATTTTGTGCTTTGTCTACATAAGGAGATTTTCCGCCTATCCCAACTGATACCAGGAGAAAAGCAGCTGAATCGACCAAATTGAACTACTATGTAGTTAGCAACGAAGAATCAAACTTGGCTGACCATAGGCTTCCTTGCCCATGAAGCCTCTTGGGCTCCGGCGTTTGCAAAAGCCGTCCCCCAATTATTGATAGTGGCACATCTTCTGCAACAAGAGACACGGGGTATCTTAACCTGATTCTTTACACTGTCTCCTTCTGTTTCACGCTGAAACTCGTGATTGGAGCTGCAGATGTCTGCCAGAACTCCATGTTGTGTCGTCCTTTCCCGTGTCAAACTGGAATCAATATGCGTTGTGGATGTTTCCGTCAATACATTGACTTTATAACCATACTGCATTGTTGCTGAGCGACTAGATAAGACCGGTGGAAATTCTGCTAGGCCAAAGCAACGACAACCTACAGCTACAGCTACATCATACGACGCTGCAAAACGCCCCTGCTTCCGAAGTTTCATGCTACGACTGGACCAGGAATTCCGGCTTAATGCCGGTAAAAAATGGGCCCCAGGTATTTCATTTCTCTGCCAACTTGAGAGCGGATTTGAAATTTCAGCGATATACAAACCTCAAAAATTAATATGGGTACATGCTCTATGCATTGATCAGGACAGTCGCCAAGTGCGCTCACATCAGGTATGCGATGTGGGACATCTATCGAAATGCCAACAGGTGCTAATTTTAATCCGAGAAGAGAAGAAATATACAGCTACATTATTTGAGATCATGCCTGGATTAACAGAGCATCGGGAACCAGCTATCAAATTTGTCAAAAGCGCTTGTGGAACTCCATTATTCGATGTATTCACTCGGCCGTACTCCAGACAGACATGGATCATACGAGAGTTAATTGTCCTCAAAAACAGCCTTTACGATATGTGGAGGCAGGAAGGCCGACTGGACTGCTTCCGCGGGGCTGCATACCACATTGTCCAAGTTGAGCTACACCAAGACCATCTATCCTACCTTGCACAATATTCTGTTCACTCAACGTGCAAACTAGGTAGAGCTCCGGACATTGACATTCTTATATTCGATTGAAACAAATGAAGCGTAGCCTAACGGCTTCGTAAAGGGTGTATGGTTAGGAATTAAAAATAACAACTAACAAATAACAAATAATAAATAATAAAACCAAAAACACAACACAGCAAACCAAAACGAAGAGAGGATCAAATTCCTAAGCTCACCAAACTCCAAGTCCGCTAGTATGCCAACCATGGTATGTCTATCGAGAATAATCAATCCCTTTCATCTTTCCAGTTGCCCAGCCAACTACAGGGCTCAACATACCCCCTGGAAAAAAGTCGTTAATTTCGGTTATTTGCTTTCTCCGCAATCGGAGACTTCAAATACTTGGGCCCAAATTCCAGGACAACCCACTGGCAAAACGCCGTCCAATCGGCTTCCCAAGTATTAAACGCATCAGCCTGCTGCTTCGGATCCATGCACGAATGTTCAATGCTCCATTCGGCCAGAATGCGACAACCATGGAGCGTGATGGAGTCGATGTGTAGGATGGTTTGATAAAAATCGTGAGAAAGTGAAGAGCTTATCAATTACGAAGGGAATATTTGTGTTAGCCACAACGCCATCCACACGCACAACCATTGGAGGTGAAACTACCAGGGAAAAATAGATGAACAAATGGAATATAAACACCTCAAGAACTTACCTGAAATACGCTGGATTATCACTATTAATCGTGCAGGGTACCGCATTTGCTAGAAGGATTGGTAACACATGATTCTTCATGGATGGGCACAGATGCAGGATCTCATTGGAGATAGGGCAGATCTCCAGCGCAATTCCGCGCTCTCGGCACATTTGCATGAGTAGTGGGTGCTGGGGGATCGCGAAACCGTGGCCGATGCGCTTGGAGTCAAGAAGAATGGCATCGTAAAGGTTGTTGTCTGTTGGACCCTGACTCTCTAGGGTTTCTCCTGCGTGGAAGATAAACGGGATATCCAAACCGAGGTTGGTGCATGTGGCTCTAAATTGCAGGAATAAGGGGAGGTAGTCGCGGATTTGGTTGCCGCGGCTTTCGCAGCCGACCATATCGAATCCTGCAAAAGCAATGATGATGTTTTAGTTAGGTTCACTGCAAAATGAATAACGAGAGGCCCTTTATTTATTAGGGTTAGACAGGTGGATATCACGAACCGCAGATCAATTCTGGAAATTCTTGTTTTAAGGAGATGCAATCGTCGAGACACCAGGTCATTTCTTCGCTTTTGATAGAGCGGGGAGCACAGTAGATTACTTTTAGTCCTTTGAAGCGGCTAGCACCGTTTCCATCGGCATCGAGTTGCTTGATTGTGGCATTGACTTCGTCCCGGATGATCTGCATCCAGGAGCGGTGATCTAATTGCCTCTCACCGTCATCGCTGACGATATATTTGTCGAAGAAGTTTGGTCGGACTTCGGCGTACATAATGTTGTCTTCGACGAAGCTGTGGATAGCTTTGCCGATGTAGTTTCGGAAAGCGGATTCATAATTAAACAACCCCTTCATCATCTGTGTGCGGCGGTTAAATAGATCCCAAACCCTAGGTATTTATTTAGTAAGACGATATTACCTGATCGAATAAAGGGGTAAAATAAAGTTGTTATCATACTCCTCCAAGTTTTGGTCAATCGCGTGCGCATCCTCCAGCGAAATAAGCAGTTTCTTCACCAACCATTCCTCCGCCAGTTCCCTGCCGCCAGGAAAATCCTCGAGAAATTTGGAATATCTCATCCAAGCTAGAGGTTCGTAATTTGGGTCGAAAATGTCTGCTCCCTCGGTCGAATCTTGCAGCACAGAAAATGTTATTGCAGCATCATTCAAATTGTCATGCACATTCAGAGACCGAGTGCTCCGAATGAACATGCATTTGACATTGCGAGCCTGAGCGACAAGGAACGAAGGGTGGAGAACGGTGTTGAAATGGCAGTGCAGATGCGCTCCCTTGGGCAACTCTCTGGCTACTCGCATCAAGTCACTACCGCGGTTGATCAGGTCAACATTTGCGAGGAAATGGTCTGAAGCGCCGGCTTTGAGGTATCTACTCCGTTCCTCGTCGCGGATAGCCTGCACAACCAAGGCTGCATCATTTTCGATCTTCGATGCTTTGTCAACTTCGCCGGCATCGAAGGCCAGTTCGAGCTCTTGCTTCCACAGCTTGTCGCGGGCCTCGTTATACCGGGCTATTAGTGACTGGGCGATGGAAGTTGAACTTCCCGTAGCGGATTGTTTGTCGCTCTGGGATTTCCTCCGATTGGGGAATGATGCCTGTGCCCATCGGAACTTGACCATTTTGTTATTTATTTTCCTGGGGGTGAGATTGTTCGTTGTCCATCCAACACAGCTTTGCTGGCTGTGCGCATCAGGGAAATATATAGAAAACAAAGGTGAGCATCGAATGCCCAGTGAGGCGGTGCTTTCTATCCATTTACCGAAAATAATTTTTATTCAGTTTGTTCCAACCCCCGGCTGGCGTTTTGAGGGGATTCTTCCTTTGTCTTGCGTGATGGCAGATTCCCGTCACCAGCGGCCGAATTGTCAACAATCCACGGCGGATTTCAAGAAGTGGCTGATTCCAATCGAGATCCGAAGATTCTTCTCCATTTTGAGAACGGGCTGACCCGCATCATAAAACAAGAGCTTGAGTCAAATCCAAAACTGGGGCTCCATAAACGTGTGGCTTTGAAGATTTCTAGCGTACCCTGGCATCCCTTTATCTTCAACGATTGGCCTTTGTTCACGGTCCGTTGGAGCACTAAACCAGCCACCGCCAGGGGTTCTAACACATATTAGATTTTGATAGGCTCGTCGTTGCTTTGTTCAAGCTATACACATGGGTTACGAGGGCTACAACCCAGCGCCAACCAGGGCCGTCTGAGGATTGGAGCAACCTTTGCAGCCTACGGGGCAATATGACGGGTGAGATCAATCGAAGTCCAAGACGTGCTAGAGGCTCCGAAAAGTAGCTACTGTCTGCCCAAACTCTCCTCAAGTACAGAGTTGGCCAAATGAATTCAACAAATGCAAGATGCTCAAATTCCCCGAGAAACGCAATGACTGGAGTCTGGATATTGTTAGCTTGCTCGCCGTCATTGGCGAAAGCGCCATGTCGGCACATTCCCAACCGCTAACGGCTTCAGTTCTTTGTCTGCTACCTCGTATCCTGCCTGCTCCTCAGGCGCTTTTAAGACACGAAAGGCCAACCCGCCTCCCCTCCATTCCTGCACATATTGTGAGCATCCACTCCGGCACTCTCCTCGTGGAGCTTAACCATTTTGCAAATCTCCTCTACAGCATCGATCTTCCTAGCTTCAACATTAGAGAGATCCGGATCAAACATCGAGAAGGCTACGAGGAAACTCTCAGCGACGAGAAAAATCTTAGAAATCGTGTTCTTAGAACGCCAAAGGGTGTGATTCATGCCAGGCGTTTTTCGCCCCTATCCATCCTATCAGTTGCATCATTCTTGCTATCTATTGGCCTGTGTGTATGGGCTGTTATCCTCGAGGATGGCGTCGCAGTTGTTGCGATCGTGGTGGTGTCATTAACGTCTAGTATCATTGGATTATCCTCCATGTGGCACGCAAATTTGACGGTGCGGAAACGCAAAACGGTTGTGCCGGACGGTGACCTGGTTGTCCGGACGAGACAGGGAGCATTCATCATCATACGGTGTACGGAAGAGGTCGCCCGCGAGCTCTACACAGGTACAGAAGAATGTAGCTATGTCGTCGGCGACCAGATATTCCGCGCCCTAGTTGGGGTAGGCACATTCCTGCTTATGAGCGCTGTCATCCTGATGGGAAACTCTACTTGGACTATGCAAGCGGCACTCGGCGGTTCATACGTCTTCCTGAACGGCTGCTATCAGATCGCCGCACTGTTCCCCAAAGGCTGGCATTGGAATCTTATACGTTATGAGATGGAAGAGATCAGAAGCATGGAAGGTAATACATACACGCAAGCACTGTGGAAGGCCATTCATGTTTCACAGTCCACCGACTGGGTGCGGGTGAGCCATGCAGCTCCCAACTCCGAGGCATGGAGGGCGTGGATCGATCTAGCCGCGGAAAATATACATGACCCAAATTGGGATGCGCAGAAGGTGTTGGACGACCTGCTAAATGCAGAGATGAACGAGGCTGGATTTCAACCTGTAAAAATGGGTGTTGTGAGGGAGGAATCACTCTCACCTAAAAGTGATGAGAAATGATGATTATCTTTGCGTTTTTGCGTGATGACATTGGTTTAGCATTACTGTTTGATAGAGTTTTCGGTTTATAAATACTTGTCGGGTGCTTCGCACGCCCTTGCGCAAATTTGAATCATTAGCTCATGAACAAAGATATCGAGTTGAAGTTATCGGAATAAGCTCATTACTCCTCCTATCTACCATCTGGTCTACCATCTGGTCCAGATTTCCCGGGTTACTGAGGCTGCTGGGTCACTATTGGTACCATCAAAACCCCGGGAGTTGTCCACAGCCATGGCCAGGCATACTTGAGGCATTCTTGCAGACGAGCGCGGATTTTATTGGGCAAAGGAGATAAATGCCTTTTTGATAAACGTCGCGGAGGGTCTGGTAGTAACAGTTAAGGAGTCCCGATGTCCAGAACCCAAATCTAGGCTCCCTCAGGTGAAGTCTTGCGGTCAGAAGTAACACACCACCATGCAATATATTCGCGGATCATAACATATCAAGTTGTTTGCTTGTTCAAGGCGAGGGAAAGCCTTGCAGTCCAGCCACTGCTCACGGTGTTTGGTGCCCACATTCTTGCGCCCAACCACCCAAAATCCAAGAGGCTAGGACACTGTAAATCGGGACCCGCAGTATCAGTTGTTGTTCCACTCACGGAAAATGGTATCCTGTTTGGAGACATGAATTCCAGACCGTGGTGGTTGCTTTTCTTCACGTCCCTTGCAGGATACACAAAGGCCATCTTATTATCTGTTCAAAGTTGCAATAGCAAACACAGTATTTCCAATCTCAGTTGGCTCTCGGATGGTGGAGTCACCAGGTAGGTTGTTTAAAAATCCGCTCGATTGTTGTACTCTGCCGTAAAACCCAAGAAGCCCACTGGGCAAATGATCGCAAGGCGTACAAACTAGGATCCGGCATCCCTTGTTCAAATAGCGCCTTGTAACTATGAAGCTGCTGGCACCTACGGCAGCCTATAAGCGACAAATGTGTCAAGTGGGTTTTTTATACTAGTGTTACAATGTACAGTACACACACCTATTCTATTTATTGAATAGAGCTTTAACTAGTTATTGATTATTAGAAAGCAATGCATTGCTAGATATCATCTTCAATATATATCATCACTGTGATAAGATAGCACTATAATCACTAGATTATCCATAGTGAAAAGCCAACATAACCATTTGTGAAATGGTTGTGCTCATAATGATATATATACCCATGGGTGTGGTGCTGCCCACAGCGGGCGTGGCCACTGAACCCATCACTGATACACTGCGACCGCCAGCTGCAGCATAGTGGGGAACCACATCACTAGATATCATTGTCAATATATATATATATATATTATATACAGTGGTTTCCACACTATGGGCTGGTGGTTGCAGTGTATAGATAATGGGTTCAGTGTTCAGTGGCCACACCCATTGTAGGCCAGGCCACAGCAGATCCATGAATATATATATCACTATGAGCACAATGATTCAACAAATGGTCATGTTGACTTTTTGCTATGAATAATCTAGTTATCATAGTATCCGTACTAGCTTATTATATCTAGCAATGATATCTTGCAATAATAGCTACAATGATGTAAATTCACTGTTGTAAAATGTACAGTACAGTACTGAACCCATTTGACACATTTGTCACTATAGGCTGCCGTGGCACCAGAAACCTGTGCCAATGGCGTTGGCCTTGGGGCCTCTGAGGTTCTCGAATCTCAGCGGGAGCTTGACAGGGAGAGCTGTTTAAAGTTTCGACACCGTTCTCACCGCCCAACGAATGACACATGCAACTCTCGGGTTATCAAACCGCCCGCATCCGCGCCCGCACCCCACAACCTTTTCATCTACTCGATATCTCTCGCATCGTTTTTGGCCAGCATTACAGCAACAGTTTAGGATGATCTAATCACTGCGGACAATGAGTTACGGTGATATACACCTCCTTGAGCAGGCCCATGTCGAGCGTCTCTTGGAAACCATTCCCTGTGCGAGAGACGTGAATGGCATTCCAGGATGCTTCAGCGGCAATCAGTTCAATGGCGGAAAGCCATCCGGCTGAAAGCCTTTTTTGTGCAGACGAGGTTTATCTCATTTGACAAGCAAAGCCCTCCTCCATGGCGACCAGGCTCTGTCCTGGATGAGTGAGTAAATTCCTTGTTCTTCTGGTCCACATCCGCTTTTGCCCAGTATTTATTCAGGATTGGAGAGGATTTATTGTTAACAAACTAATTAAATGCCTTCTAGATGGGTTGAACGTGAAGTGAGACCGATCAGTTTACGCCAGTTGACTTTTTTTGGTCGCACAATAACCGAGTCTCGATTGATTAGCTCTGCAAACTATGTGCGAACAGAGCTTCCCACCAGGTCAGTGCCCATTCGGTCATATATCCGCTCGAAAGCAGGTTGAGGCCACCAATACCGATAAAGATCTAACTCAGTGCTGACCTGGTCATTTTGCTAGAATCGCCCACCGTCTTCGAGACATGCAGAAGCTTCCTTATGTTGTTGTCACCAATCCGCACCTATCCCTCGTTTATGAACTTTACTACAAGGCCTTCGAGAAGTTCCGCGGTGTTCCCGAAATCAGAACCTTGGAAGACAATGACAAATACTGCGATATTCTACGATCCACACTTAGGGAACATTTAACCGTAATACCAAATCTTGCAATGGGTGTATTGGAGTGCCAGAACCTGTTGAACCCGGAAGAAATGGACCGATTTATGAATACTTTGCTGCGTGCGGTACGTCAGGGAGGCAAATTATCTCGGTTGTGCCTTTCTTTTTGTGGTGTTGAGAAATTTGGCAGGCTGATAATATTTCTCTATAGCGGATTTCTCGTCGAGTTATCGCAGAACAACATCTAGCACTCACAGATACATTCAATTCCCCTTGGCATTTTCCGGATTCAAAGGATCGGACAGACCTGAACTCGGATTTCGTGGGAGAGGTATTCCTGAGATGCAATGCGAAGGAGGTCGTTGAAAATTGCGGCAAACGCGCGACAACGCTGCTGAAGCAGGCACTTGGACCTGACTGTCGGGTTCCTGATGTGGTTGTTCAGGGTCACATGGGAGCAACATTTCCTTATATCCTAAGTCACTTGGAATATATTATCGGGGAATTACTACGGAATTGCTTCCAAGCAGTTATCGAGAGATTCGGCGGCAAGTCCGAAATGCCTCCTCCAATTGAAGTTTTGATCTGCGAGGCTCCACAACATGTCATCATTCGGGTTTCTGATCAAGGGGGAGGCATATCTAGAGAAGCTTTTCCGTACCTATGGTCATTCTGCAAGGGACCCCATACTCAAGCCCGCCTTCACAACCTACAGCAAGTACCTACCATGGCGGCGACAATGCAAGAAGTGAAAGTTTCCGGCACGAAATCGGATGAGCAGGGCGAATCCCATACCTGCTACTACACTGCAAATGGACATCCGCACAGAGACAGCTCACTGGCATCCCTTAGTTCGCGCCCTCCAAATTTGCGGCTTGGGATGGGTCTGCCTATGAGTAGGGTTTATGCAGAATACTGGGCTGGCAGTTTGGAGCTGCATAGCCTGGAAGGGTATGGCGTCGATGCGTTCCTACAGATATCGAAACTTGGGAATAAGAATGAGCAGGTGACCACAAGAGCTTCGATAGATGCAGTGTGAAATGCAAGCCAATTCTCTTGATCTAGCTTTTCTGTTTTCACCTTTCTGCCTTGGGCTCCCCTTTTTTTTTGCGCATTGAATACTTTGCAATACATTTTTAATTTAGCATTTCATTGCACAATTGAGAGCTAGGAGCTATTTTATTGCTAGAATTAGCCCTCACAATAATGCTTCTCCTTTCATGTGGATGCGTCTTTCCTACTGCTAATCTTTACTCAACAACCTGGTTGTTTTTGGGGAAGTCCCGATCACAAAACAAACCAGTTCGAGCCTTCCCAATATAACAATAGCAAGCTTCAATAGTCAATATATGAGTTGGGGTGGAAGTTTACACATTCAACAAATGAACGGTCTGAGGACATGAGTTCTTTACTCCCGAGACAACACCAACTTAGGAGTTCATCAGGTATGCTGCAATATTACTGAACCACTCTAGTTCGTGTGGTTCAACACCTCCATATTTGTCTGCATTTTATTTATTCTGATGAGGTAGGAGTTTCCCCGAATGATTTCTTCAAGTGCTAGCTGATAAGCGGATTGTCCAATCTCTCAACTGACCGAAGTAAGCAATAGTCTGGAAGAAAAAAATCAGCCGCAGATGAAGAGCAGAAGGTCTAATTAAACAATTAATATCATAGTGTAGCTATAACTGAACTCATATAAATAGACTCATAATTTTTAATTCTCTAGCTAATGTAATTTATCAATGAGTTGGCCATAAAATTTCTAACAGCTCGACTAACTAGATTTTAATCTGAAATATCTACATTCATCATTTCTCTACTTAAATCATTCTTACAACTTCTCATGAATGTAGAGGTATCTTTGAATTTCTCACCTTTTCAACCATTTTTTATATAGTTTTAACTCTGTAACTCATTCAAAATCATCATACACTCTGTATAGTCTCTCTATATATATTCCATTCTTACAACTGTAAGTAAATTATCATCTGGCAAGTTGCTGGCCTGTTCTCAATAGTATGTGCTTCAGTCTATACTGAACAACGCCACCTGGCTTCCTCTCAGGACGTCAATGTCCAACCCTCATAGAAGGAACAACCACCAAAGGGCTTCTTTCCTGAGGTGAGCTGAAACTGCACCCATTTTACGTACCGCCCCACGTAAATAAAAGATAACTATCAGGACAGCATCCATGGCAGATCAGCGACAAGATAGTCAGTTACTACCGCAACCGCCCGAACCACTTAGCCACGAGAAATCTAAGCCACCAAGTGTGGGTATCTCAGACTGTACCTCTCTGAACTCCTTAGAGAGCGTCGAGTCGTCTCTCGTGCAGCCGTCAAGCATCACCAAAGCTCCGAGTATCCAATCTTTCATGAGTAGGGACACGTCTTCACCTCGACGATCCGAATATTTCCTCAAATCCGATGCATTTTCTGCCGCCACCAAGTTAGAAGTCAAACGACTCGCTGGAGAAAATTGCTGGGCGTGTGGGAGTGGGCCAGTCCATATTTGTCACATTATCGCGAAAGAGGACTCGCAGGTGGGAAATGCTACTTCTGCTACTTGTTATCGGAATGAGGCTAACATTCTCCTATGCGCAAGGCACAATTATGGAATGAATTCGGTCTAATAACCTTCCCCTTAACCTCAGTTGGAAATGCGGTCCCTCTATGCCCTCTATGCCGTAATCAGTTTGACTTGGTTGCCGACCCAGGCTTCCTCTTTATTCCCACAGATCTTCAATACTTCATCCAATTCGAGCTCAAGGACAGGGAGCGCAGAAGAGCAGATATGGAGCAGGGGGTAATCTCGAAACGAGAGATTCCAACTAGGGACATTTACAGGGCTCATCAAGTGAAACAAGGGATAATTTCGGCTGACTCTGTAGGAGGGCTGTACCTCCCAATTTTTCTGAAGCATTATTTCCATTGTAATCAACTCCCATTTGATGTTTTGCCGTATTTCTCCCGACCGAAACAGTGGCATGGAGCTCCCTTGGCCACTTTCCGTAGGGCTTTTCCGGTCCTTGGAAGTGCACGTCTAAACGCTCTAAGCCGTCAGACGCGCCTGGAATTACAGCAGCTACGCGACTTGTACTTCCTCACCGAGGAGGAAGATTCGCCAAGCATGGTTCCTGGTTCTATACCGACGCCAAGACCTCAGGCTGACGACAAAAAAAGGAAGCGATCACCCGATGACGATACGCGAGATGACACAGGCTCAAAAAAACCAAAGCCGACAGCAAGAGGAGATGCAGCACGAGAAAAGGGCGACAGGAGTGGGGAGGCAGGCACACATCGACAATGTCCTGCCACTCTCAGAGATTCTTCCCTCGACTGGGTCTTGGGACCAGACATTCCTACAGAAGAAGCTGTACGCCGATACGCGCCAGTGTTAGCTCGCTCAAGTCTATCATCTACCTTGGAGGGTGCTAATTTTACCTAATGGGAGTCAAGTCTAAGCCTGCAACTGTGATTCTTTGGTGCCATTTGAGGGCGTGTCTTTGGTGTTGTTCAACACTATTCTCCAATCTGCTATTCTTACCTTAACACGCCATGGTATATGATAGGGATTTTAGGGGAGCATTGTCATTGAGTTCTCCCAACATTACTTCGCGATACGAAGTTGTTATTCCGGGCACAAATAAGTGTGTTTTGGGTTTTGAGCGTTGCTTTCATACCACATATATTCATACTGAATAGGTAGGATCCTATCTTCCTTCCGTCATTAAACATATTCTCTATGTTGAGTGGTGGGCTCGCCTAACTTCCCTACAACTGACTCCTTTTCCGGTTCTAGAAATCCCACAACCAGCATAACTGGAAGTGCCAGCTGCTTAGTATTTTTATTGGTTAATCGTTTTCATGCCAAGTTACCATGCTTTACTGTACATCGTTACCTTTTTCTACGACCTCAAATCGATATCTATATTCATATTTCTGGACCGCGCTTGGTGGCTTGTATCCATTGTGCTGTATATATTTCGCGTGGAGATAAGGTTCCTGCCAACCATCCATCGTGACGTCATGGGATACTCTATTTCAACTCTCCGGGGGTCAATTGCCCTTTTGGGAAACACCCATTGCTCCTCCTCCATGTTTTGTATCGCTTTCTTTCTCCCCGCGATTGACGTCTGCTCCTCTTTGTTTTGATATACCGGACATCTAGATACGTTCTGCAAACCTCCTACCATCAAACCCAATCCCCCCTTTCAGGACATTCTTATATTCATCAAGCTTTCGCTCCTTTCCAATTGAATTCCTGCTGTGGTATATATATGTACTGGTAGTGTACATGTACATTTTCATGTGCGTGCAAGCCTTCCACAGCTATCCGGGCCCTCACATATTCATCTCGCAACCTCCCTCCCTGTGCCCGCATCCATTGAAGACTATATGACGCCCCTGAATTGGATGCCAATCTCTATATACTCCGGTATTCTTCTTAACTATTCCCTCGACCATTGCCCGCCATTGAACTGGCCAGAATACACCGTACCGATTTGCATTTGGGGGGATTGAGGACATTTCCTTTTCATATTTACCCTTCACTCATCTCCCTTCAATGCACAGTGGTGTTCTGCAAAATCGCCCAACTAATACAACAAGAAATCCCAAGCTCAGGGTGGAAAGAGAAAGCACCCATGGCAGCAGATGCACTCTCTGCTCTTTTTCTGATCATTGTTACGATATTCAGTAAGTGAACTGTTAGGTGTTGTATTTTTCCCCCAATGATAGGCATTTGAACTGGGAATCAACTACTCCAGAGATGACAATTGGAGAAAAGTGGAAAGAGGGCAGGGCCCCTGCAGGATCAATGTTTTTTCCCCCCCCTTATATCTGTGAATTGCTCAAAGACTCCTTTATTCTAATACTAACTCAAAATTTCATTCCTGTAGTTCCCCCTCTGGGAGTCTTCTTTATTAGCGGTTGCTCTCCAGACCTTCTCATCAACATCTGTCTCACACTTCTTGGGTGTGTTTAAATCACTCTCTACCTTAACAATGCTCTCCGTTTTCTTTACAATAGCCGGCGAATCGTCCTGCTTAGAGACTAATGCTTTCATCATCCTTTCTTATCTCGGCTAGATACTTCCCTGGTCACATCCATGCTTTCTACTGTGAATACGTCTACTACGATCGGCGCGCAAGGGGCCAACAGGGGCGCATGGCTTGTTCCCGTGCCCCAGGCATTTTCTCGAAGAGAATCCAAAATGGCGGCGACGTGACGGCTGAGTACTATTACCCTGCTCCACCTGCTCAGACACCCGCGACAGTGGCCCCAACCTCGCCGTATTCTATCCCCCAAGTTCCCCCAACGCAACAAGAGTCAGGGTGGACCCGTTAATTGAAGTATACCGCGGTTTTGAGCTCGTTGGACACAGAAGTTACTGTGGTGTTGTTTAACGGACAGAGCCTGTGTCTGGAAGAACGACATGACTGTTGAAGGATCTGAGAAGTCAAAAGTATGAGGTAACGATGGTGTTCATGCCAGTACAGGTGGTGCTTTTGAGGGAGTTGTTGGTATTCTTATTATGGGTTGGGAAATTAGTGATGGGCGTTTGAAATCACTCCTATTCTGCCTTTTTTTTTTCGAGCTTAAGCGGATACGATGTATACTATGAGCTAGTTGGATTGGGTATGTCAACAGGTGCCCTAATTGCCTCTCGTTGACTCAAATGGGCTTATCGGGAAGGTTTGTATAGAACAACTTTTTTTGTCCTCGGACAACAAATTATCAATTTCCTATGGGCCTATGGACTCCCTCCTTGCCCTTCATTCTTAGCATTGGTTGTTATGAAAGGAGGTTTTATCACTGTCGATATTTAGATCTATGAATAGATCTTACCATTCACAAGGGGTTCCTTGCAACAATAATACCCTCACCCTGGTGGCTTCACATGGTGACCAAATGATTAACCTTTCAAAGGCATCCGAAATGACACAACAGCGAATTGGATAAATTGGCAGTGTAAGTCGACCCTAAAAACTATCAAGCTTAAAATATGATAATCGTAGCAAAGACTCATATATCAACAAGTAATAGACGAAAAAGCCAAACCAAAAACCTTCATTCGACGAGCTGCCCTTCCAAAAATCTCTCACCTCTCCAATCCACACACAGCTCAGCTCGACTTCTACCCGCCGTTCTAGCCCTCCTTCTTGCCCGCAGCTTTCAACGCCGGGAAATTAAATGGTTTACTCCTGCCACCTTTTCCACCAGTAATAATAACCGTATCAAGAAGCCCACCAAGCGAGCCGCCAATATTCTCCGCAACCTTGCTGTGCGGACTCCACATCAGCGCACCTATCCACGGCTGCACATTCCAAGCTACAACTAGCTGCGCATTCTCACGCAAGGCAATTTGACCGGAGATATCTGTAATCTGGTATTTGGATTTCTGGTTACGGAGGCGGAGGAGGCCCGGATTCTTGGGCTTTTTAGAGTCCGAGGAGGTATTTTTGTTTGTTTTGGAGGAGAACCTGGAGGATTTGGACTTTTTGGAAGGGAAGAAACGGCGGGTTAAAGCGGGGATAGAGAGCGGGGATTCAGTGGCGGGGATTATCATGTCCCAAATTACAGATTCCGTGGTTAGGTTTGATGACGAGGAGGAAGTCGTGGGATAGGAGGCGAGGACGTAGACGAAGACTTGCTTGGTGTTCCAGTTGAAGAGTGAGGTTAGGTCTAGGGATAAGAGTAGTTAGTTGCTTTAGTTAACTTCGCGAATAGTGCGGACATGAGAGCGTATCGTAAAATACTCACCAGCATCGAGATCGAATTTAATCTGCGCATACTCCTCGCGCTTCCTTGCATAGTAATGCGGTCGTCCTTTGCTCCTATAGATGTCTAGAATTAGTCCCCACTGTTCACTGCCCAAACAACTACCCATTTCCCGACGATGTAACTCATCCCTGGGGCAGTAACTAAGGGAAGCGGGTCAGAACATGTCATACACTTGTATGTTCGAAAGGCTAACGTTCGTAACCGGATCTGCAGGACTCAACAGCGCCGTCAACGATGTGAGTGCACCTAGCAGGAATGCGAGGGTGGAGCAGAATCCAAATACGCCCTGGAACCGATTGAGTGCGGAGTGCATCACGGCAGAATTGAAGAGCGGAACCAACCGCCGTTTGTGCGGAGTCCGACAATGTGTGATAGAACTATTATAAGTATTGTTTGTGTCTGTTTGAGGTGTTCGGCCAGATGTCAATAAACTACCGGAGCTTTCGCGCTTATTTAAGCGTCGCGTCTGCCGCGGGTATTAGTCTTGGCATGTTTCGTTAGTGGGTAAAATTCACCCCAAGTAAATATTTATGAACGAGCAGTTATTTTATGGTGAATAAAACGGAAATCAAAACTCACTATCATTCATGGCGCCCGCTTAGAGTATATACTAAGATACGACGTTGCTATTCTCTTAAAACCACTGCAGATCAGGGTACCATGCCATATACGTATTATTTCTCAACGAAGATAAGCAATTAAATTGAATGAAAAAAAAAAAAAAAACCTTTGTTAGGTATCAGGCAGAATCTAATAGATGTCGAGGGTAAAGGAACAAGGCAAAGAAAACATAACAGAAAATAGGGTAAAAGAAAGCCCATGCAATTCAACTCCATCCACAATCTATGAAAGAAGGCCGGATCACTCGATCCCATCAAGTATCTCCTGGTCATGCCCCCGTACGTTCTGAGTACTGGAATCTGGGCTTATATTGTCGGGAGAAGGAGTCCTCGGGATTTCAGTGATATTTTCATTGTTTGTAGAGTCTTCGCCTCCATACAGCAAAATTCCCGACAGCAGTTTTTCTGGTTCGGATTGCTGAACGGCTTCATCTTTTAGGGTGACTGGGGCCTTGGAGATCTGTATTTGCTCATTTTGGTTGAGCTTCACCAATGCGCGTGTGGATGTTTCCTGTCGGGGCTCTTGCTGGCCACCACGTACCACTAACCTGTTTTCTTGGGCAGGGGAAGCAGGCTTGATTTCTGGGTTCTGTTCAAGTCCAGCTGAGTCATTCAAACGAGCAGTATCGCTTTGTGGTACCTTTGAAGGCGGATCATCCACCAATAGTATTTTTAGCGGTTTAGTATCGATCAGCCTCGGCCCTTCGTTAGCTTCATTCCGTTTTAGTCTTCCCTCTTCCTCGTGCAATTTGAGAAGAAAGTTCCGGAGGCGACGTCGAAGAACCCGTGATTTCATTGGCGGCCAATCGTCATATTCGTTCATCTCCTTTCTCACCAGCTTCCTAATGAACATGTCCGGGTCCCACATAAATTTTTCTAGATAAGTTAAGAGATACAGACCACAATCAGAAAAATTAGGTTGATGTGGGATATGTTGAGCAGCCATGCCCCCGATTCTTCGTGTGTCAATGGTAAGCGATCGCTTAGCTCTCCCTTCCTCCTCGAGATAAAGCCGAAGGATTCTTACGGTGAGGGATCGGGAACAGCCTAATGAATCGAAAGTGATGATAACGGGTTCCTTTGGGTCATATTGGGACTTCCGGTGAGATTTATTCGACATGGTTCCTGAAAAATCCCTCAATTTCCCAGAACGCAACGACTTAAGCTGATTCGACTGCGGTGAAGTGTTTAGCTCTTCCTCTGTTTGGACAATAGAAACGAGTGGTCCGTTTTCGCCTTCGTCCGGCCATTCACTCTTGTCTTGAGATTCAGGACTTGTGTCATTTTGCGGGGTATCTATTTCCGGTCTATTATCCGATAATGACATGGAATCAAAATCATTTTGAAGTTGGTCTTTTCGATTCCCTAAAGTCTGCGCAACAGTGTCGTTATCCTCGCTATGCTGTAAGACAGCTATATTATTTTGGCCTGTACCTCGATTTCCCAAATCAGGTCTCCCTTGTCTATGCGGAGAATCATCGGCCATGTCGTTTTCGGGTTTGTGGTGTTCGACAATGGATTTTGGATCACACAGAGCGGGGATGTTGCATATAATGGCCATATACCAATGCGCCTTTTCGTTGATTGGGACGATAATATAATCATAACTGAAAAGGTCCACATTCCTCGTCCACTTCTCTACCGCCTGGTAATTAATCTTCTGACCCTTAGGAGTCTTTGTCAGGCTTGCGAAAAAGAAAGAGTTGAAAAAGTAAACCCGTTTCGCCAAATCTGGTCTCTTCGTTTCCATGTGATACTCAAGAAAACGTAGATAAAAGCCGATGAGATTGTCGTTTAAATATTCCCCGTCCCTCAAGCGTTCCAAATCGTGGAATTCCACTTCAGCTTTCCTTTTGCCTTGAGGTGGGTATACAAGCGACCTGATGAAGTATTAGCAATATCTTAACACACTGATAATCCCGTACACTTACTTTAGCCATTTAGAACCATCTCGGAGAGGCGAAGGCGAAAGCTCATGGTCACTGTGTTCAAAAATTGGTTAGCGACGGCCTCCAATAATGTAGGGGAAAATTTACCCACCTATTAATAGTTGTGGGTTCCATTCGCTTCCGCGAGCGTGTGACACGCGAGCCCACATTAGTATTGTACGTTTTAACAGGAATAGGTATAGGCGGATCAGAATTTAGATGACTGGGGCTGAGAGGCGGCGAGATATGTTTTCCACCCTTGCGAGATCCGCGCAACTGCAGTGTATCTTCCAGCGGGGAGATTCTTGTTGCCCCGTCGCTGTCACGAAGGCTCTCGCTGAGCTTCTGCCGTTTAGGTTGCGTTGAGGGACGGACGATGCCAGTCTGGGCACCCTGAGGGCTTTCGCGTTTCGAGCCACCCAGATTGCGGATTCCTTGTCTCTTCTCCTCAACAGCGCGTTTGAACATACTTTCCATCCAACCACTATATCCACCATCAGATTTTGAATTGTTGCCCTTCAAATATTGGTGTGTTAACATACCTCGCTTTATCCCTTAATTTGACGTCATTATTAAGTTCCCACATCAACTTACAGTATCCAATCGCTTCTTTCTCAGACGAAAATTGTATTTTTAGCTCGTCTATCGAGCCTGAAACCATGGGAAACTTCACCGCAACTCTGGGCCCGCCGTGCCAAATACTGTTGATTTTTTCAATAAGAAATTCCTTGGACATCCAAGGACCGTTATCGCTTGTCACAAAAAAGGTACCGTCTTTAGCAATAAGCGTGCACCATTCCTCAACAGTCCGCACCGTATCGCGAAACATAGTAACAGAAAACGAATGCATATGAGTAGGTGAGTCTCTATGTCTTTTATCCGTACGTTTTCGGTCCTTCTTCATTACGACGGAGAAGTTTGTCGGGCTAATATCACCTTGCATTGTGTCCAGACGAACCTTTGCAGCACCACCTCTCCAAGCTTCAGGAACGGTCTTATCCCCCTGAAGCTCGTCTGGGCTCTCACGTGTATTAGAATCACGACGCTGACTGCCCGTCCGGGCAAATGAATCAGCAAATTTGTTGGTAGAGCTATGAGTCTCTGATTCCGTTGCACACGCGCCACCCAAATTGTTAATCGGTGGTACTCCAACAGCAGCACTCGCTTTTTCGGAAGCGCCAGACAAACCTGGGCCACCTGGTCGGGCAATGGCAGTGCCGATCTTCCTCCCAAGTCGCTGTGCTTTGGCTTCCATCGTAAAGAGCTCATCCTCGGTTACATTCGGAGTTTGCGGTCTTTTCCTCTTAAAATCTTGCATCCTCCTCTCAACGTTCCAGAATTCATGGGTCGTAGATTCCGTTTGATTAGTAGGACCACGGTTGTTAGATATCGGGGTATTTTGGCTTAGGTGTCGTGGGCCATAGGAATTAGGTCTGGGAGAAGGAGATTCCGAGCGTATAATCGAGTCGTCATCATTCACCACAATGACCTCAGCAAGAGCATGTGAATCGTCCGTCCTACGTCTTTTTCTGGGCCGCTTGCCTTCTTCTAGCTCCCGAAGCAGGTCTGAAGCGTCTTGTCCAAGTGAAACCGACCGAAGAGGCTTATTGCGATCCCTCCCGACCAAAGGGTGAATCTGTTTTCTATCGGCACGGGAAATAAGGGTATTTCGTGGAGCGAAATTCGAAAATGACTTTGTAATATCAAACAATTCCGTTAGTAACCGAACAACTCTTGTCTACAGAGATATGAGATTCTGCAAATGATACCTTCAAATCCGTACCAGCTCCTCTTCTTAACAGTGCTCCTGATGTTATACGAACGGCGTTCGGGTCCTTTCTGCTATATTCACCGCAATGTAAGGTTAAAAGTTCCCTTGTACCTAAAGAAGAGGACAATTTCACGGACTTGGAACCTCCCAATAATCTCCTTTCCTCCTGTAACTCTTCTTCGCTCTGGGGTGTAATTTTGCTAGAGTAGCATCAGCGTTAGCATAGGACATGCTATCATAAAATAGCTAGCGGGGGGATTCAAAACACAAACCCACATTTCGCGTTTCCTTAATGTGAAACCAGAGGTATGGTTGGATTGATGTCGATGTGAAGTGGAGGCGGACCGGACTCCATACGCGTTCTACATATTCCAACGAAAGGTAAGGATTGGTCAGTATCGGCAATCACCTACACAGCCAACATAAAAAATTGCTATAAAGCAAGTGAATAAAACGATATAGAGAGCTATGCTTGCCATACGCTTCCGAGCTGAAAGAACTGAAACGTGTTGCTCACCTGTCCGTTTGTAGCAGACAGCTGATCACTCACACCGGACATCTGGACCGGGACTGGTTTACCTTCGACACCATGAGCTATGTGTCGCCGTTGCCACCGTTTTGAGAGCTCTGGAGTTCGTGGTTCCCGTGCGGTGTTTGAGATGTCGTGTTCCGGCCAGATGAGGTGGGATAGCTTATATAGCCACTTCATAAGTTGGCGAAGGAAAACATTCGCGGCTGAGACATTATACACTGAGGAGTAGGAGGCATTAGGAATATGTATATGGGCTGTGGGGTTTGGTGGGATTGCAGGTTGTTTGAGCCGGGAGTGAGTGAGTGATGTGGGGAAGGCAAAATTGTCAATCATACATTTACGCGCACCGGCGTCCCGGCGGTCAACAGCCACCAAGGGTACGGAAAGCCGCCACCCGCAATGGCCATCTCGGAACGGGATTTTGCAGAGCGTTCAGTATCAGAATTTACTTAGAATCGATAACCTACATTCCGGCCCAAATCAGCTACTATAATTTCCGTTTTCTACGGCTTCATTAGTATATATTTGAAGTCTTGGAGGATGTCAGATACGTAACCGAATCGTGGCAAGAGGCAGAAAGGTATTTGCTTGTTCCTGCCATTGTATTCCTTCCAGGCCGTTAAATCCTCAAAACACAACAAAAGGTCTAGCTAGAATCCACCAGTTGATCAGAGTAGAAGAAAGGCCCATTTTGGCACTAAAATTTCCACTACTCTTTTCCACCCATACAAACGAAATGTGTTGAAGAAACAAAAGACACAACAAAGACCATCAGCAGAAACCCGTCTGACCGCAAATGCCGGGACCACAGCATCAGCACAAAAATAATAGGAAAACGGGGGAAAGACAAAGAGCTACTGTACACTGGCCACATTTGCATGCGGGCCTTTCTTTTACGATGCTGCAGTCCGCCCTTTATCAGCCGAAGTGTCATCTTGGTTTTGCCCACGTCGACGATCTGAGCCCTGATTATGGTGACTTGCATTTGCAGCGGCTTTATCCTGGCGGGCCTGGTCGATGGCGGAACGTTGCGCAATGCTATCGTCATGACTTTTCCAGACAATGTTAGTGTCTGGAGGGAAGGCTAACAGGCGTTTTATAGTTTCCCTGAAAGAAGGATTAGTAGCAGCGCGGGCAATCGAGCTGTATGAAACAAACACCAAAATAACATACCGAATTTTGATATTCCGCCCACCATCAATCCTCGTCCAGACAGACAGGACGTCCTCCCCACTTCTAACGCTCAGAACTGCCCCGCACACCTCATCGCTTGCTTCCGCAAATTGATCGCCCACCATTGCCAGAAGCAAATCTTCCCAATAGCGATCAGCAACCCCCTTCTTCAATCTGACGATCCATTTCCCTCCACGTTTGTTGGCTTCATCTTCCCAAACTGGTCGTATTCCCTTCTTAAAAATATGATAGTCCGACACCGCCGGGAGCTGAGAAGGCCTCTTAAGGTGTGAGTAAACGGCCCAAAAACTCTCAACAGAAGATATCGATGCAAGAGCTGTGGTAGATTTCTCGTAGTCAGAATGTTTTGGTGTTGGGGGTCGGTACCAAACGATCCAAGTAGACCTTATCGGGTGTTCTTTAAGAGCAGGAGTTGTTGGGGTATTATTGAGAGAAGAAGATGACGCCTTTGACTTCACGGTTTTATTATTCACCCCTTCGTCTTCTGGCCGCGTTTCTCGTTTTTCACTCGATTTTGGGGCGCTAAGATCAAATGCGCCAGGGGTTTTTGGTGTTTTGGCCGAGCCGAAGGAGGCAAACGCACCAGATCCTAAGCCAAAAGCGGATGAGGCGCCGGCGGAGGGAGATGGTGCGTTCGTAGTGAGGGGTAAGATCACGTTGAAAGGGTTCGATCGTCCGTGAGAACTGTCAGGACCAAATCGCTTGGATGTATGACTTCGAGAGGAATCTTGTCTTCCACTGGTCTCTTTGGCGTCCGAACCGGACATGGAAAGGGAGAGCTTGCTAGTGTCACTTGGGGTCAGCATCAAGACACGCTACACTCTATATCCAGAAGGATCATGTCAGTTTATAGTCCTACTTACTTCGACCGGCGAGTCCACAGGTTGGCATTGTCCATTGCGACCAAGCGATTTAGTTGGAAATAAGAGAAAGGTGCATCCAACAGAAGAAAAGGAGAGTAGCAATGTGGATTCAAATGTCGTGATACAAAAGAGTGGAAATGAAAAACAAGGCAAAAGTAGCGGGGTATGGAATTCGTGCAAGATGGGTATTGGGGAATTTTTTTGGAAATGATTTCTAGGCTAAATGCTGTTGGACTTTGAAAGTTGAAAGCAAAAGCGGAGCATCAAACATTAAGCTTTGCCGCAACACGTTTGTTTACCGCGCGTCTGGGGGTCTGAGGCGCCTCACTAGGCTTCTTTGGGAAGTGTACCTTTTATCCCAAGGTTCAATTCATCCGCGAACAAACAACAGTGTCAAACATCTTGTGCATGGCATGAAAATACTATCGATTCGTGATATCCCTGCACTTGTAAACACATTTCAATTTCATGTTGGTGAGAATAGGTCTATACGGAACCAGGGACTGCGGGAGACGCTATGTCCACGGCAACGTGAAGTGCAAGTTGAAGCATGAAATCCAGGTTTACTAGGATCTAATATGATGCGACCACGATGGCTATCAAGCACCCAGAAATTTGAATATGTCAATGTGTATGGTAATTCCAAGCTGTAATTTTTGTTACAACCCCAGGGTAAACAATGGGCCCCCCGGAAACCAATTTATACCGTGCTAAGCTTTTATCCCCCTCTGGGTCAATTCTTTCTAGATATTAGACTCAACTATTACCCTTAGAGGAAGTTAACACATCGGAAAATGTTGACAGCTGTAGTGGTCGGAGGTGGTGAGATATCCAAATAGAGCCGCATACATTAGCCTCTCTCTTGAAGCGTGTGAAAAATCTTCCAAGATTGCCATATTGATACCCTCCGGTGGTTGACCCTTCGATAGGAGTTGCATAGAAGCCATTTTCGGACAATGGATGACAACAGCATTTCCGAGAGGGGATTCATATTTAGGTTCTAACGAGTGATGTTCAATGATCGATATAATATTGCATTCCTTTGCTATTATCTAGTGTTTGCACTGCTATAGACAGCCGAATATAATTATTTAGAATATATCCGGATATATAATATTTATTTTAAAGGCCATAACAGAGCATAACATCTTCTTGGCATGTCTTTTTGACCTTCTCATATTTGTGCAATAGCGCTCGTTTGTAAACCCAACTGCGAATTTACCCTCAACAATATGGCTCCTGTTGAGTCGCAAACCTAATGGAAGGGAGTGGCCAGTGGGGAAAATCGTTTCGCACTTGCAGTGATCCCACCATTTCTCCCTTTAATGAAAGAGATCATAGGTTCGCTTCCTATTCCTACCTGGGATCGAGGACCTATTCGTCACTGCTATAGGGAACCCTCAAATCACCCCAGATAAGGATTCTACAGTATAGGATATCTAATTTCGCTATCACTGGTTTAGCATATCGTCAAATCATCCTTATGACGGGGAATCCGGGCCTCAAAGTTGCCCAAAGCGTAAGGAAGCTAACCAACATAGATTGCATTTTCTGTTGGAGGCAATGATCGTTGTGCCAGATGCTGCAGACATGGCAATTACGCCAGCCTGTGGCAAGGTTTGGAAAAGAAAGAAGTCATATTTGAAATTGATATGTCACGAAGAGCATGATCATGTAAAGGAGTTGCCAGTCGGCATCTCAAGAAATTTTCTGGTTGGCAAAACCCAGGCGAATACTGGAAAGTATTCGTACCTGTCACTGTGGTGGTCAAGCTTAAAGGTACTCGCGCCGCCTCCTCCGCCCCTCCACCAATTTATTCTATGTTTTATATAAGTTAGGCAACGCGTGTGCCTGTGAATGCAACCATGCCCTCCAAATCTGTCTGACACGGCAGAATAAGCAATAACGCGTGGAAGAGATCTGGAAAATCTTGTGTGTTACATCGCAAAGGCTCTCACCGCATCAGACAAAAGCCACCCCAGGACATCACGCAAACTTTAAAACAACAAGGTTGGCATTAGCGGTAGGGCAAAATTCACCTAGTAAAGGATGTAGAGTTTGCAGTGGAGTGCTACCATTTGCTGATATTTCGGCATTGTAAGCATCTGGATTCTGGCTATGACATGTCGTCATATCCATTTCCTCAAAAAGTTAACAACTAAGAAGTCTCCCAGCAGAATTATCGTCAGGCCTCTAACGGGACAAAATCTTGAACGATAAAGGAGGGAAAAAAGCAATACCGGGCCATAGCAAGACTTGTTCTGACACTCTGAGTTCACTTTCCATTTTGGATGAGGGCACGGATATACTGGCCAGTGTAGTTGACCTTTTTGTGGAGGGGTAAGACGCCCAACGGCGCACCCATGCATTCTCTCGAAAGGGAAAGTCGTTCAAAGATTTTGCCGAGGTTGGCTGGGCCTTTGGCTTGCCAAGACCACTCTAGCTTCGATCAAGCTTCGGTTCATATTGTGGTTTCGGCTGGACTTCTCGCGTCCTATGTTGCTTTTTTTTGGGATACATAGTATTGTCTATTGATATGAGGGAGTTACCACGAATATTTCCTCATTGTTATAATCAGTTGAGGTTCATAGCAACACCTGAAACCAAGTAGGGGGATGCCGCAGTCATAATTGTTTTTTCTCAGGAATGGTAAAGGGGGAAATCCAACCAAGCCGTGAGTTATCTTGTATCCAACAAGCCTTTGCGGATTGACGCCTTCCACAGAACAAGCTAGACATCTATACGGAGTATATGCCCTGCAATCTGCCATCCATATAAGGCCAATAAACAAGGGACGGACTTTTCCGAACAACCTACCGACCACATTTTGCGCGGCATCCAACAGCTCGAAATCCGACTGATAACTTTGAAATACATCGTCAGCCCTAGTGGAGAAGGCCAATCCGAAGAGTTCCAGGCGAATTCTTCCAGGAATGGCGTGAAAAAGAATTAAGTTGGTCGATAACTTGCCACGTTGGCGTTATGGTAGCCCATCATTTCATGATAAATGTCCAAAAACGGGAAGTAAAATCCGCCATAAAGATGCTCTTTTGCTTTGCTAGACGGCCTCGGACAATTGAGAATTAATGTCCGAATTCCCGTCTCGTTTACACTAAGTTTTCATTTGATTTATTTTCTTCTTCTTAGTTCTTTGTCCAGTGAAAATCAAGAAGAATTCGAATCGCAGACCGCCCGTGGCGTGATAGTACGAAGTGCACTCTGTTTCTGCGGTATTTGGAGGTTTAAGGCCAGCAACAGCTGCCGGCGTTTTCTCACTTATCAGTTCCTCACAGATGTAGAAGGCAGATAACTTGAATTGGTATTTCTCTTCACTAGGACTGAAACCGAGAGATATATGCCCCCGAGTTTTTAGGTGTATTTGGGAAGTGTCTACTATCTCAATTGAAGTAGTAAAGTTAACACTCCCATTGCCAGTATTAGCTTGATAGTGAAATTGAGCTATCTTTGCAACGCAAGAAATGACAGGTCGACAGCGAATGACTCGAGCAAAACCATGCGTCGGACCTCAAGTATTAGCGTTCATAGTTTGGAGTCTAATCAGGATAGGAAAGTGGTACAAACCGATAATGCACTTGAACTTCGGGAATCAGCAGGGTTCCCGCAATTGCCATGGAAAAAAATGGTGTTATCTTGAGCGAGCTTCTGCGTTCTGAATATTATATATGGACGAAAGCTGTTTCGGGTTTGCACCTATCTCTGGAAGTTCAACCACGTCATTTTGGATCATCTCGAAGGATCCAGTAAACAACTTAGCTCACTGGGCCACGGAAAAACAACACACGGGCACGGCTTCAGGCGGGTGTGGCTGATAACTATTTCCGGAGAAACAGGGGGCGATCGCATTTGTCTCTTCAAGTCATGACGGGGAATCCCGGTTAACCGATATTGATCATATAACCAAAGCGGGACATCGTAACGATTCGAAATTGAACCGCTTTCCAAGAAAGCGTAAGCGCCAATCGAGGGGCGGAAGTCCGAAGGGAATGCCCGAGCAAGCATTGAAATAAAAAATCCAGCTTGACGCAAACAGGTGACGGAAAGCCGGAGCGGAAATTGTGTTTAGTACCGTGAATCGCTACATTGTCAGCCGGAACGAAATCTTGCACAGTACTCAAAAGCAACAAACAATCCTCGAAGGCGAAAGGAAACAGACAACACCAACCGTCAACAATTTTTTTTTTCCTCGGTGAATATGATAGGATAGTGACCAAAATGGGTTATTCGCAGTTATCCACTCGAGCATCCAACATTTCATCAATCACACCATCCATCATGATGAGAAAAATCGAACGCGGCGATCCTCAGGGATTCGATATCGACTTGTCTAAAAATGATAATTGCCTTCTTCGAGAGGAGCTAGCCGTCAACTGCAAACCCACCATAAATGACGAATTGCATCCGCATGTGAGACTATTATACCATCCTGAATATTAAATGAAAATATTTACTAATTGTCACAATATCAGCACTCGTATGCGAGAGGGATTGCGAGAGAGCCAACGCTTCAGGGAAGCCTCGCAAATTTATTTAACAACTATTTTAATCCATGCGTACCTGTCAGCCCACATCATATTACCATAGGGCCAAGGACGAAAAGTTGTATTGATGCGTTGCTCTATGAGATATGCGACCCCGAAGACGGCGTCTTAGTGCCAGGACCATGTTGGAGTGAGTTCCCCTTGTTACAACTCCAGTCTGCACATTAAAGCGTCGTATGGGCAATCGCAGCGGATGAATAACATATCAGAGCATTATAGATGGGGATGAGGTGGATTTTCGAGATCGTTCATCTGTCCGGCTGGTTTTAGTCAAAACAGAAAAATTCACGGATATTTTCACAACAAAGTTGATACCCAAGATGGAGGAAGCGATGGATAACGCAACCTGCAGGATAAAAGCCCTCATCCTTACGAACCCACATAGTTTATTCGGGCAATGCTATACCCAGGAAGTTCTGGAAGCCTGTCTCAAGTTTTGTCAGCAACGGGATATACACCTGATTGCTGATGAAGTGTATGCAATGACGACATTTTCCAGTGCGGAGATTTCTGACCCAGCTCCATTCATTTCGGCCCTGTCCTTGGATGCTAGCGCATTGCGATGTGACCGGTCTCGCATCCACACAATATGGGGCACGAGCAAAACTTTTGGCTCCAGTGAATGTCGAATGGTAGGTTTTCGCCAACCCTTAGAGCATCTGAGTTTTGGTTGCTAATTTAGAAAAGGGCTGTATAGTATCACAGGATAACGGGGAGGCCAATTTTAGACCTACAGCCGCATCCAATACTCAGCTTTCCTTGATTTCTGCATTATCTGCAACCTCTCTTCTTTCCTCACCCAAACTACCTCTGTTAGTCGCATTGAGCTCGGCTAGGTTAGCAGAATCATATATCCTCGTAACTACATTTTTTATTCGCCATCATATCGACTACATCCCAGTAAACGCAGGATTAAATATATTTGCAAGGCTGGCCCCAAGTGCGAAGACCTGGGAAGACGAATCGGCTATAATAACGAAACTCAAAGCGAAAGGAGTGGTAGTTCAAGGTGGAGGAAGCTACCACGGAACCTTCAAAGAGAAGGGGTGGGTACGAATATCGTTTGCTCGAGAAGAGCACCTGCTCCAAGACGCCCTCCATAGGATTATAGCAGCACTGGATTTGGAGTCGTAACGTTGCGGGTGATTAGAAGTGGGTTCCTCGTCTATTGACACAATTTGCATTGCAATATCTGTTGGAATCAGCCTTGCATGCTATATGTTGTTATTGCATCATGTACGTGTTTGTTGCCATCACCGGTATGCATCGAGAAGTGTTATCGGCCTGCGGCTCGGAGGGTATTGTTTTCCTCTCTTTTGTATCATCCTTCCACAAGCCACCACGTTCGATGACTAGCGTCTGGGGTTTCAATGTGCTGAGAACAGAAACAACTCAGATTTAGAAAGGGCCTGACAGCCTGGTATATGACGAGAGGAACTTTGATAGAGTATGGAACCGGTCGTTGACATCAAGGTCGTCGGTGCTCAACGTACAGCTTATGGCCAGGAGGTGTGTCACAAAAAATTGCCATATGAAATTTCCAAACAGCCTATGAATTCTGGTACCTACCACCATCTACATATCCACTCTACCAGGGAAGAGACTAGCGATATTGGCGTTGGAGCGTAATGTGATTGCACGATTCTTAATAGATTGAAGGGTGAGAAGAATCAGACAGTGAAATGATACGTCCTTTTCGTTGGATTAGGTCAAATCATGGCAATTGGTACGCATTTTGTCTTCTGATGGCTAAATAATCTGCCAAATAAGACGTATATTGAAAGGCTGCCACTCCTGAAAGTTGGGGCAGTCCATCCTGGACGCTGATAGTTCGCCGACAACATTGTAATGACCAGATAGTGTTTTGGCTTCCAACAAGGAGATATCACCGAACAGTTCAGCAAGGGAAGAAAATGTTGAGGGTTTGGATTGGTTCGTTCCCTGGACGGGCTTAATAAGCGATTACTCAGGCGGTCCCGCCATCTCATCCTCAACTTGAACGCTGAAGGCGCAATGAGCAGCAATTGGGTGCTACTCGAGTTTGAAGTTTCAATATCTGGGCCTGCGATGTTCAGTTAACATGAGTTTCTTCGCTCCCAGTACCATATTATAACTCAAGAATGGCAATCATACGAGCATTATTTGTTTAACTTGGGGATTGAACTTCCTTCCCATGACTATGATATCTAATTGAACTATATCGGTAGTAAGTAATGGAGATGTTATTGATATTTACTGGAGTACTGATGTTGATTGCAGCCATTGATAAGACCCTCCCGAATCCCTACTCGAGGGCTACAATGTTTTACACGTTGCGCGTGGCTTTCGAGTTTCATTGTATGCCGTATGATTAGGGGTCCCCGACATGTCCTCCAATGTGTGAATGATGACACTAGAATATGGCACCGCCCATTTCCCTCCTTTCCTTTTAACAGGGTGGAAGCGGAACTGTGGTCGTGGATGTACCTGAAGGACTAGATCAGTAGTGTGGCCTTGGATATCAGCACCAAGGAGACTCCTCTGCATTGAAGTGTATGTATGATAGCTCAGCATACATATTGGACATTATGGAGTTTGATAGCGTTCGTCTATTGCTCCTTCTCCCGTAGTTCATTCTCTCAACTTGAAAAAAAAAAAAAAAAAAAAAGGGGGGGAAGAAGTTATGCAATGAAAACTACCTGCCCTCAGACCTTCGGCGCAAACAGTGGAGTCAACTTCACCTCCTCCAACGTCTTAACAACAGAGTCTCTCTTCACCAAATTTGCGATCAAAGCTGTATATTTTGGGAAATCCTTTTCCATCTCTAGCTCAATAGCTATTCCCCACCGATAGAAAACTAACAAATACAGATCCACAACCGTAAATGAATCTCCAACCGCATGCAACCCTTCTATCCTACTCTCGACGAACTCGTAGGCAGCTATTATATTCAGCTTTCCCTTCACCTTAATGCTCTCCAACGCATTGGAATCATCCGAATATCGTTCAGGCCTCCAGAGCCCACCATATCCTATTCCGTGCAACTGGCCTGAGAGCCAATTCATCCACTCGTACACTCTGGCGGTTTCGATGGGTGGTTTGCCGAGTAGCTTACGATCTGGAGATCCGAGTTGAGCGAGTGCGGTCAGGATTGCCCGGCACTTCTGTGATGATCTCACCGTCGATGGAGAGGACAGGAACACGCCGCTTGGGATTTATGGCTCCCAAACCGCTTGGGGACAGGTCAGTTACATGGATGGTTTCCACGTCTAAACCTAGCTCGCGCAAGAGGATGTGCGGAGCTAGAGAGCAGCTGCCAGGCATATACCAAAACTTGAGCTTGGCCATGATAGATCAAAGATATATACTTTTTTTAATTGATTAGAATTCAAACAGAGAAAATGGTGGCGTGATGACATTCACAACCCAAATTTTGGGGTGGTTAACTTGTATAAATCAGGTCTATCCCATTGTATTAAGGGTCCTGTGATTACTAATTGCACCCCTTGTATGCGAGGCTGTAACGGGATCCAATCCGAAACCATTTCGCGTTAGACTTCCTACACTCCTTGAGCCGAAGCAAACAGAAAAAAGAATAGCAAAAAGGAAAAAAAATATATATGGTGACAGATGACATTTCCTCTTTCCGCGGTAGAACGATAACAACCTTTGCAAGGAGGCTACAGGCAACTGGCGATTATCAGTCCAGAAATCTATTTCGGCAAGCTTTCCGTCCCTTGGAGAGGCTGCTCTTTTGAGGCCACAGTTATCAGAGTCCCAGCAAATATGATCAACGGGGAAGAATGATGTGTATCAAGCAGGGAACTACTTGATAGTGTTGAGGTTTGATCAAGAATTTGGGAATTTGTTTTCCGCACAGAAACCCATACTTTCCATGTGATGACACTATGCATTTTGAATACGGGAACCTTGTCCCCCTAAAACATACTATGATATGGCGAGGACGTCGAGCCTCTCAAATAGATCTATTATATCCCCGGAGTTCGAAACACCAAAACAATAATACCTACTTAGCAATAAGAAAGTGGTTTGCTTTTCCAATAGAAGGGGATACATTCTCCGCTCCAAGAGAAGATATCTTCCTCGGCTTACATTTATTTATATTTCCCCTCACTCCTCCGCCTAGCTAGATTGATGAACAACTCCATAATCTCAGAAGCGCTATCCGCTCACTAGCAATAAACGAGCTTTGGAAATTGGTGACTAGTAAGGGCAGACCAAAGAATACGGGGATGGTCGAGAACCTCATCACTGAGCAGGCGTTTTTTGTTTGTGCAACCTTTAGCTATAGGAGTACAGATAATTACCCCAAAGCGTTCCCTTTCATTTGCCTCGGTAAATGGCAACGGATGAGAGGACCTTGAACTCGACCAAGCTGCCATCACTGACAAAGTTATGTTCATATGGTTAGACCAATGTATCGGTCTAGAGTGATTGTAACCGTTTGGCCTTTGTTTGGCCTTGGGATGGTAAGCCATTCAGCCGAGCTACCACTCAAGATGTTCCATCTAAATGAATATAAGGAGTTGGAGCAAGGAGGGAAGTAGAGAACTACTTCGTTTTAACATACCCGACTTTATAGCTCCTCTTGTTTTCGCTGAAAGGGTAGCAGAAGAAGCAATTGCCGGCCAGAAACTTACACTTACTTCGCTGCCTCCAGCCTGTCTTGTTAAGCGGTGTCTTCTAACTTTTGAGACTCACAATCGTGCAAACAACTGTAGTGACGTAAACAAAGTGTATCATACCTTGTAAGCTAATATTCATATATGATTTTTCTAATCCTTTGCTCACGGAACGGGTGCTCCAACGCAGTAACAAAATTCGCCGCTTCCGTAGCCGGCACGCTGGCCGCAGCCGCTTACCTCGATGCCAAATACCTATTCCGACATGACCTCTCTGGAGGGTCAATTGCCGCCCAAGCAAAAGATGCTGTGCAATTTCTCACAGAGTGCTGGAAACAGGACAAAACTCTCATGTACCATGTCCTCGAGGCTCATGCGCGAGGGAAGAATCAGAACAACATATTCTTGATCTTCGAAGGCCGCTCCTGGAGGTACAAGCAGTTTTTCGAGGACGTACACGGGGTGGGAAACTGGTTAGTGAAAGATTTAGGAGTTGAGCGGGGCGAGCTTGTTGCTCTGGCGGTGGGAATTCGCATGAATATCTCCTTCTGTGGTTCGGACTGGAGTCCATAGCTGCCTGTCCATCATTTATCAATTGTAACCTTACAGCCGCACCGCTGGTGCACTGTGTGAAGTTGTGCGGTGCAAGGTATTTGCTGGCTGATCGAGGAACGGAACATTTGGTCCAGGTTTGCGAGGAAGAGTTGAAAGAAAGAGGCGAATATCCAGACGATATATTATGATTCGGAATTGATGAGTTCGTTCAAAGATAAAACACCAACCCCAGATTCAAGAAGCGCGGGCATTGGAACAGAGAATCTGGCGTCATTGATATACACCTCGGGTAGGGCCTGGGTAACCCACACGGCCATTCAATTCCGTCGACTTATCGTTGATGTTTAGGTACGACCGGTTTACCCAAGGCCACTAATTTGATTCGACGGAAAGAACTCACTACGGCTAGGGCAGTGTGTAAACACCTTGACCTTAAGCCTGGCAAGAAGATGTATACGTGTTTAGCACTTTACCACGACGCAGCTCACGGACTTTGCATCAATCCATCAATATTCGCCGGTTCAACTGTGGTTCTCAGCCGGAAGTTTAGCCACAAGACCTTCTGGCCAGAGGTTTGTGAATCGCAGGCGGAGATTATTCAGTACGTTGGTGAACTGTGCCGGTATCTCGTTAATGCACCGCATTCGCCCCTGGATAAAAAACACAACGTGAAAATTGCATGGGGAAATGGCATGGGGCCAGATGTTTGGAGTGTTTTTTTCGTGAGCGATTTGGTATTGAAACCATAAACGAACTATACGCAGCCACTGATGGGGTATCATCAAGCTTCAACGCCAATAAAGGAGACTTTGGACTTGGGGCAATCGGCGTACGTGGCCTTTATTGGAAATGGGTGAATGGCAGCAACGAAAAGCGGGTGAAAATCGATGTGGTAACTGAGGAAATCCAAAGGGATAAGGATGGTTTCGCCATTGCATGCGAAGATGGCGAGCCGGGCGAAACACTCTACAAAATAGATCCCGCAGCACCCGATGCCGCGTTCGTTGGATACTTCAAAAACAAGGGGGCGGGCGAGAAACGGAAGATTCGCGACGTGTTTCAAAAGGGAGATATGTGGTTTCGGTCTGGGGATATGATGCGCCAAGACCTGGATGGTTGTCTATACTTCGTGGACCGTCTGGGAGATACATTTCGATGGAAGAGCGAAAATGTGAGCACGAACGAAGTCAGCGATGTACTTGGGAAATTTGACAACATCGACGAAACAAACGTATATGGTGTGCAGGTTCCTCATACAGACGGTCGGGCTGGCTGTGCAGCCATAGTGCTGGCGGAAGGCGTGACGGCTGGCTCGTTCGACTTTGGCGCACTGGCTAAGTTTGTGATAGGCGTGTTGCCTCGATATGCAGTCCCCATTTTCGTGCGTGTTGTACCGTGTTTTGAGACAACCGGGACGATGAAGTTGCAGAAAGGAAAGCTGAGGGCTCAGGGAATTGACCTGGATATGATCAAGGAAAACGGCACGAGTGACCGTTTGTTCTGGCTTCCGCCTGATGGGAGCAGGTATACTCCTTTCGAGGCAGATCAGTGGGAGGCGCTAAAGACTGGGAGGATCAAGTTGTAAATTGGAGTTCGTTAATGCACGTCGTTGCGGCCATTGTCGTGACAAGGGACTCCACATTTCATAACATGAATGAAATGCAATGTAACAAGACGTCTCGAGTTCGACGTGAGAGGGGTTGGCTGGATAATGATGATAGTATAGTTAGACAAATATTGGAGCAACGGAAAGATACGCCTCCAGCCTCGGGCTCGTGTCGTAGCGTCATTCTATGCCGTTTAGCAAGTAGTGAGACGTTATAATGTATATATATTTTAAGATGTCAACCAGATAAATTCCCGTCCTAGGTTGATTTTCAAGATTGGTCCCCATTTTTGGACCCTCCAGCTCCAGGAAACATAACCAAGAACCAGTTAAATCAGATTCTCGATGTTATCCTGCAAAGGATTAACATTTTTCAGCCGCTTAGCTTCATCCTCAACCTCTTTCAACACCCTTAGGACATTCGCCCCCACAATCCCTATCAGATCCTTCTCAGACACCCCGCGTCGCAGCAACTCTGCAATAAGATCCGGATACTTCGACACGTCTTCTAGTCCTTCCACCGTATTAAACATTCCGTCAAAATCCGCTCCAAGCCCAATATGGCCATACCCGATCAATTCCCCCGCGTACTGAATATGGTCCGCAACATCCGACAAGGACGCGCTTCCCTTGCCATCGCAGCGTGTATACTCCGGGAAAAAAGTAATCATAACAACACCGCCATTCCGCTTCAACGCCAAAAGCACATCATCAGGCACATTCCGCGGATGCGCACACTTAGAATGTATTGATGAGTGGGAGAAAATCACCGGCGCCGAAGAAACCCTAAGCGCATGGCGCATTGTGTTACTGCTCACATGCGCCAGATCTACGATCATCCCCAGCCGGTTCATTTCGCGAACCATGGATTCTCCTGCTGGTGACAGACCGTTATGGAGCGGCAATTCTGGGGTTGCGCTGTCGGCATATTTGTTGTGACAGCTGTGGGTAAGGGTGACATAGCGTACGCCAAGTTGATGATACATGCGCATGATGCTGGCGCTGTTACCAATTTGGTGCAGGCCCTCAACGCCAATGAGGCTGGATATCGCATCGGACTTGGCGAAATTGTTCCATACATCTTCCGCGGAGTAGACGAACCGTATATGTTGTGGGAATTGCTTTGCAAGACGGTGGACGAGGTCTATTTGTTGGATGGTATCGTGGACAATCTCTGGGTAAGCATTGTCTGAGAAGTTATTGGAATTTTGGGGGCTAGAGAGGGCTTGGATGTCAGTTATCGGATGTGGTTGTCAGGCTGCAACAACATATTTGTAACTTACCACGGAATATAAGCGCTCCAGAACTGGCCCCGCAGCCCACCCATTCGCAAACGTGGGAAGTCCACTTGACCTGGGAGTTCCATATCATCGGACATGTTTTTGTGATATATATCATTTTTGTAAATGGCTCGAATAAAGAATGGAAAGTCGTTGTGTCCATCTGCATGGCATCATCTTAGCTGACCTTGACCGGCAAAACACAATCCCATTCTGTGTATGAATCAATGCATTGGAAAAATTTACCTATCAAAGGTGCTGCTTGTAGGATCTGGTCAACGCGTGAAATGGATGCAAGTTTGCAATGGAAGATCCTCCATGGCAAAGCAATTGATGGAAATAGGGTAAACAAGGTAAGGAAGATGCATGCCGCCCCAATAGAAAGGATGGAAACATAACTAGGCAAAAACGACCGGCGCTCTGGCCTGGAATACTCATTACCCTTCTCATGCATTGTTATCTAAAAGCTACTATGGGAGACGTCGACTGACCATCAGAGATTGTGTTGTGTACAAAAGGTCGAAGTTGTTAGGCCACTGGGGCAAAAGAGGCAGAGGGGACCTGATTGATTAATAATTCGATTATTTAAGCAGCTCCCAGCAAAAAAAACTACCAGGTATGAAATTGAATTACTGCAGATTGAAACGTTATTTCTTAGCAAGTTGTATTTATGTTCAGTATATGGAGGTATAATTTGCCGTAGGGCTCTAAGTTCTGTTGTTTGCAATTTGAATTGCAAGTTCTGTTTGGCTTGGGAAAATTTCAGATTTCATGCGAGCACAACGAGCGAATCTAGCTAACACCGAGAAGATGTTAGCCTGCGCCAAAAATCGGACGAGGGTCACTCCCGCCCATTCCATTCCGTAACGATTGTGTTCTCCAGGACATCAAGTCAGACTTTGCCGTGTTGCCTCAAACTCAATCAGCGGCTCGGGAATCGATGTTACGATCATAACATAAGATGTTTGCCCGAGTGTAGTTGCGCGGTTGAGTACTTTGGATTACCAGAGCTGTCAAGTATCCTCATTACTGGAGAACGACGCACACATGCTTCTGGGGCAAGGAAGGAAGGAAACAAGTCGGAAACTCACAGTGAGCAAATTCTAACTCCCCCTGGTGGCAGATGGGGTGGGTAGTAGCGGATTGATCCAATGTCGACCTTTCGCCAATAGAAACAATCAACATATAAATCTCTCTAGAAAGTTGAGACATAATAACACAAGCCCCCAATGCGACGATTGTCCCATCTTTCAGGTCATCACCGCATCATGGCAGCCCCTTGCGGAGCCCTCGTGATGATGGTTTTAGAAGTGGGATTCATCGATCTCGACACACTCATCGGAATCGCCAGAGCAGTTGAAAGAAAAACCTCGGAAAGGTCATGGAAGTTGCTAACTGGTGATGATTTGAGTTGGTGGTCTCGTTGAAGGGGAAAAAAGAAAGAAGGAGAAGAAATAAAAATTTATCGCTTTTTGAACCCAACTAAGGTAGAGTAGAGTAACCGCTTTAGGAACATTACTGCCGATCATGTGACCTGACGGACAAGGAGAAAAAGAGAAGCAGCAAATCTTGTCAAGAAAATGCCTACTAAGAATCATGATCCATTCTGTAGTCTAGTAATAATCCAATGTAAACTATTTTATGACTCCAATGTCATGCAAAATTATAATGAAATATTTTGTCAAAGTTGAGCAAGGCAGGCGTGGTCCAGCTTCATACCCAGAGAAAAAAACATTCGCTCCAAACGTACGCAAGAAAATCAATGCTTCATCACAAATTGGCATAAACAGTACCATCCCTTAGTTCGTGAATCGTCTCCTTATCCGCCGGCGAACCAACCTCTGCATACCGCCGCCCATCCCGCAATTCATGAATAGTAATCCGACGATGTCTCGGCTTCTTCGACCGTGCAAATTTCTTGAAAATGCTCCCCCTGCCTCTGTTTGGGCTGCTACTAGATGCACTGGAAATAGAGCTGCTTGTCCCGGCACTACCGCGTGTCATTTCCAAGTACTCGTATTTCGCCGCAAGCTGCTCCCCTTCGTCCTGATACCATTGCCGTAGAGAAGCAATATATTCATGCTCCTCTGTGCCAAATTCAACAGGAGGCCCATTCATCTGCACATTCGTATCGCCTCCCCTAGGGAAGACGGCCCACGCACTAGAAGCCATGCTGAGAAGCATCATTTTATGGTCCATGCTCTGAACTTTGAAATCGCGAAGGAGGATTACATCCCCTTTTTTTGCGATGGGGAGCGATGATTTCGTGCGTTGGAAGATTTGAGCACATATAGTTATGCTAGACATAGAAGGTTCTGTGAGATGTAGTGTCGTATAATACTCCCGGGGTCCACTCCGCGACCGTGATATTTTCGAAGATGAGATAACTACGGATATGGTATCTGTCATCTTGTTGAAACTATCAGCGAGGGTGGATAAAGGAGAGAAATACGATAGGCGGCTACGAAGGCCAATAGCATTGGTATTCGGTTGAAATATGGTAGGTGATTCAATCGTATCATTTCGAATTGCATCGGCATGCTCCATCTCCTTCTTTTGTGCATCATACTTTGTGGTATTATCGATGACAACATTTTCTAGAATCCTTGGTGCTTGCTTCTCAGGAGAGTGTGGAATGGGGAGTGATGGCCCATTAACCAGGTTGGGCGTTTGGGGGCTAGTATCGCGAATTTGTTCCTCCATGTCACAGAGTAGTTGAGAATCAACGAGCTCATCTTCAGTTGGATGAGAGTCCGACGACGGAATCGAGGACAGAATATCTGAATATTGCCCAGCTTCTATAGGTGTAACAAGTTGGCTTTCCGAATTCGGTGCTAATGAAATCCTGGGCTCATTCGTACCATCGACATCAGCAACTTTGCCGTGAGGTAGTCCGTGATCAACTCTACCCCGGGGATCGGAATCAGTCACTGAGCTCCTCCGGGTTCCAGGGAGGTATAGTTGAGGATCAATAGCAATTTCATTGGACAGAGCGAGCTTAGTTTCTGGTTCCTCATCAGACATGAAACCTGAGAAGGAAGGGCTTGCATGGCGGTACTCGTTTAGGTCTTCAGGATTATGGCCGGTATCTTCGCCTTTACCATTGACCACCACAGAATTTGCCTCAATGTGAAGTGCTGTTTCAGCTACGTAACCAATCTTTGCTTGCCGAGGTGTCTCACCGAATCTAGAGGAATTTCCAAGATTTTTGGGAGTAAAATCTTGCACAAGCATCTCTGTTTCCGCCCCAGAATCTCCCGCTTCTAGTCGTGGACTCTCACCAAATCCAATCTGAGGTTGGGAACCAACAGTAGTAAAGTCCTGTTGCGATAAGTTTGTCCGTTTAATATCACCTGATGTCAATGGAGCATCAGGACTGTGGATATCCACATGCTGTGGAGCAGATGTAATACCAGCGGAGGCCTGACTTTCATCATCACTATCCAAAACGATTATTTCTGGCGTAGCACGGGGAACAGCAAGATAAGTCGGTCTCGGTGGAAACGCATCCTCATCCATCTCAAGCCCCGAACTTTCATACTCCTCTTCAGATTCAAGTTGTGGTGAGTATTCATAGGCGCCACTTTCCATTTCATCGCCAGAGTGTATTTCCATGTCTTCGTCCCGTTCCTCTTCGGCTAGCTCCTGCTCCTCGTAGTTTTCGTTTTCTTCCTGCTCTTCATCCTCATTCCCAGCCTCCTCCTCAATTCGCTCTTCCATTTCTTCCTCCAACTCCATCAGCTCTTCCTCTAGATCTTCATCCAGTTTCCGGCTTACATCCTCTTCGAATATATCTGCATGTTTCTCATCCACATGTTCTTCAGGGTCTTCTTCAAGCCGTGATCGCACAGATCCTCCCATATATTCATCAATCAATTTTTCACCTTGACCGTCCTCATCAATCATCTCTTCGTCTACATAGCATCCCCGCCGGGAGGGATCTCGTGGCATTGTTAAAGCAGATTGCCGATCTTCGCCTTCTAACTCTGTTGAATGGCGCTTGCGCTTCTTCGTACTAGTCACTGGAGCCACATAGTCAGGTTCGGCGGTTTCGTGATCAAACTGGCGTTGTTTACTAAGGCCATAGACAGGTGTTGAAGATAAGGGACCGTCGATTTTATCAGCGCAAGGAACAGCCATACGATGTACGTCCTCAGGCGTTGTTTCTGTAGCCTCATCTTGAAATCCTGCTTCATCGCCAGTTTGACCACTTATGTTTGGTGTAACAAGTCGGGAGGAGGTAGTGTCGTGTCCATGAAACAGGCTCGACGTTGGACTGCTGGATGGCGGTAGATTGTAACTTGCATTTGAGAATAGCGTTTCAAGAGAAGAGCCGACAGGAACCATAGGAGCTGATTTTGGCACTGGTGGTGTAGCAGCACGCTCAAGGTTGACTACTGGTTGTTCTTGCTCAAACGAATTGCCAAACGAAGTTAAAGGTGTTATGGTCGGTTGCTGTGAATGTGCAATATCCCGGCTTGAGTTCTGGGAAAATATGGCGGTCGGATACTCGGTTTGAGAGTGGGTAAAGGTATCGTCCATACTTGAGGATTGCAGTAGCTGCTTCAGTGGCTCCGAAATCTCCGTAGCCTCATCTCCTTGGACTCTATCATCCATATGAACAGTCGCTTGGGAATTGGAAACGGTATCGCCTTGGGAAAAATGTCCCTCCACTGTAGCATCTTGTTGGTCCTCGTCCAGTTCAAGGCCTTCATCTTCCCATCCATCCGCAGCAGGCGGCGGGGGACTGGGCGACGTATCGACAAAAATCCATTCACTGCTTGGCCTACCGAATTTCGTCCGTTTCCTCCCCTTACCCCAGATATACCCATCCTCTTCTTCAAGTGGATTGATTGCTGAATTTGGAAGGGAACCAAAGGACCTACTGAAATTCTGCGAAAATGCAGGTGAAGCCCAATTTTCTGTAACCAAGCCAGTAGGTTGTCCGTTCGTTTCTGTTTGTGGCGTTGAGGATGATCGATTGGGAGTTGCTGGGGTTGTGCCATTAATATGTGGGTGATCGTCCCGAGAAGCTTCAGCCTTGACAGTTGCAAACAGCTCGGAATCGCGGTATACCTAAAGATATATGAGTTGACAAATGTCCCATTTTTGAATTCTCTGCTCGGAATTATCTGGATTAAAATAGAATTACCTCAAGCCGCACACTGTTCGAAAATGCAAGAACCCACTCAATATTCTTTCCTGGGGTACAAATTTCCGCGTCATGATTCTGAAACCGTGCACCGTCAAGACTCAAAATCACAGTATCCCCAATGCCAACTTGTGATTCTGCCACCTCTTTCGCACTCACACCTCGGAAACAGACTCTGACCTGGCCCTTTCTGTCTCTGAGTCGGAAATCTGGCTCCGAAAGGAGCAAGCTAAATTGCTTCGTGGCAGACGAGTATGGCCATAGCAGTATCACAACGGCCCGGATATGACGTTCCTCGAGATTATCAAGGGACGGGGAGAGTTGCTCGAGAGGAGTTTGCATCCTAGAAGCCAGGGCCGATGCCCCGTGCAAACGAGGCGAAAGATCCATGATGTTTTCCACGACACGATGACGACTTATATATTATCGCGGACGGTGCATCGTGTCAGAAGTCGAGGCCGAAACGAGGCCGAAAAGACGTTGTGGTCACAGGCTCCAACGCCATGTGAAAGCAGTGCTGTGGGATCTGGTATTGGTAGGTAGCATCGCTACTAGTAGTCAGGACGTGATCTGAGGAGAACGTGATCGATCCATGGACCCATGGATGATGCCAGGCTCGTAAATCACGTGATACTTTTATCAGTTAGGGATACACCCTGATCCTCTAGGAGCATAGAGTTCACACAAGCATTTTTTACCAAAAGTCAGTTTGCTATGCTCCTTTGTACAACTCATTACTACATACACTATCAACGATCATACTACTTTACTTCTCCATGGGGACCGCCGTCGAGGAATTCCGCAGCGACCCTAAGCCATGTCCTCAACACTACTTTGGTTGTCTTCAGCTGGGAAGTATCCCCCACGATACGGTAATGACTGAAAGGCATCATTCCATCTTGCTCAAGGTTTCATGCCACCACCTCCCTTCTTTCCACTGGCAGCCGTGAGGGACCCCGTTTATAGGCGTCAGAGATCTGCAAGCCATAGATCTGATCCGCTGGTATGGTCTTCATCAGTGCGTCCAAAGTCGCCTTGAACTTCTAATTCAAATTAGGTTCCCTGATTTGTACAGTACAATGCACCTCATCCCGCTTTCTCAACAAGTCCTGAGGGATTTGTGGATTCGGCCTACTCACCACCAGCTATCTGGACGTTGTCGAGACACAACTTAAATTTGGCCTGTTGACTTCACGGACATGCCCAACGCATCTCCATAAGGAACCGTGCGTGGACCAGCACCAACCCTCATAGGCCGGACCCATATTATGTGCACTCAGTAGATGTGCTAGCCGTTGGGATATCTGAAACTATATCCTCACGATTCGTGGATATCTCATGGGCTGGAAAGAGTCTGTGGGTCCAACCCTTTGATATGTGGAGGTTGCAAGATTATCAATTATGCTTGAAGCATGTTCGTCCCACACACTTATCCACTCCATTGCTCTTTAGAACGCGTCATATCACTCTTTAGATCCCTTTTAGCAGGATGTACCATCATCACTCACTCTAATGCCAAGTATGCGACACATCAGTGAACTTCCCCAGCTGCTGGACAAAGAGTGTTGTAGTCATTGCAGTTATATCTTAATGGAGACTCTGGTTTGCAAAATCCTGGAGATTGGGGCATGCAAGTTCAACCGCGGAGAATTCCGCGAGTTTTCTGAGTAATGTATATCCAATAGACATTTCAAGCCTTCACTTTTCGCTATTTTATTGATGTTTAGTTGATCCCATGTTATCGCAAAAAGTGCAAAATTTGCCCACCACTCACTACACTCGGGATATGACGTCACATTCCAGTTATTCAGCCAGGTTGCTTCGTATATAAGACGTGGAGGAAAACATTTGGCACTTGCGGGGGAAAATTGCCATCAGAGGCCCGTTTCATTTCGCCCTCTTTCCAAACAAAGTAATTCAACCGTGGATGTCGTCAGCGTGCCGATTGATTGGGTATCTGATCGAACTTTAACTGGCTTTTATCCACACATCCACAAATCAAATACACTGTTTCGCATATCCCTAGAGCCGAAACGCCGACGGGGCAGTTAGTGATAAACGCTGGACAAGATAACCCAGGGATTTATGCGAGCAGTGGCCACATATAAAGCGATCAGTTTCTGTATTGACCCGCCAACTGAGGATTAGTGCTTCTTTAATGTTGGACGATGCGAGGCATTTCCTCCCGCCGAATCCGCAGTGTAGCAATTATTGGCGCCGGCCCGTCAGGGTTGGCGGCAGCCAAGTATGTATTTGATCAGTGTCCCCTCAGATTGCCGTTCGTAGGTGGATACTTACCCCGTAGATTTTTGTTGGCCGAAAAATGGTTCGAGAAAATTGACATTTTCGAACAGCGGAGTCGGGTTGGTGGGGTTTGGAACTACTCACCGGCTGCAGACAAGAAGCGTGCTCCGATTGATATCCCACAAACCAACGCCCACTTACCTGTTGAAGAGCCCATTTGGCATTCGTCGGTTGGATCACAAGAAGACGCGGACTCGGCGGGTGGAAAAGGCAGAAAGGAAGCCTCATTCATATCCCCGCTCTACGATGGCCTGGAAACGAATATCCCTCATACTTTGATGCGGTTCTCAGATAAACCGTTCCCCGCGGATACACAGCTATTCCCTGGATCTGAGACGGTTCTCCGATATATAGAAGAGTACAGTGAGGATGTCAAGCACCTGATACAGTTTCAAGTCCAAGTTGTGGATGTGAGGCTTGATGACGCACATACAGGGACATGGGTGGTCACAAAGAAGCATTTGGAAACGGGATCTAAAGAAGATGACGTCTACGATGCCGTTGTGGCAGCGAATGGGCATTATAACGTACCATATATCCCATCGATCCCCGGGATATCGGAGTGGAGTGCGGCGTATGCAAACGCAATAACACATTCCAAGTCATATTCATCGCCTGCCGAGTTTCGGGATAAGAAAGTTGTCGTTGTTGGCAACTCCGCCTCGGGACTTGACATCGGGGCTCAAATTAGAACCACATGTCGCAAACCACTTCTTGTCTCAGTAAGATCTGCTTCCAGCTTCGCCGTCGGACCTGACGACGGCAGCAAAATTGAGTATCCGCAAATTGTTGAGTTCCTGCCACCAACTACTCATAACAGGGCTGTTCGATTCGAGAATGGGGAGATTGAGGAAGACGTTGATGCTGTGTTATTCTGCACGGGATATTTTTACTCATTCCCATTCCTTTCATCACTGAAGCCTCCAGTGGTTGAGGATGGAAACAGGACACTCCACGTTTACCAGCAAATATTTTACGCCGACCATCCTACTCTGGCCTTCTCCTGTTTGGGTCAGAAAATCACCCCTTTCCCAGTAGCGGAAAATCAGAGCGCTGTTATTGCCCGAGTCTGGTCCGGACGCCTCAATCTTCCCTCAAAGCAAGAAATGTACCAGTGGGAAGATGCTGAGATAGCTGCCCGTGGACCTGGCAAGGCCTTCCACGTTATGAAGCATAACTTGGATGCTGAGTATGTCAATGGGTTGCATGCATGGGCTGCCAGTGCGGAGCGGAAGCCTGGTCTTGAAAATGAAGGTCGCGGCAGGGAATGTACTTACTGGAGTGAAAAGCATAAGTGGACTCGGGAGCGGGCCAAGCTAATCAAAATGGCGTTCATCATGAAAGGAGAAAAAAGGTATCAATGTCGAACCTCAGAAGATGTGGGTTTTGATTTTGAGGCGTGGAAGGCGGAGCAATTGAAATCATAGATATAGAATTGATTTGATAGCCAAGCATCTAACAATTCAGCTTCCATAAATCACGCGACGAAACGTGCCAGAAACACACTCCAACTAAAAGCAAGAGGATTAGTGTAAGCCTTCATAAATCTCAAGAATTGAATAGAGAAGAGAATCTTAAGAATTAAACACTAGTTAAGGATTGATATTATCAATTGTTTTAATTTGATTAATCTATAGCTATTACTCTCTTATTCTCTAAAAAAAGAAGAAGAAAAGAAAAGAAAAACCAGATTCCTTCTTCAATCTCTTTTTATAAATAATAAAATCCAAAACAATGACTTGGCTCAGGTGGAAGGAGGGGAGGAGGTGAACCTTGGAAGCCGCCAAGTGGTGGAAGCTTGGCGGGAATCATCACGTGGGACCAGGCAATGTAACCTGGAAGACCTGGGTTTGAGCCTTGGTTGGTTGTTTATCTATCTGGTAGCGAGTGCGTGGGTCACGTGGTATAGGGCTTGTGTAGCAGGTAGCTCCAACAGGCAAGTCCTTTGTCAGCAGTCTCTTACTCAAAACTAACTAGTTAGTTCATTAATTAGCAGCCGAATATCATAGCATTGTCTTTGAGTACATCCTCATTTCCACTTGCACCTGGACATGGAACGTATGTATTTTGGGTGCTACATGATACAAGAGTCAACTTGTTTGGAATTCTGCTACTTAGTTTTTCCCTGTTTGTTGAAAATGGATAGTGTCTTTGTCGCTCCCATGCTTGCATACTGATAATGCTGTCTCGACTTGCCCCTGCTACCACTTCACAACCACCACGCAAATCTAGAAATACACCCAGCATCCAGGAATCCACTACTGCTGGGTCGGTGAGCTCATTTGACCTATCTGACAAAGTATCTGTCAATAGTTCTCAGGAATATCCTATAAAGAGTATTATTGACGAATCTCGCGACAAGTATCTCATCGCTTGGGAAGGCCCGTACGAACCAACCTGGGTAAGTTCTATGTGAGGAGCTCATGTTCACCGCTTGCACCAATTTTGCGGCTACACTGGTTTATCCCTTTTAGTCGATGTCATATGGTTTTTGCTTTTGTGTTAGCGCTTGACCACACTATTGAAGTACATGTTTGATTTCCTCTTCGTCGTTGCGGCAAGGACAGCTAAAGGTTCATTCTCCAGGAACCCAAGCACTTTGCAAACGACGTTGCAATTCGGTTCTGGGAGAATAAGAAGAAGGGGACAGGGAGTGTTTCCAACAAGTCTTGTGATTTTGATCATCAGTCTTCTTTTGAGTCTTTAGCAACCTCTGCCGCTGGTCCACCATCTACGGTGCCAGAGACTGCGCACTCAGGTCTCAGTCAAAGTTCCGTACTTTCGAGTGGTGCGGGCAACCAACCTTCTTCAAATCCTTCTCAAGGCTCTGAAGCAAGTGGCAGTTTGTACTGTCCAGGCACCTCTGACCTGGCCACCCAGTCGAGTGGTGGTGCCTCAAGTCAAAGCCAACACCAAATCTTGACCAGAGGCGTCCTTCGACTTTGTTCAACACAGTCTCTTAGCGATCACGCTCTATCCACTCAAGTTGAACAGAGCCCTACTTCAGGATCACCCCGGTCTTCAAGTCATTGCTCCCGTCAATTCATTCCACGCAAAATCCGTAGTGAACTATTGCACCAACTTCGACATCCGGCACGCCACGATAAGCTGCCAGTGTCGCACAATAGTTCATCCTCAAGCCTATCTACAGATCCTTTACGGATTGGCTCTACCGCAAAATATTCCTTAGGCATAATTCAATTCCAGGGTACACACGGTTATCCTGCATGCGGGGAGACAGATTTCGATCCAGGGAAGGCAAAATCAAGTTCATGCAACAGCGGAACCGCGATTGAGATCGCTGAGACTCCTCCAGCACGTCTCTCATTGTATCATAGCGAGAGCAGTAGCCTTTCTCACCCACCCCATTGTCATACCACTCTATCTCGCGTTTCAATTCATCGTTCCCCTTCGCACACCTCACAATTCGGTAAATACTTTCCGAGGGCCGGCCCATTCATACTCCTATCACTAATACCAGGCCTCCAGTATATGAGACACCTATTCGCCAGCGAGACGTTAGTTTAAGCAGCACCGTGAAGAGTCTCCCTGTTTACACTCAATCCCCGGATCCAACGATCTGGCAAAAGAACTTTCAACTTTCTAGGAATCCGAATAGCATATCCGTGTCCACCTCTACACAGTCGTCTATCAACGGTGTAGCACAACAATCCGCGAATATTCCACGAAATTCCATCAGCATGGATGAATCTGCGGCTTCTCGCGAGACACCAAAACCGCTCATTACCATGGAGGAAGCGCGCCGTAATAATCCAGGGACGAATTTTCGTGAGAAAATGAGATTTATTCGTGCACATGAACGCTCTCTCATCGGCGAGCAACAGAGCGTCATTACAAGTGTAACACCTTCCTCTGCTGGCGACATTGAGCCATCACAACCTGCTCCTGCTAGAGATGGAGTATCACCCCTTAATATCCGTGTCGACAAAGAGCCTCAGACTCATCCACCACATGTCATGGCGGCGGCCGAAAGCCCCAGCACGTTTATTGCACCGCAGGCTCTACATTACGATGTGGAAAATCCAGCTACTGTCGGGGAATCCCTCTCGGGGTCACAACCAATCCTTGCTGGAGAGGCAGGGTTTCCGGAAGTTTCAGCAGAGACAATAGTCGAGCCAGAGGCAGGTTTCGGACCGACCGCCGCCTCCATTGAAAAGGCTACAGAACCTCAACCTGTTGGCATTAAACTCGGGCCCATGGAATTCGCTGTTCCTCTCTCCATGGATTCTAGAGTAAAGGATGATTATGATGTTACTCTTTCTGCTGAGAGTAAAACGATTGAGAAATTTTTGAGGGAATCCTCATCTCTAGGAGCGAATATGAGCAGTTCTGATCTAGAGGTTTGTTGACCCTTTGTGACATTTGACATAACATCTCATTAGTTCTCACATAAATATAGTACGATACCCAAATCTCGAAGATGCGGAAGTTGATTGATCGCTTGAAGAACATTACAACACATCCAGATCTCAATGACCAACCTGCTGCAGCCGGTGCTAACCCGGCCAAGGAGGCCGCGTGGGCGGAATATTCGAGCTCGAAATTTCAATTTCTAGGTTACTTAATTGATGCAGCCGCTAATGATGATTTGCATATTCTTATAGTTGGAGGAACCGAAAACGCTGTCAAACTAGTGGAAAATTATTTTATAGGCAAAGAATTTGCTTATACCCAACCATCGACAAATGGGCCGACTGATGCTGAGTTGTCCCTCTGCAAAGGGCAACTCAGCTTTACGATACGATCAGCGACTGATGACCGAATACTACAACCCTATAAACCCCCGGCTGCGATTATTGCTCTCGATAATTCTATCGATGTGGACGCCCCAGCTATTCGGAAAATACGAACCGAATCTTCCGCTCATGGAAAACTTTTACCGGTTATTCGCTTGCTTGTCTCTAATACTTCAGAGCATGTCGAACGGTGTTTACCAGACACATCAAAAATTAATGCCCTTCGTCTTCTTGTCAAATATACGCGGGACTTCAGTAGTACCGCGGGAGAGCTTCAAGATGACGCGCTAGGAGTGCAAGAAAATGCGGAGGAAGTTGTCCTTTATTTAAAAATGGACCCTGCTACACGCGTGTGGCCGATTGCAGCGGTTGAGCTAATACCGATCGAGACTCCGAGAGTGTCACCTGCTTCTGTGGAAGCCGAAGAGCTTCGATCGATGTCATCTTCACGACAAAAGCGTTTGTTGGTAAGCAGAAATATTGATGAAATCTAAAGTGTATGGCACTAATCGACGTGTAGGAGAACGATGAGGGTCAAGCTAGTAATCAGACAAAACGGCAGCGAATCAGCCCTTTCCAAGATATCACTCATATCAGCGACTCAAACAAGGGACCAACACAGTCGCAGGATGAAGCCGATTCTCACCTTAGCGAACGAAGTTTAGCCGAAGCTAAAAACGCAACGGGATTTGAAGTTAACCAGCTTCAGGCTGCGTTGGCAAAGATGCAAACGAATCTACAAACCATGGAGAAGAGTTTCTCCCAACTGCAACACCGATATGAAACCAGACTAAACAATTACCACAAGTTACGCAAGGAACTGGAGGAAGCCCTCGAAACCTCAAAGAAATCTTCCGAGCGCCTCGAACGGCAGAAAATGGAGATAGCCAAGCTCAAAGACGAGAAAGCCATCTTAGCCAAAGAGCTCGATGAAGCTAGAACTGCCATAAAGGAAGGGGGAGGCACGGATGCCGAGTTGGAGAAAACGCGAGAGGAAGTGCGCCGCCTTACCAAGGAAAATGCCAACCTCCAACGCACAGTCCAGCAAGAGCGCTCGCAGGCAGAATATACGAGGCAACAATACCAAAACGCATCCACATCGGCGGCGCAGTCAGCAATGGAGCTCCAACAACTTGAGGAAGAGTTGGCCAATCTGAAAGCCAAGGCCGCGGGAGACCTAACGAAGTTGAAACAGCTGCGTTTACAAAACGACGAGCAAACACATCTTGCTCGGATTGAGGAACTCGAATTAACGCTAGCGCAAAGGGATGAGTTGTTAAGCCGGAAGGAGGAGGAGCTGCGGGAGTTGAAGAAGAATCGGCCGTCGACTCGAGCGACAAGTCTGCAGCCTCGCAGCCCGAAGTGGGGTTCAAGTCGTCCCACGAGCCCTGGAGTGAATAATGTTAGCAGTGGGAATATTCGGGGTAGTACGTTGAGGTTTCCGTGCTGAATCAATTGGGCTGAGATCTTATCCGTGCGTATATGTATATATACATATATATGAATTTTTTCGTTCTGATTAGGTTGGTGGATGGGTAGAGTAAGTTCCTTTTTATGTTTTATATGTAGTTGTATTCGTTGTTCACATCCACTACCCAGATAGGATTTCATATTACTTCCAGTTGAACAGCCACCACGATGAGAAGACAGGCAAGGAGCGGGAACGTGTTGGGAGATTGAGTCATGCTTTTATTTCTTAGTTTTTTCCCCGTTTGCTACTTTCCTGCTTGCGAATATCCTTTATTTTTACTTTATATATTACACTCATGCCCATAACGATGCAGGTGCCCGGGGTGGACTGGCTGCTCGTAAATATTGATACGAATGACTTCTGGTATTTTTCTTGTTTCCATTTTGGTTTATTCGGTTTACTATTTGTCATTTGCTGCTCCATTTATATATACCGTTCGGGCTTATTGTTGAGTATCGTAATTACTGTTTGACTTATCCATGGCGATACGGAGCTTAACTGGAGTTCTTTATTTTTATTTTGTTTTTGTTTTGATCTTTTTGTGTGGACTTGGTTTTGTATACAAAATTACGCATATGATATGGCGATATTTGATGATACGTTTGTAATTATTGCGCAGAATAACCAACAGTACGCAGTCAACTGTCTGAAGCAATCAAGCTGTAAGCTCAATACTTAACTTACGTGAGCGCCCCGGCTAAGCAACTGGAACCCGGTAGACCTCGGTTGCCATTCAAACCCCACCAAGTTATAACCTACTCTACATCTACGCAACAATAACAAAATTATTTGTCCCGCCTCTATATTTTGCCAAAAAGGGGACCCTACAAAGAAGGAAATTACATCGTAGTCTACTTACTTATAACCTCAGGTTGCGTCATCGTATCAACACGGCATCATCCGAACGCAACCACGTCCGTCAATAGCCATGCCAGCCTCCCCCGCTATCTCTGTTCCAGATCTGTCTACCCCACCCATCACGTCCCCCACGTACAAGCTTGAAGTAACTGCGTACCCGGAGGCTAAAGATGCCCTTTCGAATGGCTTATTGCGTCTGAGGACAGACCACGTCAGCGGGGCCAAAGACCTCGCTACGACGGCAGTATTTTCATTGGTGCGCATTGCAGAAATTATCGCGGAGAGACTTATTGAGGAGATAAAGCAGGATGAGGCGCAGACACACGGGGGTAAGATGCACGGTTCGCCTCACTCGGCGGTGGAGACATGGTGGGAGTCGTGTCGGAAGGCTGGGTGGATCCTTTCTAAATACGGGCGACCGAGTATGAATGCGGCGATTACAAATGCAATTGTCAAGGTGTTGGATAGGAGCAGGCTGGGACTGGCACGGCTGGATGAAGAGATGGTCTGCGATCGATATGGAGCATGCGGGTTGAAGAGGAAGGTGTCCGGAGCGGATGGTGACGGGGGGGAGCAGGCTGAAGCTCAAGAACGATGTATTAGGATGGGTGTTGAGAGGATGCATGCTTATTTGATGGAGAGGAATGAGGATGCCACACGGACGCACATTGCCGTGGCGTTACGGCAGTTTTTATATGAGAAAGGTACTGTCCAGGATCAGAGACGAGTGGTGAAGATCTTGACCCTAAGCTCCAGTGCAACGGTTGTTAATGCGTTGGCGACGGTGTTGGAGACAGAGAGCAAGGAGAGCGGGGATAGAGGGTTGAATATTCAGTTGAAGGTCATGGAATCTCGACCGCTCTGCGAAGGGGTAGACTTTGCCAAAGAGCTCGTACACCGCGCAGGAGACGTCGGGGCCACAGATCGGCTGCATATAGAGATCGCATCGGATTCTAGCGTTGCAATCCTAGCGAGAGATGTTGATGCTGTTCTACTGGGAGCTGATCGGATATCTGACAACGGCAATGTGAGCAACAAGACTGGTAGTTTACCTGCTGTTCTTTGTGCGAAAATGTTGTCAGATAAGGTGTCTGTCGTCGTAGTATCTGATCTCGATAAAATTTCCACGCCGGGAGCAATGGAGACGTATAGAGAGGAAGAGAATGACGTACGAGAGCTGGAGTGCCTATGGGACCAGCATCCTGGCAGAACCGTGAAGCCGGCCTCATGGCGCACAATTGTGGAGGCTCGAAACGTGTACTTTGAGTGGGTCCCCGCAAAATATATCGATCGATATATCTGCGAGACAGGTATCCTAGATCTCAACGGGATTAGAGAGCAATCTGAAAAGTCCCAACGTGTGGAACGACAATTGTTTGGCTGTTTCCCCTAACGTTGGCATGGAAGACAGTGATCCAGTTACGTTCAGAGTAACAAACAGCCACTAGCCCGAAGTCGGTTCTACTTCCCCGTTCTGGTCCGGTCATATCGACAAGCGCGACAGACAACTGGCAGCCCATATAAGCAGAGTAGCTAGCTAATAGCCTCTCCAACTTTCGTTGTTGTTCCATTTTGCGACGTTTTCCCAGGTTGATATCACGTTTTCCATTTTGGGATGCACGTGGGGACCCTCAGCCCTACAGATCGACACCAGTCCCAAAACGGCAATTCGTAAACAAGCAACACATCATCCCGGCCGAGGCACTCAACAACCATGACAATCATAACATTAACCCACATCACAACTCTCCTCATCACGCAGCATATCAACTTGTCTAATGGAGCTGCTAATCATCTGGTATTAACTGAAAATGGATGTACAACCTCCATCATAACGGCCTCCTCCAATTCTCTCATTATCAACATCCCTGTCACTCATTGCTAGGTAAGCGTGCCGCATTGTTTGTCGTACTGTTCTGTTCACCCGGCGGACTGGTCTCAACTGAAATCCCACCTCTTCTGTTGATGCTCATTCTTATGGTATCTCTAATTGTCCACCGCTCTAGTTCATCCTATTACCATCTCTTCCGCGCCAATTCTTTGTAGCAATGGCTCCGGCAGCACCAGTTCTTCCCACTCGATTCCCCTGCTGGTGTCAGGCTGTATACTCATGGGGTGGAGAAACAAAGAGAGACTTGGGGTTTGTGGAAGGAGATCTGATCGAGTGCTTGAATGCGGGTGATGGCTCTTGGTGGACTGGCCGTCTACGTCGAGACAAACGCATGGTTGGTGTGTTTCCCTCGAACTTTGTCAAGGTACTTGGGGACGACTTCGTCCCGGGAAGCCGGTCGGTCAGCCCGCTCCATGGCGGGCCCGCAAGCTCTACGATGGATTTACGCCGGATATCAGCTTCCAATTCTGCAGCATCGCCCAGGAAACGAAAGACTGTTTTTCGAAAACCATTCCAAGGCTACAAAGAAGGTGTAGGGCCTTCTGAAGCTCTGAAAACGCGGCAGAATGATGAGGATACACATAGCAACATCCCCAATAAAAATAGCAGTAGCAATGATACTGGGCATATCGTTTCGCCCTCAGAGAATCCTTGGAGAGCGAGTACAGGCTCAGCAGGCACGCCTCCATCGTCAAACCAGGATCGCGGATCTCTTTCGCGTCAATCTCATCGTCGTTCTCCACGTTCTCTTTCTCCTGCCCCCGTTCAACATCGACCATCCATCTCTCATGCCATACCTCCCTCACCTGGTCAGCATGCTGGGCTGAGTTCTCGTGAAATATCTCCTGCACCTATTCAACATCATGGTTCTATCTCCCACCATCCTGCTCGCGCAGTCTCACCATCTCCTATGCACCATCGTGGGTCTTTCTCTCATCACCCTGCTCGCGTCGCTTCTCCTTTGCCGGTACGACATCACCATTCCTTCTCTAATCCTCCACCGAATACCACTTCCGCAATGCCGATGCAACATCGTGGTTCTTTCTCCCATCATCCCCGTCCTGTTTCTCCGGCACCAGAACAGTATCATGGGTCTATACTGCGTGCTGCGTCTCCCTCACCAATACAACATCATCTGCCTTTCTCTAACCCACATCCTCGTGCTCTTTCTCCTGGGCCAATGTACCATCCTGATTCCACATCTCGCGCCGCGTCTCCTTCACCAGTACATCATCATCACACTTTCTCCCAGTCACATCCTCGAGCTCTTTCTCCCGGGCCATCACGAGATACCGAATCTCCGCCCCCGCTGCCGCCTCCTCACCAAATTTCTGTGAAAAACAAGCAGCAAGTAAGGAATAGTCCATCACCTGTTCCTGCGCCTTATGATATGAATCATGCGTACCCAACCATCGCAAGGACTCCTTCTCCAAATTCACAATCTAATGCTATTTATGGACACACTCCATCTCCTGTGAGGGATGCTATGGAAGACGTCATGTCTTCATTGCAAGATATGGGTCTTAATCACAACGGTCTGCAAGAAGAACCGCGTCGGTCCCCTTCACCCTTCCATCCATGGTCCCCGGAAACATCTGATAACCCACACGAACAAGGCACATCTGATCCAATCCATCGCCCTCTAACCTCCTTAGGACTGAGCGGTGGTGATGGTCAGCGGCAGGAGAACAAAAATCAGCATGGTTTTACTAACCAGTACAATGATGGCCCTCCTCAACTCAATAATTATGTCCAGAGAATGGAAAACAGACTCCGCCAATTGCATGCACAGAGTAGTAAATCTTCCTATGAGCTCCATATACCCCCTAGCAGTAAAGACCTTCCGCCCATACCTCACCCAAAAGATCTCTCCCATTCCAGACCGCAATCATCGTCAAATCAAGATTACCAAGAGCCACGATTACGGACTCGAAGATCTGCCTACGAATTGAACAAAGACGTTCTTGGGCGGACATTTACAACGAAATCTGACGCAACAAATTCTTCCAGTGGCGTCCAAAGCAATGCAAGTGGCACTTCAGGATTTAGCGCAACTAGCGCTGCAAGCTACGCACGGCGTACCAATAGACAGGATACCGCCATAGATAACCTTCATCTCTCTGGACTAATAGGTTCTGATAAATCTTCTAACAGCGGAATGCGGCCTCAAACACCGTTAACCGGAATTTCACATCACTCCAGCCATAATTCCTCTAGACAAGGAGCAACTTCTGCCATTGGATGGAACGAGTACAGTAAGGATGCCCCAAGCATGTATGGCGGCCTGACTACACCCAAGTCAAAAAAGACAGGCTTTCTGAAAAAGATTATTGAATCTGCTAAAACGGGAGCTGCGACCGCAAGAACCAATATTGCCACAAGCCCGGTTGGAGCAGTATCACCGACCAAAGGTCGCAAAGCTGTGGGAATATCATCATATGCATCTCCTCACTCAGGAAAAAGTGCAGCAAGGGACATGGAATTGGGTGAATCCATGGATTGGGTTCAGGTGCGACGGGACGTCAACAGGTGTATCACTCCAAGCCGTCATGAACTAATCGAGAGAGCAGAGAGGTGCCAGATGCTCGACTGTCCTGTGATATACGCGGTGGAGGAACTCTACGAGAGTGCAGAGGGAGATGAGGGAATAGATGGTTTACCAATTGCAGAACCGACTAACTGGGGTGCTGTGAATTTACAGCTGGTGGACAAGAGTGTCCGGTTCATAAGCAGTCTGCCTGCGATGATCAACCCAGTCAGTTTATCCCAAGGGTATATCTGTCGCCCGCATCGCAGCGATGGACAGCGATTACGTGCCATATTTACCTGGGTTGCGGAAAAGATTGCATGGGATGATGACATTGATGGGGACGTTGACTTGAAAAGAGTATTGCATATGAAAAGAGGTTGCCCAAAGGAAGTTGCTTATCTGGTACAAGAAATGTGTTCCGCCGTTGGAATACATGCCGAGGTAGTTCATGGCTATTTAAAAACACCCGGAGAACAACTAGATCTTGATCGCCTCTTTAATCCAAATCATTGGTGGAATGCTGTCCTGATAGATGGCGAATGGCGGATCATGGATTGCTCTCTGGCAAGTCCAACCAACCCTCGAAGAAGCTTGTATTCGAGTTTCAATTCGCAGGTTGCTGAAAGCTGGTATTTCCTAGCCCGTCCCATGGAGATTTGCTATTCCCACATTCCAATTAACCCTGAGCAACAACATATCTGCCCACCCGTATCACACGATGTTCTTCTTGCGTTGCCCTGCGCTTGTCCCCCGTTCTTTAAAAACAATTTGCGGTTCCCAAACTTTGACACCAGCCTTACTCGTATTCATGGTCTTGAGGCTGTCCAACTTCGTGTGTTCGTACCCCATGATGTCGAATGTGTTGCAGAGGTTGAAGCTCTTGCATTTGACCGCGACTCTGATGGTGACTTATTTGAAAGTGGCGAAGTTGTCAAAAAGCGTGCACTTGCGCAGCCTGACTGGATTGGCGGACAGAAGCGCTTCACCATAAAGGCTGTCTTACCTGGAGATGAGGGACAGGGCGTTTTAAAAGTATATGTTGGAAAGAAGGGACTGATGCATTCTATCAAAGATATTCCCCACCCCCTGGCATTTGCACTCCCAATCACCCACACGGGAGATAACCCAACCTACGACTTCATCCTCCGCCATCCCACTCCTCACGCTCAGCGCCATGACCTCTACGTTATTCAACCACAATGCGCCAAACTCGCAATAAACAACACCTTCGTCTTTGCAGTCCGTCAACATCCGTCTTCCCTGCCATCCAACGCCCCTGACCCCAGCGAGGGTAGTGCTCGCATCTCCCCAAATCCGTGCACCCGCCCCGCCAGCGCGCTCAGCATGGTATCTTCCGTTGCCGCAAGCTCAAACGCGTCAACAGGCTCATCATACATAAATCAAACCTTTTCCGCCTCTAGCTCTAACGTCTCGTCGAATAGCAAACAGTCACAGCACCCCTCCAAGCCAGCGAAGCTAGCTATACAAGCACCTTCAGGGCGGATATTGAGGTTGACACGCAAATCTGAGAACGTTCTCAGTACCAGCAGTGGTGGAGGAGATTTAACGGGTGATGGCTCACCCGATGGCAGCGTGTGGGAGACAGTGATTAAGGTTGGTGAGAGGGGCGTTTGGAGAGGCCTAGTACTTGCTGATCGCAGTGCAAGATGGTGTGTCTTTGGGGAGTGGGAGTGTTTCTAACTCTCTGCCTTTTTACTTTATTCTACCTTTCATCTTCTCTTGTTTCTCCTACTTGACTTGGCTTGGATGGCCTTTGATGGAAGCCTGAGCGCTGTTTTTCTCAGCCCAGCGAAGTTTGTTGGAGTTTAATTCCTCGTTCAGCCCTCTTATCTCTCATCCTCTTCTTCATATGTTATGATTTGGGCTGATCCTCAGTAATTTCTGTATCCATTGATTAGTCTTTCCTGACATGGATTCCTTTGTCTTCTTTTTTTCTGCTCAGAAGGATGTCACGTCATTTGCTACCAATGTTGATGCCAACACTTACCCTAATTCGTTTCAGAGATTCTTTCTCGCATTCCTGTTTCATGTAATCACAAACATTTTGTCTGTGGGGCTTATTCCTTAATTAATTTAATTACTGGGCTATTTGGTTCCAGGAATAGAACAAGAAAAAATAAAACATGACAAAATAACGAGCACTCTTTAGATTGCCTCACCATAGATCGTTTGTTCAGACTCTTTTGCTCCCGTATCGTACTCCCCCGTTTCCTACCTTTCACATTCCTACTAGTCCACTTTGGAGAATTATATCCTCAAATTGGGATAATAGATAGGAAGATGATGACCACTCAGCGTGAGTTTTGCAGGCTTAACCTGCGTATAACAATTGACCTCTCAGTTCCACGGCATGCTTTACTGTTCCGGTTGTTATTGTCTCACTTTGTCTTTTCGTAACACATTCTGTTTTAAGTATTAATTTGCTGAATCCGTTGAGGCCCCGTGGATTGGAGAGCCAACTACAGAAATGTTTTTACCCATATGTATACTGCTTTGTACAGTACCATCCACATTTATCCACGGTATGCAGAATATCCATTTTATCCGGTTTCCTGCATTGGAATTTATGTCGAATATTCATCCATTTTAGCACGTACGGCGTTTGATCTAGCATGCTCTCCTATTCAGATGTTACACTCCCATTCCTTCTTTTTCTCGACTTAGTCTCCAACACCACGCAGAGTCTCCCGCAATAACGGTGCAACCTGCTTCCTGCTCTTCGACACATCAATCTGTCGCCAAACACGCAAATACGACCCGTCCCTATCACCGAAAACGGGGTAAGTGAAATGCCCGGTCCAAATTCCCTCTTCTAGTCCCAACTCTCCAACAGCGACTGCATGGAAACGCTCCACACCGTTGAGGCACTTGCGATTCAAAGCATAGAGCAGCAATTCACGACGAAAAACGGCTTTCGGCTCTGGCATCCTGAACGCTGTCATGACGACGACTAGGTCGAGGTTCTTCTCGGCTGCGAAGGAGGAGAGGTACTCGAGCAATGTATCGTTGGGAGCAACACCTTTGGATTCCCGGTCACATTTCTCCATCAGCCAGGAGAGCGGTTTGACAATAGAGCAGATGCCCAATTTCACTGTCTTAGTGTTGTTTATGCCTGGCGGTTCTGTCTTTGTGGCAATAATCTCGGTCCACTCCTTATAATCCCTCCCCAGCGCCTCTAGAACTGTTAAGTTCTCAACGCTATTCTCCTTCGCGAGAGCGATTGCCTCGTAAAAGGACTGCCTATCCCAACTCGCGCCAGCTGCAGAGGATTGAGATTTACTTCGTAAATGTGCGTCAACGCCAGCCTGTATCTTGGCTTCAAGGAACGCAACCGATGCAGTATCAACGGCGGACACTTTGCTTTTCGCCGTCATGTTAACTGTGTCGATCAGAATCGCTGCCATGGCTAGTTTCGCCGCCTGTGCTTCGTAGATTGCGGTCTCATCTGCGGGAGTCTCTTCGTCCAAGGCGGCGAAGGGATCTGAGAAGGAAACGTTATCGGCCCAAAGACCCTGGGCTCGCAACTCGCGGACGACGAGAGACATACAACTTCCAACACCCGTTTGGATACAGTAGGGATCATGGGGATGTGAAGCAGGTTCTCTTGGCACGAAACTTTCATTATCGTGATGATCTATGCAGCCGACGACAGAGATTACGAGCCCCGGAAGCGCGTCTGAAATCCCCTCAATGCCACCCTTCCCTCCATTTAATGGGAGTTTGGGTAGCGTATTCCAATCCACCATCATGACATCTAGGTTTGTCTGTTCGTCTGCAGCGTGGCTGGTCCTCCTGGATGCAGCTTCGTTGTAACCTCTTCTATCACTTGCCTCGTTTTCGTTTCGTCGACAGGCATCACCTGGACTACCAAGAGCCGAGAGTAGTAACCTCTCCTTCAAATCCGCAACAGTCAAAACACTACCTTCTAGTGCCTCCACCTCGTCGGTTCCTCTCTTCGCCAAAGACCCGTCACCTGTAGCTCTGCTTCCATCCCATCCTACCGCTAGCCCCAAGGCAGTGAAAAACTCTGGCCTCAGCCTTTTCAACTCTTGCCCAGCATGAACATCTGGTAAGTTGATTAGAGGTATATGTTGACGCAGAACCATATCATTCCCTTGCCTTCCTGGTGATGAGGCAATGGTGGAAGGGCCAGCCGGCACCGCTCTTGTAGCAAAATATGAATATATGATTGCAGAAATGATGGAGTCTAGGTCCGCGGATGGGTTACCAAGGACGTATACCGGAGATCTGACCGGAGCTATAGATAACGAAGAAGGTAGAACTGGTGGGAGGTCGTGAGAATGGGAATAATGGTAGGGAAAAGCGTGTGCTTGTTTGAGGAAACGGAGTAAATCTAACCGCCGTGTGACGGTGCGTGGCTTACTCATGGTGAAGAATATTGGGAGAGAAAATGAAGCAGCAATTTAACATAGAAATGGGACGCTGGCATGCGATTGTATGGATTTCAGCAAAGCATTTTGATTTCGCCTCGACATATCTGTTTTGGATATCGTAGAATGTCAGGAACGGAGAAGCAAACAAAAGCAGCTGGTGACAATTGCTAAAGATTAGAAAGTTCGCTGATCCTATCAACAAGAGCATACTAGAGAAGGAGGAGAAAGAGATGAAAGGTAGACGGGGTGCTGCGGAGTATAGATAGCTAGGGGTGTTGCTCTCACCCTTTTCAGAAGTAAGCCCTAATCACAAGAGAGACCTGTGATGATTGAAAAGATGAAATTTTGTTGACTTCTGAACAATTAATGAGCCGGCCAAAAAACAATTGAAATCGATACGAACCCTCAAACACCCCTGAAACCTACGACCGGTATCAGCGGACCTCTCACCGTCGAATATTATAGAGGGGAAGCACACAAGGAAGCCCACTGAACATGCCCAGGGCTATTTTGGATGTAATATAGCTCAGGTCATCACGTGACTTATGACTGCTAGCCTCCAACATTAAACAATGACGCCCACTCGTTTGAACAACGAAGAACCAAGGCCAAGAATCTACTGTGAAATCAAGGATAGTGGGGAGAGAGCGAGCGAGTTTTGTGACTAGAGTTATGTTATTTGCGCGCTCGTGTTGTATTCAAGGTGTGAGGATGGCTTCAACATTGATCAGCCGCTCCGGTTGAGAGTATATTCGAGGCAAGATTCTCAAGCACAACCCAAAAAGGCCAGATCTCAGTGTCTATCTTGCACAGTGAGTCATACATCTCAAATTGCATGAGTCCATCTGGTTATTGACTGAAAGATTTAGGTGTGGAAATCAATACTTTGTGCTAAAACATGTATCCCCTTCAATCTTCGAACAATCACTGGAACTTAAACAAGAGTTCCCAGAAACATGTTGTCTTTGAATGTATGATGATGATAATGAAGCTGAACAAATCCTTATCTACAATCACTTTAGTGATAATTTGCTTTCTCTTGTGAACAACAATCTGAACATGTCAATTGCGTCTTGGAATCAGATATTGTGAGAACTTGGGCAGGTGTTAAAGGAGTTTCATGCCAAGAACTGAATACATCTTGGTAATGCATCAGCCTGCTCATCAAGATCCAGATACTAACCAAGTTACTCTTTTTAGATGTCAAACCTGATAATGTTATGATTGATTACCATTACCATCAGGCTGGTCAGCTCAGACTGGAAAGGGTTGTGTTAGATGACCTAGACTGCTCCTTGAAGCTAAAAGACAATAAACTTCTTCGGCTTCCAAATGGAATCAAAATAGGAAATGTCATGTGGCGCAGCCCCGAAGCGCAAACAGGACAGGGGATTGGCAAACCATCAGATGTATTCTCTTATGAGCTTGTGGTAAGTGAACTTATGCTTTCAGTTGATGTGTTTTTTCTAAAGATAGTTGCTCTATTAATAGTGTCTGTACACCATCACTGGTGTGGAAACCCTGCATCCAGATTCTGATCAGTTAAAGAGAGACATGATTGAACCTGACATTAAACCAATTCATTGATCGAGATAGCCCCAAATAAAGTATAATTAATAGCCAAAATGGCAGAAAAAATTTCGTCATTCAGTTATCGTGTTTTATCAATTAGTAGTGAGATGAGGCTGGTGCCGGGTTACGATGTGGAGAGGTGGCATGCTTGGTGATAGATTACGTTATTACCATTATTATTTTAAAAGATTTGAAAATAAAAATAAAGTGTAAGAACTCCTATCTCGCCGTCTCCACCATAAGTTTTGATTGACCACAGTTCTTCCCTTGCCTGTCCACCTCTTTAATTTGTTTCGCCAATGGCGAAACATGCAGAGCACACCATAGCAGCAGACATAAGACCCACAAGAGAAGTGTAGATCCGGGGGGAGGGGGGGCGGGGAATATGCCCGCTCCTCCAGCTTTGAAGAAATGTGAGTGTGAAAGTGCCATTATTGAGTCTGTGTTTCGAACCTCCCTTTTGACCCAGCAAGCGACCAGGGAATAGTGGGCAAAGTGGGAAAGTGGGAAAAGTGAGTGGGAACGCGGAGAACAACAAGAAATTTGTGAAAACACATCTTGGATCTACTTTACATTAAACGACGCAGCCAGGCAGAGGCAGATAGCGCAGGCAATCGAGTAAATAATACGAACACGCAAAGCGGCTGAAATGAGGAATATAAAAAAGAGAACAAAGAGCAGACAGGAACGAGCAAGGAAAATGTGCGTGAATCTGTTTCTAACTCTCCCTAGGTAGCAGACAAAAGAATTGCGCTTTGTTGACTTTATTCATGTTGAGAGTCCCTTGGAAAGTCTGCAGGCGCGCTTGACACGGATGGATGTCTCCCCACCCTTTTCCAAGTGTAACGGCAACTCAACGCGAATATATGATGAAACAAACAAGAGGACAGTGTGCTGGAGTGAGCAACCACGAGCGAAGGATTGATTAGGAGTGTATAAATAAATAATAAATAAATAAATAATAAAAATAAGACGGGAGGGTAACTGAATAAAGCAGAAGTGAGATCGTAAGGTAGAAAATACCACTGGACCAGCATTGTTAGAGCGTAGGAAAAAAAGAGAAAAAAAAAGAAGCAAGAGCAAAGCAAAGCACGGTAGAGTAAAAGAGCGCCCAGATATAAATCCTCTGCCTATTTGCAGACCCCACCACAATCCCCATGATAACTAAACCATCCATGGCGCCCGTGTAATGTGTTAATAATGTTGATGTTATAACTTGGACAGTACGGAAAAAAGGGAAGACCAACAAAAACAGTCACGTTAAGGGTCAGAGGGCAAATAAAAAGTACACGTGAAATCGAAAACATTGAACAAAGAAAAGAAGAATCGGGCGATGGCGGAACGGATTCATGATGTTGAGAAAGCAAGAAGCAAGTAATTTATATATATATATAAATTAAATATATACGAACTTGGACCGCGGCAGGTAAGAAGAAACGGGGTTTATCGATCGTAATCAAATCACGTCAAGAATTCATCCGCAAGACAATTGTTGGAGGTATCCTCGCCATCTCGACCCTGACCCTCATCACCCATAGTGCCGTCCCCATTCTCCGCGTCGAAATCATCGCCAGATCTGGAGGTAGAACGGCACCGCGCGCCACTGTTGCTAGCACTTCGAAGTGCCTCCAGCGCTTCATTCGCATGGCTAACCTCCAACGCCCCTATTTGTTCGGTGTCTTGGTTCGTCATCTCGGCAAAAATGTCTTCCATATCTCCTCCGCGTGGGCTGCTGGTAAAAGCCATTGGACCACCCATGTCGTCGTGGTCTTTACCCATAGTTTGAGGGTGGAGGGGGTTATTTCGGGTAAAGCTTGGAGGGCTGAAGAGAGATGGATCAAGACCCTGGTGATGGGATGGAGATGGGGGATCGAATGAGGGGGAATGTACATTGTTTACAGCCGGGAGGTATGCCGATGTTGTAGGAGCGTAAGATGGACTTGCATCGTTTGGTATTGGGAACGGCTGTGAGAAGGAGAATGCGGTTGGATGTTGAGAAGCTGGGCCTGCCGCTGCCATGGTAGCCGTCGTCGGAGTCGGTGCGTTACCCGTGGAAACCGATCGAGGGTCACCAGATGGTGTGTTAGAGCGAAGTACAGGTGCCGGTTGAAGAGGGGGAGGCCGTCCTGAAGCTTGGGATTCCGTTGATTTCCGTTTGCTGGAAAATGTGTGCTGCTTGGTTCGCAAGTGAAGAGGAAGATCTTCAGGTTTTTCAACTCCAAGCTGGGCCATCATCTTTTGTTGCTTAGTAGGTCGTGGCTTGCGAGTAGATAGCGATACTTCAAGAATCGGAGGCGGTTCAGGGGCGACAGGCGACCACTTATGGATTTCCTGGCGGAAATAATTGGTTTCAAAGGCAAGGAGAACTTCTGCTCCTTCCATTTTTCTGAGATAGAAGATCTGTGTCGGGACCTCTTCAGCAGTCATGCAGGCAGCGGAGTGCACGAGTGGTCGAACGAACTCCCGAAATGATGTTGCTTGGTCGATGATCGATTCCAAAACTTGTTCTTCTTCGGGTTGGAAAGGGAGATCAGGAATTTCAGCCTGCCAATCAAGCAGCTCTTCTAATTTAGGGCGAGCCGCATCGCGGGGGATCTTGACACGCCAATCACAAATGGGACAAGTATAGCTGTCGAATTCTTTGACCTTGCCCCTCGCAATTTTCAAGCATTTTCCGTGGTACCTGACATACCCTTAGTTATTGAAATACCAAAAAAAAAAAAAAAAAAAAAAAAACAAAGGACAAAGCCCCTCTGCGAAGCTATTTCGAAACTTACCACTCATGACAAAGTTCACACTCAATCATCAACCCAGCTTCCTGTTGTCGACAGATACAAAATACATCCTTTTTCTTAGACCTACTGCCCGTCCAATTATGTGCCTCAGCATCAGGACTTGCCTCTCGTGACGCCGGTTCAACAGGTGGACGGCACCGATCCTCAAGATCGAAGCAATACGAATTCTTCTTCTCAACATATTGCAAGTGCATCTTGAGGATGTGCAATGGAGCGTTGGCTTTGCCAAATAGCTTCTTGCCTTTCCGCATCCAGTCCTCATGGCGTTTCTGCTCCTTTTCCAGGTCGATGGTTCCATTTGGCTTGCTATTTAGTTCCGTCAAAGACTCCATAAGATCACGTACATCTTTATAGTGAGGCCGTTTCCGGAAATCTGGATTCCGACTGCTGTCATAAAACCCGGAGATCTGTCGCTGCGCTTCACGCTGCTTCGTCAAGATTGCGTCGACAGCAGAAAGGGTTTCGGGGGATACAGGCAATTTAGCCGCCTGTGAGGAAAGTGCTTCTAACTGTTGGTAGTGCACAACTTCTACTGACATGAGTTCTTTTGCTTTCGCCTCCCATGTTTCTGCCAGGCGGAGCATCTCCTTGAAATAAAGTAGATGTTCGTTTGTCTCAGACAAGCCTAGCTGCTCGCCTTGCTCAATGAACTCGCGGCACTCATCGAGAGTTTGGAGCTGCTCGCGTTTCCGGCGGGCTTGATCATTCCATTTCATCTGTCTTAGGGCCTTCTCGAGCTTGTCTACCTCAGGTATGTCAACATTGAAGCTCCGGCCAAGTTCTGCAAGCTCCTCGACTTCTTGTGTCGAACTAATGTGGGGGTTGCAAAGGATAGCTTGGGCATCACTCTGGAATTTCTGAATTTCCTGGACCTTTTCCCGAAGCGATACGATCTGCGGGCAATCAAAGGAGAGGTTATCCGCTTCTTCCAGGAGCGCATAGATCTTTTCCACTTTGCGGAGTTCACGATCTCGCTCCTCCAGCTGGGCTGCCTTGGCCGAATTGCCTCTGCGCCATGCCTTTTCATTTTTGCGACGATTCTGCTGTTTACGAGTAATGTAATTATTAGCTTCATCGACCCATTTGTCGCAACGCTGAACAAACGAGGTCAGATCCTGCAGGCCAGGTAGGAAATATGGGATTTTCTCTCCCTCACTAAGTAAAGCATGCAAAGCTTTCAGCGAAGGTTTCGGTTCGTCTGCGAGAACTTTATCCACCTTTTCAGCCCAGGCTTCCGGGATCCGAGCTCGGCTTTCCACTTTCTGAACGCACGATTTCAAGGCCTCATCGGACATTCGATAGCGTAAGGTATGGTTACTTCGAAGTAACTTCTGCGAGGCGTCTTCTCCACAGCAGTCATAGCTCTCGGCATGTGTGAGGCACAGTGTTTTCCCTTTTTTGTGGCATTTGAACTGTGTCAAATAACTGTATACTTTACAGTAACTGCACTGATACTCTTCTTCGGGAAGGTCTGTATCTTCAACCACGAATTTCAGTGTACACTCATCTGATCCTTCCTCTCCACCACTAATTTTACATTTATGGGGACTAAGCTCCTGATGGCGAGCTATTACGGCCGCACGCTGCTCGAGTTCTCGATTGCACATACGTTGAAGCGCGGGACCAAGCCACTTAGCAGTTTTGATAGATGTATCCCTCGCTGCAGCCGTAATGAGCAACTCATCATGTGAAAAGCAAGGCTGCCGTCGGAATTCCTGTAGGCGCTCTACGCCCGCTTGACCTAGTGGTTCCCAGTCGGATGGCGCGAAGTTAACAGCTTCATTGAAATTAAATCCATGGTTAAACCCGGCATGATACGCTTGCGGAAAGGTAATAACGAATTGGCCGGCACGCTGATCGAGAGCATACACATTGACGCCTGCCTTCTTTAATTGATCCGGTGGCAGTAACGTGACTAATTGGAATAAGAGATCCGGCTGAGTTTCGAACAGTTCCGGGACTGCTTGGCGCATAGCCTCCTCAAAAGCTTCAGCATCTTCACCGGGAATGCCATACCATGTCTTCGTAGCACCGAAATGTTGATAGTTGGCTGAATATGTGTAATGGTCTTCGTTATGCCAGCAAAATGTCGAGAAACACATGCCAACATACACCCAGGGAACGGTCATGCCAGAGACGTCCGATTTAATGTGCCGGAAGAGAGACTCTGAGTGCAAAGGCATGACATTCAAATTCCACGGGTCAACAGAATAAGGGTCCAAAGGATTCCGTTCAACAGTGGGAAACCCGCTTCCATGGGTTGTCGAGTGGATATCTGCACCATACTCAACTTCAACGGTCTCTGTCAAACTTTCCACAAGCCGCCAAAACTCTCGCTCAACGTCATCTTCCGTCTCCTTTCGAGGGGCATTGAGAACGGGATCAAAGGGCATCCTTGGAGCAAAATAGTTTTCCTTGAAATTATCCGCTTTCTCCTGGAACTGTTTCAGCGAATATATCCCACCCTCCTCAAAGCCATATTCTCCAGTTCCAACCAGGCATTTGGGGCAATGCCAGTCGTAATCGGGGACGGAATCCAGGGGTGGGTCAAGGCAGTGAATGTGATAACCGTTTTCGCATCCGTCGCATGATAAGATAGTTGGCCGATTATCACTCTTGCCGCAATTTTCACATCGCTGGATATATTAATTAGCTCGCTACCCAACCAAAGGGGGAAAATAAATAAGTACTCACTTCTCCGGTTTTCCTGTTTCCATTCTTTGTTCGCCCTTGTGTTTGTGTTGGGCGAAGTAAACTCATATGCGATCCAACGACAGTTGGCGCGCCATCTAGAATTTAGACGTTAGCAAAACTAGAAGATACATGTGAGAGCTACCTTGTACAAAGAAGGGCTCCTAGCTCTGTAAATCCACATGCGACAGGTAATGGAATGGCCTTTTACATACCCTTCTTCAGCCGTTTACTGCGTCGCCCGTTTGCTCCATCAGCATCTGCGTTATCGGTTTGCGAACTTCCCGTCAAACTTTCTTGGCTGAATGCACGTTTAAGCGGATGTGAATCATGGCCGTTGACTGTTGGCGTACTGCTAGTTTCGTGTTGGTGTCGTTCCAGGGTGTCCTTAGATGTCAGAGCATTGTTTCCAAAGGTTCTTTGATGAGTTCCATTCTCCATCTCTCGTTTTACAGTAGGAGCTGAGCTGTTCACTGCAACGAATGATGGAGACGCATTAATTGCAGAAAACCCGCTTGTATTTGAATTGACCGCTGTAAACCCCGAAGTGGTGACATGTCGTTCCTGGGGGTAGTCAAGCGGAGCCGAAGATCCGTCCGTTCTGCCCTCACTGTCTCTCACGGAACTACCAAGTGTAGCAGAAGCCCTTGCCGCGGGAGAAATTTTGCTTACTTCGGATGAACGACGATTGTTTGTATGTGGCCTTTTGGCTACCGGAGAGTTTCCGGGGGACGGGGTGTATGGTCCTCCGTTTTCGAATTCCAGCTGCTGCTGGACACTAGGTTTAGCGACGCGGAGATATTCCTCGTATGGGTGAAGCCAACGTTGGTAGGAATTTTTTAACGAGGTCGATAACGACGACATGATTTTGCCGCTATAGCCCAAGTCACGACCAATTTCGGCCCACTTTTTCAGTTTACAAACTTGATCAAAACCACCACGAATATCGACGGCCTTTTTAAGCTTGTAGAGATCAAGAGGGCGCTTATCGACGCTAGGGAACCGGCTTAGATTCATTCCATGTTGTTTATGGAATTTCGTTAGTTGGTCGAGGTAGTTGAGATTCGCTCGAGTGCCTGATAGAGGGTCAGATCCGTGTTCCAGAGGTCTCATCGGGCCGGATTGTGTTTGGGTCATACCTCCTTCAACCGAGTTCAACTCCTGCCGACGGGTACGAAAATGGAATCTCTAAACATGAGAACAAAGGAGAATACGATCAGCCTATATCTGAAGAGTAATGGACCCGGCCTAACTGGAATCAACGGTCCGCAACAATTTGGAGAATATCATACCTCTGTATCGATAGCAAACGGCGGAGCCCAGTTGTCGGGAGGGACAATCTTGCAAATTCCATATTTCTTTCCTTCAGGGAAGATTTTGCGGATATATTCGAATGGGTCTTTGAACTCTGCTTCGGTAGGACGAAAAGTTGGAGCTTCTTGTAAGCCATGAGGTCGCACACGCTTGACTGGTTCTCTACTCGCGGTAGAGTGGCCTCGTCGCTCGACCGTGGAGAGGTCGAGCGGCGCAGCCCTTCGAGCACTCAGAGGAACATTGGCATTGTAAGATTGGTGGAAGTGGTTCGAGTTCGAGGCGCGGGAGCGGGTGGCTGATTGCTGGGACTGCTGCTGGGCAGTTGTTGCTCCCGTTGAAGGTGGGACCACCATGTCTCCACGCTGCGGTGCGGAAGTACAGGAGATGGGCGAATTTGATCAGGTGGTTTTGGGAAAACACCGATCGCGATGCGAATAGCGCATTGGAGGGGAGGGTAGCCGGCGAAAAAGAGGCTGAGGGCTAGGGGGATCCACGAGTGAATGGTGGAGTAGCCGATACACGTCAACAGAAGGGATTAATTAAATGATGGGTGGATAATAGTAATGATAAGAAGACAGGTATTCGGAGGCGGGGAAACAGCACCGGGTGGTGGAGAGCACGAAGGTGGGTGCTGCGGTTGCGAGTAGGGGAGAATCAAGAGATAGAAAGGATGGAAGGAGATTTGAGGCGGAATAGGATGATGCTGCTGCTGCGATACGGTAACATGATACGTCCGTGCATTTGCTTGGTACGGACGAGTATTTGCGCCAAAGGAAAATTTACCGACGTACCGATTACTTCCCGTATTCATACAGATTACTCTACCGCGCTGTACTGATAACACGCTAGGAATTTATTTGCAAACCGCCAAAAGATTTGCGCCTAACTCTGGGAACTCTACAGATGTACAGCCCGACATTCAAGGTGAGGTGTCAAGGCCCATGGCTTCTATCATGAGGGTTGGAATTGTTTGACGTCTGGTATTGAGATTTCCTGTATTCACCGAAATGTAAAAATGGACATTAGACCCAGTAGATTACTTCTCGTGACAGTGATAGAGAGTGCTATAGTTAGCCTAGATACGACTGGTCAATACATCCAAGCATCGATAGGACAGGAATAATCTGTGACAATAAAAGTTGAAGTAAGTATTTGTTACACCACCATCCGTCCATCCTGCAAACGGACGGAAATGCGCTGTCAAACAGTGTCGCTTTAAGGAAGAACAAGCTAGCCGAATCTCCTCACCGTTTAGATACCGCAAACCTTCTTTCTTCCATCGTTTACCACTGCTTTCTTGATAATACACTCTACAGGTCCCTCCTCTGATCGAGAAAGCAGACCTGGCTTGAGTGCTCCATAAATGAGTAATTCTCAATTCTTTTCAAGACTCCATTTTACAACCAACTCGTAAAATTTCATTCTTTCTAAACTCAATTAATTAGATCATATTGTCGTCCGTAGACCATGGTGCTCAAAGTATTATCAAGCAGGAGCGGTAGCTATTCACTTACACAGCGTAGTTAACTAATTAGTTAGTTAATTTAGTAAACTAGTTAACTAGCTAATTAACATGGTATTATTTATTGGATAAGCGTAAGCTAAAAGTAAAATATGGTACGGGTAATGAAACACCGACAAACCCCCCGCAAAAAAGCAAGAAAATCCAACGTTCGAATCATTCCGATTAGCTTTTTCGACAACATTGATCAACTACTGCGTATGCTCGTGGGAAATGCTTAGGATCCTTAGTGCTCGCCAATTTCCTGAACGTGTGGAAAAGAGAACAACGGTACGGGGTACTCCGGGCTTGAAGAATCTTGAGACGTCATTTAAACAGGGCTTTCGATACAATAAAACCCCAGCTGGCAATTCGATACTTGTTGGCTGGCTGTGAGCCAAACGATAACCAACAATAGCCAACATTCTGTTCTCTTCTGCTCTTGTTACCATAGAGTGGCTGCTAGATTTGGCAAGTATGGACGAACCAGACCTGTATGAGAGTACCCCGACAGAATCTATGCTGCAAAACTATGGTGTAATATACTATATACCCATACTTACGCGCTTACCTCTAGAATACATTAAATTACTGCGGTAAAGTCGAGACCAAAAAAGAAAATTCCAAGAAGAAAAAAGGAAAAAAAAATAAGAAATCTTTGGTAGCGTCCGAAGTTGGCAAAGCTGCCGAGACTCAAGGAGCATCCCTATATTTGGCCTCGTATTTCAGCAAGATGATTGAGCGGAATTCTACAATTTTCAAAAAATATCAATAATTTCTAGAGCTCACCAGTATCTCTCCGAGGAAGTTACAGTTTGTGCGTTATGTTAAAGTTATATAAATACTTGGTGTTGCGCTGGACTCCAGGTTGTGATTGGCCAAACCTTGAAGATCCATTCCATGGATAAGATGGACGACTTAATCGGGATTACTTCCTCAGACAAATACCTGCCTCTGACCTATTTAGTTAACGAAATTCACGATAATATTTGCGCTGGTTATTCAACAGAAAATGTCTACAACTTATGCAGTACTAGCTATGTTGTATTTCTTCTGTAACAATAATATTGTTTAAGGACATTATATCTTCAACAACCAGACATCAATCTTGGCCGGTAGCGGTCCCCCTGGCAAAGAGATCAACAGCGTTTCCCAGATGGTTTAAATCGGGACACAAACTTCGTCACCAGATTGGGCACAAAGATCGATGTTCATTTCAGAAAGCATCATGAGTGCTAGATGAGTGAGGGATGATATATGGCAATTGTCCCATGACATTTGACTTAAGGCCATTATATACCTCAAGCTGAACAATGGACCCTCCATGGAAGAGCATAGCTAGCTCTCATAGTTCGCGTTGGTGCGGATTCCAAGTGCATATACTTACCGCCCTGATCGCCGTGGAGCCATGGCGCTATTCGAACAGTCCATATGGCAATTTTAAGGTGGATGAGCTGATAAAAATCGACAAATCAAGAACACATTGTCGCCCTATAGCTTTGTCAACACCGCACAATCGATTTTATCACCTCGACAGATTAGTCCACTTCAAGTCTTATACATAAGTGAGATATACGCGGTGGGTCATTACAATCGCCTTGACAATCATTCAAATGAAAGTAAAAGCAAATCTCAGATGCTTTTATCCTTAAGCTCAAACGGCAGCGCTGTGAGGTGGAGTGCCTCGGGAACACTGGCTGCAAGATTGCAACGTTCACCTGTCAGCAAGTTAAAACTAATATAATCCAGGAATCGGGTCCCCGTGCACAACCTGCTCTGGAGAATGAAATTACACTCTCTAAACCATTACAATCAACGGGATGTTTCCGCCATTCTTTCCATAAATTCAGCAAGATGTTTTATCATGAAATTGAATGGCGGTAAGCAACTAGAAAACAGATGGAATAGGAGTCTCATGACTCCACCACCTATATGGAACCCTGCCATAGCTCAAATCAATACTGGATGGAAAGCTGCATAGCATACCCAGGACCTGAGCAACACACCATTGTCCCTTGCTTGCGGAGTGGATAAATATAGATTTCAATCGACTTCAGCACTGAATTCTTTATAGACTCTGAAATAAAATAACAATAATAAAAACATCCAAACAAGGATGGTCTCACGGAGAGAGGAGTTTTTGGAGTGAAATGTGCAGTTGATTAACGGTAACAGGATGAGCAGTTTTCGGATGAATCTGTGTGGAACCAAGCGAGCTTAGGCGTAGTTTGTTTTTCAAATGAGTAGGAAATTAAGTTCGATTCTCGGAGATGTTTTGATCATTATTCAGTGTTACTAGCAGTGAAGTGGTGAGGCCGGGTGTTACAAAGTGTGTGTGTGAACTCCTCAAAGTAAAATTAGCATGGAACTTGCCACAGTAGGTAGATCGCATATATGGCAGCATGAGCTAGATTGAACAAGTATCGGATGACTCGAGAATACTACTAGTACTGTACTCCGTACGGAGTACAGGCCGGGTTATAGTTGAACGGGGTTCGAATTTTTTAGTGCAAACCTCCGATGGAATGGGGTTGGCGCTAGACGCCAAAATAGCCGCTAAGCGGCCACTGTTTACCCATAGTGTTGCTATGGGTGATTGGGTCCCGTTTTCTGCACACCTTGCGCGGCACTCAACGGATTGGATAGTATGCTATATTTATGTGTTCTCAGATTTTCATGGACCTTTTATGAATCAAGGTGCAGCGTCCTTGCGAAATAAACTTCAAATAACCGCGCCGAAAGTGTGGAGGCTGCGCGAACACCAACCCAGCATACCAATAGATATCTCAACTGCGAGATCAAAAACCAGAATACATTTAATCGTTTAGCCCGTGATGAGGAACCACCTCACTGTCTCGGACTTCTCGGAAATTGAATAGCCACAGTGGTTTATCATTTATTAAAACTCCTTGATCGCCATTTCAACACAAAAGGTTTCAACGATAACCCCCCCGCCCCCCACCCAGTTTCCCCATCCCTGGCCATGATGGACAGAATCCCGCAGTCCACAAACCCAATTCCTGCTTTCTACTGTTGTTACCTTCTCCGTTCAACCGTCCGACACGCTAGTCTCTATATTGGTTCGACTCCAGAACCAAGTCGTCGCCTGGCCCAACATAATGGAGACAGAACCGGCGGCGCAAGAAAGACATCAAGCGAGAAATTAAGGCCATGGGAGATGGTGGCTATTGTGAGTGGGTTTATGAATAGAGCCGGCGCGTTGCAGTTTGAGTACGTAGGCCCGTTTCCTTTTCCTTTCCCGTTTTGTTGTCGGTTCTATCTCGATTAACGGCTCTAGATGGGCGTGGCAACACACAAAAGAATCCCGCCATGCTGAGGTTGAAAGGTGCGAGAGCGAAAAATTAGGTACAAGGGGATCTTCCAGAACGGGAAAGGAGGTCAAACGTGCAGGCAAACCTCGTACCTCGCTGCCGAATATTTTGGAAAATCTACATATTCTACTACGGTCGCCGTACTTCTCAGAATGGCCCTTGGAAGTGCAGTTTTTCTCAGCAGATGTGTGGCAGGTTTGGTCGCAGTCCAAGGATAATTTACTAGATAATAGCATCAAGGTGGTAACCGCTTTTAGCTCTAAGGAGGCAGGCGATACCGACAGGCGGGAAATTCTTGGGAAAAGAATTGAAACACTCGATACCGGCTACGATGCTCTCATAGAGTATGTGGAAAAATCGCAATTTTTACTTGAATCTGAGGAAGTGATCGATTGCGGTGTGTGCAAACAAAGGTTAAATCCGCGGAATGATATGATTGTAATATGTCCACATAGCCTGTGCCGCTGCGCTTCTCATCTTTTATGTTTGTCGGCACACTTTTTGGAGGCGGCAGGTATTAATGGAAAGTTAATACCAAGAGAAGGGACGTGCCCTGCTTGTCTGGGAAAATTGGAATGGCCAACCCTAATGAAGGAAATTACATTGCGGCTTCGTGGCCAAGAAGAGGTGAAACGGTTATTGGGACGGAGACGGAGGACAGAACAAGTGGGGAAAAGAAAAATTTCGAATCATGTTTCCTCGGAAAAAGGCGAAAGTGAAGCCTCAATGCAATCCACGGACGCCAAAACAATGGCCTTGCCGATTCGTTCTCATCCCTCGGTGGGCGGGAGCAATTTTGGAAAGTTAGGGAGAAGTGTTGGCAGCGCGATCAGGACAAACACAGACAATGGGCCTGAGAAAACGGTCACGCCTGAAATCGAGTTTTATAGACGACGTAAATGCAATGCGAAGACGAACTTCTCGGGTTTATATAGCACCCCTAAAATCAACATATCCGACTGGGACAACGCTGAGATTATTGAGTGAGATTCGATGGCATGGGAAAGCTATGCCCTCTCAGCGATAAACATGATAAATATCAGGATAGGCTGCTTGCTGGGTGTGATAATGCAGCAAGTCTTTTCAGAGAATCGGTGCCCTTGATTTCTTCAATGGTTCTCCTCGCTGCGCGTATAACGTCCAGCGCAACCTCCGATTCGGCTCGACCTGCGTCGACGACGTGAACATTGTTGGGGTCCTCTCTTGCGACGAGCTCCTGAAATAACTGGCGTATTCGGGTCTGAAAGGCATCATTTTCATATCTCTCCTCCCCATAGCCACCACGTTTTGCCGCTTCCTCCGGCGATATGTTCAAGAAAAGCCATATATCCGGTTGCGGTAAACCGATCTCTGGCTGCCAAGCCCACTCTAACGACAAGCCGGGGATATTTTTGGCAGCAGAATAAACGGCTCCGGAGTAGGAGTAGCGGTCTATGATGACAGTCATGCCATCTGATATATCCCGTTGTATTTCTGCCGCTGCCTCCCATCTATTGGCAGAGAACAGAAGGTGAATAGAATGATCATCCAATTGTGCGTTTTGCATCAAATACGCGTTAATCAGTTTCCCTATCTCAGTAGTTCTGTCTGTAATTGTTCATTAGCACTAGCCTGGGTGAGCATCTGGTGGCACATGAGCTAGTAGTACCTGGAAACCGGCGGTACTTGACTTCATGCCCCTCTTCTTGGAGGGTCTTCTGTAAGAATGCGCATTGAGTAGATTTGCCGGCGCGGTCCAATCCTTCCAGCACAATGAGAGCCCCCCTCTGCTTTTTATTGCTTCCCCGTAGGGCTTCCATAATGTAATAATACGTATTTTCCTGAATCAACGCACAAAATAAAAGGTGCTCTACTAAAAAAAAAAAATTGAAAATTACATTCCAAGGTTCCATACTGAGGTTGATGTTCTTGGCGCTCTCCCAGGTCATGTGCTGTTCAGACAAGCCAAATAAAAGTTATTCGAGTCTGAAGTTGTGAATCAGGAACATACGTTTTCTCCATACATACTAGTATTATTTCTTTTTCTTTTTTGCAGCATTATGCAACCTGAATCGTTTGCTGAACTTCCAGATGAGATGTTCAGCTTTAGCCTGTTGGGTTCTACGCCGACTCTCCTTAGCCCGCGACTCGGTAGACTTGCTTTGACCGGGAGGAAGCCAATACAAACTCCGAATCATGTTCCTATAACTTCTCGGGGCGTGCTGCCCCATGTGTCCCATGATATTATGAACGACCGGATGTCAATTGGGAGTTTATATGCTGCCTTTGAGGATTGTAAGATGGATTCATGCCCTTTTAACTTTCAACGCCCGCGCATAGCTGTCGCGATCTAACAACGCTGCTCATCGGAGCAGTTTAGTTGCGGAGAAAGGACATAGATCCATTCCGCCGATATACCAAATCCCCACGCAGCCATTTGAATCGGCCCTCCGGAAATTTATATGCCAGCGCGAGGATCTATTGTTGATATTAGGTCCCCGACGAGTCCCGCCTGTCCCATGTCCCACTCCAAATTCCTCCAATTCAGTGACGATATTAAGTTCAGTTGGGTACCGTCAGTTGGAAACTGAGCAATATATAGAGGCCATCCAAAAATTACAACCAGACATTGCTGTTGGGCTTTCGGATTTGTCCAGCAAACCACCCGGGGTCAAGCGACGAGAGCGAATGGTGGACAGGACACACGCATGGACGAGGGATGCAATCGATAGGCTATATGATAAACAGGACGAAGGGAGATCTGTGTCCTTGTTCCTTGTGCCGCTACTGCCACTGGATAAGGAGCAGCAGATGTTATACATAGAGGAACTAGAGGACGAGATGCGACAAAATGTGGCCGGGTTCGCGGTTTACGATACTCACAGCACCTCTGCGATACCGGAATCAATGTCTGCTCTCGTGCGTCTGTCATTAAGTGAAACCAAAACCCCGCGAGAAATCTTGAAGGAAGTTTCGTTGGGCATAGACCTCTCAACAGTACCGTTTGTCGGAGAAGCGTCAGACGCGGGTATTGCGCTTGATTTCGTTTTTCCGAGTTTAGCGCGCGATGTCGAGACTGATGTGAGGCCTTTGGGCATTGATATGTGGCCCGCTACGCATGCGGCGGACATGTCACCACTCTCGCGAAGCTGCAAATGCTATACATGTCAAAAGTTCTCCCGAGCCTATATTCGACATCTGCTTCATGCAAAAGAGATGCTTTCATGGACGCTTTTGCAAATACATAATTATCATGTCCTCGATAATTTTTATGTGGCTATCAGAGACAGTATTGCCAGGGGTACGTTTGACGAAGACGTGGCGAAGTTTGAGCGAGCTTACGAGCCTGAATTACCACGGAAATCTGGCCAGGGACCTAGGTATGTTGCATACAGTTATTTTTAATTCCCCCACTCCAGCTTAACTCACTTCCCTTTTATCTTTCATGTTGTTTTTGTTGTTGATTTGGTTTTATTTTTTACTTTTCATTTATTTTTAATTTTCATGAAAAAGCAACCATTGTCTCCTAGCTAACCACCTTTGGTGACACTACAATTTCTCAGATTACGTGGGTATCAATTTAAAGGGGAAGCAGGTGCCAAACCGAAGAATCCCAAGGTGTATGGGCGTTTGGACCAGATTACAACTGCTCCCACACAGTCAGGGTCCTCGATTGTTACTCCAAATGTTGATGATGCTCATGGTTTCGCCGCAAATACGACTTTCTAGCTTCATCTAGACCTAGCTAGGTACGCAGAGTAATTATTTTATCACGAATCTTCTTCGCTTTAAATAAACATCCCGTTTCTCCACATTATCAATCGTGCTGCTCTGTGCTAGTCAATAATGAGATACGCATTTCCTCCTCCCCCCCCAAGACCCCCAAGCCCCCCAAGCCCCCTAGCCCCCTAGCCCGAGTAAAACCTTTCCCCACCTGTCCCTTCAGTTCATCCGCAGCTAAAATGACGCTTGGGGGACGAACGAGGTCAAACGAAAGTCAGTGGAGAAAGAAAACTAGCCTCTCAATAAAATAGTTCAGCATGCGGTAGTGTACTACTCGCGTTCGACAGTTGATATTCGATATTTACTCCCTCCCTATGCTATGATAGGCGTGGTGGTTGTATTAATAGAATTAGTACGCTTTGCCCGTAAAAAGGTAGGTCGTGCGAATAAATAAAAATATCTCCCTCGCCACATTGTCTGGGTTGGAGGTCCTCTGTTTTGGCTCACTGAGCCACTAATAAACGATTGTAGCTCTGGGGAAAGCACTATTAATAGCCGGAGAGTTAGGTTCCACGTTAAACCTCGGCCATCACCATTTTTATTTCAAGCCTCGGGTGATTTTAATAGTGATAATAATAGTGATAGTTAATAAAAGAAAATCTTATTCTTTTAATAATATTTTTCACATATCAAGAGATCGCTTACAGAGCAGCAGGCATGAGAATCTCATCTCAACATATGGGGGAAGTGGATGTTGCTGCATGTCAATAACAGATACAATTTGATTTCGCCAGGCACCGAGTTGAACGTGAGTAGAAAATCTGCTTCCATCATGGTTAGAATCGCCTTACACAAATTCAAACCGTCTAGGTGGGCCCAGGCAAAACCTGGGCCAAACAGACTGTAAAATTGCCAGTTGCGCTCGGCATCTATACTTATCAGCAGCGCCCATCATCAGGAGCTATTAACTCGATATTCCTCAAAATGACTGGCAATGATTAGTACATATTTACATCTATATAAGAAAGATATAGTTCCAATGTCCTAGGGTTGCAAGATCTTAAAGAAGATAGAAAAGAAGCTAAACTCTTATCTATGTTTTTGCTGTGGTTAGGAAATTTGATTTTCCATTTCTAACCCCGAATTTGTCCCCCACTCAAGCATGCTAGCGTCGAAGCTTATTTCAACCTTATTCTAACCTTCAGACTTCTTATCATCACAGACGCCTTCGACAGCTGGGGATTATCTAATCTGATTTCTAGCACCGCCCATGACAGTCAAGGATGGTGACGATGGTGACGATGGTGGTGGTGCCAGTGGTTCATCAGAGAGGGGACCATTTCCACCCCTTCTCTGGTCCCGAATTCAACGTTCCTTGAACATACGAAACCTTATGGCCTTTGGATTTCAAACCTGGCGCTGTTAATTGGACCTAGCATGAATCAATGTTTGGATAGCCGCAGAAACGTTCTGCTTCTTGCGTATGCCAGCAGGCGCCCTTCCAGCAGGCGCCCTTGCAGCAGTGCTCGGCCTTGATCTGCCCCTTAAAACGGTGTCGAACCACACAGTCTACACGTACCGAATTTCCAAGAGCGGCTTCGCCGTCACTCCCAATTTATGTTCGAATTCTACAGCTTCCGGCGCTAAGCCACGTGGATTTGTACTTGAGAACCACTTGCCACAGCCCAGTACTCTCTTAGAGGCGTGCCAAATTTAGTAAATAAATATACTGGCCAGAAAAACGTGCGCCTGCACAGGGCACATGTATTATCAAATATAATTTACCAAGGCTGCTGTTCTTCACAACATCCTTGGGATCTTGTTTGAAACTTATAACAATTGGTCTCAGGCAAACCCCTGAAAATGACGTCCTCAATTCATGAATCGTCAACTGAGAAAGCGAGGATAATTGATAACAAAAATGTTGGTTCTGGTCAGCTGGAAGATGGAGTGCGTGAAACCACCAAGCAGCTGGAAATCACACCTGAGTTGGCAAGGATAGAAAGGTTGGCACATCTTGGCTCTCCACTCTCATTCTATACACAAATTCGGACTAAAGGCTAATTGATCGTGTGCGCTCAGAAATCTTGTTCGCCGGCAAGACTGGGTTATTATGCCTCAGGTGGCTTGCCTCTATCTGTTGGTAGGTTGTTATATTCCCCCCATCTTCGCAGATCCTACACGGCTTCACAGTGTCTAAATGTCTCAAAACGTCCGACGACAGGCATACCTTGATCGTAGCAATTTGGGAAATGCGAGACTCCTAGGATTGGAGGATGATGCCCTGAATGGCAATGACGATCATTTTGGATGGGCCGCGAGTGTCTTCTACTTTGGATTGTGGGTGTTTTTTATTTATTCCTTTCTCTCATGCTACTCCATTTTACTGACAAGTAAATTCTAGTGTGTTGTTTGCCATTCCACTTACACTCGTCGGGAAAACCTTCAATCCATCTAAGTTCGTCTTCGCTTGCGCGCTGGGTTGGGGCACTGCTGCCAGTGCTGCGGCAGGTGCAAATCAATTTTGGGGTGTTGCAGTTGCACGCTTTTTCACTGGTCTGTGTGAAGTAGGTCCAGGGCAGCTAATATGTGATCGAGATATGAGAACTTGTTATCAATGCTGACGATATCACATAGGCTGGCTTTGCACCGACTATAGTATTTTACTTGACTGTTTGGTACACGCGCGATGAAGTTGCGTTTAGGACCGCACTTTTAGTTGGCATGGCTGCACTATCCGGTGCCTTCAGTGGCTTGATATCCTACGCTATATCTCTGATTAATACTAATATCGGACGCTGGCGAATACTATTTTTGATAGAAGGGCTCCCAACTGTGGTTTTCGCGTTCATCGCCCTTCTCTTCCTCCCCGATCGACCCGAGACATCCAAATTCCTCAGGAACGAAGAAGAACGAAAAGTGTCTATAATGCGCATGCACCGCGGCCAGAAAAGTGAGGGACCTAGAGTCTTAGTGAAGAAACATGTTATTTCAGCCTTCAAAGATTGGAAAATATATGCATGTGCACTTAGCAAGATGGGCCATGATGCGGCTCTTGCTTTGATTACTGTTTTCTTGCCGACAATTGTCAAATCTCTGGGTTTTACACCTCAGCAGGCCCAATATCTCACTATCGGTCCGTACATGACTGGCTGGGCCATGATGCTTATAGTCTCCTTTCTTTCTGATCGCACCAAAATGCGTGGACCGTTCCTAATTGGCTGTGGGATGTTTTCTATCATCGGGGCGACTTTGTTGTTCACACATCCGGCAGAGTCGAATCGAAAAGTTGCCCTCTGTGGCATTTTCATTCTTTTGGCAGGGGTTTTCCCATGTGTACCACTACAAGTACAATGGGCTTCGGACAATTGCGGTGCAGAATCAAAGAAAACAACTGCAATAAGTATGCTACTTGTCGCAGGTCATTCCTGGAGCATTCTCGTGAGCAAAAGCTTTCCGACAAACGAGGGGCCTAGGTTTATTCGCGGATATTCCATCGTACTCTCGTTTTTATGCCTGTCCGTCATCCTGCCTACCATTTTGCACGTTCGTCACCTCATTGTCAATGCGCGGCGGGACAGGAAGTATGGTATACCCAATGCTAATGACCCGGTCGACACCTCTGAATTGGCCGATCACGCGCCGATGTTCCGATATGTTCTTTGAGAAATTTTATCAACATGGATTGCTACTCTCCAGGAATCACGATGGACTGGTATCTTTTGTGAGGAGCTGGATTGGCTTTAGCCGCCGAGTCATAGACGATATGTTTTTCTTTCAACTCGATGATTTCACGATATGAACAGTTTCGATAATTTAATGAACTTCACCACGAGTTTGGTACGGGGTTTTCTTTGTCTAAATTGCTGGTAATGAAACAAGTTAGCCGAATAGATTTATTTGCACAAGCTTTCACTTTTTGAGTTTAGGGGATTCGTTGGTTTCTCATCCTCACCAAGCATTTCATTTACGCAATTTATGAACACCTGTGTATTAAAATGGAATGTCCTGTCATTACGCCAAAAATCCCCCCACAACCACCAAAAAAAGAAAGAAAATGGGAAATTTGATGAAATCTGTTTACGCTGTATATAGTTTTGACCATTTCTTTTTGCTTTTCTTTTCTTTTCTTTTTTTTTTTGAGTAGCATACCTTGTAGATATCGTGTTCGCTTTATTAAGCACCTAATGAGACAAATTGACCAATGATGGAGATGGAAAGTTGGTTTACTGTAACTATCTAACCGGCGCAGCACTGCTTCCAATAAATTAGAGTGGTCATGTGGCCTTCTAGTGAGCAAATAGGGATGCCAACAACCAAAAAGAAAAGATAGGAGAGAAAAATGCTCACAAAATTATCACAATAGTTTCGTTTGTCATTTGTCAAGGCATAGTTAGTTAACTGTTGGATGTCTGTGTTGTATTAGTTGCTATCTACCAGGGGTATAGACTGTACAGGTCTAGAGGCCCCCACACTAACTAGTACCTTATGATAGAACAGCCCACAAAAGAGCTGGGCTTCTCATCAAATGCTATATAATATAAGCTTAATGGTTGTTAACAGAATCCGTCCCTCCAAGCAACTTCCATAATAGCTTCCCTTCTGCCTCCGCAGCTTCTGAACTAGCGCAGCCAGCACCGTATTTCTGGCCTACACAACAAATCAACCAGACATCATTCTTTAGCTGGTCGAGCAATCTCTCCGTAGGGCTTCCACGCGGGAATATGCGCCTCCATTCGTCCCAGATACGGAACGCTTCATCACCCCATGCACGAAAACTAACTTCTTCGATGATAGTCGGGGTGACAATTTCTTTACCTCTGAACACTCCCCACGTAACAGCAGTAACTCCAGTGTTACCCGGTGAGACATTAGAATCTAGGAAGACATCAACAGGCCCGGAAGAGTCCTCTGTGGTGGCATCTGTGGCAGGAGAAGACGACATGAAGTCACCAGCAGCATTAGTTGCGAACCACGCAAACTCGTCGTGGCTGTGGCTTTCAAATATTGGTTTCAAAATCGATTCGAAGTCATGGGCCGGGCAGAAGAACTCGACAAACGCCTTCTGGAAAACGAAGCCCTCACCGCGAGGACCCCAGCCGAAAATCGGATGGTCATTGCGCACCCCATTCACTGCCGGCTGGGACGCGAGCGTCCACCACCCACGTCCATTTATGAGCTGAAGAAGCTCATCGCGAATAGTGGCGGTCTCTGCATTCAGGCCACCAGTATCTTGCGCTCCGCCTTCTGACCAGGGTACTAGGTGAAGCTCGCCCGACACATGGCGTTGGAAGATGTTATTAATGTCTTGTTTCGTTGTTGGATATCCCCAGAGTCGTCGTGCGACGGCAGCATTGACATGTAGGGAGGGGCCATATCCATCGATTTCTCCGAATGCAGGGGATCGCGCGTCACCCCACCGACCATTTGGGAAGTCATCCCAGGTCGCCTCGCGCCCCAGCGCACCTACCCCCTCCGATATCTGCAGTGTGGTTGTTCGTGGAGGAGGATTAAGGGCCGGCATACCAGCACCAAGAGCAGGAGTTTCGTGGGTAGTAGATGCTTGGGAGGAACCCCCGGCGTCCGAAGGTCGATCAACGATCAATCGGTTATGAGGTTGGGAATTCATAGAGGAGGCCCTCCTTTTCGATAACAGGGAAATACCATTCTGCTTGTCTTGCGCCATAAAAACCGCAGTGTCCATATATGTTTCTGAATCGCTGGGGAAAGGGGATAACGGCGGTATTAGGTTACACTTCTCGACGGTCAAGGCAACTGCTTTCTCTAAGTTAAGGGTGTAGAAATGGAATCCACGTGGACCAGGGTAAGAAACCTGCTTCAATCCATTCACAATCTCACACAAAATATCCACCCCGATTCGCTTCACCTCTTCATCGTCTGACTTCACTGCTTCCACTCGCGCCATTATATCAGGAGGAACTCTTGCATGGCTTAGTTTCGTCGTCCTAGTTAGAATATGATAGCTCTGTATGGGCATTAAACCGGTAATGATAGGAATAGTTTCGAAGACGCCAGATTCGTGATTGCGCAGCATTTCCTCAAACCGTTTGTATGCTCCCAGGTCGTAAGTCAGTTGAGTCATGATAAAGTCCGCTCCTGCCCTTGTTTTTTCGATAAGGTATGGGAGGTCTTTGACAGGGTCTCGCACTTCAGGGTATGACTCGTCTGAATGCCCTTCTGGATATCCTGCCACCCCGATGCAAAAGTAATCACCATGTGTGCGGCGGATGTACTTCACCAAATCAACTGCCCACGTAAAATCCTTATTGCTGTCATCTTCGCCATCAATATTGTACTCTTCGCTTCGCGGGGGATCACCACGCAACGCAAGGATGTTCCTGATGCCCAATGCTTTGGCTTCTGAGAGTGCATGGTCTACCAGTGTCCTATTCATATTTGTACATGTCAAATGCAAGCAAGTGGTCAAACCTAATTGACGTTGACATATCTCAGCGAGCTCGAGGGATTTAGCCGCAGTGCTTCCACCAGCACCCCAAGTAACGGTTACGAAAAGCGGTCGCAGAGCTTGTGACATGCGCTCCAGACGGGCTTGGAGATTTGAGGAGCCCTGTAAACACGGATTGATCAGTCTGGTGAAACAACGTGGGATATAAGCGGGAGTGGCGGGGTAAATTTCAGTTTCGACAAGAACGCACCATCTGGGTTTTTGGAGGGAAAAACTCCAGAGAGAAATAGTTCGCATCTGTGGGGAGATTCGCTATTTTATCTGATATTTTCTCCATGATTGTTGTTGTTGTTATGGTGGTGGTGGTGTTTTGCGCTCTGGTGAGCGTTATGGCGAAGAACCGCGAGTTGCCTTTTTGTGACGATAATGGTTCACTATTAGCGGCTGTTCAGGCAAAGCAAGTCCGAAGCATCACCACTTCCAGTCAGTGTGGGAAGCATGTTCGCTTCAAGCCAAATGATCGCATATGCTCTATAAATTCTGCAGATGCACAATTCGAAGCCATACTGAGGAAAAGAGCTACTATCCCCACTACCTGAGATCACTGCTAGTATCTATTCGTCAATACGGGATCAGAACAACTGCACTTTCTTTCTAGATTCTTCCGTCCAGGATTTGCTAGCTAGTTAATGAGACGGCCCCTCTATAACTCAAGGTGGCGAGTTGAAATGATAATAAAATCTGGCTGTTCAATTTCATATTAATTTTTTTTTTTTTTTTTTTTTTTTTTTTTTTCGGATTATGATGCAAATGTAAATCCTCAACCATATGTTGAGTGCATAGAGCTCCTCAAGCTACATATAGTGCTCAATCGCTAGAAGACCATGTGGAACTAAACTTGCTTTGATGGTTGATTTCCAGCCATTCAGCGACCAGAAGATTACGATCTTAAACCTATCCATCAGAGGAAATGTGGCGTGGCACATTGATGAAGTTAGTAGAATATGGATTTGGATGAAAAATGGAAACCGGGTCAATCTGGTTCATATGGAACAGCACAAAGACCTTGGGTACATTGTGGCCAATTAAAATGAATGATGCCAGCCATTTCACACCGCACATTAACTGAACGAACAGATCACCGTCGATTTTGCTTTCTGTTTCTTTGTTCTACCGAACAGCTTAGGCGAGAGTAGATGACGTATTCATCACAAAGTGTAGTGGGGAGTTCGTGATAGGTGAAGGTTGTCCGTAGTCCAGGCTGGTATCATGAGAGACGAAATTATTCATATTTCGAGGCGTATCCATCTGATAGGAGATACGTTTCAAGGAACACTTCCAACTACTTACATGTTTACTCGATGTAAGGTGCCGCTGGGATTTCCTGATCACCCCATCTGTATTGTCCATCTGAGTCCCTACGTCCGTTGATTGAAAGGAACATATGCGGATTCTGATTGGCACGAGCTGCTTTGATTTTGGTCCAAATTGATACACCAAGCGAGGCGCATTATTGTACCTCGCCGTTCTATTATCACCTTGGTGCGTTTGGAACCCAGCTGATAAAAAGGAGAATATCTTCTCAAAGAAGCCCTTAACAGCTTTCGACGGAACAGGTTCCAAACCCCCCATCACAGACCTTCCCCCGCAACATGACAATGGACAACTCAAACGCCAAGTCCAAGTACGCACACTTTGCCACACCTCACCCGGTTTTCGAATCGTTAAAAGATGAGGCTTCCAAGCTCGTTGAGAATTTATATGCCATCGAGGATATGGAAAAGTTCAAGGCTGCATGGGATGCATTCCCACCTGCGGTTTTCGACGATGGCCCCGTTGTGGGCAAGGATATAACGATTGAGCATATGAATATCCCAGTGAGGGATGGTGCCACGGTGGAACTCAGGATCTATAAGCCGATAAATCCAACCCCACGAGCATCCTTATTCTTTGTCGCACATGGGGGAGGTAAGTCGCATGGGATTGCTGTTTTACTTATATCAGTAGAGGTGGAAACCATTAGTTGACAGTAATCTATAGGATGGACAATATTCACACATGACGCTGAAGAAGCACAGAATAGGCAGGTGGCCAGGGACAACAAGTTGGTTGTCGTGAGTGTGGAGTACCGAAAGTGCCCGGAATTCCCATTCCCCTATCCTTTGAATGACTGCTTTGACGCGCTAATTTGGGTATGTAAAAGCTGCGTGCCCTCTGACGGAACATGTCAGCTCACAATCGTTTGGATAGTGTAAATCGAATGCTGTCAACCTTGGCATCAACCCTGAAAGGATTTATTTGGCAGGCTCCACCAGTGGCGCAAACCTTGTAAGTATTGTCCAACTCAATGCTAAATCAAAATGGTAACAACTTGAAAGGCCGCATCCCTTGCATTGAAACTTCGAGATGAAGGGATTACCGGAGTATCTGGCCAAGTCCTCAATATGCCAATGATCTGTCACCCCGACTTCTTTCCTCGGGATAAATATGAATATAACAGCTGGGATGAGAATAACGAAGATGCCGCCACTTCGTCCTCGAGGGCTTTGTTCCACTGGAATTTATATCTCCCAAAAGGGAAACCAGAGGTCTATGCCAATCCAATACTAGCTGAAAGCCATGCAAACCTCCCCCCAGCTCGTAAGCAGAAGAATCAAGCAGAAAAACATCCCTATTCACCCAGAAACCACGAATGCGAAGCATACTCAACTAATAAATGTGATAGTCATCCAGATTGCCGGGTTTGACCCACTCCGCGATGAGGGTTTTGCGTATGGTGAGGCCCTCAGGGCCGCCGGTGTCCCAGTAACTGAAAAAGTATTTGCAGGTCTTCCACACGCATTTTACTTTTTCCTCAAGGCACTCGACAAGGATTCCAGAGAGTATTTCCAGAACATCGTCGATTATGTAAATGATATCGAAAAGAAATCGATTCCTATTTGATACATGGGATTAGACAGCTTCGAGTACCAGTAGTCTTGTCATAGAGGAGAGGAGTTCACACTCTGCGAACTTTTAGCCTGAAAATTTCCCCAAATTCAATTTACGAAGTTCAATTGAAAGATATATAACTTTGTTAAGTTGCAATTGAATGGATTTTTAATTGCGATTGGAGAGGAGAATGTATGAAGACGGGATACCCAACAATCACATGATTCGCAGGCATGATGCAAACCGAACAAACAATGTATTTTTGTCCGAATATCAAACCTCAATTTAACCATCGCAAGCACCATAACCCCCAGAGCTCCCCAGTAGTTCATTTTAGCATGGAGCTTTTATACTACCCAATACACGAACCCACCCACTTTTAATGAGCCACTTGACATCTGAGAAACCTTCTCTAGTAAGGTGGAATATGAGGGATCGTTGATAAAACAAATCGAAATAATAAAACAAAGAAATGTATCTCCACCGTCAACCACTATCAACTAAACCCCTTCGTCCATCCATCCGTCCCAGCTGCCTCCACAAATTCCCTCTTCGCCAGTCATTCTCCACTCCTCCAGTATCTCCTCAGTCACCTAACCCCAACTCCTCCCGCCTCCGCACCAGGCTCCATAACTTCAACAACCGCCTCCCCCGCTTCCTCAAATCCTACACCACCCCGCTCCTCAGTGCCCCCGTAACACACATTACCTCATTCCTAATCTTACACGAGATTACCGCCGTAGTACCGCTTATAGGACTGACGGGTGCATTCCATTACTGTGGCTGGATTCCGGCGCTGAGAAATGGGGCGGTGGATGAGGGGGTGAAAAGGTTCGGGAGGTGGTTGAGAACGAAAGGATGGGTTGCCGGCGAGGCGGAAGTGCGGGCGGAGGCAATGGTGGAGGGGGAGATGGGTATGGGGGCAAAGAGTAGTTTGGCTGGAAATATAGATGCGGATATAGGGGTGCGGCTGATACTGGAGTTTGCGACCGCATACGCAATTACGAAGGCGATGATGCCTGTGAGGATTGTGCTTAGTGTTTGGGCTACACCGTGGTTTGCGAGGGCTGTGCTTGGGCCTCTGGGGAGGGGAGTCGGGAAGGTGTTTGGTAGAAAGACTTAGACCTATATTCTATTTTCTATTAATGGACTTGATTATGGCTGTGACGTGACATGTATATACATATGTGAATGGATATGTATGAGGGATGCTCGTGTTGTGAAATATCAACAAACAGTAAGATTTTTTTTTTCTCTTCAGATCGATATTCTTCCGAATTACTTTTCCTTATTGTCATTAACTTATGTCATAATAGGGCGTGGTGCGCTAAGTGATAGCTCTACTCATAGATCCAGTTGGCCTGGCTTTGCTGGTACTGAACGAGTTCCTCAGGTTTGAACCACAGTGCGATTTCCTTCTTTGCGTTCTCGACACTGTCGGAGCCGTGGCAGACGTTGCGACCGACATCCTATGTAAATTGGTTAGAGCCGTAATCGAGGCCCAGGATGGCAAAGGCTCCTGGTCACTTACAATGGCGAAGTCACCGCGGATGGTGCCGGGGGCAGAGGCGAGGGGGTTAGTGGCACCAAGGATGGCTGTTATTTGATGGAGAAAATTAGATCGGGGTCGGTCAGACAAGGGATGAAGTAATATACATACCACGACCTGTCTTGACGGCATCACGGCCCTCCCAGACCATGGCGCAGATAGGTCCGCTCAGCATATCTAAGGTGCATCAACATGAATTGTACCTTCGTAGGAATAACGGGGGAACGAACAGGTAACAAGGCCTTTGAAGAAAGGTTTGCTGGAGAGATCCTCATAGTGCTTCTCGAGGTGTTCCTTCGAAGGGGTGACGAGCTTGATGGCAGCAAGTTTGTACCTATGGCCGTCAGAATCGTTTGGGCTTGGTTTGCTCCACAACAGCAATCTCCGACACTCACCCCCGGCTCTCGAAGCGACTAATGATGGGACCGACGAGCCCGCGCTAGAAAAGGGAATGTTAGCTCCGAGCGATAGAACTGGTTCTCGCGATATAAGAGTATGTATAAATGTTGCTTTCTTTGCCGCTCATACCTGGACACCATCGGGCTTGATAGCAATGAAACTGGAGAGGTTACAAAGGTTTGTTAGCCAATGGGAAACCAAGGAAATATGCCAGAGAAGGATAACGCACGTTTGTTCGGAGGCAGACATGCTGACAGAGTAGAAGTATCAAAAAACTAGATATAGAGATATATTTCTGTTCAATGGCTGAAATGGCCAAGTGAGGGGTGAGAAATGAATTTTGTGTTGTCGGCGGGGCAAATTATTTTTGATGGTTTAACGGCGGGGGTCAAGCCATAGCAAGTTTAGCCGGCACATGCCAAACAGGCATCTCGAGACGAGTTGGCACCGTTTGGCTTCGGCGTCTCGCGACTAGCCTGTGACAACAACAGCAGCGGCTTGCAATTGGGATCATAGAGCGCTCCTGGCAGTCCATAATTTGATACCGGGGTAACTGTATGTTGTTTTGTTGTGGAGGAGAAACTAATTATCCATGAACCTTCCCCAGTTCTTTGCGTTTTAAACCTGCTGGTGGCCTTGTTTCAAGAACAAGCATCTATCCCTCATGGCGGCGTTCAGGTTTTTGTCCACGGGTTGGACCCTGTTCCTGGCCATCTTAACTATTCTCTCATGCCTGGTTGTTCCTGGAGGTACGTAAATATTGTGTCACAAAATTAATCAGCCTTGGTTTCTAACAATACCTTATCTCTAAAATCCAGAGATGGTCAAGCATGGGAACTTCAAGACATGTTCACAATCCGGTTTCTGCGCGCGGAATAGAGCTTATGCAGATACTGTTTCGAATCAAGGCTCGTCATGGCCTGCCCCGTATCGCCTTGAATCGAACTCTATTAAATTTGCGGGAGGCCAGTTGTTGGGAACCATCGTTAAGACTGCTGAGAACAACGAGAAGGTTAAACTGCCTCTCACTGTATCGTTCCTTGCATCAGGAGTGGCTCGTGTCACAGTAGATGAAGAGAAACGGATAAAAGGAAAAATACAATTACGGCACGACAGGAAAATAAGGAAAGAACGTTATAATGAGGCTGCAAAATGGGCCATTGTAGGCGGTTTGGAGTTGAGCTCCTCCGCCGAAATTGTTGAGGGAACGGAGGCAGGAATTACAAAAGTCGCTTATGGCCCAGACAAGAAGTTCCAGGCTATCATTCGGCACTCGCCATTTGAAGTACACTTCCAAAGGGATGGCGAAACACATATTAAATTCAATGACAAGGGGCTTCTGAACGTGGAACATTGGAGGCCAAAGGTGGAGAAACCGAAAGGGGACGACAATGAGCCAGAATCACAAACTACTGTGGATGAAGCCACATGGTGGGAGGAATCGTTTGGTGGTAATGTCGATTCGAAACCGAGAGGCCCAGAAAGTGTTGGCTTGGATATCACCTTTTCTGGATACAGCCATGTGTTTGGTATCCCAGAGCATGCCGACTCTCTCTCCCTGAAAGAAACCAGGTAAGTGTTCTTTTAATAAATTCAATCTAGCGTCCTACTAATTGTAAAATCAAGGGGTGGGGACGGGCAGCACACCGAACCTTACCGTTTGTACAACAGCGATGTGTTCGAATATGAGTTGAATAGCCCAATGACGCTTTATGGTTCCATTCCATTTATGCAGGCACACCGTAAAGGATCCACAGTGGGCGTGCTATGGTTGAATGCTGCGGAGACATGGGTCGACATAGTCAAGACCAAGGATTCAACCAACCCTCTCTCTCTAGGGGTCATTGGAAAAACCAACACACAAACGCATTGGTTTTCGGAAGCCGGACAGCTCGATATTTTTGTATTTTTAGGACCAACTCCCCAAGCAGTTAGCAAGTCGTATGGCGAACTTACCGGTTTCACCCAACTGCCCCAGCATTTTGCGATTGGATACCACCAGTGCCGCTGGAACTACGTTACCGATGAGGACGTCAGAGATGTCGATAGAAAATTCGACCTTTATCAAATTCCCTACGATGTCATCTGGCTCGACATTGAGTACACTGACCAGAAAAAATACTTTACTTGGGATCCGCTGACCTTCATGGACCCGAGTGGAATGCAAAAGCAGCTTGATGATTCAGGTCGCAAACTCGTTATAATCATCGACCCTCATATCAAAAACGATGCAAATTACCCTATTGTAGACGAGCTGAAATCGAAAGGATTGGCTGTGAATGACAAGGATGGAAACATATATGATGGCTGGTGTTGGCCTGGATCATCCCACTGGATTGATTGCTTTAATCCAGCTGCTGTATCGTGGTGGACTACGCTCTTTAAATACGACAAATTCAAGGGAACCAGTTCTAACGTGTTCCTTTGGAACGATATGAACGAGCCGTCCGTTTTTAATGGCCCAGAGACGACGATGCCCAAAGACAATATTCACTATGGGGGTTGGGAGCATCGTGATTTGCACAACCTCAATGGCATGACGTTCATCAACGCTACTTACAATGCCCTGTTGGAACGCAAGAAGGGCGAGCTGCGCAGACCATTTGTCCTGACACGGTCCTTTTATGCAGGGTCACAGCGGTTGGGAGCCATGTGGACCGGCGATAATCAGGCAAGCTGGGATCACCTTGCTGCATCTCTTCCCATGGTCCTCAACAACGGCATTGCCGGATTCCCATTCGCTGGAGCCGATGTTGGTGGCTTCTTTGGAAACCCAGACAAAGAGTTACTGACAAGATGGTACCAAACCGGGATCTTCTATCCGTTCTTCCGTGCCCATGCACACATCGACACCCGTAGACGTGAACCATATTTGGCTGGAGAGCCATACATGAGCATCATCACCCAAGCCATACACCTGAGATACCAGCTCTTGCCTGCGTGGTACACTGCTTTCCACCAGGCTTCCATTGAGGGCACCCCAATTGTCCAACCTCAATATTATGTTCACCCTGAAGATGATGCTGGCTTTGCGATCGACGACCAATTGTATTTGGGATCCACCGGATTGCTTGCTAAGCCAATTGTGACGGAGGGCGCCACCAGCACAGATATTTTTCTTGCCGACGATGAAAAATACTACGATTATTTCGACTATACAGTCTACCAGGGTGCCGGGAAGAGACACATTGTTGAAGCGCCACTAGATAAGATTCCTCTCTTGATGCAAGGCGGCCATATCATCCCCCGCAAAGATCGACCCCGTAGAAGTAGTCAACTCATGAAATGGGACCCTTACACGCTTCTCGTCGTCTTGGACAAAAACGAGCAGGCGGAGGGAACTCTGTACATTGATGACGGTGAAACATTCGACTACCAAGATGGCGCCTCCATCCACCGGCGCTTCACCTTCTCCGAGTCATCGTTGTCATCAACGGACATCGGAACCCAGGGCACCAAAACTGCGCAGTATCTGAAGGCCATGGCAGGTGTGCGTGTAGAGAAAATCATCATTGTGGGTGCTCCAGATGCATGGGCGAGCAAGCCAAATGTTCTCGTTTTTGAGGAAGGGTCAAAGACGGGATCCCAGGCAAGCTTGCAGTGGCATGCAAAGCAGGAGGGCAAGGCCGCCCATGCTGTGGTTAAAAACCCAGGCGTGTCTATTGGAAACTTGTGGAGGATTGATTTCTCTTAAGCTGTTTGTTCCACCTAGGTTCTCATGTATCATGATAAAATTTCGTGCCGTACAGTTCTAATCATACTGTAGATCCTGGTCGGCTCTCCGTTTTATTTCATCGTAATGGCGATATTTGTATAGATTTTTATTTTTTATTTTTATTTTTTTAATATTCGTTTTTATTCTTTATATTATTATATTTCCACTATTTATTTCCCCTCTCCGTATCACCAATTTTATCCATCCCAGCGTTCTTCCCTACGAAACTGAGCAAATTAAAACACTGTAGATTATTTATGATTGACATGCCAGCCGCATCTCATATTATGCTTCATGTCGCTGAGATTCGAAGAGTCACAGCATGTAGAATTGACTTAAAAGGATAATCTCACATAGCACTATGATCAATGAGGCAACCCACCGATTCGCAGACCTTGAGCTAACTTTGCTTCGTTGCTCTTCGTGTCTGCACGTCAGGTTTTCACATGGAGGAGCAATTTTATTTAGTAAGAACCAACTTCTGTCCCACCCCCCGGTGTGTCGTTGGGGCGATATCTAATTCACTTTGTCGGTTCGTGGTGGTAATTACATGGCGTAGAGTCGGTATCCGTCCTGTACCAGTACTGTGACATACTACAAAGAGGATATAGATATAATTTACGTTGTTATATATTTTATGTCAAAAACTTTAATTACCGCACAAACCAGCCTCAGCGAAGTGAAGCCTCTCTGGCCGGTGCTAAATAAAGAGACATTCATTCTGGGAGGGTTCAAGCTGCTGCTGTGATAGCAGTCGACACTGACTGGATTCACAAAGTAGACATATCGTTAGTTCAGGAAACACTTTTGTCATGGAAGCAAAGGACATTGTCTGGAAGGATCAGTATTAATATCTTTAAAGGCCCCGCAGAAGTCCTAATTGTGACTGATTAAAAACGCGGATCTATTTACGTTTGTTAGCAGCACCTTTCGAATTGAACATGGTTCCAATTCTCTTGGCAATTATCGTCGCACAGTCTAACGATTTGGCAATCCAGCCGATAGGATATATGGAAAGATTTTTAATTAACCTTTCTAGTGGCTCAATTGCAAAAACATACATGGCACTCATCTGGAGAAGTTGGGAATGTAGCTAATGTCGACGAGGCATATTCTCTTGCTGATGAATATGCATTCTCACATGTACGGATCCTCCCTGAGCAGTCACAAGAAGTGCTAGAAGAAAGGAAGAAAGGACAGCGCAATTCATTGGGGAAAATAGCTGCAATCGTGCAGACAAGGCATTCTCATAGGCTGTTTACCCTGGCATTGACGTAAGATGCATCACCTTGGGCGAGTGCAAATTAAAATGTGCATTGACAATATGTTAAGACCAAGGTTGTTTTAACAAATAATGTTCTCCCAACTCCGGCAGGTTGAACGGCTGCATGTCGAGAGGTTTAACCCCAGAAAGCTAGCGGAGAGTTGGTTGGCTATGCAGTAGGGCTGCAGGTGTTGCTCGCGCGATCTTCAAGCAAGCCAGAGTCTGCGATTCTGCGAAGGGTCAACATGATGGGATAGATCATAGCTTCGCAAGATCTAGGTCGAACCCGACGATGGCAACGCTGGATTGGCGAGTCAGGGAATTATGAAAACCGATGCAGTTAGTTAACGGTAGAAGCTCACGCACAGATCGTTCCAATTTTCGTCTGCATGCAAGGCCGGCAAGTTTCATTGATGCTTTGAATCAAGATCATCAGACGCTCTATGGGTAGCTAGGCAACCTCATATAGTTTGAATCCCAAAACACGCGGGATAACACCACAATTAGAACCTATGGATGTCAGAAACCGAGAGTTGCTTATGGTTCCTGCGGATGATGTTGAGATAGTCAGAGTAGCTAATGCTTGGCAGGGATGTGCACGGTTACGTAATACTGCATATCCAGCTCTGAGGTTTCCACGGTTCCAACAACATAACATGTTGAGGGATAAGAACTGTCTGGACACCGCAATCATGGCCATATCGAGTCGGTAGATTCAACCAATCCACTCTCCTGGACCTGCCTGTCACTGCAGTCAACCTCCTTTATAACGCTGTCTACGTGACCCGAATACGCAGAGACCAGACGCACTCACGGCAAACGGATCTGGTCGGCACTCCCGAAACATTTTATCCTTGCATCATCAGCAGCATCAGCAGCATCAGCAGTTTTAGAGCCTATTACATTCGCTCCACAGCAATCTCGTGGGGTTGTATATCTGGCTCCATCCATTGGAGAACTCCCCCCAATTTCCTGGATACCACCTCTATCCTTCGGCCGCATTGTATCCGCAAGGAAATGAGAGCTTTTTCGTGAAACCTGCACCCATTGAGTCGCATTGCACCACGACAGGCGACGGTGTTTGAAAGGACTACTACAATATCAAACGACAAGCGCGAGGATTTTCAGTGACGGCAGAGGTTAAACAACAGAAATGACAATGTGGCTCACATCGCTCATTCTCAATTATGGGGCACCAGTGTTGTATGCACGTTATCAAGCACTTCAATGTTTTTCGGCAGATGCAGATTCTGACACAAGGTGATTCCGCAGCCTCGTACTCTCACCCTTAACGTCATATTCAGATCAAATATACAGCATACATAAGACGAAAAGCTCTGCTGGATTTTCGCTGGATATCCCCCTGATAATGCTCGTAGCCTCGATTTTAAAGTGCGTTCGCCTTCCCTTTTTAACTCCTTCCTTTCCCTTGGACCTACCCAAAATGCTCCAACCACCCACATCGGAATCTCCGTATTTCATTTTTTTCGTATCTAACAAACTGTCATTCCATTACCTCAGGGTGTTCTATTGGTTTGGCGCCCGCTACTCGAATGCGTTACTCTTCCAAGCAATCATCATGATTGGCGTACAGCTGGTTTTGTTAAAAGTGGCTTTAGATAATCGAGCATCAGCCGGAGTAAGAGACGGGATTGAACATGCGCCATTCAGCGGCCAAAAAGCAGGAGTCATTGGCATGAACTTTTCGAGACCGTATAACTTCTGGCAGTGGCGAGCCAACCGACCGTCAGTCTCCCTTACCTCTACGCTCTTTCCAAGTGCTCTCAACCTCGATTCTTGAACCGTTGATGGTCGTCCTCTTTGGTTTGGTTTTATTGCTAACATATGTGGCCCCGTAATATACAGATACTGGACATTTCTTTCCTACTTCGTCGTGTCTTTATTGGTCATCCATGTCGTTTTCCAGCCCATCTCGCGCTCGGAGCACTATGTTGCGCTCTTGGGCTTTGCCGGCCTCGGTGTTGAAGCTTTCCTTCCCGTACCACAGATAATATCCAACCAGCGCGCACAATCTTGCAAGGGTTTCCGGCTGTCTGTGCTCGGGTCATGGATTCTCGGAGACGCGATGAAGATGGGATATTTTTTCTTCACCGGCGATTCCGTTCCATGGGCTTTCAAGCTCTGTGGGATTTTGCAATGTTGCTGTGACTGCTATCTTGGAGTGCAATATTGGATGTTTGGGCATGGTGTTCCGGTGAAACACGATGTGGAGAGGGTTGCCTCCGCGAACGGTTTTGAACGTGGAAATGATAGGTGGGATATGAAATCTACGGATGTACGATTATCATAAATTGGCAAGTTACAAGGAAGTGACTTGTGCATACCATTTTATATTTTGGTTGACTGGTTGATATGGTGGCATGATTGATACGTATTGCTAGACCTGATGTTCATTTTCCATATTTATCCATCCATTCCATTTTATATAATGTTGATCAATTTTAGACTAATATCTAATTTAATTACCATTTCTTTTCTTGGTTATATGACATCAAAAATCGCCCTTTTTCATAAAGCATAAGTTGCGCCGAAAACAATACTATGTCCATGTTGATGTTGAGATCGTTAGCAGCCTGCCTAGTATAAAAAGACATCTGGAGACATTCTCATAATCTTGAAATGCAATTTTCATCGGAATATTCGTAATTGATCTTCCAAAGTGGGGGAATCCGGGTATGTTCCTGGAAATTGTCAGCATAAATAGTTAACTAACCATGTGAGAGAAAATCTCTGCGGTTATTTTGCCGCGGTTTTCTTCACTCTTAATCGTGTTCCCCCGCATCATGGCAGGTTGACAATCTCCAACACAGTTCGATTAACGGGGATATCAGGCGAAATGAAACCTCAGCCGTCGACTTCTCCGCCAATAAAACCCCTCTCAAGTCATGCTCAGCGTCCCTGTCTTTTCACGGATAATCGCCAGGCCCGCCTCTCATGGAATCACGTAAAGTCCTCAGGAATGGGATTAATTTCGCTGATTTTACGCATATCAGCATACCCTTGCAGTAATTTCCTTGAGACTCAATCTTAGGTGCTCACAGGCTGGTGTTTCCTTCCACTTCAAGTTGGTTACAGCGTATCTGACACTTGCCTAGCACATTCAGTGGATTGGGTCGCGTTATTGGCCGCGGCAAAAAGGCAACATATAGTTGGGGAAGAGTCCTCTGTCATTTCCTGCAAAGACTCACCCATGCTACGTCTTCCAAAGGAGGAAACCAAATAGTGAGCGTTTTGCAGCGACGTGGCCACCCCTGTAATTCAATCAACTCTCACAACATTGAGGTGAGGGAAACTATGGGAGAGAAGAGAAAGCAGATCAGAAGGATGGATCCGGAGACAGTTTGATTTTTTCTATTAGCCCTCTCTTTTTTTGTATTTTGTACTAAGACTACGTTGACTTGTCCAGCAATTGCCATCTCGGATTGCTAGCTATCGTCGTCAGCGTCATTTTGGTGGCTATTGTTGAGCAGTTTTAAGAGAACCCAAGTCTCGGTGATGTGATAACTTTAGTATTTTTGGCAATTGATCTAAGAAAATAGATGTCGAGAAAGCGTGTGTAGAGTGTCTGTTGTATCTGTCAGATTGAAAACTAACCGGGATGAATAGGCAAATAAATGATAATGCACACATCAAAGAGATCTTGCAAAGGCTAATTAGGGTTAAGGCTAAGTTACTAGGTTTGAACCTTCTGGGTCGGGCCCGCCCAATTCCCCGCAGCTTAGTTCCAAAATCACGACTTCGCAACACATGCCGACTAACACAAAGGTGCTCTACATTGGAAACCATGGCTTCACCGGAGGCGAATATAAGGATTGGCTATGTGCCAGGTAAGCTCCATTTGCCCATTTGGATTTTTGGAAGCTGCTTCAAATAATAATCCAGCCAGTTCTAACATTAGCCCAATGAGACGCAGAGCACTACTTGACCCCCCTCCACCTTGCTCTCAAGTCGGCTATTTCCTCTCTTCCATTCAAAGTGACTATCAAGCCGTTTCCGTCTGGGACGGGACATATGATAACCTCCCTCCGCGAAAATGAAATTGACATCGGTATCGGGCTGACTGAGGGTTGGGTAGCCGGGCTGGTAGGCAAGACGCAATTGGAAAGGGGTGACGTAGATGGAGGTTATAAAATGGTAGGGCAATGGGTGGAAACACCACTGAGATGGGCCATCGTGACAGGCAGAAATCGAAACGATATTAACAGCGTGAACGACTTGAAAGGGTCCCGAGTGGGAGTGAGCCGATTAGGGAGGTAAGTACGGAAGTTATCGACTTATCATTTTACAAATCTCAGCTAAGGCCCAGTGCCATGCAATGCTGACAAAAGTACCCTTCGCAGTGGCTCTCACATCATGTCATTCGTTCTATCGCAACAGCAGAGCTGGCCGTCGGTTTCCTCGCCACTTACCCCTGTTATCCTAGGGCCTTTTCCTTCACTTCGGGATGGAGTTACCGGCCTCAGCCCCGCATCCCAAGGTACCTCCCCTTCAGCACCGTCTGCCGATTTCTTCATGTGGGAAGAGTTCACTACGAAGCCATTTTTCCACCCATCAGAATCATCCCCGAGCCCACAACTGAAGAAGATTGGAGAAATATTCACCCCCTGGCCTTCATGGCACATTGCTGCTTCAACCTCCACGTTTCCTTCTCCAGCCCAGGATGTGCGACTCTCCCAACTTTTCGAGGCATTGGACAGTGGCATTGCTGCCTTTGAGGCCGACAGAGAGCACGTGGTCAGGTTGTTGGGTACGGGGGACTTAGGTTGCAAATATAATGACGCTGATGCTAGGGAATGGCTTAAGGATGTACGATTTGTGAAGGGTGGGACAAGAGGGGTTGATAATTCTGTGGTTGATGAGGTTATCAATATTCTCAAAGTCGCAGATGTCGTCCCCACGAATATTGGAAATAAAGATGCTATTGAGAAAGTCGTGGGGATTTTTAAATAGGTAGGCGAGGTCTTTTATCCCCATGGGTTGAACCCTACATGCGTCACGCTGCATTTTCCCTGGAACTGCCTTCTCTTGGCGTGTATGGTTTCTTTTTTTTTGTCGATTGATTCTTGCATAAACTCCATACTGAGGCTGCAGCTTCCAGCCTATAATTCCTCCTAACTTCTTTTTCATTTCACTGTCATTTACAGAAATCCTAAATGGCCAACATTGGCCACGACAAATTCGAAAGAGAACCTCTCGCCATCATATTTTCCAGGATTGCTTTCCAAGGGTGTCGAAAAAACAAACACGGGAAGTGAATGGAAAATGCAAGGGAAATGAAAGAAATCAAAAAAATGGTTAGAAAATGATTATAGGAAGAGTGAAAGTGTGGAAATTGGGAACGACAGAGCAAATAAACTGCCCCATAACAGAAATAGAAGAAAAGGTGAAGTGCTATTAAAGTAAAAACAAAGCTCAATTCTGTTCATGGCCTCAAGTTCGAAATATATAAAGCACCTGAAGCCTCGGTGTGGTAATTGTCACTCAAGTTGTTTTCGGCGTCCCAGTGGCCATTTGTATCGCCAAAGGTGTTTTCATTTAGGGAAGGTGAGGCAGGTGGTAAGGACACCCTATGGCGGTCATCTTCACCAAGTTCGTCATGGTAGCTGACGTCCGTGATAAGCCTGCGCTGAAAACCATTGGCATGTGTGCCGTGTGTATTTTCTGCATCTCCATTTGCATTGTAATAGGATAGGCGGGGATAGCTGGTGGAGAGACCGTATTGACGAGAGGATAGGATGAACTAATCAAAAATCAGCCACTAATAAGTAAATACGATAGAATTCAGTCTGATCATGGGACAAATATCGCTCAACCACAGACTTTCATCACCAAGCTCAACATTGCTGCCGTAAAAACCATGACAGCGGCCTGTCTTTGTGCACTCCGCCATCCAGCAAAGCAACTCTGCGTATATCCAAAAGCGCTAGTGCAATCACGCTGATCAGAGGCGCTTGGGAATGGCCATCCCCGATCGCGTGTACTTCTAAAACCACAGCACTGGAGACGATCCTGGATGGAGCGGATAGCGATGGCGTTTTTATGGGAGTAGAATGACTGCCATTGGTTTTCAAGACGACATCCAAGGATATCTTCTGGAGCAAAGTAGGAGATAGCAAAAGCTGCCAGGGCGGTTGGGATTATTGTAAGTAGCTGCTCCAGAATGATCGTAAATCTGCCAACTTCAATGGATCCCAGTGATGTAGTGTCTGATCGCCGGCTGCGAGTGCGAGCGGCCAGATTGGTAGCCAACGGGATGAGAATGACAGCGGCAATTGGGAAAAACGTTGTCACTCCTGAAAGCGCAATAGGTAGCGGAAGGTAGTACTTTGAGGTACAGAACCATGAGTATCTACCACAGTGTTGTTTGTTAGTCAACGTGCAGGAGAACTATGGAGAGAGGCAGCGGAAGAAAATCCATACGCGCTGAGAATTATTGCTACAAGGCCAGCCTAAAGAGGCACATGATATTAACCACGTTAATCCGACTTTGGGACGATGAACGTAGGTTAAGTGCATACCAAACATCCTAAGACCAGGACTATTGCGGTTGATATTGACGCCATCTTTGCCTTTTTGATCAACAAAGCTAGTAGGTACTGCACATTCCCCCACCCGATGAATGGAGCGAGTCTGCGGAGCGTCAAGTAAACGAATGCTTCGTTGACAAGCTTTGAATGTGTATTCGAATGGAGCTGAAGAATAACAAGCAAATATTACTGCGTAGATGCTTTTGACCTTGAATCGTTGCTTCAACCCCACTAACGAGGCCTCCAGCCAAGCAAACAAACCTGCAGACAAGTAGGATTGCAGCCAATAAACATTGCTCTCGGCACGACAGGCAGTTTCTCCTCTCAAAAGTTGAGTCAAAGTTAAAATACAGAACGCCGCAAGGAAGCGCGAGATGTCCAGTGCCGGGCAATAAGTATTGGCAACTCCCACCACAGTCATAGTGCCTTTTTGGAGGCAGAAAAGTAGTGTTGTTTGCCAATATTTATGGCCTAATACAGTAAGCTTCAGTGCTCTACTTGGTTTTGTGATAAAGGCCTGGCGACCTTCCCGCGGTGCTTGTAAATCAACTTATTCATCCAAGTTTTGCTCGTTTGACAAGAGAGATCCACGGGCCAATATCGATTGCCCTATCCCTTTGCTGTGGCCTTCTGTATTGTGTGGCATCTGAATTCAATGGTGTTCTTCGCCCTGGAATAACTTTCTCCCGGCCAGGACTTTCAAACTTCCGCGTTCGACCTCCGCAACAAGACCGAACGCAGTCAAGAAAACCGCGGTCGACGAGAGCCACCTTCTCTACTCCGGGTACAATGGCTACTCCCAGCAGATACATGTCGTCTCTGACGAGAGGCGTCGTATCTGCGTTTCGACCTCCCATTCGACCCAGCTCAGCGGCCGTCCTGCCCTTCCTATGTCCTATCCAGCAACAGGCAAGGAATGCCCAAACCAGAGCGAAGTCGAAAAAGAACACCACCAAGGCCAAGAAGAAGTACAAGACCTACATGCAACATAATATGAAAGAGGCGATTCAATTTACTCTTTGCGATGCGATGAGGTATGTTTATTCCACAGATCCCAATTGACCGGCTTCGTAAGAAGGACAGTTGAACGGACAACCATGTTAAATATTCAATCCGCAATTGATTTTTTGCATCTCTAGATGGATCCGAGCATTTGAAGTAGGGAGACCTCTTACGTCTGTCAAATACGAAATTCACGTCCGATTACGCTCGACCCGTGGCGGTGCGGTCATCCGCAACCAGGTCCGCCTTCCTCACTCCGTCCAACCACTCGCCCGCGTATGCGTGATCTGCCCTCCAGACTCGAAGGCCGCAAAGGAAGCTGCTTCAGTAGGTGCGGAAGTAATTGGGGAGGAGGAAGTTTTTGAGCAAATCAAGAAGGATAATATCAATTTCGACCTGTGCATCTGCCACACGTCGAGTCTGGCGGCTATGAACAAAGCTGGGCTAGGGCGAATCCTCGGTCCCAAAGGCTTGATGCCCAGCTCCAAGCTGGGCACTGTGGTGGATAACATTGCGAAAACCGTGAAGAACTTGCGCGGTGGGACCTCATACCGGGAAAGAATGGGTGTTGTTAGAGTGGCAATTGGGCAGTTGGGCTTCTCTCCTGATCAATTGAAGCAGAATATTGTCACGTTTATCTCGCAATTAAAAAAAGATGCATCCATTCTAGATGAGTCATCGAAGGACGTACTGGAAGTAGTATGTATATCTAATCTCCGGATCAGCCTGTACACGATGCTAATAATGGGTGAAATAGGTGCTCAGCTCAACCAACTCGCCCGGCTTCAGTTTGAACGGGGACTTCAGAAGCCCGGATTCTCCGCCTGTCCATGCCCTGACGGGACATTGAATTATATTAAATTGTATAAATAGTTGTCTTCATTACTTGTTTTGAAATACATGGCGTCCCATGGTACCCTTGATAAAAATATTATAAAACATCTCAAACTCCCAAAACTCCGTGATCATGCCAAACCCTCACTTGCCTCTTCTACAGGCAAAGTGGCGTTAGCGTCCTAAATCTCCAGCTTCTTCATAGCTGTTTCTGCGTCAAGGTCGTCCGTTTTCTCTCCGATAAGTTCATACAGGCGCATGGCAGCCTGTAATTTTTGTTCCCGGCTCTTCTCACATCGCTTCGCCTGCAGGACGCCAGTTTTCAAATCCAGTATCAATGCCATCCTTATTCGCTCCATTCTATTGTCTTGCTGGACGATGAAAGGGTGCTTCTCACCTATCCTCCCACACATCGCCTTGATATACAAGTACCTATGTATGTGCCGGCCCAGCCTAGACAATGACACCATCGGCACCCGACCATTGCCACTGCCATTCCCACTTGAATTCCCACCATCGCCATCGTCTCCCCCATCGCTTTCTTCTGTTTCACTTTCAATGATTCCATGCAACTCCTCATCATCGTCACCCTCACCGTCAACCCTTCCATCAGCACCGATCTCTCTTTTCCGCTGGTCCCGTTCGTCAACGATCATAAGTCTATCTTCCAACTCTCCGATACTCTCCTCAATGTCTAGCAGGTCATATGCAAGCATAGCCTCTTTCCTCAAGCCCTTCTTTTCCTCCAACAGAGCAGAAATATCATCGATCCTCTTCTCAAACCCATCGCGTATACCCTTCACATCCCTTTGAAACGCCAGCAGGCCAACTCGAACCTGCTCAACCTTCTCTTCGCCGCCCGTTAGTGCGCTTCCCAGAGATAAGAAACCCTGATAATTCTCATTGACGAGGTCAAGAAGCTCATTGTTCAGAGATTGACTAAGCTCACGCAATTCCGTTTGGAGGTCGGAGAGGGTTTGGTGACGATTGGTTAGGGAGGAGAGGAAGGTGGCTGGGTCGAAGTTAGGGGAGACGAAGGAGGCCCGCGAGAGAGGTTTGGGGAAGGGAAGATTCGCGTCTGTGTAATTGGCATCATTGGTATCCGCGTCAGAGTCATCAGAGTCACCGAACTACCAGATATACATGAAGTCAGTCGTGGGATCCGTGAGGGGCAAAGGGTGGAGGGAAGTGGACAAACGTAAAATCCGGCAGTCATTATTTCGATGACCCTTTTAGTTCCTCAACTTCAATCGGCAAAATCAGCTACAAATTGATCCATCATAAGAGATTAATAGGCGAATGGAATGGGGGTATCTCCAACAGAGCTGTTGACTGTCAAGGCTTCGGGCCAATTACGATGAAGTCACGGCATAAAAATAATCCGATCCTTAGCTTCAGTTACTAGTCAACTAATCATCAATGTCTTAGTCAGCCCCTCCCCCGCCTTTCCTCTTTTGTCCTTCCCCAACGTGCTAACAATCGCAATGACAACTCATCTTCTGCATCTCGCCAGCTTTGTGGGTGTGGACAGGCGCTGAGTTGTCTGAAGCAGAAGCTTGAATGGATCCCGGTTTGTTATCTTCTGCCAGACCAATGTAGGTCTTATTGCCTGCTTGAATCCTCGTAACCTGGGGGCCCCTCTTCCCCCTCCCCTTCCGCCAAAACCTAGCCAGCTGTTCGTCAGTTCGACCCCCCCGCAGGACATACGTTGCATGCTTTCATTGAAAATACTACTGTTTAGGCGGAGAAGTCTTGCAATATTCCAGGGCCTGCCCCTATCCATCCTGTCTACTATAATAGAGCTGCCCCTCCCATAAATACCCGCCGATATGGAGGCCAGGTCAGACAGCAGCAGCAAGAACAACAATACCCAGAGACTTTGCTCGTCCCTCCCCCCAAACCTGTGGCATAATCATCCGTCCGCCAATTCTCGTGGGCGCAACCGCCTGTTCGACCCTCCACTAACCACCTCCTCTCCTCTTGATGAACCCATTCTTGCACGTCGCACTGCAGGATTGCGCCAACTGAATGGCCTCCCGCGTCAGTTTCAGCGCAGCCATAGGCATACTACTTCTATCTGTAGCAGATCATCTTTGCCCTCCCAGCCAGTGGTAGTTAGGACGTACTCTGCCGAAACTGATGCTCAGACACAGCCATCTGCCATGTCACGAGGTACTTCTGCTGCAAACAGACCACCTGCCCAGCTGCCACCCGTTCAGGACTTCGGCATTGACGGTATTCTCAGAGCAATTGAGCCTGATATCCAAAGCACTTTGGATGCAATCGCTGAAATATGCGGAAGAAGCAAACTGAGTCTTGCTAACGAATATGGAAGCCATCGCCCTCCCCTGGGGGAAATTCGCGCCTCGAGCAGATCAATGGATCATGGCCTGCTACCCGTCGAGGAGGCCAGTTCGAGCAACGAAAGATTAATTGACCAAAACGTTGTCATTCTCGGTGACGATTCGAGTACAGTCGACGGGCGTAATCCCTTCTCTTCAGCATATCGCTCATTTGTCAATGCCCCTGAAGACACTGGCCTGCTACCTTATGGACGGGCCATGCCCACCTGGGGTCAGGAAACATTTTCTCCACAAAATGCTATATCAGCAAGCCATACTTCATCTACTAGAACACGACCCCAGCCCCATCCCTCAAAACACACAAACGAAGCGAAACCGTCAAGACATAGTTTTGACTGGGCTTTACTGGGCAGAGAGACGAAACAGCGACAGCAACATCGACGCAGCATATCGACGCAGCCCGTGGTTTCTGAGGTCCACCTAGATGCCCAAGCAGACGGAAGATATCTCTTGGATACATCATGGGAGTCCTACCATAGGGAAACTTCGGGGCCTACTGAAGGTTATTCAATGGACTTCCCTGTGAACGAATCTCTTCTTCGAATCCGAGCTGAAAGATTATCCTTCATGGCTGATCTGCAAGGATGGCTGTCGTGGTTCACAAATATAGGTCACCGTCTAGATCAAGATAGTGACTCTTCTTGTCAGACTGCTGAAATGAGACTGCGCGAGGTTCTACAACGTCAGGGAAATTACGTTTCTTCCGGCATTATGTCGGCTGACATTTCCTAGGATTGTTGTACCTCTTTTTATGATCCAAATATTTTCCATTGGTGTTTCTATCGACGTGACGGACTGGAGTTATTCATTTTTTCACTATACCCTCCATCAAGCTTTATCCGCTATCCATATTACATTTGAAGGGCGACTTGATGATACCTAACGATTTTATGGTCTACCATATTCGCTCGTATTTCCATAACTGGGGGGCTCCCTTGTAATGAGTTTGTTTGAGCGTTGCTATTTCCTCATCGTTTATTCTCAATCTCCAAAAATTGGTAGTCAAAGCATTCAATACATTGAACCTAAGTTATTTATACCCAACTTGGAAGTTCTATCGTTTGTATGAATGATATTTCATTCCATCAAATCTGCTTCCCTTTTTCTATCGAACCATTGATCAAAGACTAGAAAATTCATGAGGTATATAAAAATGATCGCATACACTCGCTCGAAAATACACACCCAACAAAACTTTAGCAGAGGAAACCATCACCGGTGTCCCTCCGCCTCTTCAATAACTGTTCTCGCAAACCCCTCAAAAAGCGGCCTGGACCAACACTTCTGATACCTTTCCACCAAAAATTCCTCACCCTCACTCCCATCAACCACTGCCTCCCTGTTCCCCCTCACCCCTTCCACCATCTCTCCAAACCCCACATCAATCGGCACGGCCCCCAAAAACCTCACCCCCATCTCCTCCGCCATCACCCTGCCCCCACCACTAGAAAACACATTACTCACCTCCCCGCAGCACGGACATGAGTACCCAGACATATTCTCAACAACGCCAATGACGGGGATACACGTCTTGGCGCAGAAATTGAGTTCCTTGCGCACGTCCGCTGTCGAGATGGCCTGTGGGGTCGTGACGAGGACAGCGCCGGCCAGGAGAGGTTTCTTCCTTTGCTGTTGTTGTTGTTGTTGTTGTTGTTGTTCTTGTTGCTGCTGCTGGGTAGATGTGGCATCATGGCTTCTTGCTGTTCCTATGCGTGTAGTGGTCGCAAGTGTGAGCAATTGCTCCGCGAGCGCAATGTGCTCGTCGCTGGTTCCTGGCGGGGTGTCGACGAGTAGGTAGTCGGTTTCGCCCCATAGGACATCTGTGAGGAATTGGCGGATCATTGCGGTCTTTTTGGGGCCGCGCCAGATTACGGCGTCGCCGCGGTCGCGGAGGAGGAAGCCAAGGGACATGCAGCGGAGGGAGCCGCGGGGTGCGGTGGCGGTTGGGCGTTTTTGGTCATTTTGTAGCTGGGGTTGGGTATTGGGTTGAGTATCTGTATCTGGATCCGGATCTGTATTTGTATCCGGCAGTGTCGCAGAAGGCTGCGACGTGGTAGTAGTAGTAATAGTAGCTGTTCTTTTATCTGTACCTGTACCGGTTGGTCCGCCGGTTCCCGTAGCGGTGGAGGTGGACGACTGAGGAGGTGGAGATGGTACGGAGGAATTGGAGGAGGAAGCTGCGAATGCGGGATGCACTAAAACCGGCGTCCAGCCGCCGAACCCTTGTGTAATTTTTGCATCTTCCTTTCCAACTAAGCGTGGCATTGAAGGCCCTGTCAGGTCGACGTCAAGAATGCCCACAGACCGGCCCTGAAGGGTTAGGGCTAGAGCAAGTTGTAAAGTTACGGATGATTTGCCGACGCCGCCTTTGCCGGATAAAACCTGTTGTTTTTTGTTTTTCAAAAAATGGGAAACATATTAGTTATTTATCTGAGGAATTCGGTTGGGGAATAATGGGGACACAGCTTTGTTTGCTTGTTGTTGCTGTTCGTTTATCGATAAGGGGAAAATGATACGTGCGGAGCACCGCGGAGGGGTGGGACCCTTTACCAACACGATGTTTTTGACACCGTCAAGTGCCATGATTCGTTACCTACGATTATATAGAACAGCAGGGACGACTGTCATCTGGGAATGTTTAGAACTGTTTTCATTGCTGTCGGTGGTGGTGTTGCTTTGATTGTATTCCTTTTTTTTTTTTTTTTGGTCCAGGATTACCAAGCTTTGGGGTGGCGTCATTTCGCAGCACATCTCCACCTCCGCCGCATATCAACAACATATCAACAACAAACAGCACTAGTATCAGCAGCAGGAAACATGATAGCTTACATCAAATGACCACAATCACAGCTTCGACGATTGTTTTTCTGACGGAAGTTGCTTCGTTTTGTACAACTCACAAGCCGTTTCTACATTTTATCGTTCTATCTATGGTCATCAAACCTCGCTCCCTGCTTATACCCGTCACATCCACCTGTCCCAGTGCAGTGGATATTCAAACCCACCAACACAAATAGTGTTAAAGCAAAAATGCGGATCATTCTTCAGATTCATATCACATCAAGATTATAGATGCTCACGTCCATTTCTGTACCACAACACCCCCACGCTTGTACTCCTTGAGCTCTCCTATGACCGCATTTTTATCAGTCAGCTCCGTGCTAGGAAATGTGGTCATCAACACCCACGGCCGCTGCTGGCTGGCAGGACTCGCAGCGGCCACAAACGAGTATACGTCACCGATTGTATTTGTTGTGTTAAACCGGGTGCTTAACCGCGTTCCATCTCCCAACCGTATTTGAAATGTAACCGTAGGCTGCGACTCATCTACTTTCGGATCTGCTAGTCCTGCGGGGTCTTCCGCTGCCGATTCGGACACAAGGTTAGTAGAATGGGTCCCTGGACCGGGGGTTGGGCTACCAAGTCGCTGTCCGCTTCCAGAGAACGGTTTGTATTTTGGTTTTGGCTTCACGTATTTTTCATCATGTTGCTTTATCTCCACGTCAACCTCTTGTCCAGCCTGTACGTTCATTATCGAGAGTGGTGCACGCCCTTGTCGGATACCATTCAATATCTCCTGGTTTCTGGGGTCATCGGATCTGTAGAGGTCGCCGTCATCCACAGAAAACCCGTCTGCCCAAAAGTGAAGCGTTCGACTAACTCGGGGGGATCGTTGTGGGTGATTCGCATTTGGGTCTGGAATGAATTGGCTTGGCGTATCGTCGCCTCCCAGAGTACGAGCGGCTCCAGTGAAATAAGATCTTCTAGGCTTACTTTCGTCGGCTGGTCTTGGTGCCGCCCTGATGTGGGAGACACGTTAGTCGCGACACAGCTGTTGAAATGTGTGTGTGAACGGCAAGCTTCTCACCTTCTCGCCTTCTCGATAATCTTCTGCTTAATATCATCAGGGTTCTGGACAGCCAGTCCTGATTTTTCACCTCCAGCAAACATATCTTGCCCCTCATCACTGTCGTCATCACTATGATCATGAGCCCTGGCATCACCTGAGCTTAGATCGCCGAGGGTTGCGAACTTCTTCCTGGGAGCTCTCCGCACATTGGGTTCGGATGAGGGAGGAGGCGCTGTGCCGCCAAGAGTTCGGCCGCCTGAAGACTGTGCTGGCTCATCATCAGACTCCAAGTCGTCTTGCATGTTATCGTCCTGCTCAGGATAGTAATCCGCGAGTGCATCATGTATGTCCCAGTTATTTGTTGTTAGGTATTCTCTGGCCTGGTCGAACAATACGAAATGAGTAGGCGCATCATTGAATGCATCTGTCACTTGTCACACGAATGGTTCGCTTACCTCCGCAGGGGAAATACCCGTAACACCACAGAGCTGGGAGATCAAATCGTCCTGCTCCGCCTGAGGAGGGGCGTTCATGTTAAATATGAGCAAACACTCCGCTGCTCGCCCAGGGAATTAAGATAGAGCTAAACAAGAGAAACGCGCTCAAAATACGGATAGCGTTTAGGCACAGGAAACAGAATTGAGCAGAACGAGACGAGGATGCGAGAAGATGAACGTATTGCTGCATCGCTGTCAAGCTTCAAGAGAGGGCAAGAGAAGTCTGCTGACCTAAGCAAGACGTCACGGTTGCCTGGCCAAGGGTTACGTACAGTTCAACTGCGAAATTCTAAAGAAATTCCGCAAAATGAAGAAAATACAGCTTAAAATTTTTAATTTCGAATCAGAAACATGTTATTATTGGAGTGCCTTGGCAGTTACTTAGGGTTGAATTGAATTGAATTGAATTGAATTGAATTGAATCTATCAACCTTGGTAACTAGTCGTGCTAGTATATCTCAGTCAGGTGACTTGGAATTGGTTTTAAGCAGATCGTTGTCGATCAAGATATATCGTTAATCGGAGACCATATACACATTACACGTCGCACACTTGCGGGTCGCTTGCCATTCCCACCGTTTGCTTATGCTGTGTCTTCCCCGACGTTTGCCCAACCACACTGGACTCTGGCTATTCCTCCCCCGGACTCACAATTCACATAGTATCCATCTCCAACAATGGCGTCCGGAGATGACTCGCAATCGAGGATAGAACTATACGATTCAGCTTTAACTCTGCCCTCTGACTCAGAGAACTACTCAGCAAACAACGAGCTGTCTTTATCACCCCAGTCCTCTTCCAGTTCTCCTATCATCCTCTACAAGCCACCGACATTCTGGGGTTTCCTACGAAGCATGGCTATCAATCTTGTCCTCCCGTTTGTCAATGGCATGATGCTGGGATTTGGTGAATTGCTGGCTCATGAGGCTGCATTCAGGCTAGGGTGGTCTGGTACAAAGGTAAGACCTTCCGTGTGTCGTTGAGATTTATTCTATTATTGGGAAAACACCAGGGATAGCCGAACGGCTAGAGGACATTTTGTTCGAGAGATCCGCCTCCTTCGCACTGAGTGCTAAGATGTCCCCCTCACTGATTAGATATTTCCCACTCATCGGCGATCGCATCCGCTTGGGCCTGGTATTGAAGTCCGCGAAGCCCCGCGTGAGACGCGGCCACGGAGTAGGTTTGATCGAGGTTCGATGGCCTCGATGGAATAGGACCGCATAAAATTCATTTGACTATAGAATGGGAGCGTATTTCATCCCTCCAGTGATGTTGCGATTTGCTCTGTACACTCTGTTTATTGTACTGTACCATGCTATCTAATTCAAAATCTGGGATTGGCGAATGGCGTCTAAGAAGTCCTATTGCTGGTTGTTTCAATAATTATAGTAGCTAACTGCAAAATTGTTGTGTGCATGTACACTCTATGTTTCTTCTTTCAACCCGAGGCAACAGAGCGAACATAACATAGAAATAGTAAACCAACAATTACTGTAGATAAGCTCTCCTAGAACGTACATCTCGCCGTGGTGTGGAGTGATATTCGTGGATGGTTTTGCGGAGTCGGCAAACCCTATTTATTTAAATATTCCATAGAACGTCAAAACGCAGACTTTCGGAGCCTCATCAAATTTTTTTGGCCGACTTCGACCCTCAAACCACGAAACACTCAACGGCCTAACAGCACGCCTACAACGCCAGAGTCGCATTACACGGCTCCCATCATTTTATACTATGCTGGTCAAGGCAGCCGTCAGGCCGTGGGTCGCTGTGTCTGGTGGGTCAAAACGGACATTGGACTTTTCATACCACTCCTGCCGTTCGGTCAGTGTCTCTCCCCCAAAGTATTTACTGCATCTGCATCGCAAATGAGACAGCTAAATTTACTAAACTACCTTACATCTTTTAGCTCTCCATATTTACACCACCAAAGAAGTCGTTTCAATTGCGATCGCGGCACCCGATACAAAATGCCTCCGGCTTGATAAGGATATCACCATGGAGCCCTGTTCTCCTTCAATCCGCCGGGCCATCATCCGCTCGTTTCAATTCCACAGCGACGACACCTATGCCACCAAGCGACCCTACAACATCTGTACCTATGGACTCCGTCTTAGATGCGCCGATATCTAGCGGTGCCCAGTCAATTGACTTGCTTTCTACCGCGGACCTTAGCGTGGACATTTCCCAAATTCCTGAAAAGCTAGGCTACCTAAAAGCAGTCGGCTTAGATTATGGATGGGGCCCTTCACGGGTAATAGAAACCATACTGGAATTATTCCATATTTATGGTGGGCTTCCATGGTGGGGTGCTGCGATAGGTACTGCGGTGTTCCTGCGTGTCCTAGTGTTGAAATTTGCCATGGATGCGTCCGATACCTCAGCCAAGGTAGCCAGTGTGAAACACCTAACTCAACCACTCCAAGAGGAGGTCCAACGGTGCTATAGAGAAAATGACACCGTTGGCATGCAGCGTGCGCAGCAGGAGCGGAAAATTATCAATGAAACACACAATATAAAACTCTTGAAATTGGCCTTTCCCTTGGTGCAGGTTCCACTCAGTTTCGGCGCCTTCAGAGTCTTGCGGGGCATGTCTGCATTGCCAGTGCCTGGATTGGATTCAGAGAGTTTCCTTTGGCTTCATAATGTGACACTGCATGATCCCTACTTCATTCTCCCCATAGCAACGGGAGTTGTAATGCATTATACTTTCAAGGTTCGTTCATCCGCCATAACCTTATACTCCCCCACCTACCACATTGCACTCTCCCTTTCTCCATCCCTTCCACTATTCAGTGTCCTAATGGTCTTAATCAGCTTGGTGGTGAAACCGCTGGTGCAAATGACCCTACTACGATGATGGCCAAACCCATTATGCTCTACGGTTTGCCAGCCTTATCGGCCATTTGCACATCATTCCTGCCAGGGATCCTCCAAATGTTCTTTGCTACAACGTCAGTACTAGCGATAGGCCAATCCTACGCGTTCCGAAACTCTTCGTTCCGATCCATGACCGGAATGGCGCCGTTCCCCAGTCGCCTTGTCACTCCCGGCGTTACTGAGCCAAAAGTGCGTATCCTCGAAGCTCGAGCAAATAACTCTGAACAATCCCCTACCCATATCGAGACCGTGCCAAAAGCCAGCTTCATTGACCGATTCCTTTCCAGCTTCCAAAAGTCCATTAAAAGTACCCGTAAGAAGATGGAAAACTACACTGGTCAAAACAATAAGGTCGAGAAATATGCCGACGGTACTCCCAAGGCCCGCATGACCAAGAAACAGCTTGAGGACGCTATTGCTTATGAGAATAGACGAAGGGAAGAACTCGCCATTGAGCGAGAGACGCGGAATAAAGAGCGACAAATGGAATATAGGCGGAAAGCTGTGGAGAAGAAGCGGAAACAGAGAGAGATATGAGCGACTACGAAAATGAGGTTTTTCATTTCGTTCTCAGGACCTCCTTTCCTCTTTTTTCTTTTCCCATATCTTTGCTAAAGAGGTCTGCTATACTTCTCCGAACTGTACATGTACTTTATACTTGAAATAGCGTGGGATTCCTTTTTTTTTTTTTTTTCCAGCATTTGGCTCCAGCTCTTCTCCTCCTTTCTCCTTTTTTTTCTCGCCTTGCCTCTTGTGCATTTTGGTATTATTTTCCAACCCCTTAACCCGGTTTTATTCCTTGCCTGATTTTCTACTCACCCACCCCCCCTTTCGCATAGATTTTATTTCTATATCCCCATACTGGCCGGCTATTTCCGCGTTCTCGGGGCGGACTAAGTAAGCTAGCCAGTTTGCCCCCAACTGCACAACGTGCTGTATGTATTACAGAAACCAAATACAAACAATGTACGAATTCCGTGGAATGAAATTGGGGAAAGTTTAGAAATATCAACAGATAAAATAATCAAAAGCAAGGACGAGTTGGTATGCACTGATCAACTGTTGTTTGGTTTTCCGTCGAATTATGTGTGCTTGATCTTACATATCTGTGCAATAGCTATGACTCTTTGCCTCAATGGATGAATGAATAAGAGCATCTCAATCCCTTTTCCCAAACCGGACTCCCATAAAAACGGCCCGACCATGCAGATTATGGCTTCCGATATTGAAATGAAATACATCCATTATTGCCGTGTATGACCGTGCCCGAACAATGGAGCAGAGAAAGCAAAATTGTGCAAAGTAAAATTGTGCACCCCATCCAATCACCCTTGAAAATCGATGCCACTAATTTGAAAATAGACAGTTAAATCGAAAAAGAGAAGAAGAAAAAAAAGTCGCAACCCCAGTTTCTTCCATCCATTTACTCCTTTATTCTCATTCTCATGAAGGCTCTGGCATTCAAACGAATTAACCAACCGACGAACCAAACCCAACCCCTAAATCCTAAGGCAAAACCATAAAAACCACAAAAACCCCCAACCACATTTAAGTTATCGAAATAGTCTCCTACCTCCAACCCCTCGAACCCCGCATGAAAACGAGCCCTTTACGCCCGTGCTACCCATGCTCAACGCCCCAAACCCAACACCGCCACCTTCGCCATCCCTCTTATACCGCCTAAGGGCTTCGCGTAGATGCGCAGGAAGGAGTTGGCCGCGGTGAGGGTTTGGGGGGGGTTCGAAGGGGCGTCTCGGTTTTTTGGATTTGATGGTGAAAGTTGATCCGGGCGACGTAGATGTTGAGTTGTGGACTGTGGTTGCGAAAGATTGAGAATTTATTGGCGTGTGGGCATTCTCATCTGTCCGCGGTTGAGTGCGCGAGTTTTGCTGTATCTGTGTCTGAGTTGATGAAAGGGGAACAGCGGTGGTGGTTTGTGGAAGTATGGAATCATTCGTCTTGATATCGTTGGCAGCCTGAGGTTTTTCTTTGACAGCAACCATTCCATTCTCTTTCGGTTCTGTTTTCGTAATCGAACGCAAGCCTGTCTCCGTTGTGCTGCTGCTCAATTCGACAGTCCGTGCCGGAGCTTGGGTATCCGAGCTAGGATTCGTAACAGTGGCAGTCTGTTGGGTAGATTGCGTAGATGTAGCGGTAATGGCTTCAGCATCAGCTTTTGCCCGAACTTCCTCTTCTTCCTCTTCCCTCGCTAACGCAGCTTCATACTCCGCATACGCAACCCTATCTGCGGCCTCCGCCCACTCCTCTTGTACCGTCCGCGCCTTCTCGACCAACTCTCCTACAAACACTTTTGTGTAGCCACTGATTGTCGTAATGACATTCGGCGGCACTGACTGCGACAGCGTCTGATTCACGATCTTGCGCACCATAGATTTATTTAATTTAGCCCGTTTGAAGAAATCGTACCGCGACGATTGGGCGGGTGTGAATGCGTCGATAAGAATCCTGTTCAGTCAGCCTGCTGAGTTAGCTTCTTTCCATAAACGCCATATCAAAAACACGCACACGCGCATTCACACGCACATGCACACCCACAAACCGACGACATAAAGGAACCACAAACGCAAATATAAAACAAGACAAAGCAAAGAGAAAAAAAAGGAAAGTAAAAAAAAAAAAAAAAAACAACGAAAAAAAAAACAACGAAAAAAAAAACAACGAAAAAACTCACGCAAGATTTTTCCTCTCCGCCTCCGCTTCCCTAGCCGCGCCATCCTCATCCCTCTCCCCTTCCATCCCCCCGTCCTCCAAATCCCCCTCGTCCCCCTCGTCGTCCCCGTCGTCTACATCCCCCTCCTCATTCCCCAACCCACCCCCCATCAACAACTGTCCCCCTCAGGCTCCCCGACCCCTTTCTCCCGCTGCCAACGCCACTCCCTTTCCTCCCCTTCCTTCCACCGCCCCCAAACGACCCGGTAAAGCTCCCCGTCACGCTTCCGCCATCGGCTTCGGAGTTCGCACTCGCGGCGCCGGCGCTCAAGGCGCACGGGTCCGCGTCTTGCGAGTTGGGAAACGAGGTTTGGCGGAGCGGGTGCAGGCGTTGTTTCTTGTGAGGGCCCGCGCCGGCGCTGGAGATGGTGGCGACGCTGGTGCGCCTTTTAGGGGGTTGGTTGGGCTTTGAGTGCGGGAGGGAGAGCGGGGCGGGCGGTGGGGACAGAGACATGTTTATTTATTTATTTATTTATTTATTTATTTATTTATCCTTTTTGTTGCGGGTTCTGCACCTGGAGATGAGGTCTGAGGGGGACCTCTGGTATCCTGCTGTCCGGTGGTGTCTGGATGATATGCGGAGGGTTTGAAGGGTGGGAGATTCGAAGTAGAAGGACGTCCCTGCGCGATTGGTTGGTGGTATTGTGCTACTGAAGATGCAACGACTGACACCAACGACTTGGTGAAAGGAGTGCCGTTGCGGCCGATGGTTGTGTGATGGTTCTATAGGGTTTCATTAGGTGTTAGGATGAGGAGAGAACTTGCGAAAGCTGGCGTTAGTGAGTATGGATAGAGCTTGCTCGAAACCTCGAAGCAAATCAATCCGGGGAAAGAAGCCGTGACAGATTGTGTCACGTGATGGACCTCAAGAGCATAATAGCTAGCTGATCATGGAGAATTTCTGCTCAACGTTTTGAAAAAAAGAAAAAAAGGTAGTTCATTATTGATTTATATTTATTGACTGACATCAACCTACAAGTGAAGGCTGGCAAAAGGGATTGAAATCGTGTAAAGCTAACAAACAGCTTTGAATTTCAAATGAGTGGAATGATTTTTGTTTAAAAAACAGGATTAACCCGAAAACAATCAAAAAGTTGCTTTGATTTCAATAGAAAAGCAAAGGAGAAAATGAAAGCACAATCACGGTTGAAGGCGAAATCATTGAGATGTGGAACTATCCATAGATAGTATCGAGCATCGATCAAAGAAGATTGAAATCAAGCTAAGCAGATAAGAAAGCAAAAGCCGAAAGATTATATGAATTTTTTTTTTTTTTCCATTTCACAAACCATCCCTCACTCTCCATTCTCCATTTCCCTTAAAGCACATGTTCCCCAATGCGCGGCGCGCCACCTCTCCAGTCATTCCGTTCATAGTAGCGGAAGACAAGATCATACCCATCCAAATCATGCACGATGCGATCAACACGACGGTAGCCAGGGATCCGCTCCATCTTCTCATCGCGAACAGCCGCGTTTTGGTTGCGTTTCAGCTGCCGCTGATCGCCATGCGATCGGTGGCTTTCGCCATTTTCATTCCTGTTGGAAGAAGATACAGCACCATTGACATCGTTAGTATTATCGGTACTGTTATTGTTGGTAGCATTGGTATCAGGCCGTTTCTTAGCCTCAAACAGTGTCACGCTGAAACGACCCGGTTTGAAAATGTCCACGACATGCTCGACGATTTCGGAGGCTCCGCGCCCGCTATGGAGTTGGGGAACGTTAGTTTCGAAGGAGGCGTAGGAGCAGTGGGGTTCCGGGGTCACATGGACGGTGAAGTAATGAGAGCCAGAGACGGGCTTGGATGTTGCGTTCGTGTCGGAAGGGGGAGCCGGTACGACACCGTTTGCGGAGAATCCGCACGGCGTGAATAGATACGCATCGACTCGTGCACCAGGGTATTTGCTTGTTGGATAGATGTCGGAGAGACCGCATGATTCAGCAACGACGGTTCCAAGACCGTGGCCTTCTGTGGTGAGTTCGGGAGGCAAGGATTGCTGATCCATATCTGAGCCCAGGTCATCGCTTGAGTCGGAGGTGTTGCTGAATACATCTAGATGTTCGTCATCCTGGCTGATGTTGTTTTTAGCTTGACGCTGGTATTTATACCGATGATGGCCTTCTGTTGCGACCGCACTCGCATGGTCGAGGTAGAATTGCTTAGCATTCACCTCGTCCAGGTCAGTCATCAGTATTTCGAGAGTCTCGTCATCCTCCTCTTGTTCCTGAGTTGAATTCGCAGCAGAGGTGGCAATTGTCTTGGGATGCTCGGGGAAGTCAAGGACCTTCACAGCGGTATCATTGCTTGGCGTAGAAGGTGGGGTCAACACAGTATACGGCTCCGTCAGATAGAGGTACCAATGTTCTCCATTCATTTTGCCAATCATGTATGCGCTGCCTCCAAGGAATAGCTGGTCCATCGCCTTAACCTCATCGCGCCAGCTACGATGGGGACCGCGCTGGCGATCGGGGAACAAAAAGTTTTTTCTACTATAGAAGACGCGGTACGGAGCAGCCGCAGTCTTGATCCCAAGAGAAGCAGGGGCGGTGTTTTTGGGGAAACCAGCGTACAAGGCCGCAATCTCGAGGATGCGAGGCAATCCAGATAGTAGGGTAGTGGTTCCACAGGTTTTGAGAATGAGCTTGTGGGGGAATACAAACATGCTGGATTCGGAGAGCAGGTAAGCGTCGACATCGTCGGATTCGATGATTGACAAGACCTTGCAGCTGACAAGGTCAAGCATATCCTTCCATATCTCTACCGGAACGACTTTGAGGCCTGTTGGCTCCGTTGATCCAAGAAAGTCCCGAGGAGACGGACCAAACCACACCTCCAAAAGCTTTTCGGGCCCTGTGACGATATATGAAGATCAGTAAATGAAGCGCATCAGGAAGGTTATGTATTAGGAAGCTTAAGCAATCTGATGCAACGCACCTTCAAAGGCATTGCTCGAATCGAGATCCAAGGTAGCCTCATGATTAATTGTCAACGACGACGTCCCCATGAATGAGGATGGTGACGCCGTATAATTCTTCGGAATCTCAATGTTCACCATATCCGTAACCGTAAAAAGGGAATTTTAGTTCCAAATCCAACAAAGAGAACAAGGTAAGTAAAAGGATATGAAATGAAGGTTCTTTGTTCCGTTTTGTAGAAGACCCTGGACACACGAGCGAACACTTATTTTATTTACTGAAGCACAATCTTCCACCCAGACGAACAATGCGGTGTCCGCCTGAGATAGAGGAAGGCCCGATGTGGCGATGGCTGACGAGAGCTAGCAACCTACGCCAGCAAGATGGCAAAGATCGATATATGTAACAGTCCCTGCCCCAAGAGAGGCGTTATGGGGGTCTGGCGGAAAGAGGGATGAAGAAAGCTCTAGGATGGGGAATTGTGGCTAATCCGAAATATGAACCCCCGCACTGGCAAGATACCGATACCTGCAAAAGTATCGGGTCCAGCAGACGAGGAGATCTGCCTTTATAGAAAATGACAAGTTAAAGGGTTATGTTGGGTTTGCTATTTCCGGTGTCGGTTTGTGAATGGCTCGTTATCGAGGTCTTTTTTTATTCACCATGTTAGTTGATGTTGTTTGATCGAAGAGAAGAGGAGCAAAATGGGAGTAAAGAATGAATTGGAAGGTCAGTTGAATTGGAACCACGATTCATTCCCAATTCCCAGACAAAATGGTAGGGATATTGTGTAACATCGGCCAAGGTGGGCAAAAGGGAATAAAGAGAGGGACGAATATAGATATAACCTACTTTGCGGGCTTCGAGAGAAATCGTAGGAGATCCTTACGGCTCATGGAGAGAATTGTGGCGTTTCTCTTCAATGAGTCAAACGTGGCAGCTCATCTGCACGCTCAGATCATCGAACAGATGCTATATTGGTGGCTTTATCCCTCGCTGGGTAGATGAATTCGTCCTCTTTCACACCGACGAGGGGCGCTGAACGTAAATCACGTTATTTGAACAAACACTGCAAGAGCTGTGAGAAGTGTGTCAAATGAAGACAAACAGAACAGTGTAAAGCAAGGGAAATAAAACAAGATAGAAGTAATGGCAGATGTGTTTTGGATAGGGAATGCTGTAGGAGAGAGATGGTGGGTGTGGCGTGTGTGTGTGTGTGAGTGTGTTTTTGTAGGCGGGTGTGTGTGTGTGTGCGTGTGGGGAAGAAAAGTTTAGAATGAGTTGAGAGAGGTATTTCAACAATTGAGATGGCTACGCACCTTGGAGATACAGAGCGACAGCAGCAAGTTCAATGAGAACTGGCTGAGAGATGGTCAGAATCAAAGAGAAGTTGGGCGAAAAAGAGGAAGAAATGTGGACGGAAGCACAACGCAACGGTGAAGTTGATGGAGAACAAGTCACCGCGTCACACCAAGCCGCTTTGGGCAACCTCCCGCTTGACCACTTGCTGGAGGCCTAGGGTTCGTCCGGGCCAGGTCGGAGCTTGGAGGCCCTATATAGTTAATTGGTGCCTGGAAATGAAGGGACAATCAATTCTACGTATAACTATACGATTCGATTTTAACTACTTAAAGAAGGGTTTGTAGTTCGGACCATTGTTGTTCTGCAAAGATGGTGCACCCCACGCTATGGCTGGCGACAATTTTTGGGGCTTCGCATCTTTGTTCTCCAGGGCAGGAAAAGAATTGAAGCAACGGACGGCATTCTGCGTAGATAACATACATTCATGCGTATCCATATATACTAGTATGATCTATTTCTTTGAGATTATCCTCCTTTGCTCCGTCCCCTGTGAGGTGGTGCAACTTAAAATTTGCATCCAACAACACTACTAGTAGTAAATATATTGCTACAACCTCTTCTCTGCTCAAAAATTGGATTGCCTAAATTTTTCAAAGGGATTGACTTACATTTGCCGAAAAATGTATCTGTGGGCGTCCAGGCTACCAATCAAATCAAATCAATTCTTTTTTCTTTTACATTGGGCAACGCAGCAGCCAACCTGCCTCCTGCAGGATGCGCATGGGTGATGAGAGAGGTTTCTTTTCCTCGTGTCAGTTATCCGTCATGTGGTGGTAGAGAAGAAGAAGGAGGAGGAGAAAACAAGAGAAGAGTAGAAAAGCCACAGGCCCGTACGTCCCAATATATTTTCGTTATATTGAGATTGGTGGTGCTTTCAACTCTTGCTGCAATCTGCAGCGGTCGAGATAAATAGCCTGGGTCATATTTGTTTACGAATCATCAGCGATTGGCGATGTTATAATAAAAGGCCTGTCATATCTAGACCTATAGTGTCCCGGCGTAAGAAATATTGATAGATACATACATGCACAATCGTGCATTCAGGAAGAAAAAAGAAAGAAAAAAAGTAAAGCAAAGCAATCGATGGATGGTAGGAAAGTAATATACTATCGGACCTCTCTTTAGGGATATTATTCATTCACCCTGCTACCTAGTCTCAGTATGCCGTTTGATCAAATCTTGATCGAATTATGACAATATCTAAAGCTTATTCATTTCATTCCTTAACTATAAATACTGCTATTATTCAGTTTAATATCTATTAGAGATCAATTCAACTTGATATTTAGTGATAGTTATCGAGGAAATATTCGCATGATTAACTGGTTCTACGATTTCCTATATCGACATCTTTCTATCAGGATGGCAACCGAGCTTGGCCCATCCAAATCAACGATTATCTTGGAATCTTCCAAGAACTGGTACCTTTGGTACTGATCGATACTATTCTTTCTTTGCCTTACAACTCGATGTATGTACCGGGGTTTATCAATTGAGCACTTGTCGATGCCTTCTCCCCCGGATGTCCCTAATGAGCGCACCCCACCCTAGGAGCGAAAGATTGGGTTGGGAGATGCAGCAAGTACGATATAATAACGAGATAAACCAATACCAACGGAAGGTTGATGGCCGTTAGCAAGATACTGATTGGGTGAAATCCTTCGAACGGTTATCTGCTAGTGAGATCTACTCCATAGATAGCTATGAAAGGAAGCCGATGCTTTAACGTTAAGGGCCTGTTGAGCGCTCTTGAGATGCGGTTACCCCGTATAATGGCAGGGGACCAATATGAAGTTCCGATTGAAGTACGATAAACCTTCGCAAGCTGCCCAAACAGAACCTAGAGAAGTGGTTAGATAATTGGGCAGATTTCCTTCAAACCAATAGAACAATCGATCCTTCGTACGTTGCGGTTTAGAAACATGAGATAGCAAGTAAAGAGAAGGATAACCTCAACCTAGCAAAGATGATCAGCGAATTCCGAGCTGAATATAAGAAGAACGGATTGTTAGATCCTGGACCAGTGATGTAGGCAAGCAGGACGGCAGGGGTCAAGAACCTGTATCTCTGTTTCTAATCATTCCTGGGCCAGTTGTTATTTATTACCTTGTTCCACACCTTCGTCCGGATGAAGGAAGGAGAATATGGATAAGAAGAGGGAATATTACCTCAAAATCACTAAATATCAAGTTGAATTGACCTCTGGTAGATATTTTAGCTAATTACACTGAATAATAGTAGAATTTAGTTAAGAGTTAAGGAATGAATGAATAAGCTTAAGGCGGGATTTGATCAAGATTTAATCAATCGACATACTGGGACTAGTATCCGCTAATCCGATATATACAATGTATGTACTTTACAAACATAAGATGAGATAGGACAAATTAACTAGAAATAAAAACCTTTTTTGAGGGAAAAAAAGAGAAAAATGGAAAATCTATAGAAAGACTCCAGTCCCCGATACACCATGGAAAAACACCGTTGGCCTCGCGGGACGCCCCCCCCAAAAAAAAGCACGATACAATAAGCAGGGGAATAAGGAGTTTCCCTCTCCAGAATGCCCAGGAACAATACATAAAGAGCAAGAAGCGGGGGGGAATGACAACAACCAGAAATCCCCATCCATCTCACCGACTCCCAATTATCACATTCGCCAATCCCACTTGCCCACCCTCCAGTATTCTTCCAGCAATAACCTCCCCAACCTTCTCAACCAGCCTCCCCCTCACCTCTTCCGCCTCGCCCTTCTCCGAAACCCCATTTGTCACCATCTCCATCCCTGCTTGTAGTTCACCATCGCCCAACGTCCCCAACACCGCCAATATAACCCCAATAACCTTCTCGGCCTCCAACCTCCTCACCGTTTCCTCCACCCCTGACCCGGCGCCCGCACCCGCGCCAGCGCCAGCGCCAGCGCCAGCCCCTGTCGTCGTAGCAGTCGCATCCTTCAACACAATCTCATACGTCTTCAGATTCGGCACGATGAGTTCACGCACCACATCAACGCCGCCGATAGACTGCAGGCCGATGATGGCGCCGTAGTGCGTGCCCAGCGGCTTGCCCGGGTCCAGGAAGTCTCTCAGAAATGTGCGCGCGAGGCGGGGGCGGAGGGTGTGCGAGGAGTGCGAGTACTTGCGCGCTATCATGCTGATGAGGGAGGCTGCGAGGTCGCGGAGGGCGAAGTGTTCGAGGTGGTCGGCCGCGCCGATGCTGGTACCCAGTTGGCGGCCGAGGAGGCAGGTGAGGACTGGGGGGATGAGGGAGGGGACCTAGATATATGTATATAAATACATACACAAATAAGTATTTTGTTGGAAATTGCTCGCCCGGCGTTGGATCGTTAACTATGATTTGGAACTTACGTAAGGATCCACATAGAGCGTTTTATTCTGGATCAGAGCCTCGGTCATATGCATGACCTGCGTCAGCACGAATAGGTCCTTGAGGCTATGCGTGACTTTCTCGGAGATGAACTGGACGAAATACGGCACGAGCTGATGCAGGCCCGGGTCGTCTTTCAAACTTGAGAATGCAGAGAGCCGGTACTCATCGTTTAACTCGTCTAGGAACGCGGTGCACACTTTCTCGAAGTAGAGTTGCAGCTCCTTTGAAAGGATGTGCTTCACCAACGGCTTAACAGTGACGTTGTCATTCCCGCTCATCGCTGCGAGATTGGCATTGGCATTGGGACCCTTGGACACCAATTCGAGATTCCGCGAATCCGCCCCCGCGGGGTTCTGTGGTATTGTAGGCTGCACTCCCTCGACGGCCAGCCAGTGCGCTAGAAGAAAGCGTATCAAATAGCAAAATGTCAATACCAATCCCCCTTCATCAAAAAAAAAAAAAAAAAAAAAAAAAGAAAGAAAGAAAGAAAAAAAACATAGATATATACACACCCGTAAACGTAATCTCCCTCGGCACCCTCGGCAACGGCGCATTAATCAACTTCTCAAAATCAACCTCGTCATCCTCCACATAGAAAAGAGGCTGTCCAGGGCCCAACGTCGCCTCGCCGAACCGCAACGGCCTCGTCGACTCGTAGCCATACAACGGCTCCACATCCAACACGCGCAGCGCGAGCGAAACATCCTGCGTCGTCAGCAACGTGCGTTTGGCATGGCGCATGAATTTCAGCGCCTCCTCGAGGACCTGCGAAATGCGGTATTCGACATCGCGCGCGAGGTTGTCGACCACTTCGTCGCTGAGGGCGCCGATGCCGACTGATTCGGCGACGTCGCGGATGTTTTCTGGATTCCAGACGGACATTCTATATTATATATATGTGGCGTGTATTCGTCTTCTTTTGAACGGGTGTTCTGTTACGATGTGTATGGGGGTAGCTAATGGGCGAATTTGTCTGGGCCGTCGGGGGGCCTGGTGCTTTGGTTTCGAGGGGTGGGGATTTATTATTTATTTTGATTCCCTGTCGCGACCGGAGTACAAAATCGCCGTATCCACCTACGTATCTTAGGATAGTTTATGCCCCCTTCTGGAATCAGTAACTTGAGTCGAGGATGCGACGGAGGACATGCGCTGGATGGACGTGAGAGAAGCGTAGCTTATTTAGCGGTTGCACATCCTGGGATGGTAGCTCTTTCACCAGCGAGTGAATTGAGTTATTCCGTCCTGTGAACTAGGGCTTATCCACCCGCTGAGCAGTCCAGCGCCAGCCTATACCATGTGAATAGGCTGTATGCAAGCTTCGAGCACGCGTGGTGAGAAGAGATGAAGATATTTATGGTCCTATCGTTGCTGGTAACCTAGGTAGGACGGAGAATGAATAAGCATAGACTGCGCTTGTGGCACAAATCACCCGCCGGATTGAGCTTACAAGCTTCATGTGCAATGCCTATCATGTATTTACAGCCCTTCACTAACAGTAAAATATAGCATAATAAATGAGTTGTATCGGAGCAGCATAGAAACTGAATTAACTTTTGAGTTGAAATAAAAAACCCTGAAAAATACAAGTTTGATCAAGTAGACTAAAGAGGACAAGGAAAAGTTATTTTGAATGGTATCATGGAGGGCAGTAGTAAAGAAACAGGTGAGAAGGCACCTTCAAGATAAAAAAAGGAAAGAAAACAAAGAAAAGCCCGCAGAGCCCTCTTGTCCTACTCAGATTCAGAACAATCACGGAGTGGACAACAGCAAGCACCTCGGTGTATCAAGAAACAGGCCATACGCTATCAAGTTACTTGAAAAAAAGGAAAAGAAAAACAACCTCAGGCCAACTTCTTTTTTTTGGTCGAACAGTAAAAAGGAACCAGCTCTCCGCAAACATCGATACAAGGTCTTTTTCAGCAGTTGAAAAACAGCTCGTCAAACCCAACAAAACCAGAAGCTACGTATTATTATATATAGCCTGTGGGTGAGCTTGAGCTGGTTAGGTTAGCGCAACAAAACAAACGGCGAGCTGGGAGCCATAGTAAGTACTCACACACGTTGCGACCAAGCAATGAAACAAAGTGAAATTACGAGAAAAAAAAAAAAGTTCAACGTCACGAGGGGGATGAACAAGGTGAGGGAGATCTCCAAGATCATTTGGCCACTTCAGCAGGAGTTTCACTCGCTGAAGAGGCTGCAGGTTTCTCAGGTTCAGAAATTGCTGCAGGGGCATCGGCTGCGACTGGAGCTTCCGCTTGCTTGGCATCTTCAGCGGGAGTCTTAGCTACATCTTTCGCAGAGCCATTAGTTTCGGTAGTAGGGGGGTTAGCCTGGGCTGGAGGAGCGGATTCCGGAGCAGGAGGTTCAGGGGTATCCTCCCTCAAGGTGACAGTTCGAGCACTTTCTGCCAGCTCATCCGCCTTGCCACCGTACGACTTGGGAAGCTCGTCAGCAAACGAAAATTCACGAGCAAGATTCACGCCATTGGTGATAGGGTGGAACTTCCGGATGGTGTTCTTGCTGAGGAACACCTTCAACGCGGTGAAGACCCAACCCATGAGAGCAGGAACATTGACGAAGAATTTTTCCTTCAGGAGCTCTGGATACGCGGTGCTGAAGACGTCGATGGTTTGTTTGGTGGCACTCTTAATCGTAGGGTTCAAACGAAGGAAGCTGACGTTCTGGTAGTCATGGACCTGGATCATCTGGTAAGGGTCCTCGCCAGAGTAATCGATCACGGATGTGGCTTCGCTAAGCTTCAAGTCTTTAACAGCCATCTCCATCAATGCAACTCTCCACTTGATAAATCTAAATAGATAAAAAATAAAAACGAAGCGGGGCCAGTCAGTGATTCTGGTCAGTGCAGGGACGGAGCTGATAGAACCTACTCATCAACATCGCCAAAGGTACGATTGACATCTTTGACAGATCCATAAATGTTCCAGGTGAAAACGACCTTTGTTTGTTTCTGGTCTTTGTAATTCGCAACATAGCCGAGACCCTGAAACTTGCTTGAGCTGTAAGTAGCCTTTTCAGCCAGGGCTAAGGGGTTCATTTTCTTGCGCCATTCCAGAGCCTTTCTGAGCTGCTCTTCCGCGAGTTTGACGTTACCCTCATTGGCACGGAGGAACTTGATCAACACATTGACGGTTGGCACGTCATCGGAATCCTTGAGGGTGACGCCCCACATCTCATTGTGGTCAGCCTTCTTGAGGATAGAGGCAAGTTTTTCGAAAAATTCGCTGAGGGCGGGGTTCTTGGACAAGTACTCGGGCCGCGTATCGACAGGAGTTTCGTCAGGTTTGTTCTCGGAACCGGCCCCGTTCTTCTTTTGGCCGTCTTTCTGTGCTTCAATCGCATTCACATCGGGCGGCTGGGCGGAGGTAATTGGGTTCGCAGTTGGAGCTGTGGCAGCAGCTGGTGGCGCATCGGTACTGGGATTTTCCGTTTGTTTATTCTTTTCATCCTGAGGAGCCTTGGTGGTGCTGTTGTCGGTCGCCGACTGCTCGGGGGCCTTCTCAACGGCGGGGACATCAGCAGTGCCTGCAGCAGCAACGGCTGCAGCGGCGGCCTGGGCAGGTTTCTCAGTTTCCGACATTGTTGCCAGAAGGAATGCAACGAAGCTATATATACTCGTATGGGTGAGTATTACGAGGTCCTGGTGAGGAAAAGCTAATTCAACGCGTCACAACGGCGAAGGCACACAGCAATCAGCGAAGGCGGTAGGATTGCTGGGGAGCCTACCTACCAGAGAAAAGCGATGCACTTGTGAAAAGACTCAATCGCAGCCTGCGATAAGGGAGAGAGCAGAGACAGCAGAGAGCAGAGAGCAGAGAGCAGAGAGACAGAGCAGAGAGAGCAGGAAAAGGGGTGGGAAGAGGTGGGAATTGCCAAGAGGAACGGGATGAGAATCGACCACCGAGCCGCCAGGAGCTGGGCTGGGCCGGGTTGAGTTTGAGCTTGTGAAGGTGGAAATGAAACAAGACGGCGGGAATTGTGAGTTTCAGCCTTTTGGCAGTTTTGGCTGCTGTTGCCCAAAGTGCCCCTGCCCCCGGCGCCTGCGGCCTGCCTAGTTCGGCAGGGGGGCCTTCCCCGAAACGCTGCCCCGATCCCAATACACACTAGCGTAGGTAGTAAACAAACTGCCGAACCGGGAACTACCCGCGCGCTTACGAGAAACAGCCGCCAACGCTTCCAAGGTTCGCTTGTTGCTCCGAGAAATATAATTTGCTCGTCTACGCTCCAAATCTATGCATCCATGGAGAGAACAGATTGGCGGGGAAATTGCTGTCTCTGTCCAATTATCACTGGAAGCTTCTGGCCAGGAGATGATATCCTTTACGACCTTGGGTACTAACCAGTGCTAGTGCTGGTATGCATGCATCAGAACTGCTTCAAATAACACAGGAGAATATGTCCCAGTTCTTGTATTTCGGGCATTCCCAGGTGCCTCTTTCTTTCCAATTCTTGCCTGGCCAATGAATGAATTTGAATTGTTTGATATTGGCTCCACGCGTGGTTCTGACGTTCCACTAGCATCAGTTCCACATTGTTTGACGTCTTGCCAGTCTGCTTCCAAGGTTGCTACTATCTTTCTCTCTGTTTGGCGCGGAGCATGCTCTCTTGCAGTGTGCGGCTCTTTCTCTCTTTCTCCTTCTGGCCTCCGCAGCGAACTCCGCCTTATCAATCTCAGCCAAACCACCCTGTATGCATTGTCATTCGCATCATCGCCATAAGCATCATCACACCCATACGCATCTAGCTTTCTTTTGAAGGAAGGCAAAAAAGCAAAAGACATCTCGTCTCTGGCTATCTATCTACTGACTAACTAACGTGCCTCTCGTTTGTGATGGTTCTTTCACCTCACCCTCGTTGCCTTTTTCCAGTCATCGAACACCACGTACCACCCAGGATCGGCCACGGTTTCTTCAAAACAGGCGCTGATGTACGAAATACCGAGCATTCGAGAACTTTGTCGTTTTGCGCTGAGAACTCTCTATCTCTTCTTGCATTCTATAAGACCGTATGGGCCTTGATACTAAAGCAGTTTGCCAACACTGACCATGTCTACTTTGGTGTGGTAGACACCAGCCACACCACTCGGGGCATGCCCTCTGCTCCAGGAGGCGAGGCTCAGGAGCAAGAGCACTCAAAAACCCAGTCATGGTGTCATGTCCATCTTTCTTCAACAGATACTCTTCTTGAAATTTTGGAACAGCTAGAATCAGAGCCGCGACGGGGATACCCTGCGGAAGGGCTGGGGGTATCATCTTTGTGTTTCAACACAGAAATACATCTGCTGGAAGGAGATATCTCAGATTATACAGGCGGAAACGACATATATCCGGTAATATGGATTTTGTTTCATATAGCTATCGGATTTCTTGCTAACCGGTCAAATGGCTTCTAGTGCCCTGGGATGATCGATATCCAGCTATGCATCTCCCCAGATCAATTCGTTTGTAGGTGCCGGGCTTCGTCGATGACGGGGACAGCCGCCCAAAGCTTATGCGAAACATTCAGAAAGACTGTTGCAAGTGTCTTGGCCAACCCACGACAAACCGTTCCAGGTTTGGACATGCTCTGTAGTTATGACAGATCCAGAATCGAGCGTTGGAATAAAATTGATCCGTGGAGTCGAACCGTAAAAGGATGCATTCATGACCTGATACAGATACAGGTCTCGTGTCAGCCAGAGAACCTTGCTGCTGATGGTTGGGATGGACCCATGACATTCCGCGAGCTGTGGGATCGATCTTCACGATTATCCTACTACTTCCACGATCTTGGAGTCAAACAAGGGATAATGGTACTCTTCAGCATGGGCCTATCCAAATGGGCAATTATTGCCATGCTGGCTATTCTTCGCACCGGCGCTGTCTGTGTTCCGATCGACTTGCTGGACCCAACGCCTTATATTCGGGTTATAGAGGCAAAACTCGTTTTTGCTGACCAGTCCCAAGTGGAGCAGCTCTTTGGCAAAGTCGAGTATATACTTACAGACTTACAGAATTTCGTGGACCTCCTCGGCCCAACGCCTGACATTTACGAGCCACAAGTGTCCCCTCAAGACCCGGCCTTTGTCATGTTTACATCTGGCATCACTTCCACACCAAAGCCTGTAATCCTAGGCCATGAGGCCATATGTACCAACATTCTCCACCTTGCAGAAACCCTGGAAATTAACGACAAATCGCGGATTTTTCAATGTTCATCTCTCACATCCAACGTAAGTATCTTCGACATTTTCGGCACAATCGTCAAAGGCGGATGCGTATGTTATGCCACAGAACATGATAGGGACACAGATCTACCACGCGCGATCTCCGCTACCCGAACCACACACGTCCTCCTTACCCCTGCCCTCTTACGTGAACTGACTCCAGATACCGTCCGTAGCCTGGAAGTTATATCCGTCATTAGCGACGGCCTCGCGATAAGCGATTTGCTGAGGTGGCAGGACCACGTCAGTTTGGTCCATCTCTACGGCAACACGGAATGCACCATCTGTTGCACAGCGACAGACACGCGCCACCAAGAACGATTAAAATACCACGGCCGGCTCAACATCGGCCGCCCGATAGGTTGCAGAACATGGATCGCCGAGCCGAGCAATGTCCATCACAATCTTGTCCCAATTGGCGGAGTTGGCGAGCTGCTGATTGAGGGCACGAACCTAGCTCACGGCTACTACGTATCAGAAGCGGCAGAAGAAGGAGGAGACAATGGAGGAAATGAAAATATGATGACGCAGCCATTTATCGTTGATCCTGAATGGCTTTCGAAATTTCCGAATATAGTGCCGCCTGGGAGGAAGGTTCGGATGTATAGGACGAGGGACCTGGTGCGGTATGAATCCGATGGGTCCATTAAGTTTATGCGGCGGATGGAGATGTAATGTGATATAATGTCTTGGAGGGCCAAGGAGTGGAGAACGATTTTTTTTTTTTTTTTCGTTTAATTTTTATTTTTGTTTTGTTTCTCGATGGGACCGGATCTATTTACTTAATCAAGAAGAAATAAATGTGGATTACGAGGAGTAGACGGGTATTATGAGGGAGTAGAAGGAGGTTAAAAGGGAGCCCTGGAGATTCTTGAGGGTTTGGATAATGGGCAGACACTCTTATGACGTATCAGAACGAACTATGTTATTTATTTTAGCGGCTTACTTACGCTGTACTTGCGCGCCATCCCAATAGCATACGGTATTTAATGTATCCTTGCTAAGGCTAATAAGGCACATAACATATATGTATGTATGTACTGTACATGTACAGTACATATATACGAACAGATGTACAGTACAGTACAATGGTGGATGGCTGGATCTGGATAGGTGTTGGGGCGCGACGGTCTACCATTTCAAATACCCAAAGCAAGCCAAGCCAAGCCAGAGCCCCTTAGTTACGTCTTGACTTCTATTGTTACATGTATCTTCTTCTTCTTCTTCTTCTTCTTCTTCTTCTTCTTCTTCTTTAATTCCCCAAGCCCAAAATATGGGAGACACCATCGCCATCACCAGAACGATCAGAGTAGTAACACCAGCGCAAGCCGGTTTTGCCATGATGGCATTTTTTACTCTAGCGTAGAGAAATCGGGATCAAGGGAGTTGGGGAAGGACGGGGATGGGCCGGTATACCATATCATACCAACTTAGGAGGGGATAGATACAGATATACATATATATTGTTTGGTCAAAAAACCTACTACTGCGTATATATTATCTCGAGCTATGGGCGCGAAAGGTACACATCATATGCATAGGGTAGATAAATGTTGAGGGGAGGTATGAAAGCGGAAAAGAAGAGAAAAAGAAAAAAAGAAAGAGAGAGGAAGGAAGAGAAAGAGAAAGATGAACACACAAGGGAAGAGAGAGGAGAGTCGTTTTTACCATTTTCCATTCAAATTCAAACAACAGAAGAAAAAAAAAAAAATCTTCAAGATTTCATCTCTCATGGTTTTGTCCAGCTCCCTTATTGCTTTGTGTGAAATGGGCAAAAATGGGAATAAGAATGTGAAAACGGGTTAGAAAAAAGGCCTGGGAATGGGTTAGAGGCAGAAAGATGTCGTTACATTCTGGCTGGCTTAATCAATGGAGCAACGGGGTAGCAGACTAGAGGGCACACGCGGGGCAAGAAAGAGGAGAGGAAAGGAAGGGGAAAAAAAGAACAAGATAGAACGAAGTCTCAGAGAGTAAGTAATAATTGAAATTATTATCAGATAGTTGTTCTCAAAATCAACGCGGCATATTTGGTTTAAAATAATGACATCCAGTTGAGGAGATAAGTAGCGCAGGATGTAAAATCGGTTTGGGTACGACGATTCGGTAAAGATGACATCGGCGATTAGAGGGGGAGAAACGAGTACAAGAATGAGAGTTTATTGCTGGAAAATATAAAGAAGAACGAACAAAAAAACAAAGAAAATTTCACCGCTGGGACTGAGTGCTTGTGAAATCATTCGGAATCTTTGGCATGGGCTGGGGTTGTTCATTGCTTTCATCATCGTCATCATCCCCTGTAAGAGCGTCGATGGCTTCGGGATGCCTGGAATATAGTCAGTAAAAACTAAAAAAGTCAAACATGCTCAATCCACCCTCCAGCTCAATAAATGTTCGCGCCCGAAAGCGGAACTTAAATGTCAAAACGTACCCAAGTAACCCCTTTACCATACTCATCTCATAGTGCTTCCTCCGCTTCTCCTCGAAATCACGATGCTTCTCGCCCGCTTCCGGACTATGATGATCTGCAGCGCGGTCGTCCGCGCTCCCATCCTCCCCTACAACAACATGCTTCCCCGGCCGTCCTGAACTCCCATCACTCATGCGACGATTATCTCGTGTAATTCTACCCGACCCACTCGGGGGCCCTTCCACCCACCCAGACTCCTCCAGCTCCCCCAGCTCTAAGCCGGGGATGTCATCGTCCCGAACACCGTGCTTGCGCGCTCTATACATATCCAGCTCATCGACAGCTAGGTCGTCGATGTCGATACCCATTTCCATGTCAGTATCATCCTCATCGTCATCTGGATTATAGTGAGGGGCATAAGGTGTCTTTGGCTCGTCGATCTTCATGGTTGAAGTTCGATCTTGTTCGGTGAGGTAGAGGTTTACCTCGTCCCATTTTAGACGAGGGGAGTTTTCACCATCACCGCCATCCGTGTGGATTCCGCCGTTAGGGCGTGAGGCGGACGATTG